>QVRM01000484.1:0-1246598 GCA_003439945.1 Dermanyssus gallinae
GCCGACGTGTTCGTGTTTGATATGTAATATGTATTCCTGAAACAATTCGAACAAAAGCGTATAAGTGGCAGAATGCCTCTCCTTTTTCGCCAGAGTGCCAAGAAAAATCACTAGGCTTATCTTCTGGATATCCTAAAGATATACCGATAGCGGAAATGTGGTGTAGCTAGACAAAAGACAAAAGGAAAAGCTAAGGCCCTCGCGTTCTCTGTTGCCATCGCAAATCCGTCCGACATCAAGAACGATGACTTAGGCGTAATTCTTTCTTGTGCGCAGCTAATCTTCTTCTTCTATATAAAATCAGCGGCTCAAATCTTCAAGAAGAGTTGATTTCACTAAGGCGGTACGTAGCCGCAATTAATTTACAAATCTATATTAATTTTAAGCTAAAAACGCTGTTCTATCTACTGCCAAGCACCGCGCTTTTTGTGGGGAACTTGAAGGCACAATTCAATATCCTAAGGTGTAGTGCCATTTTTAAGAAGAACCAAATTGCAGAAGTAGGTATTGGGTTTGACACAGCAGGAGTAATGATGTCAGACGCATGTACGCATGTGGCTAGAATAAATTGGTATGTCGTTGCACGATGCCTTTCGTCATATGTTTTTTTCTTTCGTACAAGAATAATGCGCAATTTAAACGAATTGAGCATTTATGAATGATCTAATAGCTTATATTCACTATACAATGCTAATTATATGTAGAAATGTTGTGTCTGTATCGTCACTGGCCGTTGCACCAGAACACACCATAAATATACAATACCATACATATACATACCCTGCCACAAACGTGTGGCAGGGTATGTATATTTATGGTATCCTAATATTCCTTTTATACGAAATTCAATTTTACTCCCTTGAAGAGATATAATTTTATCCAATTCAGAACGGAGGCATAATCAGATCAGTTCTGAAATATTATATACAAATACGTTCAAGCAGCGTGCTATGTCTTTTAATATGGTTCTTCATGGCTTGCAATAACATATTGGATAGGAAGTGCGAGCGAGTAGCTGTAGAAACTCATGACACAGAAGAATTAGATTGCAATCGACCAGCAATTAGAATTTATTTTCGTTGTGAGAATTGATATCGGATAATGGATATCTTGGAAACCTTATTACAATCGTGCGAAGTCATCTTTTTCTCCAGTCGAGTCAGAAACATTCTGATGTACACTCCACAAGTAGGCAGACAATTGCGACAGCACTGCTAGCACAAACAAAGTTTTGAACAAAGTTTTAGTCTGCCTATCCTGCATCCTGCGTATGCGTCAATCTTGCGCCGCGTATTCGAGATCGACCCTCTAGAATTCCTAATCAAAGTACTTTGCTCCATCTGAATTTAGTCAAGAGGCTCCAGATAGAACAATTCTTAGATAAGATGCCCGACTGAATTCACTTATTCTGATCTTGTTTACAACAGAACGTCCGCATACAAGTGCAGCTATCAGAAGACAATTTTGGCGATGTACACACGATGTTTCGTTCACACATATAACACTCGTATATACAGCAACTCGTCTATCTTTGTGGTTTGGGTTGCGTTAGATGTGGCTGTTAAACCAAACCAATGAGAGTCAACGGTCACGCAGTTTTGTAGACGTCAGCGCACCTCAATCGATCGCACGTTTTTCGATCGACTATACGTTGCACTATGACGAAGAACACAGTGTACCTGTAACTCACGCTCCGCCGCGTGGCCATCTTGCTGCAGTTGCGTGCTATGGTTGTTCAGGATGCTTCGTGGCTATCCAACTGAATTCATAACAGGAATTGAATCGTATTACGTATTGGTGCTAGTTATGTCCATATACACGTGTACAAATCGAGCATGTTTGGCGCAATACTTTGCATTTATGCAACAGCTAAATATATTTACACACATTGCTGTGGTCGGCCTGCTAGAGCGACAAATAACGCCAACCTCAGACTTTCCAGAAAAAGGCGAGAAAGACGGGTGATTGGGCACCCCGCTGAAGCGGGCCCTCTAGCTTCGGATGCGGGCATCACCCCTAGCTTCCCTAATCTGTCCGCTAATCGCATTTGACAACGGGTACACAGGTTTCTACAATATTTGATCTATCGTTTTTTTTTGTCACCGGCATGTTACTAAAACAGATTTCTACAACATTCTTCTTTATGTCTACTTCTCTTTATCACGCTCCTCTCGTCCAGTCTCCACCTTGTCGCCGGGTGCATGTCTGTAATCCATAGCCGTACACTGTTGCGTCGTATAGATGCTTCTCGGAGGAGCCTCTGCAAGATCTAGAGGCCCATAAACACCGACACATATAGGTTGGCTCATCCTCTTCTTAAACTGACCTTCGTGGCCGGCATCCATCTCGAGAATCTGGGCAACGCGTTCGTCGAACTCCTTCGTTTTTGCCGACTCGAGTATGTAACTTGAGTGACGGCAGCCCATTTTGTGTCGAAAAGAAGTGCAGTTGCTTCCAGACAGGACATATGATATGTGAACTATCTGATTTTCTGTCTCCTACCTTTGACTACTAGCCTCAGCACGACTTCACCCCGTTGTGACATAGGCGTACGTGTTACAAGCCCAATCGTGCAATCGCTTCTGTATGCCTGACTTGTCTCATGAAGGCTCTTGTTGCTATGATTGACACGAACCGCTCTTCCGGTTGTTGTTATTGTCCTGTGTTGCTATGTCTCCGTCGTCAATGTCGTAGTGGCCGTGCCTGCGTGACTTATGACTGTAGACACAAGCTGCATTCGTGTATCCTCCTTGCTGATTTGTGGCCTTGATTTCGTTGCGTTTTGTCGGCCCAAAGTACGCGCTTGAGGTTTTGTTTCGCAGAGACGAGAGTAGATGGCGGCGCCGAACTTCACAATCAATTAAAGGAGAAAGAAATCAATTACGGAGCAGAGCTCTGGTAAACGGATGGAAATTTGTCAACACCAAACATGCCAGAACGGGCCTTTATCGAGATATTCCGCGCAGCGCACTTTTACGTCTCTAACGGAAGCGACATTAGCGAAGCCAGCGGCGTCGAAGTCAGGACTCACCAATACTGGCGGATCTCTCTACCCACCGCTGTACGGGCGGAGAACCCTGTAGGGTCCGCATGGGCTTTCGAGTACGTCGACACGATTTAGTTGGGAGGATGTATGATGCCAGTAGGGCAGCAATGCTACGAAGTTTTTGCCATCCGTTTTGACTTAACACGTTTTGATCGCACTGCTCCGACTGACGCGATTGCTGCTGCTGCTGCTACTGCTGCTGTTGCTGTCGTCGATATGTCGTTGCTGACGGATCGCTCGTCTACCCTTCTAACGAACTAGCGGCAACTGGTGCGCTTAGCCGTGAAAGGCGTCTTACCAAAACACCGACCTGTAAGATGCACCGCCAGCGCTCACCGTCACCGGATCGTCGGGCTGGACTACTTAAATATTGGCTCACCTCCTGTCAAGACAAATATAAGCACACATATGTATGTATGTATGTATATATATATATATATATATATATATATATATATATATATATATATATATATATATGCAAGTGAACCACGAGCACAGCGCAGATATTGCTCGAGCAATGCGAGATGTGTGCGTACAAGATTCAAGTCAGCAGCAGCAGCAGCCGCAATGGCATGACATGTGCTACGAAATTAGGCCGTAGCTCTTATGTACACATCGTATACTAGAGCGGTTCCACCTGAGATGTGTTTACGATCTACCAACAACGTGATACACTTGCGCTCGCTCGGAAGAAAGGAGCGTCGCAACGCTGCTGAACCAGAATGAGCCAAGCTTATCGACGTGTCAGTACAACAGGGTGTCAATACCCTGCTGCCTTCGAATCTGTAGGAGACTGTCATTGGCTAACGCTAGGGCAAACAAGATCTTAAATCACGCTGCTAGTTCTCTTTTAAAGAACTGTACAATATTGTAAGTATGTACTGCAAGTTTGGCACCGCAATGATGAGCTTATACGATAGAAAAAATAAAGCTTAATACACCAATGCCTACCGCTGAAACTGGGTCAAACCGCAGATATAAGCTCGTTTTGTTTGCCAAACCTTATATTGGTACAAGGCTCGTTAGCTGCAGAGGGTACACACATGTCTTTGCTCCCCAGTGTAAGAGTGCCAACTGCACCAATACCATTGCGTCTAAGTAAGTATTGTCGGGTACCGGTGAATGCATTTGAACATCATATTGACATACGATACTATTTGCTAGCACTCAATGTCGAATGTCGGGAACCTAATCCCACAGAATAGCTCCGCCAGAAAAGACAATACATTTACATACACACATACATCAGGTGTAATAAGTAACACAAACCCTGTCGCAACACACTGCAAATAGGTGAAAATGACAAATATAAATCATATATTGTAATCATCTTAATGTAACTCGTACATATGCTTCGCACTAGCCTGTGGCTATATGTACTTGTAACACAAATGAAAAACTACAATTAAGTATTGATAAACGTCATATCATATCAATAATCTCATATAAGGGACTCCGAACAAGCTATGTGCTTATTAAAGCTCGGAATAAACAAGTGTCATATCTTAAAAAAATCAATAAATAAACAAACAATTATGGTATTGAAGCTTGCAGGGCAAAAGTCTCTCAATAGCCCAAGAAAAGCGAATCTGGACAGGCGTCATTAAAGCTGCATCCAGTAGTACGAGAAGTAGGTAGGAAGTTAGTTTGCAACAATTTTCTCTAATTATTTTTCCCTTTTTGACAATTAGTCTGGCCATTCTACTTCATGGTTTTTGTTTAACTGAATATTAACTGATAAAAAGCATGATGTACACTGGCCGTCGTTTTTAAAGTCACGGTAGTGCGGGGTTTACGATTTGTGGATAATTCACAACCTAGCACGCAAATGCAAGCGATGTGAATCTCTAAGAAAGAAAACACCATATTAGTAAGTGCTGTATTTTAGAGGTTTCATTGTCTGTTACACGGAGTGGTGGCAACAACCAGTGAATAAACCGATTAGGACTCAAATAAAGCTGCATTAGGCGAAACTAACTAATGCACAAACTAATGCAGCGGAACATACGCTATCAGTCGTGTTTTCCAGCTTTGCCAGAGGAAGCATATATGGTCTTGCCGAATCGTGCCTACATACATGCCTAGCAGTGTAAAATACGACAAATATACGACGACCTGCTCTTCGTAGATAGTTGAGCAAGTTAGAAAGGAGAAGAAGGCTTACAACTACGTTTTTACGCTTGCATTTCATGCAACATCGGCCGATAGCCTCCTCTGCATGCTACTCGTGTCATTATATATATATATATATATAAATATATTTTTTTTTCTGGACGCGTCTAAACGGTTAGGAATCGAGTGCTACGTGCATGAAATGGGCGGCCATGACACCTAATCCGCCGGCGCCAGTGTAAATTTGGCCAATATAAGACGTTATTACCACCACAGTTACGACTCGGCAAAAATATGTAAAATTAGCGGCAAAACTCAACTTAATCTACGTCTGATCTAAAGCCACCGGTAACATAGGCCGCTTCTCTTAGTCTTTCCGACGTCTTTAAAGACAAACTCCGCAGCTCTAGAAACATTCTCTAGGAACAGCATCTTACGTGATTCTTTCATGAAGTTAAAAACCGTGTACTCTGGGTGGCTCGCGCGCTGCTGCTGCTGCCACAAATACTGTTGGGCAACCCCTAGGTATTGTAACGATGTGCTAAGTTAACTAGGAAATGGTAGATTCCGCCGGACGGGTATTACAGCACGAGGAGACTTAGGGGAACGATGAACGACAACACACGACGTACGTGTAGCGCAGCCAAGCAAAGGATGGTTCGTTAGGTCAGGCTTCTTCGGTCTATTTATTCACTCAAGGACGCCGTAGTGTTCGTATAGTAGCAATAAGGTTAAAACGTTGAAATCGAATCTTTACCAACATTTGACACCTCGAATGTTCCACCAGTCCTCTTCGCTGATTGGTTGATTCAGACTGCGCATCATCATACATTTGCGTTGTCTTCGGCGGTGACGCCGCCGTAGGTCAGGTACGTGGGTCTGATGATGATAATGCCGTTGCTGATGTTATAGCTGTAACGGGACAGCGTTCGGCGGTGGTGCACGTGCCTTATTGTAGTTAGCATGCAGCTGAGCGATCTCATGTCGGGGTTGTTTATGGCGATCTCGCTGTTGTGGCTGGTGACGATTCCTTGGTTGTCGAACGTTTGCACGTTGGATTCGACGGCGAAGTAGTTGGCTGTTCTGTTGTTACTTTGTGTCTAACCTCATCAAAGTATCCCAATACTAGCCTTTGATGGCTTTGAGGAGCTGTGAATCTCTGTACAAATGTAAACCACTCATGAGAATAATAAAACCTATCTATCTATCTAATATGTACGGCCGTCGGTGCATTGACGATATACTTCACGGGATTCCAGACCCATAGGATACGGGGATAGTCTTGATTACGAAACAACCTCCTAAAAAACGTCTGCAACTTTTTATCCAAGACCCTCATTCTTAACAACGTAAGGTTGGAAATTGGGGTCCTTGAATCAAGATGATAAACCGTACGCAAGTAGGAGCTGTTATAAGTTCGTCCAGAAGAAAGCATGGCAGTCCTTGAAAAGTTCCTATTGGATGTTTTGAATTCGCAAATAGGAGGATAACTGACTGTAGGTCACAAACAGTAAAATGTTTTATGTCAAGGATCGGGTCGTCGTAGTTAAAAGCCCAGTGGCTCGTTGAGATGCCCGCAGGAGTACGTCTGTGGTACGTTTCCGAATGCCTTGAGATTGGCCGATGTGATCAGACCTAGATTCTTTATAATTATTTTGCTATTCTGCGCCTAGCCGTCAATGCTGTACCTTTAGCCCGGGTTACTGTCGAACATGGTAACCCGGGCTTAAAATAGATATATTTTACGCATGCTCACGCCGCTCAACGGCCCACGTATTTTGTTATGTTGTAGCTTAAAACCTACTGCCCTCACAAAAATAGATCTGAATGTAAATATATTTCTTTATCGAGCACACCTGAAACCGGTGTAGACCTGCTCATCAAATTCAAAATCTTCTTTTGAAGAATGGAACGATTAATCCCTGGATCAATATGTTCCTTTTTATAGAATATGATAGATAAAAAACGCCGACTGTCAGATCGGTTTAGAGCCAATGACTTGTCCATGGAGCAGTCGAAGACCATTGTTATCCAGTTCTAATCGCCTAGAGGTGTCCTAAGTACTAACCATGAGCCATTTCAGTGCGGAAACCGCACTATTGGCGTGACCGATAAGACTAAATCTTAGGCGTTGTTTTTGATTCCAGGTTATCGTTTGTAGGTCATTCAGATCACATTCGCAAGAAAGTTGTGGAAAGTTGGCATCGCTGCTCTGGTTAAAAACCGTAATATTCTGTTCCTATGACTGTCTGCTCGCCATGTACCATGCCTACGTCCATTATCTGACCTACGCAGTAGAAACATTCGGAATGACTTATATGGGTATCCTATGTCCAGTTACGCCGCCTGCAAAAAGAGCCTTCAAGTAATACTAGGATATTCACCTAGGGAGTCCATGCGTTACAAATACATAGAGATGTAGATTCTGCCAACTTTTCTTCGACAAAATAAAAAAATGCTAAACAATACTTTTTAGTTACCTTGTTCTAACATAAACCGAGCACGATAATAAGCATAATGACAATATATAAAATGAATAGAAAGCATGCAATATAAACACTGCATACTAGCCTTTGATGGCTTTGAAAAGCTGTGAAAATCTGTACAAATGTAAACTCCTTCATGAAAATCATATAACCCATCTATTTATCCATCCATTTATAGAGTGGGAGATGTCTTGTATGCAGATGCCTGCAAAGCCGCCCCGATGTGCGATTATTCGACTACACGCTAGATGACTGTGGATGGTATCATTAATGACTTCAATTCATCGATACAACTAGGTGTAAACATTATTATGAAAGACAAAGTCAGTCTAAACTAATAAATAAAAATCACGTTACCGTCTTATCACATAAATGTTACACCTAATTGTGGTCCTCGCAAAGCCGTTTTAATCATACGTTCTAGCTTATGTTCACAAAAAAACACTCAAGATACAAATGAACTTAGACAACAATAATTGAATACAGTAGAAATCACATGATGTCTAATACTATTAATGCCATCTAATGATGATATTGCCACATGCAAAAGCAGGCACCTAAGTATATTCAGGTCTAGATCCTGTTTTATAACTAAGTTGCAAAGCAGATTCTTCAGCGTCCCTTCAGACGCTATACCACGGTATAAGTTTGGTTCTCGCTTGTCAAAGCCATGCTTGCCCTTAAAGAGCTTGGAAAAGTTTGGCAATGTATCAGGCTTCTGGCATTTGTCCCCACCACAATACTCGTAGTTTATATAGTCCGGCCCCGCACTCTTTCTATTCGGAATGAAGCGCAGAACCTAACTTACTTTTTCTACCTCAAAAAGCAGATACATAGTATCCTGTTTCAATGTAAGCGGGCGTATAATCATTAGGGACAGGCGTACCGTGTCGCAGAGATACTAAAGAAGGCCGTTCCAATAAGAGTCTATATCGCTATGCTTAGCATATTGTACGTTTATCGTCATAACATAGCTATATGAGCATATCTACAAATTCAAGCCTATGTCTAAGCAGCGGCAGTGGCGCCTTTGACCTCACTTGGCACAAGAGCTCGAGCACCCTACGGTCGGCGAGATAGCAGGCCCGAAAAATCACTCCTCTGCTCCGATCTCTTCCACCTGACTGCACATCTCATAGCTGTTTAAGCAAGTAGCTATCGATCAAGAAAAATGAGATAGGTCTACATGCCTCGTGGCAGCCAAGTGTAGATCGCTTCGCTGTTTCTTTTGAATATCAGGAATATTTACAACAGCTGACACCGGTAAGTGTTTCCTTACAACCACCTCGAGAACATCGAAACTTTAAATATCGCCATCAGTTCGCCAAGATTATGAAACACTAGGTTAATGTTGCTGTTTTCATTGTGACTTAGAAACGTGTAGTCCAGCATTTGCACATCTTAGGCTGAAGTATCAATCTAATTATGCTATATAAACAGGCACGCAAATTAAACGCAAGTATAGTATCAAAATACATGTACATAAAAGCAAGACGGCACTTAATACTATACAAGACCTGAATTACAACATGCAGGGGAATTTATTGACATGCTGCAAAACTGGACGAACCCATATACAAAAGCTTTATCTCGATGCTAGTTTGCACCCTCCGTATTACTTCCCACATATGCATTCAAATAGCAGCCTTGTCCATTTGTTCGTGGAACACGTGGCACGCCGTAAATTCAATAACAAGTGGCAAATTCAGGGCCCAACGGAATATGTGACGAGGGCCCACAGGGTCCCGTTCCCGGCCCCTACGTACTGAAAATAGCAACTCCTCAAGTCCTCACACGCCTCTTCCTGTATCTCCTCAGTCCTGCACGCCCCTTCTCGTATACGTTTTGTATTCAACGTATATAAACAGACCCCTGAGAAAGTAGGCCCATGAGATGATTGATTTCCGGTGTCCAATTGTTGTTGTCGTCGTCGTTGTTGCTGTCGCCGGATTAGCTCGTTGCTGGTGGGGGAGGCGGTGGAGGAGGCGGTGGTGGCGGTGGAGGCGGCTGGACCATCCTTGGAGGCGGCGGAGCTGGAGGCATGGCGCCACCACCTCCACTGCTGTTGCTGGGGGTGACAGCGGCGCCACCACCACCACCAGGAGGCGGCGGAGCTGGCGGCATAACGCCGGCGGCGCCGCCGCCCACTCCGCCGCCCGAAGGTGGCGGAGGCGGTGGCGGAGGAGGAGGCGCGGACGGTAACGCACCTCCCGCCGGGGGCATCATGCCACCGGGTCCTCCACTGCTGCTGCTGCTGCCGACGACAGCGGGGGGGACACAGCAGCAGGAGTAGTGCCAGCTGAAACCGCCGCTAATGCGGGTGGCGGCATAGCGCCGCTTGGCGGTGGCGGAGGTGGGAGTGGTGGAGGTGGCGGCGGCGGCGCGGACGGCAAACCGGTGCCGCCCATGGGCGTGGGCGTCGTCGTTGTCGTCGTCGCCACTACCGTTGGCGGCGGCGGGGGCGGTGGTGGGGGCGGTGGAGGAGGAGGCGGGTGGTGACCCCACGGCGGCCGGCTGAACGGCATATGGCCATGGCCCATGTTTGGCGGGTTGATGCCACCCGGCGGCGGCGGCGGCGGTAGTCCCATGCCCATCGAGGCGGCCATACCGGGCGGCGGGCCGCCCATGTTGGGCGGCAGCGGAATGCCAGGCGGTGGACCCATTCCGGGCAAGAGGTTCATCGGGCCACCGCCGCCCATACCGCCCATCGGCGGAAGGCCACCGCGCATCATCGGCGGCGGTGGAGGAGGCATCATACCGAATGGCGGACCGCCCACTGATGGTCGTCGAAATCATGGCACAAGCAAGTGACAAGAACAACGAGAAAAGAAATAACACAGCATAGACATTTACGTTAGCTCGTTCGCCTGGCATCGCTCTTGTTAGCATATATTTCTACAACTCATAATGGGGTGTAAACAATTATATATGTATACGTTGAGCCCGGTGGCATGGTGCATTCGTCTGCGCCTCGCGACCGGAGGAGACTCATAAGTGCGCGGGCTCGAGCCCCACCGTTGCACATTTGTATTTATGCGGATCCGTCTATGAAGCAATGCGACAAGCAGTCCCGTGGATGTTAAATCTTAGGCTGAAAGTCAGCCCCCCTCCTCCCAAAAAAACAACAACAAAATATATATATATCTACACTTACTTGTCTGGAAGTTGGGTGGCGGGGGAACCATGCCGGGTGGCGGCGGTGGCATGGGCGGCATGAAACCGCGCGGAGCCGCACCTGCGCCTGCAGCGCCACCTGGTGGAGGCGGTGGCACCACTCCGGGCAGTCCGGCCGTTATCGGTGGGGGCGGTGGAGGCGGTGCAGCACCAACTCCGCCCGGTGCCACAGGTGCGCCTTCCGCATCTGCAAAAGCACGACAAAGCATCGTCTTAGTGTGTGTACTACGTGAACGTATAGTTTTTCTAGTTTCTGTTCTGTAGAAAACGGATCGCTTTGCAAATGTACGGTTCTCTTTACGCTTGTTTATTTATTGCCCTACACGAGACAGAGAGGTCATTACGTACCCACTGGAGGAGCATCTGCAAACAGCTGATGAGGTCGATCGCCGATACTTAGCGGATTCTGAGCAGCTAGTAGACGCTCAGCTGCCGAACCGTGGCGTTCGCCCTTTGTGTCCTTTTTAAAGGCGTACGATAAGCTGATAGCGCGATTACACAGGTACTGGCCATTCATCGCGTCAATCGCCGCATCCGAAGCTTCGAACGAGGCAAAATTGATGAACGCGAAACCTTTCGAATTTCCCGTTTCAGGATCACGCATAATCTAGGAAGGCAAAGAAGCACCAGTCAATGTGGGCATAGACAACATTATCATAAGCAAATGATATTATTAAATCTAATCATAAGGGAGAGAAAGTCCACATAGAATGGAACGGATGAGCAAATGCTTGACACACAGAGATAAATCAGTCGTACGGTACAACAAGAAACAAGGCGTTCGGATGCATCTAATATATATATATATATATATATATATATATATATATATGTATATATATATATATTGCAGAGTATACGCATAGCGGACAAAATATTCGAAAGCCTCACGAGATACGCAGTGCACACACAGATAATAAAAGACGTAGATTTCAATTTATAAATAAAATTGATGTATTGATCATAGACATAGCTTTTCATAAACATAGAGCATAAATCCTTGTGGGAACGTGGCATGGTTACAAGTTAAACAAATATATATATATATATATATATATATATATATGTGTGTGTGTGTGTGTGTGTGTGTGCTTGTTTACCTTAGGTGTCTGCAAAATAACTCCGAAGGCGCTGAATGTATCGTAGAGAAGTTTCTCGTCAACCTCCGTGTCGAGATTTCCAATGAAAATGTTCGCGCCCACGTCAAGGTTCTTCTGGTGAGCCGAGGCTTTATTTACACGAACTGGTTTGCCGTAAAGCTTAATCATATTCATTACCTGTTGGCAACACACATAACGAAAACACAGCTGGTCACGTATTGAGCGAGAAGCAGTCGATATCGTCGTTTTGTATCCTTGCATACATATAACTACCCACAAATGCTCACCACGCAACTAATATTCATAAATAGCTATTGTTTTTGTGTTAACTATGGCTGCAAAGTAAAGGTGTTCTTTCTCGGCAACTTGTAAGGCGTGTAATCTTGAATAATGATAATAAAGACTGAGAACTGTTACAAATGCATATCGCCATATCAGAGCGTGCATAAACCCAGTTTTTTGTAATTAAGCATACACTAGACTTGCATATACCATAATACAGGCCTTTTATATTAGAAGAGTGATACAACTATGTTACAACAACAGATATATTGCTCAAGTACAGCCCTTAGCACTAATATATGGCTCTAGAACTTTTTGAACTGCACATTAAATTTGCATAGTAGCGACTCTATTGGCAGAAACTGACCTTGATCGCGTAATCGGCATCTTCTTCACCGAGGAACTCGACGAAGCCATAGCCCTGGTGAAGACCTGTTATTCGATCCTTTGGCATATGCACAGACACTGCAAGCATCCATAAAGACACACGAACACCTTATATGACGCCACCTTCATCACAACATTCGCCCGTAAGCTGCAGCCACGTATTTGCAAATCCAAAAATACCAGTCACGTTATCGTATAACTCACTACCGATAAAGGCATGGATTTTTCCGACACACATAATTCAATAAATCGGAGTCCTGATGAGAGCTACTCACATCGCTGCACTAGTAGTTAACTATGCAGATAATAAAGCTATCTGGTGACAATCGGTGTTCTAATAAAACAAATGGAGTGACAGTGAGAAGTTAGACAAGAAGGGGAAAACTATACTAACCGATAGGTCCGGCTTGAACAAACAGTTCCCAGAGAAGGTTGTCGCTGACCTTCTCATCAAGGCCTCCGACGTATATCGTCGCATCTGTAACATACAGAAAATCCAAATAACAGCATCTTAAATAAAAATCTTCATTTTTATGAATTATACAACCATTCCATAAAAAACATTAAATATATATATATATATATATATATATATATATATATATATTTGGAGGGGAGTTGTGCTCTCTCTTATTATATATATATATATATATATATATATTAGGTTGGTCAGAAAGTAACTAGAATTTTTAGATGTGAAATGTCTCCGAAATGTCTGCTATATTTACAATACAGACATCTATGTGATCGCATTTGCTGCATCGTTGCTCATTCAATGCTTGCTATTTTAATTGCATTTACTTCCTTTCGCCAGTTTATAACTATATATATATATATTTTTTTTTTTTACATCGTTTTAGCCATATCTAGTTTACCTGCTTAACGATGCGAAACATGAACAAATGCGTAATACAATACCTGTCACTAATTGGCCAGCTTACAAATGCATGGTCTCGAATTAAACTAATAAGAACATCAAAAGCGCTTAATAATATGTAGCAGAATTGTGTCGCACATACCATATACATATATAAGAATGTGATTGCTTATTCAACAATTTGGTCGCTAGAAACGAATCTAATAAAATGTAGATAATTGAGAGCGATTATTGTAGGCAATAATATAACCGAACAATTAAGCGCAGCTGCATCTCATCTGGCTTCCCAGTTATTTATTTCTACGCGTTCCTCTTTCTTGTAATCACCAATTCTTATCACCAACTCTTTCTCATATCTAGCAGCGATTACACATCGTCGTCATCATCGTCATTATAACAATCATATCTTAACAATATTGTTGCGACTTTCAGCAGCTTGGTCGGTAACCATCTGGTTAGGTCGTTTCGACAGGTTATATCTATCTAACTATTTATGTATCCCTGTCCTCTCCTACCTTGGTTGCGTTCGGCAATCGGTCCCGCCGCCATGGCGGCAACGAATTGTTGGGAGTTTCGTGCCGGTTGTTGTTGTTGTAGCTGTTGCTGTTATTATGACAGTTCAACCGAGTAGAGATAATAAACAGCATCAGTAGCACCACCAGAATTAGAAGAAGTGAGTACGTAGATGATCAGTTTGTGGTTGTCTGATCGGAGTGATAACAATCCATTGTTGTTGTCGTCGTCGTCGTTGAAAATGAAGAGGTGCGGAACCTCTTCGTGATCGACAACAGCACCTGCTCGCTCTCGCTCAGCAAGAGCAAGCAAGCAAGCAGTCCCCCGCAGTCTCGTATTGGACTTCAGTCGATCAGGGCACGACTTCACAAACAGACCGAGACACTGAGAGATACTTGGAATCGACTCCGAATGCCAGCAGCGGTTGCAGCCTCGAATGTAAATCGAACGCTGGTGCCGGCCGCTCAGTTCGACATCGTCGATATCTCACAGCGGTTGGCGGTGTGGTGGAAGATCCACCACCTTTCTCCCGTAGAGCAAACGGTAAACAACCTCAGCGTTGTTCGGGGCGCCGCCGCGTTTGCGTGCAGACGACGAGTGCGAGTGGAACGCCGGTGTATTCTGCTAAGCAGACGACGCGGTGTTGTAGTTGTTCTGGTGTCGGTAGTGACAGTGTTATTGTTTATTTTTAGTCGACTTTTGTCAGCGTAGTATTGTTAACAGCGATGATGATGATGATAATGTTGTTGTTATTGCTGCCGCTGCTGCGTGACGTTGCGTTCTGAACTGTGTAGTTGCCGGTGTTCCAGGTATCACAAAGTTTCCGAGTCAAGTGTCGACCTCGTTTGTTCACAGCACCCGCAGCATGCAGCGGCTGGTGACACAAAATAAACAATCTTTAGGAGGAAGCAGTAATTTGTTTTACATTTTCAACAGAAAATTGCGACCGTGGACGCATGCAATGGTTTAGTCTGCCTGGTCCATCGGTACTCAATCGGTGATGACGAGACGTTCAAAATTAGACCGGGCGTCTTGCGCAATCCGTTAGTGTGCTGCTATCATTGTCACAGTTGGACAAAATACACTATAATCAGAAGTTATGGCTCCGTCTTTTAGAGTTCTTTCGTGGTGAAACGCCTTCGAGTTAGCAGAGGTAACTAAGTGGAAGACAAGGCCCACACGATCATCACGTTTACTGCACTGTCCAAATGTGGACTGTGGCTTCGTTTTAGGCTTTTTAATCTAAATGTAAGCCCCAATACATGTTTGCGTTATGCCTTGCCTATGTTCACATTCTACAAAGAGCCTAAAGTGATTAACAATGCAAGCTATCAGGAACAAATAAAGTTTCGAAATGAGCGTCCGTTCGTGCGTGCGTTATACTTGCATCATAGAGGCAAGCTACAAGTTTAGCTTTAACAAACTATGCAGAAGGAATTGAATTTGCATTTGTTTAGAAAAAATCTGCAGTGGAGACACCACACTAATGAATGAATAAGCCTTTCAATCTCCAACTGTATTGCAACGTTTGGTCACTCTCTTGTACACAATCTTCATTTAATAGTGAAACACGTTTTTGACATCAAGCCTAGAATTTTATATAATACACATTTCAAGTATTGTAGATTAATAATCAGTAAGGAATAAAAGCTTTTGCCCAACTTTGTTTATACGAATAAGTCATAATCAATTTCCAGTCCCGGAGAGATGTTCTTACAGTACTCACACATAAGCGCATACATTTTATGAATGGAGTACTAATGATACGATGAGAACAATCTACTAACCCTCTAGAGACGTTTTGTTTATATCATAAGATTATGCTGCACGCCATCATATCAATCTATCAGTATCTAAGCTAAGCATTTCCCATATATCAAGAGATACGCATACGCTGTGCTAACGTATTAACTCGTATGCAGTTCTTATATGCACAAGCGCTCGTCGGCAATGCTGCGAGGCACAGGCTGAAGTCATGAAGGCAGTGGCTTCGATGAGGCGTTTGAAAGTTTCATCTTATTACGGTTAGTCGTGAGGTGAGCAAAACCTGGACCGGAGTTAAAGCCAGGGACTGCGTAGCGTCTCGAACGCGAGGAGAACGAAACTTTGCGAGCTATGTGACTTGCACCGATGCAAGAAGTGGCCGGCAGTTGTTTGCTTTTGTTGTTCTCTACCGCGAGTGTATTGTTAGTCCCCTGTACTAGTGCTACTTACTATGTTACTCTCAACTCATCTGCGCTAACCACAGCTGACTGTCAGCGCTGACTGACGAAGCCGAAGGCGCACCTCGTAACGCTCGGGAAGTTGGTTCGGCTTTCGGAGCACTTTTTATTGCGCGGACGATCATCTGGCTAATCGACGGAACAATGCTGTTCGTTTCTGATCGGCAGCAGCTGATATTACGGCCGATCTGCTGCTCCGTGAGCTCAGTCGATGCTGAGAAGAGCTCGCGTATCGACGGCGACGAACAACAACACCTCGAGGAGAGCCGCACCAGCAACAGCTGCAACAACAGCAGCATCAGCCGCGGGACCACTATCAACGTCACAAGCATCACCACCACCTCCACTGCATCATCTCATGCATTGATTGTTGTGCCCGAGCCCCCTGCACGCAACCGAGTGGTTGGTTTGCGAGCTGGTTGTCAGTCCAGCAGGTCGAGCGGGCACAGTGCTTACTACTCTCACTTGACACAGGTAGGTGATTGGCTGGCTGCCTACCTGAATGACTGCTTGCTTCTGGTTTAGGTGTCACTAATGTCGTCGACATTAACAGTGTTTGACACTGACAGGCGGTGGTGGCGGCCACAACAGCAACAACAACAACAGCAGCAGCAGCAGCAGCAACAATATTGCACCAGCAGCCTCTAGCAGATTTCTCTGCCTGCCGCAGATCTCACTCATTCGCACGCCGACTTCTTCACGTCGGCACGATGGAAGACCGTCCGACTTCAAACACGGCTTGCGACAGGCTGACCCACAGCAAATCGTTTCCGTCGCGAAGATTTACGAGCGTCAAGTCGTCAAACGGAGCGTCATCGTCGTCGTATTCGATTCGGACGACCGGTCGAGCACGACCTCACGATCATCACGTCAGACTCGGCCGAGATTCAGGTGGCGTCGGCGGCGCTCTGCGCTCAGAGCGAGTACTTCGTCGGCCTGCTGTCGTCGGGCATGGTCGAGGAACGAAGTCGAACGGTGACCTTCGTCGATCTCGACTCGACGTGCATCGAGCCGTTTGTGCGGTTCTGCTGCACGGGCGACCTGTTCGTGTGCGGGGACAACTTTTTGCCGCTGCTGAAGCTGGCCAGCCGCTTCATCTGCTCGCCGATGTTGGCCATTCTCAAGGACTACATCCGGACGGACTTCATCTCGGTGCCGCAGAACGACCTGAGCACCGTGATGACCGAGCCCATCGATTCGGGCACGGCCGCCCTCACAAGGCAGGTCCTGCTCGAGATGATGATTCCCGGAAGGATGCTCGACCTCAAAGTGGAGGTGATCCACGACCTGCTCAAGGACGACAATCTCGTGTCGGCCAAAGAGGATGACGTGCTGCAGTTCGTGTGCGACTACGCGCGCTTGTGGAAGCTTGATTCGGCCGGACAGCTGGCGCTTCTCAATCACGTTCGGCTGCCGAGATTGACGATGACCGCGTTTGAGCGGGCAGCCATCTCGCTGCCTGGCTTCAAAGACAGCCCGGCCTTCGAGGCGATCGTGAACGGCATGGAGTTCCTTGATCTCATCGGTGAAAACCAGCTGAAGCCAAGGAGGGGAAGTAACGTTCACGTGACGATGCTTTGGATCGGCGACCATCACGTAAGCATTCGAAGATACTCGTAGAAACTTGTACATGTGCACACATTCTGTATATACTCAGAGAAGTATTTGGCGGACGAGAGCTTTAACGCGCGTTCGTATAGTATCTAGTAATCTCTGTGGATAATACCTATTATGCTTTTTGTAGGTTCTCTTGACAGAACGAAAGGCCGTTTAGATCATCGGCAGGCATTTTTTTGCAAGATCGTTCGGTTAACACAAGCCCTTACTGTAGCAATTTATGGATTTCGTACATTACTTTCCATTCATGGAGATATGTTGTCACAGTTTTCACGTTGATTTCCCACCAATATAGTAACATAAATGTGCTCCCTTGTGGCATTTTATTCTATATTTCCGATTCTCGACTTTTCAGGAAGAGGGACAAAGCAGCTACCTAATTGTGTATCCGCTCGTCATTCCCTATAAGGGAACAGCGGTGACTCCTCAGCCAAAGCGGCGGATCGAGATCGATCGTTCGTATCTGACAGGCGTGACGTTCTTCAGTTTGACTCCGTACTTCAGTGCGGCCAATCACCTGTTCAGCATATCGGTTCTGGGCCAAATTGAGAAGCTGACCTTCAAGAAGCGCAAATGCTGGCGATCGGACAACTGCAGCTTGCAGGACAATCTGATGGAGATTGAACAGGTGATCGGTGTCGACACCGAGGAGGACTGTTTCTATCTGTCGTGCGTCCGAAAGGACGTTCGCATGGAGCGCGTATTCGTGCTGAAGTGCCATCTCGTGCAGAAGGACAACCTGCGAACGGAGAAGGTTGCCATTCCGCTAGACGTGGCGTCAATCAGGGCGCGTCGAATGGTCTATCGCCGCACGTGTATCGTCGTGCTGGACGAGAAGAGTAACCTCCTGGTGTATGCCGCTGACAAGGACAGCCTCTACCAGCCGCTGCCGCCCGACGCGTCCACGTCGAAGTACATCCAGATAGCCGTACAGGGTGAGCGGCTGTATGTGTTCGACTACAGCGAGTGCCCGGTTCACCTGCACGACTTCTCGCAGCCGTTCTCGCGGTTCGACAAGCTGCGCGTGTTCAATCTCGCCACGCGCAGCTGGATCGCCGAGTACCCGCTGCAGCTCAACGAGCTGCGCCAGTCCGGCTACAACGAGCTGATCGACTTCAACGTCGACATGTACTTCATCCGCGGCCAGCTCCACTTCGCCTGGTCGCACCAGGGCCGCATGTACCTGTTTCGGGTGGACGAGGTGACGCGCGTTGTCGACCGGGTGTTCGACTGCAAGTTGCCGCGCGACGCCAGCGCGATGGTGCTGCTGCCGGGCTTCTACGCGGGTCACGACGAAACGACCGTGCTTGAGAAGTACGTGCACGGCTTCTGTCAGAAGCACTTGCAGGTCGTCGGCGAGAACCGGTTGGCAGCGCGCAAGGTCGCAAGGTGGCGCGCTCGTTTTCTCGACGAAGTGCACGGCAGCGGACTGCTTCAGCAGAACGTCACAGAGACGCTCTGTGTGCCCCGAATCTAAGTCGCCTCCCTCCCCCCCCCCATCGCGTCATCGCAGCTAATGCGACTCGCATGCATGTGAGTGACACAGTTGACAGTTGAAGTATCATCATCACCGTCCTCATCATCATCGATGTATCATAATCACCATCTGTCCACTGTGTCAACAGTGGCTGGAATTTTTGATGGCGTCGTTTGGGGTTTTGTGTAATAATTGCGCTGTTGTTGTGGCGTATTATTGCCCAACCCTGATGTCATGAAGCTCAACAAACACACTTAGCTTTAGCAATCTTTTTTTGGACGGAAAAATTAGGTGAATGGGTAACAACGTGTTATTGTGCTAATGAAAACGTGCCGAGAAGGCATGCTGCTCTGTATAGGTGGTTATCTAGTTGCCAAACGTGTGCCTTACAGTTGGGCGGCATGGAATGATTGCTGCGTTAATAGATGCTTGACGTTTACTGCTGTTACACACACATACAGACTTGTATATATATATATATATAAATGTAGTTATATACATGCATACACATAATATGTACGATGTGTACCGAATATCCAACTAGAGGAAATGGGTGATATTTAGAGAGAAACAATGATAGAGATGGATATATGTTACGTTACATGGCCATTCGACCTCAGCGCTTCACACCGGTGGAGTTCGCAGTTAAGATGGCCACAAACTTGTGCTAGCTATGACGATGTTATTGACTGAGATCTTTTGAATAGTGTTTACCTGTGTACATATGCACATTTTTTAAGGGAAACATTGTACAGACGTTTTGAAGCTCCGATATGCTGCCCAGCACAGTCGGCTGTTCTGGATGATTTCGTTTGTGGCATGACTAGTCGTGGTTTGATTCCGAACCTTAGCCTATGGCAGGGTTTCAAGGCATCATACTAAGACTAGAGTTTAGCTCACATTTGTTGCAAATACTAGCAGCGGGCCTTTCGCGATCTGCAGAGACCTCCACTAGTTCCGATAGCGTACTTGGTAACGTAAAAGCGTGACATAACCGGTAAGATGCGTACCTGGCGAAACTACTGTGTCTATGGATGCTATGAAGAAGGGAGGGGGAAGGATATAGAACATTTGCCGAAATAATGAAATCATCTGGAATCGACGCTGCGTGGGTAGAATTTATAATGATCTGGTATGTCTCTCAGCCTCAGATAGCCGAGAGATTGTCGATCTGCCCGTTTTCGGGAGAAGCCGTGTAGGTCGTACCACTTCAGTTTAGTTTCGTGATCTGGCTGCACTCGCTGTTGTTTGGATAATTCACAAAGCACCTTCATTCTTTTCATTGCTCCTATATCTTCAAGTTTACGCTTTTTATAGAGCACCTCAGTGCCCATACTTGACTATCAGCGACCACATTGCTGCTACGACGGATGCACGCAAGCCATCGTGTCCGAGAGAACTACGAACGTTTGATATGACATTTTGCGTTTTGCACAAACTGCGTCCAGACGACCTATGTAATTTTAAAGTGTAGTACTTTCAGCCAGAAAGTATTGAGTATTATTGAAACTGTCCGTTGCAGCAAAAAAAGACACTTTTGAGTGCCCACAGCGACGTCACTTAAAAATTGCATTTAAAAAAAAATGTCTACAATTTTGGAAAGCAGGCAATCTCTTCCGTCAGTTTCGTCTTCGTCGACCGAATCTCAGGCAATATGCTGTATTCAACTCAATAAGTAGTCATTTAGAAAACAGCTATCTTTGCTACAAATTCCTTATAGGTCTAGTTGTACACCTTGAACAAATTGTACCTGTATTCTTTTTTTCTGTACCTAATTTTGACGAGGTTAGTCATTAGTGATTTATATAGTTTCATGATTGTTATGTTTTTTGGTTATTTTCTTGATCAACGACCATGATTCACATGTGGAGGGTACTCCTAGGTACGCGATAGATGGTATTCTTTAACTACCGCAAACGTAATTATTAGGTTTTGGTTTACCTCAATTAAAACATCTTTTGAAAGCTGTTTGTGGCAGTCTGTGATCAATGTTCACCATGTTGAGGTGCACACAAGCAGGTCACAAGGAAGATGCACGCTGCAGTTCGCCCCTGCATGCCATACCTTATTGAAGCGAGCGGCTTGTGTATATTTCATCAAAGCACGTCACTATTATGATGAGCAAGTTCAGTACACACCCTGAAGCTACGTAACACTGCTAAAGATGGTTCTCGTGACTATGCTACTTGACTTATGCTAATCAACATTAAGACGTCACACTATATATATATATATATATATATATATATTAAGTTAACGCCTCGCCTAGATATGCCCGAAAACGATTTATTTGCGCAGAGCCCACAATTGTGATTCATCTAAGCGTGAGTTTGTTTTTCCTTTACGTTCTAGCATAGTGAACAGTGCAGATCTGCTAAAACGAGATCTGTCATTTATTGATTCTCATCGACTTCACCGCGAAGTCAACAAGCCAAGACAATTTGGCTGCATACGGATGGATGGATTTATTATTCGCTTGATATGTATACTTAAACACACATATCACCTTTTTATATCAGGCGCGCTTAGAGCGGCAGCGTAGTCGATACGTTGAATTATCTAGGGTTTTCCCAACAATCTTTGTGGCAGCACCATGGTCGCTGACTCTCAGTGATATGGTTTATCATCTATTCGCAATGAGCATCGCTCAAAGGGATCGAACCGGCGACAGCCCGGTAGATGACAATCATTACTAGCACCGTAGTCCCCCAAACCACGCCGCTATATGCTCATATATATATATATATATATATATATAATTTGCATGACAAGTCGTCATGGAAGTTGCTATTACAACACACCCACCAATATATGTATGTCATGAATAAAGCGCGATTTCAGATAAGTTGATACATTTCTTCTTTTGTTAATTAAGTTGAGAAATTTGACAAGCATTTTTGTATTATATGGCTGAGAGCACATTCAACAGTGATCGCCATTTGGAAGATATACTTCTAGCTACCCCCGGTACCGCTGCATCCGACCTACATCCAGTGTGGGTACAGTAGAGAGAATAGTTTGAGATTTCTAATGCAAACCGCTCCAATTTCCGTTAGTGGTCACTGTTGTCAAAGCTGTTCTTGTCTTTATTGTTATTGTTGAACGATTGTAGTGTTATTCCAATTGATGAAGGAATTAGAATTTTTACTACACCAACAATGTAGTTTGCTGTATAAAAATCAGGTATTTGTTATAAGCGTTTACTTAGAGGCCTTATGGAAAGGTCCTTTGACTTATTAGAGGCTTTATGTAATGACCTATCATTTAACCCAGGTGTTCAGTGGTCACGGCTCCGTTCAGTCGTGCCCGCACTGCACCCGGTTTGATCTATTCTAAGTGATGTGTGACAGTGGATGACACGGCAGGGCACACGGTATTCAGATGCCGAGGCTTCAGCAAAGCAAGACGGAAACTACATAGAACTATAGAAAGAGAGCAGTTTTCCCCGGAGATCATGGTGAGAGTAATGCTCGATCCTAAGGACAAGTAGCTTTAAGTAAGACACTTCGCCCAATAGATTATAAGCCGAGAAAATACTCGCCGAACAAGGGACCTCGTCGAATTCCACACTACCCACCAATAAGCTGGGTTAGGTTTACGAATTAAAAGAAACAGGCATTCAGTTAGTCAATCGGTGAGGTTAATTACTTCGTTTCACACGAAGAATTGTGCTAATTAGCACCTAAACGTTTTGTTACAGACGAGTTCAGCCCAAGCAATCGACTGTAGCACATATATATATATATATATATATATAGCATAATACGCAACTAATAATTAATCTCTCACTCGCCACAGCTTGGACCGTTGGATTCTTATGTTACTATAAGTATTATTAACCTTTATTTATCATCACTGTTGCTATTTGCCGTTTCCCTGAAGGTGTTTGTAACCGATTTGCGGTTGTCAGCATGGTTAGCCCTGATGCACAGCTGCAGTTGCTGCTTTCTAGCGCCCGTGCCATCATCAGCTAATCAAGCCTGAAGCGACCGCGCCGGGATTCATAATTCGGGCTTCGTGGCCGAACTTGTGAGATACCCGATGTAGCTCTAGTAGATGGCCGCACGCAGTGCCTCCTCCTGCCGCTAGCGATAGCTGCTAAGGCTCCTTTCGGTGTGAATGTTTGAGCCAACCAACATGTTCTAGGTATGTTCAAGCTCCTCAACTAAACGCAGCTCTCGAGTGCAGTTCGGATCCCCCATGCTGAGTCCCCTATGCTCATTGAGGAGAATTGATCGCGCAAACGCTTCACGAAGATACACGGTCATTTCGCTCTACGTATTCAGGTTGACCTTTAATTTCAATATCGCGCGGTTGCTGCTCTGCGGGGCGTCCTGCCATAGTACGCGTTTTGTTACCTGGCGCCGCCATCGTTGCCCACGCTGGGACGTGCGACATTTTCAATAAACGATGTAAAATATAATGCGTTCGTCTTGTGTCAGCTCACCAGCCACTGTCGTACCACCATCATAATTTATTGCACTTTAGTTGCATGTGTGCAACCACTGAAATTAGTGGGTTAAGAACCAGTGCGCATTTTTGCTATTTAAAACGCCGAGCGACTGTCACTGTCTAAGTCCCTTTGTAACTACGCCTATGTGTAACTACGCATTCGTCACCTATGAGATTCAATCACTGAGCCTTCCGTCTTTTGGGATCGAATCAACATTAACTGTATACATCGAAAATATCTCCAAGGACCCAGAACACCAGAGCATCTTACTTGCTTATTGTCTCCTCGGTCACAAGTGCACAATCAAGGTTTGCACTCTGTAATTTAGGTGCCACCTTGTGGAACAAGTTGCCTAGTGACATTAGGACACTTATATCGCTTAGTCAATTCAAAAACACTGCGAGAACGCACTATCTAACCTTACTTGCGTCTGATTAAACTATAGCTGTGTAAACATGTACACAATCCATAGATAAATAATTGCAATAACAAGAGATACTACGGTAATAATGTATAAAATCTTAATACAACTTGTACATATGCTTTGCACTAGCCTGTGGCTATATGAAGTTGTAACACAAATGAGAAACTACAATTAAGAATAAATAAACGTCATATCATATCAATCGTTTTTTTATTTATTCTATTTTTAATTGGCATTGACAATCTGACATTTACTGCTTCGTAACGCCATTTGCTCGTTGTACAAAGGTGTCAGTCACCATTAAAAATCACTTAACCACCGACGCTCGCTCATTAACTTCGTGATCTTCCGTCGTAGTCTGCACAATCTCGATATCCCAAGGATATTAGGACAAACACGATAATGAATTTCCAAATCTTGATGCTAGCGCAGTTCGGCTCTCTCGCAAATGTGACCGGTTTTACTGCGAAGCTGTCGCGTTACGGCATATTTTGAGTTCAGAAGAGGCCGCTGACATGCACCATAAGGCTATTGCGTAATGCAAGGTTGTCTCCGGTATATTTATAAATTATAGTACGACGCCTCAGCAGTAAGCACACACAAACGCTCCAACTGGATCGTAATTTCGCGTAAACAATATGACGCACCGAGGTCCTATGATGCACGACAAACGTCAAATACAATACGTATGATAAAAAAGCGTCTGTCAACTTCACGTATGTGGTATTCTACGTGTGCGCGATTCACTTCAATTCAGCTGCAAGTGAACGGTAAAATAGGGGCAGTGCTAAACATTGAATGATAGAAAACATTCGTTCACCCGTTTAGCCTTGAATAAGTTTATACATATATTACATATAACCCTACTGTTACTTCAAAAACAGCTACTGATGATGCAGGCTTCTGCAACCATTACCCCGGGATACACGACGCGACCTATGCGACTACTCCAGGTTACGTGCCCCAACAACTCACAGCGAAGGGAGGGGGGCAGAACACTACGATCAAAGCACACTTTAATTCTGCCCTTCTGCCTTTTGTTTTTTCTATTGCTTCTACTTTTTGTTTTTGTATTCTAACTAACGGCGTACTCGTCGCGTCCGTCCGACTGGAGAGTTCGCCATCTCGCCGATCGTATTGTAGAATTTCATCGAAAGCCATGCTGTACTTCCGGTAGAATACTTGCCTTGTTTAACCGTCTAAACCTTGTCTAACTAAGCGTACGCCTTGTTTAACAGCTGTCGTCCTAACAAACACAAAAAAAAAAACTTTAAAGCAAAAAGGTCATGAATTAAAGCGTAGTGTCCACATGAAGACCCCCGCAAGGTGTCATCATTTTGAGTGAAGGGATACTCAGTGAGAGATAATCTCGGTTTCTATGTACGGCAGCCAGTCATTCGAGTCTGGAAACAAAGCGTTTTAATACAGTATTGTCAAATGAAAACACTAAATAGCATTCGTATTATCGAAATTAAGTTGTCTTAGAACTCTAATAATGCCTGTAGCGGCCTTCCTTTGAACCTGACAAATTGTATAGTAGTAATAATAATAGTAAGCATAGTAGTAAACACATCAAGATAGTGATATAACGTAGCATAACTTGTGGAACAGTTTCCTTTAAAAAGTATGCTACTACTTGCGATCTAACATAGATGTTTCACTTTTTTAAGACATATTGTGAATTAGCAACACCAAGCGGAATACAGTTAAACATTTACCGTTGTCTCCCTCTATTTTTATCAAATGCCGTGTTTTATTATCTTATCGGTTACTATGTTTATATCTAATCGGCTACATTAATCCACTCCAGTGTGATTTTGACGAAGAAACTGTCAGGTAGTTCTCATAAAGAAAAAAATATATATATATATCATTTTTTCTTGGTAGTAGCGATATCGTAGCGGCATTTCTGATTTTACGATTCGGCGAGCAGACAACCATCATAAGGTCGCAAATTTTAGAGAAACGACGCCAGGATATCTGCAATAGCTACAGAAAATTTAATCAAACTGGTGACTGTGGCTTGACGGGAATACTGGCGCAGGCCTGTGCTACAGCGGGAAGTCAAATAACCAAGGAGAAACGACACACGTGGTAAACACCAGAAAATGTAGGGGCAAGAAGAAGAAGAAGCTCACACCAGAATACGTGCGACCCCGACGTGCCGACGGTCGGAAAGAACAGTTGACAGATTCGCTCAGGCCAACAAGGAGGTAAGACGCCAACTTACACGGCTAATACGCATAAATAAAATGACTCACTAGTAAGCAATTTGGGAGGAAGTCCAATCAAACCCCTGGGGAGCAGGGTAAATCACGGTAAAGAAACTAAAAGTGGTGCAGAATCACTTGAGACCGACATAAGAGCAAGCATAGTCATGGTCATGGAGGTACTTTTTTTTCGAAATGCCAATCATAGCGGCGAAAGAGTATGGCCTATACGCACAGCAACCAACCCGAGTTACAGTGGAGCAGATGAAAAGTACACCGTGCATGAAAAATGGCAAAGCGCCAGGTCCAGGCGGTATCCAACGCCCCGCCCAAAGGCTATTAAAGATCTCGTAAAGATAAGGCCTAATCTGATTCAGGCGACAGAAGATATATTGTTGCAGAGAGACGCTTTCAACAGCTTGGAAGCGACCCAACGTTATGCAATTACGGTGAGCCGGAGTTGAACGGTCGATTGACGGACCGCCGGTACGGTTTTCATCAAGGGCGGTCCGCACTGTCGACGATTGAGAAAAGACTGGGAGTCAAAGGCAAATAACGATGAAAAACGGCAAACGCGGAAGTAGGGGCTACCTAATGATCTTGGTGGCTCGGTGTCAACCTGAGGGAACGGACACTAGAGTGGGATAAAAGTGGAAATCGGGCAATGACTGTCGAGGTGCAACTTGACGCCAGTCCTGTGGAACGTCCCACATATATTGGCGTCTTAAAGCAGGAGGGTTTTCCTGGGGGAGTGACACCGATTGCCTACGTGTACGGCCTGGCTTGGTAATGACCGGTCGGAAGAGATTGAAGGCAAGGCTAGCTCCGGAACGGGTGGAGAGCTGAATGGAAGACCACCAGCTTAGACTGGCCCAATAAGAGGCGGAGGCAAATACTCCTGTGTGGAAAGAAAAAATACAGCAAGTGTTGATACGTCTAAGAGGGAAGGAGGTGGCAATAGCGGGATGGATGACAGGTAAACAATGAAGTATTTTTTTTAATCACCTGTGGTGTCATATGCGGCGCCAGTCTGAGGGAAGGCGACGCTGGAATGTTGAACACGCATGCGGCGGTGTCTGATACGGAGCACTCAGAGATTACTAGCGATACGCCTCTGTCGAGATTGACGCAGTGGGACTTTACAATAAGGAGATACTTTCGTTTCACTTTCGTTGAGAAAGGAAAGACCACCGGGCGAAACTGATGCAGAAATGAAAAAACGAAATGTTGTCCAGCAGGAGTAGCAGGAGAATCTGAAAAAAAACAGGATGTTCGAGAAGATCCAATACCTGATGTACGTGTATGTTCGAGAGGACAAATGGAGAGATGACCTACCATTTAACCCAGTTGACCAGTGGTCACAGCTGCATTCAGCAGTACCTGCACTGCACCGAAAGGCGGTTTTGTCTGACTGTCTAATATGTGTGAACGTGGAGAAAAGCGTCCCAGAGGTGGTCCAGAGTGGAAGCGCTCCAACGCTTGACCACTTTGGACCACCTCTGGGACTTGTTCTATAGAGTTTTAAAAATGTACCTAAGTTTCATCGGATTTAATGACTTTATCGAATTTTGTTAGAAATTCCGTCCCAAAGGTTCACATATGACTCTTATAATATTCA
Source organism: Dermanyssus gallinae (assembly GCA_003439945.1). Classification (NCBI taxonomy): domain Eukaryota; kingdom Metazoa; phylum Arthropoda; class Arachnida; order Mesostigmata; family Dermanyssidae; genus Dermanyssus; species Dermanyssus gallinae. The sequence continues at coordinate 28,002 of QVRM01000484.1, forward strand.
GAAAGAAGCTAAGGATGAAGATGATGTCCTTGTAAGCAGACGCACAAGTTGTACGGCATCAGACTCGCACGCTATTGTTATATATATACATATATATAAATTTATATATATGATTAAGCGGGTCGAGCTTATAATCATGTCGTTTTACATTCATCATCATACTTATCCAGGATGAACATCGTGCACGTATACTTCATACAGGGCTATAAAGATTGTGGTTCTTTAGATAACATACATTTTATTTCTGATGAGAACGCGAGGTCGGTTGCCTTGCGTTTGACGCCAACGTGCATCGTGGTCGCATATGTGCGCAGGAGGGCAGCCTTTTATCGATCTATTACTATACCGTAATATGCCTATGGTACAGTTGCAGTGTTAAATTGAAACTTTGTCAACAACAAAGGTGCTGCGCAATACCATATGTTATATATATATATATATATATATATATATATATATATATATATATATATAACATATATATATACCGAGCAAGGTGGCTTAGTGGCAAAAGCCTTTGCCTTGCATTCGGGAGGACTGGGTTCGAGACCCAGACCGGCCACTCTTAAATTGGTTTGCATGGTTTCCAATTTAGACAAGGTAAATGCCGGAGTGGAGTAAAACTTAGCCATGACATGAAAAATCCGTACACGGGCAATTGCCTTACGGGAAATCTAAATATATATATATATATATATATATATTGTAACGATGGTTGTTACGCTAAGTTAGACTCCAAATGTAGACCCGGCCAAACGGGTGCTACAGCAAGAACGACTTAGAAACGATGAACGAGAACACACGACGTACGTGTAGTACGTAGCGCAGCCGAGCAAAGAATGGGCTGTTAGACTGTGCTTTCTCGGTCTATTTATTCACTCAAGAGACGCCGTAGAGTTCGTGTAGTACCAACGATGAAATCGAATCTTCTCGAGAATTCGGTCGTGGCGCAACAGGTCGGTGGTGGTGCACATGCCCTATTGTCGTTAGCATGTAGCTGAGCGGTCTCATGTCAGGGTTGTTTATGGCGGTCTCGATGTTGTGCCTGGTGACGATTCCTTAGTAGTCGAGATGCACGTTTGATGATGTGCTCGGGCGACTGCAGTGTCATCGTTCTACAGGGTTCTCTATGGCGATGCTGATGTTGCGGCTGGTGACGATTTCTTGGTCGTCGCGGTTCACGTTGGATTGAATGCCCGGCCGACATTCGCCATTGCCTCCAGTCGACGCTATCTATGTTCACGCTGCTTCACGAAGGCTGCTATCTTACAGACACAAGGCTCAGTATGCTTATTGGCTGGCGGGCATTCGTTCGAGCAACATTTGAAGTAAAATAAATATTTTTCTGAGCTTCTACAGGTTTGACGAGTGACTTGATTGACAAAGAAAGCGAACATAGAGGCTTTATGTATGCACTCACACCCGATATGGCCATAGGTAGATTTGAGTTACTTTGTAACCACAGATGTCAGTCTCTACCAATTTGGTACCAAAATAATTCACTAGAGATGCACGTTCGTCTGGGCATATTCGTTGTGCGCGCGTAATGGAAATTTTTTGAAAACTTGGGCGTGAAAGTTCAAACATGTGAAAGCAAAATTATAATTTTGCAAACTCTTCTTAATATCACAATAGCCATTGCGCTAGCTAAGGTTGGGTATATTTTCGAAAATATGCTCGGTTTTTCAATTGAGGAATGCGTTCTCTCACAATCGTACATTTTGTAAACGTATGTTGAGACAGCCACCCCTGAAATAACAATTAAAAAAATTCATTAAAAAAATATCTCACTCCTCTACGAAGCATTTCCGCTCCCCCTTTCCATTGGAAAACATGATTTTCTCACCGAGCTTGACCATACCCTTGCGTTTTGGACACAAAAATGGTGACACCCTGTATATATAAACACGTACCATTTGGATAACCCTGTAATAAGTATACATGCACCATGTTTATCCTGGATGAGTATAATGATGACTGTAAATCTACATGACTATAAGCTGGATCCGTACTCTGAGTACGTCGCGCGGGCTGTAATACTTGTGGTCTACGAATCACTTAATTTGTTACATTCCGGTCTGATGAAATAACATCGATCTTTGCCTATACCTATGCGCATTTGGAGGAGAAGCTAACGCTAGCCTGCGCAATCCTTTGGCCAACCTTAGCAAGTAAAGAGATCATTCTAAAGACACAGGACGTTCTAAAAGACCTACTTTTACAAACGAGGCTTACATTAAAGCCTTTCAACTTTGGATTGGAAAAAGACGAACTATATATATAACGATATGGCCCAATAAATTACAAGTGTAGCGATCGTGATGTAATTGCTATAATTCTGAAATTTAAAAAATCCTTGCCAAGATCGAACACAAAATGTCGATAGATGGTAAGTAGAGATGAAACCCGAACGTTGACGACTCTGTTAGATCTGGTTAGATTTTGAACTATAATAGTGCTGCCGTTGCGTTCCTCTGCCGGAGAAAGCCCAGTGTGGAAGAAAGCGTGAATCTAACCAACGGTAGAGAGGAAATGATAGTAATATTTATGGTATATTGTATGAACTGGCTCTGATGCGGCTCTCCGGCGATTGACAAGTGGGTTCGATTATGCCTAGAAATGTTATGGCCGTCGCTGCTGTAGCGATAGGAGTCGCATTTGATTAGAGGCTGAAAGGTTTCAGTCGCGGTCATAAAACAAGACCTTTAAGGGTTAAACGGGACAAGGAATCCTTTATAGCGGGAAGATAGGAAGCGAACATCTAAAAATATCCCATCGCAGTCATGGAATTATTTAGTGGCTGTCTCTAATAAGAAGCGATTCCGGCGTAGTGGAAGATAGACGTCGTACTCGCTTAGCTCAGACTGGGAGTGAGCCTTAGGTCTGGGAGACGTCAAAGCACAGCAGACGGACGAGTTCAATTTGAAAAAATAGCGAAACTGTTAATCGCGTCTTTGGCCCAGAGAAATTTCCCTCTAGAGGTTCCTTCTTATATCTAACTTGTATAGCACGTGAGCGCCAGTAAGTTTCATGTTAGATACACTGCAAATCGAGTCCGGTGGCGTGGTGCATTCGCCTGCGTCTCGCGACCGGAGGAGACACATAGGTGCGCGGGTTCGAACCCCACCGCGCACATTTGCACATTTTGTATTTATGGGGTCCGTCTACGAAGCAATGCGAAAAGCAGTACCGTGGACGTTAAATCTAGGCTGGGGATCAGCCAGAATAGTTTATAGATACACTGCAACACCACCCTGGCCGCTTCTTCTACTTTATCTATACATCTCTATATCTAAGGATGCTACCTTTAAACCAATGGCTGCTATCGTTGTGGCTGACGGGATTGGAGTTGGCGCATATTCGCGGCAAACATTTAAATTTGGCAGCGCAAGAGCACGATGAGCAGCATAGAATTCGTCTGCGTTGGTCTGCTCGTTGCGTGTTGTTTAGCTGCTACTAAATCTCGACGAGTTTATGCAAACGCCCTGATGCTGCTGTTTTGGCCGTTGCACACGCTAACAACAACAACAACATTATTAGATTACAATATACTATACAAAAGAAAAACATAAACAAAACACCAAATTATTGTTATTACCAGTCAGTGGTCATTGACCGCCGCGAGTCGCTTCAGCATGCAGCCGCTACCTCGCTCGACATGCCGCCGCCGCCGCACGCGCCACGACCATAAACAACAGCGACAACAACAGCAACAACAACAACAACAACTAACTCCCAGTGGCCGACGACCCGTAGGAGACGACGACGCGGCGACTTCTGTGGCGGCGCCCTTTAGCGTGTTGCGCTTTCATTGGTTGATGCCGCCGCCGCCGCCGCCGCTGGTGCTGTTGTTGTTGTTGTTGTTGCTGCTGGACACTGAGACACTGAGTGGCCAATCGGCGTCAGCCGAGTGGTGCCGGTGTTATTGCGGCTGCTATTGGTGACGATGACGATTTTCGTTGCTGCTGCTGCTGCTGCTGCGGCCGCTGGTGGTGGTGATGATGATTTTTGTTGCCGCTGCTGATCTGCTGATGATAGTGATTTTTGCTGGTGCTGCTACCGGCGCCGCGGCCGCCGATGGGTAAGCCAACCAACCAACCAGCCAGGCATCGTCGTCAGCCGTCAGCTCATTATTGGGCTGTAGCCGCCGGTAGCGAGTAGTCAAGTAGTAAGAAGCAGCCGGTAGCTCTGGCGTTGCGGTAAGCGTTGGTGGTGGAAACTGGTGGCGAAGCGTGTAGGTAGGTATGTTAGTTCTGTATCTCTGTCGATCGATTGTGTTCATTAATTAGATAGATAGATAGATACCTAGCTAGCTAGTTGCACTAACTATTCCTATGACTCATTCTAACAACCACAAACAGTATAGTTAGTGTGCACTAAACACGTCGTTGAGTGTTTAAATGCTCCATGAGTGACGACTGGCCACTGTTGCCTGCTTGTCTGTTTCGACTTCACAACCAGATCAGAAGCAGGTTCTACATAGTTGAAGAAGGCAGGAGAGGCTGATTTGCTGTTGTTGAGTTGGCTGTTCATGTTGTCGTTGTTGTTGTTGTTGTCATCGTCTAATTCGTCATGCTAGTCATGATAGTTAGTGACTTGTAGCTCTGCTGTTACTGCTGCTGTTTGCTGTTTGACTGCCCTCCTGAATTTGCTTCATTGTTGCATTGACGTGTGTGTGTTTGTGTTCGTGAGGCTGTAGCCCATCTTCAATTGATCGACCCATATTTCTATCTCTCTTCGGCAGATCGGTCTCACCCCTGTTTTAGCACTATTTGCACTTGTCAGTGTTTACTACTGACAATACAACAACAGCAACAACAATACAACAACAACGCCGTTTACTACTACTACTACGACTAGTACCACCCATACTACATAATTCTTGTGTTGCTATGACAAACACATTTCGTGGTCGCTTTCAAAGTACAAACCCCACCCGCTCTCATGTAACGTAGGTGGCGTAGACAAAGAACACATCCGGACGACAAACCGGCGGCTTGTCATGATCGAAAAGCAGCGCTGTCACTCGGTTTCGCGTCGGCGACTACTATCTAGACTAACTAGATGTCGTTGTAGAATTAGTTATTACTGTTACTATCATTAATACTAGTGTTCTTAGTACTCTTACTATTTTGATTACAGTTATCGGTGCAGGTAAGCAGAGTAACGAAGACGCCATCATCACGATCATCGTGAACAGCGTCGACGACACGTTGCATGCTGTCTTTCTCTGCCACTGCCACTGCCACTGTGCGTGCATGCGTTCAAGACGCAACCTGCCAGCTAGCCTGTTGTTTCCTTCTGTAGTGTCATTTTTGTGCTGATTACTTTTCTATTGGTTTTTATCGTCTATCGGGCGAGCTGGGCTGAACTGCGGTTTGTTGCATCGCGAGTAGGTTTCGGCTAGCGGCGCGTCTAACGTCGGACGGCAGAACGGCACCCATTCGTCGCTGTTATTGCTGCCGCTACTACACGAGACAGAATCATTATTGATAGTTCGGTGGTGTTGTTTTGTTTGTTGCTCGTTGCAGCTTTTCCTGCAGTGGCTGACTAACTGACTTATAGCAGCAGCAGCACAACGGACTCGGAAAAGGAAGACATTGGCTAAAAACGCCGGCCTCGCTGCGCAGCGCTACGGCAGCATCAATAATGGCCCTTTTCGTCGCCGCCCGTCTGACGATGGCGCTGGCTCTGGTAAGCGTCGCCTTGCTCAGCATTACGACGCCCACCCAGGCCGCATCCGATCCGAAAGTCTACTTCAAGGAGGAGTTCCTCGATGGCGGTAAGTTTCTCGCTTTTCCGCCATATCATCATGTTGCTCTCTTTTTCTTTACATATTGTATAACATTCTCTCTCTCTCATATATATATATATATATATATATATATATATATATATATATATATATATATATATATATATATATATATATAACATTCTCTCTCTCTCTCTCTCTCTCTCATATATATATATATATATATATATTATTGGTACATCCCCCGATAGTCTGCATTGAAAACCGGTTAAGCGGTAGTTGGTCCTGGATTTGAACTTACGACCTACCCAGTGAAAGGCCATGTATGAATAAAGCATTAAGCCGCCGTGCTTACATATATAAAATTAGATATGACCACGGCGGCTTAATGGTATATGCATGCATGGCCTTGCATTCAGTAGGTCGTAAGTTCAAATTCGGGACTAACACTACTATTAAATTGGCTTTCATGGTTTTCAATGCAGACTGTTGGGGGATCCATCAGTAAAAAGAAAGGGCACCAATGGCTCACAATTACTAGATTGTGCATTACAACCCCATCTTTTTTAAACACACGTACATAAAAAAAATTCACTACGGAGTAGTAAACAGACAATATTGACATCACCGCATCGAAACACCCGTACAAATACTAGTCGATTGTTTAAGAGACATTGTTAGAATATTGTCGTGTTTTTCGATCGAAAGCTAGTCTTCGAAACAAAATGTATAAAACATTTGTTGTAGAAATAACGTCTTTCAGTGATGTGTGTGTGTACCAAAAGATTTATTCATACTACCAGCTACTAGTAATACTTTCGATCTGCTATAAATCACCTGTTTGGCCTGCTTCATAAAGAGAAGAAAGACTAGAACCATATCCGTTATTATTAATAGTATTTTTTTGAGTTTTACGACTCTCGGTTTTAAGATGTTTGAAGGACCGAGGTCACTCACAATTCAATCAAAACAGACATGATGACTTGTCGCCACATTGTCGTGGTCTGTTTGAAGTTGCAAATATTACTTCAGGGGTTTATGACAGTGGACATTTGTCGTGGTGGTAATGGGTCCACGGAAGACTAGACAAACATAAAAAAGTTAGAACAGTAAGTAAAGTCGTAAATACAATAATGTCACATCAACCGGTAGTACAGTGAGCGTCTGTGTTGCTTGCTGCATCTTTAGTTGGGTCGTCACGGTCGAACTTTCCGGTGGTGGCGATGAATATTGAAATTGGGCGCCCATTAGATCTCGCTGATTTGTAAAATAATGCTTTTCACAATTCTTGCTGCTGACGATGTTGGCGCACAACAAAGAAAACTGGAATCAGCAACTTATGAATTATTGTAGATTCGAGTTGTTTTGTTTTGAGTTTTTATTCGAGTTCTTCTCTATGAGCCTGGTGGCTATTGAAATTGTTATATTAGAGTTGTAGTCGGACTGGAATTGTTGTTGTGACCCCCACGTTTTTGCCTTCGCTACGCACAGGCGCGGCCTCGTTATTGCTGTAACTGTGTAGCTTTGTAGGTGGTGAAAGTAATCCGATTGTTGTTACTACCGTTACTACTTGCTATCACTATTTTGTTCATTTTATTTGCTGTTGCCATAATGCTGGTGGCTATGTTACTATGCCGCCGACGTTACGATCGTCGTGAACAGGTTACCGTTACTTCAGCAGTAGTATTTTTGACGACTTTTATTAAAGTTTGCCATTATCGGTCTCGACACTTGCTTTAGTTAGGAACAAGGACGGCAAGTTGAGCCGGTTCCAGCAGGGCTTTACGAAATTCTATGTACTCACACAAACACACACACATATATATGCATACGTATATATATATATATATATATATATATATATATATACACACTTCCTGCACTCGTCTCTCGAACGCGACTCCAGCCGCTGTATAAGCAAGTTGAGCTTTCGCTCAGTATTGATTGACGGAGCGGGTGGACGAATGGATGGATGGGTACATTATTATACATATCTGTGTACACTGCGCATCTGTTAGTTTGCACGCTTGAGATTTGATTCTCGCTCGATTTCGGGTGAGTGCGCCGGCGGCGTGTTAGCTGGTGCGTTATGCAGCATCGTTCAATAATGTATTGATCGGACTTTGACGAGGGGCAAGCGTTTACGGGCGCCTCTGACCCGCTGTCGTATCCAAGCCTCAGCCCTCGCCTAGTATTGCTTCACATAGCGACATAGCGCCACTACACAATCCCACGTAGCATGCTTACATACAGCATGGCTGCGACTAGCGGGCTGGCTGGCGGAAATTGCATTGACGTCATCATATCACAAAATGTTCTCAAATCACTTGCCGAGTCAGTGCGCGTTCGACTGATTACCATATGATATATATTAAAATTGCGTGAGCTAGATCGTTTTCGTGCATATATACATATATATATATATATATATATATCGTTTGATGTTGACTATATATATATATATATATATATATCTATATATATATATATATATATATATATAACGGAGTATAGTAAAATAAAAAACACATTTATTTTACATTATACAGTCAGTATCAAACGATAATACGATTTTTATATGTATTTTGTAATGCAGCACATATATATATATATGAATTGTTCTGATTAGTCCCACATGCCGGCAACCTTTGCAGAATGGATAAAGCTCACTTGGATTATTGTTTTGCCTCTTACAGATGCCTGGCAAGAACGCTGGGTGCAATCAACCTTCAAGGGGGATCAGCAGGGAAAGTTTGAGCTGAGCTCAGGCAAGTGGGCTGGCGATGTCGAAAAGGATAAGGGTTTGCGTACGTCAGAAGACGCCCGCTTCTATGGCGCCTCGGCTCGCTTCGAGCCCTTCACCAACAAGGATAAGCCACTGGTCATCCAGTTCAGCGTAAAGCATGAGCAAAACATTGACTGCGGTGGCGGGTACGTGAAGCTGTTTGACTGCTCACTTGATCAGAAGCAAATGCATGGCGATTCGCCATACAGGATCATGTTCGGCCCCGACATTTGCGGGCCCGGAACGAAGAAGGTCCACGTAATCTTCAACTACAAGGGGAAGAATTATCTGATCAACAAGGACATTCGTTGCAAGGACGACGTGTATTCGCATTTGTACACGCTAATTGTCAACCCTGATCAGACTTACGAGGTGCGCATCGACAACGAGAAGGTGGAATCCGGTGAACTGGAGAAGGACTGGGATTTCTTGCCGCCAAAGAAGATCAAGGATCCCGAAGCCACAAAACCCGACGATTGGGACGACCAGGAGAAGATTGACGATCCCGAGGACACGAAGCCTGAGGACTGGGATCAGCCTGAGCATATCTCAGATCCGGAGGCCAAGAAACCGGAAGACTGGGACGACGAGATGGATGGCGAATGGGAGCCACCGCAAATCAACAACCCCGAATACAAAGGCGAGTGGAAGCCGAAAAAGATCGATAATCCCAATTACAAAGGCGTGTGGGTCCATCCCGAGATCGACAACCCGGAATACCAGCCCGACGACGAGATCTACCTGCAGAAGGAGATCTGCCATATCGGTTTTGATCTGTGGCAGGTCAAGTCGGGCACCATTTTCGACAACATTCTGATCACGGATGATCCTGATTTTGCGCGTGAATATTCTCACGAGACGTGGGGCTTAACGCAGGAGGCGGAGAAAAAGGCCAAGGATGAGTACGACGCCAACGAAAAGGCCAAAGAAGAAGCCGCAGCCCGCAAGGAGAAGGACGAAACCGAAAAAGACAACGAAGATGACGGCGACGACGACGAAGATGAGAAAGAACACGACGAGCTCTAAACAGGCTGTCGTAAGCTTATTAAAGTAATGGCGAAAGCAAGACATAGCTCTAAGTAAACGTCAGCTCAATGACCGATAAACAACCGGACGGGACGAAGAAGGTCAACAACGATTATTTTGGCGATGCGGCATAGAGGACGCTGACGGATAGGCCGCTAGCCGAATGCAAATGTGAACCTCTTTTAGATGACGACGCTTGCCTGAACTGCCTCAAATCGAAATCGAAACTTGTGCCTGAGTAAACTGACAATGATGATGCTAAAGATCTCTTCAGTGCCGGTGAAAATGCCCTGTTGTACGGTGGTGATTGGTGACCACAGGCGCATGCCAACGGAAACAGCCGGCATCTACTTCGACCGAGTGTAAATATCTATCTTAGAGTAACGTAAAGTAAATAAAGTCAGTGCTTAAAAACAATACAACAACTTTTAAAACCGACGGCCGTGTGCTGATTTTCCATAGTTGTTAAACTAATTTGTTACTATTTGTTTTTTTTTTGCAATTGCAGCTGGAAGTTTCGACTTACAGAATTGCAATGTGAACTGACATTGATGACGAGACACCAATGAGTAACAAATTAAACAACCACGTGTTTAGTATTGCTTCTTTTCTAACTCTAACCGCGAAGTAAAATATTGACCAGGACAGCGCCATGTGTACTTTTTGTCACATCAAAACACTCTAATACTGTTAAAAACGAAATACGCGTTACGCACGCATCGAACCAAGTTGCATTTAAAATGATGTCTGTTTATTTATTATAACACCTCGGCATCTACATACTATCACTGCTATAACTTAGAGATATATGTACACTTCTTCATATTATGAAATGGTTCATCCATCATAATGTGACTTAAGTGTTTAAAAGAGAAATTTCGCGTAGCAGCGAAATATGCTAGAATTAAGACATTTATAGGAGGTTGTTTTTAATTCTAGACTATCCTCCGTCCCCTACGGGCTTGAAAGTCACTGTGAGGCATATCTTCAATGCACCAAGGACCGGGCATGTTGAGATATCTAGGGCCCCAACAATACTAGTGGCAGCACGGCCGCTGACTCTGCGGTATATGGTTTATCATATATTATCGATAAGCATCGCTCAAAGAAAATTCAATCAGCACCAGGAATCGAACCGGCGACACCCCGGTAGATGACAACCATGACTAGCGCACTAGCCCCCTAGACCACGTTGCCACAGCGAAATAGGCTGCGATGGATTTGGTTCATGTGTGCGCGTGTTGCCATCCAACATGCAAACAGACCCTTGGTGAGCTTCTCACGGTTGCTTTACCATATATTCACGGAATACTGGTGTAAGTTATTATTTGGCTTGATATCAGTGACGTCCACTCGTTTAAGTAGACGTAGAGCAGTGAAAGTACACAAAGTTAAGTTGTATTGGCGTAAAGCTAAGGTTCTTTACCGCGCTCATGGGTTTGCCGCTGATTTATGTCTTAAACTTTATCACTTACCATATCCGGGAGGGCCTGCATGAGCCAGTAAGGCCCGTTCGCCAAGAAAAGTGTATCAGGAGCTGGAGCCCTACATTTCTTTCAGTAGCACAAAGTTTTCTAGTAATTTGTGACTGTACGGCGGGAAACTCTCATAATGTCGGAAAATTTATGCGGGATAAACTGTGCAAAAGTTTTTTGACTAGCGATTTTTCCAATCAGTCTATTAGTGGCAGCGGGGGCTCGCCAGTACGATCCCCGTTGTTGACCAACTTCTCTTTGAGCCATATTTATTAAGAGTAGATGATAAACCATATATTTGAGAGTAAATGATAAGCCGTTTATTGAGACCATGCTGCCACAAAGACTTGTTAAAACCCTAATTTTATCAGCAAATTCGACCCATTCGAGGTGTTTTTTTCTGAAAACTTGCAAATTGGGCTAAATCACTAAGTAACAAAAAATATGTCTAAAACGTATGGTTGCGTCATATAAATAAATTTGTTAATTGAGGTGGGACTATTTTTATATTTGCTCGCATCGCGCAGGGCATGTTGTGTCTCAAGCAAGGTCAATGCGATTAAACTGCACAGACATTTACTGAGAAGCGCTGTCAGAGTGACTCTACTTGAGCTTGAAACACACAGCCGCGTAGGTGAAATATCTACCTAGCAGAGTTATTGCGGTTGGAATCAAAATAAAACGGGCGCTACATTTGCTGTAACAACTTTCCTGTGACATACAGTCACTATCTGTTAATGGGCAAAGAGGAAACCCAGAGGCAGTTATGAGTACAATCCTCTCTGGAAGTTTTGGGAATGATATAATGAAAGCTAAGAGCACTTTATAGCGTGGTTAATTTACGGGATTGCACTATAAAATACTTAAATGCTCGATAAATTAATGATGTAATTGATAAAATAAGGTAGACACATTGGATCCGTCACATGAAACATGTAGAATACTACAGCCAAATATCTTATAAGCGTTGAGCACATGTAATGTTGTGTTCTTTTCTCGGTGGTTCTACTTAAGATGGGGTTACTAAGATAGACCTATAGGTCGAAATAAGCTTATCAGCGATTTAGTACGCGAGGGTACCCACCCTCAGCAGATATAGCTAAGTTGCTCGGAGAAGGCCGTAGATAACACACTACTTACTAACAGACCCGTGTGGCCGTCTGAAAAAGATGGTTCGTATTGCACTAATTTGTTTGATGCAGGAAACGTGTCGTTGTAATCATCCTCGACAGGTGGCATAAGGTTGACAGCATATGGGGCACTGGAGCCAGCCAACATGCTATCAATAGGGACCCCTAGTTGCGTCTTCGGTCGCAGCTGAGCTATGACGGCTTAGCATTTTAGATGCTAAATGGTTTAGATAAGGATTCCATAACAGATTTTCATAAGAAATTTGTCCTAACATTGACCATTTCGTGCTCAATTGAAATCTGTCGGGTTTGTGCATGTAGAAGCCTCTTGACCTGTCGAAACAATCTCGTGTTGAGCGTCGAAGTGAACGGACGTGTTCTTTTTAATTTCGCGGGGAACCGTGAGATTGATAAGTGTTGATTGTGACACTGCGACTGTAGTTGCTGTTGATTGGCGACTGTGTTGAGCTGGGGGGAGGCAGGTGCTGAGCGACCGTCCCTTTTGATGACCAAGTAGATACTTGGTGGCGTGGTGCATTAGTCTGCGTCTCGCGACTGAAGGAGACACATAAATGCGAGGTTTCGAGCCCCACCGTTGCACAATTGTATTTATGGGGACCGTCCGTCTTTGAAGCAATGCGAAAAGCAGTCCCGTGGGCGTTAAATCTTGGCTGGGGGTCAGCCCGAAAAAAAAGTACCTTCGGCCGCCGGAGCGGTGGTCTTACTAACCTCCCCTCGCCGGGTGACCACAGGCAGTGTAGCATAGAGGAGTAGTACAGCGTGCACCTGCAGCACAACGTGCAGAGTGGTCCAGGCTGGTCCAGTGAAACGTCAAGAGCGGCGCGCAAATCGACGAAGTTCTCCGCGTGCAGATGACACGCACAAGACTGTCTTTGCCAGCGCCCAATCCTGCAATTATCCGTGCGTGTGCAGGGCAACGCGCAGATACTTAGACGTGCACCGGCTTGGCCAATAAGTGGCTGGGGGATGACGTGCACGGCGTAGCCGAGTTTAGAATACCATCGGGTTAGTGCTTGCTTACCTTATATACACCCCGGAACCGCACTCACCTGAGGACCAAAACCAAATTAGAGCTGGCCAAGTACCGGGGCACAGAACACGAAGACCAAGTTGAAAGACCAGACGATAAGGCTTCCGCTGGGTTGGCACTCGAGAAGATCTGTGGGGTGTTTATCCTCTGATAGATGAAGCTGCTATTGAACCTCAACCGGTGCAGAGCTGCGCACGACCTACTTGAGGAGACGGTCCGGGAGAGGGGCATAGCATTATGCCTCCTTTCGGAACCGAACAAGAAGCGAATGAGAAAGAAGAGCTCTATAAATACCGATGAACGCATCGATGCGGCAACCTGGTGGACAGGAGAGGACAACGCCAAATGGGCAGTACGGGCTCAGGAGAGTGGCGAAAGTGGATTTGCGTGGGTGAAATTAGACGGGGTGGGTGTTCTCTACTCGTGCTATTTTTCACCTAATAGGGAGATACAGGAGTTTCAGGTTTTCCTGGGTCAACTAGGCCGTAGCTTAGGCACGCAAGAGGGAAAACCATTGATTGTTACCGGGGACTTCAACTCGGCCAGTACTGCATGGGGTAGTCGTAACACTTCGGAAAGAGGACAAATCTTACTGGAATGGATGGCAGAGCAGGGGCTTATGGCTGTCAACGACGGGGACGTTCCGACGTTCTCACGGGCAGGGAGGGAATCCCACGTAGATCTCACGCTTGCCAACGAACGGGCATTCACGGCGATAACCGGGTGGAGGGTCGATACGGTTCATAACCACAGCGACCACCGCTACATCTGCTTTGAGGTACGAGCCCCAACCGCGACGCTTCCAGCATCACCTACCCGGGGCAGACGGTGGCAGATGAGACAGCTGGAAAAGGAAGCGCTAGTAAAGGAGATCGACGCGAAGTGTCGGACGATGGGAGTGGGAACGGTGGACGAAAATCGACTCATTGAAACACTCATTGCCGCATGTACAAAGGCTGGCCCGCCCCACCCGAACGGCGGAGGTGCCCGACGGCACCGGTCCGTTTACTGGTGGAGCAAAGAGATCGGGGAAGCGAGAAAGCGATGCACAAGGCTAAACAGGGCGTATACTAGGCAACGCAGCTGGCTGAGTGGAAGGTTGAACCGAGGGGAGAGGGGGCTAGACGTTGACGAGCAATCGGCCACACTCCTGGAAAGTTACAGAGCTGCCATCGAGGACCTTCAAGGCCTCATCTGGAAGAGTAAGGTACAGGCGTGGAAACAGCTGGCAGAGGACGTGGAGAGAGACGTGTGGGGGTTAGCGTACCAAATCGTTCTGGACAGGCTTCGGGCGCCTTCTCCGAGACTCCCGCCGGATGTTCTAAAGTATCAGGTCCATAGCTTGTTCCCCGTTCACCCGTGGAGAGGCGACGGGGTGGAGCCTCTGGTTGCTGAAGAAGATATTCCCGCGGTGACGTTGGAGGAAGTCGAGCGAGCATGGCAGCGATTGACACCCGGTAAAGCACCCGGCCCGGATGGAGTACTTCCTGGAGCGGCGAAGCTACTGGTTCAGCGATGGCCGAAGCTGTTTTAAGCACTGGTGATGCGTCTTCTAAGAGAAGGGCGATTTCCGCGGCTGTGGGAAAACGCCAACCTGGTCCTAATCCCCAAACCAACGGGAGAGAGCAATGCTTTAGCAAGTAGTTCTGCTTACCGGCCTATATGTCTTCTTGACACAATGGGCAAGATCTTAGAGAATGTTATCGTTGAGAGGCTCAACGCTGAGATTGAGCTCAAAGGGGTCCTGTCAGACGCCCAGTACGGTTTCCGTTAGGGAAAGTCCACGCTTGGCGCCCTTACACGGGTTTTGGAACGGGCGACCGAACAGTTAACAAGGACCCCGAAAACAAGAGACTTCGTTGTGCTCGTCCTCCTGGACGTCAAGAATGCCTTCAACTCGATGAGCTGGGAGGTGGTCATGGACGCAATGAGGCGCAAGGGCATTTCGCCATACATTCGCCGGATAATTTCGTCCTACCTATCGGAAACAAGGCTGTCGGCCGGCGGTCAGGAGTATGAGATCTCTGCGGGGGTTCCTCAGGGGTCGGTCTTAGGGCCGATTCTGTGGAACCTAGCCTATGACGGGGTCCTCGAGCTGCCGGACCTACCGGCGTGTGTTGAGATGGTGGCCTATGCCGATGACTTGGCGCTGGTTATCACGACACGGGAAACTGGGGCCCTGGAGTATGCCGCTAATGAAGCCTTGGAGCAGGTGGCAGAGGGGATGGAAGACCATTCTCTAAGACTGGCCTCGCACAAGACGGAAGCAATGTACCTTACAGGCAGGCAGAAAACCCGGAACATCCGCCTGCGTCTAAACGGTCATCCTGTCAAGCTTGCTCGGACAGCAAAGTATCTCGGAGTGGTGCTCGACAAAGGTCTCAATGGATCGGCGCATATCCAGCATGTGGCTGGTAAAGCCCACAAGGTCGCGTCCGGCCTGGCGCGGTTAATGCCCAGAGTCGGCGGCTGCACAGAAGGCAGGCGGCGCCTGCTGGCCAGTGTAGTAGAGTCGGTAGCGCTATACGCGGCTCCAGTGTGGGCAGACATGGCGCTGAGGACACAAAGAAACAGGAGAGCGCTTCGATCGTCACAGCGGCCGGTAGCCATTCGTGTCTGCCGGGCTTACCGCACGGTGTCGACCGCGGCTCTCTTGGTCCTGTCTAAGATGCTGCCATCCATGCTGGCAAGTGAACGGGCCGAAAGATGGAAGGATGGCGATCTAGACTTAACAACGGCTAGATCGAGGACAATCGCCCGGTGGCATGAAGAATGGGCCGCAGTGCAGCCGGGAGACCCTCGGAGGCCGCCCGCGGGGAGCTGGACCAGAGGCCTCATCCCTGACCTAAAGGCGTGGTACGACTGCAACCACGGTGAGCTGTCTTATGGTACGACACAGGTGCTGACCGGGCATGGCCAGTTCCAAACGTACATGGTAAGAATTAACAAGGCGAGTGTCGACATCTGCGCGTTATGCAGATCGGGTGAGACGGACGATGTCGAGCACACAGTTCTGCGGTGTCCGGCCCTCCAGAAGCCAGAGACGCGGGTGCGACCACCGTGAGAGGAAAGTCGATCAAGAAGGTTGTAGCACACATGCTGACTTCGCGGAAGGCGTGGAGGGAGTCCTGTGCCTTCTTCGAGACTATCATGTCCTTAAAGGTGGCCAAGGAAACTGCCAGGAGAGCTCGTTTCAACAATAGCCCCCGATCCAGTCGAGAGGTAGCGCCCGTAGGTGACAGGGAAAGAAGGGGAAAAAGGCAGCAAAGGCGAACCAGCCTTGGGATTAGGCAGGGACAGCCAGGGACGCTCCAGGCGATGACTCTCGACGCATCCCCAGGTGGCGGAGCTGTGGAAGGCGTTAACGGTCTGGCTGACGCGTCTGAGCTGCACCAAGGCAGACATGGAGATGGATGATGCCAGATTGGAGTAGAATGTAGGAGTTGGTGCAACACCACTCCCATGGATTCGAAGCAATGCCTACGCAGTTACCGATCCCTGGGGGTGGGGGGGAAGCGGGTTTACTGGGTTTGCGAGTTCCAGACTAGTGACCATGGCTGGGGTGGCGCATGTCCGTCTGGATTCCCGTAATACAGAGCAGCCGGCATACTACCAAACGCAGACGGCAAATGGTGTTTAAAATGGGTCTGATTATTTCAAATCGCGGAAGAACGGCCTTGCATGGCACCTCTGATATGACATGGTAGCACAGATTTCTTTAATTTGTGTTTCTATTTTAACTGTTTCCGTTACATTTAGATGGGACGCGAATGTTTAGTAATCCTAAAATGTTATGCAGCGTTTCCTCGTATTAAAACGTCTGTGTTTCCTGGTTTTTGCTAAGAGATAAAAAGATAACATTTCGCAGGAGCACCATTTGTTGGGCAGATTTTCCGTACAGCGGCACCGTGAAGTTGACCCCGACGGTTAGCTTTGAGTCCTGCAAGACTCAAACCCTCTAAATATGTTTTCGTGCATAAGCTTCCATTTCTCTCAGCTACAGCCAATACAATGAGATGCCATAACAAGAGAAGTGGTCGGAGCATGAATTGAGCACCGTGGACCAACTGATCGAGGTAACTTTTTGCGTTGCCTACTTTTTACACGAATCGCTACGGACGACCCGTTACGAACGACCCGTTCCAACGCGCGCGTGTCCTGTGAGAGAGACGACCCCTTGTGTGAGACATATCTGTACTGCGTGCCGGCTGAACCTTTTCGGGTGCGGTTTATCTAATTTATTGTTTCGATCGAAAATATGACTGCGTCTCGTGTGCGTTGCGTTTGCCTTTCGACCAATGTCTTTACATTCTACTTACTTCTTTGCTCATTGTCGTCACCATACGGCTTCCCGCGCAACTTGCGTAACCCTTCTCTTTCTAGCTAATTGTGTTATGTTATTAGTATGTTTGTTCTACACATGTTTATGATGATTTTTCTACACCCGTTCAGATTCGCCACCCTCTCGTTACCTAGCGCGCTTCTAGATGCACATAAAATGCATATCGGGACAGTGTGTGCATGGTTGTATCTCTCCCTTCACAACATAAGTAGATTGTTGACAGCTGAAAAATACGATGGAATGGTTGGGATCATGTTTTCCACTCTCTTATCTGGTGTAGCGTCTCCGCGGTATAATGTCTGATTCAGTTGCCTTGATCTTGTTGCCGTCGCCATTTCCTAGATTTTACCTTGCCTCAACCGGTGTCGCCATAAAGAGGCGTTTTTGCTCAAATGTCTAAATTAACAGCAATGCTTTCTAGTTGCTTGCAAAAGGCGTATATGTATTTGTGTTCCGCATTATTAACTTTGACTTTAATGGCAAGGCACAATCGGTGATGGACAAGCTGCTCTCAAACAGCATCTTCTATTACGTGGAGGTGGCGAGAAGGCCGAAACTAAAAAGATAGTATGAAAATATGACAAGAATAATGGCGTGCATCGTTACAAATCAAGTTGCCTTATATCGGCAGCCTACTACGTACGCGATGAAGATAAGAAAATCGATGTGACGCACCTACTTTTAATTTATGTCGATTTGTATCTATAGATAGAAGCAGTTCAGGGAGCAAACGTGTGGTGAGCCTCACGGACAAATAGAAATCCTAATAATCGCATACATGCTCGAGACGAACGAAAGTTATAAAAACCCTACATTTGTTAACAAATAAAATAACGTTAAACGTTTTAAAAGCTATGAAGGGCAAGGCTACGAAGGTTAATAATGACAAACAGCTCAGCACTAGGAGTGGCAAACAGCAAAAGAACAATGGTAGGCACGTACGACGAAGGCCAACATAACGGATAGACAAAGAGCACACAAGTCGCAATAATTCTATCGATCAGATCAACAAATTGGGCCAAACATGTTGGAGCAAGCTTAGTTGACACGCAGTATTGACACGCATCGTACAAAGGGTCAAGGTTACTGGACATACGTGATGGCACAAATCTTTTTTGTTTAGCGTGATTCGTGCATAGGGTGAGGAGCTTTACGAGCGATCACGGCCAGTTGATCCGGCAGACGCCCACCGCTTCCCCTGTCATCGCATAGAACTTCCTATGTGGGTTGGCTGAAGTGGGAAGAAATATTCTGTGGGTCACGGCGCATTTAAGACCAACCGTTAAGGATTGCGCTGCCGCTGATTAAACAATGTTCCCTACATAAATTGCTGCTATATAGCGGCATTTATGCTCCTCCTTTTGTAAAACTTGTTGAAACAGGTAGGCGTAGATTGACGTCATGTATTTAAACTGCATTATTTTTCCTACAAAGTATTTTTTAATGAACATATCCTTTTAGGCTGAATTTTCGTACTATTACGTCAGAGGTGTGCGTAAAGCATTTGTGTTCTCTACAAGAAGTACATGGTGAAGGTGGCCCGAATACACATAGTGGAGTTTGCCAAAAAGTTGTTTTTATGTAGCATAGAAGTAGAAAATATCTAAAATCTATAAGTTTTCACAAATCAAGGCATGCCGGCCAATTGTTGACTCAGATTTTTCAGTAATTACAACATTATTCTTGCAGGTATTTCACTTATTTAACTTGAAACAGTATTCATAATGTTTCCGATAGGTATCAATATTATTATATTAGCCCTGTGCTTTAAACATCTTCCAAACTTTCCGTAATTAAAGAAATATTGTATTTGTATATCATTATGCTTCCTTTACGCTTCTAGAGGTAAGGTCGTTCCATATTTTTCCTACTTCTCGTTGGCAGTTTTCATTGAGACCACCATGTGACACAGTGGATACCACAAGACTTTTTGGCAACTTTTTAACCACTAAAGCTTTATAACAGGTACAAAACGCCTTCACATGTAGCTATCAAATTAATGTTGACTAGCAAGTGCGTGGTTTTCGAATCGAGCAAGCTACTCGATCTTCCAAACGCCTTAATGGTAAGCTGAGAGTGACAAAAATCGGACATTTTCGTAAATTATTCTGCTCTGCTCATGCGACTATTTAGCGGAATCGGAATATACAGGGTCACAATCTGAGGTATTCAATTAACTTTTCGGGTTGACTCTCAGCCAGGATTTAACGTCTATGGTACTGCTTTTTCGATTGCTTCATCAACGGACTCCCATAAATACAAATGTGCAACTGTGGAGATCGAACCCGCGCACTAATGTGTCTCCTCCGGTCGGAAAGCGCAGGCGAATGCACTACGCCACCGGGCTCGACAAACTAAGGTAATAGAGAGAGACAATTAGTGTACCGTCCCAAAAAAGGCTGTTTTTTTCGACAGAAATCGGCAAGCGCTCACATTTTCTGTTAT
Source organism: Dermanyssus gallinae (assembly GCA_003439945.1). NCBI lineage: Eukaryota > Metazoa > Arthropoda > Arachnida > Mesostigmata > Dermanyssidae > Dermanyssus > Dermanyssus gallinae. The sequence continues at coordinate 48,011 of QVRM01000484.1, forward strand.
CATGTGAAGAAATCTGCGACTGCATCAATTGCTTGCCAAAGCTTACGGCGAGAATTGAACTGAAGTCATTCTTGCAACAAATCTTGACCGGAGATGATAAGTGGATTTTTCTCGAAAAGTCATGGTTTTCTCCCGGTGAAATACATCGACTGTGAGGCCGATTTGCTTCAGAAAATAGACAATGCTCTGTGTTTGGTTGGACCAACAAAGTGTTGTCTATGATGAGTTGCTAAAACCTGGTAAAACCGTCGATGCTGCTATCGCTACTGTTAACAAATATTTGATTTGAACCAGGCATGGTGTGAAAAACGACCAGAATACAAAATATGGCACAACAAATTGATTTTGCTTCACAAAGACGTCTCATAGCACAACGCGGAGTCGGTGAAAAATGTATAAAGCATTGTTAATGAGAAACACTTTTCCACCCCTCTAATTCGCCATTAATTTCGGCTCCATACGATTACCACCTCGCTGCATGCTCGAAAATTGGTAGTTGATTGGTTTGTCTCTAAAGAACAGACTTCTTCTGGCGAGAAATCCACAAGTGGCCCGAAAGATGGGCACAGTGTATAGCCAGCGAGGGCCGTTACTTTGAATAAAATTTCTTCACTCGTTATAGAACGAGAGACATTTGTTTTTTGCTTGGGAAATCGACAACTAACTTGACGGCAGAGATATCCCACAAGGGAGTGTCGATTGACGTTTTCGCAAATTCCTCATTTAATTTGTTTGTTTGTGCCCTTGCCTATTGTTTTAGCGATATGCTTCGGCGCGATTGTCGTCAGCGTTGAAATGCAGCGGATGTCACTGTGATAGGTGGGGTTATATCCCCAAACAAATATATATATATATATATATATATATATATATGTCGAGAGCATGACCTTAATGACGTATTTCAGAAACCGTGAACCGCGGGCATCGTATGTAGTCTTACGGCTCACAGCCTTCATGAAACATTTAGATGAACTTCTAGAGAACGAGAGAAAAGGTCTTCTCGTTCAGGTTTCAGTATGGTCGAACGAAGCGACGGAGAAAGCTAGAGAACGCCAGTGAGCCGAGCTTTAATAAAACGGCATAACATGATGAATACTGTGCGCAGATTCGCTTCGCCCTCTAGTGAGAATGGGCAGGCCATATCGGCAATCGCTGCCAGAAGCCGAAGATGTGGAAACAGCTGGCTAGATGCTCGAGCTGATATTTGTCTAGCCGCGTTTCGAGCTCATGTCTCGCTCTTCCCCTCTCCGTTTGGTTGACCTGCCTGTCGACACAACGAGATGGTTACCGCAATGAGAAATGAGCCACATTTGACGCTTGCTATCTGCGGACATTTAGACGCGCCGTTTGAACTGTAGGGTAGCAACAACAACAACAACAGTAACCGCGAGGAACGAGACCGCGGTGAAACGCGGCGGTGAAGGCAGCTCAGACGCAGCATTCGCGACAGAACATGCGACAACCCCAGTCATCGGGGCATATTTTACAACGGTGTTTCCTCACACTGAGTTGCTCAAACCTCGCCTACTCTACACGCGGTCCACATCCGTCCTATCGTGCTCTTTTATTAGGCACGATGTTGTTGTTACGGTGGCTGGCTTAGGTCCAGCGGACACATGTTAGCTTCAGCCTTCAGCCTATAGTTCCGTCTCGCAGCTTCCGGCTTCCAATATAATTTTACATATTCCTATTCTATGCAGTTGTACAAGGACTACTGGGTGTCGGGAGGCGTACTGGAGCACACGACATTCGCCACTTTTTGCCGATTTCTTTCTAAGTGTGGGGTCTAGGGGTGTCATATACACATAAGCACATGTTGGCACAAGCACAGGGACAAACGTGCGCTTTTGATACGTGCCTTTTTTTCTAATGTTTCTGCCTACTACTCTGCGACAACTACAAGCGATTGACTGGTGTTGCGATCTCCAAGCAAGTCTTGCTTTCTATTTTTTTACTCTTAATCTAACACTAATATCTATACTTAAAGAATTTCATTGGGCCACCGACTAATTCGATGGCTTTCACTTGTGCACTGCAAAATAGAACCAGAACAGCAATTTTTACTGTGTGGCATAGCCTTTCTTAAGAAACAAGGACATCCACCGTCATCGCAGTTCTGCATCTACACCGAGCACACGAAGACACTACTAGGCTTGCAGGACCCTGCGTATACACAAGGTGGCATATCTGATTGCTTTGTCCGGATCGAGGCTCTGCATGAGTGTGTTCTTCAACAAGAGTGATAATTTGTGTTCAAACCCGTCGTCCCACCGTTCGCCTGTCTTACCTTCGTCGTTTGCAAATACCTTCGGCCTGAAGAGACCAAAAAGGAGCAAACCCTCATGTGTTTTAGCACCTGGCGTTAAACAGTGTAGGTTGCATCATGGCCAGCATTCTCGTCAGCACCTTGTGCGAATAGATAGATATAATTGTAGGAATTGGGGTAGTGCACCCAACGTACTGGCTCATTCTGCTCTGCGTACTGAACAATGAGCAGCGACCTGCGCCGTACTACCGGTTGGTGGCATACGTATGTATATGAGCGACATATTGTTTTGTCAGTGATGTATGGCAATTGTCGGTATCCTCGTGAGCGTGGGTGTCGTCATCGTTATTGTCTATTGCCGTGAAGGTCCTCTGATGATGAAGAGAGAATCTGTCGATGGACTGCTGGAGAAAAAAAGGAAAGCTACACATTTGGCGGCCGATGTCCCGAGCTGCGGTCGTCGAGACAGCAGTGTTTCGCACCCACATCGTGAAACTTTCGGTCGCGTCTGAGATCCCCATCGAGAGGTGTTGCTGGCTTCACATATGAGCTTCTCACTCGATAATGCTGTTGGTAGTGGTGAACACGGCCAGTCCCCGGACACGCGCCAGTGCGGTTCATCTGCTTGCTTCCGATAGCGCTGCCATTATTAACGCCGCTCATAGCATTCACGTCGTTCACAACGTCTCACCCTGCGACATCGGCCAGCCGGCCAACGGAAAGAGATCGTCGTCACATTCGTCCGCCACACCAGCAAGAAGTGATTTTTTCTTGCTGTGCTCGTATCGCCCGCATGATCAGAAGATGCACGCCCCGTGGCTAGCTTGTATCGTGATATTACTTCTTCTAACGACTCGCAAGGCCGTGGGTAAGCAAACTTGTCTTTAATGCGATAAATACACACGTGTCTGCGCTTCGTTTGTTCATTTCATAACAATTCTCATCAACATTTAAAGTGCGCATTGGATACGAGACAGTTCCTTATTCAGTCGTATCGTGAAGAACTTACGTGAGTGATGGACGAGATTTAGGAGTATCTCGTCACCCTTACGGCAAAACGTCGCACTATTCAATTAAAACCCATGTTGTTAAATGCACTTTGCGAAATTTTTAAAGGGACATTTGAGGTGGTAGTAGATCTGATTTAAGTAGACCGCAAAATTTTAATTAAACTGGTGTTTCTTCTAGCCTTCTCCTCAATCATTTATTCAAAATTCATATTTGCCGGGTATGCCAATATGTGCAAAACGTAATATGCATATATAGCTATAAAAAAGTTTTTCACTCCATATACAAATAAGCTTTCTCGCAAGATATATAAATATAAAATATAATTTTCGCTCGAGCTGGGAGTAGAAAATCGAGCGCCTATAGTCGTGCAGGTGAAACAGGTTGCGCATGACATCACGGGCGTAAAAACACCTTCCAAATCTAAGTTAACATGACGGTGGTCGTATAAAAAACCGGCTAACCTTCTATAAGGGGAGGTACATTAACGAGGTAATGTAAGATCTCGTTTTCAATCGGTTATTATGTCGTCCACACATTAAAGCTGTTTTCTCAAAACTGCCTGGGGTTTTTCTTGTTTTGGAGATACCTTTGTTGTTTGGGAACCACCAACATATATTATAGAAGAAAGAAAAATGTGCGTTTTGCCAATATATTTGTTGTGCGCTTGTTCGCGTCAATATACCAGCAACTGTAACTACAAATGACACTCAATTACCAACCAAAATTACAAACGCATCAGGTGATCTTTGCGTTGCTGAGTGCACTAGCTGAAGTTTTATAAGCAAATAGCCAGTTACTACAACGGCCATAAGAAAAGCCGCGAACGGCCAGCACTAGTTGGACAAGCGGTCTTCACTGGGCCTCCCGTCTGTTTGAGAAAAGTGTGGAGCATAATTCTATCCTCCTGTTGTCTTCTATCAGGCTTTTTGCTAGGACATGACGTGTGTTCGTGTGTACATGCGTGTGAGTGTATGATGCGAGTGTTAGACTGTGTGCTGAAGAATCAATCGCCAGAGCCTCAAAACCGCGATAGCGGAGACGTTTCGACAGCAAACAATGAGAGTGGAGTAGCGCTAAACGTTGTGTGCGTCGAGGACAGCGACCGACAAATCCGCCTGTTGAAGTCTGCCGCAGAAGTTGACGGAACTCGTCGTTCTATGCTAGCCCTCCATGTCATGATTCGTGTGCACAGGGCGATCAATTGTTGAATAGATCTGCTCTTGACGGAACAACACTGCGACAGTTGAGCACACGCTCACAGCGACGACATGCTGTAACAACAGCTAATGAAATTAATTTGGCTGTGCGTCTCTTTGCGGCAAGCGCCTTGCCCGGACATATTTGTGCTTACTGATCTCGTCGAATTGACTGGTCGACGCAGGTGCACCTTTTTTTGTTGTTTTGTTTCTGCTGGACGCATGGCGGTTCGAACGACTCTTCTAATGAATCTCTGAGCAACCACACACTTAGTATACTGTCTAGATGGAGCTCGCGCTGATTACATTTTACATTTGATCACATGTTTGGTCTTCAATGCAATTTTTTTTAATGAGTTTTTGGCGGTTCTATTGTGGTTTGTGCTACTGCTGTTTTAGTGTTGTTTTTTTATTGAAGATGATCGTTGTTGTCTTTATTGGCAATATGTTGTTTCTTTTGTTGCCTGTTCCTAACGTTGGCATGGCTTGTTTGTTTGTTTCAACTCGTTTGACAGTTAACGGCAGCGTGAAAGGGTATCTTTATGGCCGAGACTGGGGCTACGAAAATGAAATAGCGCCTTCGTCATGGCAAGACAAATTCAAACTATGTGGCGGCAAACACCAATCGCCTATCAACATCGACATGTCCAAGGTAGCCATGGGTCGCCAACCGTGCTTTCCGTCTTAACGAGGCAATGCACATAATTTTCTTGCATGAATCATAGAAGAAATTGTCATTCCTCCGCCAATTTAATGTATTCATCATTTTATCGATAAAAAAAGAAGCTGAATTAAACACTACTTGCGATGTCGCACACTTTGAGTATAATATGAGTGCTGAAAGCTATGTTTCCAGATAGAGCTTATATATCTCATCTTTATATATGCCTATTAGCGATATATATATATATATATATATATATATATACACGAATTTATTATTTAGTAATTATTTATGATATGATATAATAATATATCGACTTTAATCTATTTAACAGGACTTTTGCATTCATTTTTAAATAACGATTTAAAAAAGCAAAATAATAACTTGACTAACTTTAGGAAATCCAAGATTTCTAAACTCTATTAAGCTAAAGAGCAAGCAAAATCAGATGAATCAGTAAAAGGGCATATGTTTACACGGCCATTGCCAATCCAACTGCGATGTTGGTAGGTTGGCGATGATATTTGTAAGAATTGACTATTTTTTAAATTAAACAAACTTTTTTTTGTGGAGAATTAAACATAACCCTTCGATGCCATTGGATGGTACTTAACTTCATCTGAATTCTAGCTCAAGTTAAGTTTCAACTGTCTACCTACTGCCACTTATATGGTAACCATCTTACGGGAAAAGTATTAGTACAGTTTTGTCGCATCGCTACAGCCTTTGGTCATTTTTAGGCCGTGTGACCCGGGGGCATCTCTAACAGCCCCTCATGCTAGCACACTAGCGAACGAAACAAGGTCTGATTTTGTTACTCTCACAGTGCTTTACCTAATGCATTCAAAAGTTCAGAAGAACAACCACTTAGACGTTAAATACCGCCGGCGAATACCTTGCAGCCATGAGAGGGTACACCAAATCTGGCATTGGGCTTAAGAAGCTATTAATGGATCTAAAGCCAGGCGCCATCTCGCGACAGTGACCGATAAGCTACCAAACGATGTTAGTAGCCTCAGTATCGAAGGGACGATCTAATGAATCATACGTTAACAAGGCGGCAAGGTTACAAAAAAACTTTCAACTATGTCCTGCCGAGACGCGATGTGCCAAAAGCACCCGCTCGAGCCGGTACTAGTTCATCTTGCTGACCCCTCCACCTTACTGGAATGTACCGTGTACGATTAGTCCTTAAGCTGAGCGGTAGAAGGGACTCGTTATATTCTTTGCTATATACTTTTATATTTGAATGTGACATTACTAGTATAATAACATTTGTAAGGAATTTGGGTTTAATACCAGATTATTTTCCGCCTCCCAAGGGCCTGGAATACCCGTAACGTATATCGTCAATGCACCGAGGACCAGACAGATATCAAAGGTTTCCCCAACTTGAGCACCCATCATACTCCACTTCCTTTGGGGTATGTGGGAGTGCTAGACCAGCAACCGGGATGGCCATAGTGGACGATTTTTTTAACGCTCTGACAACCATATTCTAGACGCTAGTAATGGGCTAATTTGCCTGTGGCACGAAGTCGTCTAAATGCATCTATCGTCATCGCGTTCTCGTACTGGATTTATATAGGCTTTCTCTAGCAGAGGTAGTAGCAGCAGGGTAATGACAACCACGTTCAACAAATACAACCAGCAAGGCCGGGGCTCGAACTTGCAATTGTTTTTTGCTAACCATGGCAACGCCCCGTTTCGAACGGTGCGTTAGCCGCCTAAGCCACCGTCGCTACAAAATCTCGCTTGAAAAGATTTGCTCAATGCAACAAAATCTCTTGTCAATCGTTAGGCTTGGCTGTATGCTGCAGATATACAAGTAGTTACCCCAGTATATATATATATATGCTTAAAAGCCAAATGTTGAAGAATAATGAGGATAACGATTCTTCTTGTTAGGTCGTAGTAAACTCTTCGCTAGGTCGAGTTATTTTGCATGGCTTCAAGGACAAGCGCGTCTATACGGTTAAGAACATCGGATCGACGGTACTGGTGCTTCCTGTAGCAGAAAACCCACCAATAGGGCTCGTGAGCGAAAACGGCGAGGAAAGGTTTGTCAAGAGTTCGTTTATGCTTTTCTTTGTCCCTATGTTAGATTTTGATAATCATTAAGATTTTTACTACGAGCAATTTTGGCTTGATCCTTGCGCACAAAACTGCACTAAGGGTCGAACAGTTATTACTACAAAATAGAGCTACCAAGCACTCAAGTTTGGGGTATTCAAACTGTCTAGCCGACAGGTTAAGATGCCTTGCTAGTAAGCTATTAAAAGGGCGATATACAGCAGTTCAAGGAAGTGGAATATTGGCAGACAAATAACGATTCTTATAAACCCATTGCATTATATATATATATATATATATATATATATATATATATATATATATATATATATATATATATATACATATATATATAATACTTTTCAGGCTGAACTTCAGCCAAAATTTAACGTCGACCGGACTGCTTTTCGCAACGCTTCATAGACAGACCCCCGTAAATACAAATGTGCAACTGTGGGGCTCGAACCCGCGCACCTATGTGTATTCTTAGGTCGCGAGGTGCAGGCGGGATGCACCACGCCACCGGGCTCGACATATATATATATATATATATCACAAGTGACAACATTCGATTCACGATGTGAAATATGTATATATACATATATATCACCTGGAAAAGCTTTTAAAATGGCTGTTGGAGTCATTCAGGATATATACATATAGTAGGTGGATAGCTACGCCTAGCCAGTTAGTGTACAATGTCAAAATACAAACCGAAAATGCTTACAAACCTATGAGCACGTGTGAGGCTGTATATTTACACAGCGTATGTACCGTAAGTAGGGTAAGTAGCGTGAACGAACAACATGCAACGCTGTGCCAAGAACGGAGGTGAATTCCTGTTTTAGGTACCACTTTCACAGCGCGCATTTTCACTGGACTTCTGAGCACGCGATAAACGGCCAATATTATTCACTGGAAGCGCACATGGTGATGCACAACGAGAAGTACCCGGACGTCTACGAAGCTCTTCAGCATCCCGATGGGCTCGAGGTCGTCTCCACGATGTTCGCCGTAAGTTTCGGCTCGCACGCGACGATAGCCATAATGCGACCATACATACCAGCTCCGTAAACTAAGAGAGTTAACGTGCAGCAAAAACATAATGGCGCAATTAATTGAAATTCATAAATGTTAGGATACTTTCTAATGTTCTGAACAATTCAACAACCACTTACCTCTACATTCACCTAGAATATCGATTGGCGTCAACATCTGCCCTGATGTTGCAACGTTCCAAGCACACATACATTTTCTTTGCAACGATGGGCGCTCCTTCCCTCCGCCGGTCGAGATTAACCCGACCGGCACTCAGACCATTCAGCATCATGATAGGGACAAATTGTAAGACGTGAACGGAAAGACTCTTAGTTGCTTAGTTAACTAGCTATCTTATGACAATTTAAGATACTAGAGCTAGAAAAACTAGGCCAAACAATCATTTGATAAAAGACACTTTTTTTAAATCGAAGTTCGGTCTTTTTTGCAGTCGACAAGTTGGAGTTTTAGTTCGCGTAATTTAGCCGCGCCAAAAAGAGACGTATGAGCAAGCGCATTGCCGTGGTGAAGCAAACACTGTCGTGGTGCTATGATTCCTTCCTATTCCTTCAACTGTTACAAAAGTGTTGCGTAGTACTTCCCAGTTATCGTGTTCCCTGTAAAACGTTAGTTAAATAATAGAATACCATTTTCATCCCAGAAAGCGGTGTTTTCCAAGACTTTTCCGGTCGAGATGTGACTCTTCACTCTGGTGGGAGGACTTTAGCCGCACGTGGTCCACTTTCTAATTTTTTTTCTTTCTTTTACGAGTTTCATTACGAGTCTGTAGACTTTTACCACAGCTCTTTTAGCTGTTTTCCCGTCCAGAAAGTGGTGCAACTTTGCCCATACTATATTTTTCAAACAAGGTAATCGTTTTGATAATGATACTGTACGCCGGTTTTTTAGTTCCGTAAAACGCCTTTTATTTGGTTTTAATCTTCCTTGCAGTTAAGCCTTAAAATATTCATATCATTGCACTGCACTCGTTCTGCTTTTTTTGTTACTGTAGGCTCTGGTATGTTACAGTTGCGCATCTTGCTACAAAAGCAATTCGAAATTAATTCACATGTTAACTATCTCGGTTACTTCCGAAGAATTTTTTCGGCATGAGCTTTGTAAATCTGTAGGTAGGCAATGCTACGAAAATTTTAATGCATACAGTTATGTATGTATTATATATGTATATGCTTAACACGTGTGTACATCTTCGAATGCGCACGCACCTATATGAAAATACGTACTAAAAATATATTTGATACCTCCAGCTCTCACCGTACGCCAATAATCCGCGTCTCAGCGTTCTAACAGATGCTGTAGCCCACGTGCTAGAACCTGAGTATTCCATCAACGTGACCATGTCACTCGAACACATTCTGCCAGGCTACATCTCAGCGTACTTTCGGTACTCGGGCTCGCTTACAGTACCTACTTGTGACGAGGTAGGTGCATACCACGAAACAAAAATTATATATATGTATATATGCTTTTACCTTTCTTGTAAATAAACGCGTATTGTAACAATCTTGCTAGATATACACAATATACTCGTATAGGATTCATTTATACATATTCGTTGGTATCACTGAAAGTATTGCCTGGTAGAAATGTTTAATTCTGTCCCTTTGACGATTAGATTTTCATGCGATGGGTCTTTGCTTGTTGATACGGATCAGAATATTCGCTGCACCATAACGTCCCACCGTAAATACTATATTGCGAGGTATAAGAAGCAATCATTTTAACTTTAGAAGCACTAATTCTAACGATAGAGCCATTTGTAAACATTTGCGAGTAAACAGCGCGAGTGAAGGCCATGAGAAAGTGATGACGTGTGAATTGAATAATATGCATTATAGGCGTTAGTATTATGCATATAACAGATTAAGAAACACACTGAAAGTTACCAATGTAAATTTGGCTTCAAATCAAGCTACGTGAGTCTGTATTCTATAATGACGCTAAAGATTAGGTGTGACTCGATAGGAGAACCACGACTAAGTGGCATGACGGTGACACGCAACGGATAATAATAATAATAAAAAAAACCTGCAATGGCTGGACCGCAACTTCAGGTAGTCACGTGGACCATCTTCTACCCGCCAAACTATATCGGTCCGTACCAGCTGAGACTATTCCGCTACCTCCACCGGCTAGGCCGCAACAACAAAGTAGACTCATGGAAAAAGCTCAACAATCGAAGGCCCCTACAGCAACTCAATGGCCGTGCCGTACAGGTAATTTCAATGCATACATTTATTATTACATCACCTTTCGGTATTGTTACGCTCGTTTTGTTAATATTGAACATATATAAGGACATATATAAATTCAAGATTAACGTCACCAACGCCAACTGGCTGGCGCTGGCCGACATGTCTCATGGTGAGTCCCGTGGCACAGTTTAAGGTGAAACCCGTGGACGGAGAAGCGAATGAGAAGGTGGTGCTACTCGAAGAGCTGTTTCATCAATGCAGTGTCTAACATTGCCGGCGTTCTGTAAAACGCTTTTGGTACTTATATCATCTTGTGATCATCTCCAAATCCATTTAGAATTATTGCAGTGAAAGCATTGGCGAAAGTTGAAAGCTGTTTGCAAGATCCTTGATGAACCGTGTCGTTCCGAAGCGACCTTCCGATTGAGCATCATTAAGGCTACTAAGCATAACGCTTCGCCTCAATGGCTTTACGGATCTGAACTACTTTATAATTTTTGCCTTTGACACGTCAATCTTTCAATCGTTGGGTTTGCTGTATATCTCCAGCATCTTCAAACACATTGACAATCAGCCTCGAATCCATGAGCACTATACTATAAACCACGAGGGCATCAGCAGGAGTGATAATCAGTGATGCGACTTGGTAGATCACCGAGTAAGACTGAGAATAGGAGCGGACTGAAATGATCGCCCTGGGATAGTCGGTGGTTGGCAGCAAGGGCCGCTGTTCCTGAGTGCCGTCATCTAGGATGACAGAGTTTGTTTTCAAGATAGCAACCTATTTACTTAGTGGGCCCATGCCCGCAGCGGCTAGCTCATCCCTGAGGAACGCTGCTTAGGAGTCTACAGATACAGCGCACAAAGGCGGTACACTCTGGTTCACATTAGGAGCGAATGTCGGTAGAAGCTTCTGGAACGCCAAGTGAGACGTCTGGATTATGGCGTTCGAGACATCGTTCAAAATTGAAGGTGCAAATCGGTCGGATGGGAATAAAGCGGCACTATTAAAGCAAGCGCTCGACCTGAAGGATCTGAGCGTCCACAAGACGCTGCACCAACGTCGGCAGAAGCTGCGTCGGAATTTTTCGTCAATTCATTCCTAGCTCGCTTATAAAAAAAAGCCTTTACGCAAATGTTGATAACCACTAACCTGCTGCAGAGCTCTCCATAGCATTTATAATTCCTAAAAACATCATGTGGATGAAATATTTTGATACCTGACATCAGTTGATCTATGAGACGAACTTCAGCACGGTTTTACCAAAGAAAAGTCAACAGCAACTCAACCTGTTGAAATGGTCCAAGACGGGGTCATGTATATTAATAACAAGAAATAATTTGATTGTACATATTTTAATTCCTCCAATGCGTTTGAGAGGGTCAGTCACAGTACGCTTTTGACCAAAATAGAAAACATTTATAGAATTATCTGACCAATATATTTCTGTATAAAAGTAAGTGACGGTCATACTAGATGCAGTTCTTGTTTTTTTTTGTTGTAATTCGGGCACATGCCTTGGACAAATTTTATTTTCTGATATTATTTTACAACTTAAAAATATGTTGCCTATTAGCATGGCTCACAAATTAAACGGTGACGACTTGAAATTGTATGGTCACTCTAGCTTCAAAGAGGGACGCGCCATATTACAGGGTGCTATCGACGAGGATCATAATAGTGTAAAAACAATAATATAACTATATATATGTCCCAAAATGCGCTGCAATTTGTTTATAAAAAACTATGCAAATGCTCACTTAACGGTGAAGCTATAGTCATTGTAAACTCAATTAGAGGTCTTGGCGTAATCATGACTCTAAAATTATATTTAATATACATATGACTAGTATTAGTCAATCTTAATCGAATTTTCTTTGAGCGATGCTTATCGATAATAGATGATAAAACCATATAACGCTGAGAGTCAGCAGCCTTGTTGCTACATGAACCGTTGGGAAAACCCTAGATATCTCAACATGTCCAGCCCTCGGTGCCATAAGGATATGTCTCACGGTCAGTTCCAAGCCCGCAGGGAATGGATAATAGTCTAGAGATTAAATAACCTTCTTAAAAATGCTTTAATTCTAGCACTAGCCGATCTGCCACGCTCTCTTGCTACGCTAGGTTCAGATGCCTTATCAGAAAGAGATCAGAATTTTATTCTAATTTATTTTGTAGTTTAGTTGTACGTTAAAATTCACATATTGTTGCGAAGTATGGCGACTATATCTAAGAAAGCATATGGACGCTTTTCAGAAGGTTCAATTCCAGGAGCAAGAACGCAATAACTCCTGCTGAAACTGCAAGGACAGAGCAATTCCATAGTATATTCTCATGGCGCATGGCGCGAAGGCTTAGGACATACATTTGCGAGATTGAAGAAACTTACCGCGGTATATGCTGCGAACTTGTGTATATTCTAGACTATTGTAACTATGCTCCTCCTTTTGACTATTTAATGATGTTTTTTTCTTTTGACTTACTAAGGCTATGGCCGTTGTATTGCGGCCGTTGAATGTAGTCAGTTAGGATCGGTTTGACTCACGTCGTAATACGTAGACAATACATTTGGACTATTGTCATACTGCTCAGAGGATGGAACGCTTTTTTACAATATCGGTCTAAAAAATGCAATTTACTGGCTGACTGTCCGTTTTCAGATGTACACAACGAGCTATGTTCCGCTTTACGGGGGCTGATTTGGTCGCTGTCTTGTGGTTAATTGTTGATCGTGTATTTTAAAAATAGTAAATAAATGTAAATACCTCATAATCATTTGTAAGCGAATATAGTTATTAGTAGTCATCGAAATATTAATCGTTGATGGAACTCATCAAGAGACATCATCATCATCATTTATTTATTGCAATATCATCGAGCTAACTGCGTAAGAGAAATAGCTCTATGACAGGTATCGAGATGGTAGATAGGGCACGGCTGGTTACATAAACGGCACACACAGCCGACATCAGGATCGTGGAAGCCTCTTCGATGGCAGAGTTTATGGTGAAACCCGTGAAGTGAATAGCGGGTCACGAGATGTCGGTTGGGTTGTAGTGGTCTCTGCCAGTTCTGTGTGATCATTGCTGGCGAATTAAAAAAGCTTCCGGGAACTGCTCGAACTTTCTTTATAAAGTTTTCTCTAAACTGAATAAGAGCAGCGGTTTCTGAGAGACGGAATCTAGTTACTAGATCTTCTACAAGTGGTTGAGTAGAAGTCATAAGGTAAACTAGACGGTTTTTCGCATTTCGTGGCAACCCAATAGCTAGCTTCAAAACGTAGGCTAACCTTATCTAGTTTTTCTAGCTGTGATAGGCTGAGGTGTGCATATGACCTGGATGCCGTAAACCGCCACCGAAGCAACTTTTAGGTCAAAAAGTGATTTGAGTGTGGTCAGGGATAATTGTTGGAGCTTTTCGATTGTAGACATCGCGACTAGACTTTTATAGTTCGTTCGGCGATGTGTTGTCCAAAGGTTGTGCCCTTCATCGAAAAGTTAACCCCAAGGTAACAGAAGGTGTTAACGAACTCGACTGCACCAGTACTGAGTTTCAAGCGATCGGACCGAGCAAGCGGTCCCCCAGGTCTAAATTTGATAGCTTTTGTTTTTTCGGCGTTAATCTTAAGGCCGTTGTTCTCGCAGTCCCCCTCCAGGGTGGGTATGCTTCGGTGCAACTCCAACTTGTCACGACTGTACATGACGATATCGTCAGCATATAGTATGATGCCGACCGTATCGTGTTCTTTGTGAATTATTGGCGGCAGATCGCTGAGAAGGGTAGAAAAAAAGCAGTGGGCTAAGATTATCACCTTGAGCATAACCTGTGGTCTGGATAACGGGCTCATGCTCACAGATCGAATCGTCAAGGATTATCGGGTTTGCTTGAAGAATGCTGGCGATTAGGGTTAGTGTCTTGGGGCCAACACCTGCATTGGCGAGCTTCTGGAGTACAACATTTCGCGGAGCAGTGTCAAAAGCGGCCTTCAGATCGACAAATAAGGCATATAGAAACCTTCCCCTTGACTTATGAAGTTCCAGGCTTCTTTTCACTTCGGATAATAACTTCGGGCATGCTGTTATGACCGACCTTCCTTGACGGAATCCATGCTGCTCTTGTGGTATTATGTTACAGTGATGAAAGAATATAGAAAGGCGTTTTGTGAGCACCGATGCCAAAATCTTATAAATACAACTCTTCTTGGCAATGCCCCTCCAGGATCGAACATCAGTTGGATCACCCTTTCCTTTTGGGATGACCTTAAGATGCACTCCCTCCTAGGTCAACCTCAAAATATCATCAGGAGAAATGCACCTATCTTCAGCAGAGCGCTGCACGTGTTGTCGGTGCGGTGTTTCTTAACTTCTCGTTGAGTGAGTGCATGCGTCTTACTAGACTTTTTATAAGCCTCTACACTTCTTAATGTTTTCATGGCTAGTAGTGTGAACGTAAAATGAATAATATCACATCCTAGGATAACATGCCAGTTAGGACTGGGGAAGTAGTTAAGCTGGAAAGTGCGCGGTATTTTCATTCTGCTTCATCTGCCTGCATCAAAATCGTTCAACAGCGTACACTCATATTATAAACGACAAAAAAACAACATTTTCTACTGAGCCTTGTTTATCTAAAATACCGTTCGATAATAAAAACCGAGCAACGACCATCCAATAACGTCCGCTTCTTCTTTAGTAGTTATAATTTCGCTAACGTGCTCGCTTGATCTGTATCTCGGTTTTTAAACAGTCCGTCGTGTTCGTTCGTTTGATAGAATTCAGGTCGGGAGGAACATGCTGACCACTCTATTAAGCTAACACCAGCTTCTGCGAGATGTCTCTAAAAAAGTGCAGCGGTGTGCGGCCTAGCATTATCGTGCAATGTGGAGATCAAATGCCGTCGACGACGTGGGTTGCTAGAGTCGTATCAACGTGCCGCTGGACAGTTAAACCCTTTCTCCATAAGAACAAAAAAAGTCAAAATTGGACAACGTGCTGCTACTCCCTTCGTCGCTGGTATACTTTTTATTGTGAAACTTTTTTTCCCGAAAGAAATTCTTTTCTGTTGCGATAAGACGCCCTGGTCTCCTCGCCCTAGTGAATATAATGGCTAGTCCGATCGTCGTGCTGGTCGATGAGCTCTGGCCAGTTATAGACGTGTAGAGAGGGAGGCGCGGGGTCTAACATTCATGCTATGTTGTCTTCTTGGTTGTCCTTAGGCGCACTAACAACGAGTCCGGGAAAACCACTGCGGAGCTACTGTTGTAAAGGTGGTCAGCAGCATGTCTGAGATTGCGCAAGCATTGGTTCTAGTCTAGTTCAGTCGACGAGCAACAAAACGCTGACCTTCGCCAAATTCAAGCAAGAGATGATGTGACTGGTTATCTCTGGCGAGGTATGCCAGTTCTCGGAACTCGTTGTTGGTGCTTACACTCTGAGCAGTGTCGCTGGTTGTCTAACAAGAAACATTTTACGCAATATTTTGCTATGTGTTTGATACTCAGACACTTACGAATAGAACGGAAGCGAGTAAATCGAGATTGCTTACCGAAGCGATTTTCATTTGACCATATATGTATTGTCAATATATATTATTAGGAGCCAATAGTATTCTTTTTCACAAGTCGCACTGTTGTTCTCACATTGTTTCCGCGGCGAATCTACCCAAAGCCACACAAAGTGACAGAATGCGAGTATTAGTTGTATAGTTTTAGAAAGCCGGAAGAAACTCGGGAAACTAACCGCATGACGCGCGTTATGGGCTTATCCCTGCGTCATTTTCAATAAACCTCCGTACGCTCCCGGTTCCCTCTGTTTAGGTAAATTGGCTCGTTTGTCTTAGGTTGTCAAACATGTCGATGAATTCCCGTCTATATCGGTACACTGTGGAGAATCCTCTCCAAGGGAACAGTCCATGCAAGCCAGTACAGCGAAGGCATTCCATGGTCTATGTTAAAGTGGCAAAATGCACCGCTACAAGGATCTCCGCTTCCTTCCTATATCCGCTAAGAAATTAGATTTTGTCTTACCCAAACTGACGTATGCTCCGAATGCGGGTGGTATCAATCAAAATATTTTACAATATGTTTGCGGTTTCATTGTCTTGACATTGCATATATATACTTTTTTTAATGGGAACCTACTAAGCACTTCACTCAGTGCGGTGTGAGGAATGTAAGGATGAAACTCTGTTTAAGTCTATTTCGTAATCACAGTCCGAGAGAATAGCTGCCGTTGTATGAAGCTGTTCGCTAACAAGCCGAGATGCTCCCTGAAAATATGATATGAACTACATTAGAGGTAGAACATTAGAGATCATTATCTGATACGCGATATGGCGATAGCCATGTATCCAGCTTTTACAACATCCGTTTGCATACCTTATACGCAGGAATACCTTTGTATATGCATGCTAAGGAGTACAATGATATTACACACAAACTAGTGACACTCTGATTAATCGTTTGTAACTCAATATTATATAATACACTGTTATGCATATATATATATATATATATATATATATATATATATAGAGTATTCCCAGTGCACACGTTCTCAGGGGACAATTGTCGCTCCATCTGTATTCTAATTAAATCATCACTTTGAGTTCTATATATATATATCGATCAGTGAATGTAGTTAGCGGTGTGCCGGCCAACTGATCCGATAGGGCACTCGCAACTTCTCCTGATGGCCTATAGCACTGTTCTATGGAGATCTGAGCCATCAGAGAAGGAATTTTAATAGGGAGGTGCGTTTAGTGGATATGGGTCTTAGCGGCGTAACATTCATCCCCTGGGGTCGAGCACCACACAGCTAGAGATGGAAAGCGAATTTTTCCTAGCGGTAGTTAGTTTAACCCTCCTTTACAAAAAAAAACGGTGTGCTTAGGCGGCTAACCCACTATTCGAATCGGAGAGGTGCCATGGCAACCATGCAGCAGCCATGGACACCGACCAGAGTAAGTTCGAGCCCCGGCCGTGCCGGTTGCTTTTGCTGGTCGTCATTCTTTGCTGTCTATAAACGTCCAGTAACGAAAACGCGATGACGATGGGTGCATTAATACGCTCTCGTGCCACGAGAATCGTGGTATATTAAGCGAGCGTCTCAACTGTGGTTGTCAGAGCCTTAAAACAGCGTTTGATTTCCCTCATTTTGAGGGCCGTCTTTCCATTATTCTACCATTTAACTGTAGTAGAATAAATGTAGCACTCTAGAGTGAACAGTAGTCAGAGAAAGCATGGAATGCGGGCTCTAGCACAGCTAGCAGACATACAAGGGCATCACAAAAGTATGACACGCAAAAAGAACAATGTTTACGAAAAGATCCAGAGGCTTATTGAAGATAATGTAACGAAGCCATGGTTATTCCTGCTATAGATCCCACCAAACTCTCTAATTAACGGCACTGAGCGGATAGCACATGTTCAAACTCTGCTCCATAAAGACGCGAAACTATCGGGGAATATCACCTATACGCCCGGTATACAACGCACTTAGATTGCTCATAGCCAAACGACTGTACGAAAGACAGAACACAAGGTTCCCGTGGATCAATACGGATTTCTTCCCGGCCGCCCGACGAGATCGTGGTGAAACTTGCTGTAGTTATGTCAGTGATCTCAGGCAAATGAAACCATAATGTACGCCGCATTTGTCGACTTTTAAATGACATGTGACCGGCACACCACAAAAATGCCTCTTGTAGGTATTAAGAAGAATGTTTAAACTCAGAGAAACTTTATATACCTTTATACGTGATATTCTAAAATCAAATTTTCTTATCACTGCAAAAAACGGGGACCACTTTGTCAAGAAATTTTTCAGACAAGATACAGGAGTAGCTTAAGAGGATTCAGTTTGTCAATTTTACCTCAAAAATGCTTTTGAGGTAATAGCACCCCATGTAATTTATGCAGAAGACCTTATTGTATTAGGGTCATTCTAGGATCTACTTGTAGTTTTAACTTAGCAGAACGGCAAAATAGTGCAAAGGTAATGGACTAACACTGGGAAAAGCAAATCCGATTTAGCAGAGAAGGATACGCAATATCCAAAAATTACCCTTCTTAAGTAAAAGAGTAATGTTTGGAACTTAAAGAACTTTTCCTATATCGGTGTGGTCCTAACCCTCAGATCCTTAAGTTCTAAAGACATATTATTGCAGTTCGTTTTATTCGTATGCATTTAATCATTTACATTGAGTGAATATATATATATATAATAATCTTGTTCAACTATATCCTACCGAAAGGGTGAAGCTATCCAGTTCTGGCAGACTTCCGGTCATTCAAGGATAGGTGGGTGAGCTTTATATCGCTCGTTTCTAAGCAGCGGTTGAGTAATGTCGATGAACTGCAGCATGGTCCTCACAACAGATACGACTTCGATCATTTGTCTCAGAAGGTTTTCGATTTCGAATTGGCGAAGAGTTGCCAAGACGTTTAGCCGATTCTTCCTAAGCTTTGCCAGGAACGCCCGCCGATCCATGCAGTCGTTTGTTGCGCATTTCGACAGCTGCAAAAAGCAGAATGAGTAAGTAATTCCCATATTAATAGAGATTGCGCAGTTCTTGGCTTTCCAGTTCTGGCCGAAGTACGCGTACGTGCCATCAGGACGCAGGGAAATCTGATTTTTATCCACCATCTACCATACTTGGTTCAGGCGCAGTCTCATCACGTCTAACTGAAGCGCGGTGCTGTGGCAAAGAAACTTCGAATAAAGTCTAATATTATTTTTCTGATCCTATCAGCCGGATTGAAGGAAAAGCATGCTTTGACACTCGTTCAATTTCAACAGTAGGAACTTTTATCAAAAAAATAAATATATATATATATATATTTCTTGAATCGGAAACATGTGGATGTATATATATATATATATCACCCACGCCCGTGGTCAAGTACCTGGGCGTGATCCTGGATAGAGCTCTCACAGCACACCTCATGTGCGCTATGCAGCTAAAAAAGCAGCCAAAGCCTCAGCAGAGTTACGGAAAATCCTCCCACGGACCAGAGGAGCAAGCAACTCTCGGCGCCGACTCTTAGCATCAGTAATAGACAGCATCATGTTATACGCCGCACCCTTATGGGAACGCACGACTACAAGAGCTACAACACGTCGCCTCCTCAACAAGACCCAAAGACCTATGGCGCTTAACATAACACGAGCAAGTCGCACGGCTTCCACAGCAGCCGTACAGGTCCTCTCCAGACAAATTCCCTGGGACTTAGAAGTAAAAGATTTGGCATCAGGAAACCCTGTAACCAAAGTTCTGACGGAGAGCACACTAGTCAGCAGAACCGACACACTAAGCGAATGGAGCCAGCAATGGGAAGCAATCCAGCCGGGCAATCCTGGATATTGGACAAGATCAATACTTCCTGATCTTAAAAAATGGTACAGCCTCAAACACGGCTCGCTTACCTACCCACTCGCGCAACTGTTAACAGACCATGGTGCCTGTTTTCAGCAGTACCTACACCGCATCGGTAAAACTGACTCCCCTGTATGCCGCATGTGCAACTCGGGGGAGCCGGATGATGTTAGGCACTGCTATGAGCGGTGCTCCTTCTTCGACACTGAGCGAGAGCTATTGTCCCGGAACCTAGGACTGCAGAACCCCCTGACATGCCAGGCCCTTGTAGAGGCGCTCCTCAAAGATCACAAATCCTAGATTCTAGTAAGAAGATTCGCACAAGGTATCTCTGAGACGAAAATAACCGCCGCACAAAGCCGAGCAGCCTAAATGGCAAGAAGAGTGGCCAGATTAAGTAATCTCGAGAAGATAGTACTGCGGCCACCCCCCGTCAAGGGGCAAAGAGGACGACTGGATTTTAGTGGATGCGAGTCCCACACTACCGAGGCTTTAACAACGTCGCCCGGTCTGCATAACGCATTTTACCAATTAACCCTATAAAAAAAAAAAAAAAAAAAAAATATATATATATATATATATAGGTAGCTTTTTACACGTATTCAAATGTAACGCGCTTGCTGTTAAAAACGATAGTGGTAACAAGGAATACGATTTACATGTGACACAGCTTTGTGGATCTCGTGCTCCAGCAGCGTTCGTAGCCGAGCCAGGCTCGCGTTTTCGGCAAGCAGTTCCTGTAGATGAGCTTCGTTTACAGTGTTTTCAACCTCAAGAGCTTCAGTCTGACTACAGAGCATCAGCGCTTCCGCTAGCGCTGTATTTACGTTCATTTTTCCTCACGCGCAGTCGCCGGTCGTCTGCGGAGTCAATACCATCATAGACTTAAGCTTAGCACATCGCATTGACTAGTAGAAGTATCGAGAAGGAAGACCTGTGACGACAAAGCTCATAGAAGCATTCCTGGCAGAAATATTATAACAGAAATAATTTGACTCCTCTATGAGCTTATCGACAACGTGTGTGTAGGATAGCAGCGTCCGTTAAGCAGCGCGGGCATATACAGGTATATCGTCTGTTGGCGGCAATGCAGAGGCAAACTAAATACAGGGCGCCAAATAGAGGATGCCGCCACACTAGTAGCGAAGACGCGGGAAGTTAGTAAATGCGCGGGCAAATCTGTTATATATAAGGAGGCACGAAAATAAATGAATCAGTAATCGTTGGTGCGAGCCAGGTAGAGGGACCTGTGTTGCTTGAGCGAAAGAATGGCGAACTCGTAACAGTCGCCGGCCAGTCATGGGGATGGTGGACACTACAGTGTGAAATCGTTAAAAAGACCGTTGCCAATGCTGAACTCAACTCCGTGTGGCTGTGCACATTACATTCCAACGGACACTGTATTAAACAAACAGCTTGTCTTTTTCCGCAACTTATACATACAGGGTTTGTCCTGTTGTAAAAGTAATAGGACTGATTTTTTTTCGCCGCGACTGTACTTCAGAGCGTGCGCGCGCCGACTGGATTCGGTAGAGGGCGCTCCTAGCTAACGAACGAGCGGCTGTTCGGTTGTCTCCTAGCAACGGGAGAATCAGGACAGCCATTTTCGCGCGACGTGTTTCTGTTAGTGGTGCAAGCCGAAAATGCAGCGTTTGTTAGACCAGAGGTAAATTATGTGTGAAACTCGGTAAATCTGCAACAGAGACGTTTGAAATGATCAAGCAGGCTTACCCAGATGTTGCTTTAGCAAGAAGTGGTGTGTTTCGGTGGCACCAAGCCTTTTTGGAGGACCGGAAAGAGGTTGCCGATGAAGACCGTGCTGGAAGACCTTCGACCTCGACACGAACACCGACGATGTGACTCGTGTGGGCAAAGTTTTGAACTCAGACCGTCGACTAAGTGTTCGTTTAATTGCCCAGATGTTAAATTTACCAAAAGAGACTAAAGAGACTCAAACGAAGGGTCAATCGGGTCCGACAAGACATTGCATCACGACAACGCCCCGGCTCATACCGCCTTTCTTGTTTACAGCTACCTGACCAAGGCCGGCATCCCAACGCTTCCGCAGCCGTCCTACAGTCCAGATGTGGCCCCCCGGACTTTTTTTTTGTTTCCTCGCCTGAAAAGGACGATGAAAGGCAAGCATTTTGAGACGACAGAGGGGATCCAGGCAGCATGCACCGCGGCTCTCAAGGCTATTCCGGAGATTGCCTACCGTGACGCCTTCGATACTTGGAAATCGCGCTGGCAGCGCTGCATCGACGCAGAAGGAGCCTATTTTGAAAGTTTTAAAGAATTGGTTCAATAATGTTTTTTAAATCGATTTTTACCTATTAGTTTTAAGACAAACCCTGTATGTGGCCGATGTGTGTACGAACGGAAATGGTACGCATTTTAAGCGCTTTTGGTCTCCAAAAACAGTATGGTTGTTTTCCCTATATATATATTTATATATATGTGTGTGTGTATACCGCCTAGCCTACTGACGCCTCTCAGCTATAACTGCTTAATAGCTAAGTAAATTATAAATCTAAATAAACGTAAAGACTTAAAATGTAAGTCCGCGCGAACGGTTGAGATTGAATCAACTGATCATGCGTGTGCCTCAGAGATGCCACCGACCTGATTCGAATTATCTTTCATCTTCTGCATAGGTCATCATCATAGTCCGCATAGGTCGTACTACCAACTTCCTGCATACCACCTTGTTTTTATACCTGTTCACTCTAAAGGGATTGCATAATTAGTTGTCTAGTAGAACATAATATTTACAAATAATTTAATCCGTGTGAATGAGCTCGTGTTTCAAGGTTGAATTAGGCATCACCACTGCAGCACTACGCGGCTGCAGAAACTCTCTGCAACCGCTCCCAAATATGTCACTAAGTAAGGGATTACGGACACAGTTTCGAGTCGTCATTGCAAGACAATAAGTTATTGTCTTTGCGTCTAGAAGTACGGCAAGCGAATATTTTTTTAATGAAGCAGATCAAAATGTTAACATGTATGTATGCACTCAATTTTAGCAACCTTAGCTAATTTGCAAGCACATACCGTAGCACCATGGATTGCGTGCCAAAGTGATCGTCAGAAAACGCATCGGATGTGTTATCCGTGAACGCTGTAAAATATCGTAAGGCAACAACTTTAAGGTATTAAACGTGAAAGCTCGAAAAAATACATTACATGATCTAAAATCTTACGAATTATTTTCTATACGACCATTTTGCTTCGTCTAGCCAGCATTGAATGCCCTTCAGACAAAGCAGAACTTTCTCATGAACACGACGGTATGCTTATCTGTAGGTTAATATTCTTCGCACAATTCGCAAAACAATGTCGGGCTTGCAATATCGCTCCAAAATACTTTTGGTAATTGCACTCTCAAACGAATTCTACCATTCCCTATGTACAGATGGAACACATTTCAGGAAACCCTGTACTTGCACATAATCTACGCATCCACCGGCGGGTCGAAGTGGCTGCATGCAGCCTGTTACCCGCTGAGACACAAATAATGCAAAACTTAGCATCTGGCCATCAAGGCGCTTCTCATTCAGAACTGCCTAATACCCAAACAAGTGGAATCGTGACTTTAGGTCTTACTAACGAGTCTAATAAGCATCTATGCCACAAGCATTTCAGAATGAACAATTTCTAGAAGCATAAGCCACATCGTTTTATTACTCAATGATGTAGATTCTCCCACTATGACATTATACAATAACAACAAATTATTATTGCTTTCCACTTCTTCTTTAGTTATGACAGTAGCTGCCATCCTAATTCATTTTAGAAAAAGTCAGACAAATTAGAACAGTCGTTGATCTTCTAGGTGAGATAGATATCAAACCGTGCTCAAGTGCAAAGATATTCTATTTCTACGTTGCCTTAGTTTATTTCGGGCGACATAAACTAAGGCAACTTAGAAATAGGGTGTTAGGGCTGTGACACCGCTCAGTGACGAACACGTAGAGGAAAGTGTCCTAACTAGCCTTTTACTCAATCGTGACGTTGCGGCCGTACCCCCTAGGTGTACAGCATACGCTTACATTGGGACAGCAAAACATGATCTCCTTTCGGGGTGGATGAGGTGTGCCCTACGGTCGCTCCCGAAGAGAAATAGCTCGATCAGGTCTACTATGAGCACTGAATCCAGTCACTCCCTCTCTTTGCAGACACTCCTTGTGATTTATTTCATGTAATCGTTAAAGAGACCGCTGCCGCTACTGAGCTTAATTCCGTGTGGCTGATAATTGTAAAGCGAGGAGTCCTTAAAGTCTAGCATGTCGCCAGGCTTTTCTTCTCATTTCAGAGTAGGCATGATGAAGACAAACAAGAAAACCAGAGCTACTCCACGACCAAATATCTGTCATGGAGTGGCGTCAGAGCCCACATTAAAGCAAATGTTCTGCATGTTGTTGCATTGTTATTCGGCGTATTGAACACGTGTCTGAAGAGGCCCTTCCACCGGAGCACTTCGACTTTAGGAGAGGCTAAGGAACCCATGATGCAATCTACGTTCTCCAGTTAGAAGTCGAGCGAGTTGAGACACACCCCAGAGGTCCCAAGAATGCAGTGTTTCTTGATTTCGTTAAGACTATTGAAGCTCCTCGTCATCTAAAGCAATCCAACGAGCAAGAATGGGTGGCTTCTCCTGAGCGTAATAGCAAGTTCTTTTGATGAGGACACCTTGTTTGTAGACGGTGAGCATGGTGTATTTGAGATCAAGCAAAACGTTCGAACTCTGCAAGAAGATCCGCTAAGCTGCGTCTCCTTTACCCTTTGTCCTCGTTGACCTTGTTAAATACATCCGACAAGAGTACTAAAAAGCCCTGGTGGTGATGTATAGAGATAATATCGTGGCTGCACCTTGCGATCTAGCTGCCATCAAGCGCATTACCTCTATAGTTCAGGCGTTCCTTATCTCGAAAAGATTTGTGATAAACATGACCAGAAACCAAAACCAGGAAGACCAAAGCCACGACATCCATGCGTAGAGCTTTATTGGCTGCCAGAGTCGTTATTCGTTGCTGTGGCCAACCGTTGGAGTTTCTTAACTTCTTTTCCGTATTTTGTCCTTCGGGTTCATTACACGAAAACGACGTTCACAGCGCATACGCGCAAAACTGTACGGATGGCTCTTGTTATTCTTTCCGGTAAAGTCGGCAATGTCCGAAGACTGTCCGTTTATCCAGCAGTGAGACTCTTCGTGCATAATATTGTTCCGGGGCTAATTTATGGTCTTGGTAAGCTACGAAACCACCTCACGCTGGCGAATTTCAACAAGCTTGAGGAATGTTTTTCATTATGTGTTCCTTAGTGCTTTGTCGCTTGTGTTGCTTATCGATACGAGCAAAAGGCCGATTTGTGTATCTCATGCCAGGTTATCCTACAGCTACTGGCATAATCTGACTTCTTCTATAACGAGTGACTTAGAATGATCGTCACGAACTGCACATTGAAGGCTGTTTTGGACAGTGTGAATGGTTGTAAGGTAATAATTATAAAGCACTGAACGTGAAAGCTAATAACAGATTTTCAATTTTTGTCAATTCTCTTCTAAGCGGTCACCTTCTTTTAAACACATTGTGTGCTTCTATGTCGCAGAATAACACCAGTGTCACACATTTTAGTAATTTCACTCTTACTCCGAAATAAGACTTCTCCAAGATCATGTTTCATTAAAAAGACATTTGCTTTGACGAGCTCTACAATTATCTCTCTCCCTCTCTCTCTCTCTCTATATATATATATATATATATATATATATATATATACGAGGTGTGTTCAAAAAGTATCGCGGGGGGAAAAATTTTCGCGGGTTACGTATATTCGAATTTCGATTTTTTTGTGGCGTTAGGTTGTTACTCATGTCTCTCACTTATGCCGACAAGCTCGGCCATTTTGAATGTTCACTTAATTGTTGACAGCTGCTTTGCTTGCACGTGTTTTGGATCGTCTTCGATTTTTACCTATTCAAAAAAATGGATCAAAGAACCTGTATCAAATTTTGTGTGAAAAACGAAATTAAGTGCGCGGATGCATTCCGAATGTTGACTGTGGCATACGGAGAAGCTACCTTGGACCGAAGCAACGTTTATCGGTGGTACAAAATGTTCTCAGAAGGCCGAGAAGATGTGAACGACGAAGAGCGTGCCGGACGCCCGAGCACTTCAACAACAGACGAAAAAATTAATGAAGTGGAGAAAATGGTATTGGCCAATCGTCGAATCACCGTTAGAGAAGTTGCTGAGGACCTAAACATATCGATTGGCTCGTGCCATTCGATTTTTATCAATGATTTGGGCATGAGACGGGTCGCCGCGAAATTCGTACCAAAATTGCTCAATTGCGACCAAAAACAGCATCGCATGAACATTGCTAATGAGATGTTGGACTCTGTCCGCGACGACCCAAATTTGCTCCAGAGGGTCATAACTGGTGACGAATCGTGGGTTTATGGTTATGACGTGGAAACCAAAGCTCAATCATCTCAATGGAAGCTGCCGCACGAACCAAGACCGAAAAAAGCGCGCCAAGTTCGGTCGAATGTGAAAGTTTTGCTGACAGTTTTCTTCGATTGCAGGGGCGTGGTGCA
Organism: Dermanyssus gallinae; assembly: GCA_003439945.1. Lineage (NCBI taxonomy): Eukaryota > Metazoa > Arthropoda > Arachnida > Mesostigmata > Dermanyssidae > Dermanyssus > Dermanyssus gallinae. The sequence continues at coordinate 74,455 of QVRM01000484.1, forward strand.
TCATGAGTTCTTGCCACAGGGTAGAACGGTCAATAAGGAATATTACCTGCAAGTTATGCGCAATTTGCGCGAAGCAATCCGCCAGAAACGCCCGGATTTGTGGAAGAACAAAAATTGGCTTTTGCACCACGATAACGCCCCTGATCACACATCGTTGCTTGTGCGCGAGTTTTTGGCCAAAAACAACACACTAATGATGCCGCAGCCACCGTATTCCCCAGATCTGGCCCCCTGTGACTTTTTCTTGTTCCCTAAACTGAAGAGGCCCATGAAAGGACGACGTTACGCTACGCTTGACGAGATAAAGACGGCATCGAAGGAGGAGCTGAACAAGATAAAAAAAATGGTTTTTTGAAGTGCTTCGAAGATTGTAAAAACCGTTGGCACAAGTGTATAATATCTCATGGGGATTACTTTAAAGGGGACAAAATAGATATTCATGAATAAATGAATAATTTTTGAAAAAACACAAAAGTCGCGATAACGATTGAACAGCATATGTACACACTCCTATGTTGCGGTTTAAACGATTGGTCATTCTAGTTTACGCGGATACCGCTCTATAAAGTAATCTTAGGTAGGAAGTGTCACCCATGCCGCACCTTATTCGATCCAACTTAAAGTACTTACCTGCTTTTTGGCGACAGCTCTGCTCCTAATTTCGTGACAATGCAGCTCTCATCCAAGTACATGAATTGATCACCCGTCTTTATGCCATCCGGCCTTGCGTCGTTCCTGCCAGATGGTAGCACCATGTGGGCCTGTCAAGCAACGGGTGACATCTGTCGTATGGGTAAGCAGTGATTGGATCGTGATTGGAGGCGTCATTCGACACTACCAGAGGCGGCTGCGTAGTGTCAGCTCCAGGAGGAGAATTCTGCGATGCGCGTGCTCAACAGACGCGCGCCTATACCGTAATAGGAGCAGGGAACAGTCAGACGGCTACGCGCGTATATGAATATATATATATATTATATGTAAATGTGCTGTTAATTGTTGCATTAAATGTGTTGTTGCAAGACAGCCTGTCTTTCTAGGTAGAAAAACTAAGCGCATCGTCGTGTTCGTGAGAAAATTCTACTTTTTCTGAAGAACCTATAGGATCGGTCAGAAGATGCGACATGGTTACTTAGATAATTGTTCGCAAAAAATGAAGTTCTTTATTAGTTTTTATTCCAAATACCTCAAAATCATTACCCTACGACCATTCACAATACTCAAAACTAATAAATTCAGGCAAATGCGCATTTCATGACGATCATTCTGGTACCAACTTTATGACAATGCGAGCTGTGATTGCATAGTAATTAGAGGAAAATTGCAAGTAAACAGAGGCGGGCATGTCGAAATTAAGTGCATGTAAAATGACTATGAGGCGACGTAGCGGCTATCGCGCGACGCGTCGGCAGTAGTAAACATCGCCACACAGTAATTTTACATGCACCTAATCTCGACATGCCCGCCGAAAAATATTAACTACTCCGCAATGACAGCTCGCATGGTCTTAGCTTTGGTGTCAAAATGAAAGCCATGAAATACGCATTTGTCTGAATATGTTAGTTTTGGGCGCTCTGAAACGTCGTAAGGTTATAATTTTGAGGTATTGGGCGTGAAGGCTAATAAAAGAGCTTCAGTTTTGCGAATTATCTTCTAAACGACTATGTCGCATCTTCTGCTCAGCGTTGTATCTTCGTCGGGGAAAACAGAATTTTGTCACGAACATGACGCTGTGCTTAGTTCATAGCTAGTATAGGATTACTAGTTGTCTTGCTAGAGCACATTTAATGCTCCTATGTCGGGCAAAAACATCAGTGTTACAAATTGTAGTATTTTAACTCTCATCCCGAAACAAGACTTCTTAGAGGCCATGTTCCATTGGAAAAAATATCTGTTTTAACGAGCTTTTCAATTCTTACTATCGATCATCAAACATTTTCCAAACACCCTGTATATATATATATATATATATATATATATATATATATAAGGTGTTCCATCTAAAATCGCACGTACTTTACCATAACATAAAATCACTTTTACTATTACATAAAGAAGGTGGTGTTCCATTTTATCATGGTCGTCTTGTTTCGATTGTGCATACTCCTGCAAAAAGAACGTAACTAATCGCCAAATAGACGACTACTGTTCGATTTTGCTCGCCTCCTTTCAAGCCCGTATCTAAATGAAAACGAATATTTAGATGACGTTTTTTTGCGTAGGTCGAGCGAAAAACTCCTGAAGAACATTTTTATTCAATAGTACCCCCGCTCACGCTTATCATTTTTTTTTCAATTCGGGGTATAAGGTGCCTACAAGCCTGAGTCAAAATGTTCTTATCTAAATCGTTGAACGCTTTCTTTAGGTTTCGAGTCTACGTTATCATGTTAAGACTTGTTTGACTTTGGTTGAATCATGCCTCAGACATTGTAGTCTAACGGATTCAAATTATAGCTGTTCGGTGGCTATACGTCCTTGCCCCAAAACATGCTCAAATCCTCAGGCAGCCTGTACTAAGAGGCAGGTATAAGCAGAAGCGCCATCTAGCGGAAAGATGTATGGCAGACCCTTCATGTGTCGAGCCCGGTGGCGTGGTGCATTCGTCTGCGCCTCGCGACCGGAGGAGACACATAGGTGCGCGGGTTCGAGCCCCACCGTTGCACATTTGTATTTACGGGGGTCCGTCTATGAAACAATGCGAAAAGCAGTCCCATGGACGTTAAATCTTGGCTGAGAATCAGCTCTGAAAGTATTTTTTTAGAAACTTCATATACCCACGGTTTAACGACCGCTTCTAAAAAAACGCAAGTGAACTCTTTTGTAATGGTTTTGCCTTTCTGACGATGGAGTACGGCGGCATGACGTCTCCTTTACTGGACACCACACTCCAGACATGAACATTGGCCGGGAATTTGGTTTTTCCCGCAATGGGGACATTACCTGGTCACTGTAAGCAAGCCAGCGGTCGCTCTTTGAATGATTCTTTGCACTTACGGTAAATAATTTTTCGTCAAAGAAGAAACGAAGGCAACCTGCATTTTCACAAATTACATCGAACAAGCCTATTAGTTTTTGAGGCCTCAAGGAGTATTTACCTGACTCATATGGCATACAAATTGTACCTAAGATCCCCGTTCTCGAGCCTGTAAGCGGTCCAACGCAAGATTTCTGATCGAAATCAAATAATTCTCAGAAATTCGTAGTTGGACTGTGTCGATATAGTTCCTGCATCTTTGCTGTGCGCATGTTGTAAACCTTCCGCCTTATTCTATAGGAACCTGATTCTGTTTCTTCTGCAGCCGTGTATCAGCTGCAATCCGCTGGGTTGTCCGTGGACCGAGAAAAATCGCAACCATGGCACAAGTCCGTCAGGCGAGACAGGCACGGGCAAGAGCTGCTTTTTGATCATATTCCGAAGATGGCACAACATCTTACGAATCGATAAGCGGATATCTGATACGATGAGGATTCAAATCGAAAAATGCGCAAATTTTGACGAAACACCCTCTACATACACTTAATAATGGTTAGCATATATATATACTTGTTTTTCCTGTGAAGGAGGAATTAAATGATACGACCAGGATTCAAACCAATTTAAACGAAACAACCTATATAAATATTTTTTGTGGAGGTTATATGAATGCAGTTACGCACTATGACTACAAGCCTTTATCTCAAACAGTGTGAGACTCGACGCCAACAATTGGATGTTACTCCGTTGAGATCCATACCCACTAAACGCAACTTAGGCTTCACCCTATGGTGCCCATATCTTCATAGAACAGTACTATGGACCATTGCTACAAGCGCCCTTTCAGAGTAATTGGCTGGGACCGCGCTCACGAGTTCTCTCACCTGTTCAGCACGCCTTGTCACGACACCTGCGAACCCGTTACGTTCAAGCTGCGCTTCTCGTATTTCTCTGGAGAACCTCATTTGCTATAGCTGCTCCCAGCTTCCAGGCTTTCTTACTGGAGACGATGTATTCTGCAAACCTTTTAAAAAACCCCTGAGGTGGATTGAGGACCGTTCGGTATTGGTCTCCCTCCCTGGTCTATTTCTATGAGAGGTGTCTGCTCGCTCTTATTCGCGCAGCCTCCTAGGCCAAGCGACGTAGAAACGGCTTGGCGTGTTCTTACGTGCTTCTAGGCAGAACGTGAAAAAAGTACGAATGGAAGTTCTTGTGTCCTATGAGGATATGAGTGAAGTAATCGCTAATTGTTTTTAGTAGTATATATTTTACTATTATTGAAAGACGGGATGGACGTTTTAATTAAGTAAACAAGTCGCATCACCTACTTGCCATTTACTATTTACCATTATATACCTAAATATATACCGTTTATATTAATGCATGAATGTATATACTGAGTGAATCAAGAAGTTTACAGCATGGAATACAAGCTTTAGGCGGATAAAGGCCAAGTATCATTTATTACTCAATGTGGTGCCCCTGATGCTCACTCCAACGACTCTCAATAGACTTAATACCACGAGTAAAATATTCAGAGTATTTGGATCCAAAACACTCGCCTACGGCGTATATGATGACGTCATTATTGTTCTGCTATCTCTTTCAAGATAGATACTTCTCAAGATTCCAAACAGATAATAGTCGCTGAGGCCAACCCTGAAGAATATTAGGGATGCTCGACAATTCGGAACTTTGGTTCGTGTATTTGGCTATAGCAAAAATAAGCGTGTGGGTGGGTGCATTAGCGTGGTGTAACAGCACAGTCCCCTCCAGCGGGCCGTTGTGCTATGATGTATGTTAGACTTGAATCCTGTAGAAAGGTAGTCAAATCGAAAAGTTTTTGCATGCCAGAAAATGGTCGTCGAAACGTTTCTGGTCAAGATGCACCTCTTTACCCTAGTGGCATCTCCCCATGGCGAATCCAGGCTTCGTCGGCGGTTGGTTACGAATCAACCCAAAAGTCCGACGGATGGCGTTCCAAAATGCTTTCCAATATTGTTACGCGTGTCAGTTTTTGCTCAAAAGGTTAAGTCACCACTAGTTCGTAGACTTCCAGTGCAGTTTTTTCATACGAAACTGCTCTTGGCTGTCCAGAACGTAATGCTCCGTCGGTACCCATACTACTTTTTTAATGAGGTAGTACATTTGGGGATGACACCATATACCGGTGCATTAGTTCCATAAACTGCATCTTATCTGGCTTTAATTTCCGTTGCAATAAAGGCTTCAAAAAATATGTAATCACAACACGGTCCCCGGTCTGCCCGCGCTGGAGAGCCTAACATGTTACAGCTACGCGACCTGCTACAACATTTTGAAACCAATCTACATGATACTTATTTTGATTACCTACAAAGAACGGCCTCTCTCTGGCCTCTATCGGCATGAGCTTTTTTAAAATTAAAGACAGACAATGCTAAGAACCTCTGGATTCACTCGGTATATATATATATATATATATATATATAAGTGCATGAATCTAGGTTCTGACCATTTGTCATCACTATCATGACAGAATGGTAGCACCGTTTGTGCCGCCGTACTAAAATATACGTACTACCGTATTAGTGTTAAAAACGCAAATGGCATTAAGTGAAGTCAACATGGACTATGTTGTTTATTCCTCGTTCGATTTTCACAAAATCACAGCGAGGTCCCCGGCAGTGGTACCTATATATATATATATATATATATATATATGACGTGCGGCCATCACTGCAGTTAACGGGACGCTTGATAACCTTCTTTAAAAGCACCACAATACTTTGATGATTACGATTCACACTACAAACATTACAAGCAATTGCTGCGCCTGTCTGAATATATATATATATATATATATATATGCAGAGATGTACATATCTATATTATAGTTATGTATAATATGATTACTAGAAACTTGCATAAATAGTTTTGTTCAAGTTTGTTTCAGCGTTATTGACTATGATCACAAATTGTTTTGCATGACTGTGCTGGTGGCCCGTTTATTGACGCAGTCTTTTGCGTGCTAGGCGGGCTCAGTAAGGTCTTCTTGCTGAGCGATCCCGTAGCTAGTTCCTCCGGGTATCGCCTGTAATGATGCTTAGCTTATTATGCGCCCTGCACAGCGGCAATTCTCCCGCAGACTGGAATCGTACACGCGTCACCACCTAATGCCCCTGCTAGTCTCCGACATCCCGCGCTGCAATAATTTAGTTGTCATTGTTCCTTCAACTTAATGATTGCGACGTGATGCGTACAGCACGGTTTGCTCAATTGGCTTTGTTAATTAACTCTCGTTACCAAGCTAAGCGTAAAGCCCCACCCCCCACCTAACAAAGGAGGACAAGTCGCCTACTACAAATGTATGAATAACCCACTAGGTAACATCTCGCTCAAAAGATAAGGCACTGGCTTACGAACCGTGAAGCGTACTGCTTCAACTTCACGAAGTCACGAATGTAGGTCGAAGTGCGACCCTTAGCTCTTTTACACCTATACATAAGCGCGCGTTCACACACTCACAGACACATGCACAAAACGCGTATATGAATTCAGATCATTTCATAGCAACTTCCGACATGCGTCTTGCAGAACCGTAACCACACGTTGCATTTCATCGTCAGACAGTAGATTATTGATCGTCAGTTTGATCGAAGGCTGGTGATCTAGTAGCTCCTTATCGGCAAGATAGCGCGCTGGGTTGAGTGCAATGCCTTGGTCTTCGGCGTACGCCACGATGTTGTCAAGTTTCTCCTGTGCAGCCCGGTAGTCGGTTACGCCGGCTAAGTGGAGCTGTTTCACCGGCGACAAAGGATGACTTTCTGTGCACAGCTCGGCAACGCCGCCAAGAAGGTCGTGCATTTTTTGACAGTTCTCGCGTAGCTTCTCCATGATGTCGGGCTGGTTGCTGATGATGTCCAGGTGCGACAGGGTAACGACAGCCTGTAGAGGTGGCAGCGAGGCCGAGAAGCAGTACCCGAGACCGCATAGACGCTGGTGCTCCATGAGGAAATGCGATCCACAGAGGAACCCGCCGTAGCTGGACACGGCATACTCGAGTGACGCACTCATTAGATCGATGTCGGAGTTCGGCACTCCAAAGTGCTCGCGGACTCCCTTGCCGGTGCGACCGAGCACTCCAAACGACAGGGTTTCGTCGATAAACAGGCGACACTTGTACTGGGCACGGAGTCGAGCCATCTCTGGCAGCCTGACCAGCGTTCCGGTATTCATGTAGATACCTTCCAGAATCAGGAACCGCCGGATGGATTTGGCCTTCTTCGGATTCTTGCGATCGCGCTCGTCCTGCGCCTGAAGCAGTCGCTCGAGGTCGGCCGGGTCGTTGTGTTTGAAATAGAACACGGTACTACGCGATGCGACGATGCCCTGCTGGATGGAGAAGTTCACCTGCTCGTCAGCAAAGATGACGTCGTGATTCTTCGAATAAGACGGAATCGCGCTCGAAATGGCCGAGAAGCCGTACGAATAGAGGCACGCCTCCTCCACGCCCATGAACGCAGCCAGACGCGCCTCGAGCCCGAGGTGAACGTCGGCCGTCCCGTAGAAGCCACGTGGTCCGCACGATCCCACGCCGTAGTTTCGCAGCGCCTTGATGGCTTTCTCGGTCGAGTCTTCGCGGTCGGCCAATCCGAGGTAATTGTGCGTCGCCAGGTTGAGCAGCGGCTTGCCGTTGACGCTGACATGCTTGCCGATTCGGCCCGACACGACGCGTGGCTTGAGTGCGTAGTGATCGTCAGGAAGCTCGCTGTACAGCGGTTCGGGCTCGAAGGCGGCCAACACTTGAGCCTTCTCGCGCTCGGTCATCTTGCGGAGCTGCGCGTCATGGTTGGCAGGACCTCGCTTCAGCGTCCACACGAGCAGAAGCACGAGACTCAGCTCGAACGCAAGTTGGGCTGACGGAGCCGAGTACAGGCATTCGGCGTACTCAAGTAACGTCTCCATTATGACGCGCTAGCCAGTCGCTTAACGCTACTGGCGGCCGGTCGGTCGGTCGCTCGATTCTTTTCTTTTCACTTGGCCAAATCGTTGTTGTCTCCTTTGCGCTCCTCGCTGTCACGTCGCACGTCGTCGATTTAGTCAGCCACCCAGTCAGCGTCCAGCAGTAGTAACTCCTAGAGGAATTTGTCGCTTGATCGTAGATAGAACAGAGATAGGACAACGAACCAGTCACACTTTTGAGTCCACTTTCCAGTCTTCCCTCCCCTTCTCTCTCAATCCATCTCGTTCTAATTCTCGCAATTTCCTTCCCTCTGATGTTGGCTATATTGATTTGTGCACTGTGATTAGCAGCTCATGCCTATGAAGGTAAACACCACACAAACAACGAATATGCAGAGACGGAAAGGTGTTCACGTGCCGCCCACACACAAGCCGATCCACCGCTCATAGACGTTTGAGTAGACGACGACTACGATGAGGAGGGCCACGACGATAACCGCAGACCCGCAATTAGTCCACAATAGTAATTAGTGCTAATAGTGGGTGACTTGTCAATTAAATCAACGGCAACAGCATCTGCAACACAAGATGCTGCAAATTGCGCCGCTGGAGACCGGCCAAAGCGACGGGGCGGTCGTCACCGAAGCTCACCAGCGCTTGGTCGCTCGCACGTATGACGTATGGAGGCTGGCTGGCTGGTTGGTTGAGAGAGAGAGATATAGAGTGGCCAATGTCGCCGTTAATCCTGACTTTATGTATACATGCCTTTGTAATAGAGACAGTAGCAGCAGCAGCAGCAACAACATCACCACCACCACCACAACCACCATCAACAGCTCCAGCAGTAGCAGGAGGTGGTGGAGAAGGAGTTGTAGCCTAATCTGCTTGATCTAAAACTCGACGAAGCATGCGAATTCTATAGCTAGATATCTAACGGCGATTTAATCTATCGCGGTGGCCGGTGGAGCGCCGACATCGAGGGTTTGTCGAGATGTCTCTCTGTCTGTCTGTCTGTCTGTTGGTTGGTCGATCTGTATCTCTGTATGTCTCTTCTCATAGCCCGCCCTCCTCCTCTACCATAAACACTACCATCACCGCCGCCACCACCACCACCACCTCCTCGTCTATAGGTGCTCGTCCTTGCCTAAAGCAACAACTGCGACGGTTGTTCCTACGGCTGGTGATGGCTCAGCTTGTTGCCGTGGCAGCAGCAGCAGCAACAGCAATAACAACAACACACAACAACGACAGCAACAACAACAACAATAACCACGACAATAATGCGAGGTGCCGGTGCGGGTAGTGATGATGAATGATGAAACTAGAAGTTTAGAACCTAATTGATTGGCTGGCAGACTAGCCCAATCAATGATGACTCACGGACACTCACCCAGCAAGTGTCTAACGTTTTGGCAGCTTGTTTGTTTGCCGTAGTCCGGCGGCTGCTGCTGTTGTTGTCGTTGTATTACTTGTTGTATACTAACTATAGCTGCGCCTACTGCTACGGTTACCAACGGGCCCCGGCACAGGGCAGACGCACAAACACACACGGTCGTTCACCGCTTCCACAAACCACAACCACTACTTCCACAGACCACCACCACCACCACCACTTCCATAGCTACAACTAATTACAATTAGTCAATTATAATTATTTTTCTTCTGTTTCGTAATATTACTATTATTCTTACTTATTTCTATTGCATGCCATGACTAGCATGCCACGACGTAGTACCGCACTGCAATAGTGCTTGTTTTCGACAGGTTCGCTTACAGCAGGTGACGGTGTCCTGGTTGCAGAGTCTGTAAACCGGCAGTGCTGACTGTTGTTACTTCAACACCAGAGTAGAATCGAGGCGAACAGCGGCTTTTGGTGTTGTTGTTGTTTTTGTTGGCGGCGGTTCGAGGCTTCTCGTCGTTCAGCTCAAAGAGGAAACAAGGAAAGAGGCGACCTGACCAGCTGGCGCGGCGATGAGGTCCTGCTTGATTTGTAGGTCCTGTTGGCCTTCCTGCTAATGCTAGACTGCGGCCGAGCGGCATGAACCGTTGATGACGGGCAGGCCGCTTGCTTATTTGGCGCCGACCGCCGGCGGGTTCATTCTACTTTGACCGGTTATTGTTGTTGTTGCTGTTATTGCTAATATGTTTGTTGTTGCTGTTGTTGTTGCTGTTGTTGTTGTTGTCGTTTGTGGTCGTCGGCCTGTTGTGATCGTTGCTATGGTCAGAGTGCATAGAGCGGAAAGGAAGATTGTGATTATTTATTTGTATGTTGTTCTTCGCGCTAGCTGACATTTAGAGGCTTGGGTGTCGCTACGAAAGTTGCCGCCGCTGCCACTCTGCTCTTGATATTCAACTTATATAAATATATATATATGGTGCTCTTACCCGTTCTCTTTCCTAGTCGACCGCACTAACTCACACTTATAATCTCTTCCACTCAACCTATTGACTCTCTATGCACGATCACCTGCTTCGTAAGGCGTGTTACTGCTATTCTAAAAATACGAACTGTGTGCACACAATGCGCGGCTGTGGCGGCATCAGCGAAACTACTCCCTCGCCAGCTTGTCATATCATAGTTGAGAAAGAGGTGCTCTTGCTCATGCTTTGCTGTTGTTGTTATGGTTTTGTTCATCTGTTGCTGTTGATGTTATTGTGGTCTTTGCCGTTACTAGGATGATTTTACATCCCATACATTCACACGCGTGCATCATGTTGCAGGAAGCAGCCGTACTTGCGTACCGTAGTCTCTTCGCTCTTCTACCACAATAATTTCTTTTTCCTTTTACAAATAGACAAAAACTGAATTCGGCATCAGCTGTAGCAGATACAGCTGACGAACCGCCCGCTGCCGGCTGAAGCAGACGACAACGAAAACAGCCGAGCGCCCGGCCAGCCGGTCTAAACATGCTTTTTTTGTTAAAGTCGCCGGCGCGGCAGTGGCGCGAACCGGAATAACGACGACGAGGAAACGGCAGCATGTTTGTGTTTTTTTGTTTGTTTAAATGAAAGTTTGGAAAATGCAAAATGCACGGTCGATTAACAACCAACAACACTTAGTGTGGGATTTGTACCCACTAAAGAGCCTTAGTGCTCTCCACCCTCCACCCACAATTCAGAATTGTTCGGGAAGTGACAATTATTCGAGGCACACATAAAAGGGACGCCTTATGCTCTGCCGACTCATGAGGTCCCAAGCCGGCGAGTTGCTTCGATATACGTCAAAATGTGTGCGCTGGATTGCATTGGCGTTTGCGGGACACCCTTGTGTCAAACCCGGGCGCCGATCGCCTGGTGTGCAAGGCGTTTCGGCGCAGGTACTCTAGACAAAGCATCCCGCCTCTACGTCGATATATGTAGGTTGTTAGTAGTATATTTCTTGCGTCCGACCGGATCGCGCGCAGCCTGTGCGCGGAGAAGGGAGAAAACGTTTGCTGGTGTCGCTAGTTTGAGCATACACGTTAGGAATTGTCCATGCCTTGTAGAGACCTGCGTGACGCGATATGAGATGAGGGACACGGCAGCACCTGCAACCACTTGTCGTAACCAACCCATAGTAATCGCGCTTCTAAGGGCCTGTTACGTCTTGATTTATGGACTAGCTGATGATAATGATCATAATTAGCGGCGGAGGGAAAAAGGGAGAGCGGGGTGGATGTATGGGAGGTTGGGTAGACCACAGTCACGGCGCTCAACGCATCAAAGGCGAGTGTCCCGGCACACGACCTTAATATGCGATTCGCCTCTGTTGTGCTATGTAGCTCCGTTGACGACAACTAGATATGGTAGTCAATGATCGCGAATGGATCTCAACCAAATGGATTAACTGCAGCTGCAGTAAGCAAGCTCGTTATGTAATGCAACCGATACAGCTGCTGCACTGTGGGGTAATGGCATCAGCATTACCCAGAATTAGCAATGATACGCGGCCTTTTACTCGGCGGTGCTACGGCTTAAGCGATTAATATAACAACGGATGAAGAAGAAAAGCACATAGCTGATCATGTCGGTGAACAGAGTCGAAAAATCAGCGAACGGCATTGTCAATATATTTTTTAATAGATCTCGTTTAAAACATGTATTGTTGTGTTCTCGAAAACGAGTTATCCACTGAATACGTGAATAAACTTAACCGTTTATTTTGACTAATATAACGGGCATGCCAATCAGCCGGCAAGACAATATACTCCAAGCGATACTGACGATCACAAACAACCGTGTGCGTGATTATTTTAGCTCGTATTAACAACTTCAGTAAAATAAGTAACAGCAGTATCAGGAGTTATCGACGTTGTAGTTTATGATGTTGGTGATGATAATGGTATTGGTGATTATGTTCCGGAAACCGAGATAGCAAAGTTATTATTTCTCGTTCACATCTTTATCAGCTCTCGTGCAAGCGCAACAAGCCACGGGAATTTCTCTCATCGTCGTCATCAACAAATCGATGAGACGTATTGTTGTTTCTATCGATATCGAGTTGCCTGCTACGCCTTTAGGTTCAGTTCTAGTTCATTATTTCCAAGCACACGCTTCTTATTGTTCACGAAGAAACTTATGATGCCACCGGTTCTTGAATAACATAAGTGATGTGCAAGTAATTTTCGAGAGCGTTCCATAATTTGACCATGGCTTTATCAGATTATTTAAGTCTACAGTCTCGGGGCCGGTCAACAATAGATGCGCTCCACCGTACCTTGCGGAAGGCGAACTAGGAGACTAGAGAAATCTCTGAGGACCCGGTCATTCGTTCATCTCATCCTCCTCGATGTGAAGAACGCTTTTAATACAGCAAACTGGGGGTGATTATGACGACGCTGAAGCATAAAGGTAGTTCACCTTATTTCCAGCGGATAATGTTATTCTTTTTTAAACGGTAGGACGCTCATAACAGGACATAGTGTAACAGCCGGCGTGCCGCAGGGCTCCGCCCTAGGCCCTGTTCTATGGAACTTGGCCTACGACGGTGTCCTGCGGCTGGGGCTTTCTGAAGGCATGGACACCGTCGCTCTCCTCGTCACGGGTGACAACGCTAGCAGAAATGGCTAACGCGGCACTAGCCGGCATACAGACATGGATGGCCGCTCATCACCTACAGCTTACCCCACAGGAGACGGAGGCAGTTTACTTAATGGGCCAGAAGGTAACACGTGAAATCAACCTGACGCTCGCGGGCTTCCCTATTCCGATCAAAACGACTGCCAAGTACCTATGTGTCATTTTAGATACCGGTCTTACAGGTGCTGTCTATATCAAGCACATCGTCGCCAAGATCAACAAGGTCGCTCAGAATCTGGTCAGGATTCTCCATCGGGTGGGAGGGGCTACGGACGGGCGCCGCCGACTGTTAGATTTCTCGGCGATGTACGCGGCGGCTGCGTGGGCCCACCTGGCCCTACGCACCGCTCGCAACAGACGAACTCTTCGTGCGGCGCAGCGCGGCATGGTCCTTCGGGTCTGCCGGGCGTACCGCACGGTGAGCACAGAGGCAACCCTCGTCCTGGCTCGCCAGTTTCCCCTGGGATCACGAATGGACCACACCAGGCTCAGGATTGCTCCGGGCGAACTGGACACGGTCGCTTATACCGGACCTCCGACGTTGGTATAGCGGGCCTGGCCGGAGGCTACTTACGTACTTCTCGGTCCAGGTCCTTACGAGCCGCGGCCGATTCCAAACCTATATGGGGCGGGTTGGGCAGTCGCGGGTGGATACGTGCACACTCTGCACGTCGGGGCAGTCGAACGATGTTGACCATACGGTCTTGTCCTGCTCCGTCCTGGCCCAGGTCCGCAGAAGCCTGACGTACTGCTATGCAGGGGGATTGACACAAGGCATTGTCGGTTACATGATGGAGGATGTCGCCGCATGACCGGCAGGTGTCTATTTCTTAGACATTATTATGCGTGAGAAGACGCGGCTAAAAAACGCTCGCCGCGCGCTACGGAGGCAAGCAGGTGCCATTAAGTGGTCGAAATGAGGGTGCTCGGCAAAGGGCTATGGCAACCCAGCCCTCCGTAGAGCGGCTCGACGCATCCCCTCGGGTTCGTAAGCTAAGGACACAACGAGATCCATGAGAGCCGATGGAGCACGAGGCTGCCGTCCCACGTTCTCGAAGTGCCACACAATTCCGAACTCTGAGGGGGGGGGGGGAAATTAAAGTCTTTAGTGGGTGAAAGTCCCACACTAGGTGCTGTTGGGTGCTAGTACGGTTTGTGCATTAGCGTTTTCAAACCTCCCATATAAAAAAAATCTATAGTCTAGAATAGGATTATCAGAGGTGTGCTGTTGCGATATCTGTGTCGGTGTTGGATTTAAACTAATATTATATATCTGGAGGTAACATGCCACGGAAGTTTTTATACGTAAGAACGTCTAATTCAAATTTGTAAAGTGCTAGTATTTTAGGCAGCCTGTGAATAGCATAAAGATGAGATACACGTTCATTCTTCACGTAGCAAAATATTAACATTAAAGTATTATTCTGTGCAACATGTATCCTATATGTAAGGCGTTGATCGGAGTAGTGGCAAACAATATGCTATATAACAGAGACATAACGATTAATATACAATCAGCATCACATCAGGGGATACTAATTTTCGAGAGTGTTCCATATTTTGACCATGGCGTTATCAGATGAGTTAAGTCTACAGTCTCGGGGCCGGTCAACGATAGATGCGCTTCACCGTACCTTGCGGAAGGCGGACCAGGAGACTAGAGAAATCTCTGAAGACCCGGTCATTCGTTTTTCTTATCCTCCTCGATGTGAGGAACACTTTTAATACAGCAAACTGGGGGGTGCAACATAACATCAGGGGATAGGCCAATATTGCTTACTTTGCCTAATTGAGGCACAATCTAAAATTATTTTTTTAAGAAGGTTGCTTTCAATTCTAGACCACTCTCCGTCCCCTACGGTCTTGGAACTTAACCTGAGACATATCTTCAATGCACCGAGGGCCGGACATGTTAAGATATCTAGGGTTTCCTCAACAGTCCTTGTGGCAGCATGGCCGCTGACTCTCAGCGGTATGGTTTATCATCTATTCTCAATGAGCATTGCTCAAAGAAAATTCGATCAACAACAGAGATCAAACCAGCGACACGCCGGTAGATGGCAACCGTGACTAGCGCACTAGTTTCCTAGACCACGCCGCCACAATTAAGGCACAATCTGTTTTCTGTCAAGTTTTAAATCAATCATCAGTTTGGCAATTAAGGGATTTATTTAAGTTAATGAGTCGTCAAAGGTCACATCCATGCATTTACATTAAAATGTTGTTGTATATTAGTATTATCTAATTTATTTATTATTGGCCGGTTTCTTTATCTTTGTCAAGCACTAAAAATGAACTTTTTTGTCTGTGCTCTAAGTACCAATTTTAAATAAGTTTAAGTCCGCCATTTGTTGTTGCTTAAAGTCTACTTGACTTGACTATAATTGCCTTAGGGGTAATTTAACTGAATGTAAATCTTTCAGTGGAAACACCTTGGTCATGTGAGTTCAATTGATTAATTTTATTATTCTATTCGGTGATATTTGCACCTTATTTATTGTGTACTGCTCTAAAATCCATTGTTGCAAAATTTATGGGTAGTATTTCGGCAAGCCCAGTTGTGGAATTTTTGCTGCAGTTTATCGAAGTAATTCTATTTTTTTCTGTTTACTTCTGCCATAGAGCGAGTTCAAAATTCCCCATCTCTCTTGGAGTGTAGATGTGATCTCCAAGAGAGATCCCAGCTCTCTTGGAGTGCAGATAACATATGCCCGCCGAAGCTGGACGCCAGAGAGATTGGTCGGCAACTTTATATGAGCAAAGAATTGCAAATCTCAATGCTGATAGGGCCAGGCTGCGCGCCTTATCCTAAAGAGGGGCGGACGCATAGCTCCACGCCATACCCTGTGCTCGGATCGGGGCGCTCTTGAATGACGAGTCGGTGAGAGTCGCGGTCGGACTTCGTTTGGGGACGGACCTTGTGCACGCTCAGACTTGCGTCTGTGGAGACGTCATCCGGCTGGACGAACGCCGCTATTCTGTATTGTCAGCGCAGGCGGGCGAGCCAGACGCCTCGCCGGCGTCGGGGCAACGCGGCCTCGGTCTACGGGACTCTCCCCAGATATGGTTGGTCCCTACATTGGACCCGTCGTAAAGGTGCACACGTTCTCAGGGACCCGATTGTCATGTTCCCACCGTAATTGATTGATTATCGGATGAATAAATTATGTGTCCACATATATTAGATGTTGCAAGCTCTTCTAAACATTTGAGAGCCTTCGTTCAGCCTAACATATTATAATTACTATGATACTTCTTAGTCTTTTTAGCTAGTCTGCCCTTCGTCACTCTCATTTATACGAGTTCCAACTCAAACCACTGGTCAGTAAATTGTGCGTTTTTGGCTTCGTTTGTTTGAGCTGAATAGGGAAATGTTCCTCATACATTGGTTTTTAACCAAAAGTAGAAAAGCTTGTCTGTGCGGAGTCACTGGTGATTATGTAAATGCCGCTAATATTGATTGATAATCAGGCGTAAGAACATAAACTGCTTCATATAATTTGTTCAATATAAGTTTGTCATTGCGTCTGAGAAAGTAATCCAGACAACTGTCGTTGTCAGAAGGGCGAGTTATGGTTCTCAGGAGTGAACGGCGGCGGTACCATGCGACCCAATAGAGAAAGGATTCCGAATGGTAGTGAAATTCAGAATATAGAGTAATTCCCTAAGATAATTGTCAAGATTTTAAGATAATAGTTTGATGGGCAACCCAGAAGTAATGCGTCTAACGCTAGTTTAAAATTGTTCAAGTTGCCGTCGCTGTACATGTTGCTCCATGTTGTTCAATGGGGACGCGCGATATTATGAGCCGGCGCATTTATATGGTACCACACCAGTAAGTGCTAGTGTACGCGCGGCGTGGCAGTAATTTAAAGTCATTGATCGTTTGCAATAGCAATACCAACTACGTCGACGGAGATGCCGTTTTCGAGTTTTTTTTAACGTCCATTGATTGTCTTGATTTCTCCCGTATTTGCAGCAGGTAAGCTATGCAAGCAGTACGCTGGTATATAACCTTCTACATGCGACAGCAATATCAGCCATGTCGAGTCCGGCGCAGACCCTCGCAGGGCAGCGGATCCTTGCGGGCGCGCGTAAATATAATTACTCTTTCTTGCGGCGGCCTCTGACCGATTGGAAAACAATTACTGGATTGCCAAGATGAAAGAGGTGTTCGGGGTTTATCATTCATGCGTCGTATGATAATGGAGCATGGCATAGGACTCACGATATCCGAGTTGCCGACAATCTCTGCCACACCTCGATTCCGCTCGCCGACGCAGAACATTGACGCGCGCGGCGGCTGCAGCTGAGTAGTCGGCGCCGCCGTCGCCGTGAACGTCACTGATCACGGTGGCGCCCTCTATGACCATGTGGGCAAGTTTCTGTGATCTCCGGTCAGCCGAGATATTGAGATATGTATGCTATGTTACTGATGGTGCTACTGGTGCTGTTGTTGTTGCTGTCTTCGATATGATGATGATGATGATGATCATGATGAGTTGATACGTGAGCGACGGGCGGTAGCATCACAGGAAGAGCAACAGCGGCGGTAGTGGCATTACAACAAACAGTTCGTGGCCGCCGTCAGCAGGAGCAACATCAACATGAACATGGTCAGCAGCTGGAGGAATTGGCAGGCTGGTGTGGGTGGGTGGGTGGCTGTCAGGCAGGCAGGCAGACAGGCAGCCAGTATCATTATCATCATCACCTACTGTTGTTGTTGTTGCTGCTGTTGTTGTTGTCGGTGGTTATGGAGCAATAGTGAAGTGGAGGTGGCCACTCTACTGCTGCTCCTGCTGGTAGCGGCGGCGGTGGTGGTGGTAATAATGCGAAACGAACGAACGAAGAAGGCAAGGAGGCATAGAGGAAGGGAGAAAGGGAGGTCCCCCCCGCAGGGAGGCTGAGTAGTTGCGTATAGCGCGCATTGGGGCCGACTCAGCGAGCGACCGACCGACCGACCGAGCGACAGGCCGAACGACCATACAAGCGCGAACATGGCGGATCTGTTGTTGATGGTGATCTATCTGGGCTAGCTAGAGACGGCGGGCGGGGGCGGTAGCCATTGTGTCTGTTGTTGTTGTTGGCGTTGGCGGTGGTGGTGAAGATATCAGTATTAGTCATTATATTTGTTGGGCAGTCCTAGAAGATAATTTAGCATGTAATGGCGATGAGGACGATGATGACTGAGGTTGCCTAGAATACTTTGAGGTCCTTGTGATGATTGCTGTTGTTTGGATCGCCGTCATGAGAAGGGGCGAAGATGCAGAAGTTCTGGGAAACGCAATAGCAGCAGCATAAACTCGTAAAAGTCAATAGCCTGGAAAAAAATGTTCGTTTTTTGTTTGATACTTTCATGACCATTATTATCAGCACTTACACTATTACAATTATGACCTCGTCCTGAATGAAGCAGTACTTGTAGTAGAAGCAGCAAACGTTAATGAATATGTTGCAAATGCTTATTGTCGTCTATCGGCACTATATGCCGAGATATATGTTTTCCGATAGGTAGCCATATATGCATGCACAGGCATATATATATATATATATATTGGTAGGAACGCAAACATTCATACGCGCATTTGTGCATCGAGGAAATCGCCTGTCTTTCAGAGTTCAGCTAAGTGCTTAGTAGTGGGACCTGCCGGTCCCACATTGCGATATTTGCCTGTCGGACTGTTACTTATTGTTACATTCTGCTGCTATAAGAGCAACAATAACGACAACAGCCAACTACAATTACTATTACTTCTACTAATGCTGGCTGGGTAGCAGTAATTGTTGTTGTTGTTGCTGGTGCTGCAGTCATAGCAGGCAATGCCACAACACACCGACAAAGACTGCGGGTGGCTAGGGCTGAGAGGATGGACGCCCCGTCGCCAACAACAACAAAACAACAATGGCAACAACAACACCAACGACAATAGTCACAACAACAACAGCAACAACAACGGCAACAACAATGACAACAACGACAATGGCAATCGTAGTAGCAGCAGCAGGCGGCGCAGCGGGACCGGCGTTTCGGCCGTCGACTGCAGAACGACAGGCGATCCAGGCGACCGCAACAACAACAGCAACAACAACAGCAACAACAACAACAACAGAGAATCAGTTCGTTCCTCCCTCCGTCAGTCTATGGTGATGATAGTCAGCGGGTGGACCAACAAACACACAGAGCGAGAAAGTTAAAAGGAGAGATCAAGGAGAACTCCGTAGCCAGACAAAAAGAGTGGTGGCCAGCCGACTCTGGCGTTATTACAATCATCACTAGCAGTAGTAGTAATAGTGGTGATGGAGATGGTGGTAATAGTTACGTAGCCGTAGAAGTAGTAGCTGTTGTAGTAGTTAGTGTTTTGTAGTGATGGTGATGGTGATCAGCCCATAGTCCTGAGGAGCAAGCAGTCAAGTCAGAGTATCCTCCTCCTTCTCGTTTCCCTCTTTCCCCAGTATTCGGCTACTCAGTCCGTCCGATTTGCCAGCCAGCTGCCGGCAATTGACGCCGGCTCCGGCAGCAACAACAACAACAACAGCAGGGGTGATGGTAGCGATGGTGGTGATGGTGGTGATGGTAGACAGAGAGACCCTCGTTGTTATTGCTGCTGCTGCTGCTGCTGGTAGTAACATCAACATCGCCTCTCGCCGACGTCGCGCCGCGTCGGCAACCAGAAAGGACAACACCAACTAACAACAACAGTCAGAACAGCGGCAGCGGGAGCTGGAGCAGCTGTAGCAACAACTGAAAAAAACAACAACAACAACAACAACCACTAGGAGAAAAGACAACAACAATAGCAGCAGCAGCAGCAACAACAACAACAACAACAACAACACCGACGACGACGGCAAAGACGAAGTTGACGTTCTTGTCAGCAGGCAGCAGCACCGCCACCACGACGACGACGACGCCGCCGCCGCTGTCAGTGGCATCGCCGCTAACGCTGCGCTGCGTTGCCGCCCGCCCATCGATGAAAAACAACAAACAGTCTCAGAGGCAGAAGAACTATAGTCAGTGAAACACAAACGCCCTGTGTCTGTGTCGTGGTACAACTACTAACCACTACCACCACCACTACTATTACTACTACGGCTACTACTACTACTACTACTACTGAGACAATGTTGTCGTAGGTCGGTCAGAGAGTACGTTCTACGTACTGGAGGTGGAGCGTGTCGGTCGTTCTTCGATCTACAACAACAACCACACAGTTACGCAGTGGTTGCTTCAACTTCTACTTCGGCAACTGCAACTTCAGTTGACTTCGTAATCGGACAACGCCGGCCGACACCCGGCAAAACGAACAGCGGCGGCGAACGCTACAGTGGCACTGACTGCCAATAACAACGACCTCAGCAGCATCCACAGTATGCAAATTTCGCCCGCGGCTTGCTAATTACTAAATTGTGGCCGCGACGTGGACGCGAGTACTCGCGCCGTCGGACGGATAGACGGATCGACCGATCAACCAAACAACATAAAACACAGAAAAACTTCAAAACAGAGAGAGAGGGATCCAGAAACAGTCTGAAAGTGAGAGAAAAAAGGGCCAGGGGAGTGAATAGGGCATAAGAGAGGCATAGCGAAGGGAGATAAACAGTGTGTGTATGTGCATGAGAGATATAGACATAGAGAGAGAGAGGAGGGGGGAATTTTGAGAGAGATTTGGACAAAGGTTCCCTTTCAGTGGACCCCAAGTTGTCAGTGGTAGAGTGAGTGCCCGTTGTTGCTCAGCTGTTTTTCAGCTGCGCTTGGCCTTTTGACGACGGCCGACGGTCATTATCGATCTACTCGACGTTCAGCGACGTCTCTATCTACCATGACCACCACCACCACCACCGCCACCACCGCAGTCGCATACAGCATCACATCGACAGGATCATCACGACCCGATCTCCAGGCGGTGCAGGTGCAGAAGTGAGTAGAACCGCAGGCAGCCGCCGAAAACAGCGCTTGCTCATGCAAAATAGACGGAGGGGGGTCGTCGAAGTGCGGCCGGGAAGGACACAGTAAGGATCGAACGTGTCGCGGTGTCGCATCATCGATTGCACGCCACTCAGAGTATGACAGCATGCTTTCGTGTTCGTTATGATGGTGATGATGATTGATGAGCCGCATTAGCTATTGTTGTTAGGAAGCTTTTCTTTGAGTAATAGGTGCTTGGTGAAAAGGTATAATACAAATAATCTTCATAAAAATACTAGGATTTACAGTTGCTCTTGTCGAACCGGCAGGCAGACAGACAGACAGTAGGACCAGCGTTCAGCAGAATCAATGTGTTTGTGCACTAGTGATACTCAATGTGACACTCGGCAGCGTTTCTTGCGACACTTCAACTTTGCAACAACAACAACAACAAGTCGCTGTACGAAAAGGAATTTCCGTACGAAACGGCTACCCCTCGTAAGTGTGTCGCCTCGACATTTAGTTCGCACGACCCGGTGAACTCGGTAACGCACGCTAAACTCGGGATACGAATTGGCCACCAGGTTCGGATACTTTGGCTGTGACTTCGTCGTGTGTTCGGTGCACGGCAGATGTAGCGTGCTTTCGGATAGACACCCAGAAGACCTACCTAGAGATCTGCACAGAGTTGGCTAATACAAGTGCGAGGTGAGGTGTGAGGTGTTCACAATGACTTCAGGCCAGATCATTGTCCAAAATGGACAACAGCAGCTGCAGCAGCAACAGCAACAACAACAGCAGCAGCAGCACCAGCCGCCGCCATCACCACCGCATGGCCATACGTTGGAGCAACAACTTCAACATCAACACCTCGATGAGGATCAATGGGAACAATTGCGGCAACAGCAGCAACAGCAGCATCATCAATATCATCAGCAGCAGCAACAACAACAACACGACATGTTTCAGTATCAGTCCGAAATCGAGGTGAGCGGTGAATTACTACTAACGTCTTGCAGGGCGATGCATTATGCATGAACTTCGATTCAGATTGTGACCGAACAGTTGAAACAAGTACGGTATATCCACTGCGTCGGTACCTGCCGTGAAGGCACTCAATCTGCAATGAAAGACTTTTCTATGCAGGAACTGAGTAGAAATGTCCCGTCAAACGGCTTGCGTTGGCCCAGTATGCGCTTGTAATTATGTAAAGTGCGTTTCGTTTTGTATATATATATTATATATACCTCACACCGGCGAGATAGAGGAGAGGACGTAGCTCGTTGTCATGGATCGCAGGTTACATCACGAACAAATGAGAATATGTCATTATGTTACTCTGGCAACTGTGTAAACTTTAATGTCGATAGATGTTAAAATACTCCTAAGGTATCAGAGCTGCTGGCCATATCCTCTGCTCGGTCTCGTTGGCGACGAAAGCATTGTCCGAGATTATGACGCTGTGGTCGAAGAAATATGTGCATATATTTGTTTAACATATTTTCATTTCACAGATCGAACTATGTAGTTTGAACATACAGAACTATGAAAACGGTACATGCTCTAAAATGATCCGCGCAGAATTCATCGCTTTTATCGTGAAATCTACCCAATGAGAATTTCCACGGCGGCGAAACCGTGTGAAAGACGAGATCGCTGTAGCACAGAGCGGAAGCGTGCTCGATACAATCAAGGCCCCGATACATATCGAACCAGTACGATATCCGGAGCATTTGTATTCAAATTAGCATCAACATATTGTGTGGTGTATTTGCTTAGTATAGATAAGCTAACAATAACAGCACGCGCAGCACCAGCGACGATAACGATACGACAGTGACAATTTATACATATATATATATATATATATATATATGTATATATATATATATATATATATATATATATATATATATATATATATATATATATATATATATATATATATTATATATATATATACATATATATATATATATATATATATATATATATATATATATATAGGAAAAAAGGCACGTGACATTCGTGAGTATAAGGAAGAACAAAATCGACATTGGCTTACTCTGTTAGGTCACCGCGCGCTAACGGTATAAAACAACAGTAACATCAATTTATGTGCCTGTCTGTGTGTGTGTTCCAAATAAGGAATGGAAACTGGCAGTATCTCTTGCCAGCGTTGCTTGAGACAGACATTGTGCGGGCAGCAGGCAGGGTGGCCAGCAGACACGGAAATCGTGATGATGAATTAGTGTGATGAACACTGATGGTAATTGATTTTAATGGCAACGATGATTTTTGTTAACGCAGAACGACGGTCACAAGAATGAGGATCATTACGGGAGAGTGGGAGAAAGAGAGGGTGAGAGAGAGAGAGAGGTCATAGTGTTTTTTGAAATCCTCAAGCACGACGGGCGGCGGCGAGGTAATACACTTCGTACACCTCGGCGTTGTGAATGAAACCAACGAGAGTCACGTGAGCTTAACGGTATCACAAATGAGTCACAAAGACGAACGTGTTTATTCATCGTTAATCTGTCTACCTTCGTGTGGGTGGAGGGGCAAGACCTTAACGCGCTGGCAAACAGCTGGTCAACGAGCCTTTCCAATGATTCAATCATGGAGGCTCATTGCACGAATGCGTGAAAAAGTAAGCCCCGTCTTGGCAACCCCCCCGGCTTCGCCGCTTCTGCTGTTGAAGTTGCGGCGGCAAAAACACGCAATCTTTTTCTATTTTGTTTAACAAACAAGTAAAATTCTCGTTATTGTTGTTGTGATTGTTGTTGTTGTTGTTGCTGCTGCTGTTGACGTTGTTGTCATTGTCGTCGAAGTCAACGCTTCGACAGCGCTTAGGAAGTTGGAGCGTATTTGGATGTGCATTTGTTCGCCAGTAGCAAGGTGGGCGAGGCATCGTCCCGACGACACGACCTAGGAGAATCATGATCGCTAGACAACGTCGTACAATTGCGAGCCTCGTCGATCTGCGGCGCGCAATCTTCGACGACGAGTTCATTGAAGATATGTTAGCGTTATTGCTGTCGTTTTTGCTTCGAGTACTGTTCGTATGATTATTGTTGGCAAATGTTCTAACTCCACTGTTTTGTTGCTGGTGTTGGAATTCTTGTCTTTGTTTCGCAATTTCTGTTGTTGTTAATAGTAATGTTGATGAGGAGGACTATTGTTGTCGTCGTCGTTGTTGTTGCCTTTGTTGTTCGTGGTGATAGTTGTGACGGGTAACGGGAGTGTATTGTTGTTACTGTAGTTCGTGTTTTTTTTCTAATTTTTCCTACTATTGCTACTGCCGCAGCCGCCGTTGGCTTTGCTACGTATGTTGTAGTGGATCGTACTCTGTGTCGTACTTCTTCTTCTTCTACGATGCTAATACTGACAATTTGGGTAATACTTTCGTTGCTAACGTTGCTCGCGTTGTATTTAAATGAGCCAATGAGAAGAAGATTGACGCAAGCAAAGATTATACAACCGACAAGAACCGAAGGCCACGAGGGCAGACAATGTCGTCACTTAACGAAGGGCGTTGGAAGGTCGGCTGAGGGATCATGGGCGAGAGACAGCGTATGAGGAGAAGCAAGCGTATGAGAGCGTAGCTTATGAGGAGGTCGGTGAGGAGCGAGGATCGGCGACACCAGCCGCCTCAATTTATTCTTCTTCTACTGCTTCTTCTTCCGAGCTTTCAAAACGTCAGCGACTTCAGCGACCACCGTTCCGGCGTCTTCTCGATGTGAGTCGGGCACGCTGATGACGACAACAACGACGACGACGACGTCGGCACGCCGCATTTACGCCCGTCCGCCCGGCCGCCGGTCCGCTTGGGTTTCGGTCGGCTCGGCACGATCACGCAGACACGGACAACAATCATCCCGAGACACGGACATGGACAGACGCACCGACCGGTTACAGCGCCTGCGCAGCAGCAGCGGCGGCAGCTGGAGCCCCGGTTGTTGTTGTGGCGGCGGCGGCACTGCTGAACGCCCTCCACCGGCCGGGCGATGGTGCTGCTGCCACTCCTGCTGCTGGTGCTGCTGGCACAACGCAGCACGTCGAGCGAGACGGATTGACGCTTCGACAACGTCGGAATGACATGCATGCCTTCTCTGTTTCGGGACAACTTAGTCGCTTGCTCACTTGCTCTTGCAGCCCCGATCATCGTCATGCCGATCTGCGTCTGCTTGTGGTTTGACCATCGTTCTAGCTAGAGGTGTATATATATATATATAGTGTCCTTTCTTTTCTCTCTTGTAGCACGCTGTCCGTCTGATACGATTCATGTAATTGAAGCAGCAAACGAGTTTAACAACTTGCTCAGCACCTTTAAAAGTGAGACGCCTATAAAATTCCAAGTATAACGTCATTGAAGAAAACACTATAGGTATATATACATAGTGCGGATCAATCAATTAGGCATGCTCAGCACATGTTCCCAAACATCTGTGCTTTGCGTAAAGCTGTTTACGGTTATGGCTATATTTAACATATGCAATTTCTGAGCGGGAACCAGGTCTACCGCTAGATGATAAAGAGCTGATCCGAATTGCAAAGAAATTCCGGCGCAAAATTGCGAACAAGTGCTGCATACATTTGATAATGGTCTTACTGAAACTTTTCGGAATAATAACTGTAACGCTTACACGAAAGATTATAATCGAACAAACTGACATTATGTTAAAAGTTTTTAAAATAAAACATACATGTAAAACTCTAAACATACATGTTGTCCTCTACTTTAAGATTGGACAGCGACGAACAGCTGGGTGGGTTTCCCACCAGAGTACCTTAATAAACCCAGCAGTAACACTGTCATTACACAGATACTGTAACGAAAACAACACAAAGATGGGTAGCAAAAGTGTTCCGTTGTACCAATAGTTCATTTAGTAATCTAAGGAACAGACTGCCGGAATTCGTTATGTGTCATGGCAGAATTGAAGGATCAAGTACTCGGCACCCACTCAAGCTGTTGGCATGGATGGATCGTCGTCATCTCGATCAGAGCGTTTCGCCCCTAGATGGGTGTAGAGTGGTTAAATTCAGTTGGACTTAACGCAGTCTCTAATGACGGGCGTTCATCGGGCAAACCATGATGATGATGAAAAGCAAGATGCTGTTGTTTCGAAGAGCCATATCGAAGTATCTGGCTATGGCATCGCGGCCGTCCGTGTTGGTCACCGCCGGTGTCGCATTTTGACGGGTTGATCTCGGTCCTAGTCAGCGTCTGTCAGTTATTCCCTTTGATCGCTGGCTGCTTGAGGCGACCGCCCTCGCGCACGCCTTTTCGACGTTGTGGCCCCCTGCGACTTCACTCCTGGGATCGCGCCGAACAGACATGGTTAGCTGGCGATCGTAGCTGCTGCTGCAGCTGCTGCTGCTGACGCTGCTGGTTTACCCTAGTGAAGCACTCGGCACAACGAGTAGCGTGTGGAAGAAGGACATCCGGCTAGACGCAGCTACATCGGATAAGCGCGCGAAGTCGACGACTCGCACATACTCGCACAAGACTTGCTCGAGGATGTTTGTGCCCAGTGGGTCTGCCCGAACAGCTAGCTTGGTTGGTTGTCTATTCATCTATGCGTCTGCCTGTTATGGATTCACTCACTCATTAATTAATTCATTCATTCATTCAGTGCCTTATATTGTTACTCTGTTACTCCGTTATTACTCCACGCTTTGCGGCTGGTTGCGCTGACGTCTGAATAATACACATCACAACACACATAACAAGAACAACGACAGGAGCAGCAGCGACTGCAACAACAATAACAATAGCAACAACAACGACGTCTGTCATCGGCATCGTGTCGCAGCCAACAATAACAGCGCCGGCAGCAGTAGCAGCAGCAGAAGCTGGACGAATCAGTCTGCTTCTTGGGTCGAGTTTTGTTGCCAGCTACTTCATTCGTGTTCGTGCTTTGCAGAACTAGTGATCATCAAAAGCAGTGCAGTAGTTTCTGGCGTGACCACACGCCATGAACCGAAAGCTCTGACACCGCGACCTCCTGTTACCAATCCGACGGAAGGACCTGGCAAACAATATAGATGACGCCTCGCCAAATGATCCTGCAGCACACACAACACTGCCCTCGTCCATCGGCTCTATACGACAACGACCACTGCACCACCAAACACCGCCCAGAAAGCAAGATGGCGAACAATAGCCCTAAAAGTTGCTTGACAGTTGCGCAGGCAACAATATGGCAAGACATCGGCAGTGTCGCGTATACTATATATATATATATATATATATATATATATATATATATATATATATTATGGTTTATTAACACCCAGGTTGGGTAAATTTTAAATAAGTACATCGATCTGAATCAGTGGTTTTCCTGCGTCACCGGATCTTCCATCATCTTGCGAGTTCAGCTATTGATTGCACTGCGGGACATGCTGCGGCGTGGTATCTATCACAATGGCCTAAGCATCTCGCGCACCTACAACACTCCTGAGGATTGTGGAATTCTTGTGTACTGCATAATACGTGGTGGAACCCGTGGGCTGCAAATGCCGTAGTGAGATGCCTATTCTTATATCCGGCTGCTCGCCAGGTTGTACTCCTCATCGCTATCGTCGTGTATATTCCTATGTCTATATCCTTTAATTTTTCCCCCCACTTTATAGTGTAGGCCACGAAGGCCGTCGTCTTAGGTAAACCTCATTTTACTTGTAATTCCTGTGTCATTAGAGCCCCCCCCCCTTCTAATATATGAACTATTCTATTCCTACAAGGTTAGCTAACCCCAGAACCCGCTTCATGAAGAAAAATCGAACTCTATCTAGTAACTGTAGATCTGCCTTTCCTAATTTCTCCCATATAAGTGATACACCAAATGTTGCTATTGGTTCTATTTTAATCTTGAAAAGGGCGGACGCGGTATGTATTAACAACATTTGCGGGTTTTTAATTGCTGCTGCCGCTCTAATGGCTTTTCCTACTCTGCTTTCAATATGTTTTCGAAAACTGCTACCATTTGACGTTATAGTGACCCCTAAATAGGTAATTTTATTTACCAAATTTACTGTATTACCCCTGGCTCGAAGAACATCATCTTTCGCCAATCGACCTCCTCTTCGAAATTTTACTGCTACTGTCTTTTGCCAGTTAATACTACGTTAGTTATATATATATATGACTAATCTTGACGGTTTGGTCAAATTAATTTTGCCTCGCATATAGCGCAAATTGGTTATCTCTAGCTCTACGAGGAGCTAAATGAATTCTCTCGTGCTCACGTACAATTTTCTGTAATTCTTAGTACTGCAGGTTTTTGTTATTCGTCATCTTGCATCTTTCTACTATCCGATTTGTTTGCTGAGAATTTTACATAACGTTTTTCCACCCCGATGGGGCGGTAATGGTGCGTGTTGTGGGGGCAGTCTGAGCTGTGTATGGCCTCTGATAGGCGTGCGCGCATTGGTAGCACCTGTTAATTCTCTCGCGCACGATAGCGTAAACTACTAACTTAGGCCAGTCTCTCCCTGCCCTGAACAGATCATCCCACATAGGCACTCAATGGCTGCTGTCGAGCGAGTATCACAGTAAGGAGCCGGCGAAAACCAGCGCTCTCTGTGTGTTCGATGACACGACCATTGAAGACGCCGCACACGAGACCGAGTACTGGTCTCGTACACTACATAACACAGTCGATGGGGCTCACCTGAAACACACACACCTAACCCCTTTTACAAATGACTGGGTCAAGGGTACTCCTTACCTATCCGGTAGGGAGTACATAAACCTGATTAAGTTAAGGATCAACGCACTACCAACGCGTGCCAGACTCGCAAGGGGTCGGCCCGGGTACGACAAATTTTGTCGTCATGGGTGCAACGCTGTCGAGACGCTGGCCCACATCGCTCAAGTGTGCGATCACACCCATCGCCCTATAATCAAGCGCCACGATGACATATGTGAGCGAGTCACCCGCCTACTCCGTGCTAAAGGAATGCAGGTGGAACGAGAGCGCACCTTCCGAAGACCCGCCGCACCGGCTCGGAGACCAGACCTCGTCATAACAACACCTACGAGGATCTGGGTCTTGGACGCCGAGGTCTGCGGCCCCTCAAGAGACCTTGCATTGGCCAGACGGGATAAGATCAGGAAATACGATATACCCGGGGTCAGGGATCAACTTCCCAGCTCGCTTCCCCACCGATTCGGGTTCATCACCGTGTCGATGACCGGTGTATGGGAGCCCGAGTCGGTGAAGGATCTCCTGACTCTCGGGTTATCGAAGAAAAACCTGATCGACCTAACCGTCCTGGCCATGCAGGGTACCCTACGGGTCTTCCGGGCGCACCGGGACCACAAGAGCTGGGTCCGTCGCGGAGGAAGAGCAGGCGAACTCACCGGGAGGCGATTTTAAATTATTTTTTAGGCGGGCACTGCCTCAGTGTGCAAATGTGCAATTATTGAATAAATTCAATGTTGTATTCCCAGGTTCCATACAACAGTCAAAAGTCAAAGGTCTCAGGGTATGTGCAAATTCGTATGATCTGTTTCGAATGATAAGCATGATTTTCAGGGTTACTACAGCCTATTAACGATGCACTTAAACCCTTTTAAAATATATAATTTCATATAAAATAGGAAACAAATGAGTAGTTATATTTGTCCACTAATATACATGATGTTAGAATTATATTATTCTGTTAGTATTCCAAATTTAAATATTATTGAAATAATAGTAGAATTTAAAATATCTAAAATTATAGTTTTATCATGAATAGAAGTATCTATTGTGATAGGTTGTGATTAAATCTCAAATTCAAAATACTCTTTATCGGAGCGACAATAAAACACTAGGGAAATGCTTGCCTTCGCAACGACGCCTTATTGTCGTTTGCTTTGTTTCTCGACATCTAGGGAGGAAAGTCTACGGAAAAATTTGGTAGTGTTATAACAGAGCCGTCGCAAGTAGTGGCGTTTCAGCAGGACTACAAAAGAATGCAAATAAATGCATGTACGCAAACTAGATAGCGTTGTCAAGTCATCCTTTATAATATTCAATAAATTACGATTATCCTTGTAGAAACAGTCATGATCGTAGTAAAGTTGGTCACAATCAAGTATGATACATGCTTTCTTGACACGTAGTTTGTTATCACCACTTACTCATACCGTCTCGATAATTGTTGACGTTTTAAGATGGGGAATTAATAGTTGAGTAAGTGACAGTGAAAGCCACTCGGCAGTCCGGAGCGAGGGAATCGGAGTGGAAAGGGATGCTTATAACGGCTAGCGTCTGACATTCCAGACGACGCATTCCGAAGGTGTGCAGCCATCGGAGATGCTGGCGCTGCTTAATGTAGTAGGGCGTTGGACCATTTCCACGATCGTCGTCGACAGCAGCTAATTACAATTATCATCTCACTGTTCCTCTATTTCTACGTCGTGTTTACGTCTCCTGGCCTCGTCGTTTGCCGCTCCGTATCTGATTGCTCAATCGTTCATCATGTCGTTAACCCAGTGAGGAGGCCGTTAAATTCCTGATGCGTTTCTGTTGAGAGCAGGAAGACGTACGTTGTTATACGATTCTTATACGCGCGTGTATTTTTATACGTTTATATATGTATATAGAGGCGAGCACTGCCGAGTGTGTACACGTATTGTAAATGATTAATAAATCATCACAATATTTTCTATATATATATATATATATATATATATACGTATAGAGAGAGAGAGAGAGATAGAGAGGGAATTTTTTATGGAATCGCACTTAGAACGAGAGTACGACTTGTTTATTTATTGTTTCATTAGTTAATAGTCAAATATTAGAGAGGAAAAATATTCTTCGTTCTGTCGACAAATTTTATCTACTAATGAACAGTATCTTTCACTATTGTCGAATATGTTTGTTCTTTGTCAATATAAGCCGAATATGTATATATATATATATATATATATATATTCGAGATGCAGAACTTCTTAAGCTCAAGCTGATTTAGCGCGTAGGTTAATCTTCGACGGAAGACTCAAGAGTATCCGAACTCTTGCATCAGAGGCTGTCGTTGGACATTCAATGAGGAAATGCAGCATCTGTTTGGAGCACATTGTTGAATTAGGCTAATCCCGGGTTAAAGAAGCTGTGACCGCAAGTTCACGCACAGTTATATATATATATATATATATATATATATATATATAAACTATGTCCCAACGGTAATACTAAAACGATTACAGGCTGTGCTACAGAAGGGGTGTGTCATTTTCGGCGACGGTGTAACTGAGTAAATCCCAAATAATCAGATTACAGGGTGATAACCTTAGCCCGCTAATGTTTTCAATATCGGTAAACGATCTGCCGGACGAGATCCAGCTGCGCCACTCGCCAGTGAGTACACTTGTGTATGCTGATGACTTCGTCCTCTACTCCGGGAATCGATTTCACCTGCAGCAATCGCTTAGATTACTACAACAGTTTGTTGACCTTAACTCTCAAGTGAAAAAAGTATTTCGCTTGTGGTCAGCACCAATAGAATTTGCTCAGCACATATCATGCATTGAAATTGTCTTTTTAATGCGCGGATTTAATTTTACTAAACATGTTGAGAAAAGAGCTCGCAGGGCCTTTTTGTAATTTCATGGTATCCCCAAGTCTCATCGGTTGACGCTGGACGTTACTCTCAGCCTTTTTAATTTATGATTGCGCCGATCGCTGCATACGGGATACGGGTCATATGGCTAAAAAGAGAGCTAGTAACCGTACCGTTAGGGCTAGTAACGTACTAGCCGCGACCGGCTTCTTATCTGGTGGTATCGACACCTTTCTTTGTGAAGGACCTTAGAATGACTTATGCCTTACCGTGAACGGGCGCCGTCAACAATCGTCTTTCTTAGTAGGAATATAAGTTTGCGGATGTTAATTGGCGTTTTTGTGAGACTAGAGTGATGACATTTAACTACTGGATACATGGATTTCATATGAAGTTATGCACCCGAAATTGGTTTCATGAAAGGGCGACGGAGTGCAAATGCAAACTATGTGGAGAATCGTGTGATCTGTACTATCTACAATAAAGCACAAGACATGCAGCACTTAACGGCACATTTAGACTAGCCTCCTGGCATTCTTGAGTCTCCCGACCTTTTTTTTACTATTTTGCCATTTTCAGACGTGATGATTTTTACTACTCTGCCATTTTCAGACTTGATGGCCTACAACTGCTTGTATAAAGACATTCGTTGACTTCCTTAAACGTTTAGTAGCGTCAATTAGAGCAGGCGTGGAGCGTGCAATGCCCTATGGCAAACTTTGATTGACATTAATCTAGAATGCCCCTATGCCGTCATCCTATAGACCCATCCTATAGACCAATGCAATTTAAAACATTCCATCAAGGCGGGTTAGAGCGACCGTACTGTGGTCAATTAGCCAGGTGTACAGCATGCATATATATACAAAAGACCGTCACGCGTCTCTAGTTAGCCAGTTGTATAGTTATATATATATACACGCCAGGTGGTGTATATTATATATATATATATATATATATATATATATATATATATACACGCTAGTGGCTTCTGCAACTTAGAAGCAGTGAAGCCTAGAACTTTTGTGCAAAACCGCCCCATCCCCGCGGAGGCACTAATAAATGCCTCCGCATAGACTTAACCACGACGCTCGGCTGATGAAGAAACGTGACTACATCTCAGGTCATCATTAAAATACTGAACGTGAAAGATAGACCAGATCTACTGTTGTTACCAGCCCCATACACATAGTTAGTCAACATGAGGGCTTCAGTAATAAGGATGCTGTAACAAAACGTATATGCATCGAGGAATAGTATGCACAGAAAAGCCGCGTTTGTAGCAACAATAGGATTGATAACATTAATTAAAACAGTAGCGCTACCAATTGTTCCATAATGTGAATTCTAGTGAAAATAAAAAAAGGCAAGCAGGTGCACAATTCGTGAAGGACGGTTTTTGAGGCGGCACATACCGGGTAGTGCATAAGAATGCACTATGTACCTGGTGTATACGCGGTGACTGTCACAGGCACGACTAAATCAAAGGCATTGAAATACGTCCAAACGCCCGACCCCCCGTCTGGCGTGTTTCAATTTAGCTTCCCGCTTCGAAATCAAGCTTTCGTAGGGCATTGTACGCGATACATTCAGCCTTCGTTGGACTGCTTTAGTAGCTGACTAGCGGTAATGAGAAATATAGCGATATATAGTAGTGATCAATAGTGATAGTTATAATATTACAAATGTACTATTATTGTTATCATTAGTAACAACAGCAGCAATACGTAACTGAAGAACTCTACTATAGAGTACTCTAAGGGGTAAATAATGTGCTCGATGTGGACAACGCCTCGATAATCGCGTGGGTGTTAGTTAAGCACCTAACAAATCTATATATATATATATATATATATATATATATATATATATATATATATATATATATATATATACAGGGTGTGACTAAATGGTTTTTAAAGCATGCATGAAATTGTAGAGCTCGTTAAAGCAAATATTTTTTCCAATAGAACATGGTTTCTGAGCCGTCTTGTTTCGGAGTGAGAGTGAAATTACTACAATTTGTGACACTGGTGTTTTTGCCCGACATAGGAGCACAAAATGTGCTGTTGCGAGACAACCAGTCCTCCTAGACAGAAACTAAGCACACCTTCGTGTTCGTGATACAATTCTGCTCCGGCGCTCTGCTGCGGCTGTCGCGCGACACGTCAGCGGTAGTGAACGTCGCCACACAGTCATTTTACATGCACTTAATCTAGACATGCCTTCCGAAAAATCGTAATTACTCCGCAACCACAGCTCGCGTTGCCATATATTTGGTACCAAAATGATCGCCGATTGGATTGCCCATTGGCTGAATATGATCGCCGTGGAATTGCCCATTGGCTGAATATGTATAATCCGTTTTTTAGCGCTGTGAGTAGCTGTAGGGTTATGATTTTAAAGTATTTGGCGTGAACGTTAATAAAGAACTTCATTTTTGGCGAATTCTCTTCTAAGCGACCGTGTCGCGTCTTCTGACCGGCCTTGCATATTCTTCAAATAGAACAGAATTTTATTACGAACACGAAGGTGTGCTTCTGTCTAGGAGGACTGGTTGTCTCGCAAGAGCACATTTTGTGCTCCTATGTCGGGCAAAAACACCAGTGTCACAAATTGTAGTAATTTCACTCTCACTCCGAAACAAGACGTCTCAGAGACCATGTTCTATTGAAAAAAATATTTGCTTTAACGAGCTCTTCAATTCCATGCACGCTTTAAAAACCTTTTAGTCACACCCTGTATATATATATATATATATATATATATATATGGGAAATTTGAGAAACCTGCATTTACACACTGATAGCGGCTATGATAAAGAATATAAGACACTCCGCGCGTATGATAAAATGTACACACCAAACATCCTTTCCTTCGCCCGCTTACCGCACTTGTAGGCAGTGTTTTTTTTAGCATGCATACTTGAACTGCCACTAACTATGTTAGTGGCAGAGTGCTAAGAACCTATTTGCTCGAATGGTGGCCGACTCGATCCTTTTCCTCATTCGTGCTGTGTACCGATTGTGCCGAGCAGTGAGAACAAGCATGTTTACATGTGTGCCTATACATATGCACGCACAAATACGTACATATGCTCTGTGTCTGCCGCACATTTAGTCTGCCTGGCCGACACTGATATTTTTGTTCAGATATTTCAGATATTTACGACGTCCGAGACGAACAGCAACAACGGCAAACAAAATGTGATTGCACTTGATTTTATGTTTTGCTGCTGTTGTTGATGTCGTTGTTTTTAATATGAGGACAACGTTCGCCGGACTCCAGCCAGCACTCGCCCGCACTGGCTGTTAGGATTTTGACGCAACGCTGAGCACCATGATGATGATGATGATACTGATGATGGTGATCCAGCGATCTTGTTCGACTATGACGACGGCCCTCAGATGGGCCGTGTTGATGTCGTCATCGTCGTCAACAGTGACGATTGCGCTTATGGAGCTTACGTTTGGAAGAATGGATGGAAGCGAGGAAGGAATTGGTGTCTTTTCCTGACAGCAGCAACGTCGTCTTCTCCAGGTGGTCATAATGGCATTTTCTGGCTGCACATACCGCAGCAGACTGTTTGAGAAAAAGCAAACGAGAATCATATATATATATATATATATATATATATATATATATATATATATATATATATATATATATATATATATATATATATGTAATGGAAAGAGAGAAAAGAGAAAAATATATACACATAAACAAGTGAGCACACCCGCAGGTTGCTCGGGGTTCGGGCCGGCGCCGTCATTGCTGTTCTTTTTGTAACTATTGTTGTTATTGTTGGTGTTGTTATTGCTGCTGCTGCTGCTGCTGCTTCTGTTGTCGTTATTGTTAGCTGTAGTTGTTGTTGCCGCTGTCCCCTCTGTTGTTACAGGGACATAAGGGAGTTGACTCCATGACGAGGAGCGGCGCGATTTGTGCCGACAAACGAGCAAACGGATTGACAGGGGTAGAACGAACACGCCTGGCTCTAGAGAGCCGCATAAGTTCCGTCCATCTGTCCGTCCGTCCGTCTGAGTATTCCGTATTCCGCGTCGACCATTTGCGCGTGCAATTGTTTACATTTAGCGCAATGCCGCCCGCTCCCGCTCTCTTCCTCATGTGCCATTTCCCCTATCTCTCGCTTCCTATCTCTCGCGAGCTCTCTCTCCCCTACGTCTTTATTCTGTTCTATGTACTTCGGGGAGAGGTGTTTGGTCTGTCGGTCGTGCCACAGTCTCAGTCTCTCTCTCGGTGCAGTCGTCGTTAGTCTGCAAGACGAAAAGAAGACTCTTCTGTTCTGTGGCGAAAAGCACGACGAGCAGGACGAAGCGACAAGCAGCAAGCAGAGGACGACGACTGCAAGCCGAACGAAGGCAAAAGCAGAGGACAGCAGAGGAGAACAACACAGTGGCCGATGCGTAGTCGACGACAGATCAACGAACACGGCGAGTTCGCACGGCCATCTTTGCAACGACGGGCCCATCCCACTACACTGGGGATTAAACGATTGTTGTTGTTGTAGTTGTGATTTTTCCTTGTTGTTGTTGTTGCCTCGAGTTATGCCGCTGTTATTTGTGTTACGGTTGTTTAGACTGTTATCAATGTTACTGTATTTGTGCTACTAGTTCCGCAACTGCTAATAATTTGTTTAGTGTTTTGTAACAACAGATTAATAAAAGCATTCCAAAAATGTTAAAGGCTGTTATATCCTCCTGCGATTTTTACCTTTGCGTTTTCTGACTTTCTTTTTTTCAGCCGTATATATATATATATATATATATATATATATATAGCCTGCCATTCTCCCCCCTAATCTATGACTTTGACACGAAACTATCGGCGCAAATGCGCGTGACGACGACTGTGTGGCACACCGGGAAGTCTGTAGGTTCACGCGTAGTCACTCGCAGATGTCGTTGCACAGTTTTGCGCAAGCAGTCTTCCTCGAGTGTGACATCCTTTCCAGAACGGTGTTCATCCAGAAGGCTTGTGATGCCGCACCGGAACTTGATGAACATAGTCACCCAGACCCTTTAAAATATTGTCCTCGCCGAAGACGTTCCAATTACTTTGGACAGTTGCTGTCCAAAACATTCGGAACGCATTTGGCGGTAAGTCCGTTTCTGAACTCCAAACGAAATCGCTACGAAGCTTTCTAGATGAAGGCGATCACTTTACGAAGCTTTCTACGAATTTTCTAGCCGTTTGAAATCGCATAGATAACTCTGTGTAAATATAGTAGACTTTCTAGAAGCGTGGAGGGCATTTAGAAAGATCTGAAAAAAATCTTTTGTTCAACCATATATACATACAAATATATTTTGTCTTTATTTATTTGACCTATTCTGGTGTGGTTGCTGTTGCACTTAGCAGCTGCCTTCGAGCAGCCGTGAATAAGCTTGAGCCGCCTGACTCGAGCGGAGCAGCTTCAGTGGCAGGAGCGGGCTGTAGCAATTGTAGTCGTCGACGATTGTCGAAAGTGACCGAGCGGAACGTTTATTTCTTCGGAAGACTAAGGGACTCAGATAGAGAGAGAGAGAAAAATACAGACCGGGATCAGAAATTCTCTGTATAATATTACATGTTTTTCACAGCTACGTTTTAACCAACCAATGTTGTATCGCGTAGCTCGGCTCGTTTAGCAGCGAGCTGAATTAGGTTTCTTTGCAAGTGGTGGGAATGGTATCCATCTGACAGACTATATATATATATATATATGTCGCCTATACACGTCTACATAGGAAGTGATTCATACCACAATTTTAAGTTAGTCCTACCAATATTATGATGAATAAATATATGTATGTAACTTTAAGGGTAGTGGCTGTCTACTATTTTGTTAACGAGACGCAAACAATACGCCATCAGTTGTGGGCATGATCCAGGCTACGAGACGATTATACTTGAAATGTGCAAGTTGATTTTATAAAAAAGAAAAATAACAAAAGCATATTTTCAAGTAATATTGTTTTTATTATCTTAAATAGAAAGAAAATTATCCAATAGTGATGAATGCTGTAAAACTCCGTGTTGTACGTACTCCGAACGTACGAATATCGGATGGTAGAGCGGCATATTGTATTGGCCAGATTAATCTAGCTACTTTGCAGTGGAGATCAATGAGATCGGTCCGGCAACTTGGTAGCAAGCAGCATGGTTGTTAGCTCTGCTTGAGTTATGTTTAAGTCTGACGCCCGATGCATGCTAGCTATTGTGACTACCGAGTTGGGCAAACCATTGAATGAATTCTGAATGGCACTCTGCGCGCCAAGCAATTCAACGCCGAGATTACTAGTTTCAGACGCGCTCGATGGTGAGTTGCGTCGATGCGGTCACGAGTGGTGTCGCCGAATGCTGCATAGAGACGCCGCATACAGTGTGGCGGCGGTGACGGCAGCGATGGCCAGCGCACGCGGCACCCGCGTTCAACGCATATCAGACAAGCGTTAGCTCGTCTGGTTATTGTTACCCTAGATGACGAGCTCTTTGATTTCACCAGAACGCCGACTAGACTTTAGACGACGTATAGCATATTGGTGGCTGGTATGTGTATGTGCATCAATCATCACACTAACACCATCACCATCCCTCTATTACTATTGTCATAACTACTCGATCAGCTCGAAACGGCAGATAACTACTTGCTCTACTGCCACTACTGATTGCTCTGCTAGAGCACTCTGGTTGGCTGGAGCACAGATATTTGTAGATAATTGTTTCTGCTCTTGAATATTGTTCTTAAAGCGACCTCGAACAGCAGAAGTCGGATGTCGAAAATGTGGAGAAAATATTCGACGGTCTGTTTTTGTGTTTACTTTTGCGTTTTTTTTTAAATAAGGGGTGAATGGTAATACAGCAGCTCTCTTTATTAAGACATCTGTGCTTCCCGTTTTTTTTCCGATTATGGCCAATTTTTAATCCGCTCCGGCATTCACCTTATTTAAATAGGGAACCATGAAAACCAATTAAAGAGTGGCCGGTCTGGGTCTCGAACACAAGCCTCCCGAATGCAAAGCAAAGGCTTTTGCCACTAAGCCACCTTGCTCGGTATTTTTTTAAATTAAGCTAGGGTCTATTTGAAACAAATGCAAGGCCCGCGTTTGGAACAATGCACCCCTGAGTTGGCAAAACTGATTCGAAACATCAGTAGGGTAACGCTTTTCACTAGTATTGGAAAACCTCTAGTGTTAGCTGATCTCACCATAGGGTAAGCTTATTGGTGATCGCATCTTATATAACAGCTTATAAAGACTATATTACCTAATTTTAGTGGAGACCAAAAGTGGTTCTGAAAAAGATATGATTTGTTAAAACAAGACGCGTCTTGATCAGGCTGAAGCTATGGCTGAAACAGTTGACTGAGTTGCGATAGTGACTTAACAATTGTATGCCTGTGTAGAAAGAAGAACGGCCCGGCTGAACAGTATACGAATTGGGAAGATTGTCGTGGCCCACAATAGTCATTCGAATGAGCGGCTACAAGCACTGTTTGCTTTATTTGTAAACCGATGCGATTCGGTTAGCTGCGATTACACGTATCATGATCGATTGGAGACGCAAGAAGGGATGAAATAAAAATGCAGATTGGGAATCATATGTTGGCGTGTAACCTAGCTTTCCAGCTAGCTATTGAAGCATAAAGAAGCGGACATTGACGCTGTTTCTGGCTGTCCTTTTTTTGTGTTTCTGTTTTGAAAGACCATGGGCAACAAACCGTTTTGTTTTGCCAAACGATGTTGTTTTTATTTGCTGTTTCCTGCCGCCGTAACAAGCGTATGTATCGACACGCACTGAGCGGGGCCTTACACATCAGCACGATAAGATAGGCATCTCTGCAAGCTGGCTCCTCAAGACACAAGTTATTATATTTAGACGGCGAGAGCTGTAGGATGAGCACAGCTGACCGAAACACGTCTTAGCATGTGTGTATCGGTTATTTGGCAAACATTGAGGAAAGCAATTTTGAAACCTCGGTCTTCTCAGTGCATGTATTCGCGGTGAAACTTAGTGGCTGTTTACAATAAGAATTTGCGCTGGCCCCGAGGACCAGGACATTCAGGATTAGGCCATTCAGTTACTGAACAGTGGCTGACAACGACAGTACCTGCCAGTGTCAGGATTGTGTCCGATAGTTAAGACAGGTTGTACGACAGGATATCTTGTCAAAAGACCTTCTAAGAGGTAGTGCTTGTGTTTTCGTGTTAAGGTATTGAGGGCTAGAAAAAGAAAGTGAAGCTATAGAAGCTAAAGTGAAACCTAAATGGCCATGGTTGCGAAGCTGGTTCTATTCGATAAACTTGACTTGGTGTAGACGGGTGTTAAACGTCAGCATGAAAATTCCTGTTTTAATTTTTTACAATTTTTTTTTGTAAAAAAAATCAATATATATGAGGCCTCTGCTCCAGAACATAGAGCAATAATAGGGACTGCCGTGGATGGTTAATTTTAGCTGAGGGTCAGCCCGAAAGGTTTAATTTAACTAAACGTACACGATAACGACGGTTCTTACTAATTGAGCCTTTAGCTTACAGTTCTCCTGCTGGGTCGAAAGATGATCTTTGCCATAACATTTGTTTTCTGTTTGCACTTTTCCTCGACGCTCAGGCATATAGAGACTTCAGTTGAAAACTTACCTTTAACACATCCTAATGATGTAAGGGCGCTGACTTGCAAATCATTTACGTAATATCTTGATACGGAGTTAAGACAGCTCCTTATCTCTCTCAGATGCGGACTGTCTCAAGTGGCTCGATGATGATGATGATGACTGCTTGGTGTTCAGCGGAGATTACGACGAGCAAGCAGCTTGTACAAATTCCTCAGGAAGAATGAGTTCATGCTACGTCTGTGTGTAGCAGTAAGGACTGCGTAATTTTTAAGAATTATTTCCTTAACCATAAGAATAATATACGACGCTCAACTAGTATGACAACTTACCTTAGGACTAAATCGACTACTGAATATGGAACGGTGCATGCAAATCTTTGTTAATTGTGTAATGTCTTAACCCGTTGTAGCCATCGGTTGTTGTTTAAATTGTTCCTTAAAAATTCCTACCTGCTGCACTTTTATCTACAGCTATATTAGCGTGCTGGGCCAGTCTTGTGACTTTCCTGGGCACACTGGAAGAACAGAAAGGCTATTGGTGTGTTTGTCTGTGAGCACCTGACTCTCAACTAAACAGTATGGTGATAATTAAGATTTGAGATCTTGTATATATATATATATATATATATATATATATATATATATTACGCGTTCATACAAATTAATTTGCTGTCTATCTTAGATGGAGTTAATAGGACCCTTCTAAGTTTGCCTCGAGGTTGGCAAGTCTATGCATTCTTGGCTATATATATATATATATATATACAGATTGGTAACTGTGTGCGTCATATTTTGTATATATATCTATCATACAAGGAGAGAGCACAAATATTTTGGTGGGAAGACTACGCGGGCAGGGTTCTTCGAACTGAGCTATAATAGGGAGATCAATATATAGGGATAGAGTGAGGGGAGCATAGCGACAGTATTTGCTGTTTTTCTCTGCGTTTTTTGTATAGCTACTCAGCCAAGTCCCTTAATATTTGCCGTCTGTGACGCGGCGACGCTGCACAATACTTAAACTGCGTGCTGATCAACTATTACTGCTCGAACTATATATTTCGATCTATAAAGGGTGGACACGCAACAGCGACAATTGTGTCAATTATTTGTTGTGTTTATTTGTGCGTGTCTGTATTCATTTTATACACAAATACCCTTACTATGACAATAGGAGAGGGTCGTACAATGGTTTCAGGATGCCATATATCATGGAACCACGTAAGCAATATGGGCTAGCCGGCGTTGGATAACCAAATGAGCAGCGATTAATTAAGTCTACTTAGCCATATACTACGTAGGCAGGCTATTAGCGATCTTTTTAGCAGATTTTAAGAATATATATATATATATATATATACACCGCACCTTCAGGACTAAAATAATATTGACTTGTCGAGGTGTTTAAGTTGTTGTCAGCTAATTGTTATTGTAATTCCGATTGCTTAAACCGACGTAGAACAGTATTTCGTTATATTTGCCACTAAATAAAGCAAATCAGATTTATATTTTCGTTATAGCTTGTAAACTGGAAGAAAGAGTAATTCCCAAAACGGCGGCAAGCAAGGATTGGTGCAAAGCGCAATCAACTTACCGCCTCGGTACAGGCTGCACACCAACCTTTAAAGGTGTTTGTATGACTAGGCAAAACATGTTCACTCATCAAGGCATGTCGATTTTAAGTGCGCTTTGCAATACACCTGTAAAATACTCGAGGTGCTGCCTAAATTCGGGGTAGGCACCAAATGTTCGTAGAACTTTCCTTGTAGTCGCATGGCAAGAAGGATGCCATAGTGTTCTAGGGGTAGGCCTTTCCCGAAAGAGAAAATAATATGGGGCTCATGAGCACAAACATCGTGTTATGGCAATAGGTTTAAAACACTTGTAGGTAACAGCAGTGAAATTCCAAGCTTTATGTAGGACTTTGTGCGCAGAATGAGAGCAGTGGCAGGTAATAATCGCAAAGGAATTGCGATGCTCTTTGCATCAGTCTGTAGCAGCAACGCCGTTTCCATAGCTTTCATAGCAAGAGTATAACATACCGCTGCTGAAGATGCAGATACTATACGTTTCTACGGGATCTCCGGAAGCCCTGCGGCTGACGGAAGAGACCCTTCAACAGCCGCAGCGATCGATATGCGCTGCAACAGGTATTCGCTAGAGCGGGGGTCTTGAGTTGCAGCGATGACTTTCCGGCCCAGTTGCTTAATAAATGTCATCGACTCCGGTCCGATCGATCCAAAGGTTTGTATGGCAATCGGCTGATCTACAAATTGCGACGCTAGTATTTCGTCAATTTTCTGTTCTCCCACCTCACAGCTCGTGTTTCGAACGTAGCGTTTGGCCAGCGTACATGACACTGTAACATCTCACACGAGGATACGACCACGAGCCCAGGGGGTGAGAGTTTTTCCATCTGGCCTCAGCTGGCTATTCCAACTAAGGCCGACAGGCTCCTTCACTGCCGGAATGTGGGCAGAGTGAAGACAGCGAAAGATAACGTCGTTGATGGCGAAGTGACGTGAGTGGCGCCCAAAATAGGGTAACTGAATATTGTATTAAATATGTTACTTCGTGAAACATAAATTCACTGAAACTAGCTTTTGCAGAAGTTTTGGTTGCAAGAGTGCACATCGCATTACGTAGGCTCAGCGACTAAGAATTAGCACTCAGATTGCCGCCATGCTATATGCATTCCAATGCCAAAAAAACGGTGAAAGAATAGCCACATTTCTAGTAAAACAGTAGCCTAGTTCTATTTTTTTAATCGATTTTCTTATTTTTTGTCTACAGATGAGGCCATACTAAAATGCACCAAATCGACACAAGTTGGCTATGGTACGTGCTTTTGCATACCTTGGTGGTTTTTTATACGCTCTTTAACGACTTTCTTGCAAACATTTGTGAACTATCATTGAAACGCTAGCATGCTCAACACATTTAATATAAAACATCTTTTGAACATAAATATAACAGCAATACATGTCATCACCATGAAGAGACACGATGGTTTGTCGTTACTCTGGCTTTCCCTTGCTTCAAAACACCATAGCAATTTGCTTCCGCTGGTTTTCACAAAGACGTTCAATTTTAGACAACAGTTATGGGCTTTATCCACGAGGCGCTGACAGGATCGATCTATACCTGTCAGAAAATGTGTTTTAGTGCGTTGTGTCTACGCCAACTCGACGTACAAATGTATTATAGTTGACGTGCCTAATCCGAGATCCGTTTGTGTCAAGATCTGTTGCGGATAACAGCGCTCAACTTGTCAATCGTGTTCGCCGCAGAGGAGAAGATTTACAACGCTTAAAACAGCGTACGCGAGATTGAAACAAGAGGTAGGTGAAAACATGGGGAACTGCCATCAGTGGAGCATACACATGCATGTGTGTTTGCGATGTTTATTGTGAAGATTAACGGCTTTACGTGAAATTGCCCCGATACGAGGCAACCGTGAAAGGAAGCGCTACATAAAGGCGTCAAGCAGTAGCTATGGGCCACGACATGGGGTCGAGAAAATGCCATCGGTTAAGATGGACCATCCGACCAACCGCTCTCAAAGAATGACGGTACTGCTGATCGATTGGATGGTGAAAAACTCGCGGAGTCTGTTTGCTAGTAAAAATACCAATTAATATTATTATTATTAATATTATTATTATTATTTTAGAAGAGAGGACGTGAAGCATAAGTTGGTATCTGACGTT
Source organism: Dermanyssus gallinae (assembly GCA_003439945.1). Lineage (NCBI taxonomy): Eukaryota > Metazoa > Arthropoda > Arachnida > Mesostigmata > Dermanyssidae > Dermanyssus > Dermanyssus gallinae. Next base: position 118,220 of record QVRM01000484.1, read on the forward strand.
TGGCGAGGCTTTGTAGCTCGGCCATGTTATTCTGTAGTATTCCGTTTGGAGTTGGACATCGGGGTGTCCGCTGTTGTTTCGGTTGCTGCTTCTGTTGTCCGGCATTGTGAGTTTCTTCGAATATTGGTTTTAAACAGATGATATCTTGCAGGTTGCGCCGAACGGTGGTTATATAACGTCAGAAAGGAAGGAAGGTCTTCTTCCGCCTCCTCAGATCCGGTTGTTTCGCTGCAGCTGTAAGCGCGCGAGTGGATTATGTACGCAGCGGTGAATGAACTCTTTTGGCGTCGTGTTGTATGAACAACGAACGCGTTTGGTGCTGCACACTTCACTGGAACCCCACGACGAGAGCCAACGCCACGCTATGCAACATCAACAACGCTTTATTGATTTTTTGACTACGACTTGAGCTCCACCGTTGGGAAAACGTGTAATGCCCACCAGCGTAGCCTATTTGTGTTCCAGTACAATAGCATTTCATTTTTGCGGTGATATTCTCGGAAGGAATTATATATATATATATATATATATATATATACAAATTTGTTTGTATACATTCTCCTCTTTGGATGGGCTCATGCTTGTACCACGAAAGAGGATTTTAAGTCGTCTCGAAGCATGTGCGTTTCTTGGTTCTTACACAAATGTTGCCGAAAAACGTTGTGCAGATGCAACCGTACCGTTGCAGCTTAGGTTGTGATTAACTTAAAGCGCTAAGTTTGAGGTTTGCATTTGTTTGAGTTTTGGCAGAAGGCAATTGAGGGTGCCTTAAAGGGCTTAAGTGATCTTAAATAAGTATATTGACGCTGCGGGTGTGACGTTATTGTGTGCATTTGTTTTGCTTCGTCGCCCGTTGATAATTAATGTGATAATATCTACTAACTAGTTCGGCAAGGCAAAATTGCTTGTCAAGAACGAAAAAGGTGCGGTTTTTTTAAGGTGGTCACCTTAAAAAAATTCACCAAACCAACCAAAAAGTGAACCTAAATCACCAAAAACCGCTCTACTTCAGGATAGTTCCGAAAGTTAGATCAAACTGGGGCATAGCGCTTGGCGGTGACATCCACTGTATCATCGAAGGGTGGTTCCTCCAGGTTTGCTTCTTGAATAGATACTAGTCTTGGGAATCGGGCCTAGTATTGTAGGCTGGTGTATCTCGTATCTTCGGGACCGCCGATTCGTCGTCGGAATTGACGACGCTTTTTCTCCCTTGTGCCTCCGGAGTACTGTAGGGGTCCGATTGAGGCCCCATCCTTTGGTGTACCTTTGTCTTGGATATAAATACTTACTATGGAGTAAACTATGTTGTAATTGTTGAGCGAGATAGTGCGTGTCATCTGCTTCAAACCGCCATCGGTGGTGTTGCCTAATAGGCAATTAAAGCAGCATGAAACCATCTGTTCCCGAGTGTGCCGTACGTATACTGGGCATTTATTAGTTCTTACTTAATATATTGTGCTTATAGTGCAAAACTTGTCGTATTGCTTTATTATGTGATTTCCCATGATTGTCAGTGATCTCAATATATTCCAGAAAGTTTGTAGCGGATTTTATAGGTTTGTCAGCAAAAGTTGCGGTTGGGTGTGTGTAGTGAAGTCGGACTAAACGCACATTTTCAACGGGCAATGTAATGTAAAGTAATTGGCACAACCTGAACTAACATAAAGAAGAGCTAATGAAATACGTCATAATACTGATTTTATAATTTTACCGTTCAAGTAAAATTCTAACTACATCACTTTGTGGCTTATGAGCTGTTTTAAGATGACTATTCTTTGCACGAAACTGTATACGTTTTCGTTTAATGAGGAATAAAAAACTATCATACGTGTTATATATATATATATATATATATATATATTCTTTAGCTTAGCTGTATCCGCTTTACTCGTAAGGATGTCTTGACACAACTTTTGTCTTAGTATACAACCTTTGTAAAGCAGTACTGCCGGTATCCATCATGAAAGCAGAAAATAGGTTTAGATGTGAAGAACGGAACTGGCCTAAACACGACGAACGTGAGTGTACCCATATAAACCGTAAGACGACAGCAGCGGGCTGGTAACGGAACAGGGCCTCGCAAAAAAAGAGTTCTGAAAATCAGGGCTGGGTCAAATTTGTCGCGACCTCAGAACCAAGTAGGCTCGGCTTTAAAAAAGAAACAGATTTTTCGCTTTACTACAGCAAAATGTAATTTTTTGTATATATGATCGCGTAAAGCGAATGCACCCACAAGCCACGTTATACATAATCAGGCACTGTTGGGAGGTGCCAGGGATCTATATCTTTTACAGTCCTTCCCCTACAACATTCCGCAATCTTCCAATGACAGCTGTCTTGAGACGGTCGGTAGGACACGGATGGTCTTATAAACGGCACACACTGCTGATGTTGGAGGCATAGTGGGTGCCTTAAGAGAATTTGAGAAAACACATTTTTTAACCTTACCTGTGCCAATATTTATTCCTTCAATAGAGAAATACACGATTATAGAGCAAATTGCAATGGAAACTATGAAATAAATTTTTTACTGGTTGCCTATTACGGTTCATGTGCTTGGAGATAGTGTCGGATAAAGTCAACGTTGAACCCAAAATAGCACAAAAGCACTAGAAAAATAGCTATGATAGTGACTAAAAGTATACAGTGCAACAACTATATAAAAAACAATGACAATCATAACAGCGACAAAAATAGCAATAATCCATGTTCAGAACCTTAACATTTATTAATAATTACACCCTTGGGTTATTGCTGTAACGAGCGCTTTGCAGTACTATCGCCATCACGCTTCTTCCCGTGTCTCAATGTGTATGCACATGTCTGTAATAAATGGGAGCAGACACCAGTGTTTCTACTCTGAGGCATCTGAGATGGTATGGGAAGAGACAAGTTAAGCGATATATATATATATATATATATCACGATCGGGGCCGTTTAGCAATGCATTTGGGCTTGGCTTTCGTTTCTTTGGTAGAGGGTGCTGGGCCATAGGTTGGGAGGTAGCAGTATATACGTATATGTATATATATATATATATCTCCCGATCGGGGCCGCTTAGAAGGGCATTTGAGCTTAGTGTTCGTGCCTTTGATTGAAGAAGGTGGGGTATAGGTTCGGAGGAAGCAGGAGGAGCCTCTTCTATAAATATCCCCGCTCGCGTATGGTGCATTGAGCTGTTGTCAGGACACGCCTGCGCTACCAGCATTTTCCGGCTCTGCATCACAGTCGGGTAGTGGAACGAATAGAGCGACATCATCTCGTGCGTGGTTCCAGTCAGTAGGTTCCTAGACGCCGTGGATCTCTGGGTCTGAGATTTCCTAAGCAACCTGTACAAATAACGCTAGGCTTTACCGTTTGCTATTATGACCAACTCTACCGACTGGCGGCTACGTTGAACACACTTTTTTAATAACGTTTATTAGACTCGATGTGCCATCCGCCGAAGTTCGTGGTTGTGAATGTTGGCATCTCTTGTCGCTTATCCGCCAAGAACTCAAGAGATCACAGTTTAGCTAAGTTTAGCAACGCGATATATTCCTGTTGCTTCTATATCGTCTAAAATGAGCAAATGACTGTCTTTTAGCTGGTTCACTCTTAGCTAGGAATCCCGGTGAGGTTTGACCAGGAGAAGTGTTCCCTTAAACCTCGTCTGTGTGCCATGAGGTTTGACTTTTAGTGTTCCGTTTTTATTTATATATGTGTGTATGTGTGTATTGAGCTTCAGCGTAACAAATAGTCACATGGTTAGGTGCTCGCGTATTTTGCACTGGGGTGCATGTGAGCCCTCCTACTATGGACGCTCGCGTAGATTTTCAGTTCGACAGCACGCTTAAAGCTTACCGTGAGGGGGAGATGACCCCTCCCCAACAGCACAATGGTTAATCTTACCGAGAGATATCGATGCCCTAGCGGGTCGGAATTTTTCTTAGTCTCTGTATGCGGCTTCAGTGATGCGTTTTTGTTGTTTTGAGAGCGGAGCGGAGCGCGTGTATACATATATATATATATATATATATATATATATATATATATATATATATATATATATATATATATATATATATATATATATATATATATATACGTCAGTGTCTGTGTATATGACGTGCCTCTATACGAATGAGGACCAATGAGTGGGTGAGCGCTCGAGTGCCTGCGTGCTGTTGTGGAGTGGTTTCCTCTTTTCCCCGCGTTGAGCCGGGCGTTTCCTCTGTTCCGCTACGTAAAATGGCGCATGGCGTACGTGGTATGGATGCGAGCAGCCGAGGGGGCACGGCTGTTCTGTGGTTATGAAGCGGCCACATATTGCCTAGTTACTAGATGTATCGTCTACTCGCTATTGTGTTCTAACTCCGACGTTTACTTTGAACTCTAGCTGGAGGCCCTCTCTTCTCTCTGTTTTAACTTGAGTTGGTGCGTTCAGTTTGGAACGAACTGAGAGGAGATCTCTTAGAAAAAGCCCGAGTTGACTCCGATCCGGCCAAGCCCAAACCTCAGACCTGCGTTTTGTGCTTATTAATCGTAGGAAGTCTTATGCCGTTCGTCGGCCTGCTGACGGCGCAATATCGGCGTCGGAATTCATCATCCCGGATTGGGCTTTGCCAAACGAAACGTAAAAATGTGCGGTCACTTATCGCAAAACTCGGCAACGGCCAACACCATCAGGTGAAATCAAAGAAGAACAACAAATGACCAAGTATACTCTATGCAGAAAGAGTGTGTATCCACTTGGCTGAATGAATGCACACGTGTGTAGTTGTGGAGCCGCATGAATATGTACGTATTTGTGTATACATGTAAATGTATGCACATATATGAGTGTGGACGTCTGCCTACAAGTTTTAAGAACGGCTAGTCGGCACCGTTGTGATGGATTTCGTGTGATGAGTACTTTTCCTGCTTGTTTTTGTCAAGCTTGGCGCGTAGCCTATTGCTGACGTACGGCCGCGTTTTAGTTCGTACGGCTCGAGTCACACAGAACGAGCTCTGCCCGAGAAGCACAAGCAACCACAACATTCGAGGTACAAGCCAAGATACAGGAGCGCAGGCGATACAATGCCGGTGAAGGTACGTAGAAACTACAGTGAATCAATGCCGCAAGCGCTCAAATGTGTGCTGTCAAAGAGCTTGATGTTTTTAACCGGCTTTTATTAGCCTACACATATGACCGTTTAGTGGTGGTGTCGGTAAGGGCGCTTTTGCCCAACTCACAATTTCAAGCGTATAAAGAAGGCCCGCTTTTTAGAATCAATCTCTGCTGATGTAGTGTTCACCGTTTATCAGAGACTGAACACGAACTATACGGAAATATGGGCCCTTTTTTATAGTGGTGAAATGCCCTTGACTACTTTAACTGTAAAGAGAATCTCAATAGGTGGATATGTTTTTGTGTTACTTATTACCGCTTTGCGCCCTTTCAATAGCAATTTCCTCACTTATTGGCGTCATTCAGTGCAATATTTTTTTCCATCTTTGCTATTTAATAACAAAAGCCTATATATGTTTGGATTGGCGTTATGTATTGTCGCTTGACACGTTTTGGCAAATATACCCTGTACATCAAGTCTTGTCCTTCAATTTACTATTTGTTTGACTTTTAACATTCGCTTTCTGCTTGTCTTTGGCTTCACTTTCGGCTCAAAGAAATGTTTGCACTGATTAATTTGTCTGGGTTAATAATCGTCTTTGTTAAAAATAAAATACCCTCTTAATGAAGGCTTCGTTGGAGTAGTTTCTAGGAGTGTGCAGGAATAACACTTGCTTATTGGGGTTTTTCTCTATCAAATTGGTGACCTTCTCTGCTCCTTCTTGGTTTAGAATTGTTGAAAGTTATTCTTTCATCAATGCAGCTTGTTTTTATTCATCACTAAATTACCATTTTATCTGGCTGGCTCCACTACATTGTACGTGAGTCAGGTCTGTTTAGAATTTTCAAATTCTTCCTGGGTTGTGGGAGCATGTCGAGCTATTTATCGTTCATAATTTCGTCTATTTCGAGTTTACAAACGTCTGCTAGCATAAGGTGTGTTTGCCTGGCGAAGCAGACACCACCGTTAACGTTAACACATCGGTTACTCGATGATCCAAGCTGTTTTTCTGTCCCCATGCGGGGACGCTACCGGAACGCTAGTCAGAGTTTTATCTAACGGTGAAAGCACACCGGCCCAACAGTTAAGGGTGTACGGCGATCCAGCGATTGCTGTTCACTCGCCTTGTCGTTCCGCTGCTGTTGCTTCTACCCGCTCTGCTGTTGCTGCTATTTAATAACAACACAAGGAAAGATCTGTTGCAGTGCATTCATTACCAGAAGAGACTAGTGCATTACTATTCTCGGGAGGTGATCGCATGCGAAACAAACAGCGCGAAACACAGCTCATTGTCGCGGGCACGGAACAGGGAAGGGGTATTGAGCGCGGCGCCATGGTGCCTCCCTCTCTGACGGGTCTCTCCGTTTGGATGAACAGACGAGCATACTCTTTTGACTACACCATTGACAAACAACAACAGCAGCGACAGCAACAACAACAGCAGCAACAATAACAGCAACAACAACAACAGCAACAATAACAACAACAACATCAACAACATCAACGCCATTGGTCTCAGTCATTACGCTGTTGTCCCGCTGAGGGGCGCTTTTCTTGCCAGCCAGATTGTGCCTGTTCAGTGATAACGGCGCCAACAGTGTCGATCATACCCACTATTCATCACCGACATCACGACAGGCATGAATGACCCTTTCTGTAGCACGATCATGATCATGATGATGATGATAATGATGATGGTGATCAACACAAGTCTGTTGCGTTTCGACGACGAGGTCAGCATGATCGAGCTATATATACTGGAGAGAGGGAGTATGATGCTGGTAATGAGTTAGCCAAGCAACAGCTCCCTCCAAACTACTACAACAGCGACAACAACAGTAGCAGCAACAATAATAATAATAATATTAATAAATTTGTTTGTTTTTTTGAACAAGGGTTTATTTTATCAATATGTACATGTATCACAATTACTTACATATCACTTAAATAACATCTACAATATTGCATATAGTATTCTTATTGCTTGAGTGTCGGTGACCACTCAGCATCATCTTGGCGTCAGCATCATAATCATAATAATAATAATAATAATAATAATAATAATAACAAGGTGACGCGGATAGCCAAGGACGCTCTGTTTTTATTGAATTATATGCTACAACCATTTTTGTCAGAACTAATTTCGTTTTACTTCGGTTAAGAACGTCTTCTAGAACATGTGCTATTATCAGTGAGCTCAATGCTCAACAGGTAATGATCTGGCTCACTTTGTTTTCTGTGTATGCCGCCGCTTCTGTGGCAGGACGAAAGTAATGATGGTAACGATGATGAGGATGAATTAACTTGGCCTTTTTTGATGTCGACTTTTTGAATTGTCAGCCCTATCTTTTCTTTGCTAATCGGCCTGTCTGCCCGACGGTATGCATGACCGTTTGGTTGTCTGTTAGCGTCGAGCTCTTTACCTAACCTGCCTTTGTGCCTGCCCGATTTGAGCATTCGTAGGCAGACGTTATCTCGTACTGTTCGTGACAGCTTTAAAATGGCTGATTCGTTTGCGTTAGAGGTTAGAGGCGCGTCGTCATGTGTAGAGGTTTGGCATCTACTCATATCCTGAGTGCAGTGCCGCCTCGCTCTCGTCTGGCGGCTCTTCTTCTTATTTTTCTTCTTCTTCTCGAACTCGACTTCTACCTCGTCCGCTACTAATTTTTGTCTCCCGTTCTTTCTCTTTCGCTCTTATTCTTCGTCTTGTTGTCTGTGCATTCGTGGTTATCACGGTTGTCGTCGTCGTCGTCGTTGTGGCGTTGACGTCAAGACATCCGAGAGACACATCGACGGACAACAGCCAGGCTCTCGGAGATCTCAGTCTCACATTAGAGTATCGTACCTCCGCGACCGTCGCTAAAAATAAGTCCACCACGTGCTTGCTCTCTCGCTTGCCTTTATGGGCCTCTCGGGAAGAAGAAGAAGAAGAAGAAGAAGAGGAAATCAGGGAGACAGGATCAGCCGCGACCAGAGGATCAGCAGAGCGAGAGTCTAAATTGAGAACGTGCCTGTATGTGTGAACCAAAGAAGACAAGCCCACCGCCAGTTACACCAGCCGGCCTATTTATTACTCAAGAACGAGAAAAGGCCACACGAGAAAAAGAGCGTGGAACGATGTAGTTTTGCTGGAGGAGAAGAGAAAATAAAGCCGAGAGAGCGAGGTAGGGAGGGTGTGTGTTCAATATGACATGGCTGTCGGTGGCAACAACAACAACATATGCTATCATTTTTGTTGTTGCTTGTTGTTGCTGTTGCTGCTATCATTGGCGTTGTTGCTGTACAAGCTAGAGATGGTGATCTCTATTGCATGGATGTTCGCTCTTAACTAGCGACACCTAGCATACGTAATTTCGCCAGCAAGAAGCATTGGTGTCGCCACCGTGTTAGCGCCACCACTGCCGTCCTTCTCTATCCTGGCGTTTGCTCCACATTTGTTTAGGTTCCGTAGCCATCGTGCTGCATTTTCTTAGTGTACTTAAAGGCGCTAGCAAAGACGCGTCATATGTAACCATTCGTATGTAAGTTACTCTTGTAAGTTACTGAGCTGGTTAGTTAGGTGGTGAAGTAAGCCATCGTTTCGTTGAAAGTGTGCAGGTGCTCTCGGATTGGACGATGACATCGGATGACAATGAGAACACGCACTGTTGTTACAGCTTACTAAAGTGGACGTAATGCTTACAGAGTTGTTCCGGCTTGTCACGTGAATACGTAAATTGTGCGTGTAGTGCTTGTTATTAGTGTTGTTGTTGTTGTGAAAAGTGGCAGGAAGAGTGGCATAGAAACAGCGGAGAAACGGGTAAAGGACACGATCAATCCTTTTCAAAACGCTGACAACTGCCACTCCTTAAGAACTACGATTACGTAATCTCTTATCTCGGCCGACCTCAAACTTCAAACCACGGACGGATACTCGCCAGCTAAGAGCGGACGTTTAGCAGTGATGACGATGTGACAGGCGGCGTGACATGAGCGGGTGACCCTGACGTCGATGGTCTACGCGGAGCTCTATGTTGGCAAGTTTTGTTGCGTTGTCGGTCCGGTGAACGACAAAATTCGGACCGTGTTTTGGCTCGTCGCGATGGGAAGCATCGACGACGTCGACACTAAAAAGGTGACACTGGCCACTGGCATTTGCAGCTACATGGCGTTGATTATTGAGTGCGATCGAACACGTGCCTTATATATATATATATATATATACGCAATCGAACACGTGCCTTATGTACGAGGTGTGTTCAAAACGTATCGCGACTTTTGAATTTTCGCGGGTTACGTATATTCGAATTTCGATTTTTTGTGGCGTTATGTTGGTACTCATGTCTCTCACTTATGCCGACAAGCTCGGCCATTTTGAATGTTCACTTAATTGTTGACAGCTGCTTTGCTTGCACGTGTTTTGGATCGTCTTCGATTTTTACCTATTCAAAAAAATGGATCAAAGAACCTGTATCAAATTTTGTGTGAAAAACGAAATTAAGTGCGCGGATGCATTCCGAATGTTGACTGTGGCATACGGAGAAGCTACCTTGGACCGAAGCAACGTTTATCGGTGGTACAAAATGTTCTCAGAAGGCCGAGAAGATGTGAACGACGAAGAGCGTGCCGGACGCCCGAGCACTTCAACAACAGACGAAAAAATTAATGAAGTGGAGAAAATGGTATTGGCCAATCGTCGAATCACCGTTAGAGAAGTTGCTGAGGACCTAAACATATCGACTGGCTCGTGCCATTCGATTTTTATCAATGATTTGGGCATGAGACGGGTCGCCGCGAAATTCGTACCAAAATTGCTCAATTGCGACCAAAAACAGCATCGCATGAACATTGCTAATGAGATGTTGGACTCTGTCCGCGACGACCCAAATTTGCTCCAGAGGGTCATAACTGGTGACGAATTGTGGGTTTATGGTTATGACGTGGAAACCAAAGCTCAATCATCTCAATGGAAGCTGCCGCACGAACCAAGACCGAAAAAAGCGCGCCAAGTTCGGTCGAATGTGAAAGTTTTGCTGACAGTTTTCTTCGATTGCAGGGGCGTGGTGCATCATGAGTTCTTGCCACAGGGTAGAACGGTCAATAAGGAATATTACCTGCAAGTTATGCGCAATTTGCGCGAAGCAATCCGCCAGAAACGCCCGGATTTGTGGAAGAACAAAAATTGGCTTTTGCACCACGATAACGCCCCTGCTCACTCATCGTTGCTTGTGCGCGAGTTTTTGGCCAAAAACAACACACTAATGATGCCGCAGCCACCGTATTCCCCAGATCTGGCCCCCTGTGACTTTTTCTTGTCCCCTAAACTGAAGAGGCCCATGAAAGGACGACGTTACGCTACGCTTGACGAGATAAAGACGGCATCGAAGGAGGAGCTGAACAAGATAAAAAAAAATGGTTTTTTGAAGTGCTTCGAAGATTGGAAAAACCGTTGGCACAAGTGTATAATATCTCATGGGGATTACTTTGAAGGGGACAAAATAGATATTCATGAATAAATGAATAATTTTTAAAAAACACAAAAGTCGCGATACGTTTTGAACACACTATGTATATATAAACAGTAGAAAAATGGTTTCATCTAATAACGTTATTCCAAATGTGCAAATCTTAAGAAGAATCGCTCTGAAAGAGCACGTGTCGTCCTGGGTCTGAACACACGACACCTACCGTCACGGTTGCCGGCAATCTTTTCCATACCATTATATCGATAGATATGCCGCCTGAAGCTTCATCAGGCATCGCTAGGCGTCTGTATAGGCTCCGCGCTCTCCGGGCCAGACAGCATAGATCGTCGATCTTTGTTCTGTGAGGATCCTTTGCAAGAACGGGCTGCACTGATTTCCAAGAGCGATTGATGAGTTGCCTAGCTAAACGCTAAATTTAATTGTGGTCCTGTGCTGGGGAGACCTTTTATGTGCGCTTTAGCAAGACTTCAGGATTCAGGCGTGGAGGAAACTTTCGGTTGCTGTGGCATAAGTGCATGCAATTCAACACAAGGGTTGCACTCAAGGGAACGTCTGCGCGAATGCACGCATCCTTCCTCCGCAAATTGATAAAACTTCAATTTTGGTTAAGGAAAATTGGTGAGGAGTTTGGGTCCTACACTTAAAATTTAGGAGGAAAACTCGAAGAGTCTATCAAAGGGCTTGTGTGTAACGAAACATGGGTTGGGCAGTGAAATATCTACGTATATAAAACCGATAAAGGCTCTGTGGGCGGTGCGGTACCTCGTTGAGAGCAGCCAATTCAGCTGCCTGAAGAGAATAAGCGTTAATTCTGCGTCGCCTGAATGTAAGCGGTCACGATGCTAAAAATAGGCCTGTTGATGAATATTATCATCTTATTCTTCTCCGAGGTTAAGATCATCTGTGTTGCGATTGTATAAAATCAATACGCAAATCCGTGAGAAATTCTCTACTATATACATATGTAAAATCCAGTTTTGAACTCTCAAGTAAGTGGTGTGATCGTTATGGTTATTATCCCTGTAACCGCAGAATTCTTCATGTTGTTATGTCGGCATTGCACAGACCAATAATTATTAATGAACATCAGCTATAATATAAGCAAATATGTAAAAATAGGTGTATTGCAAGTATTGCAATTAATAATACTTAAGACAGTGGGCCAAATTAGGGGCTTGAAGAAACTTGATTTTGTGAAACACTAACAACCAGGCGGCGTTCGCATGGTCTCAACCGTTATCGTGCCAAAACAGGCTCGCGGCGTCAGAGTACGTGCTGTAGTATAAGGCTTCTTGTGGATGCCTGTGGAAATTGGAAAACAGATGCATAATCTTTTGTATTTCCGTATGTCTCTGTTCCTTGAGGCCTTGTAGTAGCAGTAGCATCCAGCAAATTAGGAAACTGTGGCTCCTGCTACTGATAATGTCGCTGGAGGCCTCACTCGTAATCGACGTGTTAATTCGCTACACAAATATTGTACACTATCAATAACCGAATTGAGAGGGCTAGAGGAACGGAGTGAGGGCGGGAGAGATGGCGTGATTGTGGATCTTGTTGTTTTGGTTGTGCTGTTGCTATTACTACTGCTGTATGGGAAACAAGTGTTTATGATAATATTTTATCATTGAGATGGAGAAATGGAAACGCCGGTTCGCATGCCGTTCATTGTACGGCGACGTATATAATAACAGAGAAGTTTCGCCAAAGGTTTGCAGCTGCAACGTTACACAGCAGCGGGGACAGCGTTAGCAGACTCATCAGGCCGAGTGTGTATTTAAGGAAAACTTACGACTCTAAACGAGCTAGCGAAACGGGCAGCGAAAAGGGAGGCCGACAAAGAGTGGCTGTCAAGCGAGCAGCAAAAGATGAAAAGATGAAAGCATTGTCTTCGGTGACATACATTGCTGTACGCGAATGGCGCGTACGAATGTAAACAAACTGTTGTTCGTTGGCTTCATTCAGCTGAGTTGTTCATTGGCTTCATTCAGCTGAGCTGTATTGCTGTTGTCATCGATTCATCGCTATCCCACCATCATCATCACCGTCACCAATAAACATTGTCATAAAATAACCATATAAATATAACCACAAAGACATCATTCAGAACAACAACGACAACAACCACAACCACGATCTCAACAACATCAACAACAACAATATTAATAATATCATTGTCATCATCATTGACATTGCATCTGCTCGAGATGGGTACGCCAGTACATCATCACCACCATCATCAACATGGCCAGATCATCAAGAAGTCATACACAGCAGCAGCAGCCCCCGGCCGCTGCGGCACAGCCAGTCGGGCAGTCAGAGAGACACGCCGAAAGACAGTCGGCAGCTTCTTGAGTACGTTTCGCATACCAACCTCAAGACTGACTGGCACAGTTTCTACCACCACCAACACCTCCACCCTCACCACCACCACCACCAGCACCACCACCCCTACCAGCAGCAGCAGCAGCGCCACTGGTGGCACAGCAGTGGTAGGCTAGGCTCACTGGGCGCGCAACGCGGCAACGACAGTTGGTATTAATACCAGCGCAGCACGCAGACAACGGTGGGTCTGTTGCGTTGCTTATGCTGGCATTGGTTGCCAATACCAGTCAGCCAGCCAGATAGAACCCAACCAAGTCGTCTAACTGACTACCCGGTGATCACGACGACGACGACGACGACGAGAAAGACGACGAAGACGTCACGGCCGCTACCACCGCCGCCGCCGCCACCACCGGAGAAGAAGGCCAACACGAGTCGCCTTGTTACTACGGCGACAACAACATCATCAACAACAGCAGCAGCAACTGTTCTTACTACGGCGATCACCTAGCGAACTACCTAGTTCCCTCTTCTCACTCGACACGATTGATTGTGGCGCCCTCTGGAACAGGGTGGGTCTCCCGTATGGTCTCCGTGCCTGTCTGGTCGGCCGGGCGTCCGTCCCTTTGTCCCTTTGACGATCTCTGTCGATGTCTGCCTGTCCTCTTTGTCTGCCTCTGGAGAGCAGAGTTTGTGTAGATTGACCGGTGCTGGTGTTGGTTGTTCTCGTGGCCGGGCATTATTCCCCTTCTCCCGCCACGCGAAGATTACGCTGTCCAGGCGACGCGATTTTGGATGTGGTGATCCGTTGAGACGTTGAGGGGTGCTGTGACAACCCCGCTGGCCGGCCAGTGATTTTTGGATACTTCGAAGGCTCTACCGTGAGACGTGGGTTTGCTATTGCTGCTGCTGCTAATCGTGGTGGACGATACGAGCTGCAACGATTGTTGTGCTTAAGCTGGCCCAATCGTGAGTGGGGCGCATACCCTTGTCAGTCATGACTCGCAAGAAGGACGACAAAAAGGACAACGAGGAGCAGGTATGTGTCAAGTCCGCGCTCCTTGGACAGGGAAGGATACGACATACACCCTTGGAGGGAATCGAACACATCTATGGATGCGCGCACAATTGCGCGTTGTCCCAATGACAGCCGCCTAGCGTTCTGCACAGGCTGTTCTTTTGAGTTATCTTACATTGCATTGGTGATAAAGCGTAATGATGAAGACGCCGAGGTTCTTCTTCGTGTGACGTATCGTAGTGTGATATTTGATCACACACTTTATATATGTATAATATTCGCTTTACATGTGCACTTAAATGCACATGCCAGTCTTTTATGCCAGGGGTTTCTCATATATATATATATATATATATATATATATATATATATATATATATATATATATATATATATATATACTTGTGTGTATACATTAAGCTTAAGAACGTTAATGTGATTTAACTTTGTCGTATGGTTATATAACCTTGATAACTATGATTATCATTTGGTTAGACGAACTAAACGCGATTAAAATGAGATCAAGCTCTTTAAGCAGGTTAGAACAAAACGACGGCAAATATGATTCTAGAAAGGCATTTGGCACGACCTTGAGCTGCTTCGCGTTCAGCCTGCTGACGAGCTTGCATCAATGAGTTTTGGCCTGTCCTTGGCCTGAAGAGAAAACGGCCGGGACAATCAAACAGCGATAGCGGTCGCTGTGGTGATGACCCGTTCTTTGCAGGGGCAGACCGTAGAATCTCAAAGAGGGTTATCGTCTTCATTAGCAACCGTGTCACGCTTTTTTCTTGCGCGTGGCCAAAAATGTTTCTTTTTACCCCGCGCGAGGGAAGTTTTGAAAGTAGAGTGACTGGTGACACAACCAATACCTGGTGGACTTATCGTTGACTGTCGTGATCGGCGATCTTTCATGAACTGGTGTTGCTTTCGCTCCGATCCATCTCAAGTACACAAGGCTTACTTAATTGCTGCTTTTACGATAACCACTCTTTTATCGTCGGTCTCTCTTTCCGGACGTCTCTCCCGGGGTTCATTGCCGAGAGTAAAATGTATAAGACATAAAGCTTAATACTAGCAAGTGTCAATCAAGATAGAGCTGCTTCTTCAAATGGTTATATATATATATATAAGTTTTTAAAAGCTCTGAGGTTTTTACACGTATTTAAATGACGATAGTGCCTTATAAACTATAAATGCGCTGGATATACTTTCCTGATATGGTCATGATTTTAGTGTAACTCTTTCTTAAGCCAGGCCGAACGTGAAGTCCTACTTGAACCCTCTTCTGGAATCAGATCAAACGCCCTGAACTGTCAGTGTTCCATCAATATTAAAGCCATGACGCTTGTTTCGAGCTCATCAATTTACCGTTTGTGTAGCGGAGGGCCAAGTATGAACACGCCCACCTAATAAATTATGGTCTAGTTTTTTACACAATACAGACTGCCACAAGACCATAAATAACTTGCTTCTAGTACGCATGATGCTCTAAAATGCTCGTACATAGTTTTTTAAGTGAAAACAAAAGGCGTCTTTAGATTGTGTTAGATGACTCAACATGTTTGCCTAATGAGCTTACTCGTGTTTACCTTCTTCCCCGAACAGCCATTGTTTGTTTTCGACTTTTGGCTGGCTGCATTAACTCTTGTGCCGTTGTGTGCAGTACCAGTACACTGCAGTCCATCAATGTGGTAGATTGCCGTTTTTTACATTCCGATAATCATACACCCGTATGTTTGTTCTGCATAATTATAATCAGACAATTTTGCACGGTAGATGTTCTATTTTAAATTTAATAAATATTTACTGTTCTTATTTAGAGTAAACATTTAATAAACAGTTATAGCCACAGAAACATAAAATGAAGCAACGTATGCTTTGTATTATAGTTTCAAGCTTCGTTTCACGCTCCGACAACAACAGCCGGCCAAGTTTCGGAAGAAACAGAACGCGTAGAAACCGAGGTTGCTAGGACAATCGATTTCTAAAGAGGTGTTTTTTTTCAATTTTAGATTATCCTCGGCCTCCTACAGACATAGAACTTGCCAGCAGGTATATCGTCAATGCACCGAGGGCGGACATGTGGATTGATATTTATGATTTCCCAGACGGTTGTTTTGGCAACATGACCCTTCCGCTTTATTATCGATTCTTAATAAGCACCGCTCAAGAAAATCTATCACCAACAGGGATCGAACGGCGACACCCCGGTAAATGACAGTCATGACTATCGCACTAACCTCCCCCCCCCAGACCAGGCCGCCACGAAAAAGCGAGCACAAACGTCCTTGGTGCACGGGCTACGTACCGCACCCGTAAGGGCGTGGCAGATGGGTAGGCTTAAATCGCCACTCTTTCTCAGCCCGCGATTATTAATTTTACTCATTCGTCTCTAGCTGCCTCACTGGTGTGTCAGAAATACAGTATAGATGAAGAAATTAAGACGCAAGAAGGAAAAACTGCGTCTCTACGCAGCCCCAGTCAACGTTAAACTAACCCGCGAGATACTTAGAACGTTGCTTGAGGATGCTAGCTTACTCCTTAGCGAGCTTTTGATTATCAGCTTGTAGAAGGCGTGTCCCTTAAAAAAACGGAGAGAGCTCCAAGGCTCTTAACCTTCGCCCCAATACTCATGCATGTAAAGAGAGATAAGCTCACTAATGGTGCGATCAGAATTTTGTCATTTTATAATATTACGCCGCGGTCACAGAAGAGTCAAGAAAAATCGTCGCAAAGCATTCCCCCGCACCCAAAAGTGATGATGAGGTGCCACGAACCCCTGCCACTAGATTAGGCGCTTCGTACTTCTCTCCCGGGGCGGTATCAACGCCACTTATGTTTGGCAAGGTAAAAGTCTCTCCAGTGTAGGGGGCTAACAAGGTGGTGTAGAAGCATTTCTGGCTTTCAGTCGTTTGCTCTATGAATACGCCAAACATGCTAGCTTTTCTACCCAGACGACGGTACATTGCTTAATAAAACTCCTGAAGCGATGCTGCGATACATGAAATGCCTTCGTGCCTTCGAGTAGTGGAGTGGACTGCAACTTAACGTGACGAAGTGAGAACTGGGACTGCAAGGTCAATAAAGCTTTAACGAACCAAATGAACCTGGAATTCGGCTTTGCCGGCGCTTGAGTCACCTGAGCAAGCATGAAGCTTACGTTGTTCTTCGGCATTTGTTGGTAGTACAGCAAGTAGTGTGTCTTACGAGTTACGCCTGTTTTCTTGCTTCCATCGGAACTTATCATGCTAAATATTACGTTTAATGCACTCTCGAAAACATACTGAATTTCCATATTGACGAATTCCCGTGAGTGCAAACTACTCTTCATGCAAAGTTGAGTGGGATGGGCATTCCTTTTGCCACCAAACTTGCTCTGTCCAACACCAAATTATAGTTTCTCAGTTTATTCGGCATAGCTAACGGGTTTTGTCCACTCGTCCATAGCCTGACGCTCGTCCAAGGTTACACGTAGAGTATTAATTCCAATGATGAGAATATAATCACTGACGTGATTCTACAGGCCCCTTGTTTGTCTCTTCTTTCAAACCGGATCATCTAGCGTTTTTTTAATTCATCCATTTAGCAACATTTTGTACATACATGAGACGCGCGATTGCGGTAAAACATTTTTCGGCGCAATGGAAAACATTTCAGCCTACAATAACTGGCAGCTCTTTTCCGCCGACTGCAGGACAGGCTTTCGGAGCAACACCAATTTATTACCGAGCCATAGTTAAGGACTTTTCGCCTCTGCACAAGAAGCCAAACACCCGACTAGATGTTTTTTTAGACGGACGAATAAAAAGCTCAGTTGCTAGGGTTGCTATTCAAATGCAATTGCAGTTTACATTCAACATTTCAATTTTAACACTTCAGCGACCGTCCCACCGGGCAAGAAAGTGCAAAGATACCGTCGATGCGACTGGCAGCTCGCTGCGTGGTATTTAGCGCATATCTGCGAGCAGAACCGGCAACGACATTGATCGCCAACTTAGTGAAATCCTTGAGTCGAACACACCAAGTGATGATAGCCATGTACAATGTACCTTGTGTACACGTGCCGGCTAGTGCATGCCATAGACAGACTAATCGTGATGCCGAGAGCCCCGTTTGTTAGACAAACAAGCGTTTAAAGCTGAACAGCGTGTTTTTCCTCTGGGTCTTCAAGGCGTGGCAATTACCGATAACGCTGGAAAAGCTACACTTCTTCAAAATTACTTTGAAAATGTCTACATACAATCGACCTACCGATTAAGCGCCTGTAAATCAAGTTACAAACACAGTTTTAAGTAGTATTTTATTTCTCCTGAATTTATATGGGGCACATTATGTAACCTCAAACACAAACGCAATCCCCGTCCCGATGAGCAACCACCAATCAACTTTGTAGCGCTGGCCGACGTGTTGGTTGAGCCGCTCTCGATTATATTCATGCGATATGTTGCAGAAGGTGTTGTTCCTTCCTCCCTTGGATAATCCATTATTACGAGATTTCTCAAAAAGGGATGAAAATTGTACATATAAAACCCTTCTGTCCACTGCGATTGCGATTGTTTTTTAATGCCGGACCCTTTGGGATCAAGGGGGCGGACTCTCTAGGATGGGAGGAGGCATATATATATATATATATATATAGCGATAAAGAGAGAAAGAGATTTGAAAGCTGTCTCCGAGTGGGTGCATGGTTCGACACATTTCCGTCCGAATTCGTCGGGACTCAGCTCGTGAACTACCATTTTCGCATAGCTACTGGACTGACCACTTGACAGCCTACAATACAGTATAGCAATATTGCTGGATGGGGACAGGCTCAGCTGTCCCACTCTAGCAGGACTAACGCAAAATCGTCACGACGTCATTAACAACGTCCTCGGCCTAGCCTGCCAGCAAGCTGGTTACAGTGTTACCTTTAAGCCTAGCGGCCTAAGCAAAAACGATCGACGGCTCCCCAATGGCCGGGCATGTAGAACTTAGGCCGCTTGTGTGAAGCGTCACTTAATTGCCTGTGCACTGAGATACCGTGAGTAGGCGTCTAAGGAAGGATATGGTCATGACATCCAGCAGCGAGAGGTCCACAAGCGACGTCTCTGCGCACACCTTGTCCATGATAGCATCTTTAGGTTTTTAGGTTTGGAATCATCAGGCGCTTGAGACCGAGACGCCCTGAAGTTGATTAGGAAATTGGGAAAAAGGTACGACCTCGCAGCATTCGTCAACAAATTTCACTTAAGTCGCAGCCAGAAACTGCCATAATATGCTCGCCGGAAAAGCTTTACAAACACGTTATTTTCACGGTGTGCTTGTCATAACAATGATAATATGGCAAAGTCAAAAACAAATATATCTCTTACGCATATATAACAAATATGATTCTTAGTGTTAGTTATGGTATTTCCGTCACAAGCAACAGTAGACACAGCAACCATATAAGTAACGTTGTTGGTCTTTATGGCGTTACAGCCGTCGTCAGTTTTGTACGAGTTAATGTTTTTACTAATGTGGTTCTTTTGATGCTACCGCGATGTTTAGGGCGGAAGTTCGGAAAGTTGGCTTACTACCTATGTTGCTACGTATACATACATATGTGCTTGTCATTGTTATGGATATGTATACATATATGTATATATATATATATATATATATATACATATATATATATATATATATATATATATATATATATATATATATATATATATATATATATGTATATATATATACATATATATATATATATATATATATATATATATATGTATATACATATATTTATATATATACCCATAACAAATAGTTAAATATATATATATATATATATATATATATATATCTGGAGAGGTAACCACAGAACTTGCTGTGTCGCTGTACCTCATTGACCGCATTTCCGTTGTGTTGACTCGCTGTAATTGGTTGGCCGTCACCCGCCAACGTAGTCGTCATTCCGTTTCGAAACGAATTATGTCGTTAGCATTCCAATAACATTGTATCTAGCGCGTGGGAGATGTTATTGCACCAGTGGAAGTAATCATAATAGTAATACCAATAAGAATGAGTAACACCAAACAATTCAGTCACTGAAGCTGCTTCCTGGTATGAACTTTATTTTACTTATATGTTATAAATATATTTGCTAATATGTTTATTTTTAAGTAATGGGTCTAAATAAATTTTACTCCGATTTGTGGATCGAGTAACCAATTAACTTAAAAACACTTTTTTGAAGAGGTTGTTTTAAATCAGGTGGTCAATTAAAATTGTGATCCGGATGCATTACGTGTAACGGTTAAGCGTGAATGGTTGTAGGCTTATGATTTTAGTAGTAGCACTCTCACTCTAAAACAATACTTCCCCAAAAGCGTGTTCCACAGCAAAAAAAATTATTTGATTTAACGAGCTCCACAATTCTCTATCTTACCTTATAAAATATTTTTATGAGACGCTGAATATATATATATATATATATATATATATATATTGTTAGTTAATAACGCTTTACAGTCAAGACTATGAACAAAATATATAATATATAAATTATACTTGGGGTCTATGGAACTCTGTGCCCCCTGCACAGTTGTGCGTAGGATCGCCATGGTGCTACCTTACTAGACGTCTAGACAACTGCTATAATATACCTATTGTTACCTGCGGCCTTGACTCTTTGAAATAAATATATACTGTAATTTATATTTTGTCCACAGACTCCAAAATAATTTGACGAGATTGGGCCATGCTACATTACCCAACTAATTAACTAATTTGCGGAAAACAAGATGAGTATGTATGATTGAAATGTGTTATAAATCCGCTCGACTAATTACCGACTCTACCTCCAGTATTATAGAGCTAACTAAAAAACTAAATCTAAGTGTTTAGGATTCAACGTCGGATAGAGCAAAACAATGTAATGAAGAAGATGCAATCCGACTTCAGACATGGTCGTCGTGGGAAAGGCAATCTGTTTATTATTTGGAGCGCCATAAAGAAGAGAGCTCAGAAAAAAATGGCTTAGGGGTCAAGGGAAGTGCTCAGTGGCTTACGATCGGATATTTAAACCACAACTATGATAAATCTTAAAACGACAAAACTGGAGCCCACGTTGGGCGACTCATGATGATCATAGCTCACACGGACTAAAGACTAAGATAGGATTTCGTTAAAGCTGCCCATTTAATGTAATCCTAACTGTATATGTCTGGAAACCCAGTGAACGATTAACGAGGTCCTAGAACTATGCAGGTAGATTGGCTCATGGTATTCTTGTCCGTAATAGAGAAGCTCAGGGCAAGAGACGTTACTTAACTAGCAATAACTCTATGGGACCTAGCAGATAGGCAATTTCAAAGCTAAATTAATTAGTGAATAAAAAACTTAAAGACTAAGACAGGATTTCGTTAAAGCTGCCCATTTAATGTAATCCTAACTGTATATGTCTGGAAACCCAGTGAACGATTAACGAGGGCCTAGAACTATGCAGGTAGATTGGCTCATGGTATTCTTGTCCGTAATAGAGAAGCACAGGGCAAGAGACGTTACTTAACTAGCAATAGCCCTATGGGACCTAGCAGATAGGCAATTTCAAAGCTAAATTAATTAGTGAATGAAAAACTTAAGAGAGAATATGCCTGGAAAGACATTGGGTTAATTGGAAGGGGGTTCTAAGCCCGCGTCAGTCTATAGGACAAAATAGATAGGCATACCGTTATTGGAACCGTTAACAGAATGTTTGCTATACCTGCCTTGACTCTTGAAGGAACCATGAGAACATATCCATCAGAACAGATCAATAGGAAGGTTGCGGAAACTCAGAAATTGAAATTTTCATCAGATAATTCAAAATTAGTAACGCTGTGTGCGCCGGTGCGTTGTCATGATCAAAGATCCAAGACTTGTTTTTCCAGAGTTTAGGTCTCTTGCGTCGGACATTCTCGCTCAGTCGTCTCAAAATTTCGCGGTAGTATTTCTCATTGATCGTAGAACATAGTGGGAAGACGATTATCTAGTAGTCGAAAAAGGTTGAAATCAAAAACTCCTGTAATCACTCTCTGAGTTAATCCAAGTTCTGCTGCTATCGCCTAAAGATTCCATTTCCGTCGGGACCTCGTTTGCTGGAAATTCAACATTTTTGAAGCGGACAACGCTGCTAGTCTTCTGGCGCATAAACTATTGGTCAAAACAGCTACAACTGAACTATAAGATGTCTTCAATTCCTAAGCTATCTTCCCGATAGTAATTCGACGATTGTTGAGTACAATGTCACGAAACTGTTTAACGTTTTTCTGTTATTGACGTCGAAGACGAACAGGGTCATCTTTGGACTTTTCACGTTCATGGATCGATGGTAGCACGTATGCACAGTGTTTTGGGACACTGCTTGATCACCATAAGCAGTTCGTAATATCTTCACTACTTTAAAACATATGATTTGGTTTTTGACATAGAAATTAATGCAGAGTTGTTGTTCTTTCATTTTCGACTCCTTAAAAATTTCCGAATTTATTTTTCTTTACTTTTTGGAACCAAACTCAAATAATAAACGCGAAACACAAAACTTTGCCTGTACGTTGCTGAGGAATGATGCTTCCAAGCAAAGCAAGCCGGCAAACCTTAGTGGTTTCGGCAGTGGGTTTTGTCTGGCGATAATGTTTAAAGTACTAGAACTGGCCGATCCGTCTTCGTATACTCAAGCAACGAAGACATGATCCACAAGAGTCCTTATGCGTTTTGAGTGACGTGCGTTGTTTTGCGTGTTCACGCCGTTTTCTTAACCCTGCGCTGATTTGCACTAATCCTTCCGCACAAACGATTAAAACAAATCCTGCAACGGATACTGCTTGAACGATATATGTTCCCTAAATATTCACTGCATTTCTAAAATGCAAGTCAACAGTTCGGTAAATGCTGTTTTAGTTTTTGATTGTTATAGATGTGTATGCTTATGGTTGTTTATTCTGTAGTATTTACTGTCTACTTTGTTTGTTAGAAAACAACCATTCTCGCTTCGTAACAGACAATACGTTTGGTTCCTGTGTGCACGGAAGGGCTCTGAAAACAGCTCGTTACTGCGACAGCTCTCGCAGAAATCCGTCCAAACGATCTGATGGACGACAATGTTGCGTTCTGCATTTCGCGGTTTGTCCTGTGCTAACGCGAAACTCTACGGTGAGGCGTCGGCGAATTTTCGCACGATTCAACCGACAACGCCCGACCCGATGATGACATCAATGAAATCAGTGTCGTCAAAGTACGCTAACTAACTGCGCCATGCTCCACCATCTTATCGCAATCATTCGTTGCGTGACATTACAGCTTATTCGATGCTCGTACGATAGTGTGCATAACCCAGGAGTTACCAGGGTTGATTTTTATAATGTTGTTGGTGCTCCTAAATTATTGTTGTTGTTGGTGTTCTTCAATTATTTTAATTATTGGTGTTCTTAAGTCAAGATTGTTGTTGTTGTTATTGTCGCAATTGTTGTGGCTGTTTCTCCGTTTCTTGTGTTGTTGTTATCGTCGCAATTGTTGTGGCTGTTTCTTCGTTTATTGTGTTGTTGTTGTTGTTGTTGCTGCTGTTGTTGTTGTTGTTATCGCCGCAATTGTTGTGGCTGTTCCTTCGTTTCTTGTATTGTTGTTGTTACTGTTGTTCTCGTGTTGCTTTGCTGTTGTTGTTGTCTTGTTGTGGTTGTTGTTGTTCAGGGATCTGATGCGTCTCCCCTGGGGGGCCCCATGGCAGGCAGCTGCCGGATATGGCGGCCACAGCGAGGCACGTACGCGTCTTAGCTAGACTCGAAAACGCTTGAAAAAAGAAAAGAAAAGAGGAAAAACAGCGACCACAAATACGATCAGCGAACGCTAAACAGTTAATTTCGTTGACCGCCGGTCAAACCGACCGAGTCGAGCCCATTCACGGTACGATTAAGCCGGGAACAATTATTACTCGATGCACGATTCGTGTTGTATTAAACAGATAGACGCCGGAGTTGAGCAAGCGTTCCACCACTCATAGACCAACCGTTTTCATTCCTGCATCGCTAAAATGAATACAAGACGATGGGACACGTTCGTGATGCATTTGATTTAAGCTTAACACCCATATATATATATATATATATATATATATATATATATATATATATGTCGCTGTGTGCGTTGATTCTAAACAGATTTCTGGTTTTGCAACGTTGGTACACCTTGTAAGAGAATGGGCCAATCGTTACTATCTGCACTAACAATATCCACAATTTTGAGTTGTGCTTCTTATTCAGTGTGACGTGTAATCAGGCCCATGCAAAACGCGTCTTACTCTTATTTTATCCTTGTTCTTTTTAGACGTGTTTTTAATTCTCACACTTGTTCACATAATGTGGGAGTTTGCTCAGAAGAAACTACCCATTAAGATTTACCTCTGTTAACCGCAATGTCGAGGGGAGAGGGATGACAAGCCATTGGCACCGCTGTTTATTCTATAATTAAGCGTATATATGAGCCTAGACATGCTAGAAGACAGACTGCTTAATCCGTGCAAATCTCTGGGCTCGGGTAAGTTCGATGGGTGCTTTGGTGAGCCATTGCCAAAGCTTTGAGACGGCTCTCGGAATCGCCTCTCGGCAGCTGGGCGAACTTCATTGCTGGGCGTTGGAGTGATTTTGTATGATCTCGTACGCCGCCTCATGCAGTGTTTAAAAATAACTGGTTGTATAATAGTACACAGGGCATGGTAGTAGCCCTATTGGTGACGTTGGTGGTTAACGACACCTCTATTGGTGGTCTGGGAAGATGAAAGCGATGCCGTCAAGGGCGAACACAGGACACAGACGGAGAGAGACAGGGAGAGTAGGCGTCCTTGTTCGTTTTCCTTGTTGTGTTTGCCGTTCGGGACGAGAGAGCGTGTGTGAGTCAGACTCAGACGGGTGATAGGGTGGGTCGGCAAATCAAGGTACCTGAGAGGTCCGACAGCTGTGCATACCTTTGCGACGGCGCCGCAGACGGTGCCAGAAGCGAGGATGACGACGACGGCGACAACAACAACAACAACCCATAGTAAAATAAAAACAGCATCAACATTTAATAATAACAGCTACCTCAATCGAATAAAAACAACAACAACAACAGCAACAGCTGTATCAATAAAGCAACCCCAAAAACTGCAACAAACGCAGCAACAGTATCAACCTCATCAATAACAACACCAAATAGGCGTTATTGATCTAAGCAGGCACAGCAGACAGACAAACAGTCGTTCAGCTTTCCATAGTTGTTTGTTCATCAGCCTCATCATCTTTCGCTTCGCCGTTTCTTGCGGCGATGACAACCATTTCCATTGGAACTACTTTAGACCGCGCCACCCACCGGCTGAACTGAGAGGACCGTGCCGGCACAGACAACAACAACACCAGCAACAACAATTAGAACAATAACAACAACAGTGACAACAGTAAACAATAAGAACAATAACAACAGTGACAACAATAAACAATAAGGACAATAAAAGCAACAAAAGCAGTAACAACAACATCAACATCATCATCATCAACAACAACCGTAACAACAACAACGACAACAACAACAACAACAACAACAACAACGCCGAAGGTGGCGGCAGAACTTCTCTCGTCAGGGTTCGGTCAAGGCCTTCTGCGGAGAAAGTGGCGCGTGCCGATCCGCTCGTTCACTTGCCCCTACAGCTTGCCACCTACAGCCTTTCCGCCCTGACTGACGATTCAATGACTGAATATCTGGCTGTCTTTGCGAGGCGGTCTACCTGGCTAAACGAATGGACAGATAGATGCCCGACCTTCGAAAAACACCAATGGTGAATGTGGTGGCGGTGGTGGTGGCGGCGCTGCTGTTGCTGTTGTGGTTACTGCTGGTTGGGTTTTGATAGCGGTGGCATTCTGCGGCAGCCTGATGTCCACTGTTCCCCGACACCCCAGGCATTCGTTTAGCATAGTTTTAGCGAAAAATTCTAGTTTATCGAGATTTAAAAGCTAGTGCTGGTTCCATTATTTCTAGCAGAAATGATGGTGGTCATGTTTTGGCATCGGTAGTGTGATACGTGGGCCATTCAGTGAGGAAGGTAGAGAAAAAAAACAATGTAGCTAACCAACTGAAAACAATCGATGCACGCCATGTCCATCTCAGAGACTTATTAGTCCGTTTAATGGTCAGAGCGGGAGCGGAATGCGGAGGCTATTAAGTGCATAAAGTATGCCAGTATAGCTTACTCCCACGACTTCCGCCCGCTGGCGTTTGCGACACTGGGAGGACCTGGCCCGAAGACCTCTAAAGTTATTCAACCATATCGACAAGGCCCTCAACCGTTTGACAGGGAGCACCAGAGCTGTCGAATATCTGCATGAGAGACTATCATTGGATTTTTAGAGGATAACGCCACCTCTGCGCGTGTAGCTGTGCCTGGAGGAGCCTAGAGGAAATTGCGATCTCTTATATATATATATATATATATATATACATATGTTAATACTTACCCAACAGGAAGTTATGTACGTGCCTTGTATATATATATATATATATATATATACCGAGCAAGATGGCTTAGTGACAAAGCCTTTGCATTGCATTCAAGGAGGACTGGGTTCAAGACCCAGAACGGCCATTGTTAAATTGGTTTGCATGGTTTCCAACTTAGACAAGGTAAATGCCGGAGTGGACAAAAAATTAGCCATGACATGAAAAAGTCGTACACGGGCGTTAGCCTTACGGAAAAATCTTAAAATATATATATATGGGAGCAGAGTTAGTCTCTCCACACCGGTGCAGATGCGGTGACGAGGTCGACTCCCTAGGTCACCATGGACTCTCCTGTCTCCAGAGTTCAGGCAGAATCGCACGCCACTCGGCGTTGAACGAGACATTTAGCAGAGGGCTTCGATCGGCAGGCTACCCATGCATTTTAGAGCCGTCTGGCTTAGTCAGAGACGATGGAAGGAGACCTGATGGAATGACCCTAACTCCCTTTGAGCGGGGCCAAATGCTGGTGTGGGACGCGACCGTAACCGACTCTTTAGCCCCTCAATGGTCGGTACGGGCGCAGCCCGCCCTGGACACGCGGTAGCCCTAGCGGAAGCAGCCAAGTGCAGAAAATATTCAAGCATCGGTTACCCACACTTGTTCTCATCGCTTGCATTCGAGACATTGGGGAGGCCTGGGTCGCTCACGACGGGCGCTACAGGAGACAAGAGGGCGGGCGAGTATTTACTGCAACGTCTGTCATTAGATGGTCAGAGGGGGAATGCCGCTTCGGTGAAAGGTACCCTGGCTAGGTGGACCAGCCCAAGCCTGGACCTAGTGCCTTGACTTATGCCCCAGCGGGCTGTGCACACGTTCTTACATCACAAATGTATAATTTGCTACACTTAAATAAATTATGATAAATATATATATATATATATATATATATATACATATATATATATATATATAGATATATATATATATATATATATATATATATATACATATATATATATATATATATATATATATACATATATATATATATATATATACATATATATATATATACATATATATATATATATATATATATATATATATATATATATATATATATATATATATACTTAAAACAGACTAATCTTACCTGTCATCCCGTTGGGCAACACACACATCCACTGTTTGCTATCAAGCCTGTATCGTGGGCCTTTCTGCCAGAGAGGAAGAAACAATACAAAACGATCTTGTCAAAGACTGCTAAGGGCAGCGTATGAAAAATAGGCTCGACAACTCATCAAGGATGAGTGCATTGCATACGACATACATGCCTACCGCTGTCTATTCGTTTGGCCCGTGTCTTGGCCGGCTGGGTCGTCTTGTATCGGCATCAGCGAGACGATCGTGAGACGACGAAGGCCCGAGGTCATGAGTGGGAACAGCAACCTTCACTGTGCGCGACGGCTTTGGCTTCACCCGTCCGTCCGTCCGCCTGCTCGTACCGTACCTTTTTCTGCTTCATTCGTCTTCGTCTTTGCGGTCGCCGTTGTTGTCTTCATGGCGGTGTCCCTAGATGCTTTAGAAGTTGCTCTGCTGCCAGCACGGGCGAGACCAGATCATTGGTGCTGGTTTCCGCTGACTTGTAGGCTTACTGCCCCCTGAAAATGAAAAAGCAACCCATTCGCCGGTTGATTACGCACTGAACAAGAGTTCGCCTCGTCGTGCACCACTTACCATCAAGTGCTGCTGACGACTGGGTGTTCCGGCCTGCTTTGAAACGAAGCTCGTTGCAGACTCAATAATGCCACGAGCTGAATGATGAACACCTGTCTGCTGGCGAAACGCCGTGAATATACGCATCAGCTTCTTTGCACGCGTGTATAGCTTAGCATATACACATCCGACAGCACGCGACTGTACGCCCGTATTGCCGACTCAACGACCTTCTGCACAGCAAATTTCCCCGACCACTCCTATGAGTGACGAAATCACCATTCCCGCACCCCGCGCGCCGGTGCGGTGAACAGCTTCTATGAATCGACATCCAGCTGAAGAAAAATCAGCAGCAACAAGAGAAAGATGTTGCGTTAATGCACGATGTCCCACCGGGACGATGCATGCGCGTTGACCACAAATGTGTCGTGTCTATTACGAAGAGGACTGACTATTCCTCCTCATCTGCACACTGTCAAGTAAATTCCAAGTGATTGGTACTCGTTCAAGGCGCTCGTCAAAGGTGATTGAGCAGTCAGCGTTGAATGCTACAGCAGAAAAAATAGTGACCCACCCTAGTGCCTGCATACGTATTTTTCCACGTACGGCATTCTTTGTGTGAATGTAACTTGTGTGTCCGAAAGCTCTAAGTGACGCGGATGGGAATGCATCATTTGCGCCACTGCGTAGCCTACATGCCGAGAAGTGAGTAGTAAAACATACCCGTGTTGTATGATAGAAGCTTTGTAGAATATGCCGTTATATAATACGATATATATTTGTGCACAAACACAGATGGTTCTTCAATTAAATACGCATAAATCGTTAATACGGCATAGTATCTGAGAGGTGTGCACAAGCGAGTCTGTCTAACCAGTTTAAAATAAGAAGGAGAATACAGACTCGCGCGGCAGTCGGATATGCTTTTTCTCATACAATCGAATACTTCGGGTAAATAATATCAGAAATCTGTTCATACTATTAATTTTTGTTAGTATATTTAACTGGTAATAACTGGTAGTATATATATCACATTCGTAATGCCAAATACTTTTTTCGATACGCTCGTTGCCGTTTAACACTGCAGTCTGGAGTGTCTCCACTTATAGTTGGCAAACACACGGTCACAGGGAACTCCGACAAAGCGGCAGCTATGAAAGCTTATCTTGAGAGCGTATATGTTCAGCCGTCTAGGATTCCCAATACCGTTAACAGATCCCGACCGTTCTCATAAATGACATTATTTTTAACAAGGAGAAGGTAATTGTGCACCTCAACAGCTTTAAGAGAAAGTGCTCGCGGACTCCCGACAACCTTCCCCCAATTTTATTCAAAGAGCTCTCTGTCAGTTTGGCTAATACATTATCACTGATACTTCGAAGACGGTGAAGTACCGAGTTTCTTTCGGCAATATATTATCACCCCGACGCACAAAAAGGGTTTGTGCGTCTTGGTGATAATGGATTATTGACCTTGTTTGGTAAAGGAGAAAATAATTGTGGCTGAGCTTTACACATTTCTTGATTCTAAAGACCTGTTGGACTACTCACAACATGGTCTTACAAAGGGTCAATCAACGGGTACCCGTTGGGCGCTGGCCCGAAATCGCAACATTCCTTTGCATGTTGTTTACTTTGATTTTTCACGTGCATTCGATCGCGTTGATCATCATCTGCTCCTAACAAAGATGTCAGCGTTAGGTATCGGCTCCAGAATCATAAACTGGTGCAGAGCATACCTGAGAGACCGTACATTTGTCGTCAAAGTTGAGCATAGCTATTCCGTGGTCTTCAAAAACCTTGGGGTAATTTTCGACCGCCAAATGAAGTTTAGACCTCACATGGCCGAGGTTGTCAAAGCCGCGCCTCAAATGTGTAATCTCATAATGCGGTCCTTTATTATACAGGATCATAATGTGTACTTAAAGCTGTATCAAACCATAGTGGTACTAAAGTGCTGTCACGTATGGATGCCATTCTATAGAAGAGATGTTGACTTTTTGCAGAGCGTGCAGGATAAATTTGTGAAACGAGTTGCTCGTCGGTGTTGCCTACTACGCGAGCGTATCATATTGGCTAGTGTTAGCGAATACCAATCCTATGCCGATTACCGCATGTTTAAACAGCTAGCGCGTCAGAATGTTATTACTAGATATTTTGTTATTAGACCAAATAATCTTCAGAGCGGGGTCTCCATCCACCCCCACGAGGTTGCTCGTGTGGACGTTGTAAACAGCTCATTTGCCTGGAGGATTGCACGTCGTCGGCGAGCAGCTGAATCTCGCAACCGGAGACAAGAGATCTGCGGCTTCCTTGAGACAGCGCCTCGACCTCGAAGTCCAACGCGGGAACACGGCGTCCGTCTGCAGCACGCTGCTGAAGTGGTCCCAACCCACTCTATACGAGATAGAGTAATATTCCGTTCCACACGTTCTCGGGAGGCAATTGTCGCTCCATTTGTATTCTTAATAAGCATGTGAAGTATGTATATATATATATATATATATATATATATATATATATATATATATTTACATATTTAGGAAAATGTGTTTAACTAATGGGCTGCCGTTGCGGTCTGGTATCAGCAATGTGAATTGTAAGCTTTGCTACAAATCAATTATCAATATATATATATATATATATAGGGCAGCAACCACATCGCAAGGATGCGAGAAGGGTTCAGATGAACACACGTCTGGCGTATATATATATATACATATATATATATATATATATATATATATATATATATATATATATAAATATATACGGCAGCAACCACATCGCAACGATACGAGAAGGATTCGGATGGACACACGTCTGGCGTTCTTCAGAACGGCCGAGAAGAGGATAGTTTGAGTTCATGTTTATTGTGTTATTTTTTACTGGTTCACAAGACACCGTGGCGTGCTGGCCTCCCAAGAGATGCCAGATTACGCTCTCGGTCGAAGTCGGTCGGAATTCACATCGGCTTGTGTTTGTTTTTTATAGGAATACTGATTAATTAATGTGTTTGTTTTTGTTAACCCATTTTCTTAGATGCACATAGCAGAAAATTTAACACTTCAGTCGAGTAGGTATTCAGCACCAATGCATTGCATCAAGATTAACCACACGCCCCTGGAGCAAAATAGCCACTTTCCCCATTTGGGTGTGATATTGAACCCACGCCTAACCTTCAATGGGCACGTTGAGCAAGTGCTAGCAAAGGCAGTAGTGGCCGCGGTACTGCTGGGTGAACTTCGCGATATCGACCGTAATACAGCCATGAGTATACTCTAACCAAACATCCTTGCAAGATACTACCTATATGTAATAGCACACGCCCTTACAATAGGCTACCTAAAAATAACGAATCAGGAAAATATGTATATATATATATATATATATATATATATTGAATGAGTGTCAACACTTGAATGAGTACTCGAAAAGTGCCTTGAACGGACTTTTTCATAATACTTTATGTCGGACAACCTACCGTTTAGTCATACGGCCTTACGGCGCAAAACCTCAAATCTAATAGCCATGTAAGCTAATAAACGGTCCAATATCAAATGCATCATGTAATGACTACTGATACTATGGTGAACAAAAGTTGATTATATATATATATATATATATATATATATATATATATATATAACATATAAGATATTAGAAGAACTTGCTACAAAACATGCACAAGTGGATCTGACTCGACTTTGCAAAACATCTAGCTGACACTAAATGGTCATGGATTCAAATCCGCCATGGCGGATTTTCAACACAAGGCCGTATAAATTTCACATTTGCGGCACTGCTTAGCAGGCTTTGAAAATGCAAGGACATTGTAGGTAACTATTGCCACAATAAGACGTTCTTTAAAATCTATATGTTTATGAATTTCAGGTAAGGACCGTGCATCACTATGACGGAGATGAGGGTGTAAATCGTTTCGAGCTATACTAGTTCGAGGTATGCTTGGCCATAGAGTTATATTGTCGTCGTGCTGTAGTGCTACATGGGTATGTATACAGACGTTTTTGGCTGTTTAGCCAGATCGTTGAAGCCGTAATATCCGATTGCCTCTATTATATTATATATACATATATATATTACGAGTAGATATTCCTTTACCTTCCATTTTTTTTGGGTGTACCTATCATATGAAACCGCCCTAACGCCAAGGATGCCGGTTATGCCCGATTTTCAAAGATCGACATTTAATTATCATGTCGGTCTACATATGCTTTATAACATGCTATCACCATAAGTCGGCCATCGTTTTAGTAATCGACGACAGACTTGAGTGGATAATTATCGGGGAAGAGATACAAGTACTGGATGTCAACATTACTTTCGTAATTTGTAGTCATTTCATGTGCACTTGTATCGCTTTATAAAAACGGTTAGGAGGTAAACCTCCATATACCTATTAACGATACCGAGCTTATTGCTCTATGTTATCTAAAATAACTTATATATATATATATATATATATATATATATATATATATATATATATGTATAAATATATATATATATATATATATATATATATATATATACTATTGAGCAATAACAGATCGTGAACAAACAATATGTGGAGTCCTACCTCCGAACTGTCTTGAAAAAGGTATACAAATTTATATATATATGTATATATATATATATATATATACGATTGAGCAATAACAGATCGTAAACAAAAAATATATAGAGTCCTACCTCCGAACTGTTTTGAAAAAGGTATACAATTTTATATATATATAGATGAACGTAAAAATAATATGTTGGCAAATGAGTACCGGTTATATATACATTTACCTTTGAAGAATTAAGGTTATTATTGTAGCGGGCTGAGCTTAACAGATTTGGCTTAACATGGTACTATCAAGACTATGATGTGGCTATTAAACAGGCGCCTTAAAAATCAGATAGACTAGTTCTAGTTTAATATTAGGTACGTCTTAGTCGTCTGTAAGAAACGAAGAATAACTGATGGTGGTGGCCAAATATCTGGCCCTAGGAAACCACGTGAGACATCGGTGAAGTTTTTTCTTGTAGAGGTGGAAAATGCTTTACGCACACCATTCGATGTTAATGGAGGGTAGTGTGGGACTAAACGTCGGGGGAGAGTATAATACTCGATCCAATCTGCGCGCGCTACCAACTAAAAACCACCTCTCCCACCCTCTCCTGGTTCGGAATTGTGAACCATTACCTTGAGACCAGAAGAGGGGAGTCCCATGCTGCGACCCTCTCCTTAGTCTACGAGTATGTCCTAAGCAGGAAGTGGGTCCTGCTCGGGAGTGGACACTAGAGGCCTACTATTAAATCGCGATCTGCGGCGATCCTCCTGGCAAAAATTTTCACGCATAAGCCCGTCTAGGTATAGGATCCCAGCGTGCCAGTCCGTTGTCGACTTGAGCATGTTGGCCACGATGGTCGTAGCCGGGCTACCTTTGTGGACATAGGAGGAGTCTGTGCGGTAGGTCGCAAGGGCATCGCAGTCCTCTACGGTGTGCGCCGCGTCATCGGGTGCGCATGTGGTGCAGAAAATGGAAGTATCTGTATTCGCTTTGTCTATGCGGAAAAGGTAGGACTGGAATTGTCCATGCCCTGTGAGCACTTGCACGGATTGGAGAAAGTACATACATGGGGCTCCTCCTAAGAGTGTCTGATGATCACAATGGCACGAAATGCTATTGTGATAAGATAGAGAATATTAATAGCAGCATCTTTGAGGAGAGGCCAATAAAAAAATGGGACAAATACTTTCATTGGTGCTGTGAAGTAGATATCCGCTTGTTTACGAAATGGAGTGTAGCTTTGACACTAGGAGTTGTGAGTTCGATCCCGGCATGACATATCAATCCCTTTTCGAAGCGATATTTCTTAAGATTCGTAAACTTGGAATATGTACATAACACGCGCGCTTAAAACAGATGTATAACTAAAGCTGTTCAATTTGTCGAATTCAACATACGATAAATCACGCCACTTAATTCTATGACTAAACTAGGGCGTTTCAACGCCAGTCAGCTGAAACGACAAAAGGAGGACCGCTCAGCCACTTTGCCGGAACTTTCTGTTGGCTTCTAAAGTCTGCAGTATACATACTTTTTTTGGAGTTCGTTCTCGTCGTAACTTGCTCTGCGTATTACAACATTATGGTTGCGAATTGTTCGTAAGACTGAAAGCCCGTGTACGCAGCACCAGAACATTCATTACATTTAATCTTTGATTGTATACATTACACCGTGTTACGTAAACCATATACCTTTATTTCAATTTTCTCATTGAACAAGGTTTTATTGTTAATATGTACTTAATTGTGTGTACTGAAATATGTATTTATTTGTATTTAAGTACAATAATATTAAACACAATAGTGAGTCAGCATAATACTATTTTGCCTGGGGGTGTTCAAGTATCTATTCAGGGGTATATATGTTGTTATTATTATTGGTCGCCTGAACGGGCTGTCGTTTTTAGCTGTATTTAATAATTATCTTAGTGGACAAGCATATATGACCATCCGCCTCGGCAATGGACATCCTGGACAGGCAGGTGGGGCCGGCGGGAAACTGGCGCAGCGTAGCGACTACCTTGAACATCGACCAGGACACCGGTCGAGTCATCGCTACCACGTGTTCCCTCTATGCGCCAAAAGCCGGCCGTCGGCACTCGGCACGCTTCTCTTAAGTTCGCAGACGCCAAATAGCCGACACACGTTGACTGTTCGTCACCGCCACCATTGTTGTTGTTATCGTTGTCGTCGTCGTCGTCGTTGTTGTGGTTGTTGTTGTTGTTGCTGTTGTTAATTTTGCTCTTGTTTTGGCCCTGCCGTTTAAACGCGCGGACGTCTGCCACGTTTCGACGTAGTTGTTCCCACTGTCGTCGTTCTTAAGAGAAGGAGCGCCGCCGCGGCAAGACGCGCACGCGAAGTGGGCGAGGACGGGAGAGAAAGCCAGATGAGATTTAATTTCAACAAAACAAAATACATTTTAAGAAAGCGATCTATGTATATTCAGTAAATTAGATGTAATCATCGCTGAGAACAGAGAGAGAGCGAGACAGAACAAAGAGAATCGTAGAATGTGAGATGTGGAGATTGATGAGATATAAGAGAGAGGATTATTTGGGTGAGTCAGAGAAGAGAGTAAAGGGAGGGAGAAAGATAAATATTGCGAGAGGAAGAAACTCCAGTTATGTGGTGTGTAGCGAAAGTACCGTGGTCTAGCACGTTCCATTTGTTTGCCTTTGGCGCGGACGACAGAAATTAGCGCTTGATAGCAACACATATATATATATATATATATATATATATATATATATATATATGCGCACGTGCATTACTGCTACTGCAGGGGGGACGCCGGCAGGTGCGTTTGCATGAACAGGATGATCCAGTAAACTGAAAGATAGATAGAATAGCAGGAGTGATGGAGGAGCGAATGGCTAGCAGCATTAGTACAATTGCCAAAGGCCGCCGTAGTGAGAGGTGATTCAACGCTAGCCGACACAACAACAACAACTTCCGAAGTAGCAGCCACGGCTGCTGCTGCTGCAACAACAACAACAACAGCAATAATGCAATATCCAGAACGGCCATAACGCTAGCTGCTGTATTGACACGTAACGGCGTGCGCAGCGATACGGGTCAAGTCACAGATTCGCAAGAACCGCTGTGACATCTCACATCACAATCGGCGCAATCTATGTGCTTCTAACAGTGATTAAGGTGTTCTTGTGTTGTGTAGAGTGTAGTAGTGAGTGACCTTGTTCCTGATCGCTGCGGTGCACTTTGACTAGGAGTAACAAGTCCAACCCCCTGGAATCACCAGTGCCGACAGCAACACGGACGACGCATTGAAGTCGACGCCAATCTGCCTAGCCAATTCTGCGTCCCGCGTGCACGCGCCACTAACCAAGATGGAGGCTATGCACAAAAAGCTCGATCAATTGTATCGGTATTTGGCTCTCAACCATCCGAAGGAGCTGGCCTTTTTCTGTCGTTTTGATACATGGGCCTTGCTTGTGACGATACTGGTCTCATTCGTGGTCATTCCAGGCCTCGTGTTTTCCTACCTTAGACAATTGCGAGCATTCAACGTTCGGAAATTTAATAATGACAAGGAAGTCAGTTCGTCGTCCATTGGAGCTGAGAGCTCCTCCGTCACGCGGTTGCGCGATCTCTGCGGCGGAACATATCTGAGAGCGGAGATCAGCACACACAAATCACAAATGTCGGAATACTACGTGCGCACTAAGGCTGGCACCTATGTGCCGAAAGCGTAGGCGATCAGCAATCCAAAGGGGAAACGCTGAAAATTCGGTCAGGAAGAGGTGCTGAACACTCCGGACAGATCTGCAGTCGTAGTCGGTGAATAAACTACGCCGTCCAGAACGGGCTAAGCCCGGGCACCATTTGGTGGATGCTTACCGAGTCGTACGGCGATTTATGTGACGCGCCCGAAACTAGTCTGCCCGGGGCCATTCCAAAGAAGTCATTTATAGAGTGACGACATTGTAGAGCGATATTAGTGTGCAGTTTTTAATATTTCAGCCAAACGCACGGCTGACCGCCATGATCAAATGTGCCGATTCAGGTGTTGTCTTAGGGAATTACGTTATGACAATGGCTTCAGGTCAGATGAGAGCGCGAGCAAGGTACTTACTGCCTCCCTAACATACATGCAATTTAAAGCTCCCTTATATATACATATGTTTGTGTGTGCGTGTAAATATATATATATATATATATATATATATATATGTACATTTATATATATAGGAGTTTGTGACATCGTTCTTTGTTTGTTCGTTTTGTGCAGGGAGGCGTTTTTTTCTGTGATCGTCGATTAAATTGTATTTAACTGAGAGATATTTATATGTCTATGCATGAACATACGTGGATATAAACGATAAATTCCAAACGTCTGTGTTACACGGCAAGGTTGTTTTCACTTGATTTTAAGTGCATGGTCTTCGGAAAGCGTTACGTAGTGCTAGTTACGTACTATACGCGTTTTATGTCAGTAAGTTGAAAATCGTTCCAGTGGCCAGTTAGGGTGTGGAACTTATCTGGGATATTTTGATGAAGCGAGCTTGCAAGAGTTGGGTGTCACTTTAAAGCCATATATCTCAAAAAAGTTCTAGAGGTGCACTGAACTATGTGGTCTGGGGGACTAGTGTGCTAGTCAAGGTTGCCATGTACCGGGGTGTGTGCAGGTTCGATCCTCAATGTTGATCGAATTTTCATTGAGCGGTGCTCATTGAGATTAAATGATAAATCATACACCGCTGACAGTCAGTGGTCATGCTGCCACAAGGACTGCTAGGGAAACCCTAGATATCTCAACACGCCCGGTTGTCGGTGCATTGAAGATACGCCCCGCGGTGATTCCAAGCCCGTCGGGGACGGAGGATAGTCTAGAAATAGAAAGGAATGCACCGAACTAGGCGGAACCGCTTGGTCTATCTGGTTGCATGTACACCACTCTTTAAAACAGATCTTAAAAAGCGCTTGAATTACACACTTGCATGTACATCCTGCACACCTTAGAGTAGGAAACTAGGATGAGTGACATTGATATGGAATTTTATCAAACCAAGACGCGGACTAGTGACAGATGGCAGAGATCATGGCAACTATACCTACTACACTGCTGGAACCCACCACTTATAAATACACTTATACGGATACATATGTTACGCAGTCGAAATGAGAACTAAACGTTTTAGTAACTAGAAATTAATGGCTTTGGAGAGCAAGGTCAATGGAATCGTTGAAAAGTAGACGCGGATAATTGGAACGCGAAATGCAGGAGAGCAATCGAATAATGAAACTGTCAATTTCTCACCTCTATTGGTTTGCCTCTGTTGAATCAGCAAAGACGAAATTAATCGTGAAAATGAAACGTTACTTACCTATTGTCCCTTGCCACGGCAATTGCCCGGTGCTGTGTGAAACAAACGTTATAAATTACGTCCACCAGGCGTTTATACTATATACATATATTATAAACGCTACTATATATATATATATCGGTATTTATATACACAGAGTCGTATGTCTATATTCTTAATATATGCATCTACTCTTGCTGACGTTAGTTGTGCTTGACGAACCTCATCTATATTCCGCTACGCTGCGAATGTATGTGGTGCTGACTCAACGTTTTCGACCAGAAACAGGCGATTTATGTTGCATATATATATATATATATATATATATATATATATCACTAAATTTTATCACGGGCAGTTTGCAGAGTTGTATCAAAAGAGGACATCTTTTTTATTTTATTTCAAATGCATTTGATAAGGCATGCATGGCATTAAGATTTCACTCCATCACAAATTGAAGTGGGCTGCACTTTGTTCGGCCTAGACCATGGAGCTTGATGAGGTATGAGTAGAACTAATGCGTGTGAACTCGCTTGTTTATAGTTACTGTATTCGTGTAGCCGTTGTGGCCATTTGACCGTTGTCGTCGATTTTATTTTGTTGTGGGTATTTCTTTGCTGTCGTTGTCTGTGCAAGAATACGAACTGTTTTGGCTGTCGCCTTTTATACCGCTGTATATGGTACGCGCTTTCATTATTACCGGTACCACGACCACTACTACTAAGGTCAAAGGTTCAGTTCTCCGATAGGAAATTAACTTGCGATTTCAACCTTCGAGGGAGTCGGCTACGGCGACACGTCGAAAGGTGTCCTTGATCATATGTTTGCTCCACTAAACCTACTAGGGCGACCCGTCTTGGCGTCTTCGTGCTGATAACCTGTCGATAACAGGGAGCGGTCAAGAAGGAAGAGAAGCCGGTGTTCCTGGAGAAGCTTTCGCAGTTGTTGTCGTTGGTTCCATTTTACATTTTTGTTGTTGTTACTGTTGTTGTTGTTGCTGTTTCTGGTATTGCTGCTGCTGCTGTTGTTGTTGTTGTAGTCGGCGGCATCATCATGGGTCACCAGTGTCGACAACCAATGATCCAAGCGGTTGATTCAAACGAAACTCAACTCGGAACAGCATGATGATGATGATGATGATGACGACGATGATGATATTGTGTAGCGATAAGAACAGAAAGGGCAGAGTGGAGTGACTACAACACGAATAACAGCGCTGGCAACGATCACCGCACTCTCTTGAATTAATATCCCCTTATTGTTGTTAGGAAAGCGAACATTAGTCTTGTAGTAGCATGTAGTAGTATTCATCACACTATTAATTGCACTTCTGTATAATGCTAAATTCATTTAGTTAGTAGTTCGAGCTATGGCCGGAATAGAAACGTGTTTAGCGTTGTTAACCATTTGCGCCTGTGCCACGCGTGTCGTTACGATACAATACCACAAATGGAGTGCCTAACGATTTATGCAGCCGTATAATCTGTCAATGCCATCTACATTTGTTGAAACTTTCAATTTCGGATGACATATATCTTGCTTCTTTTTCCTGTCTCATAGATAAGCAAAAGGAAAAGTGTTTCAAGGTTAGAAACGTCGAGTTTCCTCAGACAACAGGCACTGGCACCGTCGCGAAAACCACCAAGATATCGTCGTAGCCACACGTAGCGCAGCAGGCTGTCTGTTTAACGGACTACTGAAGAAAACACTCGGCACACTATGCGACTTTCAATTACACTTGCACTCTGTTGTCAATAAACCTACACACCAACAAACACGAACACGCGAACACATCCACAGGCATACAACGACACATGTGCAAGAGAGGGCCTATGTCTAAGGCAGGTTTCCGCTGTGAAAGCAGTCTCTGTGGCACACAAAAACCTTTTCTGGGGTACAACCTCTATCCGCACCGTCATAACTCTCGAATACCTTACTTTTGTCAATGACGGCAACAGCAGCAGCAGCAACAACATTAGCGACAACAGCAATAACAATATCATTAACAACAACAACAACAATATTAATAGCAACAACAACAATAACAGTTGCAACAACGACAACAACTCTTACTAGTGGCGGCAAGAATCCTTTGCTCGTTGGTAGTATCCGCGCAATATCAAGTGGGGTGGCCAATCACTCAATCAGCCATGTTAGTCATCGCCCGTGAGAGACGCGTGAGTGTGCCGCGGACATTTGCAAGGCTGTCCTGGATCCAAGTCCTAATGGGTCAGACAGATCTAGGCCAATTCTAGGCGGTTCGCGGTGCCAAGACTGGTTTTTCTGGACGATTTGTGTCGTGGACAACACCCGAGTAGTGATTCAATCCCTGAAATTGCCGTGACGACTCTTGTGACAAACAAAGCACTCAGCACAGAAACAAATCGAGAAAAACAAGCGACCAGACAGGGGAAGGGAGAGAGCGCGCTTCACCAAAGCACTCGAGAGAGACTGAACTGCGATCGGCAATAAAGACTTGCGTACCTACCGTATATGTGTACCGTTTTTGTGTGTACGTGCATACACATCATCATCCACATATGTGACTCGTAGCTAGTGTAAGTTCATGTACGACTGTGTTGCACAATTGAGCAGAACCTCGCGACCGTTGCTTCGCCCCATTGCCGAAGCGTCACTTCGAATGACATTAGGTCGGGGCCGCCCAACCGGCCCGAATCTCGCGCTCGCCGCGGATCTACTGCGACGTGAATGAAGGGGCCAGCCGCCTTAGCATAGAACCTAACATCAAATGAACATCATTGGATGATTGTATAGGAAGACACAGTCTATGGTTTGTTGCACCTGCAGCATGTCTAAACTTTATAGGCGGGGGCTGTTGTTGTGGCCGGTTTTTTTGTTCGGCTAATGGCACTCACCTTTCTGTTAGCGGCCGCCTTCCTCTACGAACAACTGGGAAAAAAACAGCACTGTCTACAAAATGAGGTAAGTTGCAAACGTCTAGACCAGCTACAACGTTTCTGTACGCAACACGATCACAACATAACTGTGACTATAGTCGACCTATTAACACTATTATGATTATTGTCAATATGTATATAGCATTTATTATTATCAGAGCCCCGACCTTGTAGAACCCTCTAGTGACAAAAAAGAAAACGGCAGGCGCTCTTAAACCGTCAAAAACGAATTACGAACGATTGAGTCTATCTCGGGCGACGTTCGTTCACGCGTTGACACGCTAAGTCATCGTGTTAGCTTGGACAACATCTTTCGCTGGAAGAAACTGTTTTGACTCCAATCTTTCG
This sequence comes from Dermanyssus gallinae, assembly GCA_003439945.1. Lineage (NCBI taxonomy): Eukaryota > Metazoa > Arthropoda > Arachnida > Mesostigmata > Dermanyssidae > Dermanyssus > Dermanyssus gallinae. The sequence continues at coordinate 159,467 of QVRM01000484.1, forward strand.
TCAAACTGATAAGGTTCAGCGACCAAACGCCTCGACTATAGGGCGAAGTGGTCGTCCTTCTCTCAGTTCAGGCTGCCACCACAGGAACGCCAGAACAGCCAATAACTACCATCGTACTGAAAGTGTTTTGGCGATATCTATTAATAATCGCGCCTCTCGAACGGACTGGCGAGCCAGGCGTTTGAACAAACGCGCACTGACGATGTTGCGAGGAGCAGCTAGACGACTAATGCGTTGGCCGGTTCACGACAGTGAAATCTTGCGATTTGTGATAACAAGATAAATAGCAGCACGATAAGGATGCATAGATTTTTCTTAGAAGATAGAAAACACTATATATATATATATATATATATATATATATATATATATATATATATATATATATGGCAGGTAGTAAATGTCCGTCCTGTGTGGTGTCCAAACGAGATGTTTTCCTTCCTTTCAAGAGATTCTCCCACACACTCCACAAGACGACGTTTGAATTTCCTCGACATCTGAAAGCAAGTTACGCTTGGCAAGACGGAAAAAATTTGAAGACGGAAACAATCTTGTAGAGGAGTAAAATCTGCAGCAAGACAACTAGCCTCTAACGATGTAGTCGTGACGGTCGAGATCAGGTGATTGGGGCGTTGCGAGACAACACCCCCCACCACGCTAACAGAGGCCTTTGCCTTATTTGAGCGGCCGAAAACAAAAACATCCAAAACAATGCATGCCAGGACGTCCCAAAGTGCTTTACGATAACTCGGAGGAATTCTTCGGAGCTAGTCTTATTTTAATTGGAATTTTCCATTCCAGTTTTGATGCGTGGTTAAATGTGGTGTTAATGAAGTAATCCACGCCGTCCGCACATATTTGCACTACGCGCACCCATAGCACAAAATGGTCATTAAGCTCGACCATAAGAATGCCTTTAATCCTGTTCGACGCAACTTAATACTCCAAATGATACCAAGGCTTACACCTCACCTCTATCAACCACGCCATCGAGCATAAAGCAGGGAGATAAGCCTGTTGGTGACTACAAGCATCATAGCAATAGCAAATTGTGTTCCCGCTGGCTTAACATCTTTGCTTAGCTCTGAGGGAGCTACCGGACAACCTCTGTGTCCTGAGATCAGGTCCAGCTGCTTAGACGATGTGACAGGTTAGCAGGTTCTCCCAGGCTGTATTGTCTGACATCGAATGGAGTTAAGCGTTTTAATGCTACCAAAAGGTCTTATGCTGGATGTTCATATGGTCACATGCCCCCCATTGCCATAGGGAGTTACACAAAACAAATACCGTTTTTTCTGCTACGAGTCGATTTAATTCAATTTATTCACACTTTATCGTGTCATTATACCTAGTTATGTCCTATAAGCTGACATTTGGTGAGCATACACATATGTACATTTAGATTTCTACTTATAAAATACATATGTTCATATACCAACATCGTCAGGAAGATAAAACGTTTAATTCTGTAAGCTGAGTCAATGACCTAATTTGATTACAATTTCCCACATGATCTCTATCACACACGTTTCGACAGTATTTGCAGACACAGGTTTGTTCAGGTTCGTGATAACCTTGCGTCATGCACGTCAAATGATGGAAGCCGTGCACGGCAATCCTGGTGACCAAATGACGATTCGAAGGTACAGTAGGCTGGGGCTAGTGGGAGATTAAATTTTTCGCGTATGTCTTCTACAAACGATGGCGTATCGGTCAACAAGTAGACCAATCTGTTTCTCGATGTCGTGTGCAGCCCGAGCACCATTTTCAGAAATGCAGGTTTCACTCTATCCAAGGTTGTCAAGTCACGCACGGTTAGTTTTTCCCAGACGATCTGGATTCCATAGGTTGCTGTCGGTGCGATCTTCAGGTCGAATAAGCTCACGGCAATAGCAACTGCAAGTTTCTGTGGGGATTCGATCATAGCTGCGGCCACGATCGCCTTCCGAGCTCGCTCCTCGATATGAGCCGAGAATGACTTACCCGTCGTTGTTAATGTGAGGCCGAGGTACGTAAAGGAGTTTACTATTCTTAAGCTTTGTCCGTCAAGGCGGAATGAATCACTACCTGCCAGCCTCCCACCTCTTCTTAACTTCATAGCCTCGGTTTTTGTGTTGTTAATTTGAAGTCCTACAGTCGCGACATAATTATGCAGAGTTATCAGCGCTTGTTGTAGGCGAAATCTACTCGGGCTGTACATAACGAGGTCGTCTGCGTACATGATTACCTTCACGTGGGGGTGTCGCTGATTGATGTGTGAGGGGAGGTCATTGACGAGGACAGCGAAAAACAGTGGGCTTAGGTTGTCGCCTTGAGCTAAACCTGTTGTCTGCTCTATTCCATTTCTCTCAGCTACTCCATCGTCAATAGATACCTGGTTCTTATGTAGGATATCTTTCAGTAGGCCCAGGATATTTTGTGTCACACCATGCTGTGAGAGTATGGAAAGTACAATGCATCTTGAGCCGGAATCAAATGCTACTTTAAAGTCGACAAAGACAGCAAAGAGATGTCGCCTCGCACTCCTTAGTGTCTTCTCGATGTCATCTAGGAGTATCGCGCACGCCGACATCGTAGATTTACCGCACCGAAAACCGTGTTGGGATTACGACCATGGTGCATTCCCTCCAAGTTTCTGGAATTTTTCCGCTGGACAGGCGCGCATTGAATAAGGCAGTCCAACATCGTACAAACGCCAATCCTTTAATGTGTTCATTAAAAATCCCGTCTAGACCACATGCTTTCCGGTTCGGTAACCTGAAGATGGCCTCCGTGACTTCGGCAACCGTGAACTCACGTTGAAGGTCCACGATGTCTTCGAGGTCGTTTGGCAGCCAACAGGAGTAGTAATACGGCACCTCGACAGGAACCGTGTCGCAGGAGCTTAGGATCCCCCTAAAGTGTGCCTGGAGCCTCTCCGGATCAACGGGACAGCTTGCTCTAGCAGGTCTTGAGAATCGTAGCCAAACGTGTGGGGTTTGGGTAGCTTCGTCTAGAAGCTTCGCCTCCTGCTTCTCCTCGAACTTTAGTTTTGCGTTCTTCAAGCAGTCCTTATAAAATTTCTTGACTTGGGCGACGGACGACTCGGGACATAGCTGTAGTCGGCTTAGCTCCTTTACCTGGAGAGAGATCTGCTTTGCCGCTGAACATTCAGGGTTCCACCACGGCCTGGCGGGTGGAGGTCGTTTCGGGACTACACAGCTCCTTAGCGTGTCGCTCAGGAATTTATGGTACGACTCCACGTCTGGGCTTTCGTTGTATGGGTAAATAATCGAGACAGCCTCTTGGAGCTTGAGGATGTCGAGTTTCCTACTTCCTGTTTGACTTTTCTGAGGGGGAGGATTGTCGTGAGGGTTGACAGTGACTTCAATCCTTACGGGTACGTGCCATTTTATTAGTCCGCCTTCTTTGAGCGAATTTTCAGGCCCGACGTACCGCACACCGTCCTTGGCGATGTTTGTGGCGAACATGTCTATTACGGACGATCCCATAGGGCCAACGAAGGTTGGGATTTGTGGGTTCGTCACACTCCATAAGCCAAACTCACCCAAAATATCCATAAACGCAGTTGTCCGACTGTGATCGGGTAAGTCAAGTCTGACATTTAAATCTCCTGCTAGTATGACCGGCTTTCTGCTGCGCACGAATAGACAGCATGGTGTCAGCTTTGAGTTTTGAGAACGAGGCGATTTTTGCAGTACAAGTGACTCTACTATACTAGGCTTACTATTATTTGAAAAAGCCTGCAGCAGGTGGTACAAACGTAAAAGCCGGTATTATCTGACATATTACCTGAATAACGTAACTGTATCAAAAATCGTAAATGTTAGTACAACTGGACGGTGTCTTTAGATGGCAATCGCCTGATTCCATTGACAATGGAAATCACAACACGCTACATATAGACGAACTAGAACGTCGGAGACACTCATTTTAAGACCAAACGTTCCAAAGAAGCAGGTCGATATTTTAATAAAGAGGCCCGCCCCCTGTGAAGCAACAATATATATATATATATATATATATATATATATATATATATATATATATATATATATATATACACAAATGAGATTTCCTGGTGGAAATATGTCGTTCAACACTGATGACTTGGCGGTTAAATCAGACCGGCAAGCAGCAATCGAAGCTGGCCGGAAGGCAAAGCCCTTACAACTAATGACGTTGTTTTATAACTAACTGTATAATGTTATGACTTCAAGGGACTAGTCGTTAAGAAAAAGTCATTGACTTATGTACACCGTCGCAGGAAATTCGTCATAATGTCGCATTATAGGGTGAGAAACAAAAAAACAGCGTTTTGGTAATTACATAGGCTAGATTAGCTTTCTCAAGTAGGTTCACAATACACATACTTCCATAGAAATCAGTAGCTGTAAGCTCAAAACAGCAGGCTTCTGAAGAAGAATGCGGTCATTGTGACTACATGCATAGCTGAATAATTGTCCAATATTTACGCTTGTTATTTAGGATATTAACTTAGCCTAACGCATAGCTTGATAATAAGCAGTGTAAGTGTGTTTCAAAATGAATATTGTTTATTGTAAAATTGTATGAAATGGTTCATTTGTTTTATTGCAAATATGTAAGGCGGGGGGAGGGGGGGGTGAAAACTGTAAAACTGACTTAACAATTTTGAGTTGGCATTTTTTTAAATCATTTCGATACACCTATTTGAGCATGCAGCATGTGAGAAAGAGTTGCTTAGTGTCCCTCTGCGCGCAGCAACTAGAGAGGTCATCAAGAGGTGGCTTTATACAGCCCACTTACATATCCTGTTGTCCTTTTTTGTTACCTATCGTTAGCTATGTCTTTGAATGGAAAACACTTATATTGAAAAAATAAGGATGGGTTTTAATAGCTAATTATGACTAACTTAGTAACGTGTTGGCGTACTTGCTAAGCTACATGTACTAAAATATAATAGAATAGAAAACGTCTTTTTTTGCAAAGAAAACCTAAAATGCAGCTGTAGTAACAGTAGATAATTTTGATGTATGCATTGACCATACGCCAGGCAAGAATGCTGTTCGTATGCTCAGCACGTATGCCAACACGTTTGCTAAGTTAGTCCTACTTCGATATTAAACATAAGTACTATTTCTTTCGAATTTTGTTAAACAGAAATTGCTGAAGTGGCCCTCTAATAGGTGATAAACCTGAGTCTGATTGTTTCCACTGCCGGTCCGCAACCTGCTAAAAGGTACACGAAGCGGTTTTTTTCGTCCGCGGCAAGCAAAGAACACGCTTCATATACATATATTGTTAAGCATCTTTTAAGATGCGCAAAATTTGCTGCTGGAAGATAGCCCTATACCCTGCCAAGGCTGTAGCTCAAAAAGACGCACTGCCGCACTCAGAGACAGTCGTCGAGGGCCTTCTCATTTCTGTATGAATAGAGGCAATAGTCACCCGACCATACGGGAAGGAGTTGACAAACTCCAGCGGTTGTCCACAGCAGGGCATTTCGTATGTTGCAGCCAATCAACCCCCACGGCTAAACTTAATGGTTTTCGTCTTCCGCGAATTTATTTGCAGCTCTTTGCGGTGAAGATAACTTTTCACGTCGCCGACAATTCGGTCAATGGCATCGCGTTCCCGGTGGGCCACTACTGTGTCATCCGCATACATAACGAGGACGGCGTTTCTAAGCTCCTTAGGCACATAGCGGGCTAAGTCTGTGATGAGCAAGGAGAAGGCCAGGCAACTGAGAGGATCTCCCTACGCAGCACTGATATAGTTGCGACCTAGCGTCATTTCGATTGAAGATTCGTTTGTAGAAATGCTGTTGGTGCTACTGCCGGGCGTTCTTGTAGCAGAATAGAAACGTTCTCGAAGTGATATCGCCCATACGGGAGGCAAACATTATTTCGGCAGGTGGTAAAGAAAATTGCAAAAGGACAGTGAGAATCGCTGTTAAACTTGTTGCCAAATGTGCCCTGAGCAGTGACGACATCAAAGACATCGTTAAACCCGTATAGTTGCTATCCCAGTTACTGCTGGCAATATAAACTTTGGCTCGATCGAGAGCAAATCTCAACAAGCCACTAAATATATATATATATATATATATATGCGTGTATGTGAATAAGTAACTTCAGTAGACTTGTGCCGTGAAGGTACTTCATTTTTCACGCACTTAACAGCGCCAAATATGTATATACATATATATATATATATATATATAGCATTCTGCTGCTCTTCAGACGCAAGAGGTGCGATTGCTCTGGCCGTGTCATTCGGGCCACGTTTGGTAACCCTGTGACTAGGTCCGCGCCAACGCTAATAAAAAGATGCATTTTAAATTCTGATGAAGGCCCGACACTTATGCTACGCTCGTCACGACTCTACGAGAATTACCAAATGGAAAAGATTGCTCCCAGACCCCAAGCAAAGGTGTCATTTTTGTAGAGAGTGCTTAAAAATTTTAAAATAGCAACATTTTTAGAAACTACTGGCGACAACGACAAGCAGCGAATGTCATTGTATCTATGAGCAATGACCACAACTCTAAGAGCAGCAAAGGCTAGCGACAACAACAACAACAACAATGTCGCCTATGGTAACGGCCGTCCGTGTGGCCGGCATAGTGCAAATCACAATAATAGTAATATGAAAGATGATGATGACGAGAGATAATAATCAGAAAATACTAATGTTTGATGTGAAGTGGTCTTTGAAGTGTGTTGGCACGTGCCTATGTTGTGTTTGCATTCATGCATGCATGTATGCGGTCAAGCGTGCAAGCGTGACATCGTAATGTTCAGGCTCTAGATGTACAGGCGGGGTGGCGTCTCTCGAGCGTCGTCGTAACGTTGTGCAAGAAACAAGCGTGGCTGGCTCAAGTGTATCGAAGTGCAACTCGCTGCGCGACTGTGTGGCATCCCTATTGAAGGGCATCTGCATCCGCAGCAGCAGCACCAGCATCAACTTCACCATTATCATCACCCACTTTATCCACTTCACTCGCCGCCGTATCCTCGTGGTTAGTCGCCGTTGTCGTCATCGCAATAATGAGTGAGAGAAACGAGTGCTTCGGTGTCCCGATAACTACTTCTACTACCAAAAGAGACTGATCACACTGACCTGCGGTGGCAATGGCCGATAAACGGCGCGTTACCGCGCTAAACCGTCGGCTTGTCGATAACCGCAGCATCGAGGCAAAACAGATTCTCGAATAGATCGATCGCTACACAAACACAAGACACCGCATCAGAGTTCAAAGCAACAGACGACCAGTAGAGCAATCGAAAGTGCGAGAAATTGAGGAACAGAGAGAGAGAGAGAGAGGGGTTAATCAGACAAACTAGATCGACCAGCAATATGACCAGCAAAATCTAGGCATACTTAGTTCTCTAATTTCACCTATTAGGGAAGTCTAGTTACGGCTAGGCCACAACGACAGGAGTTTATGGTTAAGCCTACCGCAGTCAAAGAAACACTAATGAACGTGCCTGTGCCTCTTGGAGGTGGCCTGGACAGACTTAGAAAAGCTAGACCTAGCAGAATAGCGTTTCCTAACCTAGCATATACAAAAAAAGACCTAGCAGACAAGACAATTGCTTTGTATGGTTATTGGCGATTAGAATGACATAGTGTTTATCATACGACACACTTTATTACAACGGCGTTTGGGTTACCACCGATGCTGCTGCTTATCGTAAACATGGAACATTCGACTTCTTCGAAACCGCCTGTTCCAGACTGTTCCAATGTGGAGCGACGAAATGAAAGCGATACACGAACGCCCACGTTGGTTCAACGTAGTGAATCTACCACAATGTTCATCGGTGGCGTGGTGCACTTGAAAAACAAGTCTGCAAAAAAACTCTTGTGCTCTAATTAGTCGTGACAGCTGCTGCTACTAGCGCTGATAAAAATTACAACAACAACAACAACAAACATAGCGACCCGACGATTACCATTCAAATTGGCAATATCAGCGACAACGGAGAAGACGATATAGCAACAATAGAAAATCGTCCGACGTTCTAAAGAGTAATGCACTCTTCGTTTAGAAATTTACACAAATTGACAAGGCATGCTACCATTAAATACAGTCACCACAAGGCAAGAATGATTACAACTGAAGTAGCAACCACAGCAGGGATCGTAGCAACAATAACAACATTACAACAGAAGAACAACAACAACCACAGGATCTGAGTGTGAGCGATTTTATTGTGCCAGAGACGGCTGCTAGCCAGGCAGGCGTAGAAACTCCTCCAGGGCCAACGAACGTCCTGTTGACATACTTCGTTGTCGTCGTCACTAGCAGCTGCCATGTTGTTGTTGCTACTGTGTTTTTTGGTGTTGTTGTTGTTGTTGGTGGTGTTGTTGTTGTTATTGTTGCTGTGGTTGTTGTTGCTGGTGCTGCGGTTGTTGTTGCTGGTGCTGCTGCTGCTGCAACGCTTGTTGTTGCTGCGGTTGTTGTTGTTGTTATTATTATTGTTGCTGCTGTTACGGCGATTGCTGCTAGCAGCGGCGACGCCACTCACTGCCGGCTGCATCAGTGATACCAGAAGTCGAAGGTCATCTGGCGTCCCTCCGTCCGTCCGCCGTCCTAAAGTCAATGTGGTTGCTCTTTCTGTCTGTGGTTGCTCTTTCGATTTGTTTGCCTGTCTGTCTGTCCTCCGTGCCGTCTCTTTTTAGTCCTCTCTAATGCCGTCTATCGAAGCCAACGTTGCTGTGTAGCTAAATCTAGCTGAATGTGTCTGTATGTGTGTATATGAAAATGTGAGAAAGTGTGGTGACGTCCACCGCCGTTCCAATCCTGACGTCTCAACGACCTGCACCAGCAGCATGCCACAGTCTAATGTTAGGCTTCGAACTAGTCGACAAGTCCGCTGACTCGATATCTAGCTACGTAGGTAGGTAAGTTTCTGGTGAGCTGACTAGTGAGGGATTAAAATCGATGCTCGTAATTGGCGTAAAGAATACAAAATCAATAAAGAAACTGTCTGATCGACTAATTGCAAGGTATAATGGACGAAAATCAAATCCACCATCAATTCAAAGCCAGGGTTCAGTGTCAGAGCGCTTAGCGTCTATCATTACCTCCGCCCGTCTCATCGGCTATACATGTGAAGACAAAAAAATCTCTAAAGAACAAGGCGGCTTAGTGACAAAGCCTTTGTCTTGCATTGGAAAGGTGGTGAGCTCATTTTTTGAACTGGCCATTAATTAGGCAAGGCGAATAATAAAAGAGATGGTGTATTACTACTTTTTCTCATGAATATTATTATTTAGAGAGAGAGAGAGAGAGAGAGAGAGAGAGAGAGCAAGATAAGAACATATATAAATTGTTATGTACAGCTCTGATCGAGGTTATATGCATATCGCTGGAATAAGCTCGATCAGATTGTAATGTATACGCGCCACACGTTCATGTGTATCTATAACAGTGCTACGTTTGTTAACGGGCTACACATCGGAAACGTATCAATATGCCAATCAGCAATATCGAAATCAGCTGGAAACTCACTTCCTACGGTTGATATTAAGCATTCGTATCATTAACGTCAAGATGATTACGAATTAGTTCGGATTTTATTGCACCTGTAGTAGTACTGCACAGTGGGTTTGTTTTAACAACAAATTAATCTCACTATTCCAGCTCGATTACTACCACTTGTAGTACGACTACAAATGTATTTACAATCGACGTGCAACACGCTATTAATATTCGGCGACGACAGACCATTATTTGCGATTTTGGCAGTAGTAAGCAGAATGAGCATTGACGGAGAATGAATATTTTTGATCGTGTTATCGATCGACGCGCACTAATCGCTCTCATAGTTTATACAGATTATAATTAAGTCTTACTTTTATTATTATTATTATTGAAATAACCTTGGTCCTCCATTCATGACGACGACAGCTCTCATGTAGTATTTTTACCTGGGCGGGAGCGATCAAAGGGTGAACTAACAATGGGGGTGTTCGGGTTTCAAGCTGGCTTCCAAAAGAACTCGACGACGAATTCTGTTTGGCCATTTCAGGTTGTTGTTCACGTTGTTCACACGCGTTGTTGTTGTTGTTGTTGTCGTTGTTGTTGTTGTTGCTGCTGCGGCTGCTGCTGTGGCGTTCGATTGCTAGGCCTCTTGTTGTGGCAACATACGTGCGCCAAAATGCATACAATTGGCGTATCAACAGATTGGGGGCTGTTTTTAAGGACAGGAGTACGTGTGTTACGGACGGTGTTCGTGCATGGCTATAGGTAGGTAGGTTATCTCCCACCGAGAATCACCTATGTTGCCATGCAGCTGCAACTCGACAACTAGATTATAGCAGGCGATGACTACCCGATAACAACTAGAACATCAAATGGCCGACGGCCACTCGATCATCGTTGGCCTTACCTCCATCGTGGTAAGGTACCATTCAAATAGCGTGTATTCGAATCAAAATTGCTGGAATCGGTCGAAGTGAACGATCACAGATTACGACTACGACAACTACTACTAATATTACTGCTGCTACTACTAGTACCAAATGATTCCTAAGGATTTCTTGGTTAACCTGTGGTTGATCTTTCGATGTTCCATCCGTTAGAGGAGCGCGCGCGCGCGCGTTTGATTAATTTCTGTAATATCTGCTTCTTGTTTTGGATGACGGCTACATGCCGATCGGTCTCTGCCGTCAGTCAGTCAGTCATCATCAGTATCACTGCCGTCGAAGCACATTAGCTATTTAGTTTTGTTTCTGCATGCCGTTAGTGCTGACCACCTGCACAATATATATGTATATATATATATATATATATATATATATATATTTACAGGGCTGATTAAGGTTATATGCATTTCGCTCGTATGCATATAATGTCGATGAAATTGTTATCTATACGAGCCACACGTCCATATGTATCTACCAACAGTGTAACGTTTCACACACAACTTACATGTAGGAGGTGTATTAATATGCCCATCAGCAATATCGAGATCAGCTGTTGCACCTACTTGTTGCGGGTGATATTAAACTTGTGCAGTATTAATGTCACAATGATTACGGTTTTGTTCGGGATTATTGCACAATGGGTTCTATGCAGCAAATTAACCTCGTAGCACTATTATAAACATATATACAAATATTTGTAAGAAACAAGTAGCCGCAAAGCTAGTGGTGGTAAATGAAGGACTGGCGCAATCGGTCTAACACCTTGACCTTCTCATCCTTGGCTGAAGTTCACCTCTGTCAGACTTCTCGCGTTGAAGCGCCGCTAGGCCGCTTGCTTGGCCGAGTGAACCGCAATGAACGAATAGGTGATGCAGATCATATAGGCGAGTGGGTGCCGACGGAATGAGTTCATCAGAAATACCATTCTGTTAAATTCCTTGTATAATTGATTACGTTCCCTATGCTTAGCATTATGCAATATCTGTTTATATATATATATATATATATATATATATATATATTTAAAGAGAACAGGAGACCAAGAATGGAAGACAAGCGAACAAAATCCACACACCTATTTAGCTACCGTTTAGAATTGGTCGATACGTACGACCTTGCTAAAGAGCATTACCACCACTACTACTACTACTGTAGTACCACAAGAGGGAAAGTCTTAACGAAGAGAAAGCCGGCAACGCAACGACGAGTTTGGCCAACCGGCTTGAGGAACTCTGCTGTTCGATCGAAGCGCCAAGCTTCATCGGTCACCTTCCCATCATGGCTGGCTGGCTGGCTGCGTGGCCTGTGGTGGCCTCATCCTGACCCTCGACAGTGAAGACGGTGCCAAACATTAGAAGCCAAATCAGCGTGTGCCGTACAATTAGTTGGCTTGCTGGCGGGTGCTGGCTTACTCTTTATGGACGGCGTCAAAACATAACATAATGGGCGGTTGCACGGTAATGCACCATCTCATTTTATTGAGACTCGAGTGCTCCCCGTTTTTTGTCCGATCGTGGCCGACTATAATCCACTCCCGTATTCAGCTCGTATAAATTAGAATTTCATGAAAACCAATTTCCGGCAACAGCTCAACTCCGAGACTAGTCGTCAATCATGCCTTCACAACGGCCGCTACCACCTCAACACCTCAACGAGTGAACTCGCCAGCTGTATCAGACTCAATATGTGTCGGTATGTGCGTGTGAGTTCGAGTCAACGCTAGTAACGATCCAGCCGTACAGGCTTCAGTGGGCGACGCCCCGTGTTTGCTAGTCGGCATTGATTAAAGTAATGAAAAACGAACAAACGGTACTGCTGCTTAGACTACTGTGGCTGTGTGGCGGCGTGGTCTAGGGGACTAGCGCGCTAGTCATGGCTGTCATCTACCGGGGTGTCGCCGGTTCGATCCCTGTTGTTGGTCGAATATACTTTGAGCGAAACTCATTGAGAACAGATGATAAACCATACCGCTGAGAGTCAGCAGTCATGCTGCCACACGGACTGTTGAGGAAACCCTAGATATCCTAACATGTCCGGCCCTCGGTGCATTAAATATAAAGCTCAGGTTAAGTGCCAAGCCCGTAGGGGACGGGGGAAAGTCTAGAATTAAAAACAAAATGTTTTCAATTCTAGACTACTGTGGCTGCTTTTGTTGGTAGCAAGGAATACATAGATTTCATATTAGCAATGCTCTTTCTTCGTATTCTATACTGCAACCACGATGTGTACAGTTGCGGTTAAAATCTCTCTGTCTCTACCTGTATGCGATTCCCCTCGGCAACTTCAAGGTTGCCGAGCGGGTTTCTTACTACCGTCATCGAATCCATCCATCCACCCCCTGTTCTTCATTTTATGTCATTCACACTGAACCCCTTCGGACTCTCTCCAACAACAACAGCAACAAGCGCGTATTAACAGGGTACAGTTCAAAAAAAGATTTGCCAAAACTACCGAAAAAATAAACAAAAAAGCCATTCAAACGTGGGGTTCGATTCCGCGCTCTTTTGCTGTTTACGGTCGCTATGGCAATTGCTATGCTGCCGTTTTCGTTAGAATAGTCCGTTGACGATACAAGTCAACGCCGCTCTTCACTACTACGATTCGAACAAGTTGCTACTGCGGCACGCTTGCGACGTTGGCGACCTCTACAATTCGAGTTTCTAGCCCTTTAGAGCCGTTAGGGACGGACCGTGCGTCAGCAACAATAACAAAATCACCAACACAGAGATTACCGTCTCCACCCGGTCGACCTGGTAGGCCCCAGGGCAAATATTTATATATTTATACAGATATATATATATATATATATCACGGTTGCGCCGTAATCGAAAAGTCGATGTTTTGAGTTGCAGCTATGAAAATATTTGCCAACGAGCAATGTCAAGTGGAAATCAAAGCAATTGCCGACAGCGGCCGCCGGTTGTTATGGTAGTCTAGCGGCGATTTTCATGGTTTTGCATGGTCCGCTCCTAACCGAACGATATGTTGAGCCGCTTCGATGAAAGCTGCTGTTTCCACTGCTGCTGCTGCTGCTGCTACTACTGCCGAGTCTTAAAGTGCGCTAATTTTATGCCGCTTAGTAAAGCCAGTTGAGACAACGCCTACGACTACGAATGCAAGTTGACGGCTCCAGCTAGACTGATGCACTGGATGCAGTAGATCGAGCAAGAGAAGAAGGGCAAAGGTGAAATGAGGCGAGTTATGCGAACAGATAAGCCACATAATCTATTTGTGGGCATCTAATTGCCGCCCGCTTGCACGAGCAAACAAACGAGACAGTATACAAGTAGATAGAAGGAATAACTTAATTACACACAGCTACAACAACGACAATGGCACCATTGGTCACAAAAATCTACTAAAAGAAACTATAATTCGGTTTTCTCTGCACAGCAGGATTCCAGACAAAACAAAAGCTTCAGCTGTTACTGTTGCCGCTGCTTTAGTTGTTGTTGTTGTTGTTGTTGCTATTGTTGTTACAGTTGTTATTACTGTTGATGTTGTTGTGGCCGCGGGCAAATAGACAAAGATTCAAATGATCTGGCAGCATCCACCGAAGTAAAACACGGAGATAACGAGAGCAAGAGAGAGAGAGAGAGACTGAGAAATACAGAGATATTTGAATCGATAAAGTCAACAGAATAACATGAGGCAATGACTAGAGGGAGAGAGAGAGAGGGAGCGAAAGGCTGGTGTAGAGAGCGGGCGAAACATGTAGAGAGGATGCGTCGGCGGCAAGATGCAGCCATCAACTAACTGGCTTATGGAGCTTCCTTCCTACGACGACCATCGTCGTCGTCGTCGTCGTCGTCATCATCGTTAAACCTAATAGCGTCGTCAGACTGCTATGAGGCAGAGGCAGTTGTTGATCTGTTGTTGTTCTGCTGCCTTCGATGTCGTCGTTGTTGTTATTGCTGTTGTTGCTGTTGTTGTTGATATCGTCGTCGCCGTTATTGTTACCTGCGGTGACGGCGGCGGCGGCGGCGACTACAGCAAAAACTCGCAGACTGGACGAACGCAAGTCGCCAAGTTAGTCAGGAGATCGACTTAGCGTCGCAACGTAAGCCAGCGCCAAGGGCGGCCACCGCGTCTCTAACGCGCCTCCGTCACCGTCCACCGTAGATTAGAGAAAGAGGACAAGCAGGCGGACACTGATGGACTGGAAAGAATTTCTGCCGGTTGATTGCCTGCGGGCGGGCAGGCAGGCAGGTAGGTAGGTCTTTTCGATCGAGAGAAACAGTGTGATCGAGCGAGCAAGCGCGTTTTCCGTGCGTGCGTGCGAGCGAGCAAACTCTGCGCCCGTCTTGGGGCTGCTTCTGCCGTGATCGCCGACTGAGCTCAACCAGTTCATGGCAGACCGGCGACAGCCGAACCACACAACGACACCAGCAGAAACTCCAGCGGCTGTAACGATGGAGGAAACGAGGCTGTAATGACGACGAGAATAACAACAACCGCAACGCCGTAATCTCGAAGACCGAAGCAGTCTATTTTGTGAGTTGGTTGTTGCCTTTTTGTTTTCGTTGTCATTGTCAAAACGGTTGGTGCACTGCTCGATGCTCGGCGACAGCGTCCTGTGCTCTCACTGCTCTGCCGGGCCGGCGTGATCAACGCGTGATCGAGCAGGATCGTAGCTTTGCGTAGGTTGTGGTGGCGATCTGCTCGTCGTCGACGCTTCACTCTACCTAATGAGGACCGGCGTAGCTAGCTGACCAACCGAGAACTTCAGCTAACACCCAGCGATTCCGATTGCTCCTGGTCGACTTTCCCACCACCTCATTCTCGCTCACTGCTTTTCCACCTCGTCTTCATCCTCCTCCTCCTCCTCATCGTCGTCCTACACCTGTCTGAGAGCCTCAGTCTTCAACTTTGTCCTACACCTGTCCGAGAGCCTCAACGGCGACCTCGACAGCCTTCTCTGTTTCGTTCGCGATTGAAAAGGCTGCGTACGATGGTCTATAACTGAAGGACGCTCATCGATTGTAGAACTCACTCAGTCGCTCGTCCAACCACACCTGCTCTACGTGCTCAACTCATCTGTAACACACGAACCAGACTTACATATATATATATCTGTGTGTACGTTTTAACCACGTGCGTGTATGCAGGCTAGCGTACACGGGTTCGTGTGAATACATACATACACGTGTGCAGCAGATGAAAACGAATCTTCGCAGGAGACCCCCCCCCCGATAGATGACAGGCGGCGGTTCCGGCATAGTACACCGGCAGAACGTGAGTCGACGGCGGAAACAGGAAAATGATTTCTCGCGGAAAGTACGTCATATACTATATGTTCTATAGCAGAAAATAAATGCTACGCAGCTAATCTTGCGTTGTTGGCTGGTTCGGCCGGTGTTGACAGAAAAAAAACGAAAAACAAATTAAATGTATCGCTGCTACTGCTG
The DNA here is from genome assembly GCA_003439945.1 of Dermanyssus gallinae. NCBI lineage: Eukaryota > Metazoa > Arthropoda > Arachnida > Mesostigmata > Dermanyssidae > Dermanyssus > Dermanyssus gallinae. The sequence continues at coordinate 175,294 of QVRM01000484.1, forward strand.
CCGGTGTTGCTTGCTGTCTTCGACATTTGTACAAAGAAGGACCGAATGAACCCACGAACGAGGTTGCCGTGGTAGCAGGTGACATTGCGTACCGTCTTTGTGCGCTCGTGTATAGTAATGTAGTATTATCACGCGTCAGTTGACTTGTATTTCGCGGTGGCGGTGACGGGGTATCTCGGCCCGACGAGACTCAACCAACAACAACAACAACAACAACAGGCGGATAGACGGCTTAATCGAGTCACAAGTGCGCGAGCAGCGTACCCGAGAAACGGCATCTGTGTTGTTCATGTGTGTTCGTGTGGCGCGCGAACTAGTCGTTGTGGTGTCGTTGGTGCTGCAATAATTTCTAGCTAGCTTTTTTAACTCAGGCCAACGACTGTCGGCCTGACCGGTTCCTCAACGAGAACGTTTAGCACGACGTGCTGTTAGCGCGTGTCATCTGCGTATGTATTGTGTGCGTGCATGCGTCCATTCGTCCGTACGTGCCTATGTAGGTGGCTCTGCGTACGTCTGTGGTGGAGGTAGTGGCTCTGATGGTCGTAGTGGTCGTGGTTGTGGTGATGGTCGTAATGGTCGTGGTTGTGGTGTTGGTCAATGTCGCTCGTACTGGACCGTGTCAGAGGGATGCGTGACATAGATGACGTTCGGTTTCACGACGAGGCAACTTCCAAGTGGGTTCGTATCGGTTAATGAGTGGCACCGGCGTGTCATGACGATCGACGCACGCCGACGCATCAGCTGTTGCCATTACGACGAAGTACTCGATTCGTGTTTGAAAGAGCTAAGATAGCGCTGTGCTTCGCGTGTACTACGCGTGTGTGATATTGTCGTGCGCCGTGCACGTGCATGAGAAACATTAACAAAAATAAGAGCAGCAACAATAACAACAAGAAGAACAACAAAAGCGTCGTGCCGCTTGCACAATCGACATTGTCAACCGAGTATTGCTCATACCATATATACGAAGCTGCGGCGGCGGCGCCGACGACGTTGGTGTGTATCGACGCCAACGTATCGCCGAGTGATCGCATTATTGAACACGTAGCGACGGGCTCGTAAGCTACGACCGAAGTAGACGACGGCAACAACAACAATAATGCCAAACGTGGCTATCGGTTCATATCATTGACAACATAAGTGCCATTGTTGTGAAGTCATTCGCCTGGCACACAGGTCTGGATACCAGGCGGCACTGTCAGGGCCGCGGACGACGTGACATCAGCACGATTTACAATAGGAACAGAACCAACAACAACAACAGGAATAACAACAGAAACAAAAACAACGTCAACAACAATAAGAATAACCACAGAAACAAAAACAACGTCGACAACAACAACAACAACAACAACAACAACATGGGCGATATAACCGCGATAGCAACAATTGCAATCAACACTATCAACAGAAACAACAGAGCAAGGGAGCAGAAACAACAACAATAATAATAAGTGAAGCGCACTTGCGTGCTCTCCATAAACGGTAGCGGTGTGCGCCGAATCGACGTTCGGTCTCGCTGTTCGGCTGTGCTTGGTATTGTAGTTGTTCTTATTGTTGTTGTTACCGCTGCTGCTGCTGCTGTTGGTGCGTTTGCTGTTATTTTTGTCATCATCAAGCAACCAATAAACGAGGTGCGAATTACTAATTACTGTTTGCTGCAGCTACTGCTGTTCCTACTGCTGCTGCTGCTGATGTTGTTGCTACTAGTTTACATTTAGTCTGTTAGTCTGATTACAGCTCGTTGTACTGCGGCTGTTGCTGCTGCTCTCGTATGCTCTAAGGTTGTCACGCACGAGCGTGTTTGGCCAACCAGCCATTTGTCGTTGTCGTTGACAGCGGCCGCAATCGACTGGCTTCGACGGTCAATGCAGGTTCGCTAGCTGCCTATCTGTCTGTCTGAATGAGTGAATGACTGAATGAAGACAGTGTGCCTCAACGTGCCTCCGCCTCTTGCTACCAAACGTCACCTACCTCCCCGAGATCCCCGGCCATCATATTCTCCCTTGTTTCTGTCTCGCCCCCCCCCCCCCCCCCCCGCCCCCCTTCCAACACTCCTTCGCGTAGACACTAAGGTTACGCTGCTGCCGCTGCGCTAAGCTGTTAATGAGGCGTGACGTCAGTGGTTGGCCGTGTTGGCGTCCGTCAACAACCGACGGATATCTAGCGCACGCCGGATAAGTAAGCAGTAACTACACCACCAGCCGCAAGAAAAGCGGCGCCGGCAGTGCTGTTGCTTCTGTTGTTGTTGTTGTTGTTGTTGCTGCTGCTGCCGCTGCTGCAGCAGCTTCATACAACGAACGACTCTGCTGTTGCTGTTAATGCTGTAACTGTTGTTGTTGCACACGGCGTTTTTCTCTGTCGCTAATGATAATGATGATGATGTACGCCGGTTGACCGGCAAGACTCTGCTGCCCGGTTCAGCATACATCCATTTTCATTGGCTGTCCGTCCATTCGTCCGTCCGTTCGTTCGTTTGTACGTGTGTGGACGGCCCATTGACTGCCTCCAGGCCCGTCGGCACGCACGCACGCACGCACGCAAATACGTAGCCTGCCGTGTTGATTGACTTGCAGACCGACCGACCAACCGACCGATTGACTGACTGACTGGCCAGCCTAGCCGTGGGTGGAAAAACAGCGCGTGTCAAGCGTCTCTCCGCCACGTCAATGATCGTCCAACAACAAGAGAGGAAAAACAAAGTAAAGTTGAGAGATAGAGAGGGAAAGAGAGGATACAGAGAGACAGACTAACGAGAGGAGATACATAGACATATAGAAAGAAGACAGTGGTAGTAGTAGTAATAGTTGTAGAAACCTAGGACTAGAAAGAAAGAGAGACTGACTTCTATCCGTGTGTCGGTGCTGCGAGCGTGAGTGTTTGTGCTTGTGGGCGGCGCGTGCCAGAAGAGAGTGGCAGCGAGAAGGAGAGAGAGAGAGAGATAGAACCGCCGAACCGAACGAGTATGCTCAGCGGCGAGAGTCTGTATTAGATACAGGCGGACAGACAGATAGACAGGGAGACAGGCAGATAGAGAGACAGAGAACTAAATAGATGTTGCCAGAAGATTTGCGACCTGCAGACAAGTACGCTGGTTATATTAGTCTGTCAGCAGAAGGGCGGCGGTGGTGGTGAATATCCTCGGAAAGGGAGGCCGAGCCAAACGGAGGAGGAAGAATAACGATTACCGAGGAGAAGAACGACACGACCAAGAATCAACACATCACAACACATCACGTCACGTCAGCGGACAAAATCGACTTGTTCAACTTGTACAGCCGCGGTCGTCGTCGACGTCCACAACAACGCGTTACAACGATTGCTTAGCTGTAGCTACAGCGGATGTCAAGAACGAATGCCAATGTGGCGATCCACAGCAGCAGCAATAACAACAACAACAGCAACAGTAGCAGCATTCTAAACGACGACAACAACAACATCAACTACAACAACATAGACTGTTGACGGCGTCTACGAAACCGTCAACAGTTGACTTCTTCTGGAAAGGGTGTTTCGTTCTGCCGCTCGCTCGCTCGATCGCTTGCTGGCTGCTCCAGTGGCGGTTGTTGTTGTTGTTGTTGTCCACTACTGCTACTACTACGTTGTGGCTGTTTGTCCAGTGATTGGCGGACAGCTGAACTTGGCCGGCTCGTAGAGCGGCTTATGCTGGTGATGGTGGAGGTGGTGGTGGTGGAAATGGTGCTGCTACTGCCGCTGTAACTGGTGTTGCCTGGTGATGGTGATGGACGTAGTCGTGGTTCTGTAGGAGCAGCTTCTGGCAGTAGTAGTAGTAGTAGTAGATCGAAGATCCTCGACGGTTCGCTGAGAGCCGAAACAAACTCCCAGTGCGCACCGATCACGGTCGCCACCGGTGAACGAGTCGACGCGTTTTTGCTCGACGTCGGGGCAGCAACAGCAACAGCAGCAGCAACAGCAGAATAGAGTAACAATGGAGACGCAGGAGACGCTTTTAGATATCGTATCGCGATGGCTTGGCTATATCGCGCTCGCGTGGGTCAGCTATCTTATGTATCACGCAAGCGGCATCTCCGTCCGTCAGCAGCTCCGCAAACTGGCCGAAGGTCGCAAGAAGCACACTCCCCAGATCCGCGTGATACCGGCGACACCGAACGCGCCCGACAAACGCCTAGGTGACGACGTCGGCGGCCTCGACAACAAAAACGACCTCTTCACGAAGTCGAGTGCGGCGGAGTCGGCGGCAGCGGCTGCAGCTGCAGCGTCTCCTTCTCCTCCTTCGCCGTCGAGCTCGAGTGTCTCGCAGGCATCACCCGTTGTGGTGCGTAAGCCAGCGCCAGTCGACACGAGCTTCACTCTGCAGTCCCCTAAACGAGTTAAGCGAGAGGCCAGTAGTACTGCGAGTACTGTCAGCACCGCCAGTCGAACCACGGCCACAGCTGCGATGGCAGACGTCAAAGAGGTGGACGACAATCGACATCACCATTCCACGATGAACCCCAGCGGCAACGGCAACGATCTGTCTGGCCGAGCTGAGGGTACACGTGAACAGGACCAAGGACTTCGGACAGCAGAGGATGAGCCTGATGAGGACACGGTGGACAACGGAGCAGTGCCAGTGCAGGCGATGCAGACGTCAAATACGTGCGCCAACCAGCATTGTGATCCCGCTTCGAACCGGTTTCACGTCACCCGCTGTTCGTTTTCGGTCGAGAAGGCTCACACTTGCGAGGTTCCTGTGAAGATTCTCACCCCCGAAGATGTGTGTCCGCCTGGCACGCTCATCACAACCCACCTGGCCAGCTTAGGTAATGACCACGACGCCACCAGCCTTCCTCCAGAGGGTTCAGTTCAAGCAGTCATCGCCTCCGCTTTAGTCGAAGAAAACAGCAAAACTATACCTCATACTAGTCGTAGTAGCAGTAGTAGTAATAGTAGTCGTAGTGGTAACAATAGTAGCAGCCAGAGCAGTAGGAATCATAATAATAATAATAATAATACTGATAACGATAACAATTGTGGCAGCGACAAAAACAACGATGACGACACAAACAATAATAGCACCATTACTAGCGACAGTAAAAACAAGCATGGCGGCCATAGCAGCAGCAACAACAACAACCACAAGAACAACAGCAGTCACAAGAACGAACACAACACAGGCAAAGAGAATCGTCCTACAGAACTTCAGCGTCTCCAGCTCTCCAGTACAGGGCAAAGCCATTCGCCATTAGACGCTCGTAAAGAACCGACTTTTGACGTTGTTTCTAATGACGGCGTCAGAGAGAAACACGACGCACGCCCATTCTGCCAGCCCACCGTTGAGCAGGAAAATCCGATAGCAGCAGTACATGCAAGTAGACTAAATGCGACTTCATCTTACTCTTCGCAGAGTCATAGAAGCAGCAACAGCATTAACAGCAACACCAACAACAACAACAACGCCAACGACGACAACAACAACATCAACGACAATAACAACAACAACAACAACAACAACAACATCAGCGAAACCAGCGGTGATTGTGGTGGTGGTGTTAAAGACGTACGCAGCAACACCTACAATGGCAGTAGTGACCAACACGAGTCCAAGCGGGCTCCGGTAAGCAGCCACAAACCACAGAGGGCAGGAGGTGACCCGCTTCTGGTGCGGCTTCTCTGTGACATCAATAATGTCGACGAACAGCACCAACTGACTAAGCGCGAAAGTGTTGATGAGCCATGGCTCTTAGAGCCTCATACCATTGCCGCGCTAACGAGCCTGAGTTTGGCCAAAGATCCTCATCAACAACCACAAGAGCAACAGGCCATCGTACAGCAGGCTATGAGCGATCCCAGAATCTTACCATTCGATGAGAATACTCATTCTTCCAAATTAGCAAGCGTGGTTAAAGGTCAGACCCGTGTGGAGTCGCCTGCTTCTGGTCCGGCCGATCTACGTGAGGAGAGTGTGGATCATCCAACAAAGTATGCGAAAAGCCAGAGTACCCCCAGCTTCACATTCTCTGCTCACGAGGCACCGCCTGCTGACCACACGCAGGGCCGAAATTTGACAGCGGCCATCAAGCGTGTACGAAAGAACCGCCCAGCTAAGGACGCAGTCGAGGATCGCAAAGAGGAGCACGACTATCTTTCTGGTTCATCGGAAGGGCGAGAGACCTCTGAGAGCGATGACGAAGCGGTAAAGGTGCCAGGGCAACGACGAACGCAACGAGTTGTCGACACTGTGTCACACGAAGTTGATGGCGTTTCGCTGGCTGATCTTAGGACACCGCCTCTAAGACCTGCCCGGGCATTACAGCAGAGGGTCGTCGGCACAAAACGGTTTCACTCCGACGGCTCGACTCGTTTGAGCGAGGCTGAACCGACGATGCCTTTCGACGTGATGAACGTCCTTGACAGTATTCTGTTTGGGAACGGCGAGCGCGAGCGGCGAAGTCTACCGACGTTCGAGAGCGGCGGCGACTATGAGATGGTGTACCGTGACAAACTCGAACGCCTGACTGTGCGAGATCCCGGCTCGGCGGAGCAGTCTGTGCGCTCCGGATCGAGCACACCCGACAGTTCTACGCAGAAGAAGTTGGCCATCCGCGAGGAGGACTTTACCGATCTCCTGCCGCCGCTGAGTCCCGATCCGGGCTATGATTCGTTCTCCGAACGTCTACTGTCTAGTCCCGAGGAGTGTTTCGAGCGAGCTGGCTTTTCTGGCCCTCTGCTTAGGCCGGTGTCGCCATCGTTGCTCGAAGTGATCGCCGAAGAAGACGAGGATCGCGGAATGCGCGGCCCGATCCCGCCAACAGACATATCAGCACCGGCGAGTCAGCGGCGGCACTCACCACAGCCACCATCAGCAGTAGCACGATCATCATCACCACCATCACAATCACCGCCACACGGTCACTACAATAACATCGACCGTTTAGCCGAAGATCACGGCCACTCGCAGACGGAGCCCGATCGTAGTCATTCGGTTCAACAACACACTGCACAAAGTGCGCCGCCTTCTTGTCTACGAGTGGAACTTCACCAAAGTCACTCATCGATACTACGACTACCACGACATGGAAAACAGCAGCAACAGCAGCAGCAGCAGCAGCAGAAGGGCTACGACGGTGCAATGAGCCAAGCAATCACCACAGAGGCCCCATCCGTTCCTGGGGGTCGTCCCGCCGCCGACGATCAGGTCCAGGTCATGATCAGATTATAAATCGGAAACATATATTTACATACACGAATATATATATATATATATATATATATATATATGTATATATGCGTGTTGTAATCTTAGAGCAGGCGTGTCTTATAAATATCTAAGTAAAAGCAGTGAAGGAGGCATGATTTGTCCAAGCAGCAAGTTTTTATGCTGAAATAATGACACCGCACACAGTGCAACGACACAAGCGTGTTTGCAAAGTCCAAGATGAAGTAGTCATTGCCATTTCAAAGCTGCCTTGTGAAATTTACAGGGCGTCTTGAATTGAGCACGCACTAGTAGGGTTATAATAGCTTTATCTCACAGAACAGCTAGAGCTACTCTGTGAGTGAATAATTTATATGCTGAAATAGTTTTAGGTTTACTTATACAGGCTTTGCTGAACGTAAAAGAATTCCTAATATAAAGTATATCCGTGTGATATACATATATATATATATACATATATATATATATATATATATATATATATATATATATATGTGTATATATATATATATATATATATATATATAGATATATATATATATATATATATATATATATATATATAGATATATATATATATATACATATATATATATATATATTCATATATATATATATATATATATATATATATATATATATATATATATAGCGTTTCAAAAAGAGGGCGTCCACATAGCATTTACAAACTGTCTACGATCAAAGAACTGTATACATTTTTTATCCATATATACACACATATTTATAAACATATATGTGTATATATTTATGTATACATACATAATTTAAAATTAACAAATAAAGCCAACGTTGGTTTTCAACATACAAGTGTACTGTCTTACATCGGCCTGTCTCGATAGGTCTGATCTGCTAGCTTCGGCACGTCACCACCATAATGTGTTTACCCGCAGAAGCCGGTCGACTTCGCTAGTCAAACGCCCAAACGCGTACTGGCGAAAGATCATATCCAGCTGACCAGTTTGCTACGCCATATCCGGGCTAGTTTCGCTAATGATCTTGAGTTGTAGTAGTGTACTATTATTTATCTCGCGCCTATACTCGAACGACGGACGTCGTTATTCAGCGTCCGTAGATTTAATGGTGGCTCAACAACAAATACCAGAACAACAGCAACATCGAACACATGCATTGAGTGTTCCCGGTAGCCGGTGGCAAAAAGCCAATCATCGGCTTGATGTAAAGGCTACCCTTAGCCGGCCAAATCTTATCAGAGACAAACTGTCGTTGTTGCGTACGAACAGATTTATACGTGCATGTGACACCACCTGTACATGACATGCTAGAATAAAAAAAATAAAGGAGGTTGTTCTATATGACGTTCTGGTGGTTCACTTGTGGCTAAAATGAATCATGTATACAGTATGTGATTTAAGATATATATATATATATATATATATATATATAAGAGTAAATCTCATTTTGTATTGATGTACCTTCGACAGCGCCTCGGCTGTTCCAAAAGGTTCAGATAGTTACTATTTTGTTACTGACTCTGTCGTTACTTTATGCAAGGTTTTCTAGAGTGCCGGTCAACTTTCATATAGTACTCTACTACGTGGCCTCATTCCTTTTTCTAACAAGTAGAAGAGCTATAGTCATCGAAGTCAACTACCATATGTTCGGGTCTAAGTTTACTTTGCTTGCTCATTGAGTACAGGCCTCCACGATTACTGTAAAAAAAGTTACGCTTGTTTATTTCTGACTTAGTCGATGAAACCCGTCGCTAAAGTTTAATCGATGAAAACCTGTCGAGCAGTTACTTTTGCGGTTCAGTTTTCTTGTCACTACGTTAGTACAACTTGTATTTCGCGTTTAAGTTGCAGCTTCCAGACAATTAATCATAATTTATTTAGGAATTATATATACATGTGAACGTTTAAATCCACGGCGCCGATGGTTCACTCCTCATCTATCACTCGTGTCCGAGTGGGAGTCTTGCCCGACCCCTGACGCGAAGACGCGGGTCCATCCAGTCTTTCATAGTTCCGAGCACCGAAATCGCGTTACCTCTCTGAATCTCTAGGGAAAGCCTTTGGCAGAAGAAAGTGCCCGCCCTCTTGTCCATCGTAGCCTGCTGTAAAGCGTCGCCAACCTGGAAAATTAGCGTTGTTGTGAGGGGCCCAGGGCCACCCAGCGTCTCGAATGCGAAGGGTGACAAGTGGTACGCCCGGCCTAAGTTCACATACTTTCTTATCCTTGATGTCTCGGCGCGGGAAGCGGCAGTTCCTGGGCGAGAAGTGCCGGGACCGACAAGGGAGAGGGTCAGAGAGTCGGTCACCGTCGCATCCTACACCAGGGAACGACCCTTGTAGAAAGGTATCAAAGTCAAGCCGTCGGGCCGCTTGCCATCGTCTCTAGAAAGACCAGGCGGATTAAGATCTCCAGACAATTGGCGGAACATTTTTTCGAATCAGAAGATTTTTAAATTAAGCCACACGTTTTCAAAGGTTATTTGTTATTACTACAGCGGACCGAGAGCATATTCGTGTATCACAACATGTTCGAAACGATATTTTACGAGCATACATAGGGGATATAGACGAACTAGATAAAGGTTATCAGTCTATATATGTACATCTGCCGCTGAACAATACTTGAAGTCGTGCGAAAAGTCTCTCTGGGTACTGCAGCGGCCAAAACTAATCTGAGAAGACCGTCGCTTCGGCACCCCCGGTCGAACGCGATTGATACACACTAATGTTAGCTCGTGAAACTGCGTGCGACGTAAGAAGAGAGAGGGTGGGGGGCGCGAGAAAGAGCAGTCTGTTGTCGACTCGGCACGCCATGGTTGAGTTCGGCCTGTACGATGTACACATATGTTGAGTGGTGACGTTACATGAGTCGAGCGACTTCGTCAACCTCTCCACTGGTCCCCGCCCAGAGGCACGCGGCGGCCGCATCTGTATCCATCCACATGAGTTTGTCATGAATCGTTTCTTATGATGATTGTTGTTGTTGCTGCTGCTGCTGCTGCTGTTGTTGTTGTTGTTGTTGTTGTTTTTGTTGTTGTTGTTGTTGTTATTATTCAGATACCAATAACTATTGTGACAAATAAACTTTGTCCTAAAATCTATGCTGTGGCTGGCAGTAATGGTAATGCATATGTGCACGCTTATGCTGCCGCTCTAAGCGCTCTAAGGGAGACATGCGTATTTAGATATGCATGCAAATCAAGTGAATAATTAGCTCGTCCATCCATCCATCAATGATGCAATGATATATATTGCAACGGGCCATTTGTGTCTAGCCTTAGTCGAGTGGCTACTATAGCTTTCTCGCACTGCAGCTAATTTGTGCTTAGTGCTGCTCCCAAATCGCTATCCTACAAGCTGTTTTTGCTTCCTCGCTTCTATCTGATGATTACGACGGTGATGATAATTGATACGGTAAGCAATTTTCTTGGAATTTGCAATGAGCTTCTCGGCAAAATGAACAGCCTACAGGCGTAACCATTGCCGGCTACAGTAACAAGGACAGGTATACGTGAGACAATGTAAGGGAGAGAGAGAGTGTGTTGGGGGGGAAGGGGATAAATCGCAGGTAGGCAAGAAAAAAACAGGTTTCCAAATGGACACTTTTGTAGTGGTCGGCGTCTAGGTGTATTTCGTGCTTTGCGAGAGTGTGTATTTGTATAGGTTCGTGTCTGCGCCTCGTCCGAGTGCGCCTATGGGTGTGTATGAGTGAGTAGGCTAGTGTCTCTGGGGTGCTTGTGGGTGAGAGATTTCTCTTTCCCTCTTCTCACCAGCTCGAATCAGCCCTCTTTCGTTTTGAAACTGGGCGCGTCCACCCGCCCTTCCCCTTTGCACTGCAGCCGCGCCAGCTTCAGCAGCACCCCCAGATCCACACAGCCGGCAGCGGGGGCTCGGCTTCGACTTCGGCTCTGGCGACGGCGGCGCCCTCGGCGGCGGCCTCGGCAAGAGGTGGGCAAGGGGTACTCGATCACGTCTGTGCTGTTCCGACGAGGGTGACACGATTACGAGCGTGTAACCTCTGGGTGCCGAGAGCGATGCTGCATTACTAGCAAACTAGTTGTTCGTCAACGAGCTCATAACTACGAGTCGTGGTAATCGGGAACGCGGCACAGCCGGCGTTTGTGCCACCATTATCCCAACAAACTGGCCAATTGGGCCTGCACTATTCTATGCGCCCGTCCGTCGGTCTGTCTATGGGTTCGCATGTCTGGCAGCATTGCTGTCGTTTCCCTCTCTCTCCCTCATTCTCTCTCTCCCCCTGTCACTGTCGGCATTGAGGTGATGGCGATGTATTGTTGGTTGTGCTACGCATGCGCATAGCAAACAACAACAATAACCCCTCTATCGATCGACGAATGAGCGAAGAGCGAGAGACCCCCGAAGCGTCCTGAAGCGAGACGACGACGACGACGACGGGGAGGAGGACAATGAGGACGACAACGACGAGGACTTACTATTATTATTGTCTCCGGGGTCGGCCGGTCTGTGGGTCGCAACGAAACGCACGAGGAGTGCAGCAGCAGTAGCAATAGAGCTCTACCACGGCCAGAGATCCAGTAGCGGCGGGCGTCTCAATAGTTGTGGTGGTGTTGGTGGAGATTGTAGTCGTATCGCTGCCATTGAAATTGTCAGTGTCGTTGCAGTTCGTAGCCACCGTCGTCTGGCTCAGGACGGACGGTGTCCCATCATCGTATGTGTACGGATGGATGGTTAGGTGCGCTCTGTGTCTGTGCGCTCATTTGTGCGTGCCTGCGTGCGCTGGGAGGTGCGTGTCCGTGGGGAAGGGCCAAAGAGGAGGCGAAAGGAAAGTGAGGCAAACGTGGACGCGAAAGGGCGGCCGGAGGAACCAAGCAAGCCAACTTGGGCACCGACGTCGCGTTACGAACACCAGTACGACTACGACCACCCTCTACGACCACGACGACCACTTCTACTACGACGACGACGACTATTAGTACGTCTAGACGGCATAGAATTTCACTGCTAGCAACTACCGACGTACGCACAGAACGTCGACGCTTGGAGGCTTGGAAAGGGGAAACAGCCGCGCCAAGGGAACAACAAAGAGACAAAGAGTAGTAGAAGCAACGAGAGCCAAGGGTGCCTGGCGCCAACCAGACTGGTCGGGATCTCCCGCGTCGCCTACGGGACTCAAGACTTAGGCCGGTGGGGAACAGGGGCGAAAGAGAAGCTGGTAAGCAAGCTGCGAGGGAGCAGGGTGTTAAGGCGAGGCCAGTGAGGGGCGCACGTTCCGGGGGCTTTAGGGGCTAGACGGCGTCGGTGTCGGCGGTGGCGCTAGCGTTAGCTGATGTTGCTATTGATGCCAACGGTGAGGATGATGATGGTGGTGGTGGTCGTCGTGGTGATGACGATGATGATGATGATGACATCGGCCGAGATGTCTGAAGTCGGCGCGCCATTACGGCTTACCAACCAGATCGCGCAGGACCAGCCTCCGCTTGCAGCATACTCCAGCAGCCGCCTGCTGCTAGATCGGAGCTACTGAGTGGAGTCGAGTGGATTGACTAACTAACCAACCAACCTGAAGACGCGGGCGCGATCTGACAATCCGACAACCCGACCCGATCCGATTGGCGACCAACAACCTCACACGGAGTGGCGCTCATCTCTAGCCGTAGTGCGCGGCGGCAAGAACAACGAAACGGCCAGCAGCCTCGGCTAGCCCGCGCCTTCTGCGTCAACAACTAGAAGAACCAGCAGCAGCAGAAGATTGAGCAGAGGCCGAAATAGTTGTAGAAGTCACCGTAGTAGTGGTAGTAGCAGCAGTAGCTGAAGAAGTAGAAGTAGTAGTCGTGTAAGTGTAATCAGTGATAGATAGTAGCCGACCTACGTAGCGGCAGACAGCGAAGGCTTTGCCGACTTTGTCTGCCGGCGGTGCGCTGGCTGGCAGTGCAGACTGTGTGCCCCCGATAGCCGGGACTCGATCCAACGACTAGTACGTATGCGGCGGCGTATCCACCACTACCACAACAACAATAACGACGACGACGACGACGAAGAAGAAGAAGACGATCAACGACGACGAAAGAATAGCCTTGAACACAACACCAACAACAACGACTGCTAACTGGACACCGCCACCGCCATGGTGACGAAGGAAAGCGACAAGGAGAACGCCCCAGCTGGCGGGGATAAACCGCCTCAGGTATGCTTTGTCCACCATCTACCATCACCATCCACCTGCCTGCCTGCTGACCTGCCTGGTGGTGCCCACGTAATCATCCACTTATTTCTATATATCTAGCTATCTGTCTATCCATATGCATCTGTCCGACCATATGGCTTCTTCATTTTCGGTGCATTAGCCCCGTATGTCGACTTGCTCCAACCAACGCGGACGAACCCCCCCGCTATCGCCGCCGCTCCCGCTCGCCCCGTATAGCCACAGCGAAACTTCACACCGCGGTCCCTTGATAATGGCCCTGCTGCGCTAAGCCTAACTAAGGTCAGCCGTAGCCGCATTGGCAGCAGCAGGAGCGGACGATTGGTGTATGCGTTTGCACAGATGTATGCAGGGTGTAGGTCCGTCTGTGACTGACAGATCCAGATGGGTAGGCGTTGACGTTGACGTAACCAACCGACCTGGCCAACGCCAGTAGCCTGAGGAGGACTATATGTTGGTGCAACGCGAACACTTGTACAGAGATGCACACAATAGTGTTCAGTGCAGTCAGTGTTTAGCCCAGTGACCGGTTCCCATCAGGGTCGGGCAAACATACGACGCTACCCTTCGGCGTCGTGCCTTAAGTGACGCAATCAGCATCATTGCTGCAGAGGCTGGCTTCTTTTATTACGTTACCGCAGCCCATGTCGGCACTGCTTTGCGGGGTTTATTTAGACAAACATTCAGTGGTACGAAGCGCCATCCATCTAAGTAAGAGCCGGTCGAATCTCCGTCTTGCTTACGCATCTGCCATCCTTACAGAAGGAGGTGATTTTACTATGTGCAGCTCTTGCTAACGACAACAGCCTCTAAGTCGACTGAAGACGCGTAGCCTAGGCCATATAATGACGCAAAGAACAATATATAGGGAAGAAATACAGCGCTCCTCCGTCAAAGCAGCTTGGTTCGCAGGGTAGGGTTAAACATTGCATTTGGCTATTTCTCACAACTGGGCTGCTTTGAGGAGGTAGGCGCAGTTGCACCTGAGTGAACAGAGTCTATTGCGCGCAATTGTTTGTAACACACAGCCCGAATGTTCAGGAGTGACGCATGCAAAGCCATAGATCTGATTTTCGTATCCTCCTTTGTTCCGTCCTTATGTCAACCAGGATAGTTACTAGTAGTCGTGCGCAGGCACGTTTTTTCTTGTTGTTTTTTCTAAGATATTCCGTAAGGCTGAAATGCCCGTGTACGTAGAGCTACTGGTTAGACTAGCATTGCAGCGGCCAACGAGTTCATGCGAAGGGACGCAGGAAGCGAGACGCGGCGAGGAGCGGCTCTGTATAAAGCCAAACTCAATGTCGTCGCACCATAAGCGTGGTCTCGGGTGCATCGTCAGCATTTTGTAGCCGACTCCGTTTGAAGCGCATAAATCACACGAGTACAGCTGCTGTTCCTATTGCTGCTGCTGCTGCTGCTGCTGAAAATACTCGCGCAAAACGACGCCGCTAGCGATTTCGCCGCTGTATATTAATGAGATCGAGGTTGGGGTGGATAGATGAAGTAGGGCTCTCTATCACAATCGAGACTGTCAACTTGGCGCAGTGTGAGAGAGAGAGAGAGGTAGACGAGGGGGCATATATAAGGAGAAAGGAGTCGATAGATATATTGTGCAGGCTATACCTGGGGAATAGGGAATTCATCCATTCGTAGAGGAAAGAGAATGGTCTTGGTCTGGTGATGATGATGCTTATGCTCAAGGCATACTTGATCTAGCCAGTGAATGAATGAATGCAGCCAAAATGAAACGGGATAATTGCGGTGGGCTTTGTTGGCAAGAAAGGAAGCAAGCGCATCGTTGGTTGTTGACTCCAGGATCGTCGCTCGTTCCTGGTGGTGCTGGCTGGCTGCAGTTTCAGTTTAGCTGGCAATAGAGGCAAAACGAGGCTCTAGCGCCCACTGAACGTTGTACGTTTGTGAGTTAGTGTTTTGATGAGTACAGTTGCTAGTCCGGTGGGTTATTTCGGGTGATCCTTTCGGGAAAATGACGGTGAGAGGCGGCACTCATTGCAAGGAGGATCATCAGGACATATAAAAAATCTCAACTGTTTCTATCACATTGTGACACCCACACACACAACACTTGTGGAGCTTGAGCGTAGGCCTATGCAACACGTCACAAACATCTGCTCCTCTATGGGATAGTTGAACAGAAGTGGCTGACAAAAGCCAAACGCAGTTATATGACATATGCTCGTTTTCGGGTGTTTATGTTTCGACTGCGTCTTAATCTATACTTGCCAATTTATAATAGAAGGGGCGCTCGTAGGGGCGGTTTGGCTCGAGTCGCGCCGGACGCTACTCGCAAATGCTAGCAATTCGTCGCACCTCGACGGTCATAGCTGCGGAACACCTGCTAATGTGTTCAGTCTAAACAATGTCCCGTGCTTGTAAACAGTACTTGTTTATCTTGTATGTGCTTATGTTGCTTGCATTCAAACGAACTGATAATTTAATATGACGCAAGACAGGAACTCATTTGTGGATACCAGTAATAGTGGGAGCTGTTCTGCTGCCGGAGGTTAAACTTGACACCTGCTCGGCGATACTCACGTTCGCAAAGGAATGATCTTACCTATTTATTTCGATTACTTTGGCTCGGTGTTTTGATTTGCAATCTCCTTTATCTCTGCCTCTCATTTTTTGCGTGCAGCCCGTTCGTGGCCCACTTCTCTTCCCTAGCGACAGATCCCCCCCGCGTTTAGTTTTGAACGTAGTTAGATGTGGCGCCTGTCTCTGCAGCGCCTCTCCTGTCTGAGCCTCGCTAGAGATTCTTATCTTGGCGATGGGGAGTGTTGGCGCGGCCGCCATCGGAGAGTAGACAGCTCCCCCCGCTATCCGGCCCGAGTCCGTCCGCCTCTGAGTGAGTCATTCCTGGTCGAAGCGAAACCATCCTAGGTGGGAATCTTTTTATGCCACATACAGATACAGACGATCAATGCACTCCCACTTGCAGGCCCTATTGTGTATTCCGGTAAGAGAACATTCTGTGTTGTTCGACGGTAGGAGCCTCGGAGTTTTCGGCCCGTGCCCAGTGCTTGGAGTGGCCATACTAGAATGGTAATGATAGTTGTATTGGCGGCGGCGGCGACAGCGGCAGCTGCAGCAGCAGCCACAGTAATGGTGTTACAGGCGTGGTAACAGTATGAGACTGGTGAACATTAGATCGATGAGCGCTTGGTCGTAGCCACGCTTGGGAGCTTGCTTGTGAGTGAGCCAGCTCAGTATTGTGGTACTTTGCCGACCATGAGTCAGTAACACGTGACTGGCTGAGCCTCGAGTGGCGGCAGAACAGAGAGACAGGAAGCCTGGTCGTGCGTGAGCGCGGGCCCGATTGTTGATGTAACACGGGCTACATCGTCGCTAGTCGGCCCCGGGGTCCAAGCCGAATGGCTTCGGAGCGTTCCCAAAAGTTGGACAGGAAAATATCCCGTTAAGGGTTACCGACCGTTGTGCGTCCAGCCCGAACAGTTGGGGTGCTGCACTGGGGTTAAGGAAGAAAAAGTAACAACAATAATATCAAGTAATGTCCATTGATTTGAGATGGAGAAATAGCGCCCGTTATGATCGGTTATAGCTGGGCGATATAACCGGCCACACTGAAAAGGTAATTGTGGCCCATTATTCCTAGCCGTCCGCAGATGGGTCATATGGACAGCTGATATTCGTCAAGAGATTGTGATTTATCGTGCTTTTTCCCGCATAGCGCTGTGATATGTCTGGTTCGAGACATATAACCGCTCCCCTGTCCACTATCGACGTCAGAAAAAGTTATGGCACCCTCTTCCTTGGGCTCTATGCGGGCGCCGACTCCACCTTTGCCGACCGGATCGGCTGTCCGTCCCTCCTCGTAAACTCTGTGCAGCCTGCGGACTAAATTCTAGCTCATCGTATGCCATACGATAACTCCCATTTGCTGTATCCCCCTCCTAAACGGTGTAACACTATGAGGGGACATAAACGCAGCCACCGCCGCCGCCAGCAACCGATAGTAACTGCATCCGTAGCAGCGTACGTCGTTGGCAATAATATGCGCATATGAGCATACATGTATACATATGATACTTGTATGTTGTGTAACCTGCAACCAAACGTATTATCTTTCCGTGTCAGCAACAGTAGAGAGTGATGTTTTGATCAATGCTTGCGTCCATAAAGGGCCGCTGATTGATTACACAAGTATCTCCTCGCTGGATAACACCGTTTTGAATCGTGTCGGCTCAACGCGAAGGCCTTGTTCTGAGGGTAAAATCGTGACTAGGATGAGTCAGCCCAACGGTCGTACCGGTCGATGATGCCGTATGTCGTGGCGTTTTGGTAGTGCCATGCGGTGCGTTAATGGGCCGGCCCGATGGCGGCGCATTCCCGTGGCCAATTTCTCCGTCGCCGTTAGGGGAAATTTGACCATGAGAGAATCACGTTTCCCCGAACGAGCAAAGGAACATAGTGCGTCTATTCGCCATGCCGGCCTACAGACGACTCGGCTTTCCGACGTTCTCGTGCGTGACAGAACACCGACCAAAATCGCCTGACCTGCGCGCATTAATTCGCTGCTATGCTCTACCCACTAGCCCGTGTAGTGCTGCTAGTGGACACGGCCCCGCCGTGCTGCGGGAGCAGGCTGTCTACCTGCCTGGCGGTAATCCGATCGAACACGGCTCGTCTGGATACCGTATGCTTACTGTGGCTGTTCACAGATCATCAGAATGCGTGCCGACTTCAGAGAAGCCGAGGAACAGCAAGCCGCTAATAATAGGACTAGCGGATGAATGAGATGTGTTGCGTACAGGTTGCCGCTGTTGGCGGCGATCTGGCATAATCGATTAGATGGCATCCGACAGTGCCATTTGCCAAATAATTGGCCCTCCATCTTGACAGATATCCCATTGCATGCACCAGACAGCCAGGTCACAAAGAGCTAACTAGATGCACACGTAACTTTAAGTTTGAAGTAAGTACAAGGAAAAACGGGAGGAAGGGGTGTGGCGATGTTAGGGTCGCGCAGGGACCCAGACTGCCTTCACCATATCTGGCTGTCTTGCTGCGGCTGCTGCGGGTCGGCCCGCGCTCCAGGATCTCTCATCTATCAGGACACGACTAGATTGCTGCATGTGGAGTCATGCCGTTCTCATGGAGACACTTGTCGACCTATGAGATGCTTCTTCCTGCACCGCGGAGAGTCTGCCCTGGACAATCAGGAAGGAAGTGCGAAGAGGAACGCCTCGACTGTGCACCGTTTATCACTTTGACAGGTGTCACCCTATGCCGGGCTACCTTCTCCTGTCGACGAGGCAGGCTGGCCGTAATAGAGGAGCAGGCCAGTTAAAAGGAGATCATGAGGGACTGAAGCAGGCCTTTTTCTGTTAACTAAGTAGGAAGTAAGACTTTGGTAACCCTAGAAATAATTGCACACTAAGAAACTGACGCTTGCAAACGTATAACGAGTAGATTATTTTTGTTTCTAGTAGCAACACTAGCGTACCAACTTGTCTAAGCCTTAAAAAAACGAGCCTGTACATAACCTAGGTGTGCATATATATATACATATATATATAAAGTTATTACAATGGGCATAATACTTCGAAACCTTTAGCTTCTTTAGCCACCTTTAACGTGCTTATATTGGACTTGTTTATTATATATATACATATATATATCGTATTCTGTCAATTAATTTTGACATCAAAGGTGGGACAAACATTGAGGTCCCCGCGAACGTTTGCACCTTCACGGAGAGTCTAATGTAGGGACCAGCCTTCTCTGAAGGGTTTCCCGGAACGAGGGCGAATTGCCCCGTTGCGTATCCAGCTATATATACCATAGTTCATATATTTAACTTACCTTTATTGGAATAAAGGACGGACTTGAATAGAACCATGAGTGGTATGACAGCTGTAGGAACTAAACTTACCAACTCAATTGGACTAAGACTTGCACTTCCTAATTTCTAATTCCGGACTATCCTCCGTCGCCTAAGGGCTCGGAATTGGCGTGAAGTATATCTTGCAGCGAGGGCCGGGCATATTGAGATATCCAGAGTTTCTCCTACAGTCCTTGAGGCACCATGGTCGCCAGCTCGCAACGGTATGATTTATCATCTACTCTCAATGAGCATCGCTCAAACATGACTAGCGCGTTCGCATTTTAGACCACGCTGCCACTTAATTTCCTAGTGTACATGCTGTAGTGACAAAAGACCCTTTTGATGGAGGAAAAGGGCTTATTTGCTTGCTCTATCCGTATGACGGCTTTAGGCGGCTACTGAGATGCGGCTCATTTAATCGTTCGATCTAGTGTCTAAAATAAAACGGGCAACGTTGGGCTGCTATAACTGAGCTAAGCCCATAAGTTTCAGCCCAGGAGAAGGTCGGTACTATATACATAATAACATAAGCTACGTCACCGAGGTTTACGGCACGTCTAGCCGGGTAGTGAACGTTGTTCTGGTTGACGGCCTCAAACGTTACGAGTAGGGAACAGGCTATTCAAGGCTGCACTCGGTCCGGCCGACGCATGCTTGCCTGACCGACGAAGGTCATCACGAAGGCCATCGAGGCCTCGCCAAGCACGGCTTGATGAAGATACGCCGTGTCTGCGTCTGATCCTTTACCCGTTGATCAGTCTAGACGAATTCAAGTTTGTTCCGTCAATCTTCGAAAACCTGATGCGTGAAGAATGTAGGGCATGCGCGACTCCTTGATATGCCTCCCAAATGTGCTTCAATTGCAGGCTTCACCACCTGTACCTCGCATTGCTGCTCGATGAATAGCAAAAGAGACGTCGAGTGATTGTCTGCGTTGAGAGGGCGTGGTCGCGCCGCCGCCGTCTGCCTTGAGCAGAATGGCACAATACTCTGTCGCCGTTTTGTACCACGCGACCATATGTATATGTATATGTATATATATATACATATATATATATATATATATATATATATATATATATATATATATACATTATATATATACATACACATATATATATATATATATATATATATATATATATACATTTATATATTAATTACATATTAGCGGCACTCAGGAAACAAAGCAGCTCGACCATATCAGCAGGCTAAAACTCTATCATCCGTTCATGTTGGCTATCATGCACGCTGGCTCGGCCGAGTATGCGTTGCATAAGACTCAGCAGAGCGACCCTGCTGGTCGTCAAGAATTACGAAAGGAAATAATAGGGCTTGTAATTAGTCTAAGTAGGCGAGGACTCGCAAGGTTTCGCCTTCGGTGACAGCGCAACAACACGCACGTTGAGTAATGTAAATGCCTCACACGTTGCAACGTAACATGCCACTGGTCACCTTTGACGGCCATATATATATATATATATATATATATATATATATACTGCTTAGCTAGTTAAAATGCACGTTTAATACAATCAATCTCACCGGTAGACATCAGTATGTTTCTTCAGTGTGTTTCTTGCCCATTGACAATAGTTAGTGTCTAATGGTTGTCATAGCAACACAGGCGCCGTGAAATAAATAGTCGTCCGAGCGCTAATAGGTCTATCAGCAAACAGCAGCTTGGCTTGTAGTTTGTTTACTAGTCGCCCACGAGCACATGTGGGCATGTATGGCCAGGGTTTGTCAGTTGAATAGAGAAGGGTGATGCATTTTTTTTTTGTTAATCTGAAGACGCCAACATGACTAGTATTATGGAAACGCATCGGATAAACCGCAACTGACGGAATTTTCTCTAAGAAATTCCAACGCCGTACTTCGCACAAAACTTTAAAATAACTGACGTAACTACACATATTATTTACTGACTCACTGGTCATAGACTATAGCAATAGAGTCGCCAATTTAGATTATCATAGCCATCATTGCAGTTCATACGTGTCACAAGCCAAGCGGATTTATATGGAGGAGCGAGTGCTTATGTGTCCTAGGTGACATATCCTGTTCCGAACCAAATCGAAGTTGCTTCTCTGTATCATGAAACCTAAGCCTCTGCAGTCTCTTAGATGATGTTGTAGTGCCATCTTACGTAAGCCAGCTGTACCGCTTGTTCCAAAATCCCCTTATTTCTTGCCGTACAGTGGATTCGCTTCATCTCGTCTACCTCGGTGCGCGGAGTCAGTCAGCCGTGTTCTATATGTGAGTTTGTGTAACAGTATTTTCGTGGTGGTGATGGTGATGATGATGATATACTTGCTGTGTAACTTATGGGTAGACGGATGAAGTGCAGAGTCCGGCGAATGTTTGCCAGCCATCATCACTGAACAACCAACCTCGGCCCTCTCTCCTCTTTATTTCGTCCATTGCCCGAACGGAACCTACTGGCGGTTGTTGCCTCCGTGGTGGTGTCTTATAGGAGTAGTAGTAGTAGTAGTATGTTCCGTTGCTTGACAGCCGTCACTGCCGCGCTACGAGTCCATCATACTCCTACTACGGTTAACGCCTAGCGCTGA
Organism: Dermanyssus gallinae; assembly: GCA_003439945.1. Lineage (NCBI taxonomy): Eukaryota > Metazoa > Arthropoda > Arachnida > Mesostigmata > Dermanyssidae > Dermanyssus > Dermanyssus gallinae. The sequence goes on from QVRM01000484.1 coordinate 197,087, forward strand.
ACGGTAACGCTATCATTATGCCAGCGGTGCAAATGCGGTACGAATACTATTGTTGCAGATCGTATAGTATACGAGCGTGTTGCATATAAAGTAGTAAGAGCAGGCGGCAGCGGCGCGAAGCGGCTAAATAATATACTACGAATATGGGTACTACTACTACTACTACGACTACTACCCACTATTTCTACTACTCCTACTAATACCTTACTACTCCTTCTACTACTACTAGTACTACTACTATGAAGACGAGGCATGTTCAAGGCAGCCCACAAGGCTCTCAAGGTAACAAACAACAGCGCTGTACCGCCTTCGGAGCCAACAGCGCCAGCGACAGGGTCGTCGTCGGCGGCGGCGGCGGCGATGGTGGCAGCGGCGGTGGCGTCAGCAGAGGCCGGCTCTGGCGGTGGTCTCCTGCAGCGAAAGCGAGGCGCGCGCGGAATGAATGCCGCCGCTGCTGCTGCTGCCATACAGCCCACTATTAGTAGTAGTCGTAGTATACACAACGAGCGAGGGAAGAAAAGAACAACCGCTCCTCTTGGCCTACTGGCTTGGCCGCTTATTGTAGTGCCTGTAGTGGCCGCTGCTGCTGCCGCTAGCGCTGCCGCTGCTGCTGCTGTAGTAATACTACACTAGTAGAGGCATCCGAGGCGGATAGGTGGGCGCGCGGACGGCCAACTGCGTTAAATCAGCTGGCGCGCGACGTCTGCTGTTGGTCGTGGTGTTGCTGTTATTATTATTATTGTTGTTGTTGCTGTTGTTGTTGCTGCTATGGAAGGTAATGATGATGATGATGACGACGACGTCCATGATGGTAATAATGCTGCTGGTGACAAGGGAGAATGCCTGATTCTGATGATGGCAAATGGGTGATTCTAACATGCCGGAGAGTGGTGGTGGTGGTGGTGATGGTGATTCGGATGACGTGGTGGCATTCACACAATCCGAAGCCCGAGCCTCATCATGCCGGGGGATCGATCGATCGATCGACAAGATCCGGAAAAAAGGCAAGCAGTTCCGATTCGGGATCTAGGTGGTTGGATCGTTGACGCTTGCAGATCGTCGTCGTCGCTGCTGCCGCCGCCGCTCCCGCCAGCGACCGCTGCGTATACTGTTGCCACGGCACGAATCAGCTACCACGGCCCGGCGACCGGCCGGCCGGTCTGCTCTGATGGACACATGAATGGAGAGACACATACGCACAATCACTCACACACAGACACACACTCACGAACTCACTGACACACGGACCGCGATGCACAGGCAGTCGAGACGACAGATCGAGACGACAGATCGAGACGATATAGACGGACGGATAGACAGCAGCGGATCGACGGAACAGAACCATAGGCGGCTATAGATCACACAGACACAGTTGCGGCTGGCTGACTGGCTGACTGGCTGGCGACACAGTAGTACACACGCGCAGCAGATAGATGATTATAGTTGGTTAGCTTCGAGTTAGTTGTTGTTGGTGTCGTCGTCGTCGTCGTCGTCGTTGTCGCAATGGAGCACTGCTAAGGCTGGTTGCTGGCGGTCCGGCCCTGCGTCATCCACCACCATCGCAGCCACCACCACCACCACCACCATCGCTAGAACCGCTACAACAACCGCCATCAGTAACAACCTGAAGCATGAAGCAGAATGATCTAGGGACGACGACGACGACGACGAATCAGGCTCAGGCTCAGGTCCATGATGGGTGGTCGTTGAAGCAAATCGACAGTACGAGTAGACTAGAGAACACCACCTCCGAGTGCGTCCCACCTGGCAGCGGGAGCGGCCAGCCGCAGCGCAACTACAGCCTGACGTTAACCAGCTGACGTCGGGTTCCTGTCTCTTTCGCTCTCCCCGGGGAGTGGAAGAGGTTTTTTCAATTTCCTCTGTTCTCTCCTCTCTCTTGCTCTCTGTCTCTCACGGTCACTCTCTGTCAGATGCAACTTTGCAAGGAATGATTGCAACGAATTAGTGGTAACCGCACTAAAATCCCGCATAACGTTGTACATTTGTTTATGGGCTAAGCACATGCTTTGCTCTTTATTTGTGAATCACCCCTCCTCTCACTCTCTCTATCTGTATCTCCCTCTCTCTTTCTAGCTTCGTTTTTCTCATTCTCCGTTTGAGCTCTCTGGTATATGTACATGCTGCACTTGTCTAAATCTCAACAAGCTTGTCGTCTAGGTTTGTGATGTTGGTGTCGCATACTTGCGGTGCGTACGTATACGTAGTTATGCGTGGATAGTGGTATGGTATGTAGATGATTAATTTATCCACTCTTACTATTATTGCGTCTACTACTATTAAGAGCCGTACTGTGCCGTGCAGCAGCGTTTCAACAACGTTAGTTTAGTGCAACAAGTGAGATGCCAAAGCACTCTGCTGTTGTTGTTGGTGGTGTTGCCGCCTCTTCGCGCGGCCAGCGCTAACATTATCACAATGCTAGCGCCACTTTGCTTGCTACAATCAAGCAACGACAACCTTTCTTTTATCTGTCTCTGTGAGTACTGCCTCTCTACCGGCCTACCTGGCTATCCGCCTGTTCGCTGATATGTGGCATTCCGTCCCAATGTTGGAGTTATTGGCTCGCAGTGTTTGCCTCGATGTGACTTGATCTGGCTCTCGGAGCTCGCGCTAGATTCGACTTCGGGAACGCCGGGCAACACGTGTGGTTCCGCCTCGCCAGCCCCCCCCCCCTGTTATGTCTGCCATTGATGAAATTCTTGCAAAGGCAGAGCGACAGTGACAGACACCGTCGTAGTGTAATCCAACTCCAGTGTATAGATTTCTAAAGCAAAACTGATCCCGCCACTGTGATAGTCATAAAGTAAATGACTAGTGCGTGAGTAATTCACTAAGTAAGTAAGCAAGTAAAGTAGGTAAACAAAAAAGTCCGTTCGTGCGTGCGCAAGGAACAGAGTCGTCGGGTGCTTGCATCGAAGCAGCCAGGCCGTTCCCGGGAGTTCAACGCGAAGGTTTGAACCGTCGAGGAGCCGGTCATGGACTACAGCTTTCTGTTCGCGCAACCACCCTTGTCAGCACGGGAACGGGCTCGCCTCGTAAGGATCATGCGATTAGCGTATCGCGGTAACGCGTCAGAAAACTAGCGCCATAGCCACTCACAGCCTCTACACAAAGCTGTACTTTTGATTTTCGTACGTAGGAATGAATTGCACCCGCTCCCCAAGATCGTCACAAGATGCACTATATCCAGTACCCGGTATTCTGGCGGCCGGCACTATAAACGTTGGTCAAACGAAGAGAGTGACCCAATTGCAATTTAGTCACGCTGACACTCTAATCACACGCTCATCTGCTCAGCATGCTTACGTTACGGAATAGGAAGTAATCTGCTGCTCTACAGGCGGAACAAGGAATGGAAGCGCGATAAAGTTGCAATGCTTGAACTCATTTAGACCATGTCGACGCTCCTTTTTTAATACGCGTAAACGGTTTTGTCGACCCTTAATAAGGTGCTCGTCACAGAACCGTCCCCTAGTACTACATGCACTGTAGTGGTTTCTAGTCTTAATGCAGCGCCGAAAACGAGTTAATGTGCCGAAGACGAATGTGTTAAGCCTTAAGCCATCAGTTAGTCAACGTGTTTGTTCGAACAGTGTTTATCTACCTTGCCTGTCCTTCCTTTTGCTAAGATATATTGTTGCTCTAGGATATACTGTGGCCTATCACCATGTGCCTGCGGAGGTTAAGTTATCTAACGCACTGGTATTCCGCACTGGTATCTAACGCACTGGTATTTCCCTGTCCGCTCTCTGGTTCTATGGCCCTCTTTCACCGTTTGCAGATGGACAACAGTGCAAGTTTTTTGCGCGCTGCTCGAGCCGGCAACCTCGAGAAGGTGCTTGAGTATCTCAAGGGCAGCATCGACATCAACACGAGCAATGCGAACGGGCTAAACGCGCTCCATCTCGCGTCGAAGGAGGGCCATGTGCCGGTCGTCAAAGAGCTGCTCCATCGTGGCGCCAAAGTGAACGCCGCCACGAAAAAGGGCAACACGGCTCTGCATATAGCGTCGCTGGCCGGTCAGACGGATGTCGTGCGCTTGCTGGTCGAGAAGGGTGCCAATGTCAACGCGCAATCGCAGAACGGCTTCACGCCGCTGTACATGGCAGCCCAGGAGAACCACGACGCTGTCGTCCGCTTGCTGCTGGCCAACAACGCTAGCCAGAGCCTGGCCACCGAAGACGGCTTCACGCCGCTCGCCGTGGCGCTCCAGCAAGGTCACGACAAGGTCGTTGCTGTGCTGCTGGAGAACGACGCCAAAGGCAAGGTGCGTCTGCCCGCACTGCACATCGCCGCCAAAAAGGACGACACAAAGGCGGCCGCTCTACTCCTACAGACCCACGAGCACAATCCCGACGTCACCTCCAAGTCGGGCTTTACGCCGCTACACATCGCCGGTAAGCAAACCACATCTTAGTCAAAAGGCACGTGTGCACAATATCTGACGTGCATATGAGTAACTATCACTAGGATCTTTAATCCAAATTCGACAAGCCTCTTTTATAAAATCCTGCAACATATATATCTATATATATATATATACATATATAATACAATCCTACTACCAATAACTATAGTGAATAAATATGGTATATATATTTATATATATATCTGTGCGCTTGTACCGTAAATGGGCTATATGCGTTATAGTATATATATATATATATATCAACGTTGCTAAAGCTAGTATCTATAGTTCACGTCATGATATTAAACGGATTCCCCGGCGCAGATACGAATCGGGTACTTCTAGGTAGCCTAAATCCGACTTCCACTTATCTCTGTATTTGGTCGATTGTTCCTACAGCCCACTACGGAAACGCCAACATCGCGGCATTGCTCCTGGAAAAGAAGGCCGACGTGAACTTTCCAGCAAAGCACCAGATTACCCCACTTCACGTTGCTGCCAAGTGGGGCAAAGCCAACATGGTCAAGCTACTGCTCGAGAAAGGAGCTAAGATCGATGCCTCAACGCGAGTGAGTGCTATTTTTTGGTCGTATTTTGATTGAAGAGCTGGAGGATCCTACCTACAGAGCCTTGATAGATATGAGTATAAATCTAGGAAGAACGGAGGCTGTTCATTCGTGCACCTTCTAGGATACGTAATCTGTTTCACACATACCATGTATTTGCTAGTCAAGTCGTATATACGCGTTAACGGTGATTGCTTCCTGCGACGTACTTTTTAGAGATCACTAGCCAACTAGAAGGCAGTAGCTTGATTAGTAGTAGCACGTTCACCTGCTAATTTTGTCGTTCGCTTTGCGATTTTTGACCTTGCTGTCGTGACGTTCAATACTGTGAAGGATGGCCTGACACCGCTCCACTGCGCCGCCCGTAGCGGACACGACCAGGTCGTCGACCAGCTAATCGATAAAGGTGCGCCAATCACGGCTAAGACGAAAAACGGTCTTGCACCACTGCACATGGCGTCGCAGGGCGATCACGTGGAAAGCGCCAAGATCCTGCTGAACCACAAGGCGCCGGTAGACGAAATCACGGTCGACTACCTGACGGCTCTGCACGTAGCCGCTCACTGTGGCCACGTGGGCGTTGCGAAGCTGCTACTTGAGAAACGCGCCGATGCCAACTCGCGAGCGCTCAACGGGTTCACCCCACTCCATATCGCTTGCAAGAAGAACCGCATTAAAGTCGTCGAACTGCTGCTCAGACACGGAGCATCCATCGAAGCCACTACCGAAGTATGCACGGGCAGGCGTTGGATAGATTCGTTTCAATAGCTTAGCAGTGTTAGGAATGGCGTCATTTTATGTTACGCCAACGAATATACCGCTATATGCCGTAGATATACGTACAGGGGGAGAGTAGGATAAAGTATTAGGCTGCTGATTGCTTTTTTGCAGAAATTTCGGTATCTCGGAACAGCAGCGTTTCATAGTGGCAATCCTGAAGACAAACTTAAAATTCTAGTCACTATTAAATAATATTAACAACACGTTTAATACGATGTCTACTAGATACAGTTGTACCATTGCATAGATAAGCATTTGATGAACACTTTGAATTTGTTTCGAATTTTCTCCATTATGATATGAAGTCATGATGAATGGTAAATCATGATAATTAACAAAAACAATAATACTTGTATATTGAATGATTATTTACCTGAAACGTGGGGATTATTATATATCTCTAGCCTAGTTAGTGCACTCATAGTGACCTCAGACTGGACCTATGCGACTCCAATGGACGAGTATTTCTATTATCATCGTTTTTTTGTGAAATTGACTTCACCTTCCTCACTGTTGTATTTTTCGTTGCCGTTCGTTGCAGTCCGGGCTTACTCCTCTGCATGTAGCCTCATTCATGGGTTGCATGAACATCGTGATTTATCTCATCCAACACGGCGCGAACGCCGATGTGCCCACGGTGCGCGGCGAGACTCCGCTGCACCTGGCAGCCCGAGCGAACCAGACGGACATCGTGCGAATTCTTCTCCGCAATGGCGCTCAGGTTGACACGAAAGCGCGCGAACAGCAGACTCCGCTGCATATCGCCGCCCGGTTGGGCAACACCGACATCGTGGGGCTGCTGCTGCAGCACGGGGCGCACGTCGATTCGGCAACGAAAGATCAGTACACGGCGCTGCACATCGCCGCCAAGGAAGATCAGGAGGACGTCGTCAACATGCTGCTGGATCATGGCGCGTCGGTGACCGCCGCCACGAAGAAGGGCTTCACCCCTCTCCATCTAGCCGCCAAGTACGGCAATCTGCGTGTCGCCAAACTGCTCCTGCAGAAGGAAGCGCCGGTCGACGCGCAGGGCAAGAACGGGGTAACCCCACTTCACGTGGCCGCCCACTACGACCACAACGACGTGGCGCTGCTGCTCCTCGAGCAGGGCGCGTCACCCCACGCAGCCGCCAAAAACGGTTACACCCCGCTGCACATTGCCGCCAAGAAGAACCAGATGGATATAGGGTAAGTACAGGCGGCAGCAACTGCCTCCACTAGTCAGCTGAACTACAGCTTCTGAAATGCGCAGATTTGCTTGCGTTTGGTGGGGAAACGGGGGGTAAGGTGGACCATTTTCGCATATTATTAACTGTCTTATTCTACTCTGGACGGAGGCGGAACTGACCAAAGTAGTTAGTGGCTGTAAGCTAATGCAGAATACGTATCAAACTACGCAGTTCCTTCCCGAGATAACTGTGGTTTGCGCGGGCGTATTTGTCATTGTATTGTTTTCTGCGTGTGTGTATGTGTGTGTGCGTGTATCTGTGTACACGTATAGGTCGACATTGCTGGAGTACGGTGCTAAGACGAACGCCGAGTCGAAGGCCGGCTTCAGCCCGCTTCACCTGGCAGCGCAGGAGGGTCATGCCGAGATGGCGTCGCTGCTGATCGAGCACGGCGCTAATGTGGATGCGGCGGCGAAGAACGGCCTCACGCCGCTCCACCTGTGCGCGCAGGAAGACAAAGTGAACGCGGCCGCTGTCCTCGCGAAGCACAACGCTCGCATCGATCCGGCGACGGCGGCCGGCTACACGCCGCTGCACGTGGCCTGCCACTTCGGACAAACGAACATGATCCGCTTCCTGCTGCAGCACTGCGCCAACGTCAACGCGACGACGAGCCACGGCTATACGCCGCTGCATCAGGCCGCCCAACAAGGCCATACAATGATCATCAACCTACTGCTCGAGAATCGCGCTCAGCCTAACGCCACTACCAACGTAAGTCGCCCGCTTCTGGTAGTAGTAGTAGTAGTAGTAGTAGTCGTCGTAGTTGCTTTTAATTCTAAACTATCCTCCGGACTACTTCCCTACGGGCTCGGAACTTAGCCAGAGGCATAGTTTCAAGCACCGAGGGCCGGACATGTCGAGATATCTGTGGTAGTGTCGAGTCCTGTGGTGGGTGCGCCTTGCGACCGAAGGGAGGACACATGGGTGCACGAGAGTTCGATTCCAGTCGTTGCACATTTGTATTTTTGGGGATTCGTCTTTTAAAGCAATGCAAGAGCGGTTCCGTGAACGTTAAATGTTGCCTGAGAGTCAGCCCGAACAAAGCTTAAGCTAGTGGTGGTGGTAGTAGCAGCTCAGCCGACTGGGCGGGAATGTCTATATGTTGGCGTGGGCGTGTATTGAGTACTACAGTATTGGTGATCCGGTGTAACAATGCAGATATGCACACGACATTTTTACGGCCAGCCTATCGTTGCTGTCCGGTAAACGCATAGTGACAACAATGCATAAATTCAAAAACATTAATGTGGTACTTTCGCAGTACACCACCATAAAGACTATCGGACCATCTAGGATCTTGACCTGAAACAACTGTTTAGCCGCCGGGTGTACATAAACCAATTGGTAGAAGAGCTGTGGTAAAACCGCGCCCTTAAGTAAAACTTAAGCGACAGCACCAAGCTCAATCAGCGACAGCAAGGGTCTTAAATATTACTAAAGGAGTTAGGTTTATACAGAGGTCAACACGTCTAGTCGAAGGCAATACTAGTATGCCTAAATTTTATCGACCTTTGTTTACCCTGTTTTGAGGCGAAGTTGCGTTTCCTTTTGTTCTCTACGTTCTCCCTTTGCTCTCTCACTCTCTTTATACCTATTTTACTATTACCGCATACTGACGGGTCCGCTTTATCCGAAATGGATTCGTGTAAGTATAATTCCTGCCTAGATCTACTACCACGGTACTCCAACAAAGTTCAAACAGCTGACGGCGAATTCATGGCGAGCCCTGTCACCGATAACGTGTGTTTGACGTGCACTTCCCACAACTCGTCTAGCGATCGTGACCCTCGTCCCACGTAGACCGCGATGATGGACGGGTGATTTAGTCCCCTGCTCTTCTGGAAACAGTGGTATTGGTAGCACTATTCGTAGTAGTCGTGGTTACATGTTGTTTAGATCATCTTGTTGCCGTCGCTGGTCAGGCGCTATTTATTCTATTGTCGAATGCACGAGCGCAAAGGAGGCTCTAATGAAGAGTGATGAGGTCCAACCAGTATCGTTGTGACCACGGCCTCCGTTTCTTCTATCTAACCACGAAGCGTATAATGTCCATGTCGGCTAACTATGGATTGAGCCAATATAAGTAAGGATGGGTACCGGTGGCTTCTAGATCATTACTAACGCCAACAGCCGCTTATTATGCGCTGTATTGCTTACGGGCCGTGTTTTTTTTGGTATATTTGGTTAGTGCTTATTGATGCTTAGCTTGAACAATGTTGATAACAACAAAAAATTGAGAAAGGGATTATCTTGTAGCTCTATCGCTTTATACTGTATACCAGGAACACATTTACTATGAGTATTTGACGCTCTCCTGCGTTTCGTTGCTTCATACGTGTTCGTTATATACCATTTGAAATTGCACGTTTTCATCTTGAGGTTTTTCGGCAGTAGGAAACATTTTAGTGCATTGCCCAAAAACGATTAATAAATTTAAGGTAATTCGGGCTCCACCATCGACAATTGTATGCCTATAAACTCTATATATAAACGTGGGCTCAGTTTGGCTCAGAGAAATCCCAGCTCCTTATTTTAGCAGTACGGACATTGTTTGTCGCCAACGAGGGACTGATAATAGGCGGCAAGTCAACGCCAACGTGTTGGTCAACACGGCACTTCTATCCATTCATATGATCCATTTGTCCACTCATAGAGCATTGAGGACTCATCACGCAAAAGAGTGAAGCTTCTCGTGAGACGGTGCTATTTCGGCGGCCGTGACCTCCTGAAGCGCTGAAGCGAAAGATCCATCCGTTCATTCGGTAGATGCTGTCAAGGAGATCAGATGTATCATAGAAATATAGCACACAAACACACGCACATAAATATATATATATATATATATATATATATATATATATATATATATATATATATATATATATATATATATATACATATATTATTGCATTTTTCTAATGAGCGCTCGGCTGAGAATCGAAACCCACATTGTTCAAAATATATTTAATAACTTATGTCACGGCCAGCCATATACGTAGAACTTACTTATCTGGTCTCTCTCTCTCTCTCTCTTGCTGTACTCACTTGAAGAATCGAGCTTGCTAACGTTTCTGATAGGCTCGCACACTCCAGTAGCAGGGATCCACTTTACACTGACCCGTATGTGTATGCGAATATATCGTATGCTATGTTTTTGCCGGATCGTTCATAAACAGCCAACGGTATAAAGCATGTTGTAGCCATGCCGAATATAAATCATTTATTTACCCAATTCCTTCGAGTACTCAATGAGCAACTGAACGGACTGGCCAGTAAAGTCATTTTCAAGGCCAGTTGCAAGGTCGCTTCCATCTCCGTGAGTGTACTTGGTTCCTTGTAGTTAGAGTGCTAGCGAAAGCAGTGACAGTAGCTGAATCGGTCGTAGTAGCAGTATACGTAAATAGATGACCAAGTAGAATACACAGCAGTAACCGTAGTAGAAGTACCGTGTTTTTTTTTCTGTGCTAGGCGAACAAGTGTTAGCCGAGACCTGGCCCACCAATTAGGCGCTGGTGCGTCTGCCGTAGAACGCGCGACTGGACGTCTCGGTCCATTCCGTGATGTTCACGGTAGTTACGCCGCGCAGAATTCAACTAATAGCAATTGACGCCGTCGAGTGAAAAACCATAGTCACTCCGACGGTTGTTGCTATTAGAGTTCATGCGTCGTATGGCTGTTGTTATTGTTTTGTTGTTGTTATTACTGATATTATTAGTGTTTGTGTTATTATTACTAATATTATTAGTGTTTGTATTATTATTACTAATATTATTAGTGTTTGTATTATCATTGGTAGTACTTTAACTATTATTACCATTAAAAACACTGTTGTGCCCAGCTTTTTGCCGCTTGGTCGATTCATGGTGGTGTGAGAAATTCACCGAAAACGAGTGAAGAATGCCTTGAGCGGCTGGGCCCCGCGCGCCTCTCAGGCGCGATGTGGTTGTATAGGCCTGTGGCGCCGTACGGTGTGCCGTGTTCCATCTGTGTGTCCTTTGGCTCCAAGTCATGAGAAGATAACTCACTCATGACTCGCCGTTGGCTGGTGCGGATGCTGAGTGGCAACAACGGGTTTGGCACCGACCGACGGTGGCTTCGGCCTCAGCTTCAGTATCTGACTTCAGATCTGTTCATGCCGAAGATCTGCCGCAGCAGCAGCAGCAGTGGCGGAAGCTGGCAGACGAAACGGCGACCAAGTGACACAATCGCGCTTCGACTTCTATCGTACCTGCCTGACGCATCGACTTCTATCGTACCTGTCTACCTACGACGGCCGCAAGGGACGCTGGACGAGAGGTCTTGAGGCGAGTCGCGAGGCCAGTACTGCCAAGGCAGTACACAAGGCAGTACGTCGACAAGCGAGAAACGTCAACGGTGAACACCGCAAGATAGCTGCACCGATGAAACACTGAGTTGTCGAGTTCGACCACATTTGCAGCCGTTTGAAGCCGCTGACCACGGCAGTCGTGTCCATTTGATGTGCACAGACATTTACACTGCGAACAGCGAACGGATACGGATACGGATACGCATTTACGGATACGCATTTACGGATACGATATGGTTTTCGTTGTCGTCGTCGTGGTCAAATATCGTCCAGCATTCGGACGTGCACATTTCGGACTCAGGACGGCAGGACATCTCTGTCGTGGTGTTTGCGCTTGTTGTTGTTGGCAGACCCTGTCCTGTTAGTGTTGATTGCCGTACCCTTCGTTTTATCATCTCGCTGTTTTTTGACAAGCACAGTCGTCCGTGCATTGGTGTGTCTAGATAGATGCGGTTGTATTTGTGAGAGCGAACGACAAGGAAAGACTGGAGCGGGAAACGTTGACAGGGAGAGGAGAGCAAGAAATGAACATACAACACCACCACGACGCTGACGACGCTCGCGGCAACGACAATGATGTCGACCAGCAATGTTTTCTGCACGGCTGCGGCAGGTTGACCGTGGCGGGCGGACGCATCGCGTCCCAGAGGCGCCGTTGAGGCAATGGCATGTCATCATCGTATGTTCACCCCTGGTGGGGTCTAGTGTCGACCAAGGTAACATGTGCCGACCTAGTTCTACAACTGTTGCGGCTACGCCTTCAAATACTACTATAACTACTACTTCTATAGCCGCGTCTGCAATGCTGTAGTTAAATCATAACCAGCCTGCGATGTATGAATCTGATGTATTGATTTCGGCTCCTCCCTCAAACTCGACAAATGAACAGAGTACTACTAAAGTACGACTACCCCAAAAAGTCTAATGCTACTGCTATAAACTGAGTGTGGCTACGCTAAGCTCTGCACTCGCAATGTCGAAATCGTACCGACTGATTTTATTAGTTATCTATAATCCGGCATTAATTTTACCTTAGCTAGAAACTGTACAAATCTATTTAAGAGTGGCCATTCGGGGTCTTCAAGCGACGACCTCTGACTTATACCATGCGCGCAGAATCATAGCCTCTTTTGCTAGAGCACTTGCTCGGTAGATGGCAATGAGATTGCGGAGTGGTACTGAGAGGCTGCTGTCCTTCACTACGTCGTTGCTGTCGCTCCCGCAGCGGTCGCCGGTCCGCTGAGCGATATTGGCTCTTGGTGTACATGGTTTCCTCGACATTCAGCGACTCATTCTCAATTGAAACAAATCGAGACCGAGAGAGAGAGCATTCATAATGCCAACTTGCTTTTACAGCCACGATTTGTACGTCATTGGCTCCGCCCTTACACCTACGAATGGAAGTGAGGCAATGATGACGCTTTTCTCTGCATCGGTTGTGTTTCGAGCACCCGCAGAGCTTCCAGCCTTATTCGGGCCGGTTGCTTGATCTATTCCGTTGTCAAGAGCACGAAAAGTCTTCATTCAGCGTTTGGTGGTCGTTGCGGTATTGGTACTCAATATCATCATGTCGACTGAACTGCCAAACGAATTTATACTGCAGACGCATACACAGTCGGCTCCGTTTTTGGGCCTACGCGCCTGTCCATTAGCGGTCTTCACCTGCCGCTATTCACCACCACTGTTCAGATGTCGTATGTGTAAATGCAATTTTGTCGCTGTACACATGTACATGAACAACACCGTAAGACAGCCGATCAGGGAAACCGTCACAGCGGGTAACCTCACTTGACTACCTCGCATTACAGTCACTATTTGCAAGCATAAGGGATGAAACTAGAGAAAAGAGAACGGTATGAAAAGGAAAGAGCAACCACGTCTTACTGCGAATGAAAGCGTTTCGAAGTAAACAGGGTTTGTAGATGTAGTATTAAATAGCGTGGTAACACGATTGCCTGTATCTTTCCTTAATACACCTAATATGAAATCGCAACAACGAGAAAAACTAACGTATAACATTCAATGGTAACAGGGTTGGGTGAAACACATGCATCTACTACTGTAGTCATGTAAAGTTATTTGTGCTGACCCTCCAGCCAGATTTAACGTCTACGGGACTGCTTTTCGCATTGCTTCGTAGACGGACCCCTATAAATGCAAATGTGCAACGGTGGGGCTCGAATCCGCGCGAGCTCCACCGTGTCTCCTCCGGTCGCGAGGCGCAGACTAATGCACCACGCCACCGAGCTTGACCTACTAATATGGTGCTAAACAATAACTAGTAGACTCTTCTCTCGTCAAACATTTTGGCCAACGAGGCTCTATTAAAATGTAACGTTTCGAGAAAGGCCATTATGCCATAGACATCATTATAAACAAACATTTTCATGGAGTTGGACGCAGTGCAATTTAGCTATCGATATTTGACTATCTATATTGTTTTTGGTATTAGTAAACACTTGGGCGTAATATATATATATATATATATAGAGAGAGAGAGAGAGAGAGAGAGAAAGAGGGGGATTATGTGATTAGCTCGAATGAAACAAATATTATGCTGAAGATAAGGCAGTAGTGCAGATGCGGCGACAACGTTTCTATGCGCAGAAAGATTTCCCTGAAAGAACGCTTGTACTTGGAAACGTTCCGTAAGCCATGCAAGCCGAGATTCTCTGGTCATTTTGTTGACATGCCAACGTGATGAACACCTTGCACCTGGCAGCCCTTTCCACTTCAGCCAATTAGTATTACCGCCACGCTACCGGGCGGCTTATGATGATAATACGCTGATATTCCCCTCTGTTTTGGTCTCATGGCATATCAATTCGAACATGAGCACACGTCGGTCGATTTTCATTTTTCCAACAGCGTATACCGCAACGGGCGGCGCCGTTGTCGTCTGTGACCTGTTCGGACCGGTATGACATAGCCAATTTCCAATCAAGAGGATAACAGGCAAGGTCATAGCGAAGAGAGCGGGGGCAGCAGAGAAACGTAGCGAAGCTCTATCATCAAGAGACAGAGAGCGAGACAGCGAAATAGGAGAGAATGCCGGTCAAATACAGGGCGAGGCGAAAGTGAATGCCAAGCCACCATCTTTTTAAGGCTGTGCACTTCCCTCTCCTGACGGGCCTGGACGGATTTGCGGAACTATATTGAACTGGCTTGCACTGATTCGCTGCAACAATAATAAACTGTTACTATTTCAGAGTCCTCCCAAAAACAAACAAACAAGCAAACATAGGCAGGTCTTTTAGCTTAGCGATAGATTAGCCGTGTCTGGCGTCCACTGGCTGGAGGTCGTCGTCGTAGCTAGAAGCAGCCCTAATGTCTGATGTGGTGGTAGTCGTAGTAATTAATGTTCGAAATATTCGAGAACGATGAACTGGCCTCGTTTGGCCATGTCTCTAGCGGCACTGACGTTTTATTGGCTGAATGCCCGAACGACCGACGACAACAACAACAACAACATAAAATCCGGCAAAGCTTCGATGATCCGACATGATCGCTAGAGAAGGCTGGCGAATAGTCCATCACATAGAGTACATAGATAGCAGTCTGAGTCGAAATGTCAAATTATAGAATCTAACGTTTGTTTTCTGTTTTTGTCTGCCTCTTTCACCCCTTTCACTTCCTGACATAATATTATCATTGGCTGAATGTGGGTTCGATATCCCATCGCAATCGTCTGGGCATGTGACATGACTCGGCTGGATTTAACCGCTCCCGAATGATGCGGACAACATTATGGACGGCGACGACGACACTATGCAGCATGGGCAAACGGCTCTATCGATCGCGCAGAAGCTCGGCTACATCTCGGTGATTGAGACACTCAAGGTGGTCACCGAAACAACGGTCACCACGACAACAACTGTCGTCACCGAAGAGAAGTATAAGGTGGTTGCCCCCGAAACGATGCACGAAACCTTCATGTCCGATAGCGAGGACGAAGCCGAACAGGACAACATGATGGGCGACCATTCGTTCAAGTATCTCACAGGTATGTACATGTATATATATATATATATATATTTATAGAATAGACAACATTTAATTTAGCTCATAACGGGGTATATATATATATATATATATATATATATATATATATATATATATATATATATATATATATATATATATATATATAGAGCACTGCCGAGTGTGCAAATGTATTGTAAATTATTAAGAAATCATCACAATTTTTTCTATATATATATATATATACACGCATTTATACATCACGCATGAAGATATCTTGACTGCTAAGTGCCATGCTGTAGTTGTAGTATGTCAGGTACACTTTAATCATTTCTTATATTCATAACACGTCAAGATCCCTTAGCGCTATACTATTTACTGCGTCACGGAGTTCAATTGCCCAATGCGCGCGTCTGTTCCTGGCAGTTCTATGCGTTGATCAAAGTTTGTGCTAAGCCCAGATAGCGGGCGCCCATTATTACAAATTCAAAGACAATTAGTGACACGTGTCGTTGAGAGATAGGAGGGATGTTAGGCGTGGCACATTGTCCTGCGACATATGCCGGCAGGTCTGGGTGAGACCGGCACTCTCAACAGGAGACACGGACGTAACAAAAATATAGTGCTGCGGCTGTATACTCTGGTATGCGAAGCATTCCATCCTTGCACGGCTATCAGTAGTTCCTTTCTCTTTCTCATTATAGCCTGTCTATCGTCGTATATTGTAGAATATGCGTGGAATGGGCTTCCGGACGCATGAATGTTTCCAGCGGTCTGAATGGTTTACTTTCCATTAGCGAACGTAATTGTCGCCTTAACAGAACGCATACACACTCACACAGAGCCACCATCGTATCGTGTTCACGTGGCTCCTCATCTGCTCAAGGTTCACTGACTTAGACAATTAACAGCAACAGAACGCAACAGCTCTTCCATCTCCATAGACTTGGGACAATAACAGTAACAACAACAACAGCACGACACAGTGCCCTTTGAGGTTTCTCCTTTCGCCTCCAGGCTGGCGCTGCAGTATTGGGGGCTGGCACAAAGCGTTCGTTTTATTGTATTGAGACAGGCACATTACGTCTTTCAGTTCAGCCCCTTTATCGCTGTCTCACTTTGCTGCGTTCAACTTTGATGTCTCCGTTACTCAGTTTACCCTTTCATATATACAGGTTTTCTCTGCGTGTCAGTATGTCAGTTTGGGTGTCTATTAACTCGTCATCAACTTGAAGGTCGTCGTTTCCAGTAATAGCGTCAGAGTCGGGCTCTCGAGTTCGCTTGTAAACAAATGTGACACCTTTCCCCTCGATCTACACACCAACCGTCGTCGTAGTCGACGACGCCGTTATGTCGAAACAAACCCATCGCATTGCCGCCACTACGATATGATGCTTGATACGGTTTCAGGCAGCTCTATGTTGCATGCTTTAGTGATATATATATATATATATATATAGGAAGAGACCAGAGAGATGGTTGGAGGAAGAGAAACGAGAGTGAGAGTGCTAAGAGGGAGAAGAGGCCAAAAACGAGATGGAAGTACGCATAGAGGCCAACGGAAAGGACGGATCCTCAGAAGGAGAATATGACGTTCCGTGTATCCATGAATCGTCTCAACGTTGGATGACTTTCGATATCACTGACAAGCGAGGGCTGGCTCGTCGTCGCTAGACACGTTTCTCTCTTCCTGCACCCCTCTCGCTTTCTCTGGTTCTCCTTCCTCGGTCCTGTTGTCTCGTCTCTTTGGCGACAATCGGCTCATCGCCAGACGATACGTGTGACGCAGGCCTGCCGCAACGGCTAGCATAGTGGGCAAGCAAAGTATCTTTCTGTGTTAAGCAGGTGGCGGTAGTGGCGGTGGTGTTGGTGGCGGTCACTCGCACTACAGCATCTGCGTTGCCTGCAGCCGGCAGCCCTCGTATAGCCTGTCGTGTCGAGTATATGAGATCTGGACAGTAGCAACAACACATCATCACTACAATCCTCTATAGGAGTGGGCCACGACAAGTTCCACACGCAAAACGACTGCTTATGGACAGGGCGACAGAAACAACAGAGACAGTATCATTGTTAGAGGAAAACACCCGACGTGTTCGACCTGCAAGCGGCAGAATAGCATTTAGCAGCTACGGCAGCGACAAGAGCAGCCGAAACGTTCAGTGCGTTGTGATGCTGGGTGGAATAGGAACTAAATCCTTCTAAAGCTTGTTTGTTACGTTCGACCAACAAGCTCACTGTGTGCGCCTTGTTCTGTTTTTCTTGTTGTTTGTGTTGTTTGCATTTGTATCCTTGTGCGTTTGTACGGTGTGTGCGTGTTTGTGTAATAACTATTTATAACTGCGACAAAATGTCGACGTTGACCACTGCCGTTGTCAACGCTATTACGGCAACGCCGACGCCGATTCCGCCGCCTCCGTCGCCTCCGCCGCCATCATCTTCAGCCGATGAGATGAAGTCGCTCGGAGACGATTCTCTGCCGATCGACGTGACCCGCGATGAGAGGTTGCACGAAGCCCATGTAGCCCACATTGCGGCGAGTCAACAGGCCGCAAATCGGCCGCCTGGCGCGCATGTTGCGCCCTCCGCCCAGGAAGAGGACCGCCTATCGCCGTCCCACCTTGATCAATCGTTCGCCAAGGCCGCGCCGGATAACGTCGAGGTCAAACGCACGCCGGTGCACGCTGGGTAAGTTGTCGACTCTCGGTCTCAAGCACGCTCGCACCAACGCCCAGCCGTTGCAACAGTCAAACATTTATATATATATATATATATATATATCTGCATACATACATGTACATAGGCGCTACACAATGCAGCAACTTATAGTATTCTTCTCGTCCAACCACGGTCGGACTCTCCCCGGTGTGCGTGAAAATAGGGGCGGCACACCTCTAAGCGTTAAATGTGTGAGGTCTCTTCTGAGTGAATTATATACACTGTTACTTTTTTTTGGCCCAACGAGTTGGTGCATTGTGACATACGCTGCTCCAAATTGTCGCTGTGAAACAGGTTTCATTTTAAAAAGTTACCTTGGTTATGGCCAAAATTGTGCATAGCAACGCTGACAATGAAGACTTACGCAAACCAAACAATATAGTGGTAACGCAGTCTTACAAAAACCCTTTTTAACATGATAGTTTACTGAATACATGACAGTCACGCCACGCAGAGTACGAACTTTGGTCCACTTACACTGAGATATGTTGTGATGTGACACCCTTGATAACCTTGTCTTGTCATTAATCAGTGGAACGCAGTTTGAACGGAATGTAAATATATTCTTGCACCCGAGCATGCAATAGTTTATTTTATAGGGGAACCGCTCCTCCATGAGGTACAAATATACTATATATGGAAATATATAATATTTGTTTACATGCACAAGGAATGAATGGTGCTCCACCTACACAAGACGATGCTATGATGTGGCACAAATAATATTCTGGCTATGACCGCGTCTTATCCCTAGCCGGTAAAAAAATTTACTACTTCACAAAAAAATTATATATACATATATATAAACATTGAATTCGCTCGGCACAGTTAAGCGGCAGGTTCGATTAATTGTTTGCCGTGTAAGAATATGGTATTTTACTACTACCACTACTACTACGTGGTGTGTAAATTCAGTCTCATACTTAAAAACCAGTTAGTAGAGAAGCATGAGCGGTAAGCATATGGGGCCCGGCTTTGAGTAATGCGAGCGACTTGAAGAAGATTCGTGGAAGTCTTTCAGGGGATATTACTTACTCATAGCAGTTTGTACTTGATTAAATTGGTCTGGCGATCTCGGAAGTGTCTGACGGAGTGTTTGGCTGCGGAGTGTTTGCTAAAATACCTTATGTGATTGGCTAACAGTGATTTGTTGCCTAATTGGTTTATGAGTTGTGACGTAGTTGTGTAGATTAAGGATGTCCAAGTGGGGAAAGCAAACTGTGCTGCATTCTCCCTCGGCGTCCTTATCTCCTCGATTGATGTCATTCTAACGAACTTTTGCATTTTTGCATCGTTGCGCTAAGTAGAGGTGAAGGAAAGCTAAAATGGAAAACGTAAGTATACCGATCGCAAATGGATAGTCGCGCTGTAAGCGCAAAACTATTAGCGACATATATTGTGCACTTAATCTTTCTATCTATCGGCTAGCTTGCATCGCGACGGCTGGATCATGTCTTCTAACATACGTAGCACCTCTAGCCGACTTGCCTTTACTCACCTCGACCCATCCTTAATATCACTCCCTGCTATTATTCCTCACATCTCCCACCTCCACGTAGAACATTGCACTAGGACGCAGCGTTTCTCGCAACAACTGCGTACCGCATGTTTGCGCACGACAGCTTTATACATAATTGAGCTTCTTTTACAGCGCTAAGTGTGTACTTAATTTAAATGTATATATATATATATATATATATGTGTGCGGGTTGACTAAAGGAAAATGCTTAAAGGAAAAACATCTCTGTTGCGCAAATTGTCTCGATGATACGCCGTGCGTTCCGTTACTGTTGTGTTCCACCATATTTAGTGTTGATGCTGTTGCAACACATTTTAACCGCTATTATTTACAACATTAATAATAATAATAATAATGCTTAGGCCGTTCTGCGTGGACAGAAAGTGGTCGAATCGCATGTAGCTCCAGCCTACCTACTGCTGCTAATCACAACATGGCCATATGCAGTCTACCAGTCAGCATAAGGTTTAGTCGGGGCCGCCGCCCCTTCTATTCGCTCTTATACGCTTCTTTCTGTGCTTTATTAGAAGAATATCTCTCCCTATGTCTCTCCATCTAATGTTCACACGCCGAGCCGCTGAGCATATCAGCATGTCTTTGTAATCTTCATTACAATGATTGTCACCATCAATCAATCAGTCAATCAAGAAGAATCTTATCTTCTCGTTGTCGCTTTCCTAGTTCTAGTTTTCTTCTGTATGTTCGCGCGCATCTTTACCGTTCGCCATTTCTGTCGTCTTCTTCGTCGTAGTTGTCGTCGTCGTCGTCGTCGGAGACATATCGAAGTATATGGTCATAATCGTAACCGACGCTACCTCCCCATTGAACGGCGGTGGTGGAAACATCAGGCCGCTGATTTGCCCTTGCGCAAATCAGCGACACGATGATTTAACTGATGCACAGCCATTACATATGAGGCATGATTTTGGAATCGACGCTTTTTCAGCGTCGTCCTTGTTGATGTTGTCGTCGTCGTCGTCGCCGTCCTCGCCTCGCCTCGGACGTCGAGGACGAGGGCTGCGGCGACGATGATGGCGATGACGATGGTGATGGTGATGATGATGATGGTGATGACGATGATGATGATGATGAGCATGGCAATGATGGTTTGCTGTGTTGACTCGACATGATGCCGCTTGTTCCGTGCTCGCTGTAGCAGCAGCGGCGGTGGCAGTGGCAGCAGCTGGGGTAGAAGAAACAGAAACAACAACAACAATAACAACAGCAACAACAACAACAGCAGCAGCAGCGGCAGTAGCCAGACCAGCAACAGCAACAGCAACAACAACAACAATCCGTAGTCGTTTTCGCAGTAGCAGTTGCAAAAGCACGATGGCACGATGGCAGGTTGACGTCGTTGGCTCCAGGGGGCGCTGGTGGTGTCGGCGCCGGCGGCGGTGCCCGACGGATACA
Organism: Dermanyssus gallinae; assembly: GCA_003439945.1. Taxonomy (NCBI): domain Eukaryota; kingdom Metazoa; phylum Arthropoda; class Arachnida; order Mesostigmata; family Dermanyssidae; genus Dermanyssus; species Dermanyssus gallinae. The sequence continues at coordinate 218,049 of QVRM01000484.1, forward strand.
CCGACCACCGGCAGCCAGCCAGCCAGACAAACAAGAGACCGGCAAGCGAACCAACGGGTGAGCACACAATCGAATAGGGCGGCGCTGCCAACCACCATCATCACAGTGCTGCTGCCCCTGCTGAACTGATACAACGACAACGACAACGGCGGCTGCGGCTGTGGCTGTGTTGCGCCACAGCGACGTCAGCGCCCAACAACGCTTGCGAGGGAATAATGAAGGACGGACGGGCGGGCGGAGGAACCAAAGAAAGAAAGAAAGAAGATCCTTACACGCAGACCTATGCTCATATACACACACCCAGACGCATATAGTAGTCCTATACGCGTCCACCAGTGTGGCAGAATCACAGAATCACTGACACACTCAGAGATAGATAGTAGCGAGAGAGCGAGAGAGAGAGAGAGAGGGGGGGGTAGACAGATATTCATAGAGAATACATACACAGCCAGTGCAGTGAGGCTGGCCGCCATTTCACACACAGCTGTTCGGCTGTTTGGTGCCTGTCGTCGCCGTCGTCGTCGTCAGTCGGAGGACAAACCGGTGCTACAGAACCACTAGAGCAGCAGGAGCCACCGCCACTGCCGCAACAACAATAACAACAACAACAAGAGCAGCAACAACAGCAATAACAACATCAACAACACTGCTGCTGGTGTTGTCCTGCCACAGTTTCGACCACTCTTTGGACCACTACTCGCCGGAGTAGGCTAAACCAACCAACCACTGAGCAGAAAAGCGGTCGTCAGAGCAAAAAGCTGCTCACGAGAGAGAGAGAAACACTTCTTTGGGTGTGGCCTCTTTTTCACACAGAGAGTCTAGTTGCTGCTACAGCTGGTGGTGCTGTTGCAGCTGCTACAGCTGTTACTGTTGCTGGTGATCTTCTTCTCTGGTGGCTCTGGTAGTTTGTTTGTCTGTGCGATTAAACTAATCAGTTCAATAGTTAGTTAGCTAGTGTGTGAGTGAGTGAGTGAACTGGCACAAATCAAACATTCACACACAGCCACACACAGACACACGCAGCCATCGCGAAGACGCGATTTACGTGCTTGTGTTATCGATTTCTGTGTGTGTACGTGTGTCCGTGTTTGTGCATTTCTTCTTAGTTGTGAATTTAATTTCATTTATTTGTTGTCGTCACTATCGTGCTCACTCTTCGTCGACGTGGCCGCCCCATCATCATCACCGTCTTCACCATCATTTTCGTCCGCAGTCTTCGCTTGTTTTTCGTTTGATCACTACGACTGCTACAACTAGTACAACAACTACTAAGCTACTACTACTACTACTGCTAGTGCGAACACTGAACACATCAATCGTTGTTGGCCGTCGTCATAGTTGTTCTGTTGGCAGCAGCAGCAGCCGCCGTAGCAATTGTTCGTTTGTGTCGTCGTACTCACGTCACTCATCATCGTTCAGCAATTGTTGTTCGTCAATTGCCGCCAAGTCGACCCATAGTCGGCCCAACAACAACAACACACATAGCAAGCAGTCCTCAATCATCAGTCCCGGTCCCAGTCGGCTCGCTGGCTGGCTGGCTGGCTGGCTCACTACCGAATCTCGGACGGGTGCTGTTTATCGTACAGCGATGTACGTGGTGATTTCTCACTACTTGTCGTTATTGTTTAGCATAACATGAGACATTGTTCATTATTATTATTATTATTATTATTGCTATTGTCGCTATTCGTATTAGTATCAATGGTAGTAGTAGTAGTATCATAGTTGTTTGTGGCGAATTGGCGAATTCGTGTCTGCCTGTGTTTGGTGACTGACCACGCCCGACCACGTCCAGTCCAGTGCGTGCGTGTGCCGCTCCTCGACGCGCTCCGACATTTTGCCCTTGCCCAATGGCGGCGGCGGCGACGGCTGCGGCTGCTGCTGCTGCTGCTGTTTCTCCAGCTGTGCTGCGGTGGGAGCGCCGTTCCGAGTAGATCGGAGTAGCCGTCGACAACGGCGACGACGACGACGACGATGCGACAATACGAAAGGACGACGACGACGACAATGACGACGACAATGACGACGGAAAGATGTAGAATGCAGAATGACAGAAAGCTAGATATATAGAGAGAGATGGGAGAGATGGAGAGTCTCGGCTAGCTAGCCCCAGCTTTGACTTGAAAAACACTTCACTGACCCTCATTCGGCCATCAACCATACCACCCTTTAGCACCACCACCATTACGATGAAATTACTGTTTTCTATCTTTCTTTCGCTCTCTATCACGGACTTCTACCTGGGGTGTTCTCAAAGCTAATACTGTAACTACCGTTTTAGCAACTGGAGTTTTTCAACTTAGCCCGACCCCCCTCTTCATTGAGTATGTAGAGTAATAACAACAGCATCCATGGAAATGGCTTTGTTTTAATTACTACTCCATATACTACGAATACTACTGCTGTTGCTGCTGCTGCTGCTACAGCTGCTACTTAATAAATGAATGCCTACTTAATTATTAATTACTTACTTCATTCTCCTCGTTGAAATGTGGGTGATAGATTGATATGCTGTACCTGTAGGATAGAAGTGATGTATCGGTCATTATAATAGCTGTAGTAGCAAGCATATACCCATACTGTGTAGCCGTTTTGTAAGAGCAGCAACAGTAATCGATTTATGCAACGAAAAGTTGATTTATGCTTATTGCGTAGTATTCGTGTCTGTGGCTAATGAATTCTGTTTCTCTCTCTTTGGAAAATCGCTGGCTAATTCATTTCGTGGTACTTTCACACTTTTCACTCATGACCGTTCGGCTTGAAAGAGTCGACGCCGCAATGAGCCATTATTATTATTATTATTATTATGCGCTGGACGTATCGTTCGTCCGTCCGTCCGCCGTACTCTAACCAATGTCGTTGGCGTGGCTACAGGTTCCTGGTGAGCTTTATGGTGGACGCGCGTGGCGGCGCCATGCGTGGCTGCCGCCACTCGGGGGTTCGAGTCATCATTCCCCCCCGACGCGCGTCGATGCCAATGAGGGTAACATGTCGCTTCATCCGAAAGGAGAAGTTGATTCACCCTCCGCCGCTCATGGAGGGCGAGGCGTGCGCTGCCCGCGTCATTGAAATGGGCCCCGCCGGAGCAAAGTTCCTCGGACCAGTCGTCATCGAGGTGCCGCACTTCGCCTCGCTCCGAGGCAAGGAACGGGAGATCATTATTCTGCGCTCCGACAACGGAGAATCGTGGAAGGAGCACACGATGGAAGCGACCGAAGATGCCGTTTCCGAGGTTCTCAACGGTAGCTTTGATGCTCAAGGTGAGTCGTCGTCGTCATCGTCGACGGTCAAGGACATCGTGCCTCCACCTTCTGACCTTCCGAGACAAAAATGTTAATCTGCCCTATTAAACTAAAATCTAAACGTAAACGCGATCGGCCCATGCTGGTTGTTATTATTGCCCCCACGCGTGCTTTTCGCCTTGTCCTTGCTCTGTGGCGGCTTGTTCGCAGTCCATCGTTGCCGCCGGAGCCATCGGCGCGCAAGGCACGTCTAAAGAGCCGTGAAACCCTTTATGCAAACGGCTTCAACTGGTCGCGGCGTCTTGCGCCGCTGTGGATGAAGTCATCCATATATGAATCTTTATCATTACTGTACGGTGGGACTTTTTCTGGGGTATTGTCACTGCTGCTGCTGCTGCTGCCGTGGCCGTCAGCGCTTGACACACTTGGATTATTACCACCATTGAAACGGGCATATATAATAGTATGGAACAAGTGTCTGTTTACCGATACGAGTTGTGTTACTTCTCTGTGATATGTGTTCCTCTTGCAGAACTTAGCGCAATGCAAGACTTCAACACGAACCGCGTGACGCGTATTCTAACTACCGACTTCCCGCAGTACTTTGCCGTGGTGTGCCGCAACAGGCAGGAGGTCCATTCTATCGGGCCTGAGGGAGGCATGGTGTCGTCGACGGTTGTCCCACAGGTTCAGGCTATCTTTCCTGATGGGGCACTCACGAAGAAGATCAAAGTGGGACTCCAGGTAAATAGAAACAAGAAGCAGAAAGTTGATCAAAATGTTGATTCTCATATTGCCGACACCGAGACGCTGTCAGACGATCTGAGCATAACGCCGAAGAGGCCAAAATTTAACAAGTATTTTAGCTGCCTTCACTCGGCATCACCCGTTAGGAGCCTGGGCGAGAAGAGACCTTCCGATAGTACCACTGTAGATATACACGATGGACTAGTTGCCCCGAGAAAAAAGTTTTTTGCAAAAACGAAGACGACAGCTATGCGGGTGGAAACCGTTGAAAGTACAACAAATATTCTTAATAATAACAACAACAACAACAATCATAGTAAATCTGACAAGAAGTCTCACTTTAAGCCAGGATTCTCATTTGGTAGAGGGAAACAGACCAAAGTTCCGGTTGCCACCAAGCCGGCCGTGGAACGTTCTAATAAAGATGAGAAACAGGGCTCATCGGCACAGCCGATACCTGATATTGAGCTACCAGTAGATAATGTCTCGGATGTTGCCACTGTTGTTTGTGAGTCACCCGTCAAATCAACTACGGTTGGGTGCTCGACGCCACGGCCTATCGGAGACAGTGTCGTCGAGGAGTTGGCTATTTCACTGATGACCTTCCTTAATGAGGACAAGCTAACAGACGAAGCTGAGGGCTCGAGTCAACGAAAAGTTACACCCGAACCGTCACCAGCGAGGAGTCTTCTGGCAAAACAGACTCCCTCTAAGAAGCGCCGTAGTGAACATCCCTCTGATATTGACGAACCACCTTCATCGCCAAAAAAACCGAAGCTGTTCAGGAATAGGGTACTTCGTAAGAAAAAGAGCAGAAGCGCGAAAAAGGGTAAAAGTCCTTCCCCAAAGCCTGCTAGTCTCGAAAAACTTGCAGTGGGACAGACGGACAAGACCGAAACTAAGAGTGTACGCAGTGAAACCCTTGAGGTTCCGAATATCATTAAGAACACACAGTCTATGGAAAGTATTGATCTCAATTCGGAGACGCAGAGTCGTAAGGAGAGCGCTACAGATGTGCCCAAAACTGAGCCAGACGATGTTCAAAATGTCAGCCAGAAAAAAGGCTTTTTAATGCGTTTTGGCCGCCATAGGGTGTCCAGTGTAGTTAAAGCTCCCACCGAGGAAGCTTCAGCATTAGCGGGAACCAGCGATAGAGACGCTGAGCAAGCGCGTTCCGACGTACAACACAACAAGGTTTCGCTCATTAGCAGACTTCGTCGGAAGAAGTCGCACTCTGACGCCGAGGTAGCGCAAGACGTGCACATGGAGGCGAGCCCGTCCGCAGGAGCGGTAAATGAAGAGAGTCAAAGTCAAGACCAGGACGAGGCTAAGAACAAGAACAAAAAGAGAGCCCAGCCTTCGGACAAAAAGAAAAAGTTTCGTATATTTAAAATAAAAGAAGGTAACGAGGAAGTAACTATTGCTGAGGAATCGCACGAAGGCGAAATTGAGGAAAACGCCGAAATTAGAACGTGTGAGCCTGAACCGAGGGACGAAGATGGCGATGCAAAAGAAGACAAAGAAGAAAAATCAGCCAAAGATGGCTCTGGATCAGCGGAACTAGATGCTGGCGAAGTTTCTCATGACTCGCCGAAAGAAAAGCCAACCAAGAAGCATAAGAAAAGAGTAATTTTTAGCAGGTTCACCATTCAGAGAGTAAATACCGATAGACAAAAGAAGACTTCATCCAGTAATGCAGAGGTGACTGAGAGTGAAACCTCTCCAAAAGGCGATGAACCGCCAGCGGAGACTACGACAAGCGAGACCGCTGCCACTGCTGCTGCTGACGGCAAAGATGAGGCCAAGAGTGAGGCCGATACTACGGCAAACCAGGACTCCGGCCAGGGAACATCTGAGCCAGCAACGAGCGAGCACCGAGACAGTGAACAGTCATCACGTGGCTTTTTCAGTTGGTTTACTGGTTGGAGGAGCGTAGACGAGAAGATCAAGGAGGTTCCTGAGAGCTGCTGTGATACCACGGCTGAAAAATCTGAGGCGGCCAAGGACCTTGATCCTAACACCGAGGCTGATGTGTCCGATATTCAAAGCGAATCTGAATCGGTGACCGATGAGTGCGCCGCCGAAAAGCCGGCGGATATTGAGGAGCAGATGAGACCAAAAGTCGAGCGCAAGGAAAAGCAGACGCCGAGTGACAAGGACGAAGCGGAAGGTAAGCCAAAGGAAGCTGCTCCTAGCAAGAGCAAAGGCCTACTAAAGAGGCTTCGCAGGAAACGCTACAAAAGCGCCCTAGACGCGGCTGACTCTGGTCGAGGGGAAAGCAGTGAGGGTAGCCGGCCGAATAGTGCAAAAACAGCTAGTCGGCCGACAAGCGCGTCAAAATTGATCGCTATATTCCGAAAGCCCAAGCTGGCGGACGACACGGGCAGAGAGGCGGCTCCGAAACCGTCTGAGTCAGCTGGCACAGAGGTGGCTGAAAGGGTCGACGCTGTCACGTCCGAAGTGGTCGATTTGGCTGTAGGGTTAGCTCCCGCAAAAGATGTCACCACTGACACGAAAGCGGACGAAGATTCTAAGAAGAGACCAGAATCTCAAGCAGATAATATCGATGAACCTCCAAGTGTAAGCGAAAAGGACAGTGGGTACGAGCCCAGCCAGGCAGACAACAAAGCTGCGTTTGCGAATCTGCCCTCTGGTCGGAGGAAGGCTCGTAGAAATAGGAACCGAAAAGGTAAGATTCGGGAGGGACCTACAAAAACCGACGTTTCGCTTACTGAAGTGGCAGAGGAAAAGACTGGTTCGTATGAGGTAAGGCGTCTCGAAATTCAGACGTCGCCGCCTGTTCAGAAGGAAGTGCCGACGCTTATTGAGCAGACAGCTACGGAACTGAAGGAAACAAAGGTGACTGAAGTTACAGACCAAGTAAGGGACCAAGGAAACGAACGTAAAAGCACCAAGTCGCCCTCACCACCATTCACCGAAGTCAAACGCAATCGTCGACGACGACGCGGAAAAAAGAAGTCTCCTACAAAAGTCACCGAGCTTCCAGATGCAAAGGCAACAGAGGAGCCCGACGACACGTCACAGAAAGCAACGGCAACGTGCGTGGCTGATGCAAAGTCGGATGAGGCCGATAAAGAAACACATGCTACTTCATCCACCGAAGTCACCAAGGAAGCAGACGTTGATATCAAACCTTCAGAAGTCACAAGCAGCTCCGTCGACAAGCAAGTTGAACCAACAGAAAAAGATGATGGAAATGAAGAAGAGAAGGACGAAAACCACGGAAAGGTCAAAAAAACAATTTCTTCGTCAGGTTCTCCCAAACAAAAAAAGCGAGTATTTAGATTTTTTTCTGGCAAAAAGTCAAAACTAGCACTTAGCGCACGAGAGGCGCTAGTGGGCCATGACGCGGCAGAGGCAGAGGAAGAAACTAAAGACTTATCTTCTTCTAAAACTAAACCGACGGATTCAAACAAAAATAGCAAACTCTTCAGACGTTTCCGTAAAAGCAAAAATGTGAAGCTTCCTGCCGTCGTCGAAGACGTTAAAGAAGCGAACAGTTCAAAGGCGGCCGATGAAGCAGAAGATGAAGAAACGGTTCAATCAGCAGAGTCGCCTGAAATGGAAACTGCAAAGAGTCACCAATCAGAATCGCCCAAGGAAAGCGATCTTTCCCAAAAGGAGCCATGTGCTGAAAATAAGCCCCAAAGAGGCTTAATATCGAGTTTGTTACAGTGGTCATTAGGACGAACAGAGAAGCCTGATGCACCACAGACTGAAGCTGCGTCCCGCCCATCTGACCTTGACATGACAGCCGTAGAAGAAAATACAAAGGAAGAGACGACGGTTGGAATTGCTGTCGAAGAAACCGAAAACACTAAGGAAAAGCACGACTTTAGGGAGCGCGTCCAATCTCTTGAGTCGGAAACCCAACGATCTGATACTACATCAAAGTTTGAGACACCAGTGGAGGAATTTAAGCCCCTAGTCAGCGAGCAGAAAAAGTCTACTAACTTTTTTAGCAACTTCGGGTGGCCGGCGTCACTCTGGACTTTTGGGGGTAGCGCAGAAGAAGAGAAAAAGGAAGAACCTCGAAGTGAAACCAATGCTGATTCCGCTGATGCTAGAGATGGTTCAAACTTAGAAGCAACTGAACGAAAAGAGCACGAGCCCACCGAAAGGAATGTGTGTGAGGAAAAAACTCAAGGCCACGATAAGCCCAGCCAAGCTACTGAGGGTCTTGAAACATCAGAGGCTGGCGACCAAAATGTGGCCAAACTACCAGGAAAAGACGTCAAAGAGTCTGGTGAAGAAGAAAACCTTCAAGTTGAGAACGACGTCACCAGTCGACTCAGTCTAGAAAGACGTCAACCAAAAGCTTCTGTCATAAAATTGCCAAAATGGGCTGCTCGTAAAAAACCGACAGCTGATTCTGCCGTAAGAAGCGGTCTAGTGCAGGAAGTTGCTGAGGCGGGTAAAGAGACGGCTAAGGCAGAGGAGACTCGTCAAGCTGGCACCGAAATGGAAAAAGAAACGAAAACTGAACTGAATGATCATGCCACTCTAAATGAGGCAAAGGGCAAAACCGATGAGGTTGCTAAAAGGACCACCTTTTCTCTAAGCGCTAGATTACGGCGGTTTTCTCTGCCCCGACTATCGAAAATAACGTCAACAGAGCATTCTAATGAGAAAGCCGCAACAACAATATCCGATACAGACCTGCCGGGTCCTGTTGAAACGGAAAAAGCAGAGCCGTGTAGTCTAACCGATCAGATTGAGGAATCTTCCGTAAAAATAAAGACCGAAGACGAAAAAGCAGATCATGAAGCTGCGGGAGCTCCATCAGAACAGAAGGGAGTAGAGGCGGGTTCTGCGGGCGAAGAGAAATCAGTTTCGGAGGACACTGATTCACCCAACCGTACAATCACCATTAGAATTCCTTTGCCTAAACTTAGGTTTCGCAAAAAAAAGCGATCCACCAGATCGAAGAAGTCAAAACCAGCGGTTACAGTGAACGAAGCAGAAATCAAAGTTGATCATCCGAAAAGTTCCGGTGATGATGTCGTACCCGAAGAGACTTCACCAGTAGATAACAAGCAAGAAGATTTGACGCTTTCGCGTGATGCTACTAAGAATAAGTGTGATGCCAAAAAGAAGGCGCACGATACTAATTTTCTAAAAATTCCAAAGCTCAACTTTAAGGAAAGGCGTCGACAAAAAAAGATCAGGAGTGAACAACTTAATAAGACAGAGGAAGTATCCCTAGAGAAGTCTTTGGAGGGCAAGTGTCCATCTGCTACGAAGGAAGCAGTGCAACCGACAGAGGAAGCTGCTGAGGCCAAAAAAGTCGAAGAGGAATCCAAGGCCGCTGATGTGCATCCTAAGTCGGAGACTACTACTGAACAAGTGGTTAGCAAAGCCTGCGATCGTACCGATGTGGATGTTGATCGGCCCATCAAGGACTCCGTCGATCCAATAAAAGAAGGCTTATCGTCGACGAAGCAACCCCAGAAGAACCAAAAGTTACCCTTCACCATCAGCAGACCCCAATTCGGAATTTCTAAGTTGCGAAAGAAGTCACCTGAATCGGAACTCCCCAAGACAAAGCAAATTCAAGACGAAAAGGCAAAAGAAGATGAAGCTCCGGAAACTCAAGCAGACGACGTTAATAAGAAGACTGAGCAGGCGGACAGCGCACGAAAGGAAACAATTTCAGGTGACGACGATATGCTAACTGACCGGCCGACCGAAACTCCAGAGCCTCCGGAGGAAAAACCGATCAAGATAAAGCGAACCTTTACTATCAATTTTGCTAAATTCCTGTCAAAGGGGCGGGATCTTTCAGTAGAAGAGGCCCGGCGCGAAAGTGAAAAAAATCGTGCAGTTGATGACGCCGACCTTGAGGAACGCTCTCCAGATAAGGTAACCGACATTACTGACAATGTCGAGAGCCCGGAATCAGGGCAGGGCCAGACAGCTGATCCTGAAGTGACAGAAGCGACAGAGAATATATCAGGAAAAAAGTGGACGATAAGATCGCTGTTTGGCAGAAAGTCGAAGCAAGTTGATGTGTCAACTAAAGGCAATGAACAAGAGACGTGTGTAGCCAGCGATGAGAAGAAGCCAACCAAGAAGGACATAGAATCTGATGCGGGTAACGTTGACAAGACCGGTACAGAGCCAGACACGGCTGCAAAAGAGGTAGAGCTACACTCAGGCGAGATCGGAGATAAATCTTCGCCGAGTCATACCCTGGACACCGGCAAAGAGGAACCAAAGTTAGCGACTAAATTTCCTAAGCTCAAACTTGCTGGAAAAGAGAAGCGCAACACAGACGCGTCAATGAATCGCGACGCGGTTGCCGATGTGAAAGGCGATAAAGTAGAGCAGAGTGCTGACACCGAACAGCAGGACAAAGATTTGGAACCTCCTGTTCAGGCAACAAGTGATGATGAAGCGCGTGGCAAATCGGTGGATACTGAGAAAACACAAAAAGACGAAATCGCCACCAGCCAGAAAGAAGATTCCAAAAGTGCTGAGGATGATCTAAAAGATGCTTCTCCTTCTGCCAAGACACGAGATGCAACACAAGAAACTCGCTTCAGCATATTTCGAATGGGTTGGCGCACGCGGAAATTCTTAAAAAAGGCCGAAGAGAAATCCTCCAAACAAACTACAGATGAACCTCTGAAAGCGTCACAGGCAGCGGCAACCGTAGACAGTATAACTACTGACGATACAGACGACACAAAGCGAGCCACGACTGAGAGTGTTGAAGCTGGCACCTCGGGCCCAAGTCCTGCTATTGAAAAGGACGCCACGGTGGAATCTGAAACATCAACGGTGCAGCAAGAGACAATAAAGAAGGACTCAGAAGGCCGCAAACGATTTACCTCAGTTTCTTTACCAAGTTTCTTCCTGTCTAGACTTATAGGTCGCAAAAAGGAAATGCCCGACAAGGTTAGCAAAGACTCCTTAAAAGTTGAAGCGGTAAGTACGGTCGAAACAGTTGAAAAAGCAGCAGAGCCTGCATTGGAATCTACCGGAGTTTCTGTTCCTGATACAGCCGCCGACAAAAGTCAAATTAGTGAGACATCGGCACAGGATGATACAGTAGACGAAGAACAAGGCGTTGTAACGGAGGAATCTACGTCAGCAGGCGCTACCACACAACAAAACGAAGACAGCGTCGCTAGCGATATAACTACAGATGAAAAGCCGAGTAAGAAATCATGGTGGCGGTTGTTCAAAGCAAATTCCGCCGACACAAAGAGTAGCGTGAAGATTAGTGCCAGGGAGGAGCCATCTAGCACACAAAAAAAGTTTTTCCGTTTTTCCAAGAAGGACAGTTCCTGTGAGGATAAAGCTAAGGACACCCTGGATAAGCCTACGCTTGAACCGGTACCCGAAGTGTCAGAGAACGAAGCTTCTAAATCTGAGGAGACGTCGAGGGAAGAACAAACCACAATACCTTTAACGAATGTGGTGAAAGAAGAGGTTGATGAACATACGAAGGAAGCCGACGAGAGAAACGAGTCTCCTTGTGAGAGTACCACAGAAGCGAAGGACGAGCCTTGTTCACGTAAACCCCAAATAAGAGAACGCAAGTTTTATGCCGTGTTCAAGTTGGGACGCAAAGTCGATTCGAGTGACACAAAAGTCAAAGATAAGGACCAAGCCACCCAGCAGTCTGCTTCAGAGCCACACAAAAAAACTAGCCGGCTACGGTTAAAGAACTTATTTAAAAAGCATGAACCCGCAGAGACGGCACATATTTTGAGCGGTTCTAAATCTGACGACACAGCTCCGGTAGAGTCAGTTGCACACGATAGTCAAGACGAACCATGTATCGCAAACGAGGGCGTTACATCGACAACGGCGCCCGATAACGCTGTTGTTGCCAAATCGGATCCAAGCGCAGCGTCGGTCTCAGATGCTGCCAAGGTAACGAAGGTATCGGACTCGCCTGTAATGATTACCAAGCAAGACATCACTATTGATGCCGAGACTGGCTCCGTAAAGATCGAGGATGTTGAGGAAGCCAAGTCAAGTCCCGGAGAAGAGAAACGTGACGGCAGCTCTACGCGCGGTCGAAAAAGACGACGAAATCGCAACCGAAAGAATAATAAGGCCGCCATTGTGCGGAGCAGCAACGTTGAGTCGGATACTATTCCTCAGGATAGGAAAATCGGCCAGGATAGTGTGAGTGCACTCGCTGAGCCAGCAACGAAGACAAGCGAGCCCAAGTGCGACAAAGAGGTGGTCGAACGCAGCTTCGTCGAAAAGGGCGCGCGGCAGATGGTTATCGAGTCTAGCACGGGCGAGGTAACGAAGATCGAGGTGGTTAGCGAACAGCGCGTAATCACAAAAACGACCACGTCTTCCACTGTTGTAACCTGCTCGCCAGTCGAACTCAAAGATGACGAACAGGCCAGTGAAACTGGTACAAACGATGGCGTGACATGCGGGGTAAAGGCGGAAGACGTAGAAGCAGGAGCAAACGTCACGGAACAAACTCCCGAAGGGCATGATGCGGTACAGCATGAGCAGCAAGATAGCACCCCGGTGTCCAAGCAAGCAGATGCGAGCACTACCCATGAAGCGTCTGTTGCAAAAAGAAAACGTTGTTTTCTTTTCGGGCACTTTCGGCAGGCACATAAGGCCAAGGACGAAACACCTACCTTATCCAAGGACGCCGACGGCGATACACCGGATGCCAAACGGAAGCTGCGCAAGGACGCGACACTTATTGATGTCAGTCACAGCTCAGAGATGATTGCGGAGGAGATCACGGATCATAACGCCGGGGATGACGTCGACAAAGGCAAAAAGAAACGGTATTTCAAGATTGCACAACGCTTTACACGAAAGAAGCCGCAGCTTAATGCGTCAGATTTAAAGAAGGCTGGGGAAGATCGTTTGAAGGAAAACGCACAAGATACCAAGATCGATCATGGTGGAGCAAAAGTAAAGGAGAGTAATGATACTGCAGTTCATGATGCTGAGTTGCGCCCTGGCACGGATACTGATCAAGCTAGTGAGCGCATACTGGCGTCGCTGGTGAAACGAATTCGGGGCTCCGAGGAGGGCGGCTGTTCAAAGGAAACTGCCGCAGAGGAAGCTTCAAAAGTCCACCAGAATAAGGCTGCTAGCGATAACGCCAAGGACGAAAAGGCTGAGAACACCAACAAGTCGGACGAGGAGGAAAGCACCGTCGAGAGTACGAAAAACGAGGGTGAATCATCTGACTCAACGGAACTTAAAGATACCTCTGATGAGGAGACAGCAAGCAAACAGCAACATGAGGATGAATCCATCACTAAGGCCCCAGCTGAGACTAAGGGCACTTCCTCAACTCGCTCGGTGTTTGGATGGCTCAAAGGGCGAGCCGATACCGAAGGTAACACCATCTCGAAGAAACCTAACGTCTCGGCTAACGGCGGAGACTCGTCCGTGACACTTGACAATGTCGACGAGAAACCGAAAAAGAGAAGTCGACGTCTTTTTCAGCGAAAAGTCAAAGATACCAGAATTACGATAGCCGAAAAAAAGGGATTTGATAACCACGGCCAAGAGGAATCTGCCGGCGCAAGCACCTCTAGTGGGCCCAAGTACGACCATTTTGGCCGAAGCTATATCTTTCGTTGGCCCGGAGTTCGCTACCGCAATCGGCGGGAAAAAGCAGCCACCGCTGATTAACGGTCCTGCCAAAAAGAGCCGAAAGTGCGACCTCGTGTCGCCGAAAGACAGATTCACAACTTGGAGCTCATGCCGTAAACATGTCGGAACTTATGGCTATGGCACAGCACCGCATTTCGGTTTGACTGCCGCTAGACGGCGTAATCGATTGCCGATTCGGGAGAGGGATACACGGCCGGTGGAACCTACGCGATATGAGGGAAATGGCTGTCTGGTATAACCATCTGACATCGTTCGTTAACTTGAATAATGGCGAACATATACAAATATATCGAAACAGACGAAGGAGATAATACAAAACGAACATAATTCCAATAGTAGTAGCAAAGCTTTGCGGCATCGTCCGTATCCATCCACCGTGCTTAAATACACGGCTACGGTACAGATGATACTTGGGCGCGTTAGTAAGGTCCGAAGGTTCTCGCCAATAGGCACTGGGTGCAAGTCACATGTCGGCAGCAATAGGCTGCTAATTTGCAATATATATATATATATATATATATATATATATATATATATATGTATAAGCGCCTATGCCCTAACTCTTTATGGAGGTTTGGGCTCTCGAAGGCGTTCGCTCAGATCGTTACCCCATGCGTTCGTTTATTAGCTTCCCCGTATGGCTATACACCAAATGCTGTTATGTAGCCTGATCTCATTTTTTCTATATATATATATATATATATATATATTCTGCACGCTTTACACTATTTACGCACATAGATGTGATTGTTTAGGTTCGTGTTTTGTTTGTTCTTTTGTGAAGATGTTTTTTGGTTGACTGTGATATTTTTCGTTTCACACGTATTATCTATCGTACGAGATGCTTTTGTTATTTCGAGTTTAGAGTGCGAATTTCGTTTGAGCTTTGATTTGTTTTCACACAAATAGAGGCTGCAGCAGCTATGACTAGTGCTGATGGTTCATCTCCTGTCAGGCTGTAAACATAGCATCGCTCTCTATGCATTGCGATGCAAAGTTCTGCCTTGCGGTTAACTCGATAGGCCAGATACACAGTAAAACGAGATCGGAGACGAGATGGCGGCTGTGGCCCATATAACATCAATTACCTACATAATTAATTAGCCACCTCGAGAACATAACTGGCAGTGGAAACATACTTTGCTTCTACGCCGGCGCTACACGCACACACATGAACATATATAGAATGAACGTGTATATAATATGGATCGGCCAGTCTGTGTAGGACAGTCTTGCAAAACTATAGAGAAGACACCCATAGGTAGAGTGGGTATACGCCAAAGATATACATGGGCCACTGATTGTGTCCCCGTGTAAGAATCTTACCAACAGTATTATGAAAAAGATTGCTATTCAATTTCTGCCCACACTCACTCTATGTATGTAGAGTATATATATATATATATATATATATATATATATATGTAATTTGAACAAAGTTTGTCACTGGACCTGACCTCCTTAAATAATGAACAACCTACTATAGCTAAGTCAATTCTGTCTGGTTACCACAGTTAGCTTCCACTGCCCATTCAGAATAATGATTCGCATTGAGGAGCATTTATTTAACAGACAAAGAAAAGCGTTTCCTATAACATGTGCAGTCAAAGTGTCCGATACCATTGGGGTACTCCATTGTCCAGTGTAAAGAGGAGCGCGTCTTTATTTCACTTGCCTGTAAAAACTCATGGAGTCGAAATCATTATTGTGATAATCATCACTATAGTTATGGCAATGTGAGTGTCGGATAGAAATTACCTCCCGCTTCCCTTAGGTAATATGTTTGGTGCGGCCGTAGTTGTTCCTGTTTTTGTTTTTCTAAGGTGTTTTTCTAAAAACGGCTAAAAGCACCATCATGATCTTGTCGATACGCCAGACAACAACAACAATGGCAACAACAACAATAACGGGAGCGACAACAGCAAAAATCGCAACAGAACAAAGCGCTCTTTTCTGTCCGACACAAGTTTAGTTGCTCTGATCGCATGATGTGTATGAGAGGCGACCCATTTTTTTGAACGGGTTGTATACTGGAATGAGTATAGTTCAACAGGCCCCGAGGCGAACACTAAACTAACCTCAAGTCGCTTCCGTGTCACTCATAACCGCATCTATCCTTCATCATTTGAATATTAAATTGGTTCATCGTAACCAGTCATCATCATTATCATCATATCTCACCTCATGCAGCAGCATTCATCCTAATCCGAAATGATATCACCTATAATTAATCATACATACATTCGTACACACCACAGTCGATATGTATATATGTATACACATGTACATCTTTGGATATGTCGACAGACGACATGTACGATATGTTCTCCCACAAGGCATGCCCCTGTGCGAGCTGAGGACAGGTTGAGTCTTTTTATCGCACCTGCCCGACGCTCGTGATCCCCGGACGCCTGGGGAGGGGGGGTGTGAACAGTATATTCGTGTACAAGATTGGGACTCGTATTCAGGTTGAGTATTGAGGCGACATAAGCTGCTAGTTTACACAGCCATATATATATATACATATATATATATATATATATATATATACGCGTGATACACATACGAACGATATAATTCTGATGTTGTGTTGCGGAGCGTCAATTGCAAGCTGATGATGGCCTTGACAATAGCAATTGTGTACGTATATGCCGGATCAGTCGATTATTTCTGTACACATGCATACATCATACAACTATACCTTGCGTTAATACATACGTATATATGTATATATATATATATATATACACGCAACCATCATCGTGTCTAGCTTGAAACAGGTGTTGTATCGTGGTCGTTAGTGGTGGAGCAGCAGTGTATGTTTAAAGTGACCGAATAGTACGTCTAATCGACCGGTGGGGCTGACAACAACGACGAGAGGGAGGTAGGGGGCACGGTGTTACAGATGAATAATAGTGTATAAACAGAAGAAAAACAAAAACGCTGGTAATATGACTAAGTACATGACGGGTTTATGCCCGGTGGGGTGCGCTCGGCCACATGAGTGCATCCCGTGCCTCCTCCTCCACCTCCCGCTCCCCCAACACAGACGAAAAATACAAGAACTGACTATTAATCGTCATGTCATTACTACCATTACTACTTCTACTACTGCTGCTGCTGCTAATAGAACTGCTTCCACTAACTTTACTGCTACTACAACTAATACTAACATGGTTAGCACGACCACCATCGATGCTACCGATAGTCATGATCTAACACTGCTAATGAGGAAATAAGAACAGGAGGCCGCCGTCGCAAAGTTGTTGAAAAAACTGAACCGCTGAATGTGCCGTAACAACTGTGGCAAGCCGCGACGAGATGAAACTAACAAAGAAAATAAACTAACAAAGAGCACTATTTCCTAACTAACACCCTGTGCGTTTTCTATAGTAGTGGCTCTGAAGCTGCGACGAGTATATGTCGCAGTAGCCGATCGATTCAGTGAGTCAGTCAATCAATCAATTAATCATCCAGTGAGTCGTGATTGATAGCCCTTGTATAGCGATGGGCACCGTTAGCAAGTTCTGTTGCCTTCTGACCGAAGCTTGTGTCTATGATGCATTCGTGTACTGGCTTGTCTGCCCCGTACCGCCACAGGCCACTCTAAAACAGAGCCCCGACAGTATATATATTGATGGCCAGCAGATTAAAATACTAACTTTGACGATCTACTCAAGCCGCACCCAGATACGACCCATTTCCCGTTTTACACCTACACACGCATATATATATATATACAACCTGCAGAACGCTGTTCTTCCGTTACGGTCTACCTCTACCGGGATTTGCCTCCACGACATAAGTTTCATACATATATCCATACACACATACATGTATTCTATGGATGCGGCATCCATCGCACGTTGTCGTTGTTCATGTTGTTGCTGTTGTCGTTGTTGTTGTTGTTGTCGTTGCTTTTGATATTAGTCTTGATGATGTTATTGCTGTTGTCATTACTGTTGCACACCTACTTCTTCTTCTACTTACTATAATTATTAATGGTGCGTTATAACCGGAATAGGAGAACCATTGATTGAGAAGCCATCTGATTCCCTCTTTTATGTATCAATGGGGTTTTGGTCACTGTGTCTTGTAATCCACTCCGGCATTCATAGTGCTTTTGCTAGTGTAAGCGGAAACGACACGAAATTAGGCTATTTAGTATGGCAGGTGCGGCTAGATTTGCGTCCACGGCGACCTTCCGAACACACGGCTGTGGCTTTGTCACCCGCCTGCCTAGTGTGGCAGATTATTGTTAGTAGTGTGCGGCTACAGCTGTCGTTGTTGTGGTGGGAAATTTGCTCAGCAGAGAAGACCGAGGACTGTTCTTGAGGCTGCAGCAGGTCTCGACTAAACACAGTATTAGAGAACATCTGCAAGAGAGAGAGAGAGCGAGATAAGCATGAATGACAGTTTTGCAGCATCCGCAGCTCAAAGTCGTGGTGGAATATGGTGGAACTGCTTGTGACATATCATGTGGCCTGGATATATCCGAGCGTCCCACGTCAACTAAAATTATTTACCGCTGCTTCTCCACTCGATAAGACAAAAACTAGGCCACACCCAATTGTGTGTCAAAAAAGTATATCCAACCACCTGCAATTGTCGATTGACGCCAGCAACAACAGCGGCAGCTACAACAGCAACAACAACAACAACAACAATCATAACAATATCTCATCGAGTTCAGTCAGCATTCACTCAGTTCATCTACAGTCATCAAAATCATCAGTGGTTTCGAGTATTATTACTATAATAGTTCATCTGTGGCACACAGTACTCTTCCGTAAATACAGTCTGTCAATCAACTGCTGATCCACTCGTTTTGCGTCAAAATTTAAATGTGTGTATGTATATATGTGTATATATATATATATATATATATATATATATATGTACACATGTATACAAACATGAATCCCGCCACGGCATACAGCGCCTTGCTTTTACCTGTCAAATATGAATATGTATATACCTATATCATACATATACGTATATGTTGCGCCGTGCCACTTGCTCTCTGGGCCGTATATCGAAGGCATCTGTCTATATGCTTGATATGCACTTGACTATCTCTATCGCGCGGTTTTAACCGTTATGTGCTTACGTTTTGTTGACGACAATATGTGATCGATGTGCGCCTGAGTGAATGGATGGCCGCATGATGATCGTACGATAATGAGAAGTGATGAATAAACACTACTATAGTAAATTCTGCCATCCGTAATAGACAAGAACAACAATGACAACAACAATAATTCTGGTTTACACCGATCTCTAAATTGATTTAATGTCCTCTAAGTTAATGGATCGATCATTTGAGAGAAAGGTGGCGTCACATTTACGCTGCGCTTGTAGATTGGTGCTGGCTCTGGGAGTACCTACGCCGTTACTGTCTTTATGACAGCAGCATTTGAACTGTTATCCGCTATAAAAATAATGTCATAACTTGCGCGATACTTTGCAAGGAGCGACTGAAAAAAAACAAAAAAATAGTAACGTCAGTATCAACAACAACAATTTGTGAAAACTACACCAAAATACGATGCTACGCTTCTCACCACTATCTGCACAATGTACGAGTCCGCAGAGAAAAAACAATACCCGATGCAATAGCTGAATATTCCCGCTAGTTCATGGTAGGGGAAAACGACGACGACGACAACAACAACAACCACAACAGCAAAATTTACACCACAATCGACACAGCTTACATTAAATTGTGCAATAGTAGCAACTGTAGCCAACACACGCGCAGTCATATTAGTTTTGGAGGTAGAACGCGATCGGCCAAATATGAGTTAAAATAAACGTAAAAAGGGCAAGAAATCCCAGTCCAATTAAACACTCCGCTCCGTCGGTCCGAGTGACCGCAAGTGGCGAGCATTTACAACGGTCCCAACAGTTTGCTCAAGTCTGCCTTTAGCCTCCCACGACTTTCCAACGTGCCCGCACGTCTACCCCCGGACTCTCAAACGTGGCCCTGTGTATACTTCCGAGCAAATAGGCAAAACTATGGTGGTGTCAGTAACGGTTGATGGTATCGTTCTGTGGTGCAGAGCTTGACTCGCCCTTCGGTTGAAGGCTAGCTATCCTAACAGGCTCGGGGCTTGGTTGGTTGGCAACATTGCTTGTTGACGGTGGGTTTTTGGGTAAAACGATCGTTGTCATCGCTAATCGTAGTACGATGTCTTATATCTGTTACTATAATAGCTTCTGGGATCAATTGCTAGCTACTGCGCTTGGGACTCATACACCTGCATCGCTCGGCGACGACGGTGGAGCTCAATGCGTGCCTTTAGTCACTCAGTCTAGTGTAATTTAGTATTAGCGCAGGGAGAACCGGGAGGGTTGAGCTTTAAGTTCGGTGGGAGTAAATGTGAACTAGTGCTAGCTTCTAGCGAGGAACTGTATTCGAGCCCTCAGGCAGGCTGCGAATGTTAGTAGGGCAGGGCGGCGCATCTTCGCCATCGGCGGTGATGCGCGGCATGCTGAGTCAGTACCACCACTTTACGATGGCCGCAAAGGATGCCGTGGAAGGCAACGGGCAAACGGGCAGAAGGGAGGGTCTGCTGTCTACTGGCGGACTAGACAGTTGCCCTAGGCAGAAGTTCCGAGGTAAGTGTCCTTCGTGAAGTGCATGGTCAACATGGGCATGCCGATTCAACATCATTCACTGGTAACGATCGCATGCGGGCTCTCTCGCGCTCTCGCTCTCTCTCTCTTCGTATATATATATAGATATCTGTATTTGTTGATGACCTCGTCCGAGCTGACTTGATCTGGGACATTAGTAATCGGTTAGTTGGAGAGCGTGATCCTCCTGCATCTACCTCCAAAGCTAATCCCTAGCTGGTGCACGCACTAATTACGGCAACATTAACAACAGGCAAATCATTATAATCATAATCATCATCACTATAAGCAGCCACAGCTGCGTTGACTCGAACACACGGCATCAACACAAACATCGTTTAGATAGGAAAGAAAGAAAGAACTTGTCGACAAGACGCACGACAGTGAGATCTGATCAGATATGTTCTTGTAAAGACAACAAAAACGACGACGACGCCGAAAACAGTCATGACAACAACGGCCATAACAAAAACCAACATAATAAACACGTATGAGGACACAGTATACTCTGCAGGTAACAGGCTGACATAAACCATACTACGCATATATTACTATTATTATTAGTATTGATATTTTTATTATTACTATCATTATTTCTAGTCGTTCTGATAAATAGCACAGGTTGCTACTGTGACTACTGTTAACTAGCACGTCAATACCCCGTAGCTACGGGGGCAGTCAGTTGCGTTGCGGTTGATGACAGACAAGAACACGCGCCTATCTATGTATGTGCGGCGTTTAGGCCGGCTACTGAAGTGAGAATGGCTCAGCTAGCTAACGATTGATTGAGATAGTCTAATTATGTGCATCTTATATATAGTTCTGTATATGAGATGTACCGGACCGTACGGTATGATGATTTGTATAGTCTAGTCAATACGAAAAAGAAGACGATTATTACGCCACTCAAGTCTCAAGGTGACACAGGTCATCAAGACAGCTCAGGAGGTCATGTATGTTTACTTTGCGTTGTGCGCGTGCGCCCTGTGTATGCCTGTATGTGTGAGAGGTTGAGGTTGGGGGTGCGGCGGCCGGGGGCAATTGTGTGGCCGGTTGTTGATGATTAGTTGTTTTCATTGTTGTTGTTGTCGTCGTCGTCGTCGCCGGCGTCGCCGTGACTATGCGTCGGCCGGGACGCGACCTTGGATAAGCGCCCTTGTCCTTATCGGTGGCTGACTGGCTGGTGTTTCAGGCTCAGCCGATCCACACCGACGTGGTGACCCGCCTCCTCGGAAATCGCGTTGCCGTCAGCCCGATCGTCACCGTGGAGCCGCGCCGTCGCAAGTTCCACAAGCCGATCACCCTGACGATTCCCCTGCCGCGGGCCGCTCACAAGGGCATGACCAACCAGTACTCGGGCGACGCGCCTACACTGCGACTGCTCTGCAGCATCACAGGTGAAGCCGTCACACGCACCACCGGCGGCTGAACGAAACTGTTTGGACTAACTAAAACCTGTTGTTGCAACTGCCTCGCAACTGCCAACGGCTCAGTGTGGGCAGCAGGCTGATCAGACAAAGCAACTGTCCCTTTTTCTCTCAGGCTTTGTTTGGGCTTGTTGGACAGAATGTGGCGAATAAAATGTCGTTAAATTAGAGAGCTAGCTACTAGCTTACCTACGCTACTGTCCAGTGCTACAGTTCTCTTAAGTACAGTTCTTCTGTTACAGCATTTTCACGACTATCAGTATTGCTACCACTCTTCATGTCGCCAGCACTGGTAAAAGTTACTCGTAGGTTTAGTGATGACTTTTGCTTGTTACACCGCGTAGGCTAGATATACCCTTTGATGATCGGGCAACTTAGAACAGGCGAACGAGCAAAAATAGCATACTAATACTTATACAGTGTTGTTCCAGAGATGTTGGAATAGGCACACAGCGCTGTCGAGATGCTGCAGAAGGAGCAAATCCCAAAGGGTGTCGTATATACTCTCAAACAACTACTAGTATAGTAATTCAGAGACCAAACTTAGCATGTGGGTACCTTCGCAAAACGTCAAGTGAATGTGCATAGGTTACAAATGTGGCTTGTGTTTAGTTCTATAAAGTCACATACATTGATCAAATATGATTGTGATTGCACCGGCATTCCAGTCACACCAGATAATTATTATAATCTGTGCGTATGTGCGTGTGTGGATGCTAAACGATACTATGTAAATTGAAACAGGTGGACAAACCAAGGCTCAATGGGAAGATGTGACTGGATCGACTCCGTTGACGTTCGTCAACGATTGCGTGTCTTTCACCACCACCGTCTCAGCCAGATTCTGGCTGATCGACTGCCGCCAGGTCAGTGACGTGACCAAATTCGCATGCGAGCTCTACCAAGAAGCAGTGCTCGTCCCATTCATGGCTAAATTTGTGGTATTCGCCAAGCGCCACGACCCCCTCGAGGCGCAGCTGAGGGTGTTCTGCATGACGGACGACCGAGAGGACAAGACACTCGAGTCGCAGGAGCACTTCGCTGAAGTGGCGAAGAGTCGCGATGTCGAAGTCCTCGAGGGCACGCAGCAGTACCTCGAGTTCGCGGGCAACCTTGTGCCCATCACCAAGTCCGGGGAGCAGCTTGCTCTCACCTTCGAAGCATTCAAGGAAAATCGAGTTGCGTTCAATGCCCGCGTCAAGGACATGCACCAAGAGCCGATGGGCCGCGTGGCGTTCATGAAGGAGCCGCGCGGTAAGCACCAAGATTCGCCCCAGACGCCCGTTTGCAATCTGAATATCAAACTGCCGGAGCGTATCGAATGTGAGAGTGTTCCTCTCGAAAAGAAGTACGGCTTTGTGCAGGAGACTGGGCTCGGCCCGCACGAGATGATCCATCGTGGAGATCTTCGCCTTTCCGATATTGCCAAAGAGCTCGGCGGAGATTGGCCAGCTCTTGCCCGCCAGCTAAACATCCCCACGCAGGAAATTCAGCAGATTCGGGATGAGGTGCCTAACGACAGGAACCAGCAAGCGTTGACGATGCTGCGCATCTGGATTCAGCGAATGGGCCCAGCTGCGACGGGCAACGGGCTCGAGAAGGCACTCCAAAATATCGGCAGGGAGGACATCGTGCGCAAGTGCATGTCCAACATCGCTGTGGTCACCAATGACGTGGAGAGAGCTGTGGCAAAGGTCCAACTGAGCAAGGGTCCTCCAGGTTCTATTTCGACCGTTACCCGAACCACAGTAATGACTACTAGCTCCGCAGACGAAAGGGATATTATGAAGGTAAGTAGCTCTTGCTGCTGAAGCAACTCGGGCTTTCATATTGTTGTTACCGTTATGTAACTTCATTTCGAAGCAGAAATAGGATCAGGCTTATAGCCGTCGACTTGGTACCCGTTTGCCAGTTCGATCTGAGCTGCCTACGCGTATGCGCACATTCTTTTGTGCGTTTGCACTGACAAGATCGATACATTGTCTTTAGTAAAGAGAGAGAGAGAACTATACCGAACTGTCTCGCTGACTCTGGTTGCCTATATCTTCTGCCAAACGTCTCTCTCTTCCGCTCAAATCTAGGACGCCGAATCAGCCGAAGAAACCAGCAGTGGATCTACTAAAATAAAGAAGCCAACTGCCGCCCCTGCACCTGTTGGTAAGTGTTTGGCGCCAGACTGTGCTTCGGTTGCTATCCGCAAAGACGATAGACTTTTCAACTTAGTCAAACATTAACAGCCGCCTCCATACTCATAAACATGACTAACACCAGCTAGTGAATAACTGCTACATGGTGGCCAACGGCGGTCACTTCGCCATAAAAAAACAAAAAAAGTTGTGCAAAGCTCGTTTCCTTTTGAACCGTAACCATCTCACGGAATACTCAAGACATTATCTAGTAAGTGCTGGATGCAAACTAATGAAAGACGTGACGCAAATCATTTCTATTTTCCAACTGTCCATAGAGTCTTCCGCGAGATGGAGGTTGTCGTAAAATATCCATCCTCATCGCATTGCTATGCCTAACCCATCAACTAATTCGTCGTTCATCTTTTAAGCAAATAATATCATTCATTAATCCTGTCATGGTTACATCCATTTGTGCTAGATCTTTTGTGCAGTGCATAATGGTAGGAATGACTGCAAACAAATACTGATAAAAATATATGCGACAATATTCGTCTGTCAATTCATTCAAGCAGTACACTATGTATATATATATATATATATATATATATGGGAAATCATGGACTATACTACGAGCTCGCTCACAATTCTTGATCAGAGCAGGACCATGTCTGTAAGATGCATTCGAGTGTAACCTAATTCTGTGCTTGCGTTCGACCTCGAGTTCGGTCGTAGAAAGCCGGCAACTGCCGTCAGTGCATTGTTGTTTTAAGAGTGTTAAAGAGGCGATTTGACATAAAGATGGATTGTGGTACATCAATGACATCGATCCAGTAATGTATCTAAAGCCTACGTATGTTGCAGCAGTGCCGCATATGTGTGTGCCTGTGTATATAGAGTGTAGAGCGTAGTGATGCAGTCTTGTTATCATTTTGACGACCCCACAAACAGGCTGTGATTATTAACCGTTTGATTACATGCAGTTCACGCGACAACGGTACTGAAAAGCAGGAGAGGTACGTGACCGATGCATTACATGATCATGCGAAAGGTGCAGGCGGCACTCTTAAGTACTTGCGCGCGCACTCGAGATGAAAGCTTACCTGACCTTGCGTCGCTCACAGTTTCAATTGGCGATTTCTACTGCTCTTTCTACTACTACTACTACTACTCTCACTATGACTACTTTGGCAATACTGAGTACTAGTCACCACCTAGAGCCAGTCGTAAAATGCCTATCACCGCTTCGTAGTGTTCAGAAAGCACTGCGCTAACCGGCAAACACATATACCCACGGCCGGCTTAGACTTCATCGCGTATTGTACAAACGCTTTCACGTGCTGGCGATCTACCATACGCTTCACTAGGATTGCGACAGGTCGATCGCGTCTATCTGTCTCATCGCGACATGTGACATATTTCAGACGAGTTTTTTGGCATAACCCGCGGACCCGATCAGACCTTGACCGAGATCCGGTCTTCCTCGACCACAACATCGACCTCAAGCTCCGGAAAGACTTCTGTCATCGGAACCTTGACTAAGATACCCCAGAGCGGCCTCTCCTCAGTGAGCAAGATCTTTGAGGCAAAGCATGATGTCAAAAAGGATAAGACTCCAGAGCCTACAAAGGTTACGGCAACGTTCGACGTGACGAAAGCAAAGACCGCGGAGCCCAGCAAAGAAAAGGGTGCGGGCGGCATACTAACCAAGGAGAGAACACCTGAGCCTGATCTAAAGCTCCTGTCTAAAAAGGAGCCCGAGGTGAAAAAATTCGAACTCAAGAGGGAGGAAAAGAAGCTGTCACCTAAGCGCGAAATTCCTCCTCCCAAAAAGGAGCCTCCAAAGAAAGAGAAAAAAGAGGACCCAAAGAAAGACACTGTGCTGAAGAAGGAAGACAAGAGAGAGTCCCCGAAAAAAGAAACCGCTTTAACGAAAGACGACCTGCCTAAAAAGGAGCTCATTCCTAAGCGGGAGGATTCTTTCGCTACTAAGAAAGATACTCCTCCCAAAAAGGAACAGCCCAAGAAGGATGAGTCGAAGAAGGACATAAAAAAGGACGAGCCCAAGAAAGAGACAAAAAAGGATTCTCTTAAAAAGGAGGCTCCTAAGCGGGAGGAGGGAAGGAAGGTGAAGAGCCCCACAGTGGCACCTCCTGAGCCCCCAAAGAAGGCCGCTGTTTCCACGCCGATAGTGGAACCGATCGTGGCCAGTTCGACATCCACCAGTCACGCGATCATGAGTGAAGTCATTAAGAAGACCGAAATTCCTCAGACTAAGGCTCCGACCCCAAAACGCGGCGGGACGCCGGTGGATGAGCTCTCGGCAGAACTACTTGAGCAGCTCGTCAAGGACGACAAGGAATTTGTTCTCAAGGGTACGCCACCCCAGTTTATCTCTGCATTTGCACCCGGCTATTGACAGCTAGTTTTCAAATTTAAATATGACACGACACTCGTTCATTTGCCATGCACACCATTTTAAGTTTGGATTCATCACCATTATTAAATGGTAGACACAGAACAGCTATTAAGAACTAAACATCTAAAATGCAATTACTAAAGGTACCGCACCTAAGAAGACGGGCAAGGCACGCAGAGACGTCGTGGACGTGGGCCCTGGTGGAGTAATGGGCAGAAACATTGACATTGAGAAATACATCAAGGAGACTACTCCTGAGGAGGTCGTCATCCCGGAATACCGTCACGAAACTCGAACGGTTACTACCAAGACCATGACATTCTCCAAAGAAGGTTAGCTTTGGTGTTCGCACGCTTGCTTGATTGTGGCGAAGGTTTGGTGTTCCGCTCTCCGCGAGTACAGTGCACTCACTCCAACCCGAAGCAATCCGAAGCAATTCCATGTTGTGCACAAACACGTATGCGCTTTGCTCTTCGCAAGTAGGCTACTGCGGAGCGAACTACTGGAAGGCGGTTTCAGCGGCATCAGCTGACAGTTTGGCTAAAGCTTGGTATTTTGCTGCTGCTGCTCTTTGTGCACCTATTTTTACAGAGCAGCGCGTAGGGTCAACACAGTTAGCCGAAAAAGCGCTGCACTCACGTCTCAAACCACATTCGCAAAAATAAAGACTGTGCGATTATTAAGCACTAACAAGGATGCAGAGAAGAGAGAGGGGGGGGGAGGGGAATAGCGACAATACAAGCACTTGCACATCTGTGTCTAGCACTACGTGGTGTCGGTGACCTGCAACTAACCCTCATCATGCTTCACGTAGCCTTCATTCATCATCGTATGACTGACAACTAACGTTCACCGCATCGCATTTTGGCGTTACTCACAATCACCTTTCACCTCAATCATCCATAACCATTTTGGTTCCCGACTAACCCCGCTATGTTGGACACAAGCCATGCGCACAGCTAAGCCAGCAGCCATCCTCGGCCCGTTGGATTACAGGGTTGATCGGCGAATTGGGCGAGGCACTGAAGGACTTTGACGTCGAGCAGCCCGACGTGGCCTCAGTCACGCACACAGTCACAACGCACGTGCGCACCTCGCACGCTCCCGCAGATGACCAGGCTGCTTCAGCAGGCCAGCGTAGCGGCCCGATCATCACCGAGATCGGTGACGACGAGGCCGAGCGTATGTCTGCTCTACAAGCGCATCCCGTGACGACCGACAGCGTGAACGTACAGCTTACGAGCCATGGACAAACGTTCGACGGAGCTTTTGAGACCACTGAGGCCGATGCGGATCATCCCACCACTGTTGTGCGGGAGTCCCACCAGGTGCTGCCCGACGGCACCGTCCAGCGCACCATCAGTAAAGTGACCACCACTTTTGTACAAGGTATAAGAGACACGACTTTTTCACTCACTGTCATTTGAGCGTACCTGACTGAACACAGCCGGGCTGACAGCCTGTAACTGGCCTGTTCACCGACAAGTATTTCGACTGCACCTACCTCACCTGCAACTACAATGCATTTTCGGCTGCTGTTTAACGAGTAGATGAGTTCGGTGGTCGTACCGCCAAAAGCCTGTTGTATGAAGTGGGCCATGACGTGACCACCGACCGTGTCGGTTCCACCGAGCAGAGCTTTTGTAGCCTAGCTTGAACGTCTTTCTGTATGGTATATAAAAGTGTATGTATGTATGTACGTATGTCTGCCTATGTGTTTGCAATATACAGCCGTGTATATCGTCTCCAAGTTTTTTCTTATTTTTGCTGCCAACGTCGTCGTCGTTGACGTCGTTGTTGCTGTTGCTGCTTTGTTGTGGCTCAGCGTTGTCAGTGTCATCGTTGTTGCTGTCTTTGCTGCTGCTGCTGCTGTTGTTGTTGTACTTATTTGCAATGATTAGAAACTCTTCTTGATAGTAACAGCGTGGAGACGCTTTGACGCTTGCAGAGGAAGGCCAACCCCCGGTCGAGGTCTCGAGCAAACAGCACGAGTCAGAGGCCGCGGCGTCTGACGCAGATACCAGCCAGGTGTCGGTCTCGAGTCTGCCTGAAGACGAAGGGACCGCCTCTTCGGGACTGCAGCACATGCAAGGTAGGTAAATGGTGGCTGGCAGGCAGCCGATCGTCGTACGCCGGCACGACAAACACGGTAGCTGCAGCAGGAGCACGCATGGCGCGCCGATCGGATCGTGGGCAGGCATGATGGCAGAGCAAGATGCGGCGTTAGCGCATCGCCGCGCCGCCCACGATCAGATCGCCGCTTTGCGCAGTGCGGCCTGTTCGGCTATCGGGCCGGCTACCGGTCTGCAGATCTCTGCCAGGTGTGTGGCGATGAGCAGAGGTATTTCATCGGCAGGTTGGCAGCATGCATTTCAGCAGGGTGACCCATTGGCGAATACGTGCAGGGGCAGCTCAGTGATCGTAATGTGAACGTCGGCCGAGCACGTACATCGCGCGCATGTTTACATCTCATTGATTGGTTCCGCCCTCCGCCCCCTACTTACCGCCTGCAACCTGCCCCTTACCACGTGCCTTACCTCCATCATTTCTCATTGTACTCATTGTCGCTGCATGCCATGTCGAGCCGGCACGCGCGCGTGAGTGCGTGTGTATGTGTGTCTGTGCATGTCTTCAAGCATTCTCGGGCCACTCTACCGGGCACATCAGAAAGCGTCGAAGCAAAATTGTCTTGTCGAGGGATTGACCGCAGTTGGTCAGCACCCTACGTGCCACCTCTCAACACAGCTAGTAGCTAAACGTAAGATTCAGCTCACAGCTGTTCTGCGCCGCGTCTCGGTCGATATATCTATTCATAGAACTATACAGTTCGGTGTCTTTATGATACAGCGAGATTGGCAATACTTGAGAACTTAGAATGGTGTTTTGTGACACTTACTTGATGCGTAGAGTGCGAACGAGCATGCTTGTACAGACTCACCACGGCTTGACATCATCTCATATTTCGGTCACTATCATCGAACGAACAGCAAAAACAGCACTCACCTCAACAACGTCTTCATCCACGATCATGCCCATTGTGATTCGTCGATCATTGATTGGCACCGATTGATTCAACTCGGTTGGTTTGGGTTCGGGTTTGGGACAATACCGTCTGCTCATTGCTCACTCACTCTTGTCACGAACTCAACTCACACCCCCACGTACATACACCAACAAGTACTACTACAACTACTACTAATACTACATCCATACTGATAGAACGTCCATCCACAATCCTCCTTCACCTGTTCGGGTTTACACAGATGTGGTTAGCTAGCCAAGAAATTACCAGCAATTACCAGCCAACAATCTCAATTAGAGTTGGCGGAAAAGAACTTCGATACGCGTGTCTTTTTGCTTGCGTGCGACGTTAGCGCGTGTCATTCGGAGTAAAGCCAACATAGGTAGTCAGTTATTGATCAATTATCCTCGATCAATGTGCTTCTTACACACTCGCCACGGCCGTTCCTACTGAAAGGAAAACAAACCTAAATCCGCCGCTGACTACGTTGAAATCAAAGTAGTTGGAGTATGCAGAGCAGTGGAACCAGTAGCATAATTAGCCGCAGTAGGAGAAAACCTAGTCTAGAAATCGACACTATACGTCCTGTGCAGGCCAGACTGTATGACAGGCGGTATATTATTGTACCACCATGAGGTTGCCTTTCGCCTGTCGATTTTCTTAGTTGTCAACATTGAGGATGTCGAACGTCTTACGACTGCAGGTCGCCGAGAAAGGTCGTATAGATTTTTAAAGGCTTTCTGTAGAACACCAGGGTGAGACAAAAAGTTAGCTGAAGTATCGTCGCGAAACCCGCTGCAACACAAGGAGAAGATAACAAGGCAGCCTAGTAGCGGGTAGAAGAGTAGTATTATAGCTTTGTTTCTAGTCATAGTGGCCAGTCTCCAAAACGCCGCGGTGTCTATCTATCTAAACTAACATACAGACCCACAGACAACTAACTATCTAGCTAAACACATATCCCCAAAACGTGCCCGTCACGATGCCCCCCCCTGGCCGAGCCAATCTGTTATTCCGGTGGTTACGCCATACGTCCAGCGTATACTATTGTTAGAACTGCTTTTAGCTTAGAAGCTTAGGTTTGACGACTGATATAGGTTGTGCCCCGCCAAGCAACAGTTTTGTTCGTTCGCAGACAAAAGAAGAGAACCGGGGGGAGAAGAGGGGATGGGAGAGGACAGAAGGATTGAAACAAACACTACAAACAAAGATCATCATTTACAAAGACGGCCTGTGGTCTACGTGACGGGGCCTCTTCCATCATCACATTACGCCCGACCGACGATACCCTTTTCCCGTATCGCCTTGCCAGCCTAGTAGTTCTAGTTCCATATCATACAATTCATCGTCATTCATTCATTTCATTCGTTCTCCGTTCAACGGCTGATTGATTGATTCATACTACCGGTCTGTCCTCTGGCATCGATATTCATCCTAGCCCATCAGTTGACGTTGAATGGCATACGTTCCCTCTTTGGTTACTGGTTGCAGTTTTTCTTCAGAAACAGTTCTGTTCAATTGCGCGTTGGGTGGCCTGCTACCGATATTCTCATTGCTGTAGCCGTGCTCATCGTCGTAGTCAAATCAACGCAGCTATGGCCGCCTTCTTGATCGTTTTATGGTGTAGCTTTGTTGTTGTTGTCGTCTGTCTGTGTCATTTCGGTACATGGTGAAGATCGTACGTTGATGCGATCTTCATATGGCCGAAGCTGTCCATACCCGTTCTCGTATCCCCGCTGTTACACGTTATTTAGTTGCTAAGTGGCTGGCCTGTCATGCTAGTGTATATATCATATATGTATGTATATATATGCAGTTTCTGTTCATCGAGTTTCATTTGAGTTTAACCAGTTGTGGTAGAAACCAAGAGATTTACGTGAGACGAGGAGTTGGCTCGATTAGGCGATTCGCCTTCCCCTGGTGCCCTGTCACGCTCCGCCAAGGATGGCAATGGTGACGGGCGGCGACCACAACAACAGCAACAACAATCGCAACAGCAACGCTGCATATACGCATAATTTCGGTCCGCTTCCGTTGTTTTTCACGTATTTGTTTGTGGTATTCTATCTTTTAGCTCAGCAAACCAACGCTACGACAGCGCCCCGATTTCCTACATTAGGAGCGTTCTGTATGTGAAAGGACTACCCGGTAGAATTGCCCATTCCGTCAAAAATCCCTCGCCTCGAGACAATGCTGCTTTCGAGATATCGGCGGTGTTAAATTAGAATAGAATTAGTGCTATCGATTGTGTGAAACTGTTGCTTGTAGCTACATAACGCTGTTGCGCCTCTTGTTGTTGTTGCTGCTATTGTTGATGGTGTTATTGTTGCCGTTGCAGCCGCCGCTGCTGTTGTTGTTGTCGAAGACCCAACCAGCTTCTGTAAGACGAAAGTTGCTAAACGAAGGCAGAATAGCGTCATCAAAACAAAGTGATGTAGCATCATTCTACAGCAGATAGCTAACTATTTAGTCGGTGTTTCGAATCAATGCTGATTACATCGATGAATATGGATGTCGTTAGTAATACCAAGTAGCGCCAGCATTTACACGAAAAGAAAGGTCCACACTAGTGAAGGTTACACAGCTAACACATAGCGAAACGACTCTCGTGGCCCGGGCCGGTTAACCCAGATAGGCGTGAGTTAGTGCGAGTCATCTCGACTGTTCGGAAACACGTTTGCTTTCATCATCAACACCAGGGGTGGAAGTGGGTGAAGGTGTTCATCATCATCATCATCATTATCATCATTGGGCTTTCAAATTGATCACATTATTGGTGGTGCGATGTTGGTTTTCCTATGGCAATGGTACACTCATCACGGTTATCATTTCCATTATCATGGGGGGACGGGCGGGCTATTCCGATACGGTTGCCCTACGTGCACTCTTTAGCATACTAATCGTAGTTGGTATTATCATGCTTATGCTCGTCATTGTTGTTCGTAGTAGACGGACACTACAAATGGCAGCCCGCTATAGGACTGTCGAATAGGTGAAGATGTATCGGCGGTCGTCTGTAGCAGGCTGATCGCATTGCTTTCTCTATTCACTTGACTGTCATCCGTTTCACCGGCCGACCCATACGTGCATATAGGCACTTATGTGGGGCCCACGACAACTGTTGTCAAGATGAGCACTTCAAGCGAGCAACTCTAAACGAAGAGTGTGGAGTTGATGATTCGACCTAGACCGCCTTTATCATATATATATATATATATATATATATGTAACGGCTGTAAGTCAACGAGCTACGAGATCACGACGAAGTAACGAACTACTCGCCGCTTATTTTGCTTCGAAGCAACGCCAAGGCCTTATGCGACTGATACTAGACGGACCTCATCTGACATTTGCACAGAAGGTAGATCTCGGCTTGTTTTGAGGCTGGTTGGCGCTCCTTTGCGCATCAATAACCGATGAAGAATTTTGTGCTGATGGAACGATGTTTTGACTTGGGAGACGGAGCACACTCTTGCGGACCACAGAAATCTTGGACTTACCACTTTTGGTTATTTTTACAGCTGCTCTTCAATCATGGTAGCATTATTGTCCGCTACGATTGTGATGTATGTTTTTCGTTCTGTTTTGTAAAGTGCATTTATATATATATATTTATTCGGTTTTGTTGGACCCGTCTGGTGTGGGAATATTTGAGTTAACTTTGGTTGCAATGTTCAGTTCTTCTTTCCTTTATGCATGGAGACGGTGGAGATGGTCAGTGTCGGGCCAACAGCTAATTATACGTTTTTGACTCTAGCTACCGTTAGCTGAGCGCACTAGAGGTGTGTCGCAAGAGTTGCCTTCGTGCTCTCCCTCCAACGCTGGCGCTGGGGGTAGACCGTGTAGGATCCCAGTTCAAGGATCGCCCCGGTCAGAATCATCCAAGATTGGTTGTTTGTTGGCCGCGCTTTATACATCACACCTCTCTAAGTCCCTATCGTCGTTCTTCAGTCTCGAGCCTAAACCTGTTGTCGAGCGTAACAAAATCATGGCATGGTCTGCCTGACTTAACTACCGTTAGATTCTACAGTGGTTCGGTGGAAGAAGCGTTTTCAGGCCCCTGCTGACAACGGATGGCCATTTTGGACATCAGGAAATCATCAGCAATTAGGTTGATTTCTCTGACTCGTCATCTCACAGGTGCCGCTGGAAGAACGTCCAAAGACGAGGAAGAAGATTCTGGACCTGGAGCGGAAGCCATGAGTTTCATCGAGAAGAAAGAATATTTTGAAACTCTGGCAACCGAGGCCGTTGAGGTCCTGTCACCTACACAGCGACAAGACAGTGTTGAGGGCGACCCCTTCAGACAGCAGCCCCAAAAGCCACAGGAGATACTCGAAACGGCGTTCGTTGAGGCCTCGCCCGAGCAACCTACGGTCGGCGTCGCCTCGTCTATACAGGAGACTCATGAGATCAAGCGGCTGTTGGTCAAGACCGTGGAAGAAGGACGTGAGGTCCGGGAGTTCGTTGACCTCGTCAAGCAGGAAAAGCAGTTGGAAGAGAAGGCGACTGTTGATCATTCGAGCACCCCCGGCGTGCCAACAAAAACTAGCGAACCAGAGGACCCCGAGCACAAGCATACAGAAGTAGCGTCTCCTAGTACAGCCCAGGACCGAAGGCAGACAGGACAGTCAGAAGAGGCGGCGGTGGAATCTAAGCCCCTTGATGAAAGCAAAGCGAAGCAAGTCGCGGACGTCGATAGTTGCAAGGCTAAGGTATCGAGTGAATTACCACAAGCTGAAGCCAAATTGAGCTCTGTGTTTGGAGAAAAACTCTTTCCTAGTGCCGCAAGTCCAAAGGGAGAAGCAACCCTTCTGGATGAAGGGGTACTAGAGAAGTTCACCGTACAGGATGAGTTCACCGTTCAGGAACAACACCAGCCCACGGTGCACCGTCTAACTGAAGTTGCAACTAGCCGAACTGTTGTCATCCAGCAGTCGAAAGATTCTCTAGTTATGCAAGAGACCCGCGAGGAGTCGCCGCAGAAGGACTTCTCCGGCTATAATATTCATTCCTCGCCCACCTTACTAGCTCATAAAGCGCAGCTGCCTCTTACGCCCGAACTCGAGAGGGATGACATGCTTCGAGTAGAGTATGCTAGCGAAAATGTTGATTCAATTCAACTGGAAACAGCCGAAAGCATGCCGAAGACCATAAGTGGACAAAAGGAAGCACCGGATGAGGATGCGTCCAATTTGCAGGCTCGTCAGGCCAAATCGCCAGAAACAGATACTAAAGATCAAACAGTATCGGTACATGATGTAACTGAGACTCATACTGGACATGTTTTCGAAACCGTGGAAGATACTTACAGCGTGGAAAGCCCTAAATCACTAAAGGCAGAAAGGTCCCATGATTTTGGTCACGTCGCCGAGGAGGTTTCGGACGAACCCAATACCAGCGTAACAACTAAAGTCCAATACATTGTAGAAACGCCCGGACATACGCGAACGGTGGAGGACACTACTGTAAGTCTCGGCCAACCGAAGGATGCCAAAACAGTAACAGAAACCCTGTCATCAGTCTCAACAGGAGAAGAGCCTTCCGAGACTACCCCAAGCGAGGTTGGCACGGTTTTAAAAACGACACCGGTAGTAGAATCAGATGTTATCCCCACCGACACCGTTAAATCTACCAGGCCCACGCAGATGGCTGCAGAAGGAGATGACGACGCTTTACTTTCCCAAGAGGTTGAGCAGATTGCCCATAAGCTAGAGGAGCACGAGCATATTTTAGCGCAGGCAGCCGACCTAAAGGAAGAACAGGAACTCCCGCAGACCCCAGATGTATCCGAGGAATCCGATAAAGGTAAATCCCAGCTCACGAAGTGCCCTACTAAAGAAGAAATCGAGAAACGAGTTGAACAAATTGGATTTTCTTCCCCCGAAGAACCTTCGTCTAGAAAGGACTTTGACCCAACTCGGCGCGAATCCAGCATTGAAGCGGCTGATAATTCAGAGATAGAACCCAGGTCGGCTGCTACAGAGAGCTCTAGCGCACCCCCTTTGCGTTCGCCGGATGGAGCTTCTTACGAAGAGCCCAGCGTTGCGTCTTCCAGGAGCTTTGACCCGGAACAACGTGCCCTAAGTCCTGATTCAGAACTTCCTATACCATCAACGGCAGGTGCTTTATCTACGGAAAAGCACGTGACTAGAAGATCCACGAACTTTGAATCTCTCTCACCGGATACACCGAGCTCAGCCTCGGCGGCTCCGCTCGATTTTCAAGAACGACCCAGCAGCCCCGGCGAAGGCTCGTCCTCAGAGGGCAGCCACAGGCCAACTCGGAAACCTGCCGAGGTTGCCAAGCCAACAAATATCGAGGAGCTTAAAGTGGTAAGGCCAGAAGATGCTCTTTCTCCGGATGATTTGTCTGAAGCTTCTGGACACGGTGTGGACCCCCTTCAAAGAGGTGAGACTCCTGATTCTGAGCTCAAGTCGGACCCAAAGACAAGCCAAAGAGACGAGCCAACAAGCCTGGCCAAACCGGAGCAACAAGAGTTGGTTGTTCTCACAGAAGGCTTTGATGTACGCCGATCTCCAACAATGAAGGCGCACGCCGTTAAAATGACCGATGACGACGCAGATCGACTATTGCACCAAGATGAGTATCTGGAGGTTCTGCGTTTGCAGGCGTCTAAAGAAACAACTGCCTTATCACCCGTGCAATACAGTACCGACAGGGATGCACATGAGCAGGCACCTCTCGAGGAGCACGTGTCCAAAATGTATCTTGGCGATAGTTCGCAAAAATCTGTGACCTCGACCACTACTACCACTCATATTGTACAGACGATTGTGGATAGCAGTACTAAACGTACGCATACCACCGATCCCGAGACCACGCAGGAAGAACAGGTACATGCGATTGCGCATGAAAGGCCTACCGAGGTTGTACCACCAAGCGAGCAAGCCGTTGAAACTTCAGACGTGCTCGCTCCTAAGCCTGCTTTTAGCTCAGAGCCCTTACAGACCGATGCCAGCACGGCAAACCAAACAGAGGTGTCTGATTCTCCTCAATTACCAGCAAGCGAGGCACAGATGGCCGCTTCCGTACATTCCGAAAAGCACACGGAGTCTATGGGAACGCCGACAATTGAGCGTCTAGAACGTAGCACTGATTTAGAGCGAAAGACCCCACAAGAAAAAAGTCAAGAGACGCCAGATCTACAATCTGAAGCTAACGCGGGTGCTGTTCCGGGCTATGATATTCATCGGTCGCCCACTATGAAAGCACACGCGGTTAAATTGACAGCTGAAGACAGTGATCGACTGCTCCATGCCGACGAATATCTTGAGGTACTTCAGACACAAGCCGATCTAGATGTCGAAGAGAAATCTCCAAAGCAAGCAGTCCCAGAGACCAGACAAGATGATAAACATGCATCGGTACAGATATTTGATATTAAAGACTCGCCTTCGATGAAAGCACATACGGTTACACTTAGTGACGATGATGCTAACCGGGTGCTTCATGCCGAAGAGTATTTGGAAGTTCTTCGTAGCGAAGAGGCAGAGGGTGACACAAAGGAAGAGGGAAAACCAATGAGAATTGTGGCCGGGGCCGATGAAACAAGCCATAAAGAGGGCATCGTAACGGAAAAGTCCCACGGCGTACCCCTTAAGGATACAGAGGAGGTACTAACAAAGTCGAGTGCGTCCCGCATAGACCAACGACCACATGCGAGCCAGGCAACAGACGAGCAAGGTACAGATCAAACACTATCGGCTGACGAGCCTAGCATGGCAGCTTCTTTAAAGGAATTTGATCCGCATGACCGGTTTTCGAGTCCCGAAGCGCTTTCTCCAAGTGAGGTACGAGCATTAGGTGAGGTATCTCATGTCCAGAGCACCACGGCCACTCATGTCACTTCATGGCGAGCGTCCTCTAGTACACCTATTGAAGAGGCTACGCCTCTCGGAGAATTCGACCCGCATGAGCGGCCAGCGAGCCCAGATCCAGAGCAGCTTCTGGATGAAGCAGAAGTACCTCGCTTTACCATGATGACCACTAAAACGGTTGTAGAAACCGTTGTACTGCGTGAGAGTGACGAGCTGGCGAAGTCAGACAGAGCTGCCGACTATCAACACGCGGGTCCAGAGCAGATTGAGCATCAGATGCAGACCGTTGAGAATCTCGGAACCTCCGAACCAAGAGGTATCGAGAACGTCGCCTTCCAACACGACGATGATGAGCCCATCAGTATTCACAGTAGAGATAACATTCCAGCAGCCTTAGCTAGAGCTTTGTCCGAAGAGCAATCCGAAGCTATCAGCGAAAGTTCGATGGTTGAGAGAGAACTTAGCCCCGAGCCGGAGGCCATTCAAGATATGATGCGAACAATCGACCAGAGGAGTACAAGCCGATTAGTGCAATTTGAAACGACGACGACGACAGCTACAACGACGGTGCCAAAAGCGGCACCAACAACTCCGAGCAGTCAACAGGGCCAGCACGAACCGACAGCTAGCGTAGTTCGAGAGCAACGTTCGCATATGCAGTTCCATCAAACCACCCCGGATGTCGAACGTATCTCCGAGGAGATTCGTTCGACTCAAGAGAAGGCCTCGAGCCTTGTGCAGGAGGTCACCGAGAAGGCGGCGGAGATCGCCTCTCAGGTAATGGCCGCACGAGGGGCCGCCGACACTCCGCAGGACGAGGAGCGAGTCTCTTCTCCCGATACCGAAAGCTTTATTGACCATGAGAAAGACCGATCCGCCTCGGAACATATCTCGCGAGAGATTATCGAGGAAATCGCCGAGGAAGATGAGCCATCGGCTGAAGACGATCGACCCCAGCCAACCGGCGGCCAGCAACAAGCTAAGGAGCGAACCATTCTCCTAACGATGAACGACTTTAGCTCCTCACTTGATGAGGAGATTGTGGACACCGGATCCGCAAATAGCCTCGAAGGCGAAGGCCTCGAGGAGCGTGCAACTCTCACTGAATCGCGATATCCAGTGCCAGAGACGTTGCAAAAGGAATTCGCCACAGCTAGCGGCGTCCAGGGTACCCAACAGGTCACCGAACTTCAGGCACGACCGTGCCCTGCCGTGACGACCGCAAGCGTTGGACAATCGTCATCACCACCGACCTCTCCCCAAGTCACGTCGCAAGCATCGACAGCAGCGGCCCCGCAGGAGACAGGTACAGTTCTAATTCCACTTGTACAACTTGACGCCCGAAAACCTTGTTAGTGCTTTGAGCGTTCGTTGTGTAAATCGAAATGAATGTGCTTGAATGATTGTGCGTGGCGGTTGGCATACCTATTCTGACTACGCGATGATGATGATGATGACGACTCAAAGATTTCTCGCCAACAACAAAAAAATCGCGTGTGAGTGCGTATCTAATTGACGGCGTGCTTGTGCGAGCGAGTGTATATGCACCCT
This sequence comes from Dermanyssus gallinae, assembly GCA_003439945.1. NCBI lineage: Eukaryota > Metazoa > Arthropoda > Arachnida > Mesostigmata > Dermanyssidae > Dermanyssus > Dermanyssus gallinae. The sequence goes on from QVRM01000484.1 coordinate 256,705, forward strand.
TCAAAGACTTCTTCCATCACTGAACCAGTTTTAGAGGGCCAGCCGAATCACAGGGGGCTACTTCATCAACTCGTGCTTTCACTAAACGAGGCAGACTAGAGAAAGTCACAGACTAAACACGGTGTTTAAATCAATAAGCAGTGCACGCCTCCACGTCGATGTTGTTCGCTAAACAAAGCGAGCACGATAAACAAGCTAACTCAGCACGACTCAAGGGGTCGTCGGCGATGAGTTCGATTCGTCGTCCTAATCGTCCTTCCGACCTAATACTATCATCACCGATTAAGCGCGAACAGTAAGCAATCTTGATGACGCTTTTTGCTTGACGATTCTTGGCTTTCCGTTACGCGTCACTCTCGCGAACGTACTTTCGGCGGCAGCATTCTTGTTCTTCTTCCTTTTCTTCTTGTCGTCTTCCATACAGCCGTGCTCTGTGGTCCCTTTCGTTCTTGCTTCATCGCTGTTGTTGACACGCACCCATTTTCTATTTCGTGTACTCGATGCTGTTGTTGAGAAGAAAGAGAACAATACGGCGGCGGTGCGAGGTGTATGTCCACAAACCGAGTGATCGTTTTGAAGGTTAAGGTCGGAGGCTCCTCGTACTCGAGAACCTTGTGTCTCTCTCTCTATTCTGCGTTGGGACTTTTTTTTCTTGCCTTGTCAGTAGCGGCTCCGCTATCTACCGCTGCAGAGGCGTCGCCTCGATGGTACTCCCGTTTCGATCAATCATGTTTCAACAGCGTCTTCTAGCTACAAAACAAAAGAGGCTTGTTTTGCAGACAGTTCGCCACTGGCTAGCAGCATCCCGTTGCGTTTCATCGACACGTGTTCGACAAGTAAAGGAATACGTGCGGTTTGACATCGACACTGAGCATTGCACGGAGCACATCTATCTGCCTGTAGGAGGGACACAGTGTGGGGCGGGGGAAAGAGAATAAGAAACAAAAGAAATAACGCAGCCGACGAAAAACGACGCCGTGCCATCTCTAGACTGGTGTTAAACTCTAGGTGTGACAAAGAGATGTGACGTGTCCCGATACGCACGTGTCTATGTAATCGTCCTTGTTGTTGTTGTTGTTGTTGTTGTTGTTGCTGCTATTATTGTTGTTGTTATTGTTGTTGTTGTTGTTGTTGCTGTTGTCTAAATAGACTGTGTGTGTTGTGTCTGATAGTACACTAATGGCTTGAACGTTCGTTTGGTTACCGAGATTATGTTTGGTAGTGTACTAGCGATATAGATCAACCTACCATTGTGACCTGATAGGTAGACAATCATGTGTCGTCTCGCGCTCGTAGTCGTACTGCCGGCTTGCCAAAGCCAAGCTGTCTACCGCGCAGCCGGCCGTCTACAACTGTACTACTAGACCAGAGTACCAACACGTGATTATTTCGCTCGTCGGTCTTGACCAGCTAGTTAGTTATCCAGTGGTTTGTTACAGATGGATTCGGTATAATTTTTATCGTTCTGTCCTGTGATCGACCTGTTTTATGAGATACTGTGCTGTGCTGCGCTCTATGTGTAGTTGTGTCTGCGTATACGCGCGCTCAGTGGCACGTAATTAAGCACGTTTGTTTTCGACTCCTTCCGCCTCTGTGCTGAGTGCTTGCTCAGTGGATGTCCAAATGGCTGTCCCTTGTCCTAGCCGGGAGCCTGTCTGCCGCCGTTTAGAGGCAGTGGGGCGCTCACATACAATGACAACGCTTTTCGTGACGCGTGTCGACGAAGCACCCCCTTAGGTTGTCATTGTATCATTGTACGCGTTTTGCCGCCGTACCTCGGTTTTCCGTTTTCTCGTCTTTACCCTGTGTCGAACCTCGATTTTTCCGTTTTCTAGTCCTTACCCTGCCCCCTGTTCTTCTCACACAGAGACACACACATATATACACACTACTGCACCCACTTTATTTCCTCTATCAATATCCTCTTTCCAATTCCTCTCCTTCCAACCCCAGAGTTATGCCCATCTCACCTTAGACTACCGAAAGGTGCCACTGGTTTACATTTCTCGCCGGTTCTTCGCTGAGTTTAAACTTCGCTTTCGACGTTACCTATTCACCTGCCGATCCACCTACCAGGCCTGCATCAGCCACCAACCCAGCAGCGGCAGCAGCAATACCTACCTTGGTGATGTACCCTCAAACAGGTCCCTTCAACGGGGGGTGCTCGTCGTAATTTCAGTCCATCGTTTAGATCATTTGCTGCAAGCTATTAAAGGCACACTTTTGCTGAATGCGAGAGGCGTGTCGTCCGTCGTTGTGGATCACTTTCAAGTTCAAATTTCTTCCAGCAGTGACACACTGTACTCACATGAGCTAGATACGAAGGGAAAAACGATTGCTTTGCGACAAAGGATTACCTGCGTCCTACGATACTTCTCTTGATGAGACTCACCCGCTACATGCTCCTTGTAGACAAATACATATATAGATGATTTTAAGTGCTAACGCCTAAGGGGAAATGTTTGGAATTCAGTGGGAGGAGCTTCATGTAGCAAAGAACGAAGAGCGAAGATTTTACTGATGACTGTTTTTATGACAGAACAACAAACTGGCCCGGATGGGCGAAGCGCACTTTCTGACGACAAACAGAAGATGGCCAGAGGCCCCGTTGCGGCGGCGGCCACGTTCGAACATCCAATGGCATTCGAGAATGTCGCGTTCAAGGATGACAGCTCACGCATCGAAATCCGGCAAGGTGAGGATAGGATGGCAGGAATGTCGGAGCATGCTTACCCCCGTTCCGTGACGTCGCACCCACCGCAGGAGGGTGACGTTGAGTCTGAGCCTAGCAATGTCATGCACGATCGTGCGAGCACATTCACCGCAAGCGTCGAAGCGCTGACCATCACTGAAACCACCACAACCACATCGACCGCATCCGTCACAGGGTCCTCCGACACGGTACAAATGGCGCAGGGTTCCATGCTGAAGCAGGAATCTCGAGACGAGTCCACCCTCTCGCAGGACATTACACACTCAGCATCTGATGATGATGATGACGACGATAATGATGCCGACGACGACGACGACGTCGACCGCGCTGACGCTGGCGAAAGAAGTAACGCCCTGACGAGCGATGCTGCAATTATCCAGGAGGGCACCGTAAGTGCCGTTCGTATGAGACCGAAACGTGAAGGCGCCGCCGACACCAGTACGACTGACCAAGAAAAGCGACAGAGCTACCTGTCGGAGGAGTCGTCCGAAAGGGATTCCGAACGAAAGGCGCTTCCATCGTCGTCCGAACTGACCGTGTCGTCGGCAACCACCACCACGCATACGTCCACTGAATATGAGACGGCCTCGCAAGGCTCGAAACTGTCGACCTCTGTTACGTCCTCAGCGTACAAGACGGCGCACACGTCGACACAGTCAACCATCTCGGATGCATCGGAACATTCCGCCAGCCACTTTTCGACGGCAACGATGGGAGCCGGCGGTGAGCTCTCAGATGCCAGTGATACGATATTAGAGTCACCGATTGGACCTTTGAGCGAGCGTACCCGCGAGGGTTTGTGGGCCGACGCACCCAAGCAAAGCCCACCCCGCGAGCTGGCACTCGCAGACGCGGGTGCAATTCAGCAGCAGCAGCAGCAGTCTCGTCAAGGTCAACAACCGAGCGAGGAAAGCAGCAGAAGCCCTATGGAGGAATTGTTGCGCAGGTATCCGTATGGACTGCCGAGCAGCGGGATGACAGAGATGCCCGAGGCGGAGGAGGAAGACTACGACGCTGGCTACCATGATAAATCCGTAGGCATGCTGAGAAGGAAGAGGCTCAGTCCCATCCTGGACGACCACGGCAGCACCCCCGACGCGGACTCAGCTTCAATGAAAAAGTCTCTCGGTAGAGGCAGTGAGAGAGACGATATGAGCGTTTGCTCACTACAGGAATTTGAACGACTGGAGGCGGAAATGGCTGCCAGTAAAAACAGTGTCGCCTCAAGCCTTGAGTCAAGTAGCCAGTTAGCGGCCGGTTTACCTAACGTACACGGTTTGCAGGGTATACTCGGAACGACCGGAACTAGTACTACTATTATTACTACTACGACTACTACTACTACTGGCAAAGTAACAGAAGATCTCCCTGCGGCGCTGAGCGCCGTGCAGCCCGCCGACTTCGAACGTTTGGAGCGTGAAATTCATTTGGAAGGATTGAGCTCGGACACCCAGTCGGAGCGGGACAGGACCATGACTGTCATCCAGGAGCAGGAGTACGAGTTATCTTCCTCTCAGCTTAACCTCGGGCTTAACGCGGACCTCGAGACCAGTGGATCGGTCTCTGAAGGAAGTCCCGACTCGATCGCCGTTACGACCGCCGAGCAAAGTTTGCAGGGTTCCCGTCAGCAGCTCAGTACAGCCGGCGCGGCGACGACAGCAGCGGTGACGGCGGCGGTCGCTCCAGCAGTTGCGGCGTCGTCAGCGAGAGTTGACGCATCATCCTACGATGAGGCGGGTAACGAGTCGCTGCTCGACAGTCTCATTGAGGAGATCGAGCAGCACCACAAACGCGAGGCCAGTCAGGACGAGGACAAAGGCATTGAGCCGGACTCGCTGGCGCAGGAGAAGACACCCGACTTCCCGGACTCGCTGTCGCATTCGCGAGGCGAAGCCGCCCTGTACGACTCTCTGCATGAGGTGAAAGAGATCGGTGAGTGGGACTCGTTTTACGAGGGCCGAGACGCTGGTGGTGTCGTCGTCGTCAGCGGCGGCGGCGGCAGCAGCGACGGTAACGGCGGCAATGGCGCCAGCGAGGTGCGAGGGCTGAGTATGTCGCCAACCGTTACCGTACAGAAGAGCATACGTCGTGGGGACGACGGCAGCACGACGTTAACGACTCGGACCATGCTGACGAAGATGATCGTGTCGACGGACGCGGCTGATCCGGCCGAATTCCGCGAGCTTGCCTCGCCCAGCCCCAGCCAGATGCTGCAGGCGGGTATTCCCCGCACGACGACGACGATTTTGAGCGACCAACCCGACTCTGGGCTATTCCACAGCGACGATGACTCGCAGTCGGCGGCGGTGGCGGCCGTCGGCGGCGCAACGCCGACCTCTACGTCTTCTGCGACGACGGTTGTCCGCCGCGTTGTGCAGAGTTCGTCGTCGTCGTCGCTGCCGTCGGCTCGCCAGGAGCCTACCGGCGGCGAGATGGAGCACCCTTCGATGGCTTTCGAGCCTGGTTCGGGCCGCTCTGTCTCCAAGCGAACTACTGTGATGTCGAGCAGCTCCTCCGGCAGCAGTCCGGCGGCGTTCGCTGACCGCGGCAAGCAAATCCAAGGTAGAATATTCGATTTTGTTCATTAAGCCCTTGTCGCACCTCACCTAGCACCTACCCACATTTCCACCAAGCATCCACGTACTCTCTTTCTCTATCTATCTTTCTCTGTCTCTCGCCCTCCCCTTTTCTCGCTCGCAATTGAACTTGTCGTTGTTCTACACTACCACCACCACCAACCGGCCGTATCCGATGTATGGGCATAATGCGAGCATCAAATTCGGGCACTGTCGCCTCTCCGCGAGCATCTTGCTGCCTTCCCTTCGTTTTTCGACTAGATAAGCGATTTGCCTAAGGCCGTAACGGTCACTGCTCGTAGTTCTGTTTTATTTCGTTATGTTTCGTTGCTATCGTTCTAGTCGCGTTATTTTCGTTGATCTACCTATCTATACACGTGTGCGCGGTATATATTTATATTTTTTTATACATATATATGTATACGAATATCACATTACCCACCATCTCACGGTGTAGGTAGCATCGCGGCATCGGGGACTGGCATGGCCGTTTGGCTACTGGGCTTGGCTTAACGCTAAGTAGTTGAATCGGTACTATAGGAACTCAACTTTGTCAAGAAGCACGAACACCATGGACATCCATCCATCCATTTAGAACAATCACTACTACTACTACTACTACTACAACCAGTACTACAGCAGAGTGTACAGAGGTGCCTGTTCGTAGGGTTTTAGCCGACCCGCCGGCTAGGTCTGCCTAGCCTACACAGGGGATAGGTACCCGCACATTTATAATGATTCCATAGACATACACGCACATATAACAATTCCATGATGACATACACACATATATGTACACAAGTAGAATCAGCCAAAGGTATGAAGCGACCAACATAACCTTGTGTTGTCTCTCGTTTCTGCTTCAGCGGCACCAACTAAGCACAATGTAACCATCTCAATCTGTGCAACTTTTTGTGAAAGTTTCACGGGGAGGGGAGGGGGCGTTGGGGTTACACCTAACTGTGACGCGCCACCTCAGTTGGTTCCTACCGGTACGGCTCCAACCAAGCACGCAACGCGGTGCCGGCGCAACACGCTCATAAGGCACACGAGGGGGTATTTGGAGGGGGGTAAAAGGAGAACAACAATACAATCATAACAATAACGCCCTGCAAGCATCTGTATAGCTTATGAGCCTTGGGGTTGGCTTGAACAGTTTATGTCTAGCTAGTTCGACGTTGCTGCCACTCTCGTGTTTGGTTTTGTTTTCAAGTCCATGTTTCGTTCGTTCGTTTGTTTGTTAGTTCCTTTTCTCCTCTGGTCGGACCTCATTGTTACCGAGATTACCACCGAGCTACCAATATACCTGTGAAATACCAGACACAACGCATAGAAACTGCGACTCTCTAGTCACTCTCGTAGTATCGCGCGTAACAATTGGGTCAGAGTAGACTGTCGCTTCTAAAACACAGCTTCAGGCTTGCTAGCTAGCTGCGGCGGCGGCGGATATTCACCGGCATGATGATGAAACGCCCTCGAACTGGTGAGGGCGTCTCACCCCCACCCGCATGAGACTACCATAAAACAAGTGGAACCAGAGCGAATGGCAATGGGTCTTGGTCGCGTAATGATCTAGAACTACAGCGATGATAAAGTAGGCGGTGAGAGGTGAGTGATAAATGATGCTGTTCGCTCGTCGTAAATGCCTCCTTTATCGCGTTCGCGCACAGGTAGGTGGTTTTTGCGTCTTCTTTGCCAGCTAACCTGCATGCCGCCTGCATCCGAAATCGGTGAAAGAGTCGCAAATTCGTATGCATAACCATAAATTGGCTTCGAATCGAGACGAGGGTTTTAGGTGCTATTGTTACAGCGCCGATCGTGATTTCTACTGACTATCGCCTAGTTACTGTAGCGGCTATTGTTGTCGTTGTTGGCGTATTTGCTTGTGTGCATGCTTCTTCTTTGGCGGTCGGGATACGATATGGCTAGCGTAACACAAATAAACAGCAACTATTCGAAGGTCAACAGCCACATCGGGGTTTGGCTTGATCATAGAGATTATCTGGCTAAAATTGCAGGAGGTCAGCTGCTCGACGAGATGATGGCGGCGGTCGGGTCACTCTCTGCTACTCAGTAAGTGTACATGTACCTCTAAAATCTTAAAAGCAAATATATATATATATATAATTTTGCTGACACATACATATGTCCGTGTATACATTTGCATATCAAGGGTATCTCAACCTTCATACGATCGAAATTGACGAGTGCACTTGTCAAGCCAAAGCTGCGCAAACAGATTATCACTCGACTTTCAAGACTAGTTCTAGTAGTCTATACAGCACCAGCGGCAGCAGCAAACTGTCCGCAACACCACAATTCGTGTCCATCTAAAGCAAGCGAACTAATTTTGTATGTGCCTCACCTGCGCGTCGTGTGTGTTTCTCTGTGTGTGTGTGTATACGCATTCCAGCACAAGCGTGACTACTAGAACAGTGACGGAGACCGAGTACGACTCGGAGGGCAACCCGCACGAGAAGACCGTTACGATCACCACGACACGCAAGGTTACGACGGACAAGGACGGCAAGCAGACAGTCGAAGAGATCGAAACGCGAAGCTAAACAGCTAAACAAACGCCTGCTGAAACGGTCGCCGCTCGCCGGTCGGCCACAACGACGAGCAATAATGGCCAGCGGCCATCTATTGCCGTTGTTCTACGTTTGTTTCCAACCGCCGAATCGATCCCCTCTTTCCAATTTTTCTCCACTGCAATCTTTCTAGCCAGATGGCCATCCCAGATGGTACTGTCTGGCGCACTATGCGTGTGGACTGACCGACAGACAGACCAAGGGACGACCTACGTCACGGTTGTTGTTGTCGTCGACGTCGCCGCAACGAGCAGACGATAAATTCGAGGCACGTACGAGCCTGCCGCCACGACGCAACAGCAAATCACACGAACCATGAGGAGGATGATCATTTTGGAGAAGAGAACTTACACCCACGATGCTTACGATGACCATGTTGGTCTTCGTTGAGCGCGCAACATGCATAGATACAGACACACATACAGGCATACGAACATTCATACGCGCATACATACTCACAGACGTACACAAGACGTGCACGCGTACAGACCTTTACGCTTGCACAGCGTGCCCCCCAGAGGCTCGCCCCTGCCGCTCCCCGCTCGGGACGCCCGGCGCCTACAGTGACGCCTGTCGATCACAGCAAAGCACTGTCGTTACGTTAATTACGGCAAATACATGGAAGCACACGTCTTTCGTAACAACTTGCCTGCATTACTAGGCTATTCTTATTGTTGTTGTTCTTGTTACTCTCCTTACCCGTTCGCTCTATTCTGCCCATATTTGCGCTTCTGCTAAGCCTCCTGTTCCTATTTGCGCTGACTGCAACATGCAGGTCCATATTCGGTCCGATGCTTACGGCATCGGCGCCCGTTTCGTGCTATCTAGCACCTCTACTTTTGCACTCTACCCCATCGTGTCGCACAAACGCAGACTTACAAATCTGTAGAGCGCCGAAGTGAACCGTACCTCTCTTAACAGGCCGAACAATACCTTTCATTAGCAATGTTTTCTGCCAAAGATCTACTCGGTAATCTAATAAGTTGGTGTTGGACCATTTGAATTTAGATGTATGGCCCGTGTGCATGTGTTTGAGTACATGCGTACGTGTCGACGTGCACACGCTCACGTGCTAATGAGGGGAGGTTACCCCAGATGGACGTAGGCGCCGGGGAACTCTATGGCAAATAGGCACAAGGCGAGGAAGGACATAAAGTAGTCGGTGCGATAACGCCTCCGTGATTGATGGAACACTTCAGAGGCCACCATTGATGTGGATTCATTCGAAAACACGGTGGGCCTATGAACGACAACAATATGTGGGTGACAATATGTCATTACCTCAGCCAAGCATGCGGGAAAGGCCATACCAACAAACCGCCTACATGGCAGATGATCACAACAAACAACAACAAGGTCTGTGTGGTACTGAGATTATAATGGGTATCAGCCTAAATTTAGTTAAACTTCGAACACACAATTCGGACCTGGGGTCGCTGCATCACCGACAAGGTTAATGTTTCTCGTTAAGCAGAGCGTACTTTAACGTGTTTTTAGGCTCATTCCTGTTATCGCGTAGAACGCAGTAGATACTAAAAGTAGAAGTAAGACTTGCGTTGGTGCTCGCGAACATTTTCCAACTAGAAAGGGAGAAGGAAACATAGAGACATTGATGCACGCACATGATCAGCGTGCATGCAAGGTCAATCGCGGCACACCTAGCTGCGATACGGTCGAGAAGTTCCTGTAGCCTGAGGCTGCCTCGAGAACTGCAGGCTCGCTAATACGGGGGGGGGGGTCATAGCGTTCAGTCGTTGAAGCAGGCCGCACTGCATAGTTACAGTTTAATATTACCACTATTGCTACTACTACAACTACCAGACTTACTGACGTGAGTGTTACGTCAGACTAAAAACCGTTAACCGTGCGTACTGCGACTGCACTAAGAAAGCTGGCCGCCTTTCGGCCAAACACCAATTGAGCCCTGGGGGATGAAAACAAATGACTGGGGTCATCCTAGGAGTGCTTTAACTTGTTTTTCCTTCCTGCAAGGAAATACATTCAGACCGATAGATAAATACAACACGCATGACCTATGTCTGCTATTCATACTATTATTTCTATCCATACTATTAGTATTTACAAATAATATATATATACACATATATACATACATATATATGCCTATACGTATATCGATAAGTACGTGTCTCAATGTAGACCCGCATCTATTCTCTAGATAAGAAGAGTTGCGAGCTCAGAGAGCCGTGCTTCCTCCCGAGCACGTCGGGTCGCACAGATGCTTCGTTGGTGTTGGCCAGCAGCCTTGCAATGGCCGGACAAACGTGGCGGATGCCACTAACTGGCTATTATTGCCCGCAAAAATAAAAACCGACACACACACAAAGTCACTATTTCAGCTGCTGCTACCGTTGTGACTACAGTTGCAGAACAAAGCAGCTGGACTCACCAGTGGGATGGTGTTGTCCTAAGCTTGTCGGTCATTGTTGCCAGCAACCGCTGCAGATACCATAGTGGTGGCAATCACAGCAGCAATACGAAGGGCAACAACAAACAAATAAAAATCATAATAGCAGCAGCAGCAACAACAACGACAACAGGAAACAACAAAAGCAACCACGCTAACACTAAACATTGCCAGTCATCACATACACTAGCATGACGTAACAACAATAATACAAGACAACAAACAACAAAAACCAATACATAGTCATAGCCGAGCTAATCGAGGAACAGAACGTCAAGTGAAAATAACCACTTATCTTCTTCGGCTTCCCCATTACCTCTGTTGCAAAATATGACTGTCTTTGTCAGCGAAGAGAGAACTTGAGAAGTGAAGATGGGCTCTGGCCCGCAGAGAGAGCCTGGGCTAGATGCTACAAGTATACTGCCATTTCACCTGCTTCGATCGAAGGTACGCCAGTAAGTAAGCAAAATCAAAAGTCATGACTGGCCGAAGCTTCTACAGCCTTCACTTTTTCACCACACCTGTTGCTAGATGCAACACTGCCTCAGCTAGATTATTTAAAACGAGGAAATGTCCAACTTCAGTACAACACACTCATCAATGGCAACGACAGCTAATATGATAATAGCAACAAACGCGACAACAGTAACCATAATAGTGACAATACGAACTAACAGCGGCAACAACAATGTACTACACTGAAAGAAATAACACATAATAAATGAACGACAAAAATAGCAAGAACAGCAGGAAACGACTACAGCGACAACGACAAAACCTACAACACCAGGAAAACCTAGTGAAAGATGCCACCAGCAGACTAAACACTTATGTCCATGAATAATAGAAGCGATCAATATAACAAATATCTGCCTATAATTTTCTTCCTAATTTTGGATTTTCTTCATCGGTTTCGTCGTATAACACATATAAAGTTGCAAAACCACAAAACATATTTAATATAACAACAATGAATAATCCACATGGTTATACACTAATTTGTTGGCTATCCCTAAGTAAGAAAAACCGAAGATGGCATATAACGAAAGAACTGCTGCTTCGCTACGAATGAAAAAATGGGATAGAAATTATGGCATGATGGCTCAACAACAAGCAATGATTCGCGCCCATGAGTGGCTCTACAAAATGAATTGTAATGAATATATAACTATTATTAAAATAACACGTAACAGCACTTAATATATAAATAAATTATTGCGCCAAATAAAACTGCCGAATCGGTTCATATTTGTTTATGCTATATTATGGAATAAGAAATGTCGTCGCGCACTATTAGTATAAGCCTAAATAAATATATCTGCTAATATGACTATTCTTTAGATAAACAAAATTTATCTGGAGCACATACGTTTAGCGCCTGTATGTTTCTTTTAGGCATAGCTCCAGTGAAAGCATCCTATATCTTACATTCACGTATATGTATCCAACTTATTGGGTTATGAGATTAGAAAAACCGAGGAAGAACTGCCGGAACTTTTCTCCTGCCTAGCCCACAGTTGTCCATAGGGGTTCATTATGCTTCAGCTGTAATTTCTTGAAACGTGGCGTTTGTCATCGAAGATACGATGCTCGGAAAAGTCTCCAGAAGACGCGGCACGGTCAGATGGTAATTGTGGGCGTGCAAAAACTTTCCCGTCAATGTGCAGGAACTTCTTCACTAGTTCACATGCTGATGTGATCAAAATAAAATCCTACATAGAGTCAAAACCGCTCAAATCCGACAGAAAATATGCCGCTTACCCATATTGAAGAAAAGTCGCTTAACAAATCAGGCTCTTTCAGATTAGCCAACACGTCATAAAATGAGATATCAAGTTGCTTTACAACACTAGTCCTAAATAATGTTGTCTCATTCAATTCAGGTTCAATTAAAATCATTGAGGCTCATTGTTTAGGCCCCTAAGGTCTATACTAACCCTGCGAAGCGCCAGCCGCGAGATTAAACAACCTTAGGAAGAACTTGCTGTGTCATATTAATCCCTAATTTCACCATGGCGTGCTTAAATTCTTCATACTTCTGCTTATTTAAAACAACTGGTCCCCTCCAATGATGGCCGATATATCAAAGGATTTCATTAAAAGCGTACGATTTTGTACTGCGACACTACTCCAGAGTGTCTCCTTCAAATAAGTTGGTTCGATATCTGGTTCCCACAGGAACAAATAACGGGGAGAAAAACATAGCATAGATATATTAAAGCTGTGCAACCATTTAGGATATAAATATATACTTTCAACTGGAAATAGCAAAAATTGGTAAAATCACTTATGACACGTCACCGCCTTTCATCGCTTATGACAGGTCACCAAACACATTAATTAAGATTTTAAGCATTACAGCTTAGACCTTATTAATATGTGCTCCAATAAAGAAATATTTAAAAAACGATGATTATGGCTAGCACTTGTCGCTCTGAAAGTGATTGGACGAACCTCCGCGTAGAATGACAAGAATTCGCTATTTAACTAAGCAACTCTATATATATAATCCATAAACCAAGACATAATATTAAAAAAGTCATATTTATGAACTGGCAGCAAAGTCGTTCGCGCATCGTAACGTAAAATCTCAAAACAATTTTATTCACTTTTTCATATTCTGATATTGGTTAAATTCTCTACATGGGTATATATATATATATATATATATATATATATATATATATATATATATATATATATATATATATATATATATATATATATATATATATATATATAGCAATACTATATATGTACAACAAATCCAATAATATTATCTATCGAAACAGGGAGAACTTTTTGCCTCGGCGAACGGTAGGATTCGCTAACCCGTTCTCAATTTCATCAACAGCTGGCAAATGCTTAAGATCACCTGTAAAGAACGGAGCATCAAAACACAAATAATTTAGTGCTGTTAAATATATGAATAGTACAAGCTTGTTTCAACAATACTGGACTAAAGGGAAGGTCATATTATGTATATTTAGTAGGTTAGTTAGAACGCATATTACAAAACTTGAAATACGGTGCGTATCTACACATCTTAGCTTCCTCTCTCTCTCTCACTCTCTATATATATATATATTTTTTTTTTTGTATATATATACGTATCGAAAAATTCTGAAACATATTTATTTCAATTCAATTCAAATTAGTTAGTACATTGCGTGTATATGGAGTAACAATTATCTCTTTCTGGACGTTTACATCAGACACATTCTCCACATTGTCCAGTTCAGCAGAGGCGGCGTTACCCCGCTGAATGTCTAGCGATAGTTTCTGGTTTAGGTACTCGACAGCTTAGGTATCTCCCGTCGAATGGTTGGGAGTTTTGCCGACTCGCGTTAAATAAGTTTGTAGGTCTTCAGGCCAGGTTCCCCCACTGTCTTTAACGCGCGGACGGAAAATATAGCAAACTTCCTGCACATATTGGCCTCCGCCAACATAAACGCATGAACAATGCTGAGTCCCTGCATCGCACAACAGCATGCGACCCACCTCAAAGGACATAAGGGTCAGTCCGCCTGGCCTCATTCCATCATCCCTGCAGAGGTCAGGTGGCTCAAGAATGCAAGGTAACCCCACTTGATCGCCGCATATACGTTGATAGGGGAACACGAGATCTGCTCCTAAGCGTAACCCCGCACTAATCCCAAACAGTGTCGTCATCAGGGTGTCCAAGCTGGGGAGAGCCTGTAACCAAGCACCTGTGCCTTTTGCGGAGACCGCTCAGCATCTGGCCTTGTCAACCGTAGTTGAAGCTTGCTCGAGGAGATGCGCGAATGCCTTCTCAAGACATGGAGTCGACCGGCCTTTCTGGAAAAGGGGTCAGCGTGTATTTAAACACACAGGGAGATCAATCTCTCGGATAAGGCCTTTTCTAATGCCTGGGACATAGGGGACACTAGGACAAAACCAGCCAGTGCAACAGCGTCAGGCATCTCCAATCCACCTAAGGAACAGAGCCTGCATCGGGTGAGAAGCGCACATTGAAGAGCACCTCCAGTATCGAAGGTCCTCAGTCAAAACGCGACAATTGGCCCCCCCTAAGCAAGTGAGTTATTCGGGCTGCTGCAGAGCGATATCAGTAGGTATATTCCGCAATAAAATACCAGCGATGGAAGACTGCTGGAGGCTAACTCAAGTTTCTCTCTCCATGCGCTCAATGCCTCAGATAATGCAAGCCCCTCCCTCTGGGCAGAACGTTAACCCCGAGGAGCTCAAGCTTCCATGATAATTCGGTTGTTCTTACGAAGCTAAGCTATACGTGGACAAGTGGTAAAACCAGCCGCGTGAGACCCGTTTAGAGTTGACACACCTCAGGGGATTTGTACATTACACAGCCGAGTGATCTGACTTGTCACACTTACTGCAAGCTTTTCGCAGGGTGCATCTGTTAGTAAGATGACCCGCTTTCTGGCAGTTAGAGCACAGCTTTGGCTGGTTTGGTTGAAGTATTACCGGATGGAACCTTGCACCAGATCAAATAAATGAAAATGTCACCACAGACTCTGCAACCTAGGAACAGTGATGTTGGTTGTTGGTCCTCACACGTTAGAATCACCTTATTGAGCGGTACCTTACCCGCCTGACTTGAGAGGTGGAGACGCCGTATGACTGGTAACTCCAACAATATCTAGCTCATCTCGTATCTCGTCCTCCGTAAAGACATATTTACGCCTTGGATTCTTTCTCTGAAACTTGCCAAGGCGGGGCAAGTAGACGACACGGAAACTTCAGCAAGCGCTGCTCACTCACACGAAAATTCCGCCGTTGCTACTTGATAGCTTTCTGCCTGGTAAAACCACGTATATCTCTTTGAAGAGACGCAGCATCGAGCCTTCTTGCGGATAATAACCTCGAACCCTATTGGCGGGTTGTATTGAGACTCCCCGCCGATATGTCGCTCTTGAGCTTTTCGAATTAACGCTGCTCACGAAAAACACTTTCTGCGTTTGTTGCCGTAGGCCGTATCGCCTCTAGGGGAAACGTCTAGCGCGGCTGGTAAACCGGCAAAACCCAAGGTCAATTCACCGCCACCTTTCTACGCGTCCATCGTTGCACTAGTGATCGTCACATTTTGCGAACGAACTTCGCAACCAGTATTGACACGCATAAAATGTCGGTCAAAACTGTTTCATAATATTTCTCTAGTTCCTCAGCTATCTGCCTGATCGGCTACAGTGGAATACCACAAACTTTTTCTACTTTTCCTCTGTTATTGGCGTCGAATACCTCCCTGAACGAGAGAAATCTTCGGTCTCTTCACGTCCGTCGCGAGTCGGTACCACGTATACACAGTATTCGACTGCTTGATTATCATAGGCAGTTCGTGACATTTCCATTTCACTGCCTAAAAACATTTTTAACACGTAACTTGATGCAGATACGTTGCCCCTCCATTTTTGACTCGATAAAATCGCCGAGCTTCGTTTTCTCCACTCATTTGAACGAAAAATAGGCCGCCACAGATCCGCCCTCGTATATATATCACATGCTTAATTGTTATGTATATTGTAGTGTCTTACAGACAACTTCTTGTCGTAGAGCTCAATAGATTCAATCTTTAGTCGTGCAATACTTACCAAGAGCAGCAATTGACGCTCGCGTGCGTAGCATTCTCT
Organism: Dermanyssus gallinae; assembly: GCA_003439945.1. Lineage (NCBI taxonomy): Eukaryota > Metazoa > Arthropoda > Arachnida > Mesostigmata > Dermanyssidae > Dermanyssus > Dermanyssus gallinae. The sequence continues at coordinate 272,640 of QVRM01000484.1, forward strand.
GGGCGGCCCGATGTATGTCTTCCTCGCCGATAGCGTCAATTGCGTCAATGTAGAAAGCGGCGTTACGCCGCTTACCCGTCGCTAATACCTGCCGGCCGATATCTTCAAATAGAACTGGTCGCTGTTCTAGGTTCATCAGCAGCATACTCTGCAGCTGCTTTTTGGCCCGACCAAGCTCCTCCTGCAGTGCCACACGTCGGCAAGTCCACGAAGCCACATGTCCAACGCAGCGAAAAGAAACATATCAGGAACAGAACACACCGATATGACATTAGAACGCCGTACATACATGTATCTATATATACACACAGCGACGAGTTAGAAAACTTTGAATATATATATATATATATATATATATATATATATATATATATAGTTTCTAGCCGACTAAATTATGATAGTACGATAGTACTACAGGAGACCGTTCGGTATAAGGGAACATTTTTCTTCTTAGATTTGTTGTTCAGCCAATGCATCTTTTCTTTCAGGTAAATAAGCTTTTTAAAGGTTTTGAGGCAGTGCCAAGCAATTCCTAGACTGAGCGGGTGGAAAAAAACAAGTTCTTAAGATACATTTTAGTCCCAGAACTGACTAGACAAATGTGGATCCTCAAAGGTCTCTTTTGATTACTTCAAATTGCTAACAAGTGACCTGTTCGAAGTGAACTATCTTAATCCATCGGAGACGTTCCTTTGAAAAAGACTGCATAGACATAATGTAAAGCTTCTATCTGTTCAATAGGACTTCTGATGGAGGCCGCTTGCTTAATTCGACTATGATGACTTCTATACCCACAAAAAGCGTGACTTCTTGCTATTAACTTGGCTTGTTTTTATATTCTTATTTTGATGTCAGAAGAAGCATTGTAAATGCTCAAGTCGCGTGTTTTTTTTAATTTAAAAACTGCAAGGAGCCTTTACGGCTAACCTAGCGTTGATTACAAAAAGCTGATTGCTAGGAGTAAGCACCGGTATAAGGCAAAGAAAGAAGCTCGATCGACTGCACCAAGACAAAGATACCTATTTCTCTCCCTCTATGTGTATATATATATATATATAAATGTGGTACATACATATCAAACTTTGTCTCGTGGATTTATAACCTTTGAAGACTCTCGCCAAAAAATAATGTGTGTTCTTGTTATCAAAGTCGACACGCTCTTAAGTGCATAAAACTGGCCACTGTGTGCTTTTTCACAGACATGGTCCAGAGTACTTACCTCGCCAATGCGGGCTACTAAAATGGCGAACTCGTTGGCAATGATATCGACGAGGTCACCGAGAGCTGCTGGATCGGCGGACGCGTGAATACAGAAAATTCCTGAATCGTTGTATGCGTGGTTGTACGCTGTAGCATTGTACATCCAATGGTATCTTTAAAAAAAGTTTTGAATTAATCAACCGCCTTTCCATTTGTTACTCCAGGCACTATAGCAGGTGGATTGAATGATGAATGAAAATCCGACTGTTCTTATTGAAACAGAGAGGCAGTTATATGTGCGTTCTGTGCGAAAGAAACGTGACCCAAAAACCACAAATAAGCAGGTAATTCAGTGCCTCATAATGTGTATGTTCTATAAATAATGCAAATAAACTTGATGTCGGAAAGTCGTTTTAAGGCCCAACCTGTTTAGTACGTTCGTATACAATCGGGAGTACATTCCTTTGCCAGGGCCACCAGCAGAAAAACTGCCACCGCCGCCCATCAGCATGTTAATCACACAATAAGTAATGAACTCCGGATCACGGTGCGATGAAGATTCGAGTGCCAACACGAAATGGGCGAGATTTGGTATAGGTGTTGGGCCGAGGGACATGTCCGAAAGGTCCTTGGATACCTGTTGCAATGTAGTACAACACACGTACGATTCAGTATTGATATCTATGTATTGATGTCTATCTACCACTCAATGTATATATAAGCAGTGAATCGTATAGGCGTTAGACCGAGAGACATGTTCGAATGATGCGGTCTAGTATTGGCATATCTAAGCAAAAGTAGGTCAATAATTTAATGTTGTAGATGCACATCAAAACTGAACTAAAATTTCGCCTACTGCTAGACGAGGCGAGAGATTTCCTCTTAGAGATAGTAGATGTGTCTTTATATGTAAACAAGCTTAACAACCTACACGTGCTGCATTGGCCCGAAAATATATATATAAAATTTTGAAAACATGCCTTAAGAACGCCACCGGTATACTGCGAAATAGATGTGTCCGTTTCCAACGAAGCATCTCCTACTAGTGATGGGTCCTGTTCCCAAATTGCCTTCTTCTCAGCAAAATGCCTGTAAATTGTTATTAAAGGAATAGTTTAGCTACGACACAATAACACGAACTTGTACAAGCCCATGTGTCTGATGGCTGTGGCTTTCGCCATGGCCAGCTACATTGAGCCGCATAGTTGGAGCTGTCAATCAAGGTCACCTCCAAGCGAATGGAGTCGTCAGATAAGAAAGCCGTCTTTCGAGTCATAGCGACCTCTCAGTCGTTATATCCAGCCAATTTAGGTTCATTAGCAATAATTATAAAAGTAATTAAAACAAAAGTATTAATCTTAAAAGCATTCCTAAATAGTAGAGAGAAAATGCTGCCTAGGTAGCTTATATACAAAACGTCTTGCTGTAGGTTACTTACTTCGAGACGGCCTCGACAAGGGAGTCGTGGTCAACGCCCACCCCCGAGACGACCATCTGCTGTGGAGTGTAACGTTGCTTAAGGAAAGTGAACAGCATGTGTCGATCGATCGTTCCCACGTTCTCTATCGGACATAGCTTCGGCAGACCTAGTGTGTTATTGCTGTAGGAGGCCTGACGTACACAGGAAATCAGGAATAAAACACACCAAATGATAGCCGAGTTATGAAACTGATTTGTTTGTGGCCGTACTAGCATTTGAAATCGTTTCTTGTATTAATTACCTTTAATAGGTATACGTAAGTCATAACTACATTAAAACGTACATTATATTCACTAAGTCAAGCTGCTTAGTGCGGAGTTACCTCGGTCAGTTACCAGCATGATATATTTCGCACGGTTCCCCACATCCTTCACAGATACATAGTTCATGGTGGTCATGAAAACCCACTGTTCTATAACCACATAAAAGAACCATGCACCGCGTAACGAGTTAAAACATCCCGGCTGGTACGATGCAAGCCTTTCCAGGCCTCATTTGTCATGGCCCCGGTCAATAAAAAGTTAGAATCAACCTCGGCCATCTTGTCTTCATATGGATAATTAAAAGCTATGTAGGCCGACGTTTTGGGCGGTTGAAATTGACGTCGTAGCTCCTCAATGAATAGCCACTTTTATTTCCTCTGAATGATCGTGTTTGATCTTCGTTGCAAACATTACACGTAATATTCCTGTTATTAGTCTGTTTCAAAGTGTTTGCAAAGGGCACAACTGATCCCATTAAAGAACGCTACAGAGAACGAGATTCTGTTTGTTATTTAATAGGCTAAAAATCGTTATCGGAATTACCCAGACAAATCACTCCACCAACTAAGAACAGCCATATGTCACTATCCACCAAATAAAGAACACATTATAAATCTGTCAATGCTTCTAAGATCTTCTAAAATCCTTCTTTCCGCAACCAAGTACACAAGACAGTTATGGGCGTTATGAGAGAAGCCTAGGGCTCTCTTCAGAAATGCAGATTTGAGTCGCAGTTAGGTCGCACTGAGCTTATTCCAGATAAGTTGCACACCATATGAGGCCATTGATGCAATTTTTAAAGCAAATATACAGAGAACTGTACCCAGGGAAAGAGCCGGCTTCTTGATCCCAGTTGTTAGAGGTTCAACGCGTCCGTTAAGTAATAGGCACCGCAAATGATTCGTCGGAGGTCAGAAAGAGCCCGTGGTACGAAAAGTTGTTTATGTACTCTTGAAGTAGGAATACAACCTCAACTCATCATGCGCTGCAAGGCGATCCGCCCGCTTTGCAAAATGTGATGGCTTTGGTTAAATGTTTTCAGTTGCGTCAAACTCTGTCAAACTTGGGATCGGCTGGTTTCATACAAGGCAAAAGCATTAGCATAGAGAAGGATCTCCGCCCGTGCTGACTCGCGGTTTCCCCCTACGCGACGAGGGAGATCACTTAATAGCAAACAGAACAGTAGTGGACTGAGGCTATCGCCAACATGTGCAACGCCAGTGATTTGCATAAAAGGGGCTAGCTCGGCCACTCTATCTTAAATGGTGGTTGGGCTCTCCCGCAGCACTGCGCAGGGAATGTTGATCCGATGATGCTGGCAGGGACTCCTGATTCGGTAAATTTGAATAAGATTTTATCCCGCGGAGCTCCCCCGAAAGCAGATAAAGAATCCACAAAAGCAGAGTATAAAAACAGCTTTTCTGCTTTGTCTTTGCCACATCCCAATATTTTCTAATAGTAAGCTGCGGGCAGTAAAAGTTGGTCTCCCTTGTAATTGTAGGAACCGCATTCGACCATCTCACGTTGTATCTGACTGAAGGCCACATAGAGCTACACCGAAATTGATGCGCCCAGCGAGAGTTTCGTTGACGGTCTTACAGTCCTGATTATACAGCTGAACCGAGAGAACATTCAGCTTGGACCACGAATCCACGCACAGTAGCATCAATAAAGACTTTGCTTTCGAAATTCCCACATTATTGATAACCGGTATGAAGGAAGATGCTTTTTTATGGCATTGGCGGCTTGCCTTTATGATGTTAGTAATCTCGGGCACGTACGATCGTCGCGCTAGAATTTTAAATGTAGTAGCATCGACAATCGCAAAAGCAATCATAGCAATCATAATAAGAGTACCACGAGACGAATCGCCTGAGCACCGCTAGGTTTAAGGGTAAAACAACCTTCCGACGGTACCTCGCAGAAATTTAAAAATATGTAGAATTACAACCTGTCATATCGTAAACTGACGGAAAAACGGTGTCCAGAGGGAGAACAATAAAATGGGTATCGTAAATTATATCTGTCCTACACATGCATGACTATAGTGCCTAACTAAATTGTGCTAATTATTAGTAGTACTACCAACAGCAGTATTACAAATAAAGTTGTTAGCATATGTTGGGGACGGACATACCTTATAGACATACGGACCAACAGGCATATATGCCTTTAGCCATATATAAATATGCGGAAGTGCAGAACATTTAGACGGCACAAAATATACGCTCTAAACCGGCGTGTGTGACAACAGGGAATTAGGTGTTACTTTTTATCGTCAAATGAGATATAGGACCCACATAACCGATCTGGTAAACATCGGTACATGGCTGTATAATCTTAAGCTCGGAACGTTCAATATAAATAAAAAACGTGAACTCTTACACCCGCACGTTTGACGCCTTGGTTGAACCCAAAGAAACGTACTGTGCTTACGTATGGGCCCCGTTCCATAAGAAAAAATGTCTCTCCACCACAACGTGAACAAAACATATTTGCCTCGACGTCGTCCCTCATTTGTGTGGGGACCTGAGAAACCCGCTCCGTGTTGTGACGCAGTTAGAAAATAATTTTAATGGGTGAAAGTAAGGGAATAAAAAGTAGCGATAGCATAAGGCAAGGGCAACAAAAATGCAAGCAAACACCTTAAACACAATGGAACACCAAAATGCGCCAAGGAGTTCTTAAAAAGCAATAATAACGATCGTAATACGATAACTTAATAGCGGAAAATTGGAAAATCAAAAATAGACAACAGTCTAAAGAAACAATAAAGACCACTATACGTTTTTATGATATAAAACAACAAAAGATACAGCGGCAAAAAAACAGCAATTTAATCAAACCTCAGCAATGATACCTTGTGAATCATTTCCATGAGGAGTGTTTCCTGGTCCGGTCGCATATCAATGTCGCGCAGTTCACACTCGATGGCCTGTCGAGCAGCATCTAACTCGTCGTCGGTGATCTGAGGTCTGAGCGTTACTTCGGCAAGGAGGTCCACGACAGCATCAAGTCCCCGAGTATCTGCTGATGCAGCGTAGATCATCGTATCACGCGACGATTGGCAGTCACAGATACCGCCTTGCTTCTCCAGGATCTGTCAGCAAACCAATGAGTCAATGTCAGAGCACAATAGGTGTCTAAGAAAAGTCTATAATGATGATATTGTAACACAACACATTGAGTGAACAAGCCCTGTAGGTTTCCCATTGCACAAAACCGGAGTTTTTTTAATAGTTAACTATTAAGTACTGAAAATTACAGCAGAGCAACGAATATCATTGTTTCAAACAATAATACACGTCCAGTGGGGCGACGTCGCGGTAGTTCTAAGAACTTCGCTAAGCTGAGTTAAACCTGCACAAGGCTGGCGCATAGAACGTACGCAATTTCACAAGGGGCAATTGTCACCGCCCAGTAATGGTTGAGTTTTACGTGGACGCACCCCTGCCACCCAGACCCCGCTCCCGGGATAAACTACGTTTTCAGGGGCGCGTTTCGACAATTGAGGCCATACGGACCGAGCTCGCTCGTTCAGGCGTCCCCGCTGACGCCGAGGGACTGCAGCGGCTTCTGGAGTCGGCCTGCGCAACTGCCAGGGTCCACCCAAAACGGCGCCACCAGGTGTCCCAGAAACACTGGTGGACGGAAGAGATCGCCGGAAGGAGAAGAGACTGCCTCCGAGCCCGCCGCGAGGTCAAGACGCTACGTTCGCTAGTGGGGGATAACGATGACCGGATGGCGAGAGCTGTCGGGGAGCTCCGGAAGTGCCGTGCCTTGCTACGGCGAGAAATCGCAAAAAGTAGGGAACGCGCATGGAAAGAGTTCCTGGATAGCGTGGAACAAGACACATGGGGCAAGCCGTACAAGCTCGTTCGGGGGAAAATCAAGGGAAGGTGCGAGACAACGTTAACTACCGACGAAAGGAAAGCAGCCCTCGAGCAACTATTCCCGAGGCAGCCCGAATTTGATCGAACCCCGTACGAGCGACCTCTGACTCCCGACGAGGAAGCACCCCCGGTAACACGCGCCGAGATAATCCTGGCTGCTGAGAGAAAAAACCTGGCAAGGCTCCTGGCGAAGATGGGGTACCACCGGCGGCCACCAGGGTGCTCCTAAAGGAATTACCTGACATGGTCGCCGAGGTGTTCACGGGACTGATTCGGAGAGGAGCCTTCCCGACGTCGTGGAAACGCGCCGATGTGGTGTTGCTGCCGAAAGGCAATGGGTCGTTCCGGCCCATCTGCTTACTAGGCACACTCGCGAAGGCCTGTGAAGCGGTGATCGAGGCACGGCTACGGCGGCACGCTGAGGAATTTGGACTCCTGTCGGATGGGCAGTTTGGCTTCCGGAAAAACCGGTCTGTCCTCTCTCCTATCCACAGGGTCCTGTCCAAGGCGGAAACCCTCCGGAAAGCAACGCGTAAAACCCGGGAACTGTATCTGGTCATACTACTCGACGTACGTAACGCGTTCAACTCCCTTTCAAGGAAGGTGATTCTGCGAACGCTGAGAGCCAGGAGAGTCCCACAGTACCTGATCAGGATGGTCTCGGACTACCCAAAGGAGAGGGACCTAACTAGCGCCGGGACAGAGCTACCCATGACGGTGGGGGTGCCACAGGGATCGATCCTTGGTCCACTGCTGTGGAATCTGACGTACGACGGAGTTCTGCGGCTCAGAGACCTCCCCCCCGGAGTTGACCTGCTGGCCTATGCAGACGACGTTGCGGTGACAGTCCAAGCGTGAAGTCCCGGCGAACTGGAAACCAAGGCCAACCTGGCCCTGTGGGAAATTTCGCTGCGGATGAGGCAAAACGGCCTCGAACTCGCCCCGGCGAAGACGGAGGCCGCCCTTCTCGTCGGCAGAAAAACCTGCCGCGACCTAAATATCCGACTTGATGGTACGGCGATAAAAACATCCAAAGTTGTACGATACCTTGGCATGCACCTGGACCGTGGACTGCGAGGGTCGCCTCATAGACGGATCGCGGCGGCGAAAACGACGAAGGCTGCCGGACAGCTAGCCAGGATCATGCCTAACATCCGAGGACCCAAGGAGGGCAAACGCCGGCTGCTGGCGAGCGTCGGCGAATCAATCATGCTTTTTGGAGCACCGGTCTGGGCGGAATCTACGCTCCGGACCGAGTGCAATAGAAACACGATGATGAAGGCCCAGCGCATACTTGCTCTCCGGACAGTCCAGGCCTACCGGGACGTTAACGGAGAGGCGGCGTGTGTCCTCGCAGGCACAGCCACGTGGGACCTCAAGGCCGAGGAAAGGAGAAGGAAATGGGCGGACCCGACACTCGCCGCAGAGCAGCAGAAGGCCGAAACATTTCTCGCGTGGCAGGCCCGGTGGGACACGGTAGTCGGAAACCGACCCGGCGCCTCCACACGCGAAATCATTCCGGATATAGGAGAATGGATCAACAGACCAGGTGGCGGCACGACTTATTATGACACAGTTCCTGACTGGCCACGGCGACTTCAAACAGTACCTGGCCAGGTTTAAGGAAATTGCTGAAAGCTGTACACTGTGCCCCGCCTGCGACGTGGACTCCCCACTGCACACCCTGCTACTATGCAGTGCGCTGCAGGACGTCCGAGCGGAGCGGATGGATCAACAACTAGCCCGAGAGCTCGGCGCACACGGAATGAGAGGCTTCGTCAGGTATATCTGCGCGTCGGAGAAGCACTGGCACAAAAGAGCCCAGCTTGCGGAAGAGCTGCTGAAACGCAAGGACCACCTGGAGCGGGCAAGGATCGCCCGGCTGGCCGCCACGGCGGCCCAGCAAACCTGAGGACTAACCGCGGGATAAGACAAGGTTGGCGATAAGCGCCGACTGCTGGTCCCTGCAAGGGTGCTATTCGAAGTAATATTCAACTTTAGTACGGGATGGCACCCCCAATATACTTACCGGTTGGGGGTTTAGTCAGTAAGAATCTGACACTACCGCGGCGAATACCCAACGTATCGCCCGGTGTCTTATGCAAGATTTACCTTCAACCTCAGGTTACATATTAAAAAAATAATAATAATAATGGTAAGGTTCTAACGAACTGAGTCGCTGCCATGCGTAGGATGGAATCCGGCTTAGATAGAATAATTTATTCTTTCTAAACTGCTAAATCGAGAGCATTGTCCTGCTGTTACATTCCTCTCCCAGAGGATGCCTAAATAAGTCTAGTATGAGCATTTTAAAGTAACTAAAAAGCTGACAATAAATGTATAGCATATACTAGTCTCATACCAGCCACAATTCCAAACACGTTAGTTCAATTATGCTTAGAACCCGCCCCCAACCTCTTGACGAAATGGCCTACACGATCGTCCCGAGGAGAGTCACATTAGAGGGCTCGCATTAAGATGTTTCAGTCCGGTTTAGCCGTTAGCCGGTCCTGTCAATTACCTGTAGCACGTCATCACGGGACTTATGTCGGCTGGTAGCACCAAAAGCGAGCTTTTCAAGGAAATGAGTTAGCCCCGAAGGAAAGGCCACTTCGTAGCGGGGCCCGGAATCGATCACCACTAAATAGACAAAGAATAAACGACAAGTTGCAAAACAGGCAGTCGATGCAAACGTTAAGACAGGTCTTCCTTGAACAATATATTTCCCGAATACTTCTTGTGCGTTTTTATACGAGAAGAATTATATAACTTATAAAAAAAAGTATTTCCCGAATGGAATTAAGGAGCAGAAATGCCTTCTTGAGTAGTGACAAAAAATTACAAACATGTGTTATATCGATAAAGCTTTAGAACATGTGTCATTGCGAGAGATCTACCATCGTTATTTCATACTATAGTTAGTAAAATAATAGTTAAAAAATAATGATCATGAATTAATTAATAATATTGTTATTTCATAGCAAAACCGAATACACCATCGCCGATTATGTACCCCGTTAGCATGAAACTCTTTAGGAATCCGACAGCGGAGGGGGGGAGGCGGCTTACGATAATCATATCACGAATATAACCACCATCGATTTGATATGAAAATGATCCCCCTCACTTTCCTAAATGCGTGCGATTTATTAGCGTGCCGTGAAAGTGTCTTGGTTAGAACTTGAAGGCTAAAAAATGTGGCATCACAGATTCTCGAGCTTATAAAATCTTATCAACTGAATTTTCTTCCGAACAAGCTGTATGTTTAGCTTCTATGAAACAACTAGATCTCTCGCAATCGCACATTTTGTAATGCTAGGCCCGGTCAGCAACATCGATATGATATGTTTTAATACTGTTACTGATCTTAAACAAGACATTTATGCTCCCCCATTCCATTAGGAGAAATGCTCATTTCAACAGGTTCTATAATCCCCGTATACGACTTCTTCTGTGTACTTAAGCCAGGCTCAAGCATTGAATAATGATTCCAGTAGTATCTATTGTTCTTATTAAAGCGCGGTCATTATACTAAATGGTAATGAAGTTTGATCATGAGTGAGTCTTATCATTGTCCTGCATATGCCATATAATTAGCTGAAATAAAAAAAAATAAAAATACAAGAGTGATATTGATTCTAGAGGTATTCAAGAATTAGGGAGGGAAAGCGATCAAGACAAAATAAGGTGACAGTTAGATAGCAAATATAACAAGTAAAAGCAAAAAGCAAAAAAAAAAAGCAAAATTGCGCCTTAGACGCGATCATCGTACCTCCAACAGTACAAAAATGGCCAAATCGGTTTTGGGAGGCTACACGAATGCCGTTGCTCAGGGTGGTAACTCTAGTGTCATCATCTTGAGGCGAAGGCTTAGCGTAGGTCACCGCTGGCATTCCAGGCAGTGGCTCGGTGAGAGGGACCTTCGTAATGTCCACCGAGTTTTCCGACGACGACGACGAAGCTGAGTGGCATCCTCGAACACCAAATCTGCGTAGGAAAAATAACGCAATACACCTCTCAGACTTAGGTAAGAATCATAATAATTGTAAATGTTGTAAAAATGCTTAGAAAGGGAAGTCGACTCGGGGCCAATTTGTTAGGTACTTCTATTAGCAGTTCAACTGTTTGGCCCAGTCAGTATATTCAGTATTGCATGGCCAGCAATTCGCAGATATGAGTTAGAATCTCCCATCTGAAGAAATACCTATATAAACTAGTAAGTCTGGCGGATAACATAGCTGCAAAATAGCCAGAGATATCTTGAATGGTCTTAACCAAATCCTCCAGGGAAGGGTGGCTCAAAGCTGTGTCATCTCCACAGCTAGGCACCATGCTGGATGAAACCACCAGCCTTAAAGACATTGGCGCCACTGTGCAAATTGCTTTTGTATTTAAAAAAATCAAATCGAAGCTGATTAAATGCATTCACTAGCTGCCTGTCAGAAGTCCAGACAGGTCTGCCTGCTATTCAGAACAAACGCACATAATAGTACTACAAGCCCTAATCGATACGCAAAATCACTCAGGCAATCTTCGATGGAATACGTCTAGGTTTTGTGATTGGCCTGTGCTCCACATTCCGTAAATGCATAAATGGCTCGTTATGATCGCGCCGTAATCGCATAGTTAGCATACCATGTTAGAGTATCATACACTGTAGCTCGTGCTGATCTATGTTCTAACTCCGTCGTTTCGCGATAGGCAGTTGTGAATTCAATGTAATACCAATAATAGTAATCATAACAATAATTACAACAATATTAGCAATAACACTAATGATAATATGAACAACAATAGCAACAAAGTAAGACAAAATATCGTCGCTTGTATGTGTACCTAGTCCAGGACGACGTCGATGAAGCAGCTGCTTTCTGTGAGATTCTCCGCGCACCGAGACGCAACACGCAGCCGGCAGACATCATGGCCATGATGTGGATGATGTGTGTTCGATGCAATCGTGTTGATCGATTGGATGTCTCTGCTGATCTGAGACGGTGGTGTTTGACGGCGCCTAGATTTAGCTGTTGCCGTAATCAGAGGCCTCCTTCCTACGCGATGATTAGGCGGTACTCGCACAGCGCGATCGCAGGACGCCTTCGCCTTCTTCTTGTTGTTCTGCCACTAGCCTACGGCCAACCACCACCGCCAGCTCCACTGACACAAGACTGAACTAACTAAGTCACTTACTAGCTACCTAACTAAAAAACGACCTCGGTTACCAATTGGTTGACTGTCTACGCCGCGAAAACAATTCGACCACGATGATATGAGGGCTACTGCTGCTGTTGGGTGATGTTGCTGTTGGCGGCGCACTCCGTACAGCTTAAGTCGCTGTTGAATCTTGGCCGCGTTCGTTCGAAACAGCGCGAGCCACCCCCAGCCAGCCAGTCAATCGGCCAATCTGCCTGGCGAGGCGAAGAAACGCGAGGCGAGAAAAAGCCAGAACCACAGCGAGAAAGAAACAGTGGCTGGCTGCTAAGTCTTCTTTGCTGTGTTGTACTACAGCCGCTCACGCATTCTCGGCGGCGGCGGCGGCGGCGCCGTGATAGCTGCCGCTGGCTGCCCGCTAAACGACGGAAATATCGGACCGTTGCCACATGGTGGTTGGAAGTTGGTGCTCAGCTGATCCCCCGCGCCAAACGTGAGAGGAATTGAATCATGAAGTGCAGAAGTTTGCGCGAATGAGTAAGTGAATGAATGGATCATGATGAGCTCGTTGGGTTGGTACTTCTCGTGTGAGGAATAAAAGGCTAACGGTTCGGTTAGGTTTAACTTTTTGTTACGTAACCAGGTGGTGGTTAATGGGTTCGACGGGGCGATATTCAATTTCGTTCGCTCTTGACCGGTTTTTTGTCATGTTTTGATTGTTCTGTCATTGTTAGGTAGATGTCGTCTGAGATTAGAGACTAAAGTTTCGGATATCAGGTGACTCGTCTTAAACGGACGAAAGAATGCCAGTGTCGACGTCGTGCAACGGGCAAAGGTACTGACGTGCTAAAGGTATTAACAATGTAACATATAATGTTAATAAATATAAACAGTTGCCGATGCTCCATGGCACCGTTTTGGTGTTATTCTTATATTTAGTGTTACACTTAGAAACTCAGTGAGCGGTTGTAGTATTCACTAAGTTTACTCATACCAGCTCACCGACATCATGATGATGCTGAAAGATCTATTGCTTTTATTTTTTGTCCTTATATCGGATTGAATTCGAGTTGGTCCCGTGTGAACTGCGTGAACATGTAAATTGGGCCAGGCTCTTTTTAGCAATTAGCATTCGTACTATCATTCGTAGCTGTATGCTGCAACAGCGAGCTGCTGACTGCAATATGTATTACGAAAAAAAAACATGAATACTTTTAGATAAATCTTAGTAAAATTGCAAAACAAACTTGTGCACCTTACTGATTTTGTATCGTTAAAAAGGTGTATTCTAAATAGCTCTGCTACTCTGTCTGCCACATATGCATATGTTCTTCATAAATTACGATGTCAAAAAACAATGTGCCATGAAGCCACCTTTGCTTAGTCGTTAATTTAAATACTTACGGCGATAAATGATTGTTAACTCATTTGTATACCCACTTAACAACTAAATACATGGTCCATCATTTAATCAAGACGCAAAAGCGCACTCACTTAAATACAGGTCATTTTCAAGTGTTGATACTCGGTTGATACATTTATCACTATTTTGTCATTTATTCGGTCAGTCTCTTTTATCAGGCAGTCGGCGAAAGAAACGACGCAAGCAGGCCGGTCTATTTTGCCTATTTTGTAATAAAACGATCAGCTCATTTGTGTTGGAAGGTCGATCAGCAACCCACCATGGAGATTTAAAAATTGTTCGGAGCTTGGCTATTCCTGTTCGTATCGCACTTATTTGTAGCTTCACGTATGCCGGACTGATGCTACAAGTTGTGCATATACATATCTTCCGTATGTAAACTTTGAGACCGCGACCAAGTTCCTCCGGGTCTCGAGCAAATTCCAAGGTCCCGTACGTTTATATATATATATATATATATATATATATATATATATATATATATATATATATATATATATATATAAACGTGTATGTATAATTTGAATCTTTTTAAACATAAGGTATACCCATACAAACCAAGAAGCTAGCGATCAAGGTGCCTAATTTCGACATTGGCATGCCTTTTAGGTGTATCGACCCGGTGTGTGACGACAGTTGGACTGTACCTTATTAAAGGTCCTCGATTTGCCGTATCTCTTGCGTTCTCACGTTTTACGGACTGACTGGTTTATTTTGGCTTGCTTGCTTGATTGACCCATACCGCTCTAATGCGCTTAAACGAGGACACCGTCATTGTTGGGGAACGCGTCCTACTTGTGCCCTACGAAGTTCGTCATGTTCAAAAATACCATAAATGGATGCGCAACTCTGAACTACAACTTCTAACCGGCTCTGAGCCATTGACTCTCGAACAAGAATTCGACATGCAGCGTCACTGGCGTGAGGACTCAGATAGTGAGTTGAAAGCTCTGTTTTGTAAAAATGTTTGCAATTTATAACCTTATTAGCCTTATAACCAGGCGCCCGTATGCAGGTCATCATGTTTTTTTCTTCTGAGGAACTAACTGGAAAACGCTTTTTGCACACGCGGACGCACGCCAGGAAAGCTCAGTAAGTCACCATGTGCTCTTGTCATTCCCTTTATCTTGCGCATAACCAAACACCGCACAAATAATTGCGTCTTTAGCGAAAACAATGTTACAACAATAAAATAAGAAATTATGTTGTTAGTCAGGTCACGTATATATATATATATATATACTTATATGCCTATGTATGGATATTTATAATTTTGAGTTACACGTGTTCTTATTAACATCCCTCTTGTTATCCACCAATTTCAGCCATATAATAATATTGCTATCTATATATAAATATAAACCAAGATTTGATTACAGGAAGGTGGTCGCGTGCCGTACGTGAATTTTAACCATGAACATTTTAAAGCCACAATACGCAGACCTAGGTGCAAAGGACAGCGAATGCTACCGGCAGATCTTCTCAATGTGCAGTACAACTATCAACCAAACTTTATTATTAACAAAATCAAGTGTACATAAGATTAGAAGCAATCATGAGTCTCTCGTTATGCGACGGGCTATACGACGAGCCGTGCGACATCTCGCTCTTATTCTGAAAATTATGTTTTTAAAATCAGTTCCCAGACTTTTTTGCTGTGGCTTTTGTTTTAATAAATATTAATGGGTGAATTGAACGTAAAGCATCTTTTCTCTTATTGAGACATCTCTGTTTCCTGTTTTTTGTCTGGCCTGGTCTAAATTGCAAACCATGAAAATCAATTTAAGAGTGGCCGGTCTAGGTCTTAAACCTACGACCTCCTGAATTCAAATGGATTTGCCACTTATTTATCTTGTTCGGTTTAATCATAAACCATCTTCATACAACCATACCGAGCAAGATGGCTTAGTGGCAAAGCCTTTGCCTTGCATTCGGGAGGACTGGGTTCGAGACCCAGA
The DNA here is from genome assembly GCA_003439945.1 of Dermanyssus gallinae. Taxonomy (NCBI): domain Eukaryota; kingdom Metazoa; phylum Arthropoda; class Arachnida; order Mesostigmata; family Dermanyssidae; genus Dermanyssus; species Dermanyssus gallinae. Next base: position 288,005 of record QVRM01000484.1, read on the forward strand.
CCGGCCACTCTTAAATTGGTTTGCATGGTTTCCAATTTAGACAAGGTTAATGCCGGAGTGGAGTAAAATTAGCCATAACATGAAAAAAACGTACACAGGCAATTGCCTTACGGGAAATAAACAAAAATATTTTAAACACTTTAAACTGTTTAATATTCAGCTAATACCAGTGCACTAAAGGGATTGTTCGTTATATTGTCATGATGGTTCTAATTAGATAAGCCCACACAATCTAGTGTGCCATGGAGTATTATTTGTGCTGCGTGTTGCTTGGTTTTCAGAATGTACGTTTATTATCCTGGATCGCGTGGCGTTCGAGACAGGCAAAGCCGATGAAATCGCGGCGATGGTTGGGGATGTAAATTTATTTGATATACCGCACGATGTAGACGAACTAGAAGACAACAAAGACCAGGTGAATATATATAGACCATTTGGGTCTTTGATTTATTGATACCTCGTTACTACTTATATGTTCCCCTTGACTTCCCGTTGACTTCTGTTAACTATTAGGTTGATACAGGTCGGCTGTAGGCATTTCACGTAGGCAACTTGAGTGAGACGTAAATTATATCCACCGCGGGCACTAGACTAGGGTGCAACTGCTAAGGCGCAATTTCTTTTTGGTGAATGAGTTCTCTACCCTGGCTCTAATCGACTAGGTAAGGCTTCTGCATCAGCTTAATTGCTGTCGTCTCGAACAGAAGCTACTTCTCCCCCCCCTTATGCTTTCAGGGGCCTTCCCTGCCGCGGTGACCGTGCGTGCGACCCAATTTTCGAGTTAGTCCTCTCACAAAAAGTGCTACTTCTAAACACGGTTACTTCTTTCTTTTTACAGGTCGCGCAGTCTAGTTGGAAGGCTGCGGAATGCGAAATAATGATCGCTGAGTCGACAGCAAGAGGCAGAGGCCTTGGCAAGGAGGCCATGCTTCTAATGATAAAGTAAATTTTGTTTTTTGTTATGATTTTCCCTGCTCTATGAGTTTCCTAGTTACATAGAGGCGGCAAGGAATGACATTTCATGAAAACAATATTTACTATACTTTGCTGACTTGCAATTATTATTGAATATGGCCGTTGATAGATTTAGTTTCAAACTTTCTCTGTGTCTTATTTCTAGCAACTGTCATTGTAATTTTCAGGTACGCTTTGGAGAACCTTTTTCCAAAAGTGTTTGTGGCAAAAATCAAGACAGACAATGTTGCCTCGCGAAGTTTGTTTAGCAGATTTGGTTTTAAGAAAGTATCTGAGAGTGAAATATTCCGCGAGATCACTATGAAAGCAACGTGTGTGACCTTGGCCACTTACGTGAAGACTGTACCCCTGAGGTTACGTCAGTACAGCGAATGGAGTAAACAAGCAGCGAGCGGTTGCACTCTAGTTGACGCCACGTGACGCTAGTGTGTAGCGAGCGACCTCCTGAACATCGTATACTAATTTAAGCAATAAAGTTAATTCTTTAAAAAACCCACAGGGTTGGTGATTTTTGCCTAAAAAAGTAACGCATTTGCTTTGACTAGAATGCGTTAGTTTTGACTTGGAAATGTACATTTTGCTGCCGGTTTTGTCAGTTCAGCGAGCAATTAGGGTCGTCAAAAAGCTGTAAGTGCTGCTCGGCTCGAGAAAAGGGTAAGTCTGCATCAGGCGTTACTGGTATCTCACACGTCTGAGGGCAGGCTGTAAAATGTTTCACATAATCCGTCTTAAATTTGTAGTTATAGCCAAGTTATATGGACTGGAAGTGAACAAAAGGCAGCCGAAAACAAATTAACGCACAAACCGATAGTTATTTTTATACGTCCCTTATCACATAGCGACATGTAGCGACATGTCACTTTTTGTAGGGGCCTTTCGGCAACCTTCACATGACGAGACGGCAAAATTACATTATGAAGTTGAATTGGGCTGTGTGGATATCATTGTCTTCCCTCTGATATTTGGGTACCCGAATGCTCAATTATAAAGGTTCGCGTAGCAGAACGCTAAGAATATTATCTTGTTACATCAATCGAAGAGACACTCAACGTCCATTTTTGACCAATTGTACTCCTTGAGCTTGAGGTCATGCTAACATCAAACTATATCCCTAGATGATCAATTTACGCTTTCGTGGGAAATTTGGCTCAGTTTGAGATATTTTATGTTTGGCCGCAGCGATACAGTTCGGACTGTATTCGCGGGCTCTGGGATAGCAGTGGTCTAGATCAGAGGAAACAGTTCATCTGAATACTTACAAGACCGGTGACGTCGCACATTATACATCATGTACATACAGCTAACTTAATTTGATGACCAAATTAGCAACACATCAAGCAGCCCCAGGTATCGATGATTTGTGTTGCATTTCCTTTCCTGGTGGCATAGACGCTAGAGCGCATCAACGGATTAAAGCGTCACACATTGAATGCAATCTACATAAGGAGGAATAAAGGCACGATAATTTAATAAAGGTTCTGTAGTGTCCACCACCCCTTACGACGGGCCGGCGATCGTTACGTGTTCGCCATTCCTTTCGCTCAAACAACGCACGTCCTCTGCTTGGCTTGCACCAAGGACTACTGACTCATTTATTCTCATACCTTCTTATATACTCACAGATTGCCCTCGCATTTAGTGACTTCCCGCGTCTTCGCTAGAAGGGTGGCGGCATCTTCTATTTGGCGCCATGTATTTAGCTTGCTTCGGCATTGTCGCCAACCGACGTTGCCTATGCCCGCGCTGCTTAACGGACACTGCTATCCTACATGTTCCAGTGTTGTTTTATAGAATATCGTTACTCCGATGCGGAAACTACAGATGTTTATTTGCTTGCTGATAACGTTTGCATGATTGTAAGCACGTTTAGCCTATGGCCGTTCTATATAGTAGTAAGACCTGGCACTTTCCCGAAATAGGAACTACGGGGATGAATTTTTTTTTAATTTCGCCATTAGCTCCCGAGTAGTAAAATATAATTATTTGTTTTATTAACACCCAAACTGGGTAAATGTGTTTATGTTACATCAAAATGTTTCGAGACGCCAACAATCTAGCGTTTTGCTAGTTCTGTGTCAAACGCTATGTCAAACGCTGCCTTTAAATCTACAAACACCGCATATATACAACTTCTTGGCCTAGGCAGCGTTTCCCAGATTGCTCCTAGCAGCTCCCGAATTGCTGAGTAAGTTGATTTTCCTTTCCTAAATCCATGCTGCTCCTCCGGTATTACCCCCGCTCCTCCAAGAATGACCCCAGTCTTCTAGCTATTATTCCCGAAAATATTTTATACGGACAGCTTTTTATTGCTATTCCCCTTCAAGCTTCCGGTTCAGTTTCTACTCCCTTTCCTTTTGGAATGACTATTAAAGTCGCTTTCCTCCAGGCCTCTGGAATTTCCCCCTTGTTTAAACATTCATTGAATAAGGCTTGCCAGCAAGGTGCGAGAATTAGGGTAGCTTTCATGTGTTCATTTCTTATCAAGTCTTTCCCGTGCGCTTTGCCCCGTGGTGCTCTGTCTATTGCTTCTATCACTTCCCTAATTGAGATTTCCCTCCCTATCCAAACCCTCGCTTCTTCCGTTGTCTGATCCCACGGGCCATCGTATTCTAGCGGCGCTTTCGGAGTTGTGTCCGCCCCGGCCAATATTCGCCTAAAATGTTCGACTAACCTACCCGTCTCTACGGAACACTGTCCTCCTTATACGCTTTCTTAACCAGCCGTTTAACCAACGCTGCCAACGGCCTCATTAACGGAACGGTCTTTACATATTCTCGCGTCAGCTTACTAGCTTGCTTGGCTGCCCTGCACCTTTCATTAAACCAGGGTCTTCCGCTTCTCTCCTGTGGCGGCAGCATCGCAAACCTCAATAAGCCTACTAGACTGCGTTCATAGGAATCTACCTGGATTACCCCTGGCACCGGAAGTACCCCGCTAAGTCCTTGTAAAAGGACGTTGCCGCTAAGCTTTCTCCCTGATCCTTCCCTCTTCCCTCGTTCTTGAACACTGCCTCTAATTTTTACCCGGATACCCATAGGTATATGTTTTCTGAGTCCCGCACCTTCCTGTAAAGGATTGTCGTCCCCTGTAAATAGTATGTCCTTTCTGTCTATATCGGTTGCAAATATATCAATAACTGATGTCCCGGAGTGGCATTCATATGTGCACACATTTGCCCTGTTAACTACCCAACAGCCGATCTCCTCCAGTACGTCTAGCAAAGCCACCGTTCGTTCCGAGTCAATCCTGTCTAATCTCGCGTTAAAATCCCCTCCTATGATCATCGGAGCCTTCCGCGGTAGCGCTTCTATCCCCAGCAAGAGGCGCTCGACGATCGTCTCTGTAGATTCCGTCCCCGCCGGTTGTACATAGGTAGCCACTAGTTCTAGTTTAGGTGACATGACTGCGATTAGATTTTCTGCTACTATCCCCACGCTCGTTTCTCCCACCGTCGGTCTAACGAAAATCGATACCCCCCGCTCGGCCTACCCGGACCCTTTTTACACGATGCCAGCGCATGGTATCCATAGAATCCCCGAATATCAAACTGCTCTCGTGCCCAGGTCTCTGTCAAAATTAGAACGTCTACCCCTTTGTACGCGTCGTCCCCGAGCAAATCTAACACCCCCCTCCCCTCGCTATTCCACATCACTATCTGAATACCTGCATTCACTACGTCTCCGAACTTATTATTATCTTGCTGTATCTGCTGGTTCTCGCACGCGTGCGGCTTGCTCACTGTTGTCTTCAGAAGTCAGGTCGATTTGGGACGTGATGAAGATGACAATACATGATCTGCGCTTCTGTTCGCCCGTGTAGGTTGGGTGCTATCAGCGTTAATGGTCGTGGATTGTTGTAGCATAGGTGAGGGAGCTAACGGGGCGCCCATCAGTCCTCCCAGAATGCTCGATATAGATTCCTGAATGGCCCTTGCCACCGTCTGCACGATGATATCCGTTAACCTCGGCATAATCGTCGAAATCACCTGTTGCACTATATCCTCCACTCTCGGTAGCGGCACTTGCTGGTCACTCAGTTTATGTCCGGTCATTTTAAGTGGGGCACTTGTTGCTGCTGGGTCCCGTTCTGGTTCAAGTCGTTGAGGTTTGAGCGCTGCCTCGTTTATCTTGATTCCGTTTCTTACTACGGAAGACCAAGTGCGCCTTGAGAAGTTGTCAGAGGTCTGTATGTGGCCCGCAGGCGTGCAGAGTGGTACCAGCGGGGCATCTGAGCGCTTGATGACGCTGTTTTGGGACGATTTTTGTAACAGTTCCATACGCTTCAGCCTATGTGGACATGAGCCTCAAGTGGCTTCATGTTCCCCAAAACACAGACTGCATCGAGCCTTGGCCTTGCAATCCTTCCTCAGGTGCTCCGTAGAACCACACCTTCTGCATCTCGGTGTAGAAAGTTTGCAGTTTGCTGCAAAGTGATCCATGCTATAAGACTTAAAGCACTGCATGGGCTCTCGATATAAGACAACGCCGTGCCGTTTCAACCCTAACCGAACCTCTGCTGGAAAATCTCCACCCGCGAAGGTCAGAATAACTTGCTCAGTGGTCGATACCATATTTGTCTTCGCGTCTTTAGTTTTCACCCTTATCGCTTCGGAAACCCCAAAAGGCTTCAGAGCAGCCGATATTGTAGCCTACGATATTGATGGATGCACACCAGATATTTTTCCCTTTACTGTGGATCGCCCTCAACTGATCCTCGCCGACACCTTTATGTTGGCTAACTCCTGCAGCGACAGTAGCGTAGCTCTATCCTCTTCAGCCTCAACAACAATTAGAAGTTCTCCACTCCTTGTGAAACGGGGTTCTTCCATCTTTCCTTTGATATGTTTAGCGATAAAGTCGCATACATCATTAAAATTGAGCTCCAGGGAATTGTCTTCCGACGAAAATATTACTGCTTCTTGCTTTGCCACGACAACTTTTGGCGCACGAGATCGCCTGGACCGGGTCACCGTTGTAAACCCCGCTTCGTCCGGTATCTCTTCACCGTCTTGGACGCCACCGGTTGTCTCGCTAGTGGTTTCAACAAAAGCCTGCGAAACACGAATATCCTTGCTGCGAGAGTCTTCCACAGGACTCGAAGCGGCACGTTTCCCACATCCCGCCTTTGGACGGTGAGCCGGACCGCCCGCATCGCTGATTGATTCATCAACGCGTTCATCCGCAGCTCTTTCCACTTGCACGTACGCAGGTTTGTCACGTTGCACGATCTGCTCTTTTGTTGTAAAATATAAATATATATATATATATATATATATATATATATATATATATATATATATATATATATATATATATATATATATATATATATATATATATAAATTAAGAGTCTCGAGCCGCCACTTTTTCGCATTATTACTCAATGTTTTTCCTCGTTGCTGTGTTTTACTCTTTCTTTAGGTTGACGATCCAGTTAAATAGAGATAAAGTCCACGTCAACGCAGAGTGGTAAAGTTTATATCCGGGCAGCGGATAGCGCAATTTTGAAGGTGCGGTTCAGTGAAAAACACATTTATGTAAGCGCTTGGAAACAAACCAGCCGTTGAAACAGGTGACCCTCTTCCGGCGTCTTCCTGAGCCTACTGAAGCGTACAAAGCAATTGTCGTCTGCTTTTTTGAAATCCGGTCTTTTACCTTTTGTCCACCTATTCATAGATACTATAGCAAAGCAAACTATCTTGTCTATACTGCCCCTCTATATACCTTCCTCCTCAACGCATATGTGTTGATGTAGGGTGTGAGTTGTATCATCGCTCATGCTTGTGCCGCAACAAACGCTGTAACACCTCTGCCACTTCAGTGCCGGTACACTTGTAAGCAACCGTGCCCGTTAGGGCCTGCCTGAGATAGTAGGTTACTTCTCCATGCTTTATTTCAAGACAAGATTTAAGATCGAGAGATAACCTCAATTATTCATTATGGGATCGCTTTTCTTTTTCCCTAACCTTAAGCTGAGTAAAGCACTGAACCTCTAAAAGGGAACTGACTTGTCGACCAAGTGCAATGTGCTCTGCAAACGCGGAGTGCAATGTGATCTGCAAACGCAGTGCTAACCCTCTGGGCGCTGGGCAGTATATCTCTGTCCTCTTAGACCTCATCACAGAAAACAAAATTGACCTGCGTATAGCATATATATAGTATAAAATCTACGACTGTAGATTCTTCGCCGCTCACCAGCAAGGCTGATAATCGGCTTTACTTTGTGGAGGTTTGCCATAAAAGGCGCTTTCCTTAGTGCTTTGTCGTGGAGTGCTGAATGTTGGTTGGACGTCTAATAACTGATCTGGGTTACTAATTGTAACTGAATGTCCTTAAAATGAAACGTCGAGATTCCAGTACTTCCCCCACCAATTGCTTGTAACCTCCTACTCCGTTCCGTCACCCCTATGCACCTTCCCTCCTTAGAGAGCTTGCGATTATGTATCGGATACACGAAAATACTCCTTCAAGTCTAGCGTGTATTGCATTATGCCTCACTTCGTAGTATTGGAAGCATTTTTAGACGTCCACGAGCATAACAACATTTACTCCTCCTCAAGTCGGCTATTCAAAGTAAGTCTTCCGTTCTCTGCTTTGTATGTACATATATATATACAGGGTGTTCCTATTTGTGTGTCCAAAACGCTAGGGTATGGTCAAACGGTGAGAAAATCATTTTTGCCAATGGGTGGAAGCCGGGAAAACGTTTTGTTTAGGAGTGAGGATGAAATTTATAAAAGCAGTTATTCTGTCTTTTTCTCCTACATAGTTGTGCAAAATCTACGTTTGCGGGAGAACCAGTCAGCGCACAAAGGAACCGATCATACCATGCGTGTTTGGCGGAAAATTCTGCACAATAAAGTATACATTACTAGCTTGCGAATAGCCAGATTAAGGAAAGTCATAAAAAGTCAAAATGTTACGTTAACGCTTTTTTGTGCAACATCGTATTTTTTTCCATTACGACCAAAAATGCACGTCCAAAAGACTACTCCCAGGCAATAGCAGATTTAATGCCCACTACATTCGTACCAAAGTGATGGTGCTGCGTTACGTAGTTGCCAAGTAACTAAGCTTTTTCGACAGTCATATCGAAAGCGAAGGCATGCATACTTGCATAGGGTGTATGAGAAAGTTAGGTACATATTTTGAGGTTTGGTAGAACTCAGCAAGAGAATAATTTTTTCTAATGGAAAGAGGGGGCGGAAACGTCTTGGCAAAATGCTACGGTTCTGGACGTGAAAACTTCAACGTGAAGCATAACAACAATGACTGTCGAAAAAGCTTAGTCACTTGGCAACTACGTAACGCAACACCATCACTTTGGTACGAATGTAGTGGGCATTAAATCTGCTATTGCCTGAGAGTAGTCTTTTGAACGTGCATTTTTGGTCGTAATGGAAAAAATTACGATGTTGCACAAAAAAGCGTTAACGTAACATTTTGACTTTTTATGACTATCCTTAATTTGGCTATTCGCTTTTTGCTACGCAAGCTAGTAATGTTTACTTTATTGTGCAGAATTTTCCGCCAAACACGCCGGTATGATCGGTTCCTTTGTGCGCTGACTGGTTCTCCCGCAAACGTAGATTTTGCACCACTATGTAGGAGAAAAAAGACAGAATAACTGCTTTTATAAATTTCATCCTCACTCCTAAACAAAACGTTTTCCCGGCTTCCACCCATTGGCAAAAATGATTTTCTCACCGAGTTTGACCATACCCTAGCGTTTTGGACACACAAATAGGAACACCCTGTATATATATATATATATATATATATAGGTTTTTCTTTTTCCCACGTAATAGAGGCTTACTTAAAATCGAGTTCAGTGGCGCCTACAGCCATCTTTGTTTATGATTTGGTTGAAAAATCGAATCGATGGTCTCACTAACAACAGTGTCAGAAAATGGCGAGCAAAATCGACTTGCAAGGTAATGTTTATTATCCGTCTCTCCAGGAGTGAAATTGCGGTAATGGTCAAACCGAAAAAGATGACACAGTGACCAGCAATTAGCTTACGACGGAATGCCTATTTATTGCGCTCATCAGAATGAGCTCTAAAGCACCTCTTCAGTTATCTTCTTCCTCCATTACGACAACGCGCCAGCCCATAGAGTTGAAAACACTGATGTCTCTACTCTTGCCGTATCTAAAGTGATGCTGGCGAAGCACCCAGCTTATTAACCCGACCTGGTCCTGCGTGATTTCTTCCTCCTTCCGAAACTCAAAAACTTAGTGCAAATCGTTTCCGTTCACGCAAATCGAATATTTTGAAGTTGCTTTCATGCATGGATCCACCGCCTCAAGAAATATATTGCAATTGGTGGAAATCTCGTCGATACTCAAATATCGATTCTTTCAGGGATTATATAGTGTTACGTTATATTGTAACGATGTCTCGTTACGCTAAGTTAGCCGGGGGTGCAAGCTCAGCCCGGCGGTTACGACATCACAAGTGACTCGGAGCAATGAGTGATAACACACAGCGTAAGGTCTGACCCGAAATGTCACCGGACGGAGAATGCGTTGATAATTCTTCTTCCTAGCTATTTTTTGCTCAAGGGACGCCGTAGCGTTCGTATAGTAATAATGTTAAAAAGATGACTCGAATCTTCGATGACGCCGATTGGTCGGCGGTGTATATATATATATATATATATGAATGTATTGTTTATTAACCAATATTTGGTTTATGCACATATGTGCTACAGCTCACCTAAGTAACTTTCATCAGCGACTTTGCTTTTGTACACTGTTGGAGATGATACAGATCACATGATTTTCCGCATAGGTTGCATTCACACTCGGTTGATATCTCATGCCACCCATTTCGTATACATATCTTCATATGAAATCTATGCATTGCAAACCCAGTAACGAAGTATCTGTTTCTACAACATGGGCTCTTCCAGTAGTCTGTAGTCATCGCTCTAGTCTCATAAAAACGCCAATCAACATCCGCAAATTTATACTCCCATTCGGCAAGATGATTCTCAAAGGCCTCCGTTTTCGGTAAAGCATAAGTTGCCCTGAGCTCCTCCACAAAAAGTGGTGTCGAGGCCAACAGATACACAAGACGATTGCGGCTAGTGCGGTGAACTACTAGCACTCTTTTTAGAACGCTGGCTTTAGTTTTGTCAAGTACTTCCAGATTTGCTTTTGATATATATATATATATATATATATATATATATATATGTGTACAGCATTGATTCTCCGATCGCCACAGAATTTCCTTATTCCACTTCTAATGAAATCTTCTGCCAGAGGAATTCAGTGACCTGTCACTGAGTGATTTGTGACGTGATTCGCTTACCTCTTGTTAGAGGCACCGCCATTAAGGTGATTATGGCGTACCGGGCGGTGAGCACAGCGGCGGCGCTTGAAGCCCTGGGATCTGAAGGACTCCACAGCGCCGCCGCGTGTTGCAAGACACTGCACTCAAGATGGAAGAAGAGCGGCAACCGAGCATCGCCCTATGGCAAGAGGAGTGAAACATCCTGGAGGAGAGTGCTCTAGGTGCCAGTCTCCGGCAGCTTATAACAAACATCAAGACTGGTCTAATCAGCCCGGGGAACTCACCTTCCACACGGTCCTGGCGAGACACGGGAACTTCTAGTCCTACCTGTTCAGGACCGGGAAAGCTCCCAGCCCCACGTGCGTTCACTGCGGCGATGGACTCAAGAACACACCAGAACACACGATCCTGAGGTGTCCAGCATGGCCATAGCAGCGTGCCTCCGCTACGTGTTGAACACGACCGACATCGAATACGCTGGGGGCGGGCCTGCCCAGCATCTGCAAGCTAATGCAGGAGTGTTTGCCCCAGTGGCTAGAAGTGACGAAACTTTTTAACAATATACTTATGACAAAGTCTATAGCCAATACACATCGCCCGACACGCACCCCTCGGGCTCCCGGGGAGAAACTGGTCACGAGTAGACTTACTCGTACACCTCCCCCGATTGTTTGGAGTACTTGCACATGCAATTCTCGGTCGGTTGGGAGGATGGGGAGATGACTGGTTTTTAGTGGGTTGGAGCCCCACACTACCGGCCCACGCTTGCAGACGAGTTTCCTGCAGTGATGTTCGCGTGTGCAAACCGCATTTTCCAGTTAGTCATGTACACAAAGAAACTCGAAAATTACATAACATGAATGTTAGGCTTAATGAAGCCGCTCTACGTCCACGCCTAAGACGTGGACGTAGACAAACTGGCATTGTGTTTGCCCACCGACGAACACAATGCCAGTTTGTGCGAGACTATGAAAATTTGAGTAGAGCTGACCAATGACAGGCCGTCCTGTGTTCAGATAGGGATCCAGGATCCTCTCTGCTGAAAAGGTAGGTAGAAAGGAGTGTCTAAGTAACGAGGAGATCAGTTTTTGCATTCTTACATTGTAAAGCGGGTCAGTTACGATGGCAGTTTAATCATGGTTTGAGGTGCAATATCCGTAGAGAACCGAACACCATAGGAAGCCCTCAAGGAGGAAGGCTCAACTGCCCAACGCTGCGTTGAAGTTCTGCCATTCAACGTCCCGTACACCGCCGCATCTATTCAGAGGTGAATCTCAAAAAATTTAATTAGTTCACGGAAGTGACTGGAATACTGGAAGATCCCAACCTGGAAGACCCAATCACGTCGAACATGTGCCAGATTGTCGAGTTGGAGCCAGAACTCCAGTTCCAGCAATACTTCCGGAGCTCTAGCAATACTTCCGGAACTCCTGAATGCTCCGGGATAATATCCTATAGGACTGAGCTGGTGAGTTTATTAACGCAAAATTGCATAGCGGCTCTTATTAGGATACGCGGGCGTAATTAAGTTATAATCATTTTATATTTAAAATAGACAACTCAACCATACATTTGTCTCAGGAGTATATTTTTTTGTTATATTAATTATCTACACATTTAATTTAGAAGAAAATTTCAACGTAATATTTTTGCCGTGTTTTAAAGCTAATTTGAAAATGGCGTCATTGTTAGGATGTTCGTATTAGGTTATGTTTGCAAATTTGGAATTTTAGTTTGCGTAATTTGCCCATAGCAAAAAGAGACGTGTGAATGGGTGCATTGTCGTGGTGAAAAAGCCCAGTCCATCCTAGAAGCGCGGGCCGTAATGCTATGATGGATTCCTTCAGCTGGTCCAGGAGTGTTGTGTAGTACTCGCCCGGTATCGCATTTTCTGTAGGGAAAAAGCCAATTAATAGAATACTTTTTGCGACCCAGAAAACAGTCGCCAAAACGTTTCCCATCGAGATATGTCTTTTCGCCCGGATGGAAGGCGGTCCACGCGCTGGTGGTATGTTTTCGTTGTGGAGTATAGTGGTGGATCCAGGTTTCGTCGGTGGTCACCAATCAGACCAAAAATCCTGCAATTTCTTATCTAATATTCCAAATTGCTCACCAAAATTGACACGCGTGTCAGTTTTTTCCCAATTGTTAGCTCGTTAGGTAGCCACGTCGCTCTAATGCAGTTTTCGTGCATAAATGTTGATGCAGCAATATTTGTCGTACTGCACCACAGCTAATGTCTATCACTTTCGCTGCTTCGCGCAGCTAAAACCGTACAGCAGTGCGTGATGTAGCAAACGCGGCAAAATAATACAGTGGCAGCTCCGATCGTCCCTGAGGACCTAATTTTTGTGAAGCACCTGAGCGTCCGGATCCCTCGATTCGTTGGCAGAAACACATCCGCTCACCCGTTGACGCTCCCTGCCTGGCTCGATCACCTACTGCCAACTGTGACTGGTGATCGTTACGTGATATGCCAATATGACTCGATTTCTAAGACTCATTCGCCTGTTTAAATCGGTTCTGTCGTCGCCAAACGCCGGCCGGCTTTTGGCAGACCCGGGCTCTGGAAAAGATTTCTTCATCTCGCTGAAAATCCGAAGTTGATGATGATAATGACGATGATGCTGATGACGATGATGATTTATGACTGACGTAGGCGACGACGGCACACTGTATCGATCCACCGATCTGTTTGGATCTGCCTGTCGTCGACTGATCGAGGTAGCGATCTTCGATTTTAGCTATCTGCCTGTATATTTATTGATTTGCAAGCCGAGCTGACCTCATCGTCGTCGTCGTCGTCAACATTGCCTCCTCTTCTTTTCCTTTCACCATTTTCCTGCCCTTACCCTTCCACCATAGCTTTCCCCTGCCGGGAAGTCATCACCAGCGCCATCAACGCCAGATGTAGAAGCACAAACGCGACCACGACGGCCGTTAGCATCACATGATCGATACCATAATCGTCGCTATGATCATCATAATCATCATGGACTTCATCTCGTCGTATCCCTTCGATTTCGCCGCTTTATATCATCATTGCGCATCTCTATCGGCTTTAGCTGTCTACTACTACTACTGCTACTGCTAATGAGAGGGAAACACTTTTTTTATACACACACAACCTGGGACGAATTGTGCATGGGGCTCAATGCTGATGATGTTGGCATAATACCCACTAATCAAGCAGCAGCACACCAGCAACAGCATCACCTCTCATCTATAAGAATCCTCATGACGAGGCGAGGGGTTGGTGGTGCTATGTATCCTTTGACCCCTGCTTTTACATTAGGGTTGCGTGGCCTAGTACTGCAGCTACCCCTTCCACTACTACTACTACTACAACTACTACAACTGCTGGTTCTGTTACTATTGTTACTACAGCAATGTCCGCTACTAGTGTTGCTGGTGCCGGTGCTGATGCCACTCGTGCTACTAGATTTACGGTGGATCAAACGACGGCGATCCCCACGACGTAAGCGTAGAGCCGCACAAGGGAACGAAGCTTCTCTCTCGTGTTGTTGTCGTCGTCGTCGTCGCCGATCGTGGGTCAACGGGGTGTCAACGGCGCACCAGTGAAAACAGCAACAGCAATGCCAACTGACCCAAATACTTCCGAGTTTCTCTCCTGCCGCCCGAAGTGAAATGTCGATAGCGACTCAGCGACGGCGGCGGCGCGCGAGACCCGCCTCGAGACACCACGAGAAGGGCAATGTTTATAGAAAAAAAAAACTTAGTTTTATAGGGCGAGGTTTGTGCTTATATGACGACAAAAATCAGATGCATTTTTGGGTCATCAATTGATTTGTTCATAGATGACAAACTGGCGGCTAACAACAACGTGTTAGTTCGCGTCATCTTGTCTCGAAGCGAATTAAGACATACATGTATATATAGATAGATAGGTTTTATTATTCTCATGAGTGGCTCACATTTGTACATAGGTTCACAGCTCCTCAACGCCATCAAAGGCTAGTATGGAGTGTTTATATTGCATACTTTCTTATAATTTTACTTATTGTCATTATGATTATATTATTATCGTGTTCGGCTTATATTAGAGTAAGGTACCTAAATAGTATTGCATAGTACTTTGTTTGAATATTGTCAAAGAAGAGGTTGCGCGCACATCTGGGGGGAGCTTGTTCGAATATGTGGCACCGAGATTTAATATTAAGAAGTTTTTATGTGAGACTGGGAAACCAAAATTAGTGAGGTGGACATAGGTATTTATGGAACAGCAGCAATGACGAGGACTGAATGGCGGGGTAGCGGGGTAAAAGATCGACATCTAACGACGGCCTTTGCAGCTCACGGATTTCATTATGTTCTGTGCAACGTGGAGTGGTTTCATGAACCACAGGATGAATGTCAATGCAAACAATGCTGGAGCAAATATGATCGATACCACGCCGCGGTATGCCCGGCGGTTAGGTCTATAGCAGAACTAGCAAAACGCTAGATTGTTGGCGTCTCGAAATATTTTGATGTAACATAAACATATTTACCCAGTTTGGGTGTTAATAAAACAAATATATATATAGTCAATACCCGAAAAAAAGTTTTTGAAGTCCTACAATTACAGATTAATGTCCACTACCACTTTGCAAGAAAACATCGTTATTTGCTTTGTTGGTAGGACGAAAAGAGGAATGAGATCGCACGCGTTTCTAACTTTTTGACCTATTGGTTTGATCCCGAAAGGAAACGAGGGGATTTTCTTATTAATCATCCCAGATAAGGTCAAAGAAGCAATTGTACGTTCCGTTCCTAGGTTGAACGTGCTCGTCGAAGGAGTCCGGCCGAGTTTCATCTGGGCCATGCCTCTGTTTTCCGGCAGATCGTCACGGAATGATTGCCTTCGGAACTATGTTCAATTTCATCCAAAACGAATCGCTGCTGATTCCAAAATCGAAATGTTAGACTCGTCTGCCTACCAGCTGGTATTCGTGCTGCTCATCTTTTTCAAATTAATAAATTAAGCGCATAATACCCCAAATGTAATACATAGAATATATAACTAATGTAATGTGATAGTTTCGTACAACATATACAATATAAAATACAACATGATGTATGGGGCATATAGAATACCCGAATAACGGAGATTACCTCGACGAGGAAAAACCCACAAATTCGCAGCAAGCAATTCCGTACACTCTGCATATGTAATGTACTAGTCCCGTCCTAATTAAAAACAAATGGAAACAAGGTCAAACTAGTTGGGGATTTCCTGGGTATGAAGAACGCAGTCAATGTACGCACGCTAGCGCGAGCTCGCTCTGGTTTCGAAGATTGAATGTCTGACAGTGATGCTGAGCTACACATTGGGTATATACGAGGTTCGAGCAGGAATACTACATTTTGCCCTAAATGTAGGTAAGTGTCGGTGCTATGGGTGGCTTGCTATCATGCGATGTTCGTGGATATGCCGGAATGCTACCGCGGACACTTAGTACAATAGACCTTTTTTCAGGGAGTTGTTTTTATGATTAAAGTTCTTCTTTGCCACGTAGGCGCGGCATCAGTTGAGCGGAGAGGCCCTCAGAAATAACACGAGCGAACGGAGGGAGCTCAAATACTCTTCCACCAAAACCATCTCCAAGTTGCTCTAATTCCGTCTAATCGCCCCGGATAAACGTTTGGCATAACTACTAGAAGCTTGGAGCGCACATGCCTTCCCGTCCTTTAAAACCCATACGCACCTTCGTCGGCGGCAACACAGCATGGGAGCCTTTTTGAAAGAATTGACAATTCGTGACAAACAGGCAACCGTTGCAGCACTCGAATCTGCACTCGAGAACCCAAGAGCCCGAAAGCAATGCATGGAGTCACGACTTACTGATTGATTAATGGCTTTAAACTTCCAAACGCCAAAGTTAGGCGGGCCCAATTGTATATATATACACGACGTTTCCGACTGAACTCGCCACAACGACGGGGGAATTTTAATGTTGGAGCATACTTTTGACAGAGATTGTCTTGGAGCATACTCATAACTCTGAATGCTCTTCGTTTTGTCTGATGCACCGGCTTGAATCACTCGCCAAGTTTGAATGTACCCAAGAACGATACCCAGAAGCGTCGTGTCTCGTTAAGGTGTAACATTGCCCGAAATTCTATTGTGATAAGCCCTATTCGGGAACTTCAGTCCAGAGCGGATTATCGCATGTTCAATCGTATCATAAACTCATCAAATAAGTCAAACTATTTTAGCATTCGGTTGAACAATCTTAGAAGCGGTAACACCATCTCGTCGAAACAAATTGCCAAGACAGATCGTGAAAATAACATGTTTTCGTGGCGGATGGCGAGGCCACTGAGAACTTGAAACGCTAACAGTGCAAATGTCGCCACACAAGTAAACTGACTATTGTATGTATCTAGGCAACGGTTTAAAAAATGTAAATATTGTCCCCCCTTTAACAAAATAAAAGTGCATTTGAATTGAATTGAAACGTTTTATTTTATTTCGGGGATTGCTGAATACGGCCAGTCCTACCTTAACTAGCTTGCCAATTATAAGCACCGATTGAAGAGTGGTCGATCCCAGATTTGAGCCCACGTTGTTCCGACGGAAAAACAATGATGCTTTGCTACTAAACAATCTTGCTCGTTTCATTATAATGTCTAGTAATTCTTCCAAAAGATGCAAACGGAGGTTGATCGAATGCTTCTGTCTATCTATAAAGTATCCATCTAAAGTAGTTCACCGCCGGACGAATTCGAATATGATCATATCATACCATGCATTTGGAGATTCTGCCTGCGTATGACAGTGGCTCCTGTGTTGTCTATGTACAGAAAGTAAGCATTGTAGATGTAAGTGCAAAAAGGCGAATCCACGGGTGGAACCGGTGGAATGAAGCCAATGGCTCCATTGAATAGGTGAATGGTGGAATCTTGTCGACGAAACGGTTGTCTCGGACTACGCCCCCCGTGATTTACCAAGGTATACGTTGGACAGCGTCACATTTTTGAATGCATCGTAGCGATGACTTGCGCTGCATATCATCAACCGCTAGTTCGATATTTTGCATCTTTGACGTTTTGTTTGACCAGCAGCTGTTGAGAACTTCTTTCGAAAACTAGAGATATCATGTGTGCGACAATTGCAGTTTCTGTCACAAGACAGCTAAGATAACTTCTCCAGACAATTTCTGTTGCGTCAAAGCAACAGAATGCTCCTTTTCTCTCCACAGAGCAACCTTCTGTTGCTTTGACGTCTGGAACACGTGGCCGATATTTACATATTTCTTTGTGTATCCGCTATTAGTTTAGTCGTACTAGTCCGCTGGCATGGCGGCGTGGTCTAGGAGACTAGTCCGCTAGTCATGGTTGTCATCTACCGGGGTGTCGCCGGTTCGATCCCTGTTGTTGGTTTTCTTTGAGCGATGCTCATTGAGAATAGATAATAAACCATACCGCTGAGAGTTAGCGGCCATGCTGTCACAAGAACTGTTGAGGAAACCCTAGATATCTTAACATGTCCGGTCCTCGGTGCATTGAAGATATACCTCAGGTTAAGTACCAAGCCCGTAGGGGACGGAGGATAGTCTAGAATTAAAAACAACCTCCTTAAAAATGTTGAATTCTAATCCGCTGGCAGCAACTAGTATAAGACTCACAAACCACTAAACCGGTAGTCCTCCCCACCCCCTCGCTCGGAATTGAGTGTCATTTTTTGACAGATTACTCTAACTAGAAAGTCACTGCGTGCTGAGCCGTGCGCCGACTCTAGCAGCCTGAGTAGTGCCTTGTTGGTTTGGCGTAACCATATACATGGATTGGGGTCATGTACGGCTTTTTCTTGCCGAAAAGCTGCGACGGTGCTTAGTGAACTATTTTCTAGCATCCATCCCAGCTGTGGTGACAGTCAGGCATATTTGTCCATTTCCCGCTAACCGGGTGGAACATCGCCTTCAGTCTGGCCATGTAACTTGGTATGAACGTCTTGTCCAGCCGATTTGTTCTGCATTGGAGTGACCATTATATTGTAACGTTGTCTCGCTACGCCAAGTAAGCTGGGGGATGCAGGCTCAGCAGGGCGGTCACTACAACACGAGAGACTCGGGGCAATGATTGATAACCACAGCGTAAGATCTGACTCGTTGTCGGACGGATTGATCATCCTTCTCGCGGGCTATTTATTTGGTTCGTATAAAAATAATGTTAAAAAGATGACTCGAATCTTCGACGTCGCTGATTAGACGGCAGTGGTGCACGTGCCCTATTGTCACCAGCACGCAACCTAGTGGTCTCCTTGGTTGTCACGTTGCACGTTGGATTGGATGCTTGATTGGCTTATTGACGTCGTCAGTTATCGGCGGTGTAGGTCGTTGTGGTTACGTCGGCTTGGGTGTTTGATTGGTCTACTGACGTCATAATTGGTTGGTCTACTGATGTCACCAGCTGTTGGCGTCTCAGTGACTGGCAGTTCTGTTACTACGCTGTAGTTAACTTCGTTACAATATTATCATGGATGAGTTATTGTCAGGACTTAAAAGTGTAGTTTTATTTCCTCGAGAAGGCTCTTTTGGCTATGTCCAGGAGGTCTCTGTGACAGGCCACGGTAGAGACAAGGCGGATGAGAGCTCTTGTGTCAGCCCAATTTATCTACCGCAGAGTTACTGCATAAAGCAAGCGGTAGTTTCTTTCTCAAATGGTCGCCCTTAAAAGGTTTCAAATCTAGTCATCAATAAGACGCAAAGCTGCCTCCCTTTCAGAAAACGGACATCATCGAGGTGGTTTGAATGACTTATTTTTCTTATTTGAACTTGGACTTTAGATGCTCTATTAGTCTGCTTATAAAAAGAAAAAGGAGCCTTCTTGCCGTGTTTTGCAAACAGAGCACATTTTTTAATGGCATTTTAGAAGGGATCATTTTTATTGACAGGACCGCAGAGCGCCTATTCTCGCTAGTATTTTGCCTACAAAGCGTCAAAACATGAGACCTACAACTATAAAATACCTTCATCATTTAGTGCCTTAAAAGCAGTAATAAAGAGAAACGAAGTGAACCCGCAACAAGCCGGTATACGAGGAAAACACAAACGAATATTCCATTTTAACGTTTTGCAAAGCCTATGCCCATTAATTATCTGTTTTCAATTATCCATTGTCGTTTCAATAATTGTATCTCTGCGTATTTATTTTGACGTCTCTGATGAATAGAATTATTCACTTATTCAATGCATCATGTGCTAAGCAGTGGCAGTAGTTGATGTTGTGGCTCGAACGGTATACCGGGAAAATCCAAGAATTCCCAGAAAACCTCAAAGGTTTTGAAAATGGCGCCTATTCAGCGATATGGAACGATGCTGCCCTGACATTGACAAGAAAGCCAGATAAGCAGGCTACAAACCCAGGCGCGTATCACTCGACATGTCTCCTAGGTACCATACGGAAAGCATTCCAAACATTTATCAACAGCAGGCTCGCGGCGGAATTGGAGCCGAAGGGAGCACCCTCTGATAAGTAATTTGGCTTCCGACAAAGGCGCTCCATAGAGATGACCATGGATCTGGTGCTACAGGAGGCCAAAAAGCAAAGACGGAATTACCGAACTCGAGGAAGTCTTGCATGTCGTCCTTCTAGACATCCGCAACGTCTTCAACTCACTGAGCTGGCAAGTAATCCTGGATATGATGGCCAAAAAAGTCATGTCTCCGTACCCGACATCACGCCCTCCCTTCTCAGAAGATCGTTCACGAAAACAAGGAGTTGAATATGACAGCAGGCGTGCCACAAGGATCCAGCGTGGGGCCTCTACTGTGGAACATGGCGTACGATGATTTGATGGGGCTCTACAACGTGGAGGGTGTTCAGACAGAATTGCGTACGCCGACGACCTACCCATCCCGGTTATGGCGTGCGTACTCCAGGGGTGGGCTCAGCTCATTATCGAAATAGTAAACGTCTAGATAATGAAGTCCGAAAAAGTGGGCGATCTGGTTGTGACCATCAAGAAGACCCTCACTAGCAATGAGTATATCGGGAAGGCGACCGCTAAGACAGACAAGGTCGCTTACAGCCTAGCCAAGATCCTGCCGAAAACACGGTAAGCAACGAAGGACAACTGAAGACTTCTCGCCTCGGTGGCGGAGTCCACTGTGCGTTACGCCGCTTCTACGCGAGGCCCAAGCGCAATGAAGCTAAAGAAAAAACCGGAAAAACTTTTGAAGACTCAGCGGAAGCGGGCGATAAGAATTGTCAGCCAATACAGCATGACCGAAATAAAGGCTAATGCCGTAGCTTTGGCTGATTGAGGAACGGATTAGACGGGAGCGAGAACGGCAAAAGAAAGTGGCAGCCCACCAGCAAATGCTCGAGGAGCGGCAATAGGAATGGGCGCTTGGATCCGCCAAATCATTACTGGCGGATCCAGATCGCTATACTTGTCCTAAGAAATAGCATAACAGACAACACGTAAGCATCGCCTATCATCCACAGCAGGTAACGACGTAGCACAGGTGCTTCCAGAAGTACCTGCTAAGGATAGGCAAAGCTCCGGACTTCGGGTGCGACATGTGTGAGGCCGTCGAGGTGGATGATGTCACTCTCAACATTTTCTTCTGCCTAGCACTAGAAGAAGTACGTACGGGATCACCGGTAGCGGCTGCATTAGCGTCTTCGGACACGGCGGTGATGGATGGCAAGCGTAGGTGGGACCAAGGTCCTTGAGTTAACCTGGTGGAAAGCGTCCTCGGTAGAAAAAGCGTGCTGGAGACGGAGCGGAACTCCGACAGCGTCCATAGGAGCGCCGCGGTCGGACGACCAAAGTTAAGCACAGAAAAGACACAAAGAGCACAAGGAAAGCTCAATTTTTCATCGAAGTAGACAAGAAAGCGCCTCCCTTGAAAAAGAGTTGAAACAAATCTTTCAAAAAAGCTGTAGCAAGTAAAAAAGACTAAAAAAAGTAGTAGTTGTTGTTATTGTTGAAGAGACACTTCGCCTCCATGTTTGTTGTTTTCAGTAGGCCTATCATTATCATCCTGATAATCGTCATGATCAGCATTACCACTACTATGATGGCAGTCATCACCACCATCACCAGCAGTAAACAGCAGAAGCAGCAGCAACAACAATCTTCTCGTTGTCGTCTTTGGAGTCGCCGTGTTTTTCGTCATGGCCATTCGTCTCATTGGCATCGTGATCGACTTCGTTCTCTCGCGCGGCGGTCGATTGGTTGGTCGGTCGGTCGCTTCTTGTCTTCGCGGTCTTTGGTCTTCGTTGTACCAACATCAGAGTTGCCACCACGATGATCGACCACCTCGCTCACACTTCAACCGCAACCACCACCACCTCGCTGCCACCATCACCACCACAAAGTTGCGTCTGGTTCGTTAGCAACAGGCCGACGGCCATAGCTTGACAACGGTAGCCAGCAAAAGCGACGGCGCCGCTGCTGTACACTGCACTGCACTTCGAATGCAGTAGTAGGTTATTTGTATTTCATCGGTTTCTCTATCTGATTTGACGTATAGATCGTCCAACCATTAATGCGTTCCACCCGTATCTACAGCGGCGGTTGTTGTAAAGTCTTGGCCGTTGCTGCTGCTGCTGCTGTTGTTGCTGTTGTTGTTGACACTCTCGTCGTCCAGTTGCTTTTGATCATGCACTGCAATTTCATCGCCGCAATAGGTCTATAGCTGCTGCTGCTGCTGTGTGTGGATGTTGATCTACTCTCTTTTTCTTCGTCAACGAAAACGACAACACGAAACCACCGAACCCCGCCGACAACCACAAACACTGGTGATACAGCCTGCGCGAGCGACACCAGAAATCGCGGCGGTGGCGAGGAATTTTGCACAACGCAGACTGACTACCAGCGCCCAGAACAGTCAAGCAGCAGCTACAGTTGCAGCTGCAGAAGCAGATGCAGAACCAACAGCAAAGGCATGGAATAGCTGAAGTTGACGATTGGACAAGGAGATGGGCCAACGGCGAGCAAGAAGAGCACTTTGACATAGATTTCGATACCACGGCGGCGGCGGCGGCGGCGACGACGACGATGACGACGCCGACGCCAACGAGAAGCACGATGAAGAACATGAAGGTTATTGACCCAACGGCACGGCGAAAGCGTGGTAAAAATATACTTACGAACACACACGCACACACACGCAGGCACACTTACATACAAACACACACGCACATGGCTGTGGAGCATCGAACGAAACAGAGTAAAGCCACAGAAATCGCACCAAGTAATACTCAGCTTTGCTCGATGTCAGCTCGACGGAGACCCACCACACATACTATATTTATATCTATAGCAATTTGAGTTGAGCTTGAATACATATATATATATATATATATATATATATATATAATTGTAAGCCCACTAATCTATATAATAATAATAATAATAATAATAATAATCACATATACCGAAGGCCTCGCTGCTTACGACGAGACTACTAGAAATATTCTGGGCGAGGTATTGAACATTAGTTTAGAGGAGAACTTATGGAAAAGAGCAAGCCTTCCAATAGCCTTCGGAGGCCTTGGTATTCGAAGGTCCATCGACCTCGTCGCAGTGTGCTATGCTGCATCATTGAATCAATTTGGTTCTCTAGCGGAATCACTTGTTAATGAAGATGCAACAATCGTGTTAAAGAAAACTACCATGTTGGCAGATGCGACGAGGAGGAGCCAACTTGACCCCGGCCCCCTGAAAGAGCACGTGAACCAACTATTTCTCGACGCTTGTAAAAGTAAGAAATCATCAAGGGATGTCATGGATGACCTTACATCATCAAGAGAACGTGCCGTTTTTTAGCGGCTCAACATCCTTTCAGCGGGGGCTGGCTTCAAGCACTGCCCTCCCGCCAGCTTGGCACCATGCTGAACCCCAACTCCTTCCGCATGTTGTCAGCCCTTAGGATAGGCGCGCCCGTCTGCCAGCCTTTCTCATGTCTTTCATGCAGCCAACCTGTTGACTCTGATAGTCTACATCCTCTAAGCTGTCTAAAAAGCCCTGGCAGACTTACAAGACACGCGGAACTCAACGCCATAGTAAGAAGAGCCCTTAGAAGGGCAGGGATACCATCCACACCCGAGCCGAAAGGTCTTTATGGAAGTAGTGAGCTACGACCGGACGGGGTCACCATTCCGCTATGGTCACAAGGGAAAAGCTTTGCATGGGATGTAACCGTTTCATGCACAGCGGCCTTGTCGTATCTACGTCACAGCGCAGTTGAATCTGGATGGGTTGCAGAACGCGCGGATTCTGAAAAACGAGGAAAGTATCTCGAGCTGTCAAGGAGGTACCACTTTGTACCCATTGCATTGGAGACACTTGGGCCCATTAGCACAGGTACGGCGAAAATCCTGAAGGATATTGGAAAGCGTATAGAAGATATTACGGGTGATCGACGCAAGGCCATGTTTTTGAGACAGATGATGTCTTTGGCCGTGTGTAGGGGGAACGTGGCTTCTATCGTAGGCGCCATGAATTGAGGAAATCAGCAGAGCATCATGAAATTGGTTTAAACGTTCATACCTCACAATTGTAAAACCGAAAAATAATAAATAATATTAATAATATACTATATATATATATATATATATATATATATATATATATATATATAATTGTAAGCCCACTAATCTTGCTTATTTGATTTGTGTCGTGTGATTGATCTGACCTTGGCTTGCGACACAACCTGCCTTGTGTGATGTGAGGAACAATTGAGTTCTACAAAGTATTCTTGCGTCTTCGCATCCCAGATAACAATTTTGTCTATTTAAAAAGGTTGAAAAATCACCCCATCAGACCGTTTTCCGTCTGATTAAGTGAGGTTGGATGATTCTAGTTTCGATTGGAAACGGCCCGTCAATTCCATACTGTTTGTGTTGTAGGAACCTCTGTAGATTTTTTTTGCAAGCCTGCTTATGCAAGCCCCAGAGCGAGACTTTTGCTCCACATAGAGTGCGATTATGTTTCTGGCAAACGTTTTCGGCCAAACAAACGTCAATGCAAATTTGGAAATACGTCTATTAACGTGTCAATTTTCGCCTCTCACAAACGGTAACTGAATCTGCGGCTGGCTAAGGCTGGCTGCTAATAAACACATACGTTCTTCACGAGAGGCATTTGGCTGTAATAGACCATTTCATCCGAGTCCATGATTTTGAGACCAAAAATATCTTGTACTACTCAGTTAATCGAGTCAGGCGCTTGTTCTGGAATGACCTTTTAACGTCTTCTTGGCCTTATTCTAGCAGGTCCGAAAACCTTGTGTAGCAGGTCGTGTGCGGGAGCAACCTTACGGGAACATCGCAGGCGAATAGCAATGATACATAGCAAGCCAATGGCAGCTTTACGGGCCGCGTTATTCCTAGCCCACCTTTACTTAACTATTACGTTACCTCGTCCCACGTATTACCACTTTATCGCATGTTACGGTTACGGCACCGTCTAGCCGTCCTTGAGATTCATTGGGATCCTTAAGCAGTTGCCATGTCCAATAACTCTCGAAGCCAGTGTCGCATTTCTTCTTAGGGGATAAAATGCTTGTTGGGAATGAGTGTCTTGTGCTCACTTGCATATATCAGTGTACTTTCTTTCGTACCGTTTGCTCCAGTCCTTCTTAGCATATTGGTGAGCCCAGTAGTGTTAAGTCCCGAGTCCTTGTTTCAAATTTTGAGCCTTGACAGGGATGACATGTCCTATTGATTCTAAGATATATCGCTGCCGCGTTTCTGATTTTTTTTGGTACTGTAAGCCTCGCGCGTATAAGCGTTTAGCACAAGACCAGTTTTAGCCTCAAAAACCGGAAATATTATCCCGGTTACTGTTTAAAAAGTTTTCTGATGAACTTACAAACTTTCATTCCTTTTGCTTCAAATTACGCTATATTGGTGCTTTGCTCTTATCGCTGTTAACTTATGATCGCATTACATAACTTCATTTGTTAGCAAGTACACAAGCTAATTGCCTTACTCTTGTTTAAGTGATAGCACCTAACTCAATACCGATTACCTGCTGCTTTTTGGCATTATATATATATATATATATATATATATATAATTTTTATTTAGAAAGTGGAGCGACAATTGTCTTCTGGGAACGTGTGCACGGGAAATACTAACACTAATATTTTTGTGTTTCCAATGTATTGCCTGCAAAGAGCTTCCATAAATGCTATTGAGCATCTTGGCTTTGCACGTTAGCCTCTCGTGCGAGCCGTTAGCATAGAATTACCTAGCGGCATGCACTAGTCGGCACGTGCACACAAGGTACATTGTGCATGGCTTCCACCACTTAGTGTTCGACTTAAGGATTTCGCCATGCTGGCGATAAATGCCGCCGCGGGTTCTACCACGCTAAATACCACACAGCGAGCTGCCAGACGCATTAGTAGGCTCTGCAGGTTTTCGCCTGGAGAGACGGTTGCTGAAGTGTTCGGACTGTATATAATTTCAATAGTATCGACGTTCATGGTAGATGCCAGGTACTTGTGTGGGCCAGTTATTTCTAATAAAACTACGCTTAACATTTATATTACTTGTTAGTCATATACTGTATTCTGTGTCTGCTTACTGTAATCTGTGTCAGCTTTGTCTGCTATATGCTTAGTTAGCCGGAAGGTACCTCACTTACTGTTGGCGGCCGACCGAATTGCTTACTTACGAACACCTAAAAGCGGCCCGCAGTAGCAGACTGTTGCTAGGGCAAATAGTCGCTAAACAGTTCAAAGCTCGTGTATACAATTTTGCATTTTTGAATTTAGATGAGAATAACAACCGATTCTTGTAAACGTATGCCTCTCAATTAATTTTACTTATATGTGGCCTCACTTCGTTAAACACTGCTAAGAGGGCACTCGTGCCTTCCTGCCTCTAGTTGCAGGAAGATAAGCGCAACTTTTCATGACAACTAAGCAATGAACAGTCCCAATTTCTAAGCACTTTAAAGCACGGAATATTGCAAGTTGAAGAACTGCGAAGAGTGTTCTGCTCGACAATCCTAGACGTCTATACAGGTCAGCCTGAGAGCGACAAAAGAGTGTTTGAGAAACTCGATCGCGATGATTTTTGGGCCGGCTAGTCATAGTGCTTTCAGTGTATTTTGCTGCTGCTGAGAGCAGCCCCAAAGCAGTCACCGTAGACCCCGCGACTCTGCAGCATCTTTGTTTTGTCTATTGAATAAGTTGATCTAGGAGCTCTGTAAACTTCGCAGATAATTTCCTTGTTAAATAGAAAGTAGCGTTCTTATCAGGCTTTTTTGTCTCTAGGAGGCAGGGTTGCTTTTTAGTGGCAGCTTCAAATTTAAAAGTAAGGACCGATAAGCCCACAAGGGCAATAGGAGGTAAATACCCCGGCCCTATCCTTATGAAGAATTCTATAGGCCCACAAGGGCTGTCCCTATCCATATCTAGGATATAAAGGAAAAAAAGCCTACAAGGGCAATATGAGGTAAATAACACTATCTACAGCGAGAAGTGGTCGGATTTCAGTCCTTGCGTAGGTTTTTCGTTGCAAGCGGCCAGTTTTGATGCAATGTATGTCAAAGAGCAAATTGAGGTCGCATCCAATGAAGACTTTTCAGCTACAAGGGCGTTACAGAAGCCCTCAGCCAAGAGACGTAGCGTAGAAAGATGAACCGTGCAGGTAACTTACGTATGGGTCAGTTACAGCCTGCTAACGGTGCCGAGGTGCAGGACCTGCCAAACCCCAGCCACTACTTCAGAATCGCCTGCCGGCAACCAGCTGTCAAGGTACCAAAATCAAAGTAAATTGTATATCTACGTATATATATATATATGTTACGGTGATCTGTCCGGCTATAACCACATTCAAGGAGATAATCCAAGGCGTCGATATCGCATCTACAGACGACGAGGTACGCAAAGAGCAAGCAAGTTGCGGTGTGGTGCACGCTTGACGTTTATTTCGCACAGGTCACGCTAGTAAAACCTCACTCAGCAAGGTGATCCCGGCGTTTGCCCGCCAACCGCCTGAAATTGTCTTCCTGGGATACAACCCCCCTACTCCGAAATGTGTAAACTGTGGTGGCCCCCACGCGGCCGGTTTGCCTTTTTGTCCGCGTGTCGCTTATCTTCGTGAGCGTAACAGCATTATCATGGAGGCGTGAGTTCTTCAGTAAGTTAAGGCAGCGCACCTGCATCGATTACGGAGGGACCTGATGTCACAGCCACTGTCGTGAAAAATGTACAATCTGGTTGTTCTAATAACGGCAAAGCTTCCTACTATATACTACTTTCTACTACACAAGAAAGCACCTCACCTCAGCTGCTCCTACCTAATACGCGACCGTTACCAAAGCCCAAACCAAAGTGAGCCAATGCATGCAGGAGTCGCCAAGCTCGGCCGCGGCGCGCTTCTAAGTTTATCAAGAAGAGAAATATCCATACCAAGACGTCGCGCAGAGATGTTGGAGGCGCCTTAACAGACGTCGCTCGGATGTTAGAGGGTATCAGTCCTGATTTGGCAGCAACCTTGAAGACGATTGCAGAGGCTCTAAAACCTCTCTTGGTCCTTCTTAAACTTGCAGAGAAGCTCAAAACTTTTATATCATAATGCTAGATAACGAGAACTCAAACGGAAGTACTCAAGGCTTCTTGTCCTGTGTGTAGAAATTTTTTCAAGAGGAGGGGTCTTGCCAGACATATATCGGTGAGACACGCCGATGCCGTCCACATCCCACCGGGCTCTGGCAGAAGAATTTGATGTTAACACCCTACTTATCGATATTCAGGCAAACATGCGCCATGCCCAACTGTCACGCATTTTACCCACATACTTACTAAGGTCTTCTTAAACGTCGCCAAGGACAACGAACTCTACGCCTGGCACTCTTTGTTCTCTTCGCTCCGGTTGTGCTGTGACTTCCTCTAACCAGAAAGGACGTTCAAACTCTGTCCTGATCAAGAAGAACCTACGCAAAATTTAATCGGGATTAAGGCCCAGAGATCTGACGCACGAGGGATCAGGACCTAAAACGATGGTCCATCTCGACGACGACCTTCCCAGACGAGTGAGGGTCAAGCTGTCAAGACGGAAGGTGATAACTCCGGTGCTGCTAGACTGGTGAGCTCCCAGGATGTGCTAGCGCCAGCCAACAAAAAGACAGAAGCTCTTTGGTCCTAACATCCAGATACGCCTCTAGAAATCTCCATGCCCACATCGCCGGCAGTCACACTGCCTTCTTTAACCTCACGTGAAGAGACACCGAATGCGATGAAGACCTTTAGCAGAAGTTCAGCTGCCGGCCTGAGCTTCATATGGCCCCGTTTGTTGCATGACGTGCCGTTTGGTGCACTGGGCAGCACGGCCGGTCTATCAGCTGACGCCATTGCCAAAGTGGTTGATGTGCTCAGATGGGGCTCGCCTCCGTCTTGTCTTTTAGCACTCATCTTCAGGACGAGAATGCTTGCAAAAAACGATAGCTTATTACGTCGTTCCGTTCCTCAGTCGTTCGCCGGTTGGCGGCCAAAGTCGGCTGTACACGATACTAGGGAAGTTATTTCAGCAACTCTTGGTTAACACCAGCTAGATTTCTCTACCCCTGGGAGTGCATAGATAGTAGTCCACTGTGCCTGTGCATTTTTGCATCCCACAAAATGCCAACGGTCATGCTCAAACTGGACTTCTAAAACGCTTTCAATAGCGCCCGGAGAGACCCTTTGCTTCGAGTCGTCAAGTCGTGGGCGCCACTACTATTAGGTAAGTCAAAAAGTTCGTCGACATTTTTACCCGATTTTAAAGAGCCTTATTTATGCAGACAACAGTATTTTTATTCAATGATATATTGACCGCTTTGTTCGATAACCTTCGCCCATCGCCTCGGTAGATCCATAATTCTTTTCTCCCAGAACGTCTTGTTCTTCTCGTCGAAATACTGAGTGAGGTGATTTTTTATAGCCTTCAAAGATTCAAATGTTGTGCCATCAAGTGAGTTCTGGAGAGACCTGAACAAGTGATAATCAGATGGTGCGAGGTCGGGACTATAAGCTGGGTGCGGCAGCACATCCCAGTCAAACTCCGCCAATTTTTGCCGGGTGGCCAAACTTTTGTGTGGTGTCGCCTTATCATGTTGAAGAGTGACGCCCCACCTGTTTGACAATTCCGGGCGCTTCGTTGCTACTGCAGCCTTCAAATCTTCGAGTTGTCTGCAGTAGACGACGGAGTTGATCGTCTGACTCATTGGAAGCAGCTCAAAATACACGACGCCCTTACAGTCCCACCAGCAGCACAGCATAACCTTCTTCTGATGAATTTCGGGTTTAGGGATAGCTGCGGCTTGAGAACCTCTGGGGACCCAACTTCTTTTCTGTGTTACGTTTCTGTAGAGTATCCATTTTTCATTGCCGGTTATCAATCTCCTCAGAAATGGCGAGTTCTTCCGGAGGAGTGCGTAACAGGTATCGACTCGCCCTTCAAGCTGCATATCATTGAGGTCGTGTGGTAGCCAGATATTCCGCTTGCACGAGAAACCTGCATCATGGAGGCGATTCCAAACGGTTCCGTGGGAGACTCCCGTTACATCTTCAATTTCTTTTTAGGTCAAACCTGGGTTCGAAGTAACCAGGCTTATGACTTCGTCGGTCTCCACAACATTGGGTCGTCCTGACCTCGGTTCATTTTCGAGATTGAAGTTTCCAGCTTTGAAACGGGCGAATCGCTTGTCGACTGTGGATATGTGTACTGCGTTTTCGCCGTAGACTGCACATATCCTCCGGGTTGTTTGCGCTGCACTTATGCCTTCACGGTAGGAGAACAACATAATGTGTCGAAAATGCGTATTTTTGTCCTCCATTGCAAACAGCTGCCAATTCCGCAAACGAAACGGCAAAGTTGGAACCGGTATACCGTCGCGCTGCCACGGGTCTGCTCCTGGATGTAAACACCCAGCCGCACTCTCAGGCGGCCCTGCTGCAGAGCGCGGGAATTTCAAAAATGTGGTCCCAGAAAGCCGACGAACTTTTTGACTTACCTAATATTTCACCAGACAAATTTGGTCTATGGTTCGGAACCATACCATGTGGTAGTGCCCCCTATCGCTATGCTATCGCAGACAGGTCTTCAGCAGGGTGATCCCCCGGGTCCTCCACTTTTTTGTGTATCAAGGAATTCGTGGATTCACTGCAGTCCACCTTAATGTCTGGCAGCTCCCCCCCCTACACGAAAAGCGACTAGCAAGTCTGATTAATAGAGCACTTTCCGTTGCTGATAGAGCTAGGCTTCGAGCTGTTCTTGGTTGCATGCCCTACCCTGCCCTCAAATTGAGACTCTTTTGGACGACGAGACGACGCGCACAAGCGCAAGCGTGCGGCTTGGTGTTGACCTAGTCGTGCCCGACCGATGTCGTTGTGGTAATTTTGTGGACGCGCTGGCCCATTATGGCCTGTCATGCATCTTGAATACAGGCTGACAAGCACGTCATGCCGCTTTAAAGGACAGCTTTAATTGCGCACTGAGGTCTGCCGGCTTTCCGTGTGTTCTCAAGAGCATCCAAATTCTTGCGTCAGAGGCTGTCGCTTGACATTCAACGAGGAAATGCACGTCTGTTCGGGGTACATTGTTAAACTGGGTTAACATGGGTTTAGAGAACTAATAGCAGTAGTAGTAGTAGTAATTAATAATAATAATAATAATAACGATGGACAAGAGGGCGGGCACTTTCTTCTGCCAACGGCTTTCCCTAGAGATTCAGAGAGGCAACGCGATTTCGGTGCTCGGAACTATGAAAGACTGGATGTACCCGCGTATTCGCGTCAGGGGTCGGGCAAGACTCCCACTCGGACACGAGTGATAGATGAGGAGTGAGCCATCGGCACCGTGGATTTAAACATTCACATGTATATATGAAAGAATAAAGGAATGGTAAATAATAAAATAATAATAATAATAATAATAATAATAATAATAATAATAATAATAATAATAATAAGGATCGGCGATTCTTAAGCAACAAATGAAAAAAATCGAGAGGCAGCAAATTTATTAAGATTTGGGTTAAAACCAAACCATATAGTCTAAAGCAGTACAAATAATACGAAGCGCGTATGTATTATCAAACCCACTAATCAAGCAGTGTGCCGAAATGCTGTGTATATGTGGTACCGTCGATTTCGCGACGGACGTGAAGAGACCGAGCATGAGGGTTCGCCCCTTCACGTCCGTCTAGGACCCAGAGCTCGCTGCCAATTATTCTGTCCGTCACATTGATCATCAGACGCTGAGTACAAGATCTAGCGACTTGACCAGGGTCGGGAAGGAGGAGCGCTGGGCCAAAAGAGCCGCCCTGTTGAACCCATGATGACAAGGTCATCGTCTGGTTGGTTATTACAAGTTTAGACAACTGATCGTATAATTGCTCCACTATGTGGAAAAGTTCCGTAGTTTATCTTTTAACCGCGCTCATAAAGCCGTCTCTCCTGTACCAAAGCAATTCGGAACTCGAACTTCGCAGTCACTGTGGAGGTGTCGCTGCAGCTTTCTAATAACAAATTCGTTGCGTAAACCTTCGCCTGAAGTCTATCTTTATAGAGCTCGTGTACTATCGTTTCATGTGCGCAAGGAATAAAGAGCATCAAACAGTAATACTAATAATAAAAATATTGAGAACGATAACCGAAACGGCGTAGTTCGAAAACTAATCCTTACTCCTTTGTTAAACTGTATAGACCGCGACCTTACAGTTTGTGCACTGTTATGCGCAGAGAGCCAGCGTTGGAAATTCCTTGATGCTACTCCGATATCGATGTAACGGCTTAGCCTTTTCAGAGGAGCCGCACGGGTTCTCGATACGACCAGCAATCGACGTCTGTGGTCTCATAAGATACGCAATCGTGAACCGTCACTCAAATTTGAGCTTCATCACGAATCTAACATAGAAATTGAGTTGGCCCGATTAGACATTACTTCAACCACTTGGTAAGTATCTTCGTGCGAAATAAAGCCGCAGAAGAAATATCCGACCACCGTTTCGCTTGAACGGTATGAAAAGCTTAGATCATACCGAAGGAGCTAGTAATTTGTGTTTAGAATTTTACTAAAAAACGTAGAACAGAATTCTATTCGCCCACATAGTCTTTTAGGTGTCAGATGGTGTTATCGGGCCTTGACTTAATAGAGAGCGGCTTTGTGCAGTTTCGAAAAGTGTAATCGAAAACTATCGAAGATGAATGGTGAAGTGTGAGAACTCGATGTGAGGTCAGAAACCTCACGTAATACTCAAATAACCACGGCTGGGCCGCCTATCTAGCGAGTCAGTCATCACTCCCACAACTATTCAGTTATCCAACAACAATGGTCAAAGCCATAATGGCTGCTGCCGCCGTCATCAAGGAGTACGCCCGTGATGATGATGTTGATGATGGTAATGCGCATGGCAATGAAGTCAGAGGCGACACCTTGGTGCTGACCACGGTTGTGACGACAACCGCAGGCAGCAACGACAACAACAACAACAACGGCAACGACAAAAACTGCAACAACAGCGACAATGACTTATGACAACGGCGTCAACGGCTGGAGGATGTCAATGTCGCTAGTGAGAGTAGTAACCATTGTAACAACGACTACGGAGCTACTGGCGATCTCGGTCATCACCACAACGACCTTGATGGCGACGACCGGTGACAACGAGTGGAAGAAGAAGAGAAAAATGAAGTAATGTCGCATGACGACAACGACATCGACAACAACAACGACATCGACGACAACAACAACGACAGCAACAACAACAGCAACAGCAACAACAACAACAACAACAACAACAACAACGACGACGACGACGACGACGACAACAACAACAACAACAACAACGACGACAACAACAACAACAAGTGGTTGTGGTGGAGACAATAACAGCAGTGGGTGGTTTGGTGGGTGGGTGGGTGTCTGTACGTGTAGAGTCACGGAGAAGCCGATTTCGGTGTCGCGGTGACAGCGAAGCAAGACCCACAGCTACACCACGTTACTGCTAACCATGACATCGCCGCCACCGCCGCCGCCACCGTACGAAGCAGTGGCCAATAGCCAGTAGCCGGTAATCTGCCGCCTGCCTGTCTGATTACCGATCGATGTGGGCCGTTCAATGAACCGCCTTTAATCAGCTTGCCAATGTCGGTCAAATGTTTGCTGTTTTGCTGCTGATGCTGCTGCGGGTGCTGCTACCGTTGTAGCTGTTGCTCTGACTCTGGCACTGGCGTCCAGCGAACGATGTCGGTCGGTCTGACGGTCTATCGGCCCGCTGGCTGGCTGACTCGTCTGTCCTTCGTCGGTTGGGGTCTTCTTCTGTTCGTCTGGGGAACCACAATGCTGGATGTCTACTGCTGCTGCTGCTGCTTCGGACGTTTATGCTGCGTTTTACTCCAGCAAGTTCTGCTGTGGCGACTGGCAATGTTGCTCTAGCTGGAGATAGGTAGAGGTGAGAAAGAAAGAGAGATAGGGAGATCGAGGCAATGCTGATGTTGATGTTGTTGTTGTTGTTGGTGACAGGCACAGAGTGGCAATATAGCCACGTCAACATCGACAACTACAACAACAACGATCAGGCCGACGGACTGCAATCTAATCTCTGATACAGCCCCAGCAGCTGCTACTGCAGCTGTAGCCGTAGCATTGCTACAAACGACCGTTGAGTGGGGAGCAAATGAAGCGCGTTCGAGCGCCGCCCCGGGAATGGAATGTTCTGACGCTCCCTCCCCCCCCCCCCCCCGGAGAGAAGAGACGTAGCTACATCGCACAGGCGACCGACCCGGCTGCGATCCGGACCCACAGGGTTCCGACGACGACGACAACAACAACAACAGTCGTAGCAGCAGCAGCAACAACAATAATTCGGGTCGCAGGCGCCGTTATCGCCTCAACAGCTTCTGACTGGCACCCGACATGACAACAAGGATAAGCAGAAGTACGACAAGGAACAGAACAGCCTAAACGCTCGCTCACAGCGAAAGACGCATACCCCATACTCCATGTACCCCCCACTAGGCGACATAAGTCATGCGAAAAAACGCAATTAGAGTTCACTGTGTGCAGGACTAGACGGGGGAAGGCGGGTGAAGGATATGCGCATGTTAAACAAAATGGAACAATCAAATTTGCACGTGGTAATTATATATATATATAGTTCCCAATGCACACGTTCTCTGGAGACAATTGTCGCTCAATTTGTATTCTTAATAAATTTCCAACCTGTATATATATATATATATATATATTTATTTATATATTTATAACGTTACCCACCTATGTACACGATACTTGTATAGAATATCTTAAACGTACCTTATTTGCATTCGTTGCATTGATTTGTGGAGGCAAGTTTTTCTGTTTGCCTCGGACAAGAAACCCGGCTCAACATTTCTAGTGCAGGTAGCTTCTCGGATTAAGGGCAACATTTTGAGCCATTTGTACTTCTGGATAACACTTTTTACGTACCGCCCCGGACTGCTATTCAATGGACCCGAATTCTAGTAGAAGATACTCGTTTAGCACAACAGACCGCATGACGCAGACCTCCGCAGTCTAGAGAGACAGTCAAGCTTAACTTGCTATTATTTCCCCTGCGAGTGGAGTCCATTTCATGTCCAAATAAAGTGGGTTTCCTGACAGCAGTTTGAGGGTCTCATTAGTGAGAAGAGGCACGGTGCAAGAAGCTCTAAGTAATACTCGTGATACTCCTAGGCGCGCTCAGAGCTCGTTTTATTTTTCTTAGCACAACCCTTTGAACATCACGTGTCATCCACATATCTAGCACATGTATCGACGGTCTAGTAATACTGAAGAAGTTCAATGAGCTTTTGCCTCTAGGATTCCTGGAATCTGTCCAGTCTTCAAAATGTCCAGGGATTCGTCCCCGCCTCGTATGACCGTGCAAATTACTTGGCTCGTGGTCAGGAAGACATTCAAAAAAATTAATGAAGAACTTTGGGCACCTCGCCTTGACTAAACCTGTCGGAGCCAGAAACAATCATTGTCTGTCCTGCACACGAAGTGCTGGCGGCAAAGCCAAGCATTCAGGCATCTTTGTTCATGATTTACGCTCAACCGAATTTTTTTTTGCAATAACTCGGCAGCTGTATTGGGAACAACATTTATTGGTTCAAGCCGACAGTGTTTGGCTGGGGGACGAGAGCCCTTGCTAATTTGCATTTATCAGACTAAATAACACAGCACTTCAACTGCCATACATAAGCAAGCTTGTGGCAAAGCTTATGGCGGCGTGGTTTAGGGGACTAGTGCGCTAGTCATGGTTGTAATTTACCGGCGTGTCGCCGGTTCGATCTCTGCTGTTGATCGAATTTTATTTGAGCGATGCTCATTGAAAATAGGTGATTAACCATACCCCTGAGAGTCAGCGGCCATGCTGCTACAAGGACTGTTGGAGAAACCCTAGATATATTAACATGTCCGGCCCACTGTGCATTGAATATATGCCTTAGGTGGAGTTCCAAGCCCGTAAGGAACGAACGATGGTCCAGAATTAAAAACAACCTCTTTAAAAAATGTTTTAATTCTAAACATAAGCAAGGGAAGTATCGAACAAGCGTACTTAAAAGTGATTTCACTTCTAGCAAAGAAAGCAAAAGGTACGTCTGAATGCGTACATAGAAAGACTTTTTCTGGTCTTAACTAAATTACGGGATAGTTCTAGTGCTTTCGAAGACGTCAAAGGGGTAACCTGATGGCTGCATTGGCCATGAAAGTCGAGTCCGTGAGATTGGGGAGAAGCTTGTGGGC
Source organism: Dermanyssus gallinae (assembly GCA_003439945.1). Lineage (NCBI taxonomy): Eukaryota > Metazoa > Arthropoda > Arachnida > Mesostigmata > Dermanyssidae > Dermanyssus > Dermanyssus gallinae. The sequence goes on from QVRM01000484.1 coordinate 324,008, forward strand.
TTGGCAAACACAGTGGGGGGCATTGGGATGAGGAAAAGGTCTAGTGGTATGCCTTATGGGTTTATGCCTTACGGGAACAAAGTGACTGTTGGAGGAATTTACACAAATCAGCGATACTGTATTACGTTCATAAGCGTATGCTGACCAAGTTAGACCAGTGGAGACAATCGAAAGCTTTGCTTTCATATGTGGTATTCTCATATGAGATGTATTGTCGACTCAGTTCAATATATATTCAGAATGCAAGGCCGGTATCCTAAAAATCCTGCTAGAAGCCCGATCTAGTGCAGAGTAAGTGGGGCACCGTCTGACGTTGTGTATCAAAGGAAGGCGAATGCAGTTCTCCAGGAGCTTGGCAAGAACGGGGTCAGCGCAATTGGCCAAATGAAGCCGGGATTTGCTGCGTTTGAGCGAGTATTGAAATGTGATAAGAGCTACAGAAGATCCGTGATGATATGTAGGTTATTGCAGAGGCTAGAAGAAGGGGCGTAGAGCGTGATTGAAGACCTTTGGGGGGGGGGGAGGGGACTTTCAACTATTGCATGTCTGTCGTAGGTCTTCAAGGTTCGACGAGGTGGTCTTGTAATTACGTGCGAATGAAACGGCTGGAGGTAGCTGGTGTGGCACCACCACCAGCATTAGCAGCAGTAACATAGACGTGGCCGGCACTTTAACCATCTGGGCAGAAGCAGTCGCGCCGCCATCTGATGGCGGCGTTTGCGTCACCGCCGGCGGCCAAACAACCCCAGACTTGCGCCACGGGGGGGGGGGGCGGTAAGGGCCGGCGGCGGCGACGGTTGTTGCGAGGGTTGTTGGACCCCGGAGCTGCGATCCGTTCTGCCGGGTCTGGCTCCTGCGGCTCCTGCTGCTGCTGCTGTGGCAGGAACAGCGGCGGGCGGCGACGACGAGGACGGCCGCCATCACTAAAGCTGGAGCCGGTGCCGTTTCTACTGCCGGTAGTGCATCAACTGCAGAGGCAGCAGCGGCAGCAACAGCAGCAGCGGCGGCTGCGGCGACGGCGGCGGCGAAGCGCATCGGGAAGGAAACCAGAAGGTGCGAAGAGGGCCCGGACGTACGTGAGGGCAGGCAGCGTTAGGGCTGGCGCTGGAGCTGCCGGCGCTGGCTGTCGGAGCTGCAGCTAGCTTCTGCTTCTGCAAAACACCAGCACTGCTTCTTTTCCTGCTGCTGCTGCTGTTGCTCCAGCTCTTCCTCGTCTTGACGATGACGATGATGATCACGATGATGACAATGATAATAATGATGATGATGATGGTAATGATGATGTTTCTTCTGCTGGTTCTGGGGCGCTGCTGAGAGCTGCTATCTACATCCTCCGGTGTGGTTGTGTGAGGATCTGCCGCTCCTCCTTCTGCTGCTGCTGCTGCTGCCGCTGCCGCCGGTGCAGTTGGTGGTGGTGGTATTACGGCCGACAGCATTACCGCCGCCGTCCTATTGCCGTTGCCAATAGCTGCCTCATGTAGTAGCTGGCTGAGCAGTAGCAGAAGCAAAACTTGTAGTAGCTGTAGCTGTAGTTGTAGTAGTAGTTGTTGCAGCAGCAGCAAAGCGTGCACCCCTGGCCCGCCAATTGGTCGAGTTCGGTTGTACGTAGTCGTCGTCGTCGTCGTCGTCGTCGTCGTCGTTGTCGTCGTCGTCGTTGTCGTTGTCGTCGTCGTTGTCCAGGTCGTTGTCGTTACGTTGAGAGTAAATCGGCGTGAGCGGGTCGGCGCAGTGCGGCCATCCAGTGGGCGAGCGATTCAACCAACGAGCGAACGAAGAGACACCACGACAGACAGACAGACGGACAGACGGGCGAACAGGGGACCAAGCAAGCGAGCGAAGATCGAGGAGGAGCTGGTGCTGTAGCTGCTGCTGCTGCTGTTGGCTGAAGTGTGCGCTGTTGTTGCCGCCGCCGCCGCTGCTGCTGTCTGAGGGGGCTGAAGTGGTCGAAGTGCTTTGTCGTCCATCAGTGCGTCCCGGTCGTGGTGAACGGAGGCCACGCAGCAGTCGTGCAGCAGTGAGCCTGCCGTCGTGCGTCGATCAGCGTCCTGTATCGTAGTAGTGCCAGTATTAGTGGTAGTGATCGTTCCACGTCGTCGTCGTCGTCGTCGTCGCCGTAGCTGTTGTTATTGTTGTTGATGTTGTTGTTGCGGATGTTGATGTTGTTGATCGGATTGTTAGTGTGATTGGTGTTGATGTTGTTTGTGTCTTCATCATCATCATCATCATCATTATAGGCAGCAACAGCAGCAGCATCATTGTCGTCGTCGTCGTCCTCAAAGTGAAACTAGTGATTGTGGTCATCTTAATACTAGTACTTCCTCTGGTGCTTCACTTCAGTGGGACTATTCGTTTATCTGTCGTCGGTCTGTTTGTCTACACGTTCGTGCGACGTCCTAGCAACCCCACCGACATCTGTCGATCAGTCACTCAATCAACGAAGCATCGAATCGACCAAGTTGACCCGCTTTTATTTCATACACGCGTGTCTACCATCAAGTTCAATCATTCACTTACCAATATTGCCAAACTTCACCACCCACCGTTATCAAATCATTTTATCTGCAACCGACACAACAAGAGCAACAAGATCGAGTACGACACCTGCTCAGCGAGTAAACCAACGAAACCGTACTATTCAACAGCAAACCGAAGTCACTGTCTGTTTTAGAATCTGCTGTATTGCCGTAACACGTGCCACGCGTATTTGCTTCGCTCACCTCTAAGCTATTTACTTCGAGAAGCACTCACCCACATTGTCGGCACCGCACCAACTCCAAGACCCCTGCCAGCACCACCCCCATATGACATATGAAACTGTTGCGGGGTGCGGGTTTCGATTTTTGCTCTATTTCTCTCTGCCGCTCTCTGTCACGTACTCTGCGATTAGCTCATTAGCATTGTGCACTGAAGGACCTAGCTGACCACCAATCTATCGAAAGCCTACCTGAGCCTCGTCGAGCCAGTCGAGTGTGCCTACGCGAAGGATTACTGACCATCGCCGCTAGAAGTCGCAGTAATAGTAATACAGTACTGCTCTACCGTGAACAACGTACGCAGATCGCAAACAAGCACACGTTCTCAGTCAGTCAGCCGACGCTGCTATCAGCTGGCGACGTAGTGTTGTTGCATATCGAATTGTTGGATGTTGGCCTTGTTCGACGCTGCTAGTCCGTCTTGTTTGCAGGCGCGACGGCATTCGCCTACTCCTCATACGGTGCAACAGCTTCTCTAAGCAACTCCGTGTAGTGTTACTCTTTGTTTTTTTGTGTGGCGTCATTTCTGTGCGAGTGTTCTGCATTTTCTTCGACTTCGGCATCGTAATCGTCATCGTTTTCTTCATTCCGTCGTCGTCGTCGTCGTCATCGTCGTCGTTGTCGCCCACCACCACCTTCACGACCGCCGCTGTTCCGCCGACCACCCTATCATCGTCGACTTCGGTAAGAGAGAGAGAGAGAGAGACAAAACATGAACGATGTGCTGCGGCTAGCGCATGAGGCCACCAAGCCAGCGAAGGTTATTGGCTTCACTTCACGACGGACGGACGGACGGACGGGGAAGGCGGGAGGGGGGGAGGTCAATGACCGCGGCGGGCGCACTCTGCTCAGCTACAGAGCGGTTTTCTTTTATTCTTATTCTTCTTCTTCGTCGTCGTCGTCGTCGTCTTCTTCGTCTTCTACGTTTTTCGTCTTCTTCATGTTATTCTTCTACATTGCTGCTGCTGCTTTTTCGCTGTGTTCGTCTAATTTTTGACGGCGAGTGACGCCATGCAAGTCCAATAGCAGCTGCAGCAATGAAAAGAATAATACTTGCGTATTGTTATGAAGGCGTTATTTGGTAAACGGGATCTACTGACTGCGGTCAGAAGCCGGGCAGAGGGTGGTTACTAACAAAAAGCGCGGCAGAGGGAAATTAGTAAGTAAGCGAGGCAGAGGGCTACTAGTAAGTTAGCGAGGCCAAGGGTCACTAGTAAACTGCAAGTTGAAACTACCCTGCGGCTCAAAGTGCCCACTTTTGTTAAAACACTCGATCAGCAGTAGTGTTTCCGCTCTACTATGCCGGGCTGTAGTGTAGTCCTAAGATACGTGTTGTTTTCTATGCGGAAAGACTCTACGGCTCCCGTGATCTCGTATCCGCAGTGATCAACCGAGCAGCATGACGTGACAACGTGGCAAGCAGCCACGTACCAGATAATGATTTGCTTAGTATTGACGCTTTTTTTCATCTTAAAGCTGCTACATTCGCTGAGTGGGCGGTGAATGCACGCCTGGCAGTTCGACGGACAATCACTGATAGAAAGAGTGTTTCTGCAATATCCTGCCTTGCGCCGGTCTAGCCTAGTATTTGGCTGAATGAGTGGTTTCGATCACCTTGGATGTACTTATGATAATCTTCCAAGAGTCTTTGCTAAAACAGAAACACAGAGAGAACATGAAAATACAGATTATTAGAGCTACAGAGGGGGCGAGAGAGAGAAAGAGATTACACGTTGCGGAAAGTGTGAGTTAACGGCGACAAATATTGTGATGGGGCTGGTGACTATGTTTTGGCATTGCTGGGTTGGCTCGGCTGGCCATCCAACGATCCGTATCATAAGATTTACGACAGAAGTCTCCTCATGATATCAGAGCTATGTGCTGTTGTTTCGAGAGAGAACCGTTTTGAGACGAGGCTGGCAGGTATAGTGTAATGGAGGGAAAGATAGAGAAAGAGTGCTAGATAGTGTGTGAGAGAGAGAGAGCCGAGGGAAAGGGGGGAAGGTCTGTGGGTTTCAAATGCGTGTGCCTAAATGTTTTCGTCACGTGGCACGGCATGCCTTGCCAGATGCAGATGGAAGGTTTAACTCGGCTACCCCACGTTGCGAAGACGAGTTTGTTCAGACCGCCTATCGAAACGTAAGCCTGTTGTTGTTGTCGTTGCCATTGTGGAATTTGAGGTCAGTGCCGGTGGCGTTCGTCATCGTTTCTATGTTGAGCACGTCGTGATAATTAGCCGTCATCTTGGTCTCTTAGTTGTTGTAGTAATAGTAGTATTCCCACCAGCAAGGCTTGACGGTTAGTAGTGCCAACAAATAGGTCAAGATAAAGTTCAGCTCCAACAGTAGTACTACTACAACAATAACAGCACCAACAACAACAACAATAACAACATCAATAACAACAACGACGACTACTAGGGCGTCTTATTATGTTCACCTCTCCCTTGCCCCACCCACTCATCTTTTTATTTCAGTTTCTTTCTTTTTCTGTATTCTTCGGATATTTCTTTGTTGGCAAGGTCTCTAATACATATATGGGTGGCAATTGTTGACTTGCGTTAAACTCTCTCTCTCTCTCTCTCTCCCACCATCCCTCGAGGCGTTTCTCGTTCTCTTCCTCTGTGTTCTTCAGTCCCATCTAACCCCCCACTCCCGCCCGCCTCTGCTTCACTGCTCTTCTTCACTCGAAGAAAGAGGGGCGGCCGTCGAAGCTAGCCAGCTTGTCTATGTATCCGTCTATTCGTCGTCGCTCCACCGCCATCAGCATCATCATCATCGCCATCTTCATCAGCATTGCCACCGTCGTCCTCAGCACCACCGTCATTATCTGGAGTTGACTGACGGCGTCACTTTGCTATGGCTTGCTAAATGTTTGTTTTTGTTATTGTTGTGTGTGTTGTTGTTGTTGTTGTGGTTGTGCAGTTTCCGCCGTTTGTTCCCGGCGGGCGGGCAAGCACACAACTCTCGCATAGCCTCACCACACAAATAGATACTATACTACACAACAACAACAACAACACATCGACACACAACATACATACAAACACACTCACCGTAATGTTAGCTGAGGCATCCAGCCAGCCAGCCAGCCAGCTAGGGACTGTCGTCGTTGTAGTAGTAGAGAGAACCGTGGCGGCCACGGTCGCAACTTGTGGCCGTGGCGACGGCGTCACTTCGGCTTCGGTGTTGTCGTCGTCGTCGTCGTCGTCCGTAGTCTCGCCACGACCGAAATGGCGATCGTGGCAGGCTTCAACACTGCAGCTTTTGCTGCAACACGTCTGCCCGCTCTGCGTCTGCTGCTGTTGTTGATGTGGCTCCTGCCGATGGTAACAACAACAACAGCAGCAACAACAACAACAACAGCAGCAGCAGCAGCTCTGCTGAAGCAAGCGAGCAGAAGCTAAACGATGCTATGCAATGAAGGAGCGGCCGATGACCCATCCAACGTTAAACGACCGACTGAAGAGAACCAACGGCCGCTGCCCACAGCACGCCCGCCCGCCCGTTCGCCTGTTTCCCTGCCTTCCTGCCTGCTAGGGAGCAAACCTGTCTTGTTGTTGTTGTTGCTGTTGTTGTTGATGTTGTTGTTGCTGTCGTTGTCGTCTTTGTCGACGTTGGTCATGGATGTTGGACTCGTAACGTCAGACAATTCTCGACCGGCTGACTTCACTTGCTCAGCAGCGGCACCGTAGGTAGATCTGCAGTGATGCAACGCAAAGCAGCGTAGCTGCCTCTCGTCGCTTGCTACCTCGGTCAGAGCTCCGTCCGCTAGCACTTCGTTCAGAGTTAGTCGATTGGCGGTGGTGGCAACTAACAAACTCGCGAAAATAACACACAGCTGGCAGCTGTAGTAGTAGTAGTAGTAGTCGTAATAAGTTAATAGTTAACCCAGCTAATACTAGCTAGACGGCAGCAGCCAGTAATACTGCCGCCGTTGGTAAACTAGATGGTTAGCAAGCTGGTTAGTTCATTTGAAGGTGACTTAAGTGAATCAGCTAGCTACGTACCCAGCTATTCCTATAGTTCGTTACTGTTTATGCATCACTCGCCAGTGTGAAATACGCAGCTATGAAAGCTCTAAGCCATTTGTGCAGTATCACGCCGTGTAATTAATGTGCCAACATCATCATCATCAACAACAACAATGACAACAGCAGCAGCTGCAGCAGCAGCAGCCATAACACAATCCGCTACATTAATTGCAGCAGCAGGAACCACAACAATAAAACTAACAATAGCCACAACAACAACAACAACAACAACAACAACAACAACAAGAACAACAACAGCAATACGAATAGCAATAGTATCAACCGCATGCAGCCGAGCCACTCGCTTAGTGCATGCTCGACCTTCTTCCCGATATACTTCCCGAGAGACAGGTTTGTCACGACATCTGTAAACAATCATGCATGGCGTCCTCTTCTCCTTGACGCTTTGGTTCAAAAGGCTCGTCGCATAAGATGTACCAATACCAGCACCACAGGATGATCTTGGCACGACGCAAACCAAACTGCTACTTTATAACACTCTGCAATTGCAGTCTACTTTGTAACGACGTTTCTGCTGTGCACATTCAGCTGTTATATTATGTGTTGAAGTGTGAGAGAAATCACAGAACATAGCTGAGTTGAACAACAGAAGACGACCATTTCTAAGGAAAGATGTGAAAAAATTATTCCACTTATTCCCGCTCAAAAGTAAAATATTTGAGAAATTTGACAAAACATAGATCTTGTTTTTTTTTCCCCAAATTAACTGACTTAAATTCGTGCCATAATAAACGTGCGTTCATTAGAAATTACTGACTTTTATTAAATTAGACAAGACACGTGTTCAATATGTGTCCGTTATACGTCGCATCGAAATCGAACCCGGGACCTATGACATCAGGCTTTCACCAAAGTCGCAGGGCGCTAGCATCGCAGCATCCTGCTCACATTTATATAGTTTATATGCAATATTATATGCTTTTATGTAAATAAATGTTTTGCTATTTATATAATTCATATACGTTAGTAGTAGCCACGTAAATAATCCAGTTGCCTAAGGAAGCACGTGCTTAATGTAGGCTTCATTCTTTACCATGGCCCGTGGTGCGAGCCCCGCTCAAAATTTATGCGACGTGTTCAACCTTGTGCTACGAGATCCGATTCGCTTGCAAACTAGTCTTAAAATTCCAACATTTTTAAGGAGCCTGTTTTTGATTCTAGATCACCGTCCGTTTGATGCGGGCTTGGTATCGCTGTGGGGCATATCTTCAATGTACCGAGGACCGGTCGTGTTGAGATATCTAGGGTTTCCCCAGCAGTGCCTGTGGCAACATGGCCGCTGAAAGAGCATCGCTTAAAGAAAATTTCACTAACAACGGAGATCGAACTGGCAACACTCCGGCACATAACAATCCAGTCCTGGATAAAAAAAAGAAAACGTGCTGTTTGCTTCAAGATAGCAGGACGCGAGGAGGCGACGAAGAGGCGACTTATTACCGAGGTTCAAATAACGGCAGCTGATGTTATCTGAACTTCGGTAATAGGTACTAATGGAAAAAGTGTGCAAACAAGTGAATTCGTTATGTTTTTTTATCTTATTTAGGTCGACTCAATATGTATACAAAAAGGCATTTTTGCGAAATGATTTTGAAATTTCCCGCATAGTGAAGAGTGAGTTCAAATCGAATTCACTGACGAATAGTGTCCTTTTTGTTGACGTTTGTGCGGGTGCCACAATAGACACACTCAAGAAGCGAGTTGCGTACGGTGCGTTTGTACAACTTTTAGCGAGTATTATGTGCCGAAAAACGTTTCAAAGAGCTTCGATCAACCATTGGCCATGAAGCCCCGTCCCTGCCGAGTGTGAATGGATGGTACAAAAAAATTTAAATTAAGCACTTCAATCTGTATTTTAATTACTATATACACCGGTCATACCTTTTGTGCTAAAGCCACTTGCACTTTCGGTTTTTAGCATTGGCAGAATTTGGGCAAATCGATCAGTGGCGCCTTGAAGAGGTGCACACACTGTTTCTTAAATAGAGATACTCCTCTATATGCTACGCACCGCCAGAAGCAGATATTGTAATGCAGCTTGCGGGAAATATCACGCCATGGCTGATGACGACGAAAATATTTCACGTTTTCGTTCACTAGCCAGTAAAAGCTGCGTTTGATAAAAACTCGAACGTAGTGCATGCATCGCTAGCGAAGACTTTAATCTTGGATGTCAAGTCCCTCCACAAGATATTGCACTTCTGCATGACTACCTCAAAATCGCCAAAAATCTGCTCGGTGGATACTTCGTGATTTGTTGCTGGACAAAAAAGCGGTCTTTCTAGCTCAAGAACTTAGACGAGGGCCGGTCATATTTGTTCTTAAGACTAGCCAAAGGTGATGAGACTTGTGTTCATTTTTTTCAATAACCGAAGAGATTCTATAAAAAAAAAGGGAGATCTGTGCACATACTTTCCAAGCAAATAAAACATCAATCTATAGCTTTTGCACAACGCTTTTTTGCGTTCTTCTAAAATGTCTCAGAGATATGTGATCAAGTAATTTTGGATACCCTAAGTACGTTTAAAATGTTCTTCTTTCATCGTTAATTCTGAAGTGAGCGAAACGATAATAATCCTGGGGGCACTGTCGGTGGGGGGGGTGAAGGAAAAACATATAAAACCGACGACACACCGGTAGATGACAACTATAACTAGCGCATTAGTTCTTAAGACCACGCCGCCACCGTAATTTCTGTTCGTACACTGTTTTTTATCGTATTTCCAAACAACAATGAACGTTTCCTGACATTCTGTAATCGAACACTGCGTGCAGTTCTGCACACCATTAATATAAATAGGAATATTGGGCCCTCCTAAATAAAGATTTAGTATATATGTATAGAGTCAACATAGGGCGTAGGGTTTTTTTATAAGTCATGCTCTCACCAATATGCCAAAGTAACGATTGAGTACAAATCGGGAGTCAGGAGAAGTCTCTCTCTCTGTTTTCGAATGTCTCAGGTCTTTTGAATGTTTTACTAATACAGGTGTGCAGGTGGTCATGCAACGCTGCTTTATGAAAACGCCGACTCGAAATTTCTAGAACAGAAAGGAAGTCGCAAAAAGCGGAGGATCTAAGAGCCTCTAGAGAGAGAGAGAGAACTGAGAACAATTACCCACGCTTGAGCGTGTTCAGCAAGCAAATCGAGAAAAGACAATGTCTTTAAACATGCATGACGGCTATAAGGAAGCACCTCAACGTACAATAGACCACGTTAATTCTTGGTTCTGGAATGAGTTTGTCCGATGACTGGGCGACACAGACGATAGTAATCAAAACATCATTTGAGTTGTAAGGAGGGTGCTGAGACAACCTGAAATAACAAAACCAGAATTATCGGCTTGTCGGACGACTCTCGATAGAAACTCTGTTTCGTTTTTACCTTATCTTATGCACTATTACGCTGTTTGAGTTTAGGCAAAGCACACTGTACCGCCGAGAATTTTGTTGTAAACAATGTTTGCTATGTTTGTGCTTGATCGTAGGCAACCGGCAATTTGGCCGGTAGCGGTCAAATAGATGCTCAATTACAACACCTATAGTGGCTTTGAGGAAGTCTTTTGTTTACAAAGGCATGGTGTGTGTTTTTGTGTTAATAATGCCGAAATAACCTAGCAAAGATGTCGACAGGCTATTTTCGCTAACATTTGCATTATAAATGTCCATTTTGATACCTCAGACATCTATTCCGCTTTGCAGCAATCACCAGATCCCAACACACGCATGCTGCTGTCTAGATGCTTGGTAATTACATTTGTTCACGAAATAGGTCAGTTGCCCGGTTTACCTTTCGAACGTCTAATTCATGTAAAAATGGTTACGTCGCTGTTACGATCGACGGTGGCTGTTCTTAATGCTGTTACAGGCGCTGCTGCAGTTGTTTTTCTTATTTTTGTTAATGTTGTTCTTGATGCTGCCATCGTCACATCGTTTTCGCCGTCATCATCATTTCGACGGCTTTCCTATTGGGCGTTGAGCCTGTAGACGTTTACTGTGCAACTCAAATTCTCACCGTCGCTTCTTTGTAGTTTGCAAATTTTCTTGTTTGCTCTGGTTGCATTTGTCTTACGACTTATTAGAACGACGTTTACACACTAGGGCCTTGTCTGGGCCTTCATCAACGGTCGTCTGGAACTAAATGCGTTTACCAAAACCGCGTTAATAAAAATCTCGCGGTGTCACCAAGTATGGCCTCCAATTTGTCACAAGTGAGTGATGGTGACATTCGAGATCGACTTAGGCGTGGCCATGACCGAGCAAATCTCCTTGTGCTGTCATGACTTCACAATCTGAATATTCTGTGGCTGCAATTATACGTGCAACGCTCAACCAGATCGCCATAATCCAGGACATACCTTATATATATATATATATATATATATATATAGATAATGTTTATACACACATACGTCCTCCGTACACTATCGGCATTACTTACGTCGCCGCAACGAATAACGTTCTAAGCGGCAGCTAGTAGAAACTGGCAATGGCAAATCGCCAATGTTATTACTACTACTACCGGTGCTACAACAACATCGACCTCAACGTTCGGTACGTTGAGGAGGAGGAGGGGGGGAGGGTCAATGCCCCCGTGACCATTGCACCATACAAACACACACACACACCCGGTTTGGTGCTTTCTCGATGCGAACCACTCTCTCTCTCTCCCCCTTTCCCTCGAGCCGTAACTTTCATGGCGGAGTAACTTGGCCGTTGAACATGCGCAACATACATCCACACTCACAGGTACAATATGCTAGATAAATAAACGCACGTTTCAAAATTACGTTCCGACCAAGCACACAGACGATCGGGTACGTTTCTGTATATTCTGCGTCTATATATTGCTATAGTTCTTCTCTTCTATATCTTCTTTATATATATATATATATATATATATATATATATGCGTGTTTCGTGTTGAAAGCAAAGACGCAGCTCTCTCTCTCTTGTTTGCGTTTTCTCCTTCTCTGACAAGTAGTAACAAAAATAGTAGCAGAACAAGAAAACCATCCGTGCAGTGACGGTTAGCCAGCGCAATCCTGAAGCTGACGCTAGCGATCCACCGAGAATCGCATGACGGCCAAGTCGTCCAGAATTCTCTTCGGAATCAAACACCACGAAACTTCAACCCGATGGACTGCCGCTTCCGTTCATACGAAACAATACGCAACACAGATGCTCACATACAACATATGCGGCATGTCGCTGCACCAACTCCGCTACCAACTACGCAAGAAGACGACAGTAGTTGGTACGTGAACATCGAACAGCCCGTTCGATATCTATGTAAAGCACTATTTGATACTATAATTTGGTTTCATAAAAAAGAGCTGCAAGCGTTTCCTCAGTCAGGCATTCGTTTTTACGTAGGTGGCGTTTATAGTCTAGATGTTAAATCGTTTGTCTAGTCTAGTGCTGTCTCTTTTATGCCGTTTGGTAGCGAAATGTTTTCGCTTTCCTTTGGCTAATGTGCATCACAAATACTCTAGCAAAAAAGACGATTTTACGTCAATTGAACGAAATGCACTACAACGCTTCAACGTAACGTGTTCCTTATACTTAGGCAACACATTACTACTATGTCAACTTACGTCTTGACACTCGTTTCACTCACACGCCATGAAGTTCCTCCCTCAACCGCCCTGGATCGATTGAGATGCTCGGGCCCAATGACGACGACCTGGGCTGCATTACAGTTACTTATACTTCCCTAGCAAATAATAGGCAAGTTGAACTGTTGCCGAATTCAGCCAGGACCGGCTTGTCTTGTTTGCGAACGACACACCACGCGTCGACCAGCGCGTAAAGATGTGATGCCAAAGCTGTGACGTCTCGACAATGGGACCGTAACGGATTCGGCTTAGCCGTACCTGGTAGATTCGGTCAGTTCGCCGGCTTCTCTTTCATCCACCGGCTAGGATTTCTTTAATTGAGAATGTGCTAGATGTCTAGTCATTGTCGTCGTTGGTTTCGCTGTTGTTTGCTCGTCTACGTGTCTTCTGCGCACAGAACGGAGCTACAGAGACGAGAGAACATTCCAGTCGAACGGTAACAACAGCAGCAACAACAACAACAGCGGTTTCTGCAAAAGTCAGAAAGATTGTAGCAAGCCTAGCTGTAGCAACGACAATAGAACGCCAACATCAGCACCAGCATCCTCAACGTCACCATTTGTACAAATCAGTAATCATGCCACGTGTTCGTGCAGCAGCAGCAGCAACAGCAACGTCAAGTGCCCGGCGCTCGAGCGTGGTGTTGCTCTTTCGGTCGTCGTCGTAGAACGAACAGAACATGTAGAAAAGGTCCGTTTACATCGTTCCATCGTGCTAACAACACGATTTAGCTCGCCCGCATTTGCAGCGCTGAGCCCAAGCTCAAGCGTGTCCTCATCATCATCATCATCGTCATCATCATCATACTCTCAATGCTGATATCGTGAAGCCGCCTGTTGCTAGTCTTTAACATGCTGAAGTTACGGTGAAAAGCGCTTGCTTTGGTCAATTGTTGACGTTTCTATGTAGCTAGCTGACAGTGTCTACATCTTGGTTGTTGTTGTTGTTGTTATCGTCGTCGCTGACGTCGGCATTTTGTGACGTTAACTTTGTTGGCGCTTGTAGAGGCAATACGGGGGAAGGCCAGGGGGAGGGAACGTAACGTTATATAGATCTTGATGTCGTCCGCTCCGTCGGCTGAACGTCGCGAAGCGCGCCGCTTGTGGACAGGGTACTGTATGTGTGTATATGTGGCGGGCTGGTTGGCTGGCTGGCTATCGGGCCTTGTCTGCGTGTATCTTGTAGGGCACACCGCCACCGTCGAAGTGATCCGGCAGCGCTCGAGGGTACGCCGTGACCCTGATTCGGGGACCCGACACGGGCCCAACAACAGCAGCAGCAACAGCGGCAGCAGCTTCGGGGGCTCTGACGTCGGGCCGAGGCCTCTCTCTTTCTCTCTCTCTCTCTCTCTGTCTGGTGAAGCCTCCGAAGTAGTAAACGGCTTCGGCTTCGTAGTGGCCCGACATTGCCACGTGATCCCTCTTCCTCGTCTTCTTCTTTTTCTTTTCCTCTTCTTTTCCTTCGTATTTTTCTTTCTCTTCTGCCTCTTCTGTTCGCCTTATTCGAATAGCGGAAGCGTGCAATGTTCATCGTTTTCCCCGCTGCTCACCACCACGAATAGCAGAAGCAGCAGCAGCAGCAATTGCCGTCGCAACGACGGTTCCACAATCATCATCATCATCATCATCATTACGAGTGCAGCAGCAGCCATAGCTTCGCATTTACGACGATGATACCGAGAACAGCAGCAGCAGCAACTTCCACCACTGCTGCTTTTGCAACAACAACAACAACAACAACAGCAGCAGCAATAACAACACCACCTCAATCCGATCATTGGAGCGGACGTGGCCCACGGCTAGAACCGACCTCGCTTTTTGTACGCACAAATCAGGCCTAGCCTCTCTTGTCAATTTCTCTCCCCCCCCCTCTCTCTCTCTCTCTGTTTCGCACACAGTCGCGCAACCATCGGTTTATTGGCACGCACGCGAACGTACGCCAAACGACAATAACAGCAACAACTACACCTAAAAAAGCGACGTCTATACATCTCCCCCGTTCCCGACTCCCAGCCAAGCAGGCAGGCAGGCAGACAGCCCGGGTAGGGCAAAGCAGCGGGGGAAACCGTCTGATGTGCGCACGCACGGCCCCAAGAAGAGCTGAGAAGAATAAGAGCTGGCCAAGCGTACTTCATTCAGGTGTTGGCCTGCTAACCAACTAACTAACTGATTAACGACTGACTGAAGTACAACTAATACTCCTGAGTGGGTAATGAACAGCTAATGCGATTGCAACGACGGTAATGATGATAATGATGGTAATGCTGGTGGTAATTATAGTGGTAAAGTTTTCGGGCTGACCCTCAGCCAAGATTTAACGTCTACGGAACTGTTTTTCACATTGCTTCATAGACGGACCCCCATAAATACAAATGTGCAGCGGTGGGGTTCGAACCCGCGCACCTATGTGTCTCCTCCGGTTGCGAGGCGGAGACTTAATCCACTACGCCACCGGGCTCGACATTAGTGTAGTAGACAATTATAGTGGTAGCGACAGTTAGCACATCAACAACAACGTTTGCTGTGGCTCATTCTCCCCCCCCCCCGCGCGTTCGTCTCTCTTTCTCTCTTTCATTATTTTCCTCTATATGTTGCGCCCTCCGTCTAACTCTTCGTTTGAGAGCAGCAACGTCTGCTGCCCACCACCACGACCAGCTGCACCATCGATGGTTGTTGCAAAAGTCGATGCATGTCAATGTTGATTTTGCTGTGTCTTGTGCTTTTTCCACTTCTTCTGCTAGATGTGGTAGCGGTCGTAGTTCTGAAGCTAAGAAAAGATGGTAGGATGCTGGCAAAGCTGCCACTGTTGTCGTTGGTGTTGTTGAATGATGATGGTGGTGAT
Source organism: Dermanyssus gallinae (assembly GCA_003439945.1). Classification (NCBI taxonomy): domain Eukaryota; kingdom Metazoa; phylum Arthropoda; class Arachnida; order Mesostigmata; family Dermanyssidae; genus Dermanyssus; species Dermanyssus gallinae. Next base: position 339,271 of record QVRM01000484.1, read on the forward strand.
GTTGTTGTTGTTTATATGAGCTAGATGCTTTGCACTGCATTGATACTCTTGCTTCTGCTGCTGCTGCTGCTGTAATATCGAGACGACGTCGAGCAGTGTTGCCAGAACGAAGCTACAGCCAAAGACCACAACGATGACGACGACGACAGCAATTGAGCGAAGTTGAGGCAAAGAGAGAAGATAAGAGGATGAGGAGCAAGACATGCAGCATGAAGAGAAGACGAATGATAACGACAAAAATGGCAGGAAGACGGAAGAGCAGTCCAAACAAGTCTGAAGTCAATGATGTCGAGAAGCTAGAAGCGCCACCATCTGCAGGGAACGAACAAAGTACGAAATGACTCCTCATCCTCCGCTCTGTTCTCCTTCTTCTTCCCGCGCTGTTTCTGTTCTTCAGTGAGAAAGGAACTGCGTGCGACGCGAGGCAAGACCCGAAGCAGAAAACGACTACAGCCACTACGCTCTTCTACTTCTGCTGCTGCTGCCGATGCTGCAGCCACGACGGCAGTACCGACAAGTCAGGCAATGCAACACTACCACCACCACCACCACTATTGCTACAACTACTACAGCGACTTCTGCTCATACTACTACGACAAGAATCAGCCAATGTTGTTGTTATTGTTGTCGTCGTCACTGTCGTCGTCGTCATCAGCAACAACAACAACAGCAACAACCATAACAACGATGGCGAGAGCAGCGAGTCAGCATGAGCAGCAACTATTGCTGTAGCAGTGTGGTGATGGTAGTGGTAATGCTGTTGCTGTAGTAATGGTGGTGATCAGCAAGGCCGAAAGGGGGAAAGCCAACCAGCCAGCGAGTCAGGTCTGCCGGGGGTGCCGGGGGTGCCGGGGGTGCAGAAAGAGGAACAGCCACGCAACCAATCGACCAACCAACATGCCGGCCAGCGAGTCAGCCGGGGGTGTTCTGGGGAAAAAGGGGGAATAGCAGCCCCGTGCCCCCGGGAAGCGTTCGGGAAGGAGGAAAAGAAGCCAGAAAGTCGTCAGCGGGAAAGGGAGGAGAGGAGGCAAGAGGGGGAACAAATGGCGCTCGTCGAGCCGGCAAGCGGGCAGACAGATAGACAGACCGACAGGTAACCAAGCGAACGAGCAAGCGAGCGAGCGGCCGGTACGATGACGGTCTTGTTTAGCTTGGGTTCTTGCTACCTTGGTTGGTTGGTTACCTGCCTGCCTGCTTTCTTTCTTTCTTTCGAATGTTTCTATAGTTCTTTTTCCCTGTCTGTTTTTCTTTGTACGGCCCGTCCGTCCAGCTGTCTGTATGTCTGTCTGTCGATCGGTGGGTCGGCCTGTTTGTTGGGCCGCCAGTTGACCAGTCGGTGGCTTCCTTGCTTGCGTGGCCTGTTGGCTGACTGGTTGGAGGGCTGACGTTGACGCTGTTGCTGCTGCTGCTGTTGCTGCTGCTGTTGCTGACAACTGGTAAACACTGGAACAGAGGAGCTAAAGGAGACAACGCGAGGAGAAACGGAAGGAGAAATAAACGAAAAAACAGTATAAGCAGCAACAGTGCTGAAGGAGAAGAAAAAGCGGAACGACGAGAGGAAACCGCCGGCGGCGGGGGGAGGAAAAGGGGCAACGGCCATTGAACCGGTGGCGGCGGGCAGCAGAAGCAAAATGGCCAATCTGGCCACAGTGGAACAGCGGCTCCAGCTGAAGCTGCAGCAGCAGCACTAGCATTAGCCGCTGCAGCAGCAGCACCAACAACAATAACAAGACAACCACGACAACGACGAGGCAGGAGAAGAAGAATACAGTGAACAAGACGTAGAGCAGAAGCAGACGAAGAGAAAACGCAGCAAGGATCAGAAATAGAATAAAAACACGCTACGCTCGACGTGAACTGCTTTACTTTTTGCCTGTTGTTGTTAAGAGCCTCTGGCAACCACATCAACTGCCCCTAAACTAGGCTGCTGGCTTGAAGACTGGAATAACGGAATAGACAGCGTACCTACTAAAGTTCGCTGCCTAGTCAGTTAGTTAGGGGTTGATGGCTGAGGGGGGTAGTTATGAGGAGTACGGTGAGTGGTTGGCTGAAGCGTGGTTGTTGGTTGACTGTTCCGTCTCTTGCTTGCGTTGTCCAGCCACAGCCACGCACCTACACGAGTTCCCACCGCTCTACAACAACAACAACACTGCATAGGACAACAAATCTCACACGATCGTTAACGCCGACTGTTGTATTGGCGCCACCGCCGGTGTTGTTGTTGTCATCGTCGTCGTTGTCATGAACAACAGTAGTCGAAGAAAAGCTCTTCATTGCCTCTCCTTCTCTCACTCTGCGGATGAGGCAATAGAGTTATACCAGATGTCCATAGGTACAAGAGCTGATCTGCATCGCTTACAATATCATCATATGTATAATGTATGATAGTAGAGTAGGTCGCTACGCTTCTTACGAACACTAACAAGTGTGTTCGTGTCGGACGACAACTACACTGCCTCGGTGACTTTCTCGCTTCAAGGCGGACGATAGGCAAGCTTAGTTTTACCGCCACTTATGAAATATTTGCGTTACCACTTGCCTGAAAAATCGCTGAAATTATCACGTTAAGGCCCGAATCTGTCTAGTGACTGGATCAAGCGAGAGAGAACTTACACAGCAAAAATCAATGCGGGCGCCTTTTCTGAGAGAAGAACTGTAGGAGTCTTGAGGCACTCGTTAACATCCAAAAAGCCCAGTTCTCGAGAACACGCAAGATGTAGGAATATGACGCGCGCATATTCTGTTGCGTTCGAATTGTTATCATCGTCAAACCTGTTCTCTACCACAACATTGTGGAGCAAAGCGTGTCGTTAAAGCCCTTCCACTGCGTGAGCTAAGTCGAATATCTATTTTTGATCTGTAACGTGGATCTATTCAAACCTTTGTTACACGGTTATTACGATTGCGTCGTCTTTTGTGTGGTGTTCTTCGCAGATCAGTTTGGCTGTTTCCCACTAATCCGACCGATTGTTGTTCTCATTGTTAGAAACTCTAATCCAAATCTCTACATGGCCCAACCATACGTGTCCTTCTATCAACAAACGTTTTGTTCTAACCGAATAAACTAAATAGCTAATAACGAGTTTAGTCACAACATCTGTAGATGCAGCTATTTGTTCTTTTCCACCTTAAAAGTTTTTACACGCTGTCAGGCTCCCCTTTGTTGCTGATATACCTTTAAAAAGATAATGTTTTGCATTATCTGTAATATTTGGCTGCTGTTGCTGTGAGAACCTCATTGTTTACACCACAGGACAACTAAACAGAACGAACAACACCGTAATGGCTACATATTTATGACACAACTCCAAACCATGCCCGCAGTGACTCGTGTTGGCTACTATTGTTGCAGGTGTTCATTTTGTTATCGTTATTGCTGCTGTTTTGTATTGGTTGTGAGTTCAAGTCGCTGCTGATATTGGTGCACCAACAAGTTACAGCCGTACAAGACGCAAGCGTCTAAATTACTTGAGTTTACTTTAATAGTATCGGCTGAAAACCTGCGAATTCCAGATTTGTTGTTTGGTTGTTGAGATTCCGGGAATAGCCAGTTTTACAATGAACCATCACTGTTAAAACTGTCGCATCGCGTACTATATCGCTGAAGACGTATGCAAACAACAACAAGTCAGTAATCAAACACAACAGTCAAGAGAGAATAAGAAAACTTATTAATACAGCAAACCGATCAACAATAAGAATATATATATATATATATATATATATATATATATATATATATATATATATATATATATATATATATATATATATTTATTTATATACTTTCTAGGCATTTTGATAATGCCAGCATCAGAGAAAGTCATAGGTGACAAGGCGTTACTAATTGCTATTGTGGCAGAGGCCGGTAAATATATCGCGTTGGCCAGTTGAACTGCATTCGAGCGCGTATCACTTCAATTGTCTTTCCTGGCCATTTAGCAAACTTATAAATACTGTCGCCACAATAACAGATCTTATCAGCTTTGTTATTACCGGCGCAAACGGTTTTAGTCGCAGAAATCTTGCCAGACCTCACAAATAATTACTTAATTCTACTTGACCTACGAATTGAATCAAATATTAGACCACACGTCGATTACCTAATTCGTCGGCTGCGTTGATTCTGCCTCTGTGTTTTATGGTGTGACTCACGTAGCTCGTAGCCAGTAATAGTTGAATTGCGCAGTGTACTATTCGTCTTGTCAAAGGTCGGAGATTAGGGAGCTCGGAGTAAGCTCACACAAACACCAGTATGCCGGCCCGCAGCCAGGAGTGTCTATGCGTCTAGAGAAGAGCTCACGAGTGCGCAGAAGACTCTTTAGGCAGACGCAGTGCCTGGCTTGGGCTTCGTTATCTCAGCGTTCATCTTATATGTGTACATATATATATATATATATATATATATATATATATATATATATATCTATATATATATATATATATATATATATATATATATATATACATATATATGTACAACAAATTATAGAAATAGCGAGCATGTGGTGTGAATCATCAATAAAGTCCAATTAGAGCCTTCCGAACGGCGAAACGATGACGCTGCTCATGACGGCGACTGCGTTACAGAGACAGCAACGGCGGTGGCGGCACTGGGACAGAGCACAAAGGCCAACGATCACCGAATCACTATCCCCCTAATCAGCACCGCCACCATCACCACCGCCGGCCGTCGTCTGCACTCAGACCGCTGTCATTGTTGTTGTTGTTGTTGTTGCTGTTGTTGTCGTCATTGTTCCCCCAACTGAACTCGCAGATCACAGCAAATGATATGCGTCCCGAGGCCTCGTTGGGTCCCCGTGGCAAATACCGCCAGATACTATTAGTGCTGTCGCTCGCAGTGCTTGATCTGGCCTGCGTGGCAGCTCAGTGCGTGCCGGCCAGAACGAACCTCGAGACACGTCTGCGAGAACACGGAAACCATTGACTCTCTGCTGCTGGTGCTCTATAGCTGCTGCTGCTGCTGGTGATGATGGTGATAGTGATAGTGGTGGTGGTGGGGCTGCTGCTGCTGCTGCTGCTGTGAGCATTGCCTGGTGCTACAGTTCTTTGCGGTGGTTTTGTGCGCCGCACCGACTGAGCAAAAGACGCCGCCACCACCGAACGAAGAAACAACAACTGACACCAAGATTGGAAACTGAGAGAGAAATAATGAGAGAGCAAGAGGGATCCGAGAAAACAAAAGGGGCAGTTGGGGTAAAAGTAGACAAAGAAGAGTACACATACGAAGAAGAAGAAAAAAAAAGAAGCCGATGAAACACAGCAAAAACGAGGAATAAGAAGAAGGAAAAGAAAAGAAGAGGTCGACAAAGACACAAAGCTTGGTTTGAGTTTGTCAAGTGCGAGTGCGGGTGCATATCTACACACCTGCATGTACGTTTCAGGCGCGTTTCAAGGGAACGGGCAGTAAGAGATCAGGGCGGAGGAGAGAAAAAGACATGAAGGAAGAGAGCGTCAAATGATGCTTTATGAACAAGACGACGACGACGACAACCAAAGACGAGATGCTGCATCTGTAAATAGACAGAAACAAGCTCCTCGCTCTAGTCGCATTCAGTAACGATGCTCGCTCCTATATCACAAGATAATATTCCTATATATATCAGTAGCAGTCGTAGTTGTACTTGTACTACTACGAGTAGTAGTTTAGGCTCTTGTAGACATGTCGAGAGAAAGGAGGAGAGAGACAGACTGCAAAAGATTTTTTTGGAAACAACTAGTCGCTAGCAGTGAACCTATTAAGTGGAGGTCATAAGATAAAGAAAAAACGGGAAAGCTTACTAGCATGGTTTGCTCTGCGCCGCCCCTGCCCCCCCCCCCCTCTCGGTCGCTTAAGCAAGCCGTTTCGTTACTAGATAACTGGTTCAGCTCGTAGCTGCAGATTGTACACGTATTTCACACAAATCGTATGAATATCATCTGGAGACAATCTGAGGACATCTGTTTATTTATTATATTGTGCAAAGAAAAACAAATATATATATATACATATATATAGTGCCATGTTGTCTATAACAAAACTGCATCACAAATGCTTATTGTATCAATAAAGTAATAGCGTCGACGATATGTAAAGCAAAATTATATACACACCTACACAGCAGTAGTGAACAAGTACATGGTGAGCTGCTACAGCGCTTCTAGAACGTCACACAATATCGTTTCAACAGTTCTATCCATACTTAGGGAGATTATAGGACATGGTTATAGGACTGCAACCCCGCTCCATTAGGAAAAATCCAGTGAAATCATCACTATATTTATGAAAACTTTGATTACAATACAATACATACTCGTTATTCAGTCTCTTCGTGCAAACCGAGAAAGATAACAGTTTTAGATACATATTTCCACGCGGTTGGCGCTGCCTTAAAGTACTCCTTAGCTGCATTACTTATTAGACACGGGTGACACCCTCAGGCGCACGAAACTGATTCGTAGACGCTGCGATGTCGTCAACTTCTACTGTCAATTTGACAACCCCATAACTATTTTTAGCGTTTTTAATTTACCTCAAATTGATTTATTTGCTCTTAAAATATCATCTGCTACGGCAATGGGAGTCCTTCTGAGCAACTGCTGTTCTGGGAACAACCTTGTCCAGGTTATTGATTGCCCTACGCATCAGCCTGGTGTATCCATTATCTCATCTTAATGACAGATCCTGGCACCATTGTGGTGCCTGGTCCCATCATTAGATCGGATCAAAAACCTAAGTTTTCACGCACTCTAACCTAATTGCCTGGAACGACTTCTTCTTTGATTGGTGCGACCTTGACGAGGTGTATAACAAATTCACCCAATGCTGCCGTTTCCTAATCGAACGTTTCATCTGCCCCCCTTCCGCACGGTCATCAGTAAGAAGATTGAAACCATACGTGCTTATGTATAGCGAGTCAACCGACTCATCGCTTCATTGTCGCACTTCGAATTGTCCTGAACGACTAAACATCAACGTCAAGGATAGCAGGGTTCTGTTCCGATACGCTAATATGCGTGATCACAGGCAATGAGGCCCTTTACACCCTGTAATCAAAATCGTCCTCTGAATCGAAGGATGAGGATAAGGCTGAGCTCCTCACATGGCATTTCTCGCCTCTGTTCAATCGTGTTCCAGTAACCAATGCATCACCCACGATAACGATACAGAATTCAATAGTCCTTCGCGGCTCACCGATCGAATTGTTGCATTTGCACACCTAATGGCGTTCCGCCGATCTTCCAAAAACTGGCCATATTTCTAGTGGAGCCTCTAAAGCTGATATTCGAGCGATATTATAAGTAATGCGTGTAATGACTCAAAAATCCCTATTTTTTAAGCACACTACTGTGACCCCAACGCATAAAGGGGGCATAAAAAACGCGTCAATAGCAACTACATCGTGTCGCAGTGCTCCGTAGCTTGCACTCCCTTTGAAAGGGTTCTAATCAGACACATTACCAGATACATGACAGCAAATAAAGGTTTCGATGCGACACTACATGGTTTTGCCAAACGCAATTAATATTATGAACTAGTAGAGCTTAAATATCATAGAAATATTAATATCTAATACTGATTGATTGATTTATTACTTGTTTGACATGTACACCTAAATACACACGTTATTAGAGCGGCAACATTCTGCGGTGTGTTTGAGTTGAGCAGCGTGCCGATGCGGATTCATCTAAGTGAAAACAACAGGCGTCCAATAAGGCAAAAAACGGGCGGAGTTTACAGCAACACAACACGCACCCTTGCGATCGAAAAAGACTACTATGATTGGTCGATGTGACACCTCGAAGCGCGACGACATAAATAAGTGATCGTCACTATGAAACCTAGAAGGTCCCCATGAAGGAAGGCTCCGCCAGAGGACCGCCTCAACCACATTTGCTTTGTACTAGCTTTACACCTAAAATGTTCAATCCATCTGCCTACCCTTTTACAGCAGAGTACATATACATATAGCTACGGGCCGGCCCATTAATAGAGGGACCGAGACACATTGAAAAACGTGCCTCGGAGTAGAGCATGGTACGTATGCAGTTGGCCGCACAACTGTAGGTTGGGCCGCCTCTCAGGTCAATCTCTCTCTCTCAGCGGAACCGTCTAACAAGTTTCACTGCGATTTCCCTCTGTGTTTGAACATTCCAGGTGTGTTCCTGCTGCTACTGTTGTAGTTGTTGTTGCTGCATACGGTATACAGTGTATCGGTCGCGTGCAAATACGCGCCATAGCTAGTTCGTGATCAGTCATCTTCCCGTCGATGTTTGTCTACTCGTGGAGCGTTCTCGTCGTCGTTCGACACAACATCGACGACGACAACAACAACAACAACAACAACCGGTCGTCGGCGTCCGAGGAGTAGCAACAACAATAAGAACAACAACAACAGCAATCGCTGAACCACATTAGCTAGCAGCAACAACAACAACAACAACAACAACCAGAACCGAAGCAGCTAGCCCCCCTCCGTGCCGGTGCTACAACCCGCTGTTGCGCGGAGCCCCCCGACGGCCAACGAGCCACGCATACGTGCTAGTAGTAGTAAATGGCATTTGTGTCGGTCGGAACATCGGGGAGCGGCGCATCCTCTTCATTCAGAGTCGGGTCCGGTTTACGTCGTTGCCAACTGGTGGCCATCGCTATCATCGCGTGTTGCTGAGCTGCTGGAGCATCGCCTACACGAGAAGCGCTAATTGATCGACAAATTATTAATTCGTCTGTCTGAATTGGGTCAGCGTCGTAGTGTACGTATATAGCCTCGCGGTCATCGGACGGCCTGATATCATAACCGGCATCAACATCATCTTCTCTATCAAAGCAGAAGAAAGAAAGCAGACAGTGAAGGAGAAAGAGAGAAATAAGAAGAAGACGAAGAAGAAGAAGAAATTAGTAACAATACAGCAGTCAAGATGAGGTCACCCCAACAGACTCCAATCACCCAGGAGGCGATAGGGTAAGTTTAATGCTACAACTGTCCTAAAGGACCCAGTAGTTACGCAGTTTTCTTCCTCAGCTCAAAGTACATACAGGCTTTTTATCATTTGTATGTACTATAGTTTCAGTACCTCTCACCGTTACAATGCACCGTCGCGTTCGTAAAAACGGGTAATCCTTTACCAGAAGACGTGGTACTTAAAGGGGTGCAACATGACTTGTATAACGTTCTGCTTTTTATTGTATTGCTTTGGCACATAACAGAAAGGCGCGGCTACTTTCAGAATGGATTCCATTAAGGGAGTTTTCCACTTCGGGGCAGTTTCGCTGCGGGTATGCTGTATTTCAGTAGTAAACGGCGCTTTAACTGATATTAGTTTATGGTCATAAATTAATACCGTAATGAACCGTCCACAGAAGCGTGTGCGTTCAGTTAAAGGTGCGTTCAGATTTGGTTCCCCATACAGTTTCCCATACTAAGCAAACGCGGTATTTTATGTTTAAAGCTTTTCTCCAGCAAAGGGTGCAACGCTGTGGAATCTGGGCACAGAAATTCTGCGATATGCAGCCCTAAAATCTGGAGGAATGTGAGAGGAAATGGTTTAAGGAATTTTGTAACTGGAAACTTAAACTTTAAAGGCGCGGGGAGGCTGGCTCGCTATAGGCGATGGGCACTAATCAACGTACGACTCGGATGTGTGCACATCCACACAGTTCAAGAAATTCCGAAAATTGGCGGCGTGTCGCTTGATAGCCCCGTGGTACACTTTTTTCGTTTGTAAAGAGAAGTACGCAATTAAGTACGCCAAGCATCGTGGGATTCAAGTAACACTGACCATGAACAAAGCCCATGTTTTTGTGCCGCAGGATCACCGTTTACGTTACTCATCAAGCGTGGTACTTCTTAAGAGAAACTGGATGTGCAAGTAGAACAAATATATGGGCCCCACACGAGCTTAGCTGCAGCGTTTAGATACGTGCGACTTAGTGCTTGGAACAGACAAACAGCATCTTCTAGCAAAAGAAGATGATTATCATAGGCGAAAAGATGATAGTTTTTTTAATAATGCGATGCTGCGGCTAATGGTGGATGCTGTTAAAGAAACAGCAATTGTGTCACAAAAAAAAGGTCCCTTCTTTTTGACAATTACTCGTCTGTGCAAAAGTTACGTTAAGGTAGTTCAACAAAGTGGTACACATAATATGTCGAAAAGACATCTAATGCAGAGAGAAATTTTGTCTTACATTTTTTGCATGGAACATAAATATTTTTACACATTGCAAACAACATATATATATATATTGTGGAGTATGGCCACCATCGTAGGTGGGCAGGAGTGTATTGTGTATGAGCGCTGCTCGAGACAGACTCTGGCTGTTCTCGTCGGCAGGTTGCTCTTGCTTCACCGAACAATCGGTTAGAAGCTAACTTAGAACGCGATCTGCTACTATCGTCTACTGAGCGACCACGACAACAACAACAACAATAACGCACACTAACGACCCGGCTGACGCCTAAACATGTTTCTGCCGTTTCTGCCGAGCGCGGGACCAAGTTGAACGCAACCCTTCTAGTGTTCCTGCACCGTTCACGGATGTCTGCGGACGACGGCTGAGGGCCGCCACACGAAGTGCGGCTCGTGATGATGTTGAACTGATTCACGCCTTCGAACGTGAAGAACAAACGGCGATTCTGCTGCTGCAGCTGCTGCTGCTGATGTTGCTGCAGCTGCTTCTGTTCCTGCTGATGGTGAACAGAAGCGCTATGATCACCCACCCATCCATCCACCCCGGCCCACGTCAGACTGCTAGCTGGGTGGGCTAATACAACACGTAGGCAACGCGTTAGGCGAGCGCGAAACGACACGCACGTTTATTGCTCGACGCATCACGTTGAGCATTTACGGCATCCACATTCAGCGACGAGCTCAGTTGGCAGACGAAGAGGCGGTGAGGGGAGTCTGGGGGGTTCGCGTGTGTTTGTGTCTCTGTGATTATGAGCCAAAAAGCCCCAGGTGGTCGAGAGTGGGCGACAACATGATATAGAAGAATAGCCGCGACGACAAGGATGAACAGCCCATTGTGTGTCATTTTGCCTTCTCGATTCACGACAGAGAGCATGTCTCGAGGCACGCAACGGAGTACGACTGAAGTTGGAATCCAAATGGGTTAGCTTCGCGGGCGCCTTCTCTTTTGGTCGCGGGCTTCGAGTTGGGTCAATTCGAGGGAAGCTGGGATGCAGTGAAGCCCCCCCTCGTAGCCGCCTTGTTGGGGGATTCTCTGGCAACGCGCCTCGCAAGCATAATATTCATTATTTCAAGTCTTGCAATACATTTTTTAGAAGTTTTATTTGGCTTTTACGACCTTTTATTGTCACGTCGAAGAAGCGGTCAAGAAGATACAACTTTCGCTAGTAAGCGTGATCGTTGTTCTTAAATAAAGCTGACAGCGACGGAAGGTTTACAGCTTTCGGCTGGATATCATATCGGGTTTTTTGGAATCTTCTTTAAACGCCTTCAGTCATATCTATGCGTTGGCACAAGTAAAAGTGGCAAGGGTTTCAGACCTGTGAGCAGTATAAATGTCTGGATAACCCAATGGCTTTATGCAGACGAATGGACACATTTAAATCATTGATGATGACACAACGGAATGGCATGCCCAAAAGTACAGGTGTTGATTTGACTAGGTTTCTTCGGAATATGCAGAAAACTTTAAGAGCTTTGAGGTACTCATTGGTTGAACTTTGATACAAAATCATGAGCGCAAAGACAAGCGACTACGGTTGTGTGAAACACCTCAAAGTCCATGGCTAGTTCGTGCGTAATCACTCCGGGATTCTGTTTCACAGTTTCGCGCTAAGCAGTCTTCCTCGAACGTAGTATGCCTTCCATGACGGGGTTTATCCAGAAGGCGTAAGCTGCCGGAACGGAACTTGGCTTGGAATGGAATTTGCGGAATTGTAACACAAGACTTTTGAAATGCTGTCTTGCCGAATACGCTCATATATGCCGAATACGCTCATATATGCCGAATACGCGCATATATGCTATTGCCATATATATTTAATTATTAATAATACGTTTATACACTGCGTGCAATTGGTAACGGCTTGATTTAACAACGTCTTTAGCATGTTTAGAATGTCAACGGGGAGCTAAATCAAATCGTCGCGTGCAATCGGGTCAGCGTTTGGACACCTCGTTGTTGATCATCTCGTAGGGTCGTTGGGTCCTTCCGTTCGCTTTCTTCGGTGGACCTGGCAAATATATATATATATATATATATATATATATAGAGAGAGAGAGAGAGAGAGAGAGAGAGAGGGGAGGGAGGGAGAGAAAAGAAATAGGTATATAACATACATTTTTCCCTTTCTCTCTTTTTGTATTTCGGTTTCTCACTACGTCTCAATGTATCTGTTCATATTTCGGCACTGCACCCCCTTCCCCTATTGCGTTCACAGCTTCTCGCTGTGTTCTTCTTGGTTGCGCTAGCTTCGTGCTGCGATCGTCACATCGGGGTGGCGAGATGCGTGCGCAGCCTCGTTTATTCGGGCGCGTTCGGCCACATGACACGGAATTTTGCATCGTCATAGCAGCAGCAGCAACAGTCACAACAGCAACACGAACTGCAGTAATAAGAACATTAACAGCAACAACAACAACATAAATAGCGGTAACAAGAACATTTGTAGCAACACCAGCAACAACAACAACAACAACAGCAGCAAGAACAACAGTAAAAACAACAACGGTGAAAGCAACAGCGACAATAATAACAACAACAGCGACAACAACAACAGCAACAACAACAACAGCAATGACAACAACAACAACAACACGGCAGCGGCGACAACGTGGATGGTTTCCGAGATGCCTCAAATCATGCAGCCAGCCGTTTGCAGTTTGGAACGAAGGCGGAAGACAGTTGGAATGGAAGGAAGTAAACAAGCACGAAACATCAACGGCAACGAACGCGCTTGAAACGAAGACGACGCAGCATCCCGCACGGGGCCACGGCGGAATCAACAGCAGAATCGTTTCTCTCGTCGTCAGCGTCGTCGTCGTCGTCGTCGCGGTGTTCAACGTCTTCGTCGAACTTGCATCGCCGAATGAGTCTGCGCGGGCAGCGGCGTCGGCAGCAATTGATCCGCCGTGGACCTTTCCGTTCGTCAGCAGTTCTATCTATCTATCTATCTAAACACGAGGAGAAGGGAGGAACAGGGGGCGGTGGGAGGGGAAGAAGGCGGCAGCGGGAGGGAAAGGGGGCAGAACCGGGGGGGGACTAGGGAGAAGTGTTTTCCGATTTCCTTCGTGTGCGCGCGCTTGTCGACTGGCTCGTCGTTCGGCGGTCGGTCATTGCTGGACGGCCGTGGCAGCCCCCACAGTAGTGCTGCTGCTGCTGCTGCGGCGGGTGATGCTGCGGGGGGTAATGCTGCGGGGAGTAATGCCGGTGATGCTGGTGATGATGCTGAGGGCTGGCCGGCGGGCCGTTGTTCGGTCGCTGGCCGAAGTTCGCCGTGTTGCCGCGCCGAATAGCAACAACGCTGAGTCGTCGCAGGTTGGCTGGCTGGCTGGCTGGCTGATCATCTTCATCATGACCGACTTGGTCACCACTACGCTGCTCCTGCTGCTGTTGCTGCTACGACTACTAACTACTACGACGACGACGACGACGACCGAGTGGTGCTTCGTCGTGGAGCTCCGCCTGTGAAGTCCGTTAGCTCGGCTCGCCAGAAACGCCGGCAACAACACGGCGACCGCGACAACGACGGTGATGATGATGATAATGATGATGATGCTGATAATAAAGCCGATGTTAATGATGACGCTGATATTGATGATGGTGATGACAATGATGATCATGATGATAAAGATGATGACAATGATAATGATGATGGTGATGACGATGAAGTGTGACGCTTCTACCATTCCGGATCAAAGAGAAGAGGAAGAAGAAAAACACCATCATCATCATCATCTCCATCATCATCGTCATAGCCATCACCATCATCATTATGATGGCAAAGCGGGTCAAATCGCCCGATGACATTCAACTGCGCACGAGGGAAGAATACTTACTACTTACTACTGCTACTATTACTACTAGTCTTCGATGAGGAGATGACGACTATCTCCACCACCAGCCGACCACGTCGACGAAGGCTTCTGCTGCTGCAACAGCAGTTACAGCTGGGTATCCTCGGTATGCGGCCCTCCGGCACGCAGACTGCCGAGATGAAACTCTGGACTGGAAGCAGCAGAGTCCTCCTCAATTCGTCCCCACAACCATCACAGGTAACCAGCTACGTAACTAGCTCGCCGACGCAGATAGAAACAGACTGTTCTCCGTTGTCTCACCGTCACCACCATGATCAACATCATCATCATCATCATCATTACCACCACCACCACCACTATCACAACCATCAGCACCGTAATCATGAATATTATGCTTCATCATCATCATCATCATCATCGTCGTCGTCATCATCGAATGTCGTGCTCGTCGAGCTACTTATACTACCACAAGCAGCGGCAGTGGCACACCGATGAAAGGGGAAGGTGGAAAAACGGGAGGCAACGTTAAATTCAATCTCCACTGCATCTCAGTCTGCAGTGTGAAGAGGAAAATGTGTGAAGATGGCCAATCGACCGACATAGATGCGCACATGTGTACGTGTACATACATACATACATACATACAATCACTCACACACACACACAGATGCATTTACACATACACACAAATAGGCAAGCAGAGAGGCGTATCACATCTACCAGTATCATGCTAATTTTCGGTAGACGACAGATCATAGCACACAGCAGCAACGACAACCACAACAACAACGACAACGACCACAACAAGGCCTCGCTGACGTCGCGCTGTAAACAGGGCTCACAAATGCAGATACCAACGCATTATCAATGTTGTCGTCGTCGTTGTTGTTTTTATTGTTGATCTTGTTGCTGTTGTCGTCGTCGCTGTTGCTTTCACTGTTGTTGCTGCTGTTGTTGTTAGCAGATGGACGTGGATAGACTACAACGTACGCTTCGAAAGGCAGCTTCAGTTTCTTCAACTGCCAACAGTTGTTAAAGTTGTTGCTGCTGCTGCTGTTGTTGTTGTCGTCGTCGTAGTCGTCTTCGATGTCGACGTCTCGCAGCAGCAGCAGCAGCAGCAACGGAATATTGCCAGTTTGAAGCTAAAGTGTCTGCACGGCAATGGCATTCATCTGGCTGGCCATTCATTTATTCATTCATAGACTGAAGAAGATCTGGGTCATTTGCCTGTATACACGACGTCGCCGTGGCCGGTCGGCCAATCCTTCATTGATTCGGTCGGTCGCGTTTCCAACATGCGTCCGCATGTGCGGAAGAAAAACATTGGAACGTTCTGCTCGGCGCCGACTCGAATACCGCCTAAGCAGTTTATATATATATATATATATATATATATATATATGTAGGTTAGTCGGCCTAGATTGAAACGAATCGTTTCCGTTTTCGGTTGTATGACGGCGGCTTCTGTGTTCAAGCACGTGGCACATACTTGGTACAAACTACAAACTTCAGCGCAGTTATCACTTACTGCTTCGAGACGAGTCGACGACCGCAGGGATGCACCTCGTGCTCAACTAGTGTTGTTGATGACTTGGGTCGGTTCAGGGGGTTGCGGGGGGAGGGTTACAGTTACAGTTCGCTCAGAGCGGCGGTACACGGCGGTCATAGGCGGAGTATCTGTCCGCCGATATCTGTCGATTTCTTCGGTTACCCAGCGTGCGACGACGACGTGACCAAGTATCTATTTCTAGGAAGCTCTGAAGTACGTTGATTCATTGACATCGGGCTGGGATTGGGGTCGTTCGATTGGTACTGTTATGTTGTCGGTGATGATGTCGTCGTCGCCGTCCGTATGACGTCGACACACAGCGCCTCGCCGCTCGAAGTAATGCGAAAAACCGGCGTAGGCCGGTTTGGTCATGGCTCATATATGTTAAATCGTAACTTACGTGGTATTTAGTGGCCATCCATTCCCTATCATTAATAATCGATGAAACATTCACTACAGAAAGTCATTGTACGCAAGTATAATTTACTCAGACTAGAGTCATTCAACTGAACATCTGATGAATTACTAATTGGTTTATTAATACCGTTTGTTGAGTAAAAAATACACATGATTGCATACGCAAGTGTAACTCGGATTTTCATTGATTAGCTGAATGGGTGGTGAGTTATTAACTGCTTCATTAGTTCCCATTGTTGGGAAAAATATACAATTCATAAACCGTCATTTAGAACTGGTACATCATCTTGTTGCTTCATTGATCATTGGGCTCTCAATAAGATGGCTGGACAACACCTAACTTCTTGGAATCTGCCACGTAGTCGTAACCGGATTGGCATGCCACCGTCGATCCATAAAAACCTTCGTGGCTAGGGAGAACATGGTGATTTCCGCTCGAGCTGAGAGAGAAGAGCGAAGCAAAACGCCGTCGCTAAACCCCTAGATAGAGACCTTTTTTTAGCTTAGACAGAAACATACATTTTTTATGGTTATACATATACGGCATCTAGTAAACGTGGTTTTTTTTAAAGATTTTTCGTAAGGCAATTGCCTGTGTACGGTTTTTCATGTCATGGCTAATTTTAATCCACTCCGGCATTTACCTTGTCTAAATTGGAAACCATGCAAACCAATTTAAGAGTGGCCGGTCTGGGTCTCGAACCCAGTTCTCCCGAAGGCAAGGCAAAGGCTTTGCCACTAAGCCATCTTGCTCGGTGATTTGTAATATCTCACAGAACGTTTTGCAGTCTTAGGATCGCTACGGTTTGCCGTATATCACTCAGATATGATCAAATCACAACATTATTACGTACCGATCGAAGCACGGCCAGAATTAGGTAAAATAAAAAGCTGTGGAATACTGTGGAAAGCGGCAGCCGTGGTGAGGATGAGAAATTGCACATAGATAAATAGATCATGGACTTATGGTTTGGTTATGCCTGTATGTCTTCTTAAAGATTCGTTATGCTCCAGGGAATGCTGATTCGTTTAGAACATACTCGTGATGGTCGCCAAAATACGAAGGCCTTCTTCAATATAGGGAATTTTGGAATCTGTGCCGCTGGTGTTACCACAAGTGAGGAATTCACAAACTCGCTAAATCGGCGCCGTCCTCTATTACCTCTTGCTCAGAATTGCGTGGCAATTTGCCGACAACTATAGGCACCGACAGTGTAGCCGAGAAAACGCTGCAGTTTGTATTTTGACGTTGACCTAGATAACCACATTCAGAAGCGAAGTGAGCAATAGAGAAAAACTGCGGCGGCTACCGATACCGATAGTATGCGGCGAATGTTTCTTGAAAGCAAACGTAAGCAAGGGAACTTAAACTTTTAAGTCAGCAATTTGGGAATTTGAGCCGCAGCGCATACTTATGTTTGTGGAAGTTTTTTTGTTTGTTTTTGTTTATGTTTAATCTGTGCTGTTGTGGCGTGTGCGTCTCACTTACAGACATAGAGCGACAATTCTTATGCACCTGACGCCACGTTTTTACGTGGACCCTATATAGTTAGAAGCGCGTGTCCACATTCGACGTATTCGAACCGATCAACCATTGTTAAGTAAGCAGCTGCAAAATTGTTGTGCACACATACGCTGTTTTCTAGATCAGCTCGATATCGAGTAATCTATATTTACTTATGGATAGATTTTAGACATGTACACACAATAATTATTCTAGTCATTATTATTATTATTGTGCATGCACGTACACATCGACATGTACGCGCACATACGCATGTGCTTGATGAGATCGAAACGATTGCTACAATACACTCGCTGGTGCGATATCTGTGCTGCAAACGGCTGTCTGCCATACCGGCCGCAAGCGAGCGGCTGGGAAGTGCCGCGCGAAGTGCTGTGAAGTGCTCACGGTGACGTTGAGGACCGGTCGTACGGTCTCACCAGTGAGCATATGGTATCTTTCTTCTTTTTCTCCCTCTCTCTTTCTCTTCCTCTTTCCCACTTTTCCGTCATCTTTTCATTTTGCTGTTGTTGTTGTTGTTGTTGCCCTCACTGTTGTTGTGGTTGTTGATGATGATGATGCCGCTTCAACTGTTGTTGTTGTTCTGCATTGGTTGGTTGCCATTGCGGTGCCATTCGACGTCGACTTCATCATCAAGTCTTTTTTATCATCATCATCGGCGGCGGCGGCGGCAGTATTCTGTTGTTGCTGTGTTGATGTTGTTGTCTGTGTTGTCTGCGGTCATTGTCGTCATCATGACAACCAGCCGCAGCATCATTAGCATCATCATCATCATCATCATCACCACCACCACCACCACCACCACCACCACCACCACTACCATCACCATCATGATCAACAACCGCAAAGTTGACGTCCCTTCATCTGCCCTTCCCTCTTCTCTCCCGCTGGATTGACCGCGTGAAGACCGACTTCAGACACGGCCGGGGTCAACGACCGCGCCAACCAACCGGCCAACCAACCAAGCGACCGACCGACCAACCAACCAAGACTTTCGTCCAGGCAACCAGCCAGTGAAGTTGCGGCCGCCGCTGCTGTTTCTTCTGCTGCTGCTGCGACGTCTTCTGCTTCTGGTGTTTCTGCTTTGTCGCCGACGTAGTCGACGCAGCCGTGGTTGTAGTGGTAGTGGCAAGCGGGGAGGGACAGGGGTGGGGGGAGGTGGTGGGGTGAAGGGAACGAGCGGGGGGTGGTTGTTGTTCTTTGCTATTTTATGTATTAGCTGCTTGCTCGGTCGCTGGCTCGTTGCGCGGGTCGGGGCCGACATGACGCCGATGGCGGCGGCAGTGGCGGCAATGGCGGCGGCGACGGTGCACGACGTCTCTAAAATAGCACACGGACAAACGGACGGACGGATGGATGGACCGACCGACAAACACAACCAAAGCACACTATGCTCACACACACACGCTCACACATACATACTACACGTAACACACAGAAGACGTTGCACGACGTAGTCGAAACGCAAAGCAACAACAACAATAACAACAATCAGCAACAACAACAACAACTTCAAACGCACACCCACACGCCGCTCTCAGGTGATGCTCAGTCACTCGTGTTACACAGATATCTAGACATCCAATACTGCCATTGCCATCGCCTTTAGCTTCACTTCAGTATCGTCATCATCATAATCGTGAAAACACCGTATCAGTCATTGTTCATCGGCAGACATGCCGCATATAACCGGCGAAGACGAGCCAGAGAACCGTGCAACGACGTGCAAGCTGTGCATCAAACACCAACACCAATACTACCATTACCACCACCACTACCAGCAGCAGCAGAAGAAGTTGTGGTTTGACGAGAAAGGACAGACTAAAACTACAACCGCAGTCGTTGCTACCGCAATGGCTGGCGTCAGCCATTGCTTCTACCGTCATAACAACCACAACAATAACAACAATGAGGACAGCAACAGCAGCAACAACAAGATCGACCACAACATTACACACAACAACAACAACAACAATAACAATGACAGCATCATCATCATCATTATCATTATCATCGACGATGACCACGACGACTACAGCAACTGCAACAATAATAATAATAATAATAATAATAGTGTCCAAGCACCAGGGCAGCACGGTAATAGTGGGCTACAGGCCAACGAGCTTTTGTGTCTGCCTGCTTGCCTGCCTATCTGTGTGCCTATCTGTCTGTCTGTCTGTCAGTGGGTCTGGGCCCGCGTACCCATTCGCCTGTTTATCTATCTATACGTTTGTCTGTCTGTTGATGTATTTATTGCTCGTTGCTACTTACTGCTGGCACTTTCTGATCGATCGACGGATCGATCCATCCAGCCATCGAATTTATTGATTGGTTGGTCGTCGTTGCTTTCTTGCAATTCTTCATCCTGCGGCGTTCGTGTTCGATAGGCGTACGAGTTTCCAGTTGTGCCAGCGAGTTGATCGGCGGCGGTAGCGACAGCAGCGGCAACGACAATGACGGCTGCTTGTTCTGCATTAACTTCGACTACGTAGCAACAGTAGTACCAATAACAGCAGTAGTAGTAGTAGTAGTGGTACGCGCAGCGCCGCCACCGGTTCTGTCAGCAGCAGCATCCGCAGCCATAGCAGCCACGCCGGGTCAAAGTGGAATCAGCTCGCAGTGCTGTAATCAGCTGACGTTGGTCGGCGTCGGCGTCGTCGTCGTCAGCGTCATCGCCGTCGTCGCCGAGCGCCGGCGATGATGCACGAGGTTGCCATAGTCGCGCTGTTGTCGTACTTATTGTGGCACACCAGCCCTGCTTATAGAGTAAGGCCGGCTACAGTGGTTCCGGCTCGGGTTCAGGCTCGAGTTTGGGATCGTGCCGCTGCTGTTTCTGATGCTGCTGCTGCGAGGTAAAGCCAGCCGCCAACCACCAGTCAGCCAAAATACATCTCCAGTCATTCAATCCCAGAAGATCCCTTCTGGCCAATACATGCATGTCTACGTGCAACGTACGTGTACAAGCCTATCCCGTCGGTTGGTTCAATTGTGTATGTGTTTGTGTGTGTGTCTGTTTTGTTCGAGCTGTCTCGCATCGCAAAACGATGGCGACGAGCATTTCTATCTGTCTATTTGTCACTCAGTCTCTGCCTGCCAGTCTATATGTCCTGTTGGTTTATCTATTTGCCCGCCGTTTGTCTGTCGGTTTGTCTGTCTGTCTGTGTGTTCGTCGAACCAACACCCAGGCCTAGAGACACCTGGGGTGCTGCACACCAAGGCACGCCGGCACATGACACCGTTCCCGATCGTGTTTCCTTTCGTCTTATCCCTCGCTGCCGGCGTCGTCATCATCGTTGTCGTCGTCGGAGGCGGCAACAAATTCGCGGCCGGCGTCTGGCCGAACCACCTGGTCACATTCCTATCCATGGAAAAGAAAAACGCAACGACTCTGGATCGACATATTGTTCAATAAGTTGTTGTTGTTGTCGTTGTTTTTTATGATATGAGTTTTTTTTGTTTATTTATTTTTCTTAATTGAATATGGTTGTACCATATGTGGTACACTTTGGATATAAATGTCTTATGGTGCAACCATCACACCACTCGTTTCGTTTTATTCCGTTTAAATATTGAGTTCCTGTTTTGCGCTCTGCTCGCATATCATTCCACGGTGCCGCGATCGACTGTGAGGACAACAACAACAACAACGGTAGTTACAACTAAGACGACAACAGCAACACCAACAGCTGCCCTTACTGCTACAGCCACCGATTTGACTTTGACCGCAACTCAAAGACAATGACGACGACGACGACGACGATGATGATGATGATGATGGTGATGGTGATGCTGATGATGCTGATCATCCAATGAATGAATGAGTTGAATGGTTGACTCGACCGACTAGCAGAAACAATTGTAGTAGGATTCGAGCCGCACCGTTTCGCCCGTAGCTATGCCGGTAGTTTGCCGAGCCGCCGCGGGGAGCCGGGGGTGGGGGGGGGGGGGGGCAGTGACTTTGCTGCTGGTGCTGCTCGCGTATTTGTTGCCATGCAGACACCCATTGTCGCCTGCGTTTTATGCTGCAGCTTCGAACAAAAAACGTCCAGCGGTTCCAGCGACAGCAGCAGCAGCATCAGCAACAGTAGTAACATAAGCAGAAAAGCAAGCAGAGTCCAAAGTCGAAGCTGCTGCTGCTGCGACTACTTCAGCTTGTGCCTCTACAGAACTGGCAATAGCGACGACGGCGGCGGCTGCGGCGGCGGCAGTGGTCAAAGGAGAGGAGGCGGCAGCTTGAGAAAGCTGCCCGGCAGAAGTAGCTCACACCAACAAACAGCAGCAGCAACAACAACAAAAACAACAACAACAGCATCATTATCATGACCATCACCACTACCGTCATCGTCATCAGCATCATCTGGATAGTAATAGTAATGGTGATGAAACTCCAAGCGGCATCAGCGGCAGCAGCAGCAACATTTCGGCAGTGGTCGGTCGTTGTTCAACGCTGAGCTGATAAGCGAGTGGCCCCGTTGTTCGATGATGATGATGATGATGATGATGCTGCTGATGTTGAAGTTGTTGTCGGGTCGGTGAGGAGGTGAGGAGCGGGGCCGGGACGCCTGAATCTATGTCACGAGTGGCCGAACGCAACGACCAGCCGATTTACACACTCTTCGCACAGGCCACGACATGTATGTATATATATATATACACATTTATATGTATATATATATATATATATATATATGTGTCGTCTCTAAGCTGATGTAAACGACACCTTGCCACCGAGTAAGGCAGTCAGTCACCAACCAGCCAACTATAGTCAGGAGCAAGCGCTAGTACACAAGTGTCCTTCCGCGCAGCTGACGTTCATTCGACCACAGACGCAGGTAGACGACAGATACACAGACAGACTTGACAAAAGATGATCTCTCGCTCTCTCTCTTCCTCTCTTCTCTCTCTGTGTGTCTTGGTATCCGTTGTTGCTGCTCCTACAACAGTTAGTTCTGTTGCTCTGCTATGTGCTCTGTAGTGTATTTGGCGAACAAAGCGGACCACGTGCGGCCCGTAGTTGGGACGCCCGCGCCGCGCCCGCGAACCAACCAACCAACCAACCAACGAACGAACAACCACGAACGGGAACGGACTGCCTAATGTCTGCCTCCAGAGGCAGGCGGCAGTCCGCTCTCGAGTTCGGTCATTGTGGAGTCGGGCCGATCACGCCGTTGTGCACTGTTTCGTGCCACCACCCGCTTACTATGTCGTTCGTCAACGGACCCACCGGACCACAACAGCCAACAGCAGACAACATAGTAGATACGGCGGTCTAGAGACAAAAGAGAATCAAATACTACCACCACTACAACTTGTACTACTACTACTGCTACTACAACGCCAACTGCCCACGAAAAAGGTGGCGTCGTTTACCTGCCTGCCTACTGCCGAACGAACAACACCAACGACCGACCGACCAACCGGGGCCGCAAAAATCTTATTACCACTACTACAACTGCTACTACCACCACAACTGCTGTAAATGCCCAAGAAAGACAGCAGCTGTACGTGTGTATATATATATATATATATATATATCCCATTGCCTGTTATGATACCAGTCAACTTAATATTGACTCTACTTAATAGTCGTGGCCCCAGCCGCCAGCAGCCCTTTAAAGCGCCCAAAATATGGCCAAGCGGAAGCGGATGGCCCAGTTTTCATTTATCGCCCATCGTTGCCTCGGGCGATATTATCATTAACAGATTTACCATCATCACCATCGTCGTCGTTGTCGCCGCTAAAAGGATGCACGCGCGACAGTAGTGCAGTATCTTCAGTAGAAAAAAAGCCCTTTAGCAGCTTTCGGGATTTCACGTCAGGGCGCACCGTGCCCTGACGCACGCCAGTAAGGCTACCATGTATTGACCCACAGCAAAATGTGTTTTGTGCGTAGCCATTCAGAGTCGTCCGTGCTCTGTCTACACACGATTCTGGCGCAGCATGAAGCTGGGTAAGGGGCTTAGTTTGGTCTGCCGGTCTGCCTTCTGCCATTAAGACTGGCGTCTTCGATGCTTACCGGGACTATCAAATTGAAATTACGTACGTTAGCAAACGCAAATACGGTGGCAAATACGCAAATACAGATATATCCTCGAATAGCCTGGGTACGATAGGGAAGTATCGTAGATTTATAGAGTCAATAACGACTCGAAAACGATATGAGAGTTCTTGCGGCAGTTTGCGGCAAAAATCCCCTTCGTGCCGATGCTAGATCGCTCACAAACGGTCTGCTAAGATTGATGTTAGATTTGTGAGAGGCGTCTGAGATAGATTTGCGAAAGAATAGTACATAGCCTTCTATTGGTGTTGGCGCGAATCCGTCGAGGAACTGGGCCTTTGGCGTAATGGCATATGCTTTTGCAAGAGGGAAGAGACAACGTAACGCGCATCGCCATCATCAAAACTTGGTTCACCGGTGCGCATGATGCGCGATTGAGGAAAATTGACGTTCTATTCCGCCCATAGAGCAGCAAATGTTACTCATATCTCAGACTTAAATAAAGATAGATATATAGATAAATAGACACCCTGCGGCCATTTGCTATTTCAATAGGGAAATCTGAAATAGAATCATACGCCAGCAACGGGCCCCGGTGGCCCTTCTACGGCGGAATGCCCAGCTCGCATGTTTCTCCTAGTGTATATATATATATATATGGGTATCTCAGTGTACATATATATATATATATATATATATATATATATATATATACATATGGGTACAGATCGGTACGTACTGCCGGCAGCGGCGAGTAGTACGATGCTATTCAAGACTATCCACTATTACAACTACTCCCAACCTTAATACTACGCTTTGTGCTACTATATCGAAGATAACGGCAGCGCATATCCCTTCAGGCATTTAATGATGATGATGATGATGGTGATAATGAGTATCAATCATCATTAGCATTATATCGACACATCGACACAACAACAACAACGATTATGAAGCGCTTTGAAGAAGCAACACGCAACGTTGCTCGTCTAACTGTTGGTCGACTGTTCGCGATCTGGCTGGCACTGCCGACCAACTACTTGCCGGTCGGTCGGTCTAGCTGGCTGGAAAAGCTGAATGAGCTGAAAGAGCTGGAAGAACAACTAGAAAAGCTGGAAGAGCAAGAAGAGTTAGAAGAACAACTAGAAAAGCTGGAAGAGCTAGAAAAGTGGAAGAGCTGAAATAACTGAAAGAGCTGAACGAGCTGAAAGAACTAGGCGAGCTGAAAGGAAAAACTGAAATAGCTGGAAGAATTGAAAGACCTGAAAGAACATGTATGATGTTGCTTCTGCTGCTGCTGTTGCCGAAGCTAGGCCTGCAGCATGCTGGTCGCGTCTTTGTCATGTTTGGAATGCTGCGATTGCTACTAACAAACTATCGCTGTTGCTGTCATTATTGCTGCTGCTGCTGATGTTGTTGTTATTGTTGCTGCTGTTGCTGTTGTTGAGGCAATTGACTCAGTGAGTAAAACGTTGTAAGCCATAATCACAGCTTCCCTTGTTCTGTTGTTGTTGTTGTTGCTGCTGCTGCCGCTGCCGATGATGCTGATAATAATGTTGCAGCTACTGCTGTTGTGTTGGGGCCGTGTCGGAACCGCTGGAGCGCTAGAGCTCTGAAGTCCTGAGGCCGTGACCGACGAGCATGCTTCTGAAGTGTGCATCGTTGTAAAGCTGCTGCTGCCGCCGCCGCCGCCTCTACTTCTAGTACAACAGCAATGTAGTTGCCGTTGTTGTTGTTGTTGATGCCGTTGTTCCTCTGTATCATCAGCTGTAGGAGAAGTTCGAACAACAGAACATGAGGTGATCGGTCAACACAATATTGATCTTCCCGTCTTCTCCCCCGCCAGCGCAGCTGCCGCCCCCCGTCCTCCCCTCCTCCCTTCATCTTTCTCAATAGCATCTCCAGATCGCATATAGCATGATCCGTGTCATGATCGTCTTCGTCTCGCTTGGAATGCCTTGTCGTCTGTTTCCTCTAACCGACACCGCCGCCACCACCCTCCCCCTCGCCTGGTCATTGTCATTGTCGATGGAAGCTAGACTCATTGTTGTAATCATAATAATAATAATAATAATAATAATAATAGTGCAACAACGACAAACCCGTTAGCTGTAGTTACGGTTCGCAGTATTCTCCATGCGCAGACAGACTCGCTATCAACACTGCGTTAGCGCGGCGTGTTTCGTCCTCGCCGTTCGTTATCCGTAGCTCTTTGCTGTCGTTGTTGTTGTGATGATGGTATGGTTGTTGTTATTGTTGTTCAAATCCCCGTTCTGCTGCCACGGTTGCGGCTGTCTTTGTTGTTGCGTTTACTGCTCTACTGCTTCAACCAGTACCCCTTAAGGTAGTTGGAGTTATTGTGACTTCCTGTTGTTGTCGATGTCGTCGTTAGTATTGAAAATACTATATATATAGTCAGCTCCGAGTCTGGAATCAGCTACTAGACTCATCGAAATAATAGTGATCAGTGTGCTCTTGCTGGCTTAGTCAATAACATGCATTTTTTTGGCCAATATGCCCTTGGTTGAAAAGTCAAGAGTCTTGATTTGTCACAAAGGCCAGCTTCAACACCCTATATTAACCCAGGCAGACAAGTAAGATCATACTGTTTCGGCTATATATGCGTTTGTACGCATCTCTGGCTTCTCTCACAAGACACACAAGATTAGCTTATTAGACCAAGCGTCTGTGCTATTTGAATTAAATGACGGTGTTCTTTCCTTGGATGAAACTATAGATTGAAAATAGTTGATGAACGTGTAGTAATATTTTTTGCAATAACCAAACAAGGCAGTCAATAAATGCCTATCTACTGCACGTAAACGACCCGCAGACTCGATTTAGACAAATTGCTATCTGAGGTTCACCTACCTATTGAACCTCAGGTAGCAGTTTGCAGCAGTTCAGAAACTTCTAATTTATTCCGGGAAATGTATGGTAAATCGAGTCTACGTTTAGAATCTAATAGAAAAGGGCACATATTTATTTACATAATTCAGGGATGGCGTGACCTTTTAAAAATACTATTTTGGTAGCGGTTCTAGACAGAAAGGCAGTAGATCAACTTTGCACATATGGACCTTTATAACAACGTATCGTGTAGTATTTCCACGTAGCAGAGAGGACATGTTGTTTTAAACAAGCAGCTTCTGACAGACAACCGTTCGTCGTTGATGTCCGTTCTGCCATTGGGCTCACGATACAGACTATAATCAAACGATTCAAGTTCATGCAAAGAACTTAGAAAGTAATACATCAACAACAACGCAAACACCAACAACATTAACAACTGCATCAATTATTGGCATATGATAAATATCTAGCGTATTAACGGATTGGAATAAACGATAATGATGTTAACTGAAGCAGCCCCTGCGGCTGCTGCTGCTGCTGAGGCGCCGGTGGTGGTGGTGGTGGTCGTGGTGGCGGTGGTGAACATCAAAGTGAGCGTAGCAATCGCCAAGCAGAATCTCATATCACCAATAGCGTCTTCTAGCTTACTTTAAGATGGGCCATCAATTGTAGATCAGCTCGACTGTGCCGATCGTGATAGCGCCCACGAGCCCATTGTCATCTTGACATCGTGACATCGACATGGTAGACGGAGGGTAGCAATGTCGGTAAGAGCACCACCAGCAATAACAACAACAATAACAACAACAGCAATAGCAGAAGCAGCAGCAATAATAACAACAATAGATCTAGATGTCACGATAGAGCGCGTAACGCCACTAGCAAATCTGCTACTTCTTGTGCGAAAGGTTCAAGAGACGCACACACGAGCAACGCGATCGTTGTCAACGTGTCAATCCTGAAGACGCATGATTCAGTCATTCGACAGAGCTCAAGTGACTGCCGTCGTAGTTGACCAAACAGACATCCGACCATCTGTAAAATCGGCCGATGCGTAAAGTAAAGGCAACCACAACAACAACAACCACAACGGTGTCAACAGAAGCTGCATCAGCAGCAGCAGGAGCAACAACAATGTGCCCAGTTCAGCTCAATCTCACGTCTGACTCTGATTTCCTGACATCGCTGGATAGTACAAATCAGAACCGACCCCGGATTTAGCCGATGGTTAGGGCTCATGGCAGGCAATGCCTTGCCGATGCCCAGAAGACTTTCCTCGGTAAGATGCCTTGGTAAACGAAAGGTTTGCCTCAGGAGCTGCGTACTGAATAACCCGATGACGGCCCATTACTGTTGGCCAAACCCATAACACGAATTGTATCAACTTTTTGGCACAAAAGGCGTCGAAGCGCCGCCGATACCGAGAGGTCTAGTTGGCCATTTGAACGCGCATCTCTAGTCATTGAGAGGAATGTTTTATAAAATTGAAAAAATGCAAATGTGGCGGTAAAATTGAAAATGTGACAGTGTTCACGAGGGATATCTTAACTTTCCTTGAGCAATAAGCAAAGGCCAATGCCACTACAATGCGTTAATGGGGATGAGCATCGTGCACTTGAATCGGCAAGCAATCTAAAACATCTGTTCGCACAGCCTATCGTTCTTTCAGTCGAATTTTTAATGGTTGCTCAGACATCAAGTCAGCATGTTAGCTATGACCTCTTGTCTGCATCGGAACCTGTATTGAAGTGCGCCTGTACCTTATACTCTCGAAAGCAGCATCCGATTATGATACCGTTGCAAAACCATATATAGAATCATTACGTGGGCGATGTATTAGGCATTTGGCACGCGTCCGATAATATACAAGATAGTTGCTTGTATAAGGATATAGTAAGTATGCGTGTAATGTCCAACGCCAACGCTTCCATTGACGACGCAAGAAGCAGGGCGAAGAGAGTCCCAGGCTTTTAATCACGCAGTTTAAGGGTAGTAGGGTTTTGCTTATAAGCATTCACACAAGCTGCACGACACGTGAAGGAGTTAACTGACTTCTAGAGCCCATGAGGCAGACGTCAATGTTGTACCCGTAGTGTCTCAATCTATCATGCAAGTTCAGTCAAGGAAAGATGGTAATATGTTAAGTGGTGAACATATCTCAATGTAGCAAGATTCTTGAGTTTTCAGCACGAGAATGTTATCACGATTGAATTTGTGAATCGACTACACTGAAAGTTTTGATGCGATCGGCATGCAGCAGGTGGGCAAAACGTACTTAGTCCACGCAGACAGTCGGCTTGCAGCAGGCTTAATAATGTCACACGACTTCATGAGGACTTTATTGTGACTTTGATCGTGTTTGCCAGGTTGAGCAGCTAGATAAGATGAAGGGAATGATGAGTTCGTTAGCTAGAGACGGGCCTAGCTTTCATATCTCTCTCGCTCTGTTGTTTCGGTTTCGGACCACTGTGCAAAACGCTTCTTCGCGTCACCTCGACATGCATCGTCTGGCGCTCGCCTCTCGGCTTGACCGCATAGCTGGTGGTTAGCCTATGACGACCGTTACAGACAGCCACCTGCAGCCCAGGCCATAGCTGTCGACGACAACGACGACGACGACAACGGGGCACCGTTGAACGTTGAAATAACGGCTCGCCAAGCTAAGTGGACCGACCAGTGTGGTTGCGGTTGTGGTTGTCTTCTAATCGTTGCTGTAATCGTTGCAATGATCGTTACAGCTCGCCCGCACCTAATGATGGTATCATCATCATCATTGCTCGTTCCGTTCTGCGATTCGAGAGTCGGGGCGGCCAGTAACAACGACGCAGCGTCCTAGCCAGAGCGAAGACAGATGACTAATTAGGACAATAAGACGAAAAAGAGGCCACTATTAGAAACAGTAGAAACGGCACCAGCAACAGCAGTAGATATAGCGGCAGCAACAACATCGGCATCAGCATAATCTAACAGAGATAGATGCGGTAGATGCCATCTCTTTTGCTAGGCGCCGTACGTACTCAGCAACATACAAGTCTAATGGGGTCGATACAACGATTCGAGCGGAGGTCGACTTAAGACGTAATTGTTGGAGTGGTGTTACCATATTAGCAGCAGAAACAGCAGCAGCAACAGAGCTAGTTTTGTTAGCAGAGGTGATAGAGAAGGAGTAGTTACCGCTTAAGGTATAAGACTTAGCGCCTTGCAAAGATGGAAGTTACGGCAAGAATGCCGTACCATCATAGCAGTTGTGCCTGTTATCTGCTACGATTAACTACGTGACAGTTATCTGCTACGATTGACTAGGCACCAGTGATCTGCTATGAGTAACTACGTGCCAGTTATCCGCTACGATTAGCTAGGCAATCTTTAGAGTCAATCGGGCTGTGCCAGAGATACTGAACACATCCAAAGGCCGCCTCAAGGCTAAAGATGCGAACGAGGTGGGCCAGTGTTGTGATGACATGTCAGCTCGTACTAGTCTTTGAAGATCGAAGTCATTAGCAACATCAGCAGCAGCGGCAGCATCAATTAGCACTATTACTGGGCATTGTTGCGTATGGACCCGAACCATATTACAATGATTACGATAGAAATGATGATGATGAGGGCAAACGGGACGGGTTCTTGCCGGTTTGTTTTGTTATCGATGTGATTGTGGTGTTGATATCGAACGACGGGGCGGTGCTGTTCTTCGATGCCAGGTACTGTGTAAAGAAGATCTGGCACGTAGGAGGGGGGCAGAAAGCTGGTATTGTTATGTCCGTTGCTAGGCTGTCGATTGCTCACAAAGAAGCTCTGACCATCAGCCGGCAACGATGCGGTTCCTAGAGCGACAGGTGCCTCGAACTGACTGCCCAGAGTTCACTGCAGACATAGCTCAGCATTTGTTGGCTGCCTATACACTCACCAGCTCGTCGCTCGCTCGATCGCTGAGGCCGCTTGAGCTTGATCTGAATGTGATCTACACCTGTGTAGGTGTCTCCGCCGTGATTCGGCGCCCCATTACAGCGGCAAGAAATCGCCCGCATGGAAGAAAGACAAATCAACTAAAAGAAACAGAGGCAAGTAGATAGATACAGGCAGACAGAGGGGGAATCGGAGAGAAGAATCATGAGCACAGCAGAATGAGCGTCTCTATTCAACAGGTGAATGGCGATGATGCTTATGATGATGATGATGATAATGATGTGAGACACAACCTAGACGAGGATGGTTTTACTGCATGCCCAACAATAACAACAACAGTAGCAGCAACAACAACAACAACAATCGATGCAGCAGCAGCAACAGACCCCAGGTTTCCTCTTAATCGGATGTGCTAAAGGCGGCTGGGCTTGGCGTGCAGTCTGCCCCCCCCCCTATATGATGTCCCTATGCCTGCGGCTGGTAATGCTTGATGCCGGCTGAGCCTGCCAACGAACGACCCTCCCTGAGCTGTCCACCAGCCGCACTAGCAGCAGTGGCGGCAGTACCAGTTCTACCACCATTCTATCATCATCATTATAATCATCATCATTATAATCATCATCATCGTCGTCGTCGTCGTCGGCGACATCATCATCATCATCAGCCTCCGCTTCTCGATAGGTCGTTCATCAGGTCTGCAAGAGCTGCATTGCTGTCGCTGTGCTGACTGCGTGAAGCAACCTGCAGTCCGAGTAGTACTGGCTGTGGTACTTCTACTACTACAACTACTTCTACTACTACGACTACGACTAAGAAAGGGTAATCGTACTAAGATACTACTGCGGGACAGTAGTCGTTGTCGTCTCCCAACAAGCGTATGATTTGTTCTCCTTCTTTTTTCTTGGCGGCTTGTCATGGCTTTGCCACCCGCCCATACATCTAACAGTGGCGGCGGCGGTGGCGGCGGTGGCGGCGTTGGTAGCGGCGTTTCTGCTGCTGCTCTCGTGCGAGTGGTACGGGACAGCAACAACAGCATTAGAAAGTCAGCTGTAGTGGAAACAGCAGCGGGTCGCGTCGTTCGGGTCTCGCGTTTGGGTCCCGCGTTCGGCCCAGTCAGTGTCTTAACGCGGCCGTCACCGCGGCTGCTGCTGCTACTGCCCATTGGAGTACCAGAGTCGAGCACGGCGTGCCGCGTGAATTCGAACGTCAGACGGTGGTGCTACACGAGTAAGCACAAGCGGAACTTGACAATGATCTGCTGTTTAGCTGCTGTTCGTCGGCAGCCATAGAGGTGAAACCGACAGACTAAATCGACTCACGAGTGACTAAGTTTAATTAAGTGAGTGTATCTGACGGAAAGAAGCACGCCCCCACTGTGCCTCGGGTGTGCGTGGCGATCAACTTTGCCTTCGCTTGGCGGATACTCTATGCCGTTCCATTCACCTGCCAGAACCACGTGAAGTCAGGAGTGAGAAGGAGGGCTGCCGAGGGGTACAACCGGGACAACAACTATGTCAGATCATGATGGCGGCGGATGGTGGTCGTCGAGGGTGTCGTAGGCGCCAACGCGGAAAATCAGGTGCACCTGTCTACATTGATTAAAAGCTGTCCAATGAGGGTAGTCGTTGCGTGCCTTTTCACCCCGCCCGCACACACCGATCGACCGACACAGCAACGACGCAAAATGATCAAATATGCCACAGTAAGCAAACTTCACAAACTTCCAAAGCTAACGTGTGTACAACAAGCACGCAGTTACAAGGACAAAACCAGCAACAACAATAATAGCAACAAGGACAACAACGACGACAGCGACGAGGACGATGACGAAGATGACATTGCCACTGCTGCTGCTGGTGCTACAGTCATATCTTCGTCTGCTTCTGTCACCTCACCTTACCTCACGTCACTTCACCCCAACCCCCGATTGCATCCTCGGGGATTTCGGCGTCTAACTGGGTAGCTGTGCCGCCTTAGCACGACTTCACCAGCTTGTCAACCAGAACTAAGCTTCACGGAAAGGTTATTGTTGTCATCGTCGTCATCGTCTTGTGTGCGCTTACTGGTGACGGCGGGAGGCTGTTTGAACGCAGCGCGCCCCACGACCAAGCCGTCACGTGCCTGTAATGCTGTGAAGTATCATGGCGCGTCGTGCAAAAAGCGCAAGTCACCGTGAGCGGAGATCCGCGGACGATCCGCTTTGCCACCCATGAAATCGAACGACATTAGCTAGATGGCTCCTGCGGCGACTGCTTCAGCCGTGCACCAACCAGCAGGTAGTCGGCGAACGCCCTATGAGAAGAATGTCCGTTGAAATGGAGAGAAATGCCGATACCTAATACGGCTACAACGTAATGATAATTCGGATGGCGTGCCAACTAATTCATCTTTGTCGCACTGTTTATTTATTGGTACTTCGAGTGAATTAATTTGTCGTGATAAAGTTATGGCCATTGCGATATATATATATATATATATATATATATATATATATATATATAATTTTGTATAGTATTCTTGTTGCTGCTATTGTAGCGGATTATATTAATAATGATGATAACATGAGTGCTGTCGTTTGACGTTTGTTCTTAACATTATTCATATCTGTGCTGTCGTTTGACGTGTGTTTTTAACATTGTTAACATTTGTGCTGTTCATTTAGATATATTATTTACGTCGTGCTCAGTCGGCTATATTATTTATGTTGTGCTCAGTGTTATCGTCGTTATAACTGTGATCCAACGCACCAATATAGCAAGATTTAGTTATCCGTCATTATGAATGCTACTACCAACGGTTGCGAGGCGTACTATTTGTAAACTGCATGCGGCAAGGTGGGAACTTCAAAAATATTTGAACAGTTTTGGCTATTTCTGGCGCGTAGCGACACGATTTTACCAAAACATACGGACAAAACGCCTTCATTAGACCGTTCAATCTCTTGGCCGCAAAAGTCCCCACTCATGAAGAATAAAAAAATGCATTACATGTCGCATTTAGAACAGGCTGTAGACCTTATCCAATTTCGGCAAAATGTTCCCGCTAAAACAAGTCTACCAACCAAATAAAGTGAGGTTTTAAAAAGGAATGATCCGGGGATATAGTGGATGTATATGAGTTATCAATTGTTTGGCAACAG
Source organism: Dermanyssus gallinae (assembly GCA_003439945.1). Taxonomy (NCBI): domain Eukaryota; kingdom Metazoa; phylum Arthropoda; class Arachnida; order Mesostigmata; family Dermanyssidae; genus Dermanyssus; species Dermanyssus gallinae. The sequence goes on from QVRM01000484.1 coordinate 372,666, forward strand.
TGACGGATCACATAAGGGTTTTTCTTTTGATACGTTGCAAACTCGTTTGGGCCACGTTTTTTTACATGTTGAATTCTTGACCGTAAACAAAAAGATTGCCTATTTGTGCGATTTAAGTCTACAAGACTCACGTAAACGATGCTTCTAATACCTGACTAACAAAAAATCAGATTTTGTTGGGGTGTACACTTCGCGAGAAAGGACTACCAAAACTGTTTGCATTTTCTGACCAGAATGTTTTTCGGCTGCCAGTAACGCAGAGTCGCAGCCGAAGTCGATCGCAGATAACCAAACGTATTAATGGATAAGCAAAGAAGCGCATATGCGCAAATTCAGAATTCGCTTACACGTCATTCACTGTGTAACGGGCCATTTACGGAGCCCAGAAGTAATTCCAAGTTTGTCGAACGCACTAATAACAGTTGTGTGGTCAATTCTAAATGTGTGTACGCCTTCTAAAGCAAAAACCAAGTTTTCGGCTTTGCTCTGATGTTCCGTCGCAGGTCCAGTGCCTTTCCGGAGCTCACGTTACTACCCACTAGCCATCTCTTCCATGGTAATCTCGCGCGACGGCCCCGCTACGAGTGAACTAAGAAACGCTTGAAACGTTGACATAATTTTCGCTAAATTGTATTGGCAGCGGACTAAAGTAGATCGACATGGTGCTAATCCCCACGAAACGACAAAAAACGAGAATCCTCATTAACACATTTTAGGATTGCCGGTACGACCGCAAACACTATTTGTCATACAACGTGGTTTGAGACGTTTGGACGGAGATGCACCTTGTTCATTCACTTCACAATCTGGCTGAGAGAAATCTTCACGTAGCAAGTGGCTGAGATTCTCGCTCAAAGAGGGTGATGAGATCTGGTCTAGGCAGAATGTAATCGACTACCAGCATATAGGAACCACTGCCTCGATTCGCAGAGGCTAGTCCCACCACCCGGGCTAAATTCAGAGCGGCGCAGGAGCGTGGCGAGAGTAGAGTTTTAGAAGAAATGGCGCCTATTCACATGGTTGTGGCTCTGCACTCACGCGACGATGCCATGTCATGCTATGCCGCGCACGAATGCATGAGCAGAGAGCATTGTCTCGACCTGACTGGTGAGCTCGTTCCGTGGGATCGCAGCAGCACGCCAACGAGGCTAAAAATACACCTAAATGTGCTTGCGGCATAACCAGCTTTACCCACTCGCTAGATGTGCTGCCCATTTCTTCTTCATCGTCATCGCCGTCACTACTATTATTATTATAAGTATTTATTCCTGTTCCCAATGATTGTGTTCATATGAAGTTACGCGACACGACCTCGGCTTCTGTGTGGCTGTTGTTCACACTATTTTGGCGGCCGCTGCGTATGGTACACCATATACCATAATCTTGTACGAGGACAGGATCGCCGAAGAGCTGAGGGCGCCGGTGAGGTGAGCAGCCGTATTGTCGACGCGGGTGGAGACGACGAGAATCAATAGGAGAACAGGCGGCTATGAAAGGGCACATAGTAAACTATGTAGATGTTGATTGCAGTTCATTTCGTGCTCCAATGCCCAGCTGTGTGTGTTTCGTCCGTTGTCGACATCGACGTAGTCTTGTGCAAGCTTGAACTGGGCGGTGATCAAACCGCGAGGCTGCGTCGTTCATGTTGTACACAAGCGTGTTTTCTTTTGACATGCACACGTGAGTTTGCGTTCGCCTTTCGCGGCGGTGGCGGTGGCAGCGGTCTACTGGCCTCTTATGCGTAAGCCGCCACAAGAGTTCCGGGCTCCTCATCTCGACAAGAAGCAGATTTCATCGTCAAATCTGTGTTTCTCGTTCCGTACGTTCTAACGTTAAGCTTTTGACGACGACGACGGCGATATCTCTCACATCCACTAGAACAGCACCAGCATCATCATCAACAACAACTCCAACCATAGTTGGCTCCGTTTCTCCTCGCCGCTCTGAGTCAATGTTTGCCATGCTGATTGCTCTCCGTGCCTCCAGTGTATGTCCCGGTATAATCTCGCGTTTGCCTCAACCATGTTGTGGTCGTCGTCGTCCTCCATCGTCTTTAGCCTATCTCTTTATCTTGTCGTCGTTTCGCCCCCCCCCCCTCCCCTCCTCCCGTTTCTCTCGATTTTCCCATGTCTTGTCGTTGTTCACTCGTACGCGGTCTCTCTATCTTTGGCAGTGTTAACCATTATCTCAAGCCCCGGGAAAGGGAGATCGCTATCTCGCGCGCGCTATAGCGAAGGTGTCGCTGGCCCGCTACGAGATGCCACGCCAATGCCAGCAGTTGTTGTAGTCCTATGATCTAGGTATCGTAGTTGTTATCGTTGGCGCTGACGTCGGCGTCATCATCATCATCGTTATGCTGTTGTTGTTGTTGCTGTTGTGTTGATCCTGGTGACGGTGTTCATGATGTCGTGGTCCTGTTGCTGTCGTTGTTTGGTTGGTTGCTTGCTCGGTCGTGCTCGGTGGTCGTGATTGTATGACAGGTCTTGGTCGTTCTCTGTCGAAAGTGGCACTAGCCGAAAAAGTAGTAGCAGTAAAACTTTGGCCTTGTCGTAGTCGCTATACTGTTACAGGTTTAGCAGCCATTCAGTTACTGCTACCTGCATCGTGTAAACCTAGTTACGCCGTCCGAACGTACTTACGTCGTGTGTACTTGTTGCGACGTTAATGGTGTACAGCTGCGTCTAGTAGTTTGCAACCTGCACATTTGCAGCCCACTTTGCAGACGGCGACGCAGGAACGACGAACCGACAGGACGACAGGACATAGTGGTTAGAACAACGTTACGGTGCTGGAGTATTTTTGCCCTGACGTCAGCGTGCCTGTGACCCGAACTAACAATAACAACATCAACAACAAAAGCAAATGTTACGGCGTCGACGGCAACAGCAACAACAACAAGAACAACAACGACGTGACTAGTAAACAGGCTCCAGCTTCGTTTCAACGCAGCTGCAGCGACGCGACAATGACGGCCCCAAAGCCCGAAAATTATGGCGTTTCGTCGCTTGCCAAATACTTGTAACTGGTTAGTTTCTATCGTGTTGTTGATTGAGTATTGATCCGATCAATCAATCATTCAACTTGAATCGGTCAGTCGATCCGTCAGTCAAATAGCCCTTCGTCAGACCATCAGCTGAGACAGCATTACTCGTGGCGGCACCAGCAAGAGTAGTAGTGTTTGACTATAGGCCGACTAACGGCCTTCGGACGTTAATGAGCGGGCCTTCGAGAAGAGGAAGAAGAAAAGACAACGAAGGAACAGGCGACTTCCAGGAACAGAAAAACTTGAAGAAGAATGTCCTGCTTCATATCAGCACTGAGGCCGTTGCGCACAGCAGACCTGCACGAGTCGTCATCGTTGTCGTCGTCGTTCTCGTGTTGATTGTCTTCAACAACATTATTTGTTTGCATGTCGATCGTGTTGTGCCCGTGCATCGTCTGTCTATCCATGTGCGTCGTGTAGATTCGTGTCTGTGTACGTAGATGTGTAGGTGGTTGTTTGCTGTTAATGTTAGCGTCATTGTTGTTGCTGTTGTTGTTGTTGTTGTTGTTGTTGTTTGTTGTTGCTGTTTTTGTTGTTGTCGTTTGTTGCTGTTGTTCTTACTGTTTTTGTTTCAGACCGCAGTCTTGCCCCTGTAATTGTCTTACAGCGCTCTTTTCCGCTGCTTATGTGGGAGTATGCTTGTGTACGCCTTTGCATAGTCACGCCTTTCAGTCCAGATCGAGGCAGTAAAAAATTTGATCTGGTCGGCTCAACTGCAAGCGGCGCGTTAAATCTGCAGCAAAACGACTTTTTGTTCTAGTCTAGTAGGCTAGTGCATGCCTAACTATTATACGGCGCTGGATCCTGTCATCATAACGAACGCAAGCCTATCGCCTAAGAGGCCAATTCAGACAGGAACAGTTGGTTCGCACACACTGGTTCGCGTTCGACAAGAAAGTGAAAATTAGTACAGGCGGATAGATGCTCAGTATAGAACACTACCTTTACATGTCGCCGGCTCTCTCTATCTCTCTCTCTCTCTCTCTCTCTATATATATATATATATATATATATATATATATATATATATATATATATATTATAACAATAGTTCCCGCCCGGTCTATAAAAACGTCGTTGGTGTTCGCTCATCAGGTTGTTTTTATCCTACCGATTTGTAGCGACGCTCGCATAAGGTAATGGAAATTGGCAGTATACGAGGTGACCGAGCGAAACCCGGAGGAGTTTTTATCATGTTTTACGTTTTTAAGCTTGTCAGTCGCGCGCGCTCTCATTTTCTCTCTCCATATATATATATATATATATATATATATATATATATATATATGTCTACACGCACAGATACATGCTAATATCTGCACATCTATTCGTTTCAAAGAAGTACTATAGTATAAAGGCGACCGCGCCTGTGATCAAAGAAGGGCCCCCCTCTCTCCGACTCGACAAACCCGCTTTGCTCAAACCGAAGACACCAAAAGCCGATTGCGACGTCTTCGGCCTGTGCTGTTCGGCTGTAGAACTAGAACTGCTTGTCGTTGCTGCTTCTGCTGCTGCTGTTGCTGCTGCTGTTGTTGTTAATGTAGTACATGCTTATCTTTACGATAAGACGCGGCCCCGAGAAGATGATAGGGCGATGCTAGTGGCGCTGCCGCTGCCGATAGAGATGCCGTGTTGGATGGACCCCCACTTAGACCGCTAACGTGCTCCGTGATTGGCTTAGATCTGGCCGGTCTGCGCGCGCTCGCCGGCCGCCTCCAGAGTGCAAAGGTCGACGCAGAGATATGACGGCTACTTCTTCCACTGCTACTACTCTATATATACTATACTATACAACAATAATAGCCTCCGCAACAGCAGCAGCAGCAGTCCTCCTACTGGTCTTACTAAGACCGACCACGGCTACCACTCGTCCCATGAAATCGGTAGTGGCGGTGGTGGTGGTGGCCTTGTTGATGGAAGCCCGCATTCTCGCTGTCATTTTTGTTTGACATGACAGCAAACGACGATTATCTCTCTCTCTCTCTCTCTCTCTCTCGTTATAAAGGGTCTATCAGATGGTCAATGATCGTGCAATGGCGCATTTGTTTTCATGTTGTTGTTGTTGTCGTTAATGTTGCTTTGTTGTCTTTCCAAGCTTTTCATCAAGTCCCCGCCGTAATATTTATAATCACTCTTAACGTCCATGTCCGTATGGCGCCGGCTCGTGTGCAGCCGTGCAACGGCGGGCCGCCACCCAGCGGCACATCTCGGTGGATTAAGTTGCATACGCCTGCCTGCATATGCTATGTTGTCGCAGTCTGTATGTTTAATTGCTGTCTGTACGTGCCGAGAGACGTGCACGCTTTGCTCGTTCAGACACAGCTATGCGCAATGCACATGCAGACGGAAAACGTCGATAAAGGCACGATTTGCACGCAAAATGCGAAAGGACGCATTTTGCGTGCACACCCATTGCCATTATCGACGCTTTCCGCTAAATGTATGAATTCCCTGAATATTTTGTATCTGTGTAAAATGCTTCGCTAAACAATCGACCAACATTACTTATCAACGCAAAGGCTTTGAAACAGCAACTGTTTACAAGCCGTATTGTTAACATATTTGTCACCATTGAGCCACCATTGCAACTCGTCACATAGTTCTTTTCCCCATGCACGCGCATGCATGTTCGTCGATCTAGCGCGCGGAGGACCACTGCTACTGGCAGCATGTCTGTCTGCGTAGCACGTAACGCGTGTGTTCCATGTACCATCCGACAGTCACGCCGACAGTGCTCGCATGAGAAGTTTACGCTCTGCTGCTGACATATGCAGTTGTCTTCGAGGGCCGACACCGCCGGAGACGCTTGTGTGCTTGCTGAGCTCTTTGTAGTTGGTGCTTTGGACCGCCAAACCCCCAAACTCACACTGTGCAAGCCGAGTGATACGGGCCAGGTATCTCATCTTCTGGCGTCACAAGTTGCCGCCCCACTTCGAGCCCCCCCCCCTGGACATTTTGCTAAATCCATTGGCGCCTTCTCTAAGGTGGCATCTTGTTATTGGTGTAGTTGTGCCGTTGCTGTGTACCACGTGCTACGCTCACTCTAATCAGCGTTGTGATTGTCGTTGTGGCTCTTATCGCTGTCATTGTTCTGGCTGATCTTAGTGATCGTGTTATTGTTATGTGGCGCTTGCTGTTGTGTTTGTCATCGTCGCTATTGCGTTTACTGTCGATAATATCTAGCACTCAATGGGCTGTAGTGGTTAGCGGCAGCGGTGTAAATCATATGTGTTTCAAGCATGAAATGCTATCCGGGTACCTAGCTAAGGCGTTCCGACATAGACTCATATCTAAGAATACATTTTCTTACTATGTACACACAACAATAACAATAGCAACAACAGAAACAATAAAAACAACAACAACAACAACGACTCTAGACCAAACACAACATTACCTGTGTGCGTGTTCGCCAACCCATGTAGAAATGTGTGTTTCTTGTTACAATAACAGTAATACTATTTTATTATTCCCCCCGGCCAACCAAACTACTTGTTGTTCTTATGACGTGCAAAATGAATCCCAAACTAAAGGCCAGCTAAGCTGTCCACCCCCCCCCCCCCCCCCGCGTTCTCTCCAAGAGGATTTAGCGTTTGTCTGCCAGACAATCGTCACACGCGTTGCTGGAATTAGGATAGGTATCGCTTAGTTCACAAGTACCTTTGTTGTTGTCCTGGTGTGGCGAGAGCGCGAGCGATGGCCAAGTTACACAGTTCCAGCCGGCGTGGCTAATTGCTGGACAACACATGCCGATTTTAGTCGACAATAACGATAGCGTAACGCCTTTCCGGCCTCTCGCCAGTAAAGTCTGCTCGTCGAATCGTCCCCCGTCGTATCGTACCTGAAAACGCCCAATGTGCTGTCGCGTTAGCTACTGAGTGCGGTGAATGAGACGGAGAGACATTATTCCTGCCCTGCCAGGCACACGCCCGCAGATAGACCACATCGAGCACTAACGTCGAGTAGTGGAGTGGGGTGCAAAATTTTAACCAGGTCTAATTCTCGATCAAGTGTGAAGCCCAGTTGAAACATGAAGCATGGCGCTTGCGTAACTGCCCCGCGGGGGTACTGGTGCCGCTGCTAAGCGACGCGCCATAGTGCTCGTGCCGTAGGAAGGACTGTTGCTCGGTCGTGTGTGTACGAGTATGTACGTGCGTGTTCCGCTACTCGTTGACCTGTCCCGTCATGTAGCAACTGCTGCAGCTGTCTTTAGTGTGGCGATGCGACGACTTTGGCTCGATGCAGTTTAGCTGCCCCAATCACACCAACAGAGCTCCAGCTCCCGCATGATAGGCCACTGTAGACTGTTATAGTGCTCTTGAGTTTGTACAGCAGCGGCGTTCCCTTTTGTGTGGTCCTTTTAACACTTTCAACGTAATCACTCGTGGTCGGTCAGGCCGTGTCCCAGTAACTTGCCGGTGCTTTTCTAGCCTAGACTTGTACTCTCGACGTCGTGCAACCTGACATAAGGCTGTTGTTGTCATTGTAGTTGTTGTTGTCGCAGTTGTTGTTGTTGTTGTTATTGTTGTTGTCGTCGCAGTTGTTGTTGTTATTGTTGTTGTCGTTGCAGTTGTTGTTGTTGTTGTTATTGTTGTTGTTGTTACCGCAGTTGTTATTGCTATTGGTACTACCGCTACCATTGTTGCTGTTGTTTCTCTGTTAACTAACGATTCCCAGAATTCTATCGACTGGCCTCTGCCTATCTAAGCGTTTACTGATTTCGTCATCTGCTGCATTGTTGCTCTTGTTGTTCTTGCTACCGTTGTTCTCGTTGCTCTTATTAGTGTTGTTGTTATTGTTTCGTTGTTGTTGTTGTTGTTGTCGCTGCTGTTTTTGCTGCTATCGCCTTCGACCGTATGTCGTTGTGTGCCGCTGTGGTTGTCGTCCTCTTTCTGACCGTCATCATCTTTGTGACCATCTTCGTTTGTACTGCTGCTGCTGCTGCTGATGCTGCTGACTTCGTCTTCGCGATCCTCGTCGTCGTCGTCATCGTCGTCTTCGTCAACTCGTCGTGCGACCTCTGCCTACCCTTCGTCGTTTGTTGTGGTGGTGGTGGTGGGCCGCCGTGTGTTGTTGCTATTGTTATTGTTGTTTATGTGACGTAAATATGTGTGTTTGCGGGCCCGTCTACATGTGTATGTCATGTGTGTCATGTGTGTCAATGTGTGGGCGCGTGTGGTGTGGCTGGCTGTGGATTCTGCTGGTGTGGATTGTTGTTGTTGCTGTTGTTGCCGTTGTTGTTGTTGTTGCTGCTGCTGCTGCTGCCTCCTGTAGAGTCTGTCGGCGTTCCGTACCTCGTCGTACGTCGGCAGCCGACAGCTCGCGTGCGCTTTGGCGGCGCCAAACCCCTCTTGCTTTTCCGCAAGTCTCGGAAGAGCACCAATACCCCCAACAGCAGCCCCATCACCGCAAGCACCACAAGTACTTCTACTACTTCTACTACTACAACGATAACAACAACAGCAACAACAACAACTACTACTACGACGACTTTTGCCATTACTTCTACTCCTACTACAACTACTGGTGCTGCTGCTTCTGCTACGAATACCTCCGCCCGAGTCATGAGTACTGCTCAAGCCATCGCCGATAGCGTACCGTGTCAGCTAGCACGGCTCGACACGCTCGCCGGCGCGCTTCTCTCGCAACCTGCACAGTCAACGTCACGGCCGTCGTCGTCGTCCGAGACGCCTTCTTCCGGACTCGCCGAACAACAAAACGACAGCCAAAACACAGACAGGTTCGTCTATGGCCGTGAGCTTGTGTGAGCCCGAAACCCCCGATCACCTTCCTTCTTCTTTTTGTCCTCAGTTGCTCTTTCTTTCTCTCTCTCTATCCGCCCCCTACCAAACCTCTCCCAGAAGCAGAAGTAGAACAGAGAGACGTGCAGAATCGAGCGTATGTTACGGTCGTACGTAGATCAATTGTTCACCCATCTTCCTCCTCAAACCCCTTCGGATCATAGCGACCCGAAGGACTGACGATATGACACGCCAGCTTGCTTCACTCATCCCCGCATGCACTCGTAGGTGTATGAAGGAATACACTGTGGGTATATGAAGGCCGTGGCTGTTGCAGGTGTGATTACGAGATTGATGTCGATCAATCTATTGTTGTCGTTGCCTGCTCATATTTCGTCGTTGTTGTTGTTGTTGTTGTTATCGTCGTGTCGTTGTTGTTGTTATTGTTGTCGTTGTGCTGTTGTTGTTGTTCTTGTTTTTGTTGTCTGTTTAGATTGTTAATAATGTTGGCATTGCTTTTTATCGTCATAATGTTTGCTTCTGTTGTTGGAGTTGTCGGTGTTGAAGTCTCATACGAGACGTTTATGGTCCTTCTCCAGCAGAGAAATGTAACAGCATGAAAATGTTCAACCAGACCGAATCGGACGAAAAACGAATTCTACTCACGTCGGATTTGATTTTACGTTAGCCGCAATCACTCTTGGTCGCTATGGCAACGACCCGTTGAAGTTTTTTAGAGCGGCGTTGCAATGATTAGTTTCCGATACTCCGCTGCTACGTATTAAAATCGTAGTAAGAAAACTGGAGTAGCCACATTAACAATTTGTGTTGTGAAATAAATATTTACGCTAGGACTTCAGTGCGTATGTTCGTGTGTGTGTGTGTGTGTACGCTTATGCGCGTTTTCTACAACCATGTGGTCGTCGATCGTGCACTATGAGAGCAAGATGAAACTAGTCGGCGAGCTGGGGAGGCAAGCGGATATATTCCCAGTCGACGGGGATTTCGATGGGTCGGTTGAATACGGTATTCTTCTTTTGTTGTTGTTGTTGTTGTTGCTGCTAGCCGAAAAGTTGAACGAGCTGTCCCCGCTCGTTCTCCATTGCAGGTAATTCTTGCCGTTGTGGGCGTTTACAGACAAATGGCCAAATTGCTGTGGCCAAGTAACTGAAAGCCGCAGTTATCAAATTAGAAGCGTCTCGAGCAGTTGGACTAACTCGTGTGAGACTCACAAGCCCGCTGGTCTTGTATACCTCCGGGGGTGCCCAGGGTACCCAGGCCCGAGGGTAGCCAGGCTCGGTATTACTTTGGCATCACCTCGAAACGTCTGTATGCTTGCCGTTCTTTAACGAGTGGCGGGCCGTTATTAACTGCTTGAAGTGGCTTTGTGGAAAACGCCTGCACCTTGCATTTAGGAACACATAGGTTTATATTCAGAACCGGCCGCTCTCAAATTAGTCGCAGCCGTTTGCAATTTGCAAGGGCAAAGTAAATCCTGTGGGGCGTTAAATCCTCCTCATTTCTTGAGGACGACGACGATGATGATGGTAGTGATAAGGAGAGAAAGTGAGTGAGTGAAGAAAAAGAGATAGTGCAACACCGTCAAGAGCACTAACCGCCATTGACTCTTGACTGCTCATAGGCGGCCAGCGACTTGACGCCCGTACGAGCGTTTGTCTGTCCTCCGTCGCTGGCTGTCCTCCTCCATCCATCCTGATGCTGCGGCTGCTGCCGCTGCTGGTGACGTTAATTTTGTTCTTGTTGATGCAATTGATGCTAATGCTCTCGACGGGGCGATCGGAAATAAGGCTTTCTGACTAAGGAATAGTTTCCATGTCGGTCGTGTTGTTGTTGTTGTCGTCGTCGTCGTCATCATCGTCGTTGTTGTTGGTATTATCCTCTCGTCCTCCAAATAGCCCGTAACATTTCCTTTTACTAATCCATATTTATTCGGATACGTATTTGTAAGCATACGTATCGGTAAACGTATATCTACGAATGGATTACTGGAAGAGCTATGTATGGTGTAACGTAAAAAGGTGTCGTGCTGTTGTTGTTGTTGTTGTGGGGGACGGCCTGAACAGACAAAACAAGAATGAGAGCGGGGACACTTACTTGGGGTGTAAACAGGCTCCACACCTGGCCACAAATTTCCTCTGCTTGACTTGTTAATAGTTTGTCATGAAGAATCATCATTTGTCATTTGTGCTAACAGGCATACCGATTCGTCGAGTTATTCAGCTACTACAGGCCTACTACGTACTATCTTCATTAACTGATCAAATCAACAACGACCGCAGCGGGGTAGGCCAGCCGCAAAAGTCTATCAATTAACTGCGAATAACCATTAACACAATTATTTTCGATCGTTGGATGATATACCGCCTCTGTTGGCGTTTTTATTGTTATTGTGATTATTGTTACATGTTGTTTTTTTAATTATGTTGTTGCCGTTACTCTCCTAATAGTTAATAGAGTAGTAATTGCCTACGCCGCTTGCTAAGCAACCAATTAGCCAAAGCGTTGTTGTCACGCTTTATATTAAGCAAGAGTTATATAGCATCCGTGTTAAGGTGAGAAACAGATTGTTTGCTATAGCCGTAACCGAATACCCACAAAGGGTGCCACCGTCCTGCATGGTCTGTTTTTTTTTTATTTGAGACGCTTCGGGTAATAAATATGCACGTGCATCATTCAAAACTCCAGTGATTTCCAGAAGCAAAGAGAAATCACGTACTACCTTACTATGCCGTGGTATTTCAAAAACCGAAAATCGGCCACAAAGTGGTCGTATAATTTGACAAGGGCACTCAGCACATTGATAAGGAATACGAGCGACAAACCTATAGCATACCCAGATGTGAGGCATACCCTAGCCAACACTTGCAACTCTATATATATACGCTGTACTTGTTTGATTATCTAGATGTTTTGAAGCAGCCCCAAGCAGTCCTAGAACTTATAGTAGAAACAGTCGTTTTCTTGAATGTGCTCTCATCGCTGTAAGTCTGCAAGGAAACTAAGAGAGTTCGACGACAAATGATCAAAGATGCTCTTTTTTGGTACGGCCGGATACGCGCATGGGTCCTTTTTTGTTCTTATCGAGGTCTTACCTTACGTAGACGACTTGGTCATCTGCGTCTGAGCCAGTCGGTTTCGAATCCAGCATGCAGGCCAGACTCAGTTCCTTACCCTCTGATTTAAGATACGAGTGCCAACCATACCATTATGAACGCTGTAAAGTTCACATGAGTGGAAAGGGCAGCTAGCAAGATTTACTCGAGCTTAAAATTGCAGTGGTGGCCGCTTACATAGTAGCTTACATAATATGGTAGAAGGATATTCACAAACAACTGAACCGCGCTAAGGCGTTCTTTCAGATGGGAACACTAGGACAACACTGCCTGGCATGATAGCGTCTTGCTATCTTATTATATATGCTTTACCTTCTCGCAAAGGCATCCCTCCCCAGCGAGGGTCTGAAATAAAGATATTAAATGCTATGGATTGCTGCTTTTAACGAGCAGATTGAGAAATGGGAGTTTTAACTTGCCGCAATCGACGTTGAATTTTACAATATAGGAGCTGTAAGAAATCAGGCGTGAAAGGATCGAAACCGACTACACAACCATGTCGTTACAAACTACGTTTATTTTAAGCTACTCTGAACAAAAAAGAGTTACCACAAGTCAAAGTAACGTCTGATATGAATGAGGTGTGAGCAGAGAACTCTTTTAGCAGATATCATACCCCAAACTGCTTCGACATGCTGTCACTGGGAAGCTTTATGCAGGCCTGCTAGGGTGAATTAAATAGCTGGTTGTCAATATTAGTTGCAAAATGTTTGATTAAAATAAGCAAGATTTGAGTATGAATTGAATATATAATTATTATTAATTAGACTTACTTCACTGGAGGCGAACTATGTATCCGGACGGATTCCCCAGCCCGGGTGGTCCGAGAACTCATCTAATACATCTAATGTATATAATCCACTTACGAGGCGTCACGCATGCCTCTTTCGGGTGTATTTTTAGACAATTGTGCAAAATACCCTTTATTGATATCAGGGACGCTTAGAGTGGCATCATAGGCGGACATGGTCAAATTTTCTAGGGTTTCTCCAATAGTTCTTGTGGGAGCATGATCGCTGACTCTAAGCGGTATATAGTTTATTATGTATTCTCAATGAGTATCGCTTAAAGGAAAATCTGTCAAGAACAGAGATCACACCGGCGACACGCCGCTAGATTACAATCATGACTAACTCGCTAGCCCGCCTAGGCCACGCCGCCATATTTAGATCAATACATTGTTACGCTTCAACCTCCGTTCAACTAAAAAAATTGTTACTCAAATAAAACGCTCATATGACGACGTGTCTGAACATTTTTACACACCAGAAGCCACTGGCGTACGAAGTAACTTGCCATTTTCCAATAGAAGCTATTACTTGTTGAGACGCTTTGCGAACTACAGTAACTCCGTCGGATCCTCCTAGTGTCACGAAAAACAGATGAGACCAGTTTGAGTGTAGTCGATCTGCCTATTGTAGCTAGTATTAGGCTCTGCAAAACCATAGTGACCAATTCATATATATATATATATATATATAACGACAATTGAGTGTGTGTCCAAACGCATCATTCTGTAAATGCAAACTTTCTTCGTATGCATAATTCGACGAGAATTCAATCTTTCAAGCATAATCTAACAAATTGCATTGTTGGTGTGGGTTTTCTTCTGTGTGTTCTCCGTGTGGTGCCTTTTGTACGAACGGAAATCCGTTGCGTAGGGAGGAGATGAACTCACCCGTCCAACACCAAGAAGCTGCCCAGCCGCAACCAGATGCAGACGCCATCAAGATGTTTGTCGGCCAAATTCCCCGCAGCTGGGACGAAAACGAACTTCGTAACCTGTTTGAGGACTTCGGAAAGGTTCACTCGATCAACGTGCTGCGCGATAAGGCCACAGGGAACAGTCGAGGTAAGCATGGCGACAAAACACACTCGCGTGCAGGTACGAAACCACAATGGCTCGCGTTAATGTTGCCGTTATTGTTGGCACGTAGCCTATTGATCGGCTTGCTTATATAGCTGTAATTGATAAAAAAAAGTTAATATTTTAGTGTTTACGGCGATTCTATTAGGGTCGACGTTGGTCTTACTTCAAATCGCAGCAAGCAATCGTTGCCTCCTTCTGTTTAGAGCTATACACCTTCCTTCCGTAGCATCATAATTAAACACACATTAGCTGTGCACGGTCTTGTGTGGGTCTAGCCACCTAAAGGGATCTAGATTCGAGCAGGATGACCGTGAATGCCCACTTTCTTGTTATTTCACAGGGGGCCATCACACCCATTTGGTCTGGGCAGTCGCGACAGCACGAATACAAAGCCTAGTATCATTGCTAAATTGGCTTGAATGCGCGTACGAAGTAGAATTGCACCCAGCGACTGCTTGTCTAATATTGGGGAAAACGGTAGATTGTTGCAGCACGCACTTGGGCGAAGATTAATGATCCGGTCTTCCAATGACGTTACTCACATTGTGTTTTTCAAGATTGCAAGTGATGCGAGACTTCAAAAATTCAATAGACCTGCACATGTATGAAAGTAAACGAGACCCAATGTCTGTTGGCCAAGTCGGCTACTGCTGTCGGAAAAACGATTTTGAAAGAGATACGCTAAAGCGAACGACTACACATATCAATAGGCAACTAACTGTGCGCGATAGATAAATGACTACGGAGAGTTAGCGCCACGCAGTGTTGACTAAGGTAGAAGGTTAGCTAAGGTCGCCGACAAGATCGCACCGAGACTACTAGCTGTTGTCGCATCTAATCGAAAATTAATCTTCCTTTGAAAAGGGAAACCCTTCCACTTTGTGGAGTGGTTGCTGGGGCGGGTCCCGTTCAACCGGAGCGAGCCGATATTCTTAGCCACTGAGAACACACAGTAAAGCGCGGTCTCCAGCTAGTTCTTCTCGGTCCCGGTTTCTCCTACCCGTAAGAGCTCTGACTCAATCATATATCTACCCTATAGAGCCCTTTCTTGAGCGCGCACTCTCTTTCTCTACACTGCTTATACTCTCTACATTTACACTTGTTTCGACCCACTCTTACCAAGGTTAGGAAACATCTCTTCAGGTGGGTCTGCGTCCACGGTCTTGTAGCGACGTTAGGTTTGTCAGGCGTCCGTGCCGCGGCCACAGAATCTATCTACACATAAACTGAAGTGTCTTTCGCTTTGATCTCCAACTAGTCCTGGCGCTCGAACTGTATGTTATTGTGCTTTTGTCCACTATTTCACTATGGACTGATTTGACGACGCATTGTCGTTGTCGGACATCGGAGCATCATCGAATGTCATCTCATCTTTGGACATCGGAGCGGAAACATGACAGGATGACTGAGTTTCCAATTTTGTTGACGGCGGAGGCGGTCACAACAGGGTGCTGGTGCTAATTAGGCACACTAGAATTAAACTTTAAAAAAAGCTGTTTAAAGTCTAGACTATCATCTGTCCCCTACGACTTCGAATCGCCGTGCGGCGCACCTTCAACGTACCAGCTATATTGAGCTATCTGGGGTTTCCTCAAGAGTTCTTGTGGCAGCATGGCCGCTGACTGTTAGCGGCACATGGTTTATCATCTATTCTCAATGACCAAGCTCAATGATAAAGCATCGCTCAAAGAAAATTTGATCAACACCGGGGATCGAACCGGCTACCGGTAGATGACGACCATGACTAGCGCATTAGCCTACTAGACTATGACGTTACTCTCCAAGCGCTATTCTCCAAGCGCATGTGGCCATGCCGATGACGCGCTAATTAATCGAATGCTAAAACAGCTGCAGGCGTTTGCGGCGCGTATGCGCTTTGTTGTGGGGACGCCTTACTGTCACAGAATCCAATTCATCATCGGATGCGATAGGTAACCGTAGTTCATGAGTCTTCGTCTATATATCTAAAGGCCTGTGGAAAAGGCGTGAAGCGGGTAAGGTAAAAGGGAGCAGCAGCTTCTGTTATACATACTACATACAGCAGAGTAAGTCGAACAACCCCAAGAAGCTTTTCATTATTAATATTTTCAGCATCATCAACATGATGGTCACCGTGACGATGACCTCTCCCATCAACATCGTCACATGCTCCTTCGTCCTAAAGCGTGGTCGTGATGACATGACTCACTTATCGATCGTTTGTCAGCGGTTTGTCGCAAGTAAAAAGCCCCCATTGTCATTGACTGGAGCTTGCTGGCAAATTGTGGCCTTTGCTGTTATGTTACCAATATTGCATTTGCACTATGGCTGGTAATGGTGGTGCTGCTGCTGCTAATGTTGCTAATGCTGCCGTTTCTGCTTCGTATTGTATCATAGACTGTATCGACTGGTATAGGTGCAAGGCCAGGGCGGCGACGGGAGACGCGGCTGTGTTGATCCGCCGCTCTATGCCGGTTACAGCAGCTGGTGACTTAACTCATGAATATCAATCAGTCAGTTCGCTATTCATTTATTCATTCAGGCCGTCCCGTTAGCGTTACTAGTCGTCGTCAAGTGAGTACGGGCGGTCGTTGACATTGGCCACTTGCTGCACGATGATTGAAATCGACCGCTAAGTCTAATCGTGTTGTTTACTATGAGGTGCTGCTAGTACTGCAATGACCCGGCCCCTGGCTCGATTCTAGATCAGTGCGTTGTGCGTGGCTGTTGTCTTCACAGCTCTACGAAAGAAAGAGGCAGTAGTTGGTAGTTAAACGAGGCTAAATATGCTTAACCACTAAACACGAACGCCGCGAGTAGACGCCAACCACGAACGAAATCTGAGAAACCCTGGCACTCTACAAATAGAAAACTCGGAAAATTTGTTCCTGAAAACAGGCCAGCTGAGGATTATTTTCGCATGTCCCGTATTTGGGTGTGAAGTCAATTGAGCAAAATCAACATTGCGAATAGCTAAAAACAAATTTCACAACGGGGCGACTTCAGTTTCAGAAACAGACGCCCCAGCTTTTGTTTTTCGTCGTGTTCGCTTTTCATCGAACTCTGAGGTTCTGGTTTCCTTTGATCTTTCCTCCGTAGTTAACCTTTTTCTCACGCATACCTGTTTCTCTCTCATTTCCTCTGCCTTCCTATACTGATGATTCTAATCTATTTGACTAATTTTGCCCTGTTTCGATCAATTTATTTCGTTCTCCTTATCTTTATATAGTCTCACCCCAGTTTTTCTGCTTGTCTCCCGTACGTTCTCGGTCCAATCCGTGATTCTCTTTTGCCGAACTCCACGCGCTCTAAGTTGCTTTATAGCTTTTACTACGTGTACTCAGTGCTATTTTTTCGAGTCGTTTTTCTGTCTCTCCCCGGCATCTATATGTAGCCGCAAGTGCTGTGTCAGCTCTCCCTTTTCTCTATATCTCTCTCTCTCTCTCTCTATATATATATATATATATATATATATATATATATATATGTTGCTGACGTCTCCCCTCATAACGTGTAACATCTTCCATGTTCTGCTCAACAATTGGAGTCGCTGCTGAAAAGTCGTCGACGTAGTTATGTGCCGTGTGATGCGTGTTTGCTCTCACCATGCTGTTGTAGGCAGTCGCGGCAATGGCGCTACCAGCGCCAACGCCTCACCAGAAGTCGTTGTTGTTGTTGTTGTTGTAGGCGTGGGAGTCGAATGATACGGCCGTGTTGTTAGTTGTCTATTTGCGTGTACTTTGCGCCTACTTCCTGCTTCTTCTTCTCCTCCAGCGACGACTGTTCTCGTTCACAACAGTCACCGTGACTGATCTTAGCCCCATCCACCTAAAGCTGCTCGAGCAAAAAAACACCACCCCACTTCTTCTCCTGGCGATGCAGATAGAACAAGTGTTTAAATATATATATTTATATATCTATATATATATATATATATGTATATATATATATATGTTTATATAAATATATATATATATATATATATATATATATATATATATATATATATAAATATAGCAACTGCCACATCATGCAAGAATTCTCTGCGCATAATATATTTAGATAGTCTCTGAAGGGTCGGCAGATCAGCCAGGTTAGCTACAACCGCCAAACGGCAAGCTTTTGTATATTGTTGAACCTGTTACGAGCCTTGGTTATGCAAGTTATATATGCAATAAAACGTATATGTATATATGTATTTCGTCTATTTAAGTACTCTTTTAGCATATATGTAAACCAAAATCGTCAAACACAACGGCTTTATCCGTAGCTCTGGGTAGGTTGTCTGCCCCACCCTAAAGATCAAACTGTCAACTCTTCCCGGCATCGAGTTGTCAAGCATCATTCACCACACTAACCTCCTGATGTGTATGCAGATATATATATATATAAAAAATATTGTAATGATTTATTAATCAATTACAATACGTTTGCACACTCGGCAGTGCTCGCCTATATTCTCTAACACAGTAACATGCTTTTTTGTTGTTGCTGATTTGGCAGGATGCTGCTTCGTGACATTCTACACGCGCAAGGCGGCGCTAGACGCACAGAATGAAATGCACAACATTAAAACCCTACCTGGCATGCACCATCCGATTCAAATGAAGCCAGCCGACTCCGAGAATCGAAACGGTACGTCAATGCGCCTTAAATTACGAAGATCATACCTCGGTGAATACCCAGGACATAATTGTATATCTCGTTGTCGCTTTTATTCAGGTATAATCAATCCAACCATATGAACAAAGCATCTTCGTTAACATTGTGAAAGAGCACTAATTTCACATTCGCAGTGTACTTTGCCGTAGGTTTTGTTCAGCCTACGTTTAAGGGCAAAGTGCGGGAAGAGCCTGCATGCCTCTAGCGACAGTCGATAATTTTTCAGTAGGTAAAAAGAAGGCGACAACACCTAGAACGCCTGGCGACATGATTGGTATTAATTTACTCTGTCGTTCTCGCAGAACGCAAGCTCTTCATTGGCATGCTGTCGAAGGACTGCGGCGAAGCCGAGGTACGAATGATGTTCTCGGCGTTCGGTAACATTGAAGAGTGCACGGTCCTCCGCGACAGCCAGTCCCAGTCGAAGGGGTGCGCCTTCGTCACGTATTCGACGCGTCAGTGCGCAATCAACGCTATTAAGGCCATGAACCACTCGCAGACGATGAAGGGCTGCAGCAACCCGCTCGTCGTGAAGTTCGCCGACACGCAGAAAGAGAAGGATCAGAAGAAACAGCAGCAGATGATCAACAGCATTTGGAACATGGCTAACATCGTCAATCTTTCGGCGGCCGCTCCACCACCTCCGCCACCGACGCATCAAGCTCCAGCAACCACGTATATGGTGCGTATCAAACTATCTCGCGACTTTCGCACTGAAGAGATTTGCAAGCATATGACTTAGTAGTACCATACACCGTCGTCACCAGCCGGATAGGTTACAGTCTGCGCTGTAGAGAAACTTTAGCTTCACACATTTAGTTAGGTATTTCTATGGCTATAATGATAACTTCTAATGTTCTACCACGACATTACCACTAGCTAGTACGTTCCTTGGCAGAGCTATCAAACAGCGATGATAAAGCTCGTTTTCATGTCCAGCACAAAGAGATCACAGCTCTAAAATACTCTGAGATGTCCTGCTGCGTGCTATAACTGCATTGAGGAATCATCCTGTTCATCCTTGCTCAGAGGTTGCCAATATTGAATTAGCAACCTCATTACTCGAACGACTAACACACATAGGTTACACTTGATAAGTCATCAGACTTTTATCTTCACAGGCCACCCAGGAAACTGTTATGTTTTCTCCTGGGCCCCTTCGGGCAAAAGTATCAACCTGAAAGTACAACTTTTTATATTATTGATATAACGAACAGCAACACAAGATACGAAACACGCTTGCCGTGTGCGCTAGCTCAGTTAGAATATCTGCTTCATACAAAACAGCAACTGGCCTATTTGTGGTACAAAATATATATATATATATATATATATATATATCTAATGTGAGCAATCTTACCGGATATGTATTTCTTTCTAACCAAGATGTATTCCCTTGATTGACACAGGCCCAAAACGGCTTCGGTGGATTCGCGCAGGCAACAGCTGTGCCGAACATTGCCCAGTTAGCAACGTTGGTTGCCGCAAATGGAGGGGCTGGTAAGTCATCAGGATACGTTCGCTCTCTTTGATTCGCTTATAGTTTCGTGTGATGTATTCGCCTACCGCTGGCCGTCTACTTGGGGCTCCCCTTCTCAACAAAGACTCAATCACTCTAGTATGGGAGAGAATTTGCGAGGCCAGCTGGGCAACACATGTCCAAGATGTGTTACGACAAATATGTAAACGTAAATATGTGAAAATATATGAATGGGTGCAAATGTGTAAACTTGTATAAATGTGTGAACTGTATGTGCAAACTGGTGAACTGTATGTGTAAATGTGTGCGAATGTGTTCACTGAGACACACTCATTTTCCCCATTATTTTATTCTAGAACTTAAGCATCGTGCGAACGCAGTTCCGTCAATGAACCAAGCCCTGTATTGTATATTGTATAATAAGTACACCTTAGGTGGCACATACACAACCATCCACAGACCACCCGGGCTAACCACCAATTTAGTCCATCTAGTAATTGTGGATCGCATGTGAAGTTATCACCCTCATAAAGAATCCAAATGCTCATGATCACGTGAACGCTCGTCACTCTTTCTGTTTATCTTTGCACTATGCGCCTAATCAGACTGCTTTCCAAACGATGAGTCTTTTTTCCCACTTATTTGCTCCTGCCGCTGCTTCCCCCGTTCTGTTTTTCTGGCTGTCGTCACTGTTAAATTGACCCTCATGTCGCATGTTCAGTACGAGGAAAAGGAATGCACCGAGTTGTCTTTACATCCTAAATGCGCAGGTTTTTCTACTGACGCCCATTGCGCTTCATGTTCCGCCTTACCCCAATGCCAAGGTGCTGCTAAATACATGTCCTCTACACTACGCGGACTGCCAAAAATACCTTATGAACTACATTCTACCCAGCAGCGCTCTACTGACAAATCTATGTCAAATGGTCTAACTATCCATTGTCGTAACCTCCTAGTGGACACAAAAAGCTTAGCCTCTGCGCTACCACCCTTTTACACCTCACTTCTCATACTGCCACTAGTGTGGTGGGCGTACTATTACTAACATATGCGTATAGAAACTGCACTGCACTAATCCGGACATGCAGATCCTGTCACTGTTCTAACAGGTCGGATTCTGAGGTATCCAATAGCCGGGTGGGTGTGGTTGACACAAGCGATGTGTGAAGTGTCCCCTACTAGGGAGCTAACCCGACGGACGGCGAAATGGTATTGGTTGGTTTTGGTATGGGTGGACACGGGTTGGCTTGCTGGTTGGCTACTGGTGACGTCTAGTTACGCTTTCAGGGGTGTCTGCCACTGGACCGACTCAGTACTCGACCGTTACCCCGCAGCCGGCCGCTCCGCCAATGGTTTCGATTAACCACTCGCCAGCTGGCCCTAACGCAACCGGTGGAGGTAAAACCGAATAACCCAACTCACCTAAAGCACACCCAAATCACTAGCAATCTAAATAACCAACGATAGCAACTAACAATCTTAGCAATAGCAACAACAACAACATGATATGGTTCAAGAGACGAAACAACGGCCCTAACATCAACAAAATACAATAATTGCCAAACCAAATAATAACTTGCCAATACTTATATACACGTTTTTGCTGCTTATTCATCAGCGTTCCTACGTCTACGTATGATATATCTGTGTATATTTTAAGTGTGGATGCGCATGCAATTATTATTGTTATTGTTGAATCCACATGATTACTCTTATATTAATATTACATGCTTACGTGGAAATTATAATGTATGTTCGTTAGTGATCAAATGAAGTGTATCTGCCAGGCGCTCCTAAGGCTGTGCTCTACTAATAAGACTGATACTATGACTTATAGTCCTAATCATTCTATAATTTTTTTCTTTAGTTTCTACTTAGTCGCTCTTGCGCACCATGGATAAATCAGAACATTTGAATCATCCACTGTGGAGCTACTAGATTGTGCGGTGGTAGCCGAAAACTTCTCTAAAAAATATCGTGTATAATCAAAAATGTTAAAAATACAAATAGTTACCTTTCAAATGGACACCTTGAGGAGTTTCAGTCGAAAGGTTATCATGATGAGCTTGTAGTACTAAAGTACAGATGTGTCATCTGTGAGCACGACCCATAGGTTACATTACAAAGAAAATGTCGTAGGGCTAAGCTTCCAGAACCTTTCGTGCAACAATTGTGGGCGATTGTACTTTTGGTAGACCAGATAGTAAGGCGCCCTCCTTTGCTAGCCAAACATACTTGTAGCCAAGCACTTGCTTAGTGGACTAACACACATCTGGTCAGTTCAGCGATAACGGGAGCCATCCACTGTATTCTAGTAGTAGAAGAGAATATACGTTAGTTTGCCATTATGCAAGCAGGTATCGATGGACATATGCTACAGTTGCTCCTTTATGCCAATGCTCGATCAGCCCTGCGACCAATAGAAGCACCCGAATCGCATAGAACAGAGCGGCAGTGCATAGGGTCAGCTCACAGAAAGAGCGAATGCATACGAATAAATAAATTAATGGTCACATCTGATCAAGCCGACGAGTGACTGCGCGTCTATGATTGTACTTCGTCCTGCGGACAAGAGGTTACATCGGCAGTGTTCTTGTAAGTATGTGTAAAAAAACAAATGTGCAGTCGACATGCATCTTCGTTGTTGTACACGTCAGAAGAAAGCTGTTTTAATGTCGTGTTTGTTTTTTTGTTTGTTTGTTTGTTGTCATTGTCCGTTCAGATGTGAACACAGCGGCTAACCTGCAGTCGATCGCTGCACTGGCTCAGCTGGCCAACAATTCGACGGCGCAAACCGGCGCCGGCGGCTTCAATCAGGTCGTCATGCAGAATCTGGCGTCGGCGCTCGCTTCGGCTGCGGCCCAGTCGAACGGGTCCTCGTCCGGTAACTCGTCGATGTCCGGCGTCTCGTCGTTGAGTCCCGTGTCGCTGAATTCTCTCGCCAATGGCATGGCTAACCACCATCATCATCACCACCACCAGGGTACGACGCATCGCCTGCTCGGATTGCCTGCAGTGCCGTATCTACCTCTGTAGGGCCAACTAACCTATTCCACCTCGTTGGATATCGCTACAGGCTACGTTAATCATCTCGTTTCAAATATCCTTAAAGGCTACTCATCTCGTATTCAGACCGATTTTTATTTGCTTCTAATTATCCGTGTGTTGTTTTCTATTGTTGTTGGTCGAACCTTGGTCAATATGCTTTGTTGTTTGATTACGCAACGGTTTACAAAAACGTGGCGCGTTGAGTATAGGTCTTCAAAGCTTTTTCTCCAGCGAAAAATTGCTAAATTTCAATTCGTCTACCGTGTCGGTTGTCACTGTGTCTGTCCGTGATTTCTAATGCTCCCGCTGCCCGTAACAAGTTATTTACAATTGTTGACGATTGTCTTCTACTCTGTTGTTCTCCATACCAGATCTAACTCAGACCTATCACCCAGCCACGGTTCCAGCGGCTTCGTTTGTCAACCTGGCCATTCAGAATCCAGCGGGCAAGCAAGTCGAAGGTCCGGACGGTGCCAATCTGTTCATCTACCACCTGCCGCAAGAGTTCGGTGACATGGACCTCGTGCAGACATTTTTGCCGTTCGGTCAGGTGATCTCGGCGAAGGTATTCATCGACAAGCAAACGAACCTGTCCAAGTGCTTCGGTTTCGTGTCCTACGCCACACCGATCAGCGCCCAGGCGGCGATCCAGTCGATGAACGGTTTTCAAATCGGCGCGAAGCGCCTCAAAGTACAGCTGAAACGCTCAAAAGATCAGTCGGGTACTCCCTACTAGAATGACAATGATACGTACTTGCCTTACCTGAGGCGCAAATCACACACAAACATAAAAAAACATAAGTATATATATATATATATACATATACACACTTAAGGATACACGCACAAATATACGTATATACGAGACAGACAACCAGATAACACTGAACATAAACGTAAAACGTTCACATACATATGCTTATACATACATACACCTACACATAAGTTCTGTTGTTCAAACCATGCACGTCTCTCAGGCACTAGGTACAAATAATATTATTTCAAATTACGTAAATAATTACCTTTAGTACTAGTACTATTCCTACTAATAGTTCGAATGCTTCTACCGTAACAACAGCAACATAACCACCACCACCACCACCGCCAACAACAACAACAACAACAACGACAACAACAGCAACAATAACACTAACCACTACAACATATCAAACAACAACAGTAACAACTAAGACAGTAATTAGTACCAAGATCACTACTCCGACGCGATTACAACATGACATCAATTTACGACATCATACCGTTTGCCGACGAGGATAAATGCCGACGCTGGGCGACTGCAGAATGCCGAAACGGAATGCGAACGACCGTAAGCGTTGGGTCAGGTACTACGTGATGAATGCTTTCGCGCCAGGGAGGTCAGCCCGAGCGACTTCGAGGTCTTCAACGAGGTGAAGGTTTCGCACCCTTCCTCCTTCTCGCGAGGTTTTATGCCAGCGCCGGCGGTCACCGCTCATATTGACCACACAAGGCGCCAGGAGAACGTCAAGGACGTCATAGACGGTCAATGGATTCCAGACAGACAGACGTCTCAGTCATCACGTAAAGACGTAACGAGAGAAACAAACATTAGATCCTGTCTAGGAGTAGTGTAGTCTAATGCCTTAATAACGTTAAAGAAAGAGAGAAAGAAAGCGCGCAGTAACCGGGTGGGGTTCTCGCATAGCAGGGGCTCACTCGATTGTTCAAAACAGATTGGGTGGTTGTCTGAAGGCGTTTTCTGCGAAACCAACACCCACATAGCAATGACAGTGCAGCGACAATGTGAATGAGTTAAGCACGATATAGTCGCGTGACACCTCTGTGATGACCATGATGATATTAGTGACTATAATCAGAAGAAACAAGACTGAACAAGCAACAAGTAGGATACGAGAACAATATAGAAGCCGATAGGCATACAGAGAGAAAGAGATATATATATATATATATATATATATATATATATATATAAACACATACATACACATATATATACACTTCATAGTTATTAATATGATAATGATGAATATGATGATGTTGGTACGATAGTTCGTGACTATGACGCTTATGACGCTGCACTGTACGTACAATCGTACAAATGCTAGCACACAAATGAGCGGAACGCATCGAGTCAAGCTGGATGGAGGAAGACGCTGGAAGGGTCGGCCGAAATTAGACAGTGACTTCGAATTGACTGACGCGAGGTGCTTGCTATTCATGCGGGACCGACCGAAGGCTTCTTCTCTCCCTCCAACTGGCAACGACCAACTATTTCGACGGGGTTGACCCCCCGTTGCTAACTGCCGAACATGTTTGCCGGCGTGCTCGATCAACCCGATGCACGACGTGGACATAATATTATATTGTGTAGAGGTGTGAACCTTACCCCTCGTTTCATCTTGAACCGCGTTCGAGACAGGGCCAACCTGTTTACCATAAGGGTTTATTTTTTGTGTATCAGAAGAACGAAGCTTGTGGGACTATACATTTATATATATATATATATATATATATATATATATACACATACATACATATATATCATAATGCTCAAAAGTAATATATATTTTCTATAAGTTGTCAATGATGTCAACTGACACTGTTGTCTAAACCGAGTGAAACACAAAGCACTAAGGGGATAAGATGTTTTTCATGAAAGATGTAACGCGTACGGATCGCAACTAAGCGAACAATGTGTGACCAAGTTCGACGATCAAAAGACG
The DNA here is from genome assembly GCA_003439945.1 of Dermanyssus gallinae. Taxonomy (NCBI): domain Eukaryota; kingdom Metazoa; phylum Arthropoda; class Arachnida; order Mesostigmata; family Dermanyssidae; genus Dermanyssus; species Dermanyssus gallinae. Next base: position 398,346 of record QVRM01000484.1, read on the forward strand.
AACCGCACGATATCTACATATGAACATAGATATGATTTTGTTTGAGGGGACAAGGGGCCGCAATATCAATTTCCTCTTGCCTTTGGATCGACGACAACAGATCGGAAATGCCGTCGACGTCAATTAACACAGTCTACTAGAAACCTACCCCTTTGCTTACTCCATCTTGTTTCGTTTGGCAATTTTGCTCGACCATCGCCGCTAGATCTAACTTTCTCTAACTCCACCACCGTGAGTTCTTGTTTTCAAGAGATCTGATGATCGCTTCAGAGCGTGCTAAACTAGAAAAATTGGCAGACCTGTGCCGATAAAAGCGCGCGATGGTTCGTGGAAGAAGATTCGGTGTGGGTCCGTCCACACACCTTGTTATACAACCTTCATATTACTAGCCGAACGGATATACACATAGGGATCAAGTGTTGGTAGCAAGCATCAGCAGCAACAAAAACAACAACGTCAACCATGCAACTAATTAATATCATCTATCTAACAAAACCAATAACATCACAACAGGAAGAACGACAAAACCAACAGTAACAGCAACAACAACAACAGCAGCAACTACAAAAAGGAATAATATTAATAACAATCATAAGTACTCATACAATCTTACTATAATAGCAAAGGGCAGTAAGGCAGACAGACGTAAGGAGTGATCGACGCAGGATGTCGAGAGCAAGGCCACAAGAGGCGGCTGTCATCATTACCACCACCACCACCATCATCATCTCACTTACGAATAACAGTATTAAGAACAGCAGAAGAAGGCCGGCCAAGCGCTCTGGAAGCGTGCAATAATAATAATAATATTAATAATAACGATAATTATATATATATATATATATATATATATATATATGTATATATATATATATATATATATATATATATATATATATATATATATATATATATATATATGTATATATATATATATATATATATATATATATATATGTATATATATATATATATATATATATATACATATAAGTAATAATGAGAGTAATGATCATACTAATAATGATAGTTATAATCATAATAACCTGTCTATCTGTACTGTGACCGACGTACGGCGACACCGTGATCAACCGTGATCGCCGTATGCCATGGTATTGAGAGTGGTGGCTGGCTCAGCTGAATTCGTCGAGCCGCCCAAAACGCTGAACCACCGCCTGGGTACCACGGAAAGGAGACGATAGCCATGAATGAGCTCGACCACCACCACCACCACCACCACAACCACCATTATGATGATGATGACCACCACCTACTGAAGACGTGACGGGATGAACGGCACTTACACCGTTGCCCCCAGCCAAGCGCGCAACTCGGACGCACGTCACGGATCTTCCGGCACATGCCTACCGGTGATTTCTCTCTCGGTACAGCAGGTGGACGCCGGTTTCAAAACAAGCTAGATGCTTGAGGAAGGATCTAGCGTCGGGAGATCCTAGATGACGTTGTGTGACGGATGCAGCGTGCGAGTTCTATGCGCTGCCGGTTGTGCCCAACCACGCACCCCTCCCCCCCCCCCAACCCCCGCCACACATACACACATTCACAAACAGACAGACAGATTCATTCAAGCAGCCAGACAGGCTGCAGATACACACACCCACACGCAGCGACACAAAAACAAACCAATCTAGTCACGAACGAAACGAATTATGCTCATCTTCCCCAAACCCCCATTCCCTTCTTTATTTATGCGGCTCGACGTCAAGGTGTCGAAGGTGGCAGACTTGGAATCGTTTTGCTACCCTTCACGTACACCTTACGTGTCGTATCGCGAAGTTCAGATTAGCCAACAAGCATAGACAAACAAAGGCTCGAGCAACTCGATAGCAGCAGCAGCAGCAAGAATAAAAACATCAACAACATCAGCAAAGACAACAACAACAAGAAAAATATAGAGAAAAAAGCGATGACAACGATGATGATGATGATGATGTTGAAGATGATGAAGAAGAAGAAGATAACAAAAAGGAAAAAGAGCATCGCGTACACTCTAGAGAATGAGAGCGAGGGCGACTTAAGGCCGCCGGATCTCTCATCAGGTTATTTGGTTTTCTTACCGTAATTTGGCCACGCGTCATCGCGGCACCTTTGCGAGCTGTGGAGTCTTTCGAAACGACCGGAGAAGTTGGTAGCGACATTCGGACAGGCAGAGGGTGCATCAAACGTACAACAACAGGGCATCTTTCATCTTGCCCTTATTTAGCTGCGCGACAGTGAGCGTTTATCTGGGCGCTAGTGTGTGTGTGTGTGTGAGTGCGTGTATGTATGCATTTGTGTATGGACGTATGAGTATATATCCGTTGATGTTCGAATCTCTCGTCTCGGGCGCTTCGGACGCATGGACGGACGCATGTTGTCTTGCGTGTCGACTTTCTCCGCTCACGGCTCACACTGGCGCCGCGATGTACAACGTATTCGTCGTACACTAGTGGTATTTAGTACTTTGGGTAGTTTAGTTATGGCATATCCTTTCGTGTGATGGAAGCTCGTTCGTACTTGCGGCTTAACGATACTGTGTCGGTCACTGTCTTCGTGGGGTTCTGCCGCCGCCGCCGCCGCGGACATGAAGGATCCGTCCCGTCCACTGGCGGGCAAGGGCCATCGTCAGAAAGTGACGCTTGGCTGATGAGTCCGTCGTCGCCGGGAGTTGGCATCCTCATCATGTAAAGGGGAGCAGCTGGCGGTGACCTCGCGGAGACTGTCGGAGCTGGGGACGACCGGGTTAGTGAGTGTGGAGACCTGCGGCGTCTCCTGCAGCTCCCTGTTTGTCCCCCTGTGGTGTGGGGTCTCGTATGCGTATGAATGACGATCATTATGTCTTCCCGCGTCCGCTATTGTCGCCGCCACCGCCGCCAACGTTGACGAGATCGTCGCTGACGACGACGACGACGATGATGACGAAGAAGAACAACTCAAGCTGAGCCTCTGGAGCTCAGGAACTCGTCCTGCAGGTCGAAGTCGTTGACACCTCCGAGATGGCGATGCGGTCCCTCACCGGCCCGGGGCGATTCCCTTGCTGGGAGCCTGTGCAGCGACTAGGCGGTACGTCCGGTGGTGTACTATTGTATGCGCGTGAGTGTGGTCACCTGTTCACACGTTCGATCACGTGGAGGAAGCACGGGGTGCAACTGCACCCCCTGCCTATTATCCGGCTGAATAATAGCCGGTTGCCAGGACCAATAAGCTGCTGATTCAAACAGGTAGTAGTAGTAGCAGCAGCAGCAGAAGGTCCGTGTTCCGTCGGAACTCCGTCTCTCCACAAACACACACACACAGGCGGAGTGGCCGGCCGACCGGAGCAGCCGGTGACCTCCATGTCCAGTGTCCTTAGTGGCATCCCTATATTCCATTTCAAGCATCAGCGATTGTCGGCCACGACGACGCATGCTGCTGCCAGCGTGCGGCAATTTGGCCAGCAACCTTATCTGCCCATTCCTTCCTACTCCTTAGGCTCTCTCTCTCTCTCTCCATCTTTCTCTATATATAGACATATATATATATATATGACGCATATACATATATATGCACACACATGTATATGCATAGCGAACAGTGTCTAGTGTAATACTTACCATCATTATGTGTGTATTTGTATGTGTCTGTGTAAGCGTACGTGTGTGTGTGTGTCTGCATCAGCACGATCTTTTGTCTCATCGTCTGGTAGTTGACAGGCGGCGTCGTGCGACGGTGGGTGCGACAGAGAGGCACGATACGATGATGTCATTGCTCACAATGGCGCTAGCGTGGCCCGCCGTGTGTCCATTCCGGCAATGCGCGACGATGCGCCACTGTGACAGGCCAGACAGACAGACAGACAGGTTGACGCAGGCCACTCTGTGCAATGGCATCATCAAACGCTCCGCTTGGCTTGCACTGTGTGCTGAATGCAGAGCGTGTCTACATGTGGGTGTGTGTGTGTGTGTGTATGTCTGTCTACTCTGGTGGGGTTTTGTTTTTCCCTATCTTTTTCTTCTACTAGACTTGTGTTGAACACACTCGAGCGGGCTGATCTCTGTCCGCCTCGATCTGTTCGTTCGATGTCTTTGGTGACGAAGAATGACAAAAACAACAACAGCAACAACAACAAGTGTCCCGTTTTTGTGTTGCGGTTAGCGACGACCGGCGGCCGCCCATTCATTTTGTAATGTAACTAAGCGCTACGACTATTTATTCTATTTGACAAAACAAAAAAAGAGTAACATTAATAAAATTTATTTTTACAAGAGAACGATGATGCGTCTTGTTTCTTTGCTTCGTCGACGCAAGCACAGCACGTTTCGGCAGTGCCTGCTTTAGAAGGTTGCCTGCCGTCGCAACGTTTGTACTGACTTTGTTTTAGTATGCTATCTTGTATTCATTCTCTAGTCGCACTCTGGCTTTTTGCCTCGTTTAGGTTAGATTTATTCTGGAATGAGCATTAGAAGTACCATGTATATTCCACAGGAATGCGCACGTTATGGAGATGAGATTACGAATGTCTAGGCACAGTGCCAATGCCCACGCATATTGTGAGGCCACTTTGCTTTGATATAGAAGTCGGCGTCACCGGCAAACCACAGCAAGGTAAGACAACATTCAGCCATACACTAAAAGATAAACACACAGCATGTTTTGCACTTAATATCACAGAAAAGGGGGCGAGCGGTGATGCCTATGTGTCTAATCAGTCATTGGTCGCTACTTATTAAGAGCACGCAGTTATAAAAAGTGTTTTTTCATTCGACCGTCGTCAGTGTGCGAGCTTAGAGGAGACTAACGAGCAAACAACATAATTTGCCCTTTTATTACCATAATTTATTTTACGATCATGACGAGTTCTAGATGTAGGTTTTTGTAGGTACACTATGTGTGCAATGCCATTTCTATCTTAGAGCAATTTTCTTACTCATTGAAAAGCACAACGATTTTCCTTGCTTACTCTAACCGTGACGCCGACTCCGTTTCCACTCGACAAAACCCGCCAACGAAATAGTTCCGAGGAGCTACAAATGAGTTAAAGGCGGCAACGGAGGTCCTCGCCGGAAAACAGCCAGAGAAAAATAACTCGGTACGACACATCGACCAGTTTAACCGTAGTTATCTTCTGTGAGACTATACGAACTATGTTAGGGCCATCCCAAAGGGGAACCCCGCAGGCTACAATATTATTCTTTTACCAAGGACGTTGACTATTGAGCATTTCGATGTTGACGATTTGTGACTGAAATGCGTTGATTCTTCCACCACTGCCTAGCTTTAAGGCCTTCGCACACTCGGAATGGAGGAGTCTTTCTGCTGGTCGGCCTCCGTGTCAAATGGCCGACGTTTCTACCGACCGAAAACAACATCATCCTGTTCAGTACCTTCTATCTATTAGGCTGAACAGTAGTGACAGCGGTGACTTCGTTGTGGAGATCTTAGAAGTAATTAGTCGCGCCGTAGAAATGATTACAAGTTATTTACCAAATTCCTTCGTTTTTTTAGTTGTTTTGTAAGGCTAATGCCCGTGTACGGTTTTTTACATGTCATGGCCGATCTTTAATCCACTCCGGGATTTACCTTGTTTAAATGGGAACCAAGAAAACCAATTTAAGAGTGGGCGGTTTGGGTCTTGAACCCAGGCCTCACAAATGCAAATCAAAGGCTTTGCCACTAAGCCATCTTGCTCGGCTTGAACTGTAGGCGTGATACTTCTGCCTCTTCCCAGGCAGCTTCTATTTGCGAACTCATTGAGTTATATGAATATATATGACTCCGTCTTTACCAACGTTTTGCTCGGATGGCGGTGGGTCTCGCAACAGTGCATATATGGGTGGGTTCTCGGTAAATGCATCGACGTAAATACGTTACGCATGAAGCTCTGCGCGTGTCCCCCAACTATCTGCTAGAAAAAATGCCCTCCCATATCTCGATACAAGGATGTGTGTCGTAGGTGTGTCGCCTACACATAGGTGTACACCGAGAAAAAGCGGTTACCGAAGTGGTTTGACCCATATTGCTATCGCGATAGAGCTCATGTTTTTCAAACCTAATTGTGAGCCTCACTGCAACTTTAAAAGGATTTTACGTTCTCTAGTTGTCATGCATTCTCTGACCGCCTGCGTCCACACGACGGGTAGCACATCCAGTGGGGTTGCGTGAATTATGGGGTGAATTCGTTGGGCATCTGTTGTCCTAACAGACAGATGCTTCAATCTGCCTTAAGGAAGTTGGAAGTTTGACTGAGGTGCTGCAGAATGATAAAATTGTCGGACATGACCTTATCCGAACTGAATGTATAGAAGCGACAGTTTTCCTTTAGCCCCTTTGGACGGCAATATTTAACAAGTGCCCAAACGCAGCTGAACTTGTAGTAACTTAGTCAGAATTCTTGCTCAAGGTTATCCCTGAGGTAAAGGGGACCCGCTCTGTCTAGCCTGTTAGTGGGCATTTTTAAGAAATTTGGGTCGACCTAGTTTTTACCTAAGGCTCAAGAAACCATCTCTCGAAACGTTCGGCGATGACCGCATACCAGTTGCTTTTAGACGATGTGAGGTACTCGGTCACCGTCAAGTTTCAAGCCGTGTACGCTATATCTGTAGACATAGACCCCAGAGATGTTATCATGGAGAAGCTTGTCGCTGCGGGTGTGAGCCCACGAAGTTTGCGGATCATCCCTAAAAGCAACGCTCTCATCCTAAATTACAGCATTTAGGTACACCAGCCGTTCCCGCGAACCTGCTACCCTCAGGGCGATAATTTCAGGTTCTTATTCAGTGACCTACCGGGTCTCATTCATAATTGATGACTACATCTCTGTCCGCACAACGTAATATGATGACCTCGTGGTATATAATAGTGTCTATGGATCTAAAATTAGTCTGCGGAGGCTGGAGACGTACAGCGATTACAGCCTTTAACGATTAACTTCACGCTCAGTAAAGAAGCTTTAGTGCTGTTCAACTTGAAGGTCACTTTATTGACATAGTTGGAAATACCTATCGGCTCAACAGTTTATCGCTCTTGACACGCTGTAAGCAATGTTGCTTAAGATAATTTTGTGTCTTCCTAGAAGCGCGCATAACTTATAGTATGTCGAGGATGACGTCGTTTACCGAGGGTCTTTCAATTTACGCCTACGCTTCACTAAGAATTGCATATGAGGTTCAAGCAGAATATGAGAGAACTACCAGAAGGGTTTTACAGAACGCCAGCAAAGTTGTAAAATGCATAGCTGGAACCGCTCTTCGAGAAGCGCTACAAACTTCGTACTGAACTCGGCTGAATGACTTATGCGCTGTGTGCCGCGGTGCACTTTGTGATCGTATTTACACTAAATATCATACTCATTTATGTCGACCAGTGCCAGCTGGTTATATTTCCTGGCTAAATATTTTCATATAAAAGATTCCATAAATGCAAATACAACGTATTCTATATACGTGAACTGTTTAATATACAAAAAAATGTTATAATAAAATACAGCATCCTTTACATACATTAGAAGGGACTTACGTCAAAAGACGTCACACAAAGTTCGAACTAATTGTATTGCAGACAAATAATTTATTGTATTATTAACGACACAGGGGGATGCCTTTCGATTGTTTAGTTTCGCCGCAAAGCAGAGCTTATTTGCCTTTGCCCAGTTTCTCATATCTATGTGTTGCTTAGCGCATGGCTTTAGTAGAACTGTAGTAGTATAGTGTCAATATATTCAGACTTCTTAATTAAATGGGAGGACCGCATTGCTTTATACCTTCTTTTTATGTAAATATTATTTTTCCCACGACCTTTCTACGTAAAGGTGAACTCTGTATCTACGCATTTTCAAATTATTTAGGCGTGGCGTTTGAAGGGTGCTCTTGGATTTTGCAATATCACAGTTGTCATAGCTAATCAGGCCCTACAGAATGGCTCTATGAGCTGTCAGTACAGCTTTTTCATATAAAAGTATATAAGTGACGACAAAACACAGACACGCATTACTTAGTTTTGCGTAAAAATGTATGCCACCTAGCATTATGACGAAACAATAGCAAGCGCTTTAGTTTAACGCAATTGCGACGAATTTTGGTTCTCGGTCTTGTCAAGTTTTATGGGTGATAAAGACCGCGGTCCAAACAACGGAAACAACAAGTACTTGTTCTCTTAAAACAGCCTTAACTGCCAGATTAGTTTGTTAGGCAAAAATATTATATATCCGCAAAAATTGCACAGATTACTAATATATCTAATTGTTGCCTAGAGAAAGCATCGGGTTTGTACTGAAACGATTGGGGCGCTACGGCGCTTCAGCTTGCCTGCACACAATGCAGAGCCACAGGAAAGTAATAACGTGGTTATCGGCTAATTATCGATCCAATTGAGCCTCTTTAATGCCAACACTGACATAATGCTATTTCCTTGATACACGAAACTAGCAACTCTTGTATCAACCACGCTGCATTGCATTTTACATAATTAGGGTTAGATCCAGACCGGTATATCATTTAATATAAAAGTCGTGTTTGACGTAACCTCGCTTCGCTGCAGTTTGTTGATCCACCGAGAGAATAAAAAACAGTATGCGTGATTTGATTGAGTCCTCCTGAGTTGAAAACACGGTAGTAGCCTATATGAATACCTGATCAGCCAATTTCACATCGGGTTGCATAGTTCAAAAGTCAATGTCTCCATCGCACAGATTGTGAATCCTAGCACTAGGAGACTAGTGCGCTAGTCATGGTTGTCATCTGCCGGTGTGATTTTCTTTGAGCGATGCTCATTGAGAATAGATGATAGACCATACCGCTGAAAGTCAGCGGCCATGCTGCCACAAGAACTATTGGGGACAGAATGTTTTTTTTATTCAAGACTCATCCGCTTGTAGCCAGACAATATGGTGCATTTTTTTCTCCCTATTACTAAGGAGTGAAGCTTGCGGCCACCAAAATGAATCCCGTTATCGAACGCCCACCAATGCGAAAGTCTATATTGTTCAAATACCTTTTCAAGTTTGCTAACTATGTTTGAGATGGAAGAAAATTTTACGTTGCAGATTTTACCAGATCTTGACAAATATTAGTTCAGTTATTGTTCATGAACAGCTTCGACGTACCACGCGTCACTAAGATACTAAAATGTCTGACGTGACGATCGGCAAACACAGACAAGATGGTACTTTTTTGCAAAGACTGACAAAAAAGCACAGATGGCTAAGAGCCATGTCTGCTTTCAGTAATTCTGGAACTGGAGCCGCTCATCATATATAAACCTCCGATAACCTAACGGAGGCCTTAATGTACAAGCGGCTAGTCCAAATATCGCACAACTTCCTCCCGGTTCCTCTACAACGCTCGCGACCAGTGACAGACGCTCGTTTTAGTTATATTGTAGTGTAACATTGTAGTATAAGCGCACGTCTAACAGCATCCCGTCATCAATGCGTTGCTGTGAAAAAATACGTGTTCCCGGCGTTGAGCTACCTTATTGGTACAAATGCTGCCGCGCAGGGACTACGTACATACAGTATGTCGTGCACCGCTCGTCGGAGAGAGGTGCCGTCAACTTTGGAACACCTGCATTAACTTAAACGGTATATTATTTAGCTGTATCAAAAACTAGACTTGTGGTGGGCAAACGTGTGCTTGGTGAGATGCGTCGTAATAAAAAAATGATTTCTAGTCAAAACCTCCTAGCGTCTTAAATACGACGGGTACGAAGATGAATTCGTGGCCTGATTGCTAGACATATGTATCTTGAGCCATTACTATAAGCATCGCTGGTACTGATGGCACCCTGAGTCCGGCGAAGGCTCGCCGCCGCTTCAGGTTGGAACCTCTATAAAGTGGCGGCATGGTCTAGGGGGCCAGTACGCTCAATCTGCTTATGAGTATCTGAGCCCCTTTCGCATCGTGCTCAAATCTAAGACCATTCCATCGTGCACGGTTTGCACCATCTTGCGAGTACAGGCCGCGGCACCACTACTTCAAACCGCGTCAAGATCATTCTGCAATATACTTAGCCTGTCAAGATTCTGTTAATATTGCCATAAGATACGGTTGTGCATTCGACGTGTTCTTCATGCAGTTGTTAAGCAAAAACTTCTCTCACCTGGCTGCCGATGTGGTGAACTTCTACGACACTCTCCATAGTCTAAGCTCTATTTGAAGTGTTGGCTATACTTGTATAAACTTTATAGTACGCTGAGTCTCACGTTTCGAGAAGCCTCCACTAAACCCCGTTTAATTAACGGCTTCGGTTTTCAGCACAGTGTCTCGATAAAGCCGCTTGGCCAATGCCTCAGCTGTTTAGCAGGTGTTTCTACGTCGACGTCGACCGCATTGGTACTAGCATTCAAATTAAGGTACACTTGGTAGCGACGCCGAAGGTGCGTTTATTTAAAGCAAAAAAACTGTCTATTACGACTTGAGGGTTCTGGGCTTGGGCACTCCCGCACCGTTGTAAAGCACCGAGAGGCTGCTATTTGCCATCACACATTCAGACGCCCCCCACCCCACATATAGGGACTTCGTTGCCGTACCTTGCTCGAGGTCTCTGAGATGGCTCGCAGTGCTGATGTGACACGTGTAAGACGTAGCAAGCCAGTATTGACACTCATTGCAACAACGCTAAACGCCTTAAAATAGGTTCAAGGTCTCCCTGCATTACACCCCTGATGGCATTGTCTGATGACTCGCGTCATAATTTTATTCTGGTGTTAAGTTTTTTTAAACTGTCATGATTTGCATCCACTAGACGCCAACGCATCGGCGAACGAACTCGGGCGTCTGCAACTGTGTAAGCGGCGACACTGACAACACTGGAAGTAGCACGAGCACGTTTCCTGTAGAAAGCTGGTCTATGCCATATCTTATCTAGCACCACCATACAGCTCGCGCATCAACTTGCTTGCTCTATTAATGCGCTATCCTAAGGTACCTTCTAAGCCATCGCCGCCGCCGCCGCCGCTACCGCCGCCAACACCACTTGATCATTGAACTCAGTCAACCTTTTCTCGAATCTGTCGACTGTCATGTATAATTCCGTGGCCATCCGCGGACCTACGCTGGCGAATTCTGGCTTTCCAGTCACAACGATTGATTGCACTACACTTCGTAACGTTAGCACGTCCGAGCGCATTGACTTCCTAAGCGTTTTCTTCACTCTTCTAGTGAGTCTGCTCTACGTTGAACAAATATCAGATACCCGTATTTGGGTAACATCAGAAACACGCAACCTGCATGCACTGTTTTCAGTTGTGCGCCAGCACAATTGTTGCCGAATACGCTATAGCAAGACCAAATATCCTCAGATCAACAAAATAGCACGTGTTTCATTGTCAGCACTATTACTGCTACTACTGAGCAACATTACTAGATATTCATTGCATTTAGCGTATATAATGCTCTGGTATAAGCCTCTCTTAGCTTGTTTTCGTTCCTATTCACCCTCTTGATCTACTCTACCCTGCACCGCCGACCCGTCGCTATGTGCGATAGCATCACGCCACGGCGTCGTGGCCGTCGGTTGCCGCCGGGCTGAGTGATTGCCGGTTGCATACACGGTGCATTGGCCTCCAGAGAAAGGGAGACTAATCAACTGACAACTGCTGCTCTTAAATTAGTAGTACCGACGGCCCTTCTAAATACGGTCTTACGTCTTAGCGTTATATCAATGGATGATGTCGATATTTATAAAAAGCGCAGAATTTCCTGATTTACGAGCCAGTTCAACCGAATTGTCATAAAGCCACATTCTCTCACGCGACCATGCTCGTGTGGCACGGCAAAATGAAGTTTCTTTTCTAGGAAAAGTTTCTTAGCCTAAAAAAACCTGCGGTTGCATTTACTGCTCTCTAGGGCGCTTCTGTCTGGCCTTATTCATCGTCAAATAAAGATCCATGTTATATATTTTGTATAGTCTCGAGGAAAAGTGAGCAATAAACAATTCCTAGCATGGCGTCTTTGTTATATCGTGGAAAACGCAAACAAAAAAAAAAACAGTTAGTCTTGCTACTTGCCATATATTGCCGGGGTACGTTATGTCATAGTTCGTTTACCCTAACGAAACTGCTAAATAGACAGGTGTCGGCTAGTGATGTATTTATCTTCTTCCAAGCCCTTTCGAACTATGGAAGTGTATTCCGGCCCCACCGTCATTGTCACTTCCTGCATACACGTGGGACATATGTGGCTTTTTGAGCCGTCTTGGCTAAAAAAATTGGTTGCCTGTATTGACTTTCTGAATCTCGCTTAAAGGTGCATGTGTAAAAGCGCACATGCTACTATGACAAGACGAATACTAATGGCGGATAGATTGAACTGTAATACATTTTTCAGTAACGACTAATTATTCTTCAATGTAAAAGGTGGTTACAAATGTTGTCTATAAATATGACGAGTACTGAACGTATTTATGCTGGCCGGAGCAAAAGGAAAAATAAAAAGGTCACACAAATAAAAACGTATCAATCTCACCAACTCTCCAACAAATTTATAATTAAGCTCACTCCTGAAAAACGGCAATGACAAAGCTCGACAATGCAACAACAAACAGGTAATAACAACGTAGTGTTTATACAAGGTTAGAGTTACGATGTCCTAAACAACATTTTTCGGGCTGACCCTCAGCCAACATTTAGCGTCCATGGGACTACTTTCGCATTGCTTCGTAAGACGGACCCTATAAATGCAAATGTGCAACAGTGGGGCACTGCCGGTCCGCTCGACAGAATGACGGTGTCCTAGCTTTGGTAGACTAGCAAAGACAGCTGGAGTTCCCCAGGGTTCCATCTTTGGTCCTCTTTTATGAAGTTTGGCGTACGTCGATGTCCTGCGCTTAAGTTACCTACCAGAAGGGACAGAGCTACTAGCGTATGCAAAGGACCTTGCGGTTGTAGTATAAGGCGGCACCCCCCAGCAACTGGAGCTTAGAGCCAATGACGCCCTGGCCGAGATTTCCGTCTGGATGAGGGGAGCAGGTTTGACGCGGGTTTCTACCAAAAGCGAGGGAGTTATCCTGCTTGGCCCAAGACGGTGTTTTCTCCCAAAGCCAATCTTGAACGGCCAGGATATTCGGGTAATTCAATCAGCCCGCTATCTGGAAATGTACCTGGACAGAGGCCTGCGAGGAACACCTCTGCGTACAAACCTCAAAAAGTAAAAGATCTTGTATTCAAAAACAGTTTGTACGTTGAATATCTGAAAGATAAACCTTATTTCCTTAAAGCTACGGGGATTTACGGAAATGAAATACATACATATTGTTTATTTCGCAATAATTTTGCATTTCAAGATGGTACATAAATACAATACAATCATCATTATATACAATTTTAACACTTTAGCGACCGTCCCACCGGGCAAGAAAGTGCAAAGACCGCCGATGCGACTGGCAGCTCGCTGCGTGGTATTTAGCGCATACCTGCGAGCAGAACCGGCAACGACATTGATCGCCAACTTGGTGAAATCCTTGAGTTGAACACACCAAGTGATGATAGCCATGTACAATTTACCTTGTGTACACGTGCCGGCTAGTGCATGCCATTCCCTCCCAAAGCTCCCTGGTGAGGTACACATCTAACTGCGCTACCTCAGCCGAGGCCTCGGTCACTTTTCCCTGCCACTCCAACAAAAATTGTTGAAGTGGCATTGTAATAGGTGACTTAAGCCTGACTCTGATTATTTCCACTGCCGGTCCGCAACCCGCTAGCAGGTACACAAAGCGATTCCTTGCCGTGCGCGGCAAGCAAAGAACGCGCTTCATATATATTGTGAAGCATCTTTCTAGCTGCGCAAAATTTGCGGCGGAAAGATGGCCCCACACCCTGCCAAGGCTGTAGCTCAACATTGGCACAATCTTAAGCTCAAAAAGACGCAATGCAGCACTCAGAGACAGTCGTCGAAGATCTCTCACCTCTGTGTGAATAGAGGCAATAGCCGCCCGACACCTGTCGCCGATGTGCTTAGTAAAGGTCGTTCCCGTATAGTGCAGTCTCAGACCCAAATACGGGAAGGAGTTGACAAACTCCAGCGGTTGGCCACAGCAGGGTATTACGTCTGCTGCAGCCAATCGACCCCCACGGCGAAACTTAATGGCTTTCGTCTTCCGCGAATTTATTTGTAGGCCCCTACGGTGAAGGTAACCTTCTACGTCGCCGACAATACGACGAATGGCACCGCGGTCCCGGTGGGCCACTACTATGTCATCCGCGTACATAACGACGACGGCGTTTCTAAACTCCTTCCGCACGTGGCGGGCTAGGTCTGCAATGAGCAAAGAGAAGGCTAGGCAACTGAGAGGGTCCCCTTGAGGGGTCCCTACGTTTTGCCTCAGCTGCAAGGTGTCTTCGCCCCTTATGTTTACTTCAAGGCGGTCTTCAGCAAAGAAGCTGGAGAGCACTCGTAGAAAAGAAAAGAACCACCCACCCCAGCATGTCGAAATGAATCGACTAGTAAGTGACGGGGAGCTTTGTCGAAGGCCTTGACACAATCAATAAAGACGGCGTACAAGTGGCCCCCGGGCACAGCCAACACCCGCTCAACTTCCGACTGGAGTACGTGGATCGCGTCCTGTGTACCTCGACCCTTCCTGAATCCGAATTGCTCCGGAGGTAGGGTCTTCTCCACAGTTGGAAACACCCTCGAGATAATCAACTTGGCGAAGATTTTCTTAAGAGTGCGTTCCGACGCGATATGACGGAAATGAAATAGGCTTTATCCAAAATTGGCTTTATTTATTGGGTTAGTGCCTCACAATTGACCTATATTTCAAATGATACGTGGGTGATGTACCTATTAGAAGCAACATATATTTATTTTATTGATATGTCCCGTATGCTGCATGTGCGGAGGCTAAATAAGCGTATAGATGTCTATATACATATAAACAAAGTTACTAGATAACAATGATGAACCTGCTGATTTATCAGTGAAGTGCTCTTAATTAAATCTGCGGAAGTTAAGCCACTATCATTTGTTCCGTAGTTGCAGAGGTATCTATCAACCATTTCGGCAGAGGTCTAGTTAATAAATTACATAAATAAAAAATGAATAGGTACTGAAATTCATCTAAATGCTTGACTCAAATACTTCCAAATCATCGACACACTCCTTGGGATCAATTTTCTTGCAGCCAATCATTGACAACAGCGTCATTGTGTAATCGCAATACAAGTAGCACGTTGGATATCATGGCACAACCATTGAAGTTTTGTTATTGCCTAACAACAATATCGAGTATATCAGTCCCCGCAAGTGAGATTTGGCAACGACAGGGTGCTACAGCTGTACGCACAATCAGTTGGCCTTGATGGCAGCCGATGATGGAAGGTTCTGCGTGCTCGTCACGTGCTCCCCGGGTACGCTCGTCTGTAATGCAAGTAAATATAAATAATAACAGTAAACAATTTTAGAAGAGTGTATAATACACAATAGTTACATGTCACTGTCAAGGCAGTAAGCCGTGTTACCATGCCGCTAAGGTTTTCTCTGGTTACACCATAGGTATGGCTTGGAATACTCGAAAATCGAAAGACTATGTGCTAAGTTGGTTTAGTACGCACGTTGCGTTTGCAGACGCATAGGATGTTGACCCATACGAAGGAGCAGACGCCGACAGTGACTACCCGCGCCGCTGGCGGCATGAAAAGGAAGTTGCAGCATTGCACCGGTATCCAGAAGAAGCAGGATAGCTGTAATAGAGCAAGACGCGGTGTACAAAAAAATATCAGCAAAAAATACCGCAGCAACACGGACAGTTTCATCATCAGCATCACAATTATCATCATGACTTTTAACAGAATATACAATGCGCAAAAAAGTTAGAACATGGTGTCCAACAACGGTGTTCAACGAACATATTGTGATGTAAGACATCGGCTTTGATTTTTTCACACCTTTCCTTTCAGACGTAAATATTTTGAGCCCTTTAGAGCATAGTCAGAATCTTATTGACGTGTTCTTGAATTAATCATAACCTTGCTGAAACATGTATGATTTTTACGTATCTTTTAAGCATGATGTAAATACAATGCGCGTCTATAATGCATTATAATCCCTAAATACAATTCAATACTTGCACATTGTACATTGTATATATGTGTATAGAGAAGACGACACCCAAAGCAACGGACATGATGGAGGTAGACGTCAACCTCGGCGTGAATAGAAACGTAGAGTAGGAAAACTTCGACGGAAAAGCCACAGAGTCAGAGAGCTGAAAAAGGTGGGAGAACATGTTAGGGCAAAAACCTAGCAGCAGGTTTTCCTATCGTTCCACGGTAGCAGGGAAGAGACCGAGTGAGAATACATGTAGACTTGCGACAAGTAAACGAGGTTACAATACCGGATATATGCACATTGACGCTCTGATAGCACATATCAGCCTCGCAAAAGATCTGTGCCTGCATACAAATAGTAGATCGAATCTAGAAGGCGGAAATGACTGGAAATACATCCTTGGAACAAGGTAAATCAAACTGCACATATCATAAATAAGAGGAGACGTCCGAGAGTTGGCCGAGCCCACTCACGAGCACTTACAATTTTTTCGAACCTCCTATTGTGGTTGCTAAGAAAAGGAAGAAATTCATTCAAGAGACTGACCAAAAACGGTTAAATTAGAAATTAAAATAGACGAATTTTGAGCTGGGAGTCACACTCTAGCAAATGTAAAATGGGTTGTGTACTTTAGGCCGAAGCGCCGAAAGTACCTCACAAAGAACAGGGAGGCTCTTGCTTGCCTCGGGTAAATTTGCTGATTACTTAACCGAAGATACAAAATTAGGACAAGTGGTCAAATAAATACATTGCAGTGAGTTCCAGTAAAAAAGGCTTAACGTGTAACAATGATAAATGGTGCTAACGACCAGTACATATCCGACGGAAGATGGAGAAGCACATTTCGAGCTCACGAATAGATGTCAATGTCAGGGAATTTGAGGAAAAAATCTGGTGGCAATAACGGTGTAGGCGGCCGCGAACGAGGTCAGCAACCCGGTAAGGCTAATGAGAATAGACAAGGGCAGAACAGAATAGGGAAGTGTCCAAGATCATACGGAGGAGCGCGAGAAAGACACTTAACATAACAGAACGTGATAGAGCGAACCAATGGTACTTGACCGTCTGTACTATATATGCCTATATATAGAGCACCCCAAAAAAACTCTTGAAATATTAGTGAATATCAATTTATGGCAGATGGAAACCTCAAAAAAAACTAAAGTAGGCGCGCCGCGATATATTGCGTGGCCGCAAGTCCAGAGAGCACAAAAAATCATAGAGCATATTAGACAGTGTTTGTGCGCGCGTAATTAAAGCCGTTTGTGTTTTGTCTTTTATACTAATGCGCTATCGTTGCCCACGTCTGCTTGCCGTTATGTAAGGTATAATTATGCCTGTTGCACGAGTGGCGAACTACACAATTTCGTTGGAATTATGGCGTATGGCCAGCGCGAGTTCTAAATTAATATTTGGGAAATATCATGGTTGGACGATTATTCGCCTTCTACAGGCGTATGGCAGGAATGAGTTTTTCTTGTGTTTCTGGATATTAGGCAAATGCTCTAAGTCTTCTACCAACTGACTTTAGCTTTTCAACGACATGTCAGACGTGCTTGTTTTGCAAATTCGATTAAGCGATATTTATTTTTAAAGACAATTTTGGCTGTTCGACTCTAAATAAACTCTATGACCTAACATACCTAATAGATGATCTATTTCGATTTACGTGAGTCTTATAGAGACCTAAATAATGTGCTTTGCAATGTTGCTTATCGGCCTATTGGTGGTGTTGTTGAGGACATACCTTGTACGTGGGCCACCACTTGGCTTTCATTTCAGCGAAGATATCCTCCTTTCCTTCCATGGCACTCATCGCTGAAGACCCAAGAAGGTACAACAATTTGGCTATATTATAATATTGTGCCCCTTTATTAACAAACGAAAACGAATGGCTGGTACACAATATGTGTGGACTGGTAATTATTTACTGAAATTAGTTTTGCACGTAAACGTTAAGTTCATTGAACTTGTATTATTAAAAAAATCGCTGATAACCCTTTTAACTGCTGATAACTGCGGAGGGGTTGCCAATTGCAAAGGTGGAGTATTCTAGTAACCAAGGGTCCAACGGTGATGATATTTATAGATGTAGCTTTAATATTAACAGACTTACAGTCTTCTTCATACCTGTATAAAAGGCAACAAGAAGGGAAGACGATAGAACAGACTGATCGATGAGAGCTTTCTGTAGCGAGACGACGACAGTTTTGGCTGGTAGTGCTCGGTCCAAAGCGCGGTAGAAGTAGAATAACGTCGGTCCGTAGATGCATGATCCAATCACCATGTAACTGATTCCGGCACCGGATCCGAGAAGAGAAAACATGTAAACATAACGAAGTTTAAGCACGACAACAGAAAAATAGGCATGTACAATAATACAAAAACTTATATATATATAGGGCTACAAAAAGTTTTTCGGTTTTGTCCGTAGAGAATCATTCAAACAACCGAAAAAACTTTATTGTAGAGACAATATATATATATATATATATATATATATATATATATATATATATATATATGTAATTATTTCTTGCTAGAGACTTCTTCTTTGCCGTAGATAGCATTAGAACACATTGCTATTTTAATTGCTCAAAGTTTACTACCATCCAGCCATGATCATTACCCGGTTCTCCTATCTCTTTCTGGGAGCAGCGCGGTTGCTCAACCGCGTGTTGACTTGCCACCAAAACCAAGTAGAATTCTAACAAGGCTAACGTTGATATGTTCCTATGTCGCTTCCTTTTATACACGATGTCTCATGCTTAGCGGTTCATTATGCAGTCGACGTATGTCCGGCATTCAACTCTTTCAATAATACCCTGCATCTTATATAGGACAAATCCTTCGTGCAAGATGGGTCGGGTTTCCTTCTCTCCAGTTTTACGGCCGCTGCGTCGCAGGGTTAGTAAGTTATACCGCAGGCACCCTACGATGAACTCGGTGGACTTGAAAACCGCCAATTTGAAGAAACATCGCCGCTACCCCAAGCAATCCGCGCTGCTAGGACAGCATTAATCGCTTTGCATTAGATAGAAAGATATGTTTTATTATTCTTATGAGTGGTTTGCATTTGTACAGAGATTCACAGCTCCTCAAAGCCATTAAAGGCTAGCATTCTTTCGGAACTATCTGCGGTACTGGTTAGCTTCGACAAAACGTTGGAAGACCCGATTGAAACTGAAAACGAAATAAACCGTTACCTCTCCACGTTAGGCAGTACTACGGTCGTTTACTTTGAGAATCGCAGGGATCTAAGAATCCCACTTGATGAGGTAGGGAAAAAATGGTGTTGTATTTGCATTCTCTGCTTTGTCTGTTTCTGAAGTTCTTGTTATCCTTCTTCGTCTTAACGAAGAGAATTGGAGTAGAGGTGTCATGGGTGCTTCTGCAAAATTGTTGAAACTAGCAGCTCGATCAATTGCAGGACCTCTGAGTACCATTATATATCTTTCCTTTGAGTCTAACAGCATTCCATCACTGTTAAAGGCTGCGGCGGTGTCTCCTTTACTAACAAAAAGGTGAATATAAACGCGGAGCCAATTACGTTGATTAGATCTCAAATGTCATCGAGGGACTGGTATTGATCAGGCTAAATCGACATTTAGAGTCGACAAATTTCCTTTTGACTAACAGTTCCACTTTCGCAGGGTGAAGTCAACTGACCTCGCGTGGGCCACTTATGGTAGCGGGTATCCAATTTTGCCGGGGTGTATTAGTTTTTCTCGCAGTCTTTCTTTCAGTCAGGCTGTTTTAATTTCCGTTATGTTCTAGATACTCGCTCAGCTGGGTTATTTCGAGCCGCCTGTGGTCTGGCTTATGTCCTTCCTCAACGAACCGAGACAGGTGTCACAAGCGGGTTCGACAGAGTCCAGAGGCAGCAGGTTGATATCGGTACCCCTAAAGGCTCGGTTCTTGGACCTTTTACGTTTCTTATCCATTTGAATTTAATTCTCAATTTGAATTGGGAATGTCGTGCTTTGTACAGGGGACACCCTGTGCAGAGTGGTATAAATTCACGTGTTTCTACTTATAGTTGTTGTGTATTTACGATAATCTGCGCAAGTGAAGCGCAAGTTTTCACAGTATATTGAAGCCGAGGCCCTAGACACCGGAAGAAGGTAACAAATCCCAGGGATTGGCGTCCGCAACGTATAGCGTCTTTAGAAATCAATCAACTCGCTTTTCTGAAATTCACACTTATGGTCTTTATGACATTTATTGCCAACCCCCTTGAGACGAAGTGGCCAGACAAGTACTGGCAGAAAGGCAATGCGCTTGATGGCACCCAGGTCGTGATAGCGACCACTATGTCATCTGCATACATTACAACTACGGCTTTTCGGTACTCCTGTCGAATGAAGCCGACAAAGTCGGCAAACAGAAGAATGAAAGCGACACCGTAGCTTAGTGGGTCATCTTGCGGGGTGCCCACATCTTTTTGCGTTACCCACAAGACATCCTGTTTGCTCTGTAGCAAAATGTTTCTCTCAAAGAAGCTAGAAATCACGCTCGTTTGTCGAAGGCCATGACGCAGTCTATAAAAAACAGCGTACACAATACCTCCGAGTTGGGCCACAGTTCATTCTATCTCTGATTAAATTACATGAATTACATCACGCGTTTGCCAAATTGCTCCGGCGGAATGCACTGGGCGACCCTCAATCCAGTTTATAATCAACTCGCAGAAGATCTTTTTGAGCGTTCTTTCAGATTTTATACCGAGGTACACGTTTGGGCCTCATCTGACCGTCATGCTTACCCTCAAATAGCAGAGAAAGCCTGGCAATGTACCAGAATTTTGACATTTGTTCCCCTGTTCAATACACTATAGAAGAAATCACAAAGACAGTTTGTCAAGAGCTGCTAAAGCAGCGCCCAATACTCGTATACCTGGATTGGCTCCGCACTTTTTACCGCGCGAAGAGAGCGCGGCACGTGACTCACTTCCTTTGCATCAAAGGGAGTATTTATAGAATCATGTTCCAATGTGAGCGGTTACTCAATTAATGGATCCAGGCGTACCGTCTTGCAGTTATATAGAAGACCGGTTAGGTGACTTGTTACCTGTTCTGTAGGCTGAGGGCTTCCGTTGTGCTCTTTCGAGCAGTCGTATTTCCTCCCGCCTAGTGTATTCCCGCTTGTGATCAAAACATAGTTTTATGTAAGCTTTTCAGCTATTGAAGTAGTCAAGTTTGCGTCTGCCTTACAGCTGCGGTGAGCTTTTATCGTCACTTGGCGCAAGAGCTCAAAACCCCATGGTGGGCCAAATAGCAAGCTTAAGAAGAGCCACTGTCGTGATCACCTCTGTCCCGGTCTCTTTCACCTGACGGCGCATCTCTCTACTTCTCTAGGAGCAAGCGTCCACATCATGATGCACCCCGAAGCTATCAATTTCTAAAAGTGAATGGTCGACATGCTCCGCAGCAACCAACGTGGATCGCTTCGCTAGAGCTCAGCCTGAATACCCTCAAACAAAATACTGCGCGCTGTCAGAGTCCTGAAGCTTACACTAAATCCATGCTTTTGTTGGGAAGAAGTTGAACAGTGGCACAGTAGGTAAGTGTACATACAACTCATTCTTGCGCTTCGGTTGACTGCGGTTCTCTTATATTTAAGAACTCCTTCTGAATGATTCTAAGAGATGTGCACCTTATGTTAAATATTAAAATCAATCATTCCAGTATTATACGATACTAAAAAATCGATTATAAAAACTTAATTGCCAAAAATCGCTGGCCGAATGCTGAGCGTCACCGGCAATCATGAAGAATAAAAGCTACAGCCTTCGTAAATGCCTACTATCACGGATGATCAAACAAGAATGCTATATTATGCTCCAGGAGCGCATACATGACCGGTCGTAAATCCCCGGTACGAACGATGAGCGGCCGCTAGGAATATTGGCTCAGTCATATTAGATTTGTGTTATGCACAACATAAAAATACCTCATCATGACGTTGTTAGATTTCACATGGATTTTCGACGCCGGCTCGATTCGGCTACGACAAAAAGGAAAGCTCCTTGCGCCTGGGCAATGAACTAATGATCGACGCAGCGTTTCCGCGCTAAATTTCAACTGATATCCTTTAAAGCAAAAACTGCCATGTGGCCGGTTGTGCCGGTTGTGGCAGTGATTCTGGATCCCAGCTCCGCTAGAAAACTCCTTGTGATTTTTCTTATTGGGCCTAATGTCTCGGCTGGTACGATGCGGCCAACATGCAAGACACGATGACGTTGTACACGAGGCAACGCCCTTCACCCCATAGAACTAGAGTGAGGCCGTCCGGACGCAATTGGCTGTTGACTGGCGTACCGACCGGCTTTTTGACTGCAGGCATGTGGGTCTTGAGAGCCTACCGGCGCTTCTCTTGCAAGCAAGAGCATGCTCACCCGTAGAACATGCCTGTAAGTCACATTTTGCACAGTTATGTTCGAAGCAGACTGATTCACCGTAACGCAGACTGGAGACGATGCAGAGTGTGATATTGTCCAGCATCGTCCCTAGCTGTGGTGAGGGAATGGCCTGAAGCCATTTTTGAAGCTAAGGTAAGACATACTAGACTACCTTTGCGGGGAGCGAGCTATTAGAAAGTACAACGTGTGGCGCTTACGCGCACAGATTAGCAGCAGCATTTTTTACAACCACCGCAAACGGAAGGTAAGGGTAAAATAGCGGAGTGATAGCCGAAAGCGGAGTGAAAGCCAAAAGAAGACTATACAGGCATGAATATATCCCGACCAATCAATACGTTCCTAAAGTGTTAGAGATTATTGAATGTAACACGTGCGTATACTACACATAGAGGGTGCGGCAGCCAGTGTCACCTCAATAAAAATGTTTCTCCGCGCTAATATGAGAGCGTGCATGTAGCGCCGCAAGGCTCTCCTTCCTCCACCATACAGGACACCAAGAATGGTGGTGAACTATCCAAGAAAACGTTTAGTGATGATGCCTTCCTTACTATCGAACAAACGGTAAACCGACAAATTGCCATGTACGAATCAGGGACAGTCAGAGAAAAACCATAATAGTGACTAATTTAAGATCACTCGGGTACAGGGGCTGAGTCTGTTACGGCTTGGGCTGGGATAACTATCTCGGATACAGCCTATACACCTTCCGACAGTACTCTGTTTGTTCACATAAAGCAAATGAAACTCGAGGTGGCTTTGCGACAACGTTTTTGTTAAGAGCAATAGCCATTAAATAGACAAGCAATAAACACGGGTGTTTACTGTGACCAGCTCGATCAAGCTTTTGCCGCTCTCCAAAGGAATAGACACACTCTCATAAATGGAACGGGCATAATCTTTCACTAAAACAACGCGAGGCCGTAAATAAGTTTACCCAGCCTCCGCTGGATAGCAAGCTTCCATTGGAAAACTTTGCTGCATCCACCGTACGCTCGGACCACTACCTATTTAGATGTCGACAAAACAATCTACAGGGAAAAAATAAATTACCTTTACCAGAAGCAGTAAAACACATATGAGACATTCCTCGGTATGCAGGGCCAGAATTATTTCCCATAGGAATCGATAGTCTGGCCAAGAGACGGAGAACGGTTGCGGCTAACATTGGCTAGTACTTTTTGAATGAATATGTCAAATAACGCCTTCGATTCTTAAAATAATTTTACATTTGAAAAATTCCACTTAATCTCTGTCATATATATATATATATATATAATCAAACGCTACACAATAGGTGATTTGATACACATTTACCAAACACATACACATGCATGTGCACAAATGTATTAATCATAGTTAGACGTTAGCTCAGAATGCAACAATTGTGATGCCTATCTAGAATGCTTAACCTATAAACTACCCTGTTGAACTTTAAACGTCGCTTTGGCATGCTTTACTTGTCACTCTGTTTGCCATGTACGCGACGCCTTCATGGAAATCTCGTCGCCAAAGTTTGCCGTTATGGATATGCTGCTTTCGATTAAACTTTGGAAAAAGACTACACTTAGTCCCCCTCTCCGCTCCGTCACGCTCATGGAGTCAATTGGACTGGCGCAGACGGTATTGTGCACTGGCGATAACACTCAACAGCAAGCACAGTCATGGTCGTGTGAACTCACCGAGCGATCACGGAGAAATCGAACTTTCTGTCGGGCTCATACCGCTTCAGGATGGCCTGCTGCGTCAACTCCGCTGTACAGATCATTGTGGTGTATGTTGTCACGTTGGCGAGCAGGGGCCGCGCGCGAAAGACAACGCGAATCTTGCTCAGCAGGCCGGACATCTTAACTGGCCGAAACAGAAAAATAGTCGATGACTAGGAGATTGAGACGACTGTATATGTTGACGCTACAGCCAACGAGTCAATTCACGCAGCACAAACACTACTCCTACGGTACGCGATAACGCTCTCGTACAACTCGTAACACTTCCCTCAGATTCCCGTCTTAGTCTGCCGATCTTTTCGCACGAATTAAACGTACTGTATGTCACGCCAGCGCAAACGAATGGTAACGCAGAACGGGTGGGGGCGCGGATTGGGGTAGGATGATGGTCACGGCCCCGACTGTACTCTAGGCTGTACGACAATCCTGGCCAGAGAGCGTACGACAGTGGATGGAGCATGAATCGAGATGGGCCTGTCCGTCATTGACGCGTGTGAGCGGTGGCGAGGTTAAACAAGACCAATCATCTGTGGTTGCTGCACACATGCGCCGCCGACAGTTTAACAACAGCAACAGCAACAACAACCACAACCCGGCGGCTTCTCTTACCACTTTGTTGCTGCTCATGCTAATACGACCACTGATACCACAACGACTGTTGCTGCTGCTGCTGGTACACATACAATGACGGCAACATTGCTCTGTTACTCAACTAGATCATATTCTCTAGGACACAGGAGCAGACACAATTGGGAGCGCGAACATGATGCGAGCGCTGAGCGACCGTCACGATCACGAGAGGGTGGTGGCGTGAAACAGCGAACACGGCGCACAGAACACCGACAGACGCTACACGGGGTGGCGGGCGGCCACGGCCCGAATCAAACCGCCGGCCTGCAGGGGGGGGGGCGGGGGGGGGGCGATAAACGAACGGACGGACGCAGGGGCGTTCAGACAGACCCACGGTCGTATCAACTTCAACGACGGTGGTGGTGATGGTGGTGGTGGTGGCGCCGCCGCTACTGTTGCAGCCGCCTCTGGAGGTGCTAGCGGCCTCTGGTGATGTCTGGCGCCAACGTTGACGGTGATCCGACGGAAACAGCCGCCGCCGGGCAGTCGCGACCGCCGATGCTGACGTCGATCGGTTCGTAACGATGTTGTACACGTTACGAATACTGCAGATTTTGCCGATGATGTTGTAGCTCTTTGTCGTGGCGGTTGTTGTTGTGGCTCTTGTTTCTGTTATTGTTGTTGTGGCTGCCGTTGTTGTTGTTGTGGCTGTTGCTGTTGATGTTTCTGTTGCTGTCGTTGTTGTTGTTGTCTTGATTGTTTCTTTCCATGGAGAAACAAGAGAACAGGCTTATTGTTGTTGTTGCTACTGCTGCTGCTGCTGCTACTGTTGTTTTCCTCGATGCTATGTGGAAGACGATGACGATGCATAACCATCAACCAGTCTGGACAGCCAGCAACAATGCGGAGTGTCGTGAATTGCTAGCTTACTAATGTCCCTAGACAGACACATCGACCAACCGACCGAGACACAGACAGCTAGCTAATCGACCGACCAACCACCCGCCTAGACGAACTGATTCGGCCTTGTGAACGCTGGCGACTGGGTTGGCAGCTACAGCAGCAGCAGCGACGTCGTCGCCGTCGTCGTCGTCAACGGCCGACCGACGTTTCGCCGTCGACACGCGTCGCCGTTCGCTCCTGTCTTTCTCCGCCGCTCTATCTCTCTGTCTATCCCTGTAGTTCTGCCTCCTTATTCGCCCTCTTTCGCTCTCTCTCTCTCTCTCTATATATATATATATATATATATATATCTTGCGCGCTCTCTCTCATTGTTTTCCTTTATCTCTCTTCCCCCTCGCTCTTTCTCGGTGCCTCCGTATCGGTCTCCCGGTGGCGCGCGTGGTTCTCCACATGGAGCGCCCGTCTGCCAGATCGCAACGTTGACTCTCGTAGTAGTAGTAGTGGTAGTAGCAGTAGTAAAAGAAGTAGTAGTAGTAGTAATATTTGTAGTATTGGTAGTAGTAGTAATAGTCGTCGTGGTAGTAGTGTTAATAATGATCTCTCTGTCTATGGAAAGAACCGTAGTCGCCGACGTTGCGCGACTCTTTCGCATCGACGAACCGCGCATGCGTATCCAATACTCCAACAACATGATGACGATAATCAAGATAATTGGAATGACAGCAATGATGATAATGATGTAATTAGTGATCGGACGTCGAATTTTTAACGCGCGTTAACAGTACTTATACATAATGGTCACGTTTACGCACGGCTAATGTAATCTACATTGATCTACACCGGGATTAACTGGCTGACATAACAACACGAGACCGTTTTGCAGCACGAAGCGCTAACACCATATATATATATATATATATATATATGGGTTGATATTATTGTTTGTTGCATGTTAAACAATGTTAGAGTTGTAAGGTTTGAACGTATTATCGAAATTCTTTTAAATAATTACTTTACTCCGTAATACCTAAAATATATACCTCTCCAAACGACCAAAGAAAACGCTTGCCTCAAGAATTGACCTCTATTCGGTCGCTTGTGACCTCCTGAATTCGTTTTCTCAATTATTCGAGAAATACTTCGGTTTCCTTGCTGATTGTTCCTAGTGTCATCATGGCAGCAGGCACAAAAAACATATCCTGTTTCCAGTCCAGCATATTTCTTCCATTTTCTGGCGTCCGCGTGCTTTGTTACCCACCCCGGCTCAGTTGAGTTATGCTGTGAGTAAAAAGCCGCGGTTGTGCACGAAATCGCTGCATCCCAAGCTAAGGACTTCCCATGTGACCATAATATAATGGTCACCCAATTAGGTCTTGCTTTGCCAGCGGACACTAAACCTCACGGTTCTAATGTAGAGGGTATACCAGTTTTCCTAAGAGAATACCAGTTCTCTTATAATTACAATTTTTAGTTACGATACTCCTTTTTTTGTTTTTGAGCTCATCTAGGTCATCTGGGGTGCCCTCCTAAAGGACCCGGATCCAGCATGGTTCTGGTAGTGTCCCGTGCTTTACCCTGTTTTATTTTTTATTTGTGGTAGAACTGCCTCCTCCAATAACAAAACTGCCACCGGATCAAATCGAAAAAAATGAAGCAGCGTAGCAGACAGGGGCTAGCAAGATCAATAACATGTTTTCTTCCAGACTACCTTCACGTATTGAAAGACTTGCCCTCTACCAGGTCTTCTCTACTAGGCGGACACTAAGGACTTCACTAAGTATGTCCCTGCTAACGTCATCATACGCGATTAATTCTTCAGGGCAAAGGAAGGCAGGACATGTACGCAGTGTGTAGTTTGGAGATATGACTCCAGGCTATATCTCCAAATGCACAGCGCAGACTGAAGATGCATGCTTGTCAGTCGTGGACGAGTTTTTGTGAGTGCCTCTTTTTTCATAGAGAGTATGTGAAATTCCATCTCGCTTCACGGGGAACTTGAAAACTTCTAAAATAATTAGGCTCTACACGCGTGATACCAAGGAGTATTTCTGTGACCTTCTGAAGTGCTTTCTCTCTCTCCTGAAGCTAGTCCCCGACAGCAGCAATCTCCATTTTTGAAGCATTTAGTGTCAGTTTTCCATCTTCTTCAAACTGCAGCACTCTCAATACTTGCAGGGCCGGCAAGCGTGGCGTCATCTAGATACCATACGTTGAAGGGGCTCTGTAATTGAGATACTAGATCTGATATACCGAGACTGAATGCCTGCTTCCGAACGTAATGTTAAAGTTGTGCCCCAGATTAAGAGTGAGGAATCTCTGTAACCTTGTCAGACCATAGACAAAAGCTTTGGACGTTTATCTCTGCATTTTATATCCTGTCCTTTCCCAACGTACTAAATGCATTGCAAAAATCAAGTCTAACCAGAACCCTTACTTAGCCCTCAGTCTCCAAGAGGGCGCGCAAAGCATGTATGTGTGCTTCTGCACCGCCTTTTACAGCCACTCCAACCTGATGTGGCAAAATGGCTGTCGAAATTGCCTTCTTATTTGTCGCCATTGCTATATTTAGAGCAGCCCTACGCAAAGTCAGTACACAAGCTATGGGCCTTATAAAGTTGTTTTTTTTTCTTAATAGCTGTTAGAATTGCACCGTAGAATACTGGTAGAAAAAACCTAAGTAAAGTACCGTTTAACACTCTGCCTAGGCATATATATTATATGTTCAGATAATTTAGCAGGCAGACAACGAAACGTTTGATCCAACATATTGCGCAGAGGACGTGGTCGCAGTCTCTCCAGTCCGGCCCCGCTTGCAACTGGGAATGAGCGAGTTGCCTTTAAGATCGCAGAGTTTTCGACGCTCTCACACAATCCAACTGTAGGTTGTTCGAAGTTTTCTAAGCGCGCCTGATAGACGGCCGGAGGTGGCGAGTGTTTGTTTCTTAATTCACGCTCTGTGCGGGATTTACGTGGTGCAAATGTGTCTGATGACAGCAGGGTTCTTTTTGAAATAAGAGCGGATATGCCAATATGTCATACCAATGTGGCTGGCTGGACATCACTTCACAAATATGCAGTTCTGAGAGGAAGATGGTTCGCAGAAAAATTGGGCATACTGGCATGTTCGAAAAAAAATTCCATCTAACATTGGCTAACCGAAAAGAAATTATGATATTGAATAGAAATATAAAATAAAAAAAAATTGTATTGAAGTTCCCAAAAAAGGAGCTCTTGGTATATCTCAATGTTTAGCTTTTCCAAACCCCTCCTCACCCCCAATGTCGGCAGAGTCCTATTTTAGCAGAAAGAGGGGCATTAGTGGCTGACGTGCAATCTGTACTTGGCAGTATTCGATGTAATGAACGATACAAAAATAATAATCAGAACTAGGTGAACATCGGTATATCACATGATCACATGTTTGTCTTGCACGTTTTCACTTACGGGATACACATAGATATGCCATGTACGCTTTCACTCAATTTAGCCTAGGGCAACGCGTCGATCCGCGAAGGTGGCGTCTACGTGAGCCCGTGCCGCAACGTAGTTGTGTGCTGTTGCTTCATCAAGCGAATATTCTTTAAAAAAATGCCCGTAGTTCTGATAAGAACCTGCTCACTCATACGTGGAACCTTCCCCCATTTAACCTTTTGAAAAGTCCATGAGGGCCTTTAAGATTGTTTTTTTTAGCTTTATCAAATACGGTCTTTATTTTTATCATTTTACCTATATTTAGCTTGTATGAGATCTAGATAACCCAAGAGTAATTTTTAGCACGTCGTAAACTATTGTTCCTCGGCAAACGATGGAAGGTAGACGATTATCAACTTTAACCCTACACCCAACCAATTGAATATGATTTTTTAATATAACAGACATACTTATTTAACATATATTCAGTACAAAAAATGTATCGACGCTCGCAATGGGTCTTAAGACCTGTGGCACGAAAATTCTCGTTAACAAAATTGTGCAGTTGTTTGGCAGCTGAAATCTATGCATTTTTATTACTTAGCAAATTGAAGGTATTTAGCCAGATTTGAAATACCGCTTATTTTAACACAATGTGATGGTATTCAAATACGGCTAATGCTATGTGTCATGGGATATTTCAATCGTTGCACGGATAGCTTTTATACACGTACTGGCAGGTTGTATGCGATCTCTTAAACGCTTTACTTATTTCCCATAAGCGCAGCAACAGTCTTGATATATTTAATGATGTCCGTCGTCATAAATGTATGATCAGGGAAATGTAAAGTTTTATAAATGTTATAAAAAAGAACCACAACGCGTAAGTAGAGAAAATCGGTAATAGTGTTTAGTTGCTAGACCTATTATATATGACATAGAGTATTGCTTGTTCTAAACCTCCTTCAAACTAGCTCTGTCGAACACAATAGATAGAAATCAGAAACAAAATAAGCAATCTTCTATCGGAGACAAAAACTTATAATGCAAGAATTACAGAGACACGATCATGTACAATTCTCGTAAAGGTGTAGCAGTAGATTATATGCGCATCACCTCACTAAGCAGAGGTTCCTCTGGTCCTCTTTCTGCCTGTCAGGTCTTCTCTGGGGCGAACCTGATATTGTCCGCCTCCCTTCACGTAGGCAGCCTCGTCCAGGGCTTCATCGCGCCGGGTAATTTCCACAAGCGCTAAATCGCCGGCGCAAGTCTGGGTGTCTGCGCCCTCGCGTAGGTCTTTGATATCTAGGAAGCTGTCATAAATTACGTTTCAGATAACCGGGTCCAACATTCCTGCGGCACGCCAGTGTATGTCCTGTCCCTCGGTTCGAGGCCCCTCTTGCCAAGATACGACGAAATCAACCCCGCAGGTTTGGCAATATGCGTTTTTCTGCAGAGCCGATATGGACACTCTCCAGTTTGGTATGTTGAACGCGTCCCGCACGTCTAGATAAGTCGAACGAATCTTAATGTCTTCCACGATCGAGTCTTTTCTTTCTACGCGCTTCGGTGCACCCGCTTCAGTGCGTCCCCGTCTGAAGCCTAATTCAGCGCCCGAGAGCGCCTGATTGGCCCCTAGTTTCATTCATTAAGCCACTGAAGGATTTTAATATCCTTCCTCCTTGGGTCAAGGAGACAGGTGGGGCGGTAGGCCGATAGGCTTATTTTCCCACTAGGTTTAGGCACGACAACTATAGCTGTCCTTTTCCACAATCCAGGGAAGGTTCCTTCCTCTCTTTATTTGTTGATGTTTATTCACCACTATTGGTAGATTTGCACAATCATTTCGCGTTATGCCGTTTAAACACGTCAGTTACAGCAGTTGTTAACGAGATGGTGTTCAATTCTAAACATTTCATAACGTGATATCGGCCGATGTCAATTTCATCACAGTATTTACAAACACATTCGTGGATTTGGAATCCCTTTTCTTTAACTAAACTAGTGGTATCTGTGCAAGGTTATTTCACAGATCACTGCTCTGTTTTGTAACAGATCTTCTTCCCATCGGTTGGTTGCTAAGAAAAGCCGGTCCGTTTGTGAAATTTTGCATTAGAAAATTCAAATTTCGTCTTGCTCTGTGTTGTTTGTATGTTTCGGGTGCGTCGCGATCAGCAGATGTCGCGCACCTACAACACTCCTGAAGATCTTGGAATTCTTGCGTGATGCATAGCACGTGATGAAACCCGTGGGCTACGAACTCCATTGTTGGATGTCTTATATTCAGTTCAGTTCAGTTTTATTAGTTTCAAACACACGTTCCTTACAGAACATCCGTGTTTCATACATTGTTTTACTTGTCATTCCAGTTATCTATATGTCATTAGTACTATTTGGTAATCAGTTTAGTCTGTATATAAAAAAAATATAATAATAATAATAATAATAATGACCTGCATATCATTGAAGAGTCTTATCGATCAAAGCATTGCTCATTGTGTAATTTTTGGTGCCATCTTTCCTTGAATAACTTAAGTGATGTACATTCCCGTAATTCATTATCGAGTGTGTTCCATAATTTGGCCATGGCCATATCAGGCGATTTAAGTCTATAGTTACGATAAGTATTGGGTATTCTAAGAGGTGGGCTGTTGCGATTTCTGTTGGTGTTGAATGTAAAATAAAAAGATAAATCTGGAGGCAACATGCCACGGAAGTTTTTAAACGCAAGAATGCCTAATTCAAATTTGTAAAGTGATGCTATATTGAGCAGTTTGTGAATAGCATAAAGATGAAATACACTTTCATCCCTTCTGTAGCCAAAAATGGCTCTTAACGCGTTATTCTGTGCAACCTGTAGTTTATGTGTAAGTGTTGAAAGCGTTGACCCAAACAGTGGCAAGCAATATGTTATATAACAGAGGAATAATGATTTGTATACAATCAACATCACATCAGGGGATACGCCAACATTGCTTAATTTACTTAATTGAGGCACAATCTGTTCGAGTTTGGTACTTAAGGTATTTATGTGATTTCTGTACGTCAGTGAGGGATCAAGGGTTACACCCAAGCATTTGTATTCGAATGCTTGTTTTATATTAGTATTATCGAATCTAATTGCTATTTGTGGATTTATTGATCTTTGCCATGGAGTAAAGATTAACATTTTTGTTTTATTTATGTTTAAAGACAGTCTGTGTTTTGAATACCAATTTGAGATAAGTTTAAGTTGGCCATTTGTATACTCAACATCGCTAGTTAGATTTTGTAAGGAAAGTGGACAGAGAAAAGTGATGTCGTCAGCAAAAGCAATAGCCTTCAGTTCACTAGCCTTTAGAAGAGAGTTAATAAATATTAGGAATAGTGTTGGTGAAAGGCTGGTTCCTTGTGGTGTACCGAGGTGTGGAGAACACGGAGATGACATAGTGTCGCCATTTCTGGTGATTTGTATCCTGTCGGTTAAATAAGAATTAAAAAACGCAATTGGGCCTTCAGCGAAATTCAGTTGTGCGAGTATATTGATTAGGATATTTTTATCGACCGAGTCAAATGCTTTTTCGATATCGACAAATATACCAGCAACAATTTGATTAGACTCCCAGCTTTTTGTTATATATTCCTGAAGATGGGTAAGAGCTAAATTGGTATTGCATTTACTACGGAAGCCAAACTGCATCGGACTAATAAAGTGTGTGTTGTCAAGATATAGTCGAATTTGGTCATTGATAATTGACTCAAACAGTTTCGCTAGGAATGGAACGCAACTTATAGGTCGATAATTGGTTGGTTCATTTTTATCTCCCTGTTTAAAAATTGGTGTAATTATTGCACATTTCAATTCTGCCGGGCATACCCCTTGTGCAAGACATTGGTTGAAGATAGCTGCGAGAATACTTGATATGTAGGTTATGTATTGCTTAATAAACTTGCCAGGAATATGCGTTTGACAGCCACTCATGTTTGCTTTAAGCTTACTTGATTTTAGTATAATTGCCTCGGGAGTGATTTCATTGAATGTGAATTTTTCAGGGGGAACATCTTGATGCGGATTAAATTGATTAATTTTGTAGTTGAATTCAGTTGTCATTGCCCCATATTTATTGCAAACTGCTTTAGAACCCATTGTTGCAAAATTTATGTTGAGTACTTCGGCTATCTCAGCAGGGTCAGTTGTAGATGTGTTGTTGCGGTTAATCGACGTAATTATAGTTTCTTTCTGTATATTTCTGCCACAAAGCATGTTCATAATCTTCCATCTCTCGCGAAGTGTAGAGGTATTAAATTTGTCCGCATAGTATTCTCTTTGTTTTTGAGCGCATGTTTTCTTATATAATTTAGATAGCTCTTTTAGTCTCAGCTTATCATATTTATTATTATACTTTTTAACTTTATTTGCTAGTCTGTCCTTAGCTACTCTCATCTGTATGAGTTCATGATCAAACCACTGGTCAGTAATTCGTGCGTGATTTAGCTTTGTGTGTTTGGGCTGAAAGGGGAAATGTTCATTGTACAGATTGTTTAGTTTACAACTAAAAGCAGAAAAGTTTGTCTGTGCAGAGTCACTGTTGATTATGTCAAACCAGGGCGTTGTAGCTAGTGCTTGTTGAAATTCTAGGTGGAGTTTTTTCTTGAAGTTTCTGCGCGGTTCAACTTTAGTTTGAGTTCCCGCACATGGTGTATCCCCTAAACCAGTAAATGCCGCAAAAATTGGTCGATGATCAGGTGTAAGAACATCGAATGCATATATCCAGCGTAATAGTGTATATTCATAGGTCGACGTTTCTTAGCTTTTCCGTTGACTTTATAGTGTGGGTCTCAAACACTTGTTCTAGGTAACCCCATCGCAATTGTAGACACTGTGTCATTAGAGTTCCCCCTCTGAGGTATGAACTATTTTATTCCTACAACACACGCCTTTCCGTACTAAAAGCACAACAAGAACCCCACCTAGTTACACGACAGCCTCGCAACTTTACGAGCTGTCCAATCCCATCTGAAAAAACTCTTGGGCCACACTTAAGCAGCTTTCGCCCACGCGGATACGGTACCTCTCGAGATTCCTATTTTATATGAGCTCGAAGCTTTTGAGAGAATTTTCGCTGAGGCTCTTGATGAACCGTTTAGTCTAGACGAAGTCAATGTTACCTTCGCTCGTATTCGAAATAACAAGGCATTCGGGCCAGATCTTGTGAGGAATGAACACCTTCGGCAGGGACATCTCCTCGTGCCAATATAGCAGTCTCTTTTCTGTGTAGTGCTGGGTGACGGCGAGTACGCAAAGTGCAGCTAGAGTGAAGTCTGGCCTAAAGGTATCCTACTTCGTCGTTAGGCTGGTGGTGCTCCGTACGAGAAAATGGTTATGGAAAGCTTTATCGCGCCTAGCGGTCCGGCTCTTCGCAAGTGACTGAACAGATTTAGAGATGCTAACGTGGAGACTACTAGGTCTCTACGGCTGCTTCTTTGGAACCGTGAGGGACTTAGGGGAGCAATAGACCTTGCGCCAATTGGCATGCTTACGTCGGTGCACATTGCACTCCTTACGGAACCTTCCAGCGGGAGGAACTGCATATCAGTAATATGCGAAGGTTCCACCAGCTGGCAGTTCTACCTGCTGGAGGCCGTGGTAGACCAGTGAGTGGATTATCAATCTACCTACATAAACGTTTTCCGCCGGCGCAATGTGTGAAGAAGAACGATTTCTGTGTGGGTCTCTCGTCTACGAGGGTGAACACAGCCGTCTTCTACCTTCCCTCACACTTTGACTCGGCAGAGGTCGCTGACACGGTGAGTTCTGGTATATCAGGTTTTGAACTGTCTATGCCAACCATCGTCGGTGGCGACTTCAATGCCCGTATTGATGGTGGGGCTTCTAACGATAAGGGAGAGGTGCTGCCCCAGTTGATGGAATACTTTGGTCTGAGATGTGCAAATGCACGCGAAGACCACACGTATATAAGTCAAAGCGGAAGCAGCACCATTGACCTACTGTTTCACAACCTTGTCAATGGCAAGGTTGAAAGCTTCGATGTTCTCGAGGTGGCTGCAGCGAAGCACCTACCGGTGTCAGCAATCGCAAATATTCCAGATATCTGGTTTAAGCAGCACGGCGATCCACCCTTGGTTGCCACGGGGCGTGTTGGCTTTTCACTATAAGAGGTTGATAGTCTCGAGGTGGGCTGTGATGTGGATACTTGTTGTGAACTGCTAGAGAAAACCATGAGAAGTGCAGTCAGGTGGAAGAGACCGGGGCAGAGGAGATCACGACAGTGGTTTTCTCAGGCTTGCTATCTCGCCCACCGTAGGGTGCTCGAGCTTTTGCGCCTAGCGAGGGTAAAGGCACCACCACAGCTGCTAGCCAGACCCAGGCTTGACTACTTCAACAATAGAAAAGCTTACATAAAGCTATGCCTTGACCACAAGCGTAAATACGCTAGGCGGGAGGAAATTGACTGCTCAAAGGAGCACAGCGCAAGCCCTCAGCCTACGTTGTACGGCCTCGTAGGGGTGAACCACCTGCTCAGCGACGAACAGGTAACGAGTCACCTGACCGGTCTTCTATATAACCGCGAGACGGTACGCCTGGCTCCAATGATTGAGCATCCGCTCACATTGGAGCAGGATACTATGAATCTGCCCTTTGAGGTAAAAGAAGTGAGTCAGGTTCTGCACTCTCTTCCGAGAGGAAAGAGTGCGGGGCCAGACCAGGTGTACTATGAGCACTGGGTGCAGTCTGAGCCTCTTTTGGCAAACCATCTTTGTGATTTCTTTAACGAGATCATGAAGAGGGAACAAATGCGAAGAGCCTTTCTATTTAAGGGCAAGCATGGTGATGACAGACGAGACCCAAACTTATACCGCGGTATAGCGTCTGAAATGACGCTGAAGAAGACCTTCCGCAAATTGGTTATAAAACGGATCGAATACGTTGTCGACCAGACCTTTCATTGGAGCAATTCGGCTTTCGAAGAAGTCGAGGAGCGCGTGATGCAATCCATGTGCTTCAGTCAGAGATAGAGCGATCTGTGGCAAAGCCCGGAGACCATTTGTACGCAATCTATAGACTGCGTCAAGGCTTTCGACAAAGCTCCTCGAGATCTCCTGGTGAAGGCCACAGTTGTGATGAACGCAGATGACATAGTGGTCGCTCATCACGACCTGGGTGCCGTTAAGCGCATCACTTCTCTGGCGGAGGTGTTCCATGTCTCAAGACGGCTGAAAATAAACGCCATGAAGGCCAAGGCTACGAAATTCTGAAGAGGAGGTCGATTGGCTGCAAAAGACGTTATACGTTGCGGCAGCCAATCCTTGGAATTTGTCAACTCTTTCCGGTATCTGGGGCTTCGGCTTCATTATGCTGGGACGACCTTCACTGCTCACATCGCTGAGACAGCGCGCACAATCCTAATTTCCCTTTATGGAGAGGTATGCGATGTCCGGCGACTGTACGTCCCGTTGGCAGTGGCGCTTTTCTACCTCAAGGTTGTTCCGGCGCTGATGTATGGTCTTGACAGAGTATGGGAACACCTCACTCGGGCAAACTTTGGTTTGCTTGAAGGGTGTTTTGCAATGTACATGAAGCGAGTATTTTGCCTGTCAATGCGGGCAAGGAGCCGCTTTGTGTACCTAATGTCAGGCTGTGCACCAATTGTTGAGATAATTCGATTGAGGTTGAAGACGCCGCGTACAGTATCATTCAAAAGCTTTATCTCGAAATGGGAAAATTGAGTTGAATAACTCCGACGAGAGGTCGGAGACCTGGATATTTTTAGGGTCTTTCACCTCAGGATCGGGCGTTCCACTATCTCAGCCTGCGAAATACTCCTTGGGCAGATCACAATCTCAATAAACCGGAAAAACTTTCTTTGTTCGCGGTTTTTATTGATTTAAAATCTGCCTTCGACATCGCACCCCGTGACATTGTCTTAAAGAAGTTGGGACAGGCTGGAGTTCTCTGCGCACTTCTGAGGGCTAACCAAATTATTCTCGATGATAGTGTGTGCGAGCACACGTTTGATCAGACGACTGAGTATCCGCAAGGTGACAATCTCAGCCCATTGCTATTCATAAAGTTACTCAGCGATCTGCCACGCATTATGAAAGAGCGGCACTCAACTGTCATGACCCTGCTCTACGCAGATGGCGGCGTGGCGGGCAACGAGCCCGCGCAGATAAACTGCGATTTCACGGTGAACAAGTACAGTTTGTTGTTTACAACCTTTCACAACATGTAACTGAGCGTTGTAAAAAAGCGCTTCTCGCGGCAGCGGGTGTCAGAAACCCAACACAGTTGTCCGTTGGGACGGCCATGACATTATTCACGCTCAAAATGGCATTCGTCGCTGCTTACGGTATTCAAGTGACATGGAAACATCTTAGCACTTCGTAGTTATGGCAGTTGGATAGAGTGAAGCCAGCTTTCTTGAAGCAAGTACTTGGCCTTCCGTCGAATTTGCACAACAGATTAGTATACATGCTCGCAGGTTATTGATCAACTCGTAGACCGCTTTAATTTGCCGCAGACAGTCGCCCTGGAAACGTTTCGGCATGAGTATTCTCAAAAAGTGTCTCTAATTCCCAGAGAGTTTTATCTATCACCAGCTATGATTTTATTATTTACTATGCCGGTCTGCTAGGTTTCATGAACCCAAGGAGGACTGCAAATGCCGTCGTAGTGGCTGTCCATGTCCCCTATACAGCCTACCTGATTGTACGGAATCCGTGTCGCTTTGTCAGCTTCAGCTAGAATGCTTATAATTCATTATTACCATGTTTGTTATATATATATATATATATATATATATATATATATATATATATTGATCGTACTTACATAACCTAACAGAGTGCATTTTAAATAAATAAATACATTTTATTACTACAAGAATTGGCTAACCCCAAAACCCGCTTCATGAAAAAGAAATCGAACTCTATCTAGTAACTATAGATCTAACTGCGTGATATAACTAGATGTCTAATTTCTCATAATTTCTCCCATATGAGTAATATACCGAATGTTGCTCTTAGTTCTAGTTCAATCTTAAAAAAAGGAGGCGCGAGATGTATCGACAACATTTGCGGGTTTTTTTATTTCTGCTGCCGCTCAACTGCCGCTTTTCCTTCTTAATTTAAATATGTTTTCGGAAACTGCTACAATTTAATGTTATAGTGACCCCAAACAAGTAAATTTATTTACAAATTGTACACCTGGCTCAAATAACGTCGTCTTTTGCCAATCGACCTTTTCTTCGGAATTCAACTGCTACTGTATTTTGACAGGTAAATACTAAGTCCCATCTTTTTAGCCTTTCCAGTACCTGCTTAACACGGGAGCACTCCCTGGTCACATGGGCGGGCACGTGGTCCAACCCACCAGCTGGGGATACCAGAGGGGCCTGGACAAGAAGCCTAATCACAGACCTCATAACCTGGTATAAGCTCAAGGGAGCACTTACATATCACTCCGTGCAAGTGCTCACAGGGCATGGACAATTCCAGTCGTACCTTTTCCGGATAGGCAAGGCGAATACAGATATCTGCGTTCTCTGCACCACAGGCGCACCCGACGATGCGGCGCACACCGTAGAGGACTGCGAGGCCCTCGCGGCCTACCGCACGGGCTCCTCCTATGTCCACAAAGGTAGCCCGACCACGACCATCGTGGCCAACATGCTCAAGTCGACAACGGACTGGCACGCCGGGACCCAATACTCAGACGGGCTTATGCGCGAAAAATGTCGCCAGGAAGATCGCCGCAGATCGCGATTCAACACTAGGTCTCTAGTGTTCACTCCCGAGCAGGACCCACTCTCTGCTCGGGACATAGTCGTAGACTAAGGAGAGGGTCGCAGCACGGGACTCCCCTCTTCTGGTCTCGATGTAATGGTTCACAATTCCGAACCAGAAGAGGGTGGGAGAGGTGGTTTTTAGTGGGTAGAACGAGCGGATTGGATTGAGTATTATACTCTTCCCCGGCGTTTAGTCCCACACTACCTTTCATTAACATCGGAGGGTGTGCGTAAAGCATTTTCCACCTCTATAAAAAAAAAAAAAAAGTACCTGCTTAACCCAAAATAGACTCCTGCCATAGATCGCAATGTCATCTGCGTACAAAAAGTACTTGCCCATTCTCGAGTTCACCCCTGCCAGTATCGGAAAAAAAGCAACGGGCTGTGTACGTCGTTTTAGGCCACATTGCTAGCAATTGCATGAGCTCCGTTTAAAATTGTGATACGTTGACAAGTTAAGATATTGCGGTCGAAGTTATACATTTGGCCTTTAATATTAAAACTTTCACTGAAAGTGAGTAAAGGTGATTTTTAAAGACAGCATTAAAGGCTGTTTTAAAATCAAAACAAAAAAAATCACTGCATTGGTTTGGGATTGCGTTTTGTCTAAGATAGGTGTTGTGTATCACTGTGAGGGCAGAGACGGTTACCGAAATCGCAGCTTTGAGGTGCTTGTAAACAATCTGGTCAGGTCCGACAGACTTTCCATATTCTCTTGTCATATTACCTTTTATTTTTTCAGGGGTGGAAAATGC
This sequence comes from Dermanyssus gallinae, assembly GCA_003439945.1. Taxonomy (NCBI): domain Eukaryota; kingdom Metazoa; phylum Arthropoda; class Arachnida; order Mesostigmata; family Dermanyssidae; genus Dermanyssus; species Dermanyssus gallinae. The sequence continues at coordinate 437,940 of QVRM01000484.1, forward strand.
ATTTACGCACATCCGCCGATATAATGCCGGGTAGTGTGGGGCTAAACGCAGCGGGAGAGAGTACTCACTCTAATTCGAGCGCACGAACTCCCCGGAACCCCCTCCTGGTTCGAATTGTGGACCATTCCCTCGAAACCAGGAGGGAAGAGCTTTACGCTTCAACCCTCTCCTTAGTCTGTAGGTGCGTCCCGAGCAGGTAATTCCTGCTGAGTTAAATCAGAGGGGCTCCGGGCGAGGAATCGCGCCAGGCGATTATTCTCCAGATTAATCTTTTCGCGCATAAACCCATCGAGGTATTTTAGGCCAGCAGCCCAGTTAGTCGTTAAATCGACCATGTGCGTGACGATCATCGGTAGATGCCCATATGATAAATGGTGAGCTATCCCGGTACGCAGATAACGCCGTACATGCGTCAATAGTATGCGCGGCATCATCGGGAACCCCGGCGTCGCAGAGACGCACATGTCCGTCGCTGCTTTCCCAATCTTCATCATGCACACCTGGAACTGGCTATTTACGCTCAGCACCTGGACATGTCATGATACCCTAAAGGACCTCTTCCTCTGTGAAGTTACTCTAGGGTTCATCTCTTTCTTGTTCTTCTCTTTCTGGCAGGACACCGTCGCGGGTGAATATTCCCGTAAAGTATTCTAGACACTCATTGTCGGCAATTATTGGATTTAGTTCTTTAGAGCGCTGTGAAAAAAATCCCAGGTCGATAGAGGCTTTGCTGAATTTTGCGGATTCTCATTTTGGTTTCATATTGGGCGCGTTTTCTCCTAAGCAGGTCTTTATACTCAACCTTTAAAATAGCAAGATGGGCTATATTCCTACCCCTCCTCTCCTTGTATTGACATATTACTGATTTGGTAATGCGGCACTCTTCGTCGAACCAGGTTTTGAGCTTAAACTTAGTGGTTCAACCGCAAGCTGCCGTTGTTGACGTCTGCACGGTTACCGAAAGTAGGTGTCGAAGTCTTCTTGACGTTCAAGAGGTGGAAGAAGATGAAGGGCTTGCTCCAGTTTATGCACGTCCGACGGGCATGTCGGAATTCTTGTTCATAACCAGGCCTTATGAGTCCGCCACTGCTGAGTCGATGAGCGTCTTCCATGTGTTTGTCTTGCTCCTGATTATGAATAACCTGAGCCACGTCCAGCTCAGTTAAGTGTCATTCCCAACATTTGCTTTCCCAACCTGCCCTGGACTTAGTTCTAGAGTTTGCGTTGTCTCGCAACGCGGATTTCATGTTCCTAGTATCGAAGCCTCATTTGAAACGGATCTTTATAGCCGCTGTAAAAGCCGCAAACCCGAAAAGTAAATTAGCTCCCCAAGAGTCTGCCGGCCTCACAAACGGGTCAAAACGCTCAACATTTAATTCTGCTAAATTAATCTCCAAATACATTTGCCAAACGTAACAACTCAAAAATACTAAGATTTCCTTAAATAATTATCATATTTTTTCGATTGCAATGTCATTACCAGCAGACAGATATTACGGCGGCGCCTATGAGAAAAAAATAGGACGCCCACGCGAGAACCCGATTTGTCTAACTGGATGGCCAATTTTGCCCCTTATCAAGCGTCTGGAAGCTAAATCTAGCAGGTAGAGACAAACCTCCTCCCTAAACAGCACCTTCTGGTCTAAATCTTTATTGCACAATATTTTGTGCCAGGCCCATTATGCTTTAGCCGAGGAGCTATCAAAGGATAAGAATGGTTGTTAGTTACGGCTATGCTATGGGGCCAAACGTAACCCCTAGGGAGGGTGTCGTATAGTCCTTTTCTGACTTCGGCGCTCACAACACCGGCGCAAATGTTCCACCCGCGCCAACGGGTGGGCTGTACTGGCTAGCCGGGCTTTTGCACTTGATTAATAATTTAAGGTCCGAGCCATACTTTGCACTTCCGTCAAATCGTTCTAGTAGGATAACTAAGAAGTAACGTAATGTGGAGTAGTATTCATGGAATTTGTAATTCATAGGATAAACAACCAAATTGAAAATGCTACAGCCCATTCAACGGACCTATAGAAGCGAATCATAGCGAATATTACGGGTGACAGGTCATGGCCGAAGTGGAGTCTCATACAACCTCATAATATCGAGGCAAGCATAAACGCGAAAAAGTTCACGCAGATGGGATCGTATATCTAATGAATAAATAAAATGGCTAACACACAAAATGTGGTCGGCATAGTATATCAGAAAACAAAGTATCGGTCCAGCTGCTAAAATCTGTAATTACTGATTCTGCAATACTCGGAAATCCACCTCACAACAAAATGTGTAAGACCTACCCTGCTAAAAATTGGGATTGGTTTTCAAAACTCAACGTAAGCATATCTTCCTAGGTGGAGAGATTTAATGGGTTAAATCTTGAAATTCATCGATTAAATTGTTTGAGCAAATTACTATGGGCTATTCGTGTCAATGGTACTATTATATCATTAGTTTAATATACTGTTGTGATGTTATACATTTTATAGCATCATAATTGTACACTGAAAAGTTAGGCGAGCTGCAAAGACATTGGAAAACAATGTTCAAAATACCTTTGGGCAAGCTAGGGTATTTATTTTAATCGGAGCCCAGACCGACAAGCATCTACGCAACTTGCTGACTACCAGTTTCGCTTAAGTTTAAATAACATACGTAATCTATCGCTGGCGCCTTCCGCTCGGAAGCAGGCACAACTACCGATCTCCAAGGACGATCTGGGGATCCCTGACCCGCTTGTCTCTGCTGGGCCAGCGATAGTCTCCTCCCTTTTCCGATCTGAGAACAACGCCATCGCACTACTAGACGAAGCCGGCATTTCTCAGTTTACTGAGCTCAAGAGACGCCTGTACGAGGACTTAAAAACCGTTTGAAGAGGCGCTCCGGATAACCCTCTAAGCCAACATGACTGGAGCACATCCTTATACGACGAAGTATATCGTGGCTTACTAGCGAGCGCTGTCGATGACACCACAAGGGCTCGCCTTCGAGCGGTCGCTGCTAAAGGATCCGGGGCTGGTTGCATGCGCTTCCAAGTGCCCCACTAGGCACCCTCCTGGACAACGAGACGACCCGAGTCGGGGCAGGCCTTCGTCTCGGCTGTGACCCTGTGTCCCCTCATCAATGTAAATGCGGCCATCCCGTCCACAAATTAGCCTATCACGGGTTATCGTGCATCATGAGTGCGGGAAGGCGTGCCAGGCATGCCGGCATTAACGACATCTTCGGCCGAGCGCTTCGATCAAGTGAATTCCCCTGCACTCTAGAGCCCCAGGGCCTCTCCACCGACGGTGGGAAGCGCCCGGATGGGATGACTCTTACCCCCTTTAGTAGGGGCAGGATGCTCGTCTGGGACGCCACTGTCACCGACTCATTAGCACCTTCAATGGTCGGTCACGGGGCGATCTCAGCAGACCACGCTGGTAATCTAGCCGAGGCAAGGAAGCTTGCAAAATACGCCTCAATAGGTTACCCACATGAGTTTCAACCGCTAGCGTTCGAAACCTTGGGCGGTCCTGGTAACTTGACTCGCAAGCACCTCCACAGAGTCGGTGAGCAGCTGAACCTCGCAACTGAAGGCAAAATATCTGCGGCTTTCTTGAGACAGCGCCTCGACCTTGACGTCCAACGCGGGAACGCGGCATCCGTCCGGGGCACGCTGCTGAAGTGGTCCCAGCCCACTCTATACGAGATAGAGTAATATTGCCTAAGCACACGTTCTCGGGAGACAATTGTAGATCCATTTTTATTCCTTAATAAATGATGATGAATTAATAGATACGTAATTCTTTAACCAAAAGTCACATAAATATCGTATTTGCTAAAACTGGGCCCTCAGGTTGCATACGAAAAACTACGATTAATGCTCGCTGTGACTGGCTGATCACCAACAATATCGAGCTGAATATATTATATAATCGTAGCTTTTTGTCTACAGCCTAGAACAGAACAGTTGCGAGTCGAGAGCTATACATATTATTTTAGCACCAATCAAGGTCATCAAAATCTGAAATCAGAAAATGATATGAATGAGGCCATTCTGCAATTTCCGCAGTTGTAAAAACTCATCTAGTCTCGATTCCTGCAAACGGATCTCCTCAAAATATGCATTCAAGCATTTTATCCAAATATGACTGTTGAATAAACTAAGTGGTCCTGTTACCGCAAAAGTCCCTTAGGGCTTTATTCTGGGCCTAACTCTATAGAACATTGCGTACAACGAGGTTTTGCATTTTTCTCATTCCCCAAATGTTATATCCACAGCCTACCTGCCTATGGTGAGTACGTCACGTTATACCAGGGAGTTGGACAGGCCAGCAATTTGCGCCCTGCAAGATATTGCTATTTGGCTATCTGCCAGCGGTTCATGGACAAAACGCAGGAGCAGTTGGCTCATTAGATCGTCTTATCTCGACAGATTCCATGGGACCTACGGGTTCTGGGGACTGCAGTCCGTCGAGCCGACACCTAAATTTCTAAGAACAATCCTGCCGCTACTATGCAGAGGAGTGGGGTCCATTACCTGAGTGCATTTCACAATTGACCTTGGTCTTGCAAGTAGTAAAGTCGATCCAAGAGCGATTAATGATCTAGGCGAACAGCGTTAAAGAGCAGGCGCGACTGAGAGCCGTGATCGATCCGATGAACGGAAAATGGCTTCAGGCCATTCCCTCACCGCAGCTGGAGACGATGCTGGACAATACCACAATCCGCATCGTCTCCGGCCTGCGTTTAGAGGAATCAGTCTTATTCGCACATAACTGTGCAAGATTTGAACTACCAGTGTCTTCTACGGGTGAGCATGCTCTGGCTTGCAAGAGGAGTGCCGGTAGGTTCTCACGGCAGTCGGCTTTGAGCGACGTAATACACTGGGCCCACAGTCAGCCCACATACCTGCAGTCAAAAAGCCCGTCGGTCTGTCAGCCAACTGCGTCCTGACTCTAGTTCCATGTAATGAAGATTGCTGCCTCGTATACGACGTCACTGTGTCTTGCACGTTGACCGCTTCGTGTACTTGCCATACCAGCCGGGAAGTCGGAGCAGCCGCTCGCCTTGCTAAATATCGCAAGTTGGCAAAATATCGTGAACTGGAGCAAAACTTCATCGTCCAACCAATCGCCTTCGAGACATTAGGCCCAATGGGAAAAATCACAAGGAGCTCTCTGGCGGAGCTGGGTTCCAGAGTCGCTGCGTCAACCGGCGATAGAACAGCATGGCAGTGTTTACTACAAAGAATATCGGTTGAAATTCAACGCGGAAGCGCTGCATCGATAATGATTTCATTGCTTACGGGCAAGGGACTCCCCTTTTTGCCGTAGCCGAATCGAGCCGGCGTCAATACTCTATATGCAATTGCAAGACTTAAAAAAAAACTAAATCTCTCATGTGAAACGCAAGATCGATGCACGGAACAAAAGATAAGCGCCTGGCCCAGGCGGGTTTCTGGACCCGCTCTTTATTCCAGAAGTAAGGAAGTGTTTTAGAATGCGGGAGGTATCATTGTCCAATCCGCTGACATTTGCATCGTATCGGATTGGCTTCGTCGCGAGTATGCGGCTGGCGTAGTCTTCTGAATGGGAACCCTCTGCAACACGTAGGCAACGGAACAGGCACACGTGTACCACAGTCAAAACTGCAAGATAATTTAGAACTTCGCCGCGATTATCATTAAAGACTTTATTCGAGGTTTGATAAAGCTCGGCAAAAAAATAATTTTTCCCTATGGAGGGAAGACGCGGAAACGTCTTGTTTAGGAGAGAGAGTGAAGTTTATAAAAGTAGTTATTCAGCTTTTTTTTCTCCTACATAGTTGTGCGAAATCTACGTTGCGGGAGAACCATGTCAACATATATATATACATATATATATATATATATATATATATATATATATATATATACGTTCACTTACACAGGATTGTAATATAAATTGATTAATAAAAAAACATTCACTCAAGTATAAACTATATATATATATATATATATATATATATATTTTAAGTTTATAATTTGTATTGTTTAAATATTAGAGGTAACAATTGTCTCCTTATGAACGTGTACATCGTATAAAATAAGTGAAAATGTCACATATTCTCCAGCTTTGGGCGTGTCCAGTCTAGCAGAGTTTCGCGTACAAAGGCGGCGTTACCCCGCTGAATATCCAGCGATACTCTCTGGTGCAGGTACTTGACAGCTCTAGTGTCCCCAGTGGAACGGTTGAGCGCCTTGCCGACACGTTGAATGAGTTTGTGCGTTTTCGGGTCGGGTACCCCCAGTGTCTCGAATGCCAGCGGGCAAAAATCGTGGAGGTAGGTAATACTGGCATACTTCTGCACTTATTTGCTTCCGCCAACATAGATGCGTGACTAGCATGTTCCGCTCCCGCACTGACCATTGAAGGGGCTAATGAGTCAGTAACGGTTGCATCCCATAACAGCATTCGACCCATCTCAAAGGACGTTAGTGTCAGTCCGTCCGGTCGTTTTCCATCATTCTTGCAGAGGCCAGGAGGCTCGAGAATGCAAGGAAAGTCAGCAGACCTCAAGGCTCGGCTAAAAGTCCTGTTAAGTGCTGCGTGCCGGGCTCGACCTGAGCTTAAAGCACAAGAGAGACCATGGTGTGCCTGTGGCCCCACTTGATCGCCGCATCTACATTGGTACGGGAATACGAGAGCTGTCCCCAGGCGTAGCCCCGCACTAATCCGAACAGTGTCGTTATCTAGTAGAGTGCCTAAGTGAACACTGGGGAGAGCCTGTAGCCAGGCCCCGGCACTTTTTGCAGAGACCGCCCGTAGCCTGGCCTTGTCAGTCGTACCAGCTTTTCTGGAAAACGGTGTCTGTGGGTATGACATCGCACAGAGACGCCAATCTCTCGACTAAGGCTGCCAAAGTGTGATCGTAGACACTTTTGCCTGTGTCGTCCAGCAGCCGTTTGGCTTTTTCCGATGCCTGGGACATAGAGGAGACTATGGCAGGCCCAGCCAACGCTACAGCATCAGGCATTCCCAGTCCACCTAAGTATATGGGAAGCAGAGCCTGCGAGCCTGCATCGGGTGAAACAGGCGTACGTTCAGGAGCACCTCCAGTGTTTTCAAGGTCCACTCGTTGAATTCTCGAAGGTTTTCGGTCAAGTCGAAACAATTGGCCCCTCTAAGCAGGTGCGTTATCCGGGCCGTCGAAAAGCATGATCTCAGTAGGATCTTCTCTCTCCACGCGTCTAAAGCCCCAGGTAATCCAGAAAGGAACCCCGAGGAGCTCAATGTCGCTCTTTTGGACGACCTTGCTACCGGAAAGGAGATGGCATAGCTTCGATATATCCGGCAAGATCATATCCTTGGGACCCGTGACGTAGACCTCGCATTTCGCGGGATTTAGGGATAGACCACTCACCCTCTCGAAGTCCCGGAATCTGCGGGAATTAACCGATTATTGCAGCTAGGTCACCTCCAAGCACACCGTCGTCCAGGTACTAGGCATTTAAAGGACACTGTAGCGAGTCTATCAAGTCTTTTACGCACAAACAGAACAAAGGCGGACCTAAAGGGCCTCCTTGTTGAAGGCCGGACTGCGAAGATATAGTGGCGCGCGGCAAGACCAAATGCAACGGTTGGGCGTAAGCCGCATTTACCTGGTGAAACATTTGCGGAGCGTAGCATTTCACCACGTTTAGCAAATGGTCTCTTCTGACGCTGTTAAAGGCATTCCTAAAATCTAATTTAACCAGAACGGTTAGGCCACTGCGGGAGTTTATAAAGGCGCGGGAGGTGTGAATTCCGATATCCGTACCGCCAGTAGTTGCAAAGCCCAGCTGGTGAGAACCAATTAGCTAGTATTGAGAAACAGTACTAACTTCTCGCCTTGTCTTAAAGCTTTCAAATAAAAGGGTTTAGAGTATATTATGCCAACAACATCGGAATCGAGTCTCAACTTATACCCTCTCTGGGTGCGTGCGTAAAAGCATGTTTCCCTGTTACCCTCAAAAATCGACCGTATAACTAAAAATTCCTAACTTAGTCAATTTTTATAAGATTTGCTCTAGCTGAAGTCTTCAAGGACGCTTTCATTTATACAGTCCATTTACTAACAGCCATGTTGCGTAAGTTCTGACAATAACACCAATACATCTATTGCATAGCTTTAGCTTCGTATGTCGTCTAAAGCACCTTCCAAATTAGGCTGAAAAATGCTCTCATCGATAACGGATCTTCAAAATTAAAATTTTGGTAGTCTTGCCAATAAACTTGTCGTCTTATTGTAGAACATGAAATCCATTCCGTCACGCGAACAATTGCATTTTTTCTTTACCGCAAATTATAAATAAACGACTTTGAAAATCGTATGAAACAGCCCGTTCTTGTAAAAAAATATAATTTTGGTAAGCGTAGTTCCTGATTTATAAACAACACATCTTACACATTTCTTTTTTAAATGACTGGGTTATGACAGAGTGATCTAAAATGCCTTAATTGTGATTGTTCGCGAGTTCTGGATATAAACCGCCGCAGACCCAAACCTTTATCAACATGTTCTGCAAGTTGTAAATAAATGCTATGGAATTATGAACACAGCGTTAGAACGCTTCACGATTATATATATCATATATGCGTAGATTGTATACTGACAGAGGGTAAAATAGATAAATGCCTAGAGGCAATCAGAATAGATAAAGAAAGAACAAACAATGTTGGAAGTTATCATAATTGGGTAGAAGTGAGCGGGACGAAGAAAAAGCCGGGACGCGTAGTTGTACAAAAGAAATGTTTGGATAAGCACAAACGGGCGCAGAAAGTAGAATATATCTACATAATGTAACATATGCATAATGTATTATTCGGAAATATATTAACCAGTAAATATAAAAAAATAAGTTGAATAAGAGTAGAAAAAGTAGAACGAAGCAAAATCATAATATATTTAGAGAGGGCAGACTCTCGGAGAGTTGGCGCAAGGGAAGAATTTCTGTTCTTATCAAGAAGGGGGTAGATAATGACACTTTACAAAATAAGCGGCCAGTCGCAATTACACCTATAAAGTATCAAATATTTATGCAAGTGTTTAAGAGTAGAGTACAGAGTATTCTAGAGTCAATTGAGAAAATAGGAGAAAGGCAGTGCGGATTGAGGAAAAGTTATAAGCTAGAAAATCGTATTTTTTATTAAGTCAGGTTGTGGAAGCATCGAGATTGCGGGGACAAGGGCGTGTGGCAGGGCTTATAGATCTTAAAGCATGTGATATAGTGGACAGAACAAAGTTGTATCAAGTTGTGTTGCTAGAGGAGGGTTTTGAGAGAAGCTGGGTGGGATACTAGAAGACATTTACAGGAATAACACGGTAAGAATTATAATAGCAGCCGAACAACCGACAACTATTCGTTGTCATCGGTGATTTGTTTAATGTATACAGAGAGAATTGCGAAAAATATGAATATAACGGGTTTAGGGTGGCAGATAGGGTATACATCAAGACACCCGTGGCGTTATTTGCTGACGATATGGCAGTGTTCGCGACCTGAGAAGACACATAGGTGCGCGGGTTCGAGTACCACCGTTGCACATTTGTATTTGTGGGGTCCGTCTATGAAGCAATGCGAAAAGCAGTCCGTTAAATCTGGACGTTAAATCTTAGCTGAGAGTCGGCCCAGAAAGTACTAACAAAATTCAGCGAAAGTTGAATGCATGCGGGAAAGCAGGAGAGCAAGCGGAGAAACTAGGTATGGCGTTTAATGGAAAAAGAGAGCACAATTTCAGTATTTAGAGGGGTTAGGGGTAAAATAAAGCTTATAGTACAGAGGAAGGAATTGGACTAAAGGTTAGTACAAGTATCTTGGGGTGAAATGACTAAAGAGGATGATTATTTAGAGAAAGAAGATACATTACGGAGGAAGAAAGCTGAAAGAGGAAGAAATGCAGCAAGTTGTAGGTAAGATGTGAGGCTTCTGGGGGTTTAATAAATAAATAGGCACAAGAAATATATGGAAAGCCATGTAGATGCCAGGATTAATCTTTGCTAATGCCCCTCTAGTCCTCAGCGCAAGGTTGGGAATAAAGTAAGCAACAATACGAAGAGAAGTGATAAGATTTGCAATGGGTTGTCGTTTCAATGGCACCAGGGATTTTTTGAGGGGGAAGGGAGGTGTCAAGATTTATACAAGGGGAAGTACAAAGCAAGCTAAGATTTAGTATTAGGATTAAAAATTTCAAAAATAAAAGATGGGCTAAACAGATGCAGCTGGTCAAGACGGATCAAAACAAAGTGTAATCGCAGAATAAGGTTCGCAGCTAGGAAAATATGTTACAACAGTCAAAAATTGGCAATGGGTTCCAGGTCGAGTTTGCCAGGTACATATAGAAAGGAAAAGCGGCTAAAGGACAGGGTAGAATAGGTATACAATAATTTAAGAGCGGGTGGGCTATTGGCAAATGCCAAGGCTGGGATGTTGGCTACAAGGATACAAAGAGCGAAATATAGGGAGGGGCAAAGTAAAGAATGTCGAGCTTGTGGGCTAAGGAATGAGTCAACCGAACATATTGTGAAATGTACCGCCTTGGGGGGGGGGGCAGAGATAAAAACCATTCGGAGGCCCTATATTTAGGTCCGAATATTAGAAAGGACCAGAAGAAGACGTTGTCCCAATGGAAGACAAATAATCATTAGGTATTGGAGGATACATATTATATGGATGCGTAGGTAACATATATGCTGCCGCTCTAAGCGCCTTTGATATAAAAGGGTTACTTGATCACGAAAGTTTTCGTCTGTGCATCGGCTTGAGGTTGGGAACAAGACTAACGGAGGAACACCGGTGTCCGTACGGAGCACAAGTGGACATTTGGGGAACCCACGGGCTATCCTGCAACAGAAGCGAAGGACGTCAAAGCCGCCACAGCGAGATTAACGAGATTACCGCCCGGGCCTTAAGGTCAGCTCTACTGCCATGTATTCGAGAGCCAACCGGCCTCCTGAGAAGCGACGGAAAGAGGCCTGACGGTCTCACCCTTATCCCTTTTGAAAGGGGAAAGGCGCTTATTTGGGATGCTACAGTCACCGACACGCTCGCCCCCTCGAACATGGAGGCCAGCGCATCAGCCGCTGGCTCCGCAGCACGCAAGGCGGAACGTCTAAAGACCAACAAATACGCCCAGCTCACCGACGAGTTCATTTTTGTGCCACTAGTATTGGAGAGACTAGGGGGACCTGGCCCTGAGGCATGGTCACTTTTACAGAAGATTGGCAAACGAATTGAACTCACGACGGGGGACAAAAGAGCTTTCGACTTTCTACTCCAGCGGCTATCTCTGGCGGTTCAGCGCGGCAATGCGGCAGCAATTATGGGCACAATGAGGGGCTGCCTCGAGGATAAGTTCGATTGGTAGCACCCGTCACAAGCCCAAGAGTAGTTAGATATTCATATTCCACTGTAACTTCAAAAAAAAAAAATTATTAAATTATCACCTATAAAAAATAAAAAAAAGGGTGACATGTGTATTTAGGTATACATGCCGAGTGAATAATAAATCAATCATATATATATATATATATATATATAAAAGCCTCATTAGCCCCTTCGATGGTCTGTACAAGTGTAGACCAAGCAGGTCACGCATCCAGATTAGCACAGTCTAACAAATGCAGAAAATACTCTGGCGTTTATTCTCCGCGCCATTTTTGTCCGTTGGCGTTCGAGACTATGGGAGGGCCAGGCCCCCTTACACTCACGCTGAGTCAGCACGTAACTAGAGGTCTTAACCTCTCGACGGTAGACCCGAGAGCATCCACATTCTTGTGTCAGAGGCTGTCGCTCGACATTTAATGAGGAAACGCAGCATCTGTTGGAACGCATTGTTGAACTGGGCTATAAATCGAATGTACTCAGCAACCTACTATGTTATTCAATTTTCTGGGTCTTTTATAACAAAACATCTTATAATATAATGTTAGCATATGCACACTACACAATGAGTCAACAAAAAACAGTCTGCTTCCCTCGATAGTCAGCTAAGATCAAGACCAGGCGTAGCATATACGTCTCGGCCACGTGAATGAGCAGGATTCGGTAAGACAATGTAATTGATTTTATAATCGACGTCAAGCTTTTCAGTACGATACATTTGGTAAGTAAAAGAAGTATTTCTATCAAACACCCGTTCTGACGCACTTGACGTTCTGACGGTGAAAAACAAAGTATGAATGATTAAATGATTTGCCAAACCTATTTGAGTGAAGTTCGTTCATAAATGCTTAATGTTTTTCAAGTACTTCACCAACCCTACTGGTAGACAAGGGGCGGTGGACGACAGCATTGCCAAATGGCCCGGTAGTTGTCACATTGATCTTCGATCCCAATTCTTGTAAACTAAAGAAGTCACAGACAACACCATCACTATAAGGTCTTTAAAAGATTAAACTCATATACAAACACCGCAAACAGTTTGGACAAGAAACGAGTAAAGTTTTCAGGTACAAGGAAAGTCTTCGTCTAGGTGCTGAAGAGAATTGCACAGATTTTAAATAACCAGATCATCATGATGTGTTATACTACTGCTGCTATGTCTCGAGTCAACGGGCCGTATATTCCAAAACTAGCGTAAAGCTGAGAAGGATATCCATTCCCTTCAGCCACTTGCTGGCACTTATAGAGAAAAAGCGAGAGAGAGAGAGAATGCCCAATTGTATTGCCCGGACAAGCATAGGCGGGCCGATGCGGGAACCTGTAGCTTGAGCGGCGGCCGGAGCACAAAACACGTGCGAATTTCTCACCCCCTTTTGGCCAACCGTCGCTCTGTGGTTATTGTCTGTTCGTGCCTCGTCCACAGTAAACACCGCAATTGAATGGCCATTCGACTGCTGCTGCACCCTATTGTCAACAACATACTGACCCATCATCAGTATTCCGCGTCGTCGTCGTCATCATCATCATTCTCCATTGAGGTACTGCGTCGCAAATAGTCGAAATAACGCTCTCGCATCTATCTAAACGCCCCAATATGGCCTACATACGCCAATCATCTATATATTGTCAGACAACAATCGTTTCCTCCGTCAAATGATAGCAGCAAGTCCAATTTTTTAAGGTTACACACATACGCACACATACCAATAAAGCAGAACACGCTGAGATGTATACCCTTCTACCTCCTACAACATCAGCTGCTGCTGCTGCTGCAGCAGCAACGCTACCGCTAACACCGAACCTACCGAGTTAACTACGACTCACAAATAAACACACGTGGCACATTTCCACGATTAAGACGAAAGCTCTTTATTTTTCGTCTACTCGCACGTCGCAACTGGGAGTCACCGGCCGGCCACGATGATGATGTTCTTCTTCTGCTGCTGCTGCTTATGCTGTTGTTGCTGATGTTGCTGCTTCTTCCGTTTCTGCTGTTGATGGTGGTGATGAAGTTGTCGACGGTAAGCTGGTGGTGATCTCCCTCCCGCTGATGATGCCGGCATAACAGTGGTGGTGGTGATGATGAAGGCAGGTGGTGAAGGCAGGTGATGAAGGCAGGTGGTCTTGCCGATGCCGACAACAGCAGCAACGACAACGACGACAACAACAACAACAAACACGATGACGACAACGAAAACAATAACGACTTTCATTCAATTAACACGATTAATTAATGATTCGACGCGTTCATCATTTTCAGACACGAGACGATGTTTGTTAGCTTGAAATTTGCTTCCACTGTTGTTGCTATTGCTGTTGTTGTTGCCGCTGCTGCTGCTGCTGATACCGGCCCTGTTCTTGCAAGGCCGCCACACAAACATCACACCACCGAGCCAAGTCCACCGTCCCCCCCCCCATCCGTCTTCTCGACGCAGTTGACCGACAGACTGCAAAGTTCGTAGATCAGCAAATCCACGTTAAAACCAAGCGTTCGTCCTCTGCTGCGTCTCGCCCACCACCACCGTAGGCGTCTTCGATCTTCATGCAAACGCGCTAGTTAGTGTTGCTTCCGCCGAAACGAGCAGCCTTCGATGAGGCGCGCCCTGCCTCCGGTCGGCTGGCAAAGCATGGTCGTACAGCCGACGCACAACACGACCGTCTGCGGGTGCGAAAAGACGGTCGTAATCTTGTAGCAGCCCGGACACTTGACGTCCATGAAGAACGAGTTCGGCGACTGCACGAGCCGTTTGAGCTTGCACCGGCGCTTCTCCTCGGCCGGACTCGGGTTGAGCAGGTCTTTTGCGAGCGGCATTTTGCGTGATTTCGCGTAGCGCACGTCCGTTCGCCACTACCACACGTTGAAAAGGATCGCGATCATAGCGTCTGCTAGAGGTTCCGGTTTGGGTTTCGAACGCGGCAAGACGACGACGACAACAACAACAACAGCAGCAGCTACAGCAAGACGGTGCTGCTGTTTCTGCTGCTGCGCCGTCCGACCGCCCGCCCACGATGCGGATGATGATTTTTGCCTGGTCGACTATTTGCTGCCGGCAAGCGAATGCATGAAGCATGCATTTCGCTCAGCGGCAAAATACTCATTACCATCATAATCATTATCATCATCATCATTATCGACACACGTGCCCAAATGCGGCTACCACTGCGGCGGCGGTAACGGCGTCGACACCGACCAAACCGCAGGAAACGGGCGGGCGGCCGAAAATGCCCGAGACAGCCCGAAAAAATGCTAACGAAATGATGCGACTTGGCGCCGGGGCTTCTATCATATTCATTTCATATTTATTCACTCAGGTTGAGTAGCGATTATAACCACAAATACATCACTTTAACAACTATAAGGACAGTGAGTCAAGACTATCACCGGGTGATCTGCATTTGTGTGGATACATACACATACACTTATACATATACATATATACACACATATATATATATACATATACGTACACATAAACTATATAAGCTACAAGGCCCCACAATGGCTTCTATTATATGACATTCTATGTCATCGTACATAGAATACAATCATCATAATTATTATATAATATTACTAGTAATAGCAATGATGTTATGCTCAGGCGGAGTGAGTTGTCGAAGGGCCAAAGAGAAAACACATGTTTGTTCACCGGCGTGTCAAATGATACGACGTTCGAACGTGGAGTAGCAATAGGAGAACATGATTGGCGGCAAATCATGTTCACGTCGGTACCTTTGAACCATCATCGCATCGTCGTGTCGAAGTTCCTGTTGCGCAAATTTAATTCGTTTGGGTGTTGTGTATAGAGCGAGAGAGTAAAAAGTAAGTTTTGACGCTGGCCGGCATTTAAAGTGTTTGAAAATTGGCGGGCGTCTAAACGGGCTGGGGGCTAGTTGATGTGTAGCGGGAACCAGTTGGGCACAACTGTCTTGCAGTTAATTTTAAAAAATGAGCATGTTCACCGGAACACAATTGTTATGCCACATGACATAAAATCGTAAGGTGTGTATTACACCCCTTTATAATGACGATGGTAATTTATGTATAGTTTTCAATGTACGTACGTGTACAAGGAGAGCGTGCCTATGTACTACATAATTATATATATATATATATATATATATATAACAAATAATATTTAGTAGTATAAAAAAAAACTAACAAGTTCAAAACAATTTGTATTTAATATTATAGTAATATATAGAACTATTCTAATATCTCCTAAACGATTGGCTATGATAGTAATTATTCCTGCAATATATGACAATTCATTCTAATGATATGATATGATATGACGTTTATTCATTCTTAATTGTAGTTTCTCATTTGTGTTACAACTTCATATAGCCACAGGCTAGTGCGAAGCATATGTACAAGTTACAGTAAGATTTTATACATTATCACCGTAGTATCTCGTGTTATTGCAATTATTTTTCTATAGATTGTGTACATGATTACATAAATATGGTTTATTCAGACGCAAGTAAGGTAAGATAGTGCGTTCTAGCAGTGTTTTTGAATTGACTAAGCGATATTAGTGTCCTAATGCCACTAGGTAACTTGTTCCACAAGGTAACACCTGAATTACATAGTGCAAACCTTGATTGCGTACTTGTGGCCGGGGAGACAATAAGCAAGTGAGATGCCGAGCCTCGGGTGTTTTGGGTCCTTGCAGATTCGATAAGGCCAACCAGGTTGGGATGATGGCCAAGAAGAATACGCTTTATTTCGACAACTATGGTAAATTTAATAAGATGTGGTAACGGGAGCACCGAGAGTTCCTTATATTGTTCTATCGTTATTGAGACGCGATGTGGGAGGCCTAAGACAAGACGAAGTGCTCTTTTCTGAAGCAAATGAAGCGGAGTTATATTAGATGCATAAGAAAGACCGTACACCTCCAGACCGTATGTTAGGTGGCTCTGTACATACGCGTGGTACATTGCCGTAAGGCATTGGCGGGGAAGGATTTTGCGTGTGCGGTATATGGCGGCTACGCCACTGACAATTTTTTTTTCTGACATGTTTCGCATGCGCCTGGAACGTCAGATGTTCGTCAAGAACAATGCCCAGGAACTTCGCTTCAACTAGTATATTAAGCTTGCGGTCGCATGCAAAAGCTTCAGGATTGATTGTCGATTGGCCTCTTGGAGTTTTAAATTGAACAATTCCTGTTTTTGACCAATTAATATAGAGGCCGTTATTTTTGAACCATAGAGATAGCCTTTCAATATCCTCACGAATCATTGTTTCAACTTGTTGGGGAGAGTCGCCCACGAATAGAGCCGTTGTGTCGTCAGCAAATAAGGTTAGTTTTGCGTGGTTAGGAATACTAAAAATATCGTTAACAAAAATATTAAATAATAGCGGACGACTGATACTCCCTTGAGCCACTCCAATCGATATATTTTCTATAAGAGAAGAAGATTGTCCAATTTGGACAACTTGGCGTCTTTCACAGATGAATGAGCGCACCCACTTTATAAAATTTTCACTAGCCCTATAAGTAGAGAGTTTTTTTAAAAGAATGTCTAAGTCAACTGTATCGAACGCCTTTCTAAGGTCAATAAATACCGCTGCTACAGTCTTCTCTGATTTTAAGTGTTTCCGTATGTCCTCGACAAAATCCATGACAGGCACAATCGTCGACATCTTAGGTCGAAAACCGAACTGCCTACAATGTAGGACGTTGTGTCCTTCGATAAAATCTGTAATCAATAAAACATAACTAAGCAAAAATAAATAAAACCTAACCTGATAAAATTATAATTGAATCTGAAGACAAAACTATCATCAATATTGATAATACAAATAATAATATTAAAATTCAAAATCTGTTCTTATATTCATCTATTCTTATATATGAATTTGAATATAACATAATATTACTAGAAATTAATAACATAGGAAAACAAAAAGAACAAACAATTCAATCTATTTTAATATCAAACGAAAATGCTCATATTATACTATAAAATAATGTATATTTAATAATATAAAATATATCTATTCTTATATATGAATTTGAATATAACATAATATTACTAGAAATTAATAACATAGGAAAACAAAAAGAACAAACAATTCAATCTATTTTAATATCAAACGAAAATGCTCATATTATACTATAAAATAATGTATATTAAATAATAAATAATACCTTAAATATATATATATATATATATATATATATATATATATATATATATATATATATATATAAACATCACTCAGGGTTGGGGTTCTGAGCAAATGGCGGGCACCGTGTTTTGAGGGTTTCTCTTTACCCCATGGTGCGTAATTAGGCATACCATAATTACACACATATACCAAGTAGGGCCGCCGCACGCCATGCGTTCGCTGTATGTGTCAGCTGTGAATATATCTGGGTTAAAGACAGGCCGGCTGGACGAACAGTTTATTATGGCGATAATCTTTACTTATCAATTTCAATTTATATTCATTTCACTCCAATCTTTACTTATCGCCGGCTTCGAAATGAAGTGCGAGCCACAAAATGTGCTGTTTGGTGAAATCGGCGCATCGAGCCTCGAGGCCTCTGTGACTCTGAGCATTCACTCTCTGCCGAAATATCTCGACTTCGGCCCCCTAGCTGCTACTACTAATACTAGCCTTTGATGGCTTTGATTAGCTGTGAACCTCTGTACAAATGTAAACCACCCATGAGAACAATAAAACCTATCTAATCTATATATATATATATATACATCTAGAAGTCTGATGCTGCTGCTGCTGATTTTAATAATAATGATAGTATGATGATGATTGTGTTGATGGCGCGGCGTAGCGCTGCGGGCGCCACCTGGCGGCGACGATGAAAGGCAGTCGGACGGGCGGTAGCATATGATGATCGATCACAGGGCCGAGAAAGGGCACCCACCACAGCAAAACAATCAAGGCAGGCTGCAAACTGTCACGAGACCACCTCCTCAGTCGAGCAGTTAGTCAGTCTGTCCAACTGCTAGCTCGTCGGCGACGCTTGACAGAAAGTAGACAGATAAGGCCTTCATTAGAAAAAGGAGGTTGTTGTGGGGGGCTATACGTAAAACGAGAGTCAACGAGACGGAGCGTTCGTCTGGAGGAGGACGTCGAGCGCCGAATGCCATATCGCTGCGTTCGTGTCCGCCTAATGACTGTGCTTGGAGTTGCTTCATCTGCTCATTAGGTTGGGACTGTGCGTCCCTACGTCGTCTCTACGGGTGGAATCTTCGCGCGCATCTGAACTTGCACTATGTTGCTCACGGCGGTGGCACCTCTGCTTCTGGGCTTGGCGACGGCCGTTCACGCCTACAGCCCAGCTATACTCTGGCCAGCTGATCAGTGAGTACTAGACACACTTGACTCGATCGAGTATAGCTAAAATCTTGCGACTAGCAGCAGTTTCTAAGAGTCTTCGGGTCAGCGCCAGCAGTAGAGGTTCTACTTAGACTGTTCATAGCAGATGAAGGATGTCTAAATGACAGATGTATATATATATATATATATATATATATATGCACGAAACCAATCACACCTTCTATCTGTATCAGATAACATAAACGATTGATACATAATTTTATGGACGGGATGGAAATTTTAGTGGGATAGGTATAATGTCGATCAATGTGCCGTGATTCGACCAACTAGATTATTAAAAATTAGATGTATATATACGAATAAAAAAAAAATATATATATATATTAATCACATCAGTGTGGAGTGCCAGATTGGCAACTACCTGTTTACATTGTGTGGTTGCAATGCCGCGTTGATCTAAACCAATATAATTGATGACTAATTTGTTACGCTATCTATGTGTAAGCAACAATCCAAAGAGAAAACATCGGTAGAACGGTGAATTTCGTTACTTTTCACTGACACACGTTTGACAGGTCTTGATTGAGCCTGTCCTGACGCTGATGCTGATGTTAGGAAATGCGAGCGGTCACATGGCTCTCGAGCGTCACGAGTGGTCACGAGGATCGATCTCGGCTTCGCATACAATGCCAGTCTTGACTTTGTCTGACTATGCGGGGTCAATCTATCTCCTAGCTGGGAAATCTCTTTAAAACCGGCACTACATGTGAATCAAAAGGTGGAATAGCAATAGAGGCCGAGGCTAAAGTGGAAATATCATATTGTGATTGTCTCGACGACATTGGTTCGAACGCCCTTCTGTAGTGATTAGGAAGAGCAGTTGGTATGCGGATCGAGGCCGTACAAGGCAGATTAGAGTAGCCTACGAAATGGCGAATGTTTATTTTTAGGTACGATTTGTGTACGCGGTGGGATTGTTATTGTTGTTGGCTGTTTGGCTGAGCATCGGACAAATTGGAAGTAATTACTTTATAGACTGCCATTTTTTTAAACCTTCTTTATGAAACCCATGAGAACCTAAACAACACAGCTGGCTTCGATGAGGAGGTCTGCGTACTTAGTATGCATTACCATCATAGGCATTTTAGTTTACGACACCAGCTCAGCTATAATGTTGAATGAATACAATTGCTTTTAGAATGGATCTAACCTTATATGCACGGATCAAAGAGTATTTTGCCTGCCCTACATTTCTCTCTCTTTCTTTCTCTAGCATTTATACAATAACAGAGTACAAGTACAATAACCTACAACAACTGATATCATCACTAATGGGGTAACAATTATGGCGTATTGTATTAATTGCTTCTTCTGACCTGTTATGCGCGCAGCC
This sequence comes from Dermanyssus gallinae, assembly GCA_003439945.1. Taxonomy (NCBI): domain Eukaryota; kingdom Metazoa; phylum Arthropoda; class Arachnida; order Mesostigmata; family Dermanyssidae; genus Dermanyssus; species Dermanyssus gallinae. Next base: position 458,031 of record QVRM01000484.1, read on the forward strand.
TGCGGCAAGGGATGGTCGTATTTCCGGTTCAGAGTTAATCTGACCATACAGTTTTCTCTGCTAGAGCTGCCAGTTTCTTAAGAATATGTCTATCGAGAATGTACTATTGCGAATTGAGTTGTCAGCTATATTTTGTGTGTCAGCGAATGCTCTTGCCACAAAGGCGCTCGCAAATGCATTTTGTTCTCACGCAAGCTATTTGGTCACAATGTGGCACAGCACACGCTAGTAGACGCTGGTTATTCTGCAGAAGCACATCTAAACCTGGCGGAGAGTGATCGAGAACCACTATGGCGGTTGACGTAAGTCACCAATGGTAATTGTTGCTGCTTTGTTTATGGCCATTTGTCAATTTTGTACGGTCATGCACGCATCGTCAAAAGACTGTCTATGTAACATACGTTTCGTTTCATAACAAATGGCAGATTTCTTCTACGCGAGGACCAGTCGGCTATGAAACTTATGTCTGCTGACGATTTCGAGAAGATGTTCCAAGACAAGAAGGTCATCGTCTTTCATAAACGTACTGTAAGTATGACAAATGTTATAAAGAAACACGGATGTCAGGCAGTGCATACACATTATTTGAATATATGTCTCTTAACGTCAAATTCTACGAGGATAGTAATACTTTAAAGTGTTTTATCTAGTGTATACAATCGTTGGTTAAGGTAAAGTGTTGCTATTCTATTGAGCCGTAATTCCCAAAGCTGTTAAGGTCTATAGGAGTCTACGGAAAGAGTTCTGTGAGGCAAACTGCCGTGAACGAAGCTTGTTTAGGAAGCTCCGTAGTAGAGACCTTTATGTCGATGGTGAACCAATGTCCAGAAGACCTTTAGTGCTTAAACATGATGTTCCACGCCCAAAGACAGGAAGAACTTAAGGTCGCCACAGTCAGAGCTCGTGGAAAAAAATCAAGTTGTCAATACAGCTATTGTCAGTGCATGAAAACTAACGTTTTTCCTGGGCGGACTCATTCCTGATATTTTTCGTTACGACCAGGTACCTAGTGGCGGTTCCTGCTGCACGAAAGTACGCGAGCAGGCGAATCTGATACTTAGGTGCATTGGTGAACATGGCAATATCCATGAGCAAGCCACTACTCACTGAACGTCGTATATAAACCTCCGTCGCTTGTGGTGTTTTTGATACTTCTCTTGGCAGTTGAGTATGGAGGACGTCTCGTATCCGTCAAGGCCGCTCTACTATCTACAGTCGGTTGAAGCTATTGCAATTCGGGGCGTCAGTTCAACCGGCCGACTTCTGGCTTCGCTTACAACGTCGGAGTCGCTGAAAATCGTCACACTGGACGATGGAGATCTGGCTGATCAGGACCAGCTCATCCGGGATACAATGCAGGCCAACCCTGGCTTCGCAGCCATTCTGATCGGCTCTGGATCGGGTAGGCACCGTCTTTCAGCCCGTTTTTATTGTTCGTTTTGTTTGATAAAATAGTCGTATGTTTGTCATCGGTGACAGTAGAATTGCAATACACGTAATGTATTACATTATTGCTGTTCGGCATTGCTTTTAATAGTTGACCATATCCAATATGCATGTGGTTTTTCTGCATCGCTAACCTGTTTCAACTTTCTGTTTGAATTTGTAGGTGGACATCGTCTGTATCGGCGCGACGTCAAGGACGATGAGCCGGGCCCGACTAGTGCATGCGAGGCTCGAGAAGACACACCTTGCATGGTCTACGTTACTGCCGTCAAATCGGTACTTGTAGATTGTTCAATACGTCTTTACAATGGCTCGCCTTTCTCGTCGAGAGCTCTGTGGTCTCTCACTACACGCATAAAAGCTATATATATATATATATATATATCATTGTGCTATCTATATATATATATATATATATATATCATTGTGATATCCGATGCCCTCAATAACCTGTAAGCCTTCTTAATTTGTGACTCCTGATCAATAGAGCAACGGCCATTCGGGTACATGCAAGATCCAGTGCACTGAATCAAACATCACAATTTCTGTGGACGTCGACGGCCTTACGTTCGACTTGAAGGTTCGTTTATTGCAAGCGACTTCCCGACACGTATAACATTTAAACATTTTTTATAGGTATTAATTAGTTTTATGATTCGGGTGTATACGTACCGTGTATGATCCTCATATTTTGTGCTCGATGACATGAAGAAGCTAGGCCGCAAATATAAATATATGCATCTAACGACCTCTCTCTTTCTCTTTCTAACCTAAGGCGGACCTCTTAATGGGCGGCTATACCGTAATGGTTAGCGGAAACTACAGCCTCGAAGTGGACAACAATTGGGCGCCAGAGTCGTTCTCGTACTCGTGTGCCGATCTCCGTGTGCGTCCACTCGATCCGAAGCAGAGCAAGAACGTCGTAAGTGCTATTCTTATTTTCCTACCGTACCACTTTAGTTAGCACTGGCGTGTGTGTTATTATATATCGAATAGCCTCATCAGTTCCTCTCATTTCGCATAGCTCTGTAATACCGGCTCTGCGCCATTCCAATATAATTGAAACTTTTCTTTTTCGTCTAAAATCTCGCAGCACAGTACTAAGTCAGCTATAATTCATGATAGTCTAAAGTAGTAGAAGTAGTAATACCTTTCGCACAGATGGCACACAAAATATTGAGAGGTGGACTTTGCCCAGCTCGGTGGAGGAAGGCTACTTGTATCTTATAAAAAAAAGCCGCCCACCGAGCCCAGCGCGTACCGCCTAATATGTGGTTCCGGATGCTTTGGACAAATCACTTGGAACGGTCATCAACAAGGGGCTAATGGCGGAACTGAAGGAAAGAGAAGCTCTCTCAGATCGGCAATTTGGCTTCCGCAAATGGCTATTGACGGAAATGGCCATTGACCTAATTTTACAGGAGACGGAAAAACAAAGAAAATAAACCAATAATCCAATGAGCTCTGCGCGGTCGTCCTTCTGAATGTCCACAATGCGTTTAACTCGCTCAATTGGCAAATCGTTATATACGTAATGACTCAAAGGAAAATCTCCCAGTACCTTTAAAAGCTCATAGCATCCTACCTCAGCAGTAGGTCGGTCATCCACGGGACACAGAGTTTGCACTGAATGCCGGCGTCTTGCAGGGATCCATTCTAGGGCCTATGCTGCGGAACATAGCATAGGACGACGTACTGAGACTTGGTAGACTGGAGGGCGTGCAGACAATAGCTTACGCGGACGACCTATCTTGGCCACAGCCGGGGGGCCGATATGCTGCAAGCAAGAGCTCAAGAAGCCGTGATTATTGTAAACAGTTGGATGGTAGGACACGGCCTCGAGCTAGCGCCCGAAAAAGCGAGGCCGTATTTCTAATAGGCCGCAAAAGGCACGGAAACATTTGCTTAGCTCTGAACGGCGTGAGCATGGAGATCAACAAGTCCGCCCGATATCTGGGTGTGACGATAGACACGGCCCTCTCTTGCATGCGTGTACATCAAGAAGGTAACCGCGAAGGCGAAAGCTGGCAAATAGCATAAGATCCTGCCGAGGACACGCGGGGCTACTGAAGGCAAGAGAAGACTTTTTGCCGCAGTGGCGGGTCTACTGTCATGTACGCCGCTTCAACCTGGGGACCATATGCTAGAAAATTGAAGAGAAACAAAAAAAGCCCCTGAAAGTGCAACGAAAACTGACAATACGAGTTGCCAGGGCATATAGAACAGTCGAAACAACTGCCGTTGTTGCTTTCGGCATGGGTGAAAGCATGGCCTAGGGTGATCGAAGAACGAACATGGAGGAAGAAGAACAGATCCCTACTAAAAACTAAGGCCCGAAAACAGACGCTTAGAGAATAGCACTATTCATGGACCGGGACACCATCAGACGTACCAGGAGCCTGGATCCTCCTGGTCTTCTCTTAAAAATCTTTGTTATTTATTTAAATAAATGACTATATTAATATTATTATTGGGACGCAACGAGCACATGATATTCGTTCTAGATTCTGGGTAACCTCCTCAATACAGAGGCTGTATGGTTTCGAGTGTATTTGCAAGTACTTACGAGTAAAGCTATGTGTTTCAAAGTAGTTCCGATGAAAATGGTTGTAACATATACTAAATTGAAAAAAAAGTAATACTTTCAGCATTACTACTATGAGCGTCCCTGAGTGACGCTTTGTCAATTAATGCTTTCATGTGTGATAATTAACTGAGCTTTCTACACACTTTCGTAACGTTCGCAGATATCCCTCATCGGTCTGCAGCTGATCCCGAAAAGTGGAGAGACATTCCCTGAGTCGTTTGATTGCGCGACGTGGTTTACGACCGAATTATGGATGGGCGTGCTCGTGGTCGTCTTCTACGTGATGATCCTGTTCGGCGCCATTCTGTTCTTGCTCGATGTGAAGTCAAACGACCGCTTCGATGATCCCAAGGGCAAGACCATCACGGTCAACGTCTCAGACTAGGTTGACCTGTTGATAGAATAGGAAATTAAGGTATCTTGTTTTTGTTGTTACTCTTTGAGAGTTTGTTGGAATGTCACCTTACCCACTTCCGATTTTGGTGGCGGCACCCTAAAAAGTGCAGCCAAAATATTTTAATATTTTCAAAACAATTCGAATCGTCTAGTCGTTTGGAATCCAACCAATGAGTCATTTCATTTCTGCTACAATTTTTGTACAGTCGTTGGGTTACTGGTGTCACGACAATCCAGTAGTGCCTGCTCGTAAATATGATTTTAAGGCATTGTATATCATACAAAATAGAGCATCTGAATTGAGGAGGTCATTCTGTGTGTACCCTTTGCTCTGGTAATGTGAGATTGCAATGGAAGAACAATGTATGTCATGCTTTTTCTTTTTAAGTGTCTGCTGGGTCGCTAAGGGGGGCTATGAGAGGAGTTTTGGTTCGGTAAACACTGTCTATTTCAGGCGGCTTAGTAAAAGGGTTATTGTACAAAAAGTTGCGATTTATTAAGGTTTTTTTCTTAGAATGCGTCTAATTAATAACGTCATTTAAATAAAATAACGTTATGTTTCAGCATATATGTTCTCAATATTGATTAACAATACAGTATTGTATTATCTCACCTTTCGGTATTGTTACACAATCCAAATGACATTACACGTATTAAGAGCCTAAAACTCCCTTACGGCACGCTACCTTCGCCTTGGCGAGAACGATAAGCTGCTGTATGTGTGCAGCATCCTCAGACGTCTTTTGAGATCCATGAGCACTCTACCATACATAACAAGGTCATCGGCGTAGAGATGACGTAGACAGATTGCCAACGTGTTAGGCATGTCAGTAGAACCTGATTGATTGAAGTCCACAAATACAGCGTATAAGACATGGCGCTTGACGAGGACCGAGTAACTTACGTCGTCTAAGCTCTTGGGATGCGGTCATTGTCGAATGATCTGAGTTCATATGTTTATACTTGTAAACAAACATATATTGTGGGACCGTCCAGACAAAAAGTCTATTTATATTTAATTATTCATTCTTGAGCTGAAAATTTCCACACTTAACATGTTAACAGCAAACGCAACAATTGTGAGTATTTTGCAAGAAATTATCGGCCGTGTCTGATATATATATATATATATATCAGACACGGTACGGTTGTAGTGGCGGTGGCTTAGGCGGCTAACGCACCGTTCGAAACGGGGCGTTGCCATGGCAACCACGGTTAGCAAAACATCGCTAGTTCGAGCCCTGGCCGTGCTGGTTGAATTTGTTGGACGTGGTTGTCATTGCCTTGCTGCTACATACCTCTGCTGGAGAAAGCCTATATAATTCCAGTACGAGAACGCAATGACGATAGATGCATTTAGACGATATCGTGCCACAAGCAACTTAGCTTATTTACGAGCGTCTAAAATGTAGTTGTCAGAGCGTAAAAAAAAAAAAATATATATATATATATATATATATATATATATATTTATATGGTAGCTCAGAAAGTAACTAAGTAAAGTTTTCGGGCTGACCCTCAGCCAAGATTTAACGTCCACGGAACTGTTTTTCACATTGCTTCATAGACGGACCCCCATAAATACAAATGTGCAACGGTGGGGCTCGAACCCGCGCACCTATGTGTCTCATCCGGTTGCGAGACGCAGACCTAAGCCACTACGCCACCGGGCTCGACTCAGAAAGTAACTGGAATTATTCGACCTTGAAATCAATCTAAAAAAAATAAACGAGTAAATCGATTTCGATCATTCAAATAGTACTTTCTACTGTTAGCCAAATCTCTTCCATTGGGCCATCGATTCCAATGGAAAATAATTCTGGGTTCTGCATCTTGAGGAGTGTTTGGACTGCTGTTCATACTGCTGGTGAAGTGAATTTATTTTCCTGTAGATAGTCCTGCAGTCATTTGAATAGGTGGTAGTCCGACGGTGCGGTATCCTGTGAGTACGGTGCATTTTTATTCATGAGACTGTGTTTCTTCCTTTGATGAGCGCAAACTGGGTAATCACAGTAGACACCCGTGTCTGTTGGTTGGGCATTAGAAATACACTTAACATATATATATATATATATATATATATATATATATATATATATATATATATATATATATATATATATATATATATATTATTAAATAGAATAATACAAACATTTATATAGGTCATTTGCACTTACCAACGCATGTATTGCTTCCTGGCTGGGAATCCCAGCTAACCAAAATGCAAGAAACTGTTTGGAAATGCAAGGAATCTGGTAGTACATTTCAGGCGTTTTAAAAGGTTCCTCAGCTCTGGAATTCTGTTAATAAAACTTGCAATAGGCAAAAACCTTGGACAGTAGATCATCCACCTGCACTACTCTTTTTTTTCACAAGGGGCCTGGAGCAAACATGCATAATGCACACTTCTTAGTCTGGGCAGTGTGGGACTGTTCAACCCACTAAAAACCTGGTGATCTAAACTGTATGACCGGGAAAAATCCTGCACTTCGGGTTCTAACCATTCCATTACGAATTTGACGTCGATACCATTGGTTTGGACATATTAGTCTCCTTTATTGCCTCAAGGCCGATATAAAACCCATAGTTGCTAAATTTGGAGCCAACAAATATTTCCCGTTTAAGCTAAGTCGTGTGTAAGTCTTCTTCGGTGCTCTTGCATCAGAAATCATCTGTATGGCAATTTGCCGACATCGATGCCCCATGCGGTTTAGTCCCTAGCCCTTTCTTGTTTTAAGCATTTATTAATTGTGTTTAATATATAGAGTGAGAACCACGGTAACTCGATTAAAATCAACTTGGAGATGTTGTCAACGCCAGTAAAACCAATCTAATCTTATTTCGACCTCCTCACATGTAGCTTCACCTTAATGGCAAACGGTTCCTTGCAGGTAGAAAAAAACCGCGAGGAGTCTCGATCTTAGCTTGATAAATTCATGAAGTGGCATTTGCACTTAGACTATATTATGCCTAAATGTTACGTCAACGTCTCTATGTCGTATAAGGCTTATATGTGTAACCATTGACGGTGTGCTTATAGTTTATGGTGCTTTACTCTTACCAGCACTCGGCTGCAGTATTCTCATCTGGGTAGGTGGATACGAGATCATTTTTGGGAAGGACAGGTTAAGTCAGAATGAAGCGTTGAGAGCCATGTTCGCCAGACGACGTAGAGACTTAGTTAGCAATCTCTATGTGAGCATACGCTAGAAACTTCTCTAGATTGAGTACTTTTACACGCTTCGGGCGGCACTCCTGGGTTTTAACGTTATATATGGAAGGATTCACGTTTCGTCTCGCCGAGTCCCAAGATGCTGTGAAACGTCGCGTGGTGCCCAGCTGCCTCTAACCTACAATAAATCTAGCAACCATATTCTGGCGGCTCCTTTACCGACCATCTGGAAAAATATTCCTTAAGATATTCATCGGATAACATTCTCAAAGCCTTTTAATACGATTGTGAAGGTTTATCCGCCCTGCGTTAAAACTACTCATATAAGGTAGCCCAGAGAACTTTTTTACGCTGACAGGTCTGTAACTGCCTTCTGTACGCAAAACATAGAACACTTTATTTTGATTCTTGCTAGTTTATTTTAATTATAATTTTATATAAACACTGACGACAGAGAAAACCCCATCACTCACCAAATTTGACTCTAGGCCTAATTTGATGTGGGTTTTAGCTAAGCTCAAGCAGAAATGAGCTTTGGCGGCTTCTAGGGCGTCAATTATCGGATATAATTTTCTCATATCTTGTTGTTGGCTTATTTAAATGAGCAATGCCATTGGCTAACTGGCATTTTTTTAAGATACTTGATTATGTGTTTGATCTGAGACACCTACCAATAGAATGGAAGTAACTTTCGCTCATACTGACTTTCGACCATAGCCACGACTAGTCACAAACTTCACTTGTCGGCCCCACTTGTCGGACTTCTCCTATAATTATATATTAAAAACATCGTCCGTCTCTTGTACAATTGTTTCATTATTCACCAAAACCCCGTATCAATAATGTTATTTTGGCAAGAATATTGATCAAATGGAATTAACGGGAGGTTATATGTGTTCTGATGAAATAAACGCTCAGTCAATGGAATAACCCGGGTCTCGGTTGGAAGCGTGCGTCTCTATATGCCATTTCCTCGGCATAGTTGGCCGAAAGAAATCCGATTGGCGGGCGGGGCCATTCACTTTGCCACGCGTAGTCACTGACTGTAAATCTGGCAGTTCCGCGCGCTCCAGTCAAACGGCCTCGCGGTTACAAAGCGAATTAACTTTATCGTGGCGTTATTTGTGAGCGAAACAGTTAACGTCCCACCGAGTTGCCTTCATCCTGACCATCACGCGTAAGTGCCGTGAGCGACATTTTGATGTCAGAAGACAAAGAGCCACAACTCGGTGGCAAAGAACGGTCCCAAAGTTGTACCAAATGAGAGCGGCATGTCCGTGCAGTTACGAGGTGCGAAATGTCAAAATACAGCGTAGCACTCACTACAGGCCAAGATATCGAGGCAAGAAGTCGAGACTCAGCTCAAGCACAACGAGTTAACAAAGTTCGTGTGTCTTAGGAAACCTATCCGAGTCGCATTATTGAGGAAGCTTAAGGAAGTTAAAAAGCTTTTGCGGCCGATGCAGCCAATCCAAGTTGAAATAAATCCACACATACCCTACACGCATCCGTCATGAAGACCATCAAGAAGCCCTCAAGTTTAAACGCTGAAATCTTCACCCTGTTGATCAACTGGACTGTGGGCGAGTTCGAGAAGGACGATGAGAAGCAACTCTAAGATTGTTCGATCGACGAGAAGACTTGGTCATGAAAATGGTCAGCTCGCTGGACATCATCCTTCGCGATGGCCTGGCCGTGACAAACGACACAGCGGCATCCAGCGCCAGCTTAGTTCTGTCAGCCACACAGTAATGTAATATAATCAACAATACCGAAAGGTGATGTAATAAATATATAATACGCTACTCGCACTCGACCGAATCAAGGAGATTTTTGGCTGACAACAAGACGCACTCACAGAGCACTTTAGGGTCATCCAAAATTTTTGTTTTCCCAGGGACTTTCATCATCACAGCAACCGGTGCGCGGCAATATCCTGATCAAGAATTTGCGTATAAGCGTGTACGTCGTCTTGAAAAATGTATGGCTTATCGTTTAAGAGATCATCAATGTACGACTTCATCACAGTGGATAGAACATATACATTAGAATTTTTCCATAGTTTTACCTTTCCGAAAGAAGTGTGGTGCCTTAGCGTCTACCGCAATACACAAAAAACTCAGGATCTTATCTACAAATGGGCAAAAAAGCTTCGTTCCTGCAGTTGATTTTTGCATACATAGTAGATATCTTGTGTCAAGAAGATTCGTGGGCGGCCTTTTTGCTCGAAAAGAGTTTGTGGCAAACAATACTGAGACTGGTGCTAAGATCTTCGTAAACAACTAATAGCACCTTGGGATAGGTGGAATTTTGCCTTCGGAGATCATCGAGGTACTTAAGTGCGAGGATTTCCAAAATGCACCTTTGCAGTACCTATGTTAATCGTGCAGACCTTACACAGGGCTTTCTTTCGCAGATTCTCCGTCCTGCTGCGCAGGGACCTGGTTTTGCATGTTAGCGGCCCCGCGTACTCGGTGCGCCATGGTTCGTATGTGTTCCCACTCTATATGAAACAAATATTAGTGTTATATCAAGGTGGTTTATTCATCTTTATATGACAACAGGTTTCATATAGACTTCTTCTTGCAAGGTTATATTTCCGTACACCAATGACGAATTGTGCATTGTTGCAGTTCTTTTACTGCTCGGCCCACAGTCGCATTATCATCAATTAACGTGTTTAGCAGGTTTTATATTTTGCTGCGTTTGAAAATAAGTATGATACACCCATTTCGTGAAGTTGGCTTTGCGTAGTTCTTTGTCTTCAACATACTGACCCTGCGGTTGGCGGATTTACCACTTGAAACATGTTTTTTGAATAACCGGGCATGATATCTTGACCACCGTAGTATTCTTTTATACGCCAAGGGATCTTTACTTAAGGGCCTTCGCCTTTTTTCTTTGAAATATTTTCCCAGTAGAATGATCGGCTTTACCTCTTACTTAGTCATATTGCAGTGTTTGGTTGCCACGATGGAAACTCTATGACATAATTGTACTTTTAGCGAAGTGGAGAGTAGGTTGAGTCTGAACCGATGAGCATAGAAGCAATTTTTATTCAAAACCCGTATTAGAAACTCTAAGAAAGTCTCTCGTTTGGAAAAAATGTGTATCATGCCGGGATCGAACCCTTGTTCGTCTGTTAGCTCAGTTACATAGATAATTGTCTTAGGAAAGGGTCACAGAGACAACCTTTGCGACGCTAGCCTCAACATATCTATTTCTAGTTAAATTGTAATGAGGTTATAGCTTAATAGGTCTCTGATGAAACTATATTTATTGTGAATTGTTGTTTCGCTTATTGCCTTATTCTATTATTTTTTATGTATCACGAACACGGCGGTTTGTTTAGCTTCTGTCTAGGAAACCTGGTTGTCTCGCAACAGCACATTCTATGCTCCTATGTCGGGCCAAAACACCAATGTCACAAATTGTAGTAATTTAACTCTCATTCCGAAACAGGGCCTCTTAGAGACCATGTTCCATTGGAAACAATATTGCCTTAACGAGCTTACATTCCATATATCGTTGATCAAATATTCCTGTAATACCCTAGTATATATAATAATATATATATATAATATATATATACAAATATATATATATATTATATCATATATATATATTATACATTATATCTCATCTATGTTCTTATTCTCCCTCTATTCTCTTATCCTCTGTCTCTATGTCTCTCGCTTCTCTATCTCTCTCCATCTCTATGTCTTCTTAGTGCTCCTCTGCCTCCTCTTCTCTCTGCTCTTCTATCTTCTCCCTCTCTCTCTCTCTCTCTACTCTCTCTCTCTTTATCCTACCTCTATCTCTCTCTATCTCTCTCATCTCTCTCTCTCGCTCTCTATCGCTACCATCCCTCTCTTCAGCCGCCTTTTGGATCGTTTCGCGCTAAAAAGTTTTGAAGTGGTTGCGTTCTTGACGTCGATGGTTGCCTTTTAGATACTCGCGTTCAGTGGATGGTTTCTCTAAGGCACGACGTCGGACAGGTTGTTGTAAATGTTTGTTCAGAATTCGTTTTATATATGTATATAATATATATATATATATATATATTATAATATATATATATATATATATAATATATAATTATATATAGCAAAAGAGAGAAATACTTACACTCCCGCCCTTTAATTACCTCGATTTATACGCGCGACCCGAACGGGAGTGCCCACCCAGCCCGAATTGACAGGCCAGCAGATCCCCCACCCTCCCCCCTATCGAGGTTTGGAATGGGGGGTACCACACTACTCCACGTACCGATTAGACGCATTCACCTCGCGATTCCGCGTTACACCCCGGAATATACCTTCCCCCCGGAAGGGCGTCGGACCACTCCAGAGCAGGGGTTCCCCGTAAAATACGGGGCCAGAAGGCCCTCTCGACCGGTGGTCTGCGTTCGTGTGGCCACTTCTCGCTCATTTTGCCTATTAAGCCAAGGCAGCAGGCGTCCCGGACGGTACCACCGAGTGTCACTCGGGGCGTTAACCGTCCAGCCCGGGGGGCTTCTATGCAGCACAAGCCCCCCGTATTGGCAGTAGCCTTAACAGCCCTCGAATGGGCCACGACAGGATGACAATATGAATTCGTTGACACCCAAATCTATCGTATGCCTTGCCCCCCGGTTAGTTCTTAAAACACGGGAGTGTCGGTTTCGGGAGTTTGTACCGTCTGACTAGCTTACAAGTGGGCCAGTGAAGGTCCCCGCAGCGCGTGGCAGTCACGCACCAGCGGACCAAGGCCGGTAAGAGAGTCATAGTTACTCCCGCAAACACACCATACACAACATGCAGGCCACCGAGGTTGTAGAACACTGGGCCAACACGATGGCACAACCACCCCCTGAACCACTCCCTTGCCCCGTATACACTCCCAACTCTGATCTCTTTGAGGTTTCCCTCCCTATCTCCCTAAAGGAAACCCACGTAGCTCTCCGCGGACCTTCAAAAGCACTAGGCTTGGACGGGATTTGTCTTTCGTCCCTCCGTAAACTCCCGTTAGAAGTAGTCTGTTGTATTCTTAATATACTATTAATTAGCGTTATTGCCTCAGCCCATGAAACTGCTCGCTTAGCGTTCATCCCTAAAATTAACAATGCCACATCCCCAAGCGATTTGCGACCTCTATCTATTAGTTCATACTTACAACGAACGCTTAACAAAATTCTCTCTAGACGCCTCCAGATCTCTATTAAGCTTCTCCCAATCCAGCGAGCGTTTCTCCCCTATAATGGTACCTTCGAGAATCGTGCGGTTCTGGATGGTATCCTTAACGATGTCAAGACTGCAGGACGTGAGCTCAGACTCGCCTCAATCGACCTCCGTAAGGCGTTCGACATGGTGAGTCATGACTCCGTCCTGTGGTCACTCCCGACTCGCGGATACCCGGAGGTATTCATTAACTATATCGAACGCTTGTACCTCTCATCTAAAACTCTCATAGAATTTGGACAAGAATGTCGCACATTTCGGCCAACTAGGGGTGTTAGACAGGGAGATCCTCTGTCCCCCCCTCTTATTTAATCTAGTTCTCGACGACATTCTTTCAAAATTAGACAAAACTAATATCGGGTACCAACTTACTGATGACTTCCGCCTTATGGGCTTAGCCTTTGCGGATGATCTCATCCTCCTAGCCTCCACGAAATCCACTCTCCAACGGCTCCTTAATATTGCGGACCCACTTTTGAAATCCCGAGGCCTTGAAATTAATACTAATAAAAGCTTTACTATCTCCCACCTATTTAATAGGAAGGAAGGTAAAGGTTTTATCAATAACGTACCAGAATTAACCGTTGGAGATCGGCAATTGCCAGCTAAAGGTATGAGCGATCGATGGAGATATCTTGGAGTCGACTTTGACAGCAATGGCAGAGTTGACTCCACCAGGGATATACTCCTTAATTTACTCAACAGACTCACGATAGCTCCCCTTAAACCCCACCAAAGACTCATATTTTTGAAAGACTTTCTCATTCCCCGTCTCCTATATAAACTGGTCTCCGGTCCCAGACCATCTTACGCACTCATTAGTGACCTAGATAAAGGGACCAGAAAGGTTGTTAAGTCGAAATGGCTTAAGTTCGAAAACTCGGTGCCGAACGCCTAACCACCGAGCACTTTAAAAAAGATCTTGCGAAAACAAGACTTCTTTGCGAGCGCTTGGGAACCTCCATTGAGAGGGCTACAACAAACGTTGTAGGCACGGGTGTCATGCGCCTGAGACGTTGGCTCATGTCGCTCAGATGTGTGATACAACACACAAACAAACCATAAAGAGACATGACGACGTCTGTGATCGCGTGGCGCGTCTTCTCCGCGAAAGGGGTCATGAGGTGGTTCGTGAGCGAGTATTCCGTCGACCGGGCGCACCGGGTCTAAAGCCCGACCTCGTAATAACAACACCTACCGAGGTCTGGGTTTTAGATGCCGAGGTTTGCGGCCCGAACCGGGACCTGGCAAAAGCACGGCAAGACAAGATCGCCAAATATGACGTCGAGTTCCTAAGAGCGGCGCTCCCCGACCCGCAAAAACCTCGCAGATTCGGATCCATCACTATCTCTATGAGTGGTGTATGGGACTCCGAATCTGCGAGGACGCTCTTGGGGCTCGGCGTCACGAAGAGGAATCTTATGGATCTCACCGTTTTAACTTTGCAAGGAACCTTGAGGATATACCGCTCGCACCGGGTCCATAAGAGCGGGGGCTACCATCAAGCAAGGACACGGACAACTGACTCTTAACTTCACGTGACACCTTTTTACCACCATTTTTATTAAGGCGAGCACTGCCGAGTGTGCAAACGTATTGTAAATTATTAATAAATCATCACAATATTTTCTATATATACATATATATATATATATATATATATATATATATATATATATATATATATATATATATATATATATATATATATATATATATATATATATATATATATGTATATATACAGGTAGTTCAATAAGTTCTTAGAATGAGCTTTTTAGAATTCGAATTTTGGCACGCTTTCACCGCTAATAGGAACTGCAACTTTTCGACTGCTAGCACTCAATATATTGTGGTGATTGGCCGTTGCGATTTCGTTTGATAGCTTTTCCCGTGCAACGTATCGGCGTGATTTTAAAAAATGGAGAAAAAATAGTTTCGAGTGGTTATCAAGCATTTTTATTTCAAAGGTTGGAATGCGACCCAAGTAGAAATTGAGTTAGACGAGACGTACAGTGACTCTGCGCCATGTTTTGCCACTGTTTCCAACTAAATTAATGTGTTAAAAAGAGGTCGCAGGAGCACCGAGGATGAACTACGTCCAGGAGGCCAAAAAACGGCAACTGATGAGGAAAACGTAGAGAAAGTGCGAAAAATTATTGGCACAGATAAGCGAATGAACATTAAGGAAATAGCGGAGGCATTAGGGGTTAGTTTAGGCAGTGTGCATTTTATCCTACACGAAAACTTGAAGATGAAAGAGCTTAGAGCAAAATGGCTGCCGCATTTGCTCAACCAAGGCCAAAAAGACGCGCCTGTTTTGGCTTTACAGCGAAATTTGGCCAAGATGTCGAACAATCTGTCGGATTTTTGGTGCAGATTCATGACCGTCGATGAAAGCCGGGTTCATCACTACACTCCCGAGACCCAAGAAGCATCTTGCCAATGGTGTGCACCTGATGAAGGACCTCCGAAGAGGGTGCGGACAACGGCATTGACCGGAAAGGTGATGGCTACAGTTTTTTAAGACCAACGTAGAATAATGCTGGTCGACTACCTTGAGAGCTGTAAAACGATCACAGGAGAATATTATGCAAGACTGTTGGACTGCCGTTAGCAAGAACTCATCGTGAAACGGCCCGCTTTGCAGAAGAAGGTTGTCCCGTTTCACCAGGGCAATGCTCCTGCACACAAGTCCCGGCAAGCATCGGCAAAACTGGCCCAACTGAGGTTCGAACTTATTGAACAAACCTCCTATTCTCCAGACCTGGCCCCCTCTGATTATTTCCTCTTCGGACATTTGAAGAATAGTCTCGGTGGAAAGCGTTTTTCCAGCAATGAAGAGGTTAAGGCTGCTGTCAATGCCTATTTTCAGTCTAACGACGCGGAATTCTACTCAAGAGGTATGAAAGCTCTGAAATCTCGGTGGGAAAAGTGAATTGAGCTTCTCGGGGAGTATATCGAATAAGAAAAATTTAAAAACATGATTTGGAAAATCCTCGGTTTTCATTCTAAGAACTTATTGAACTACCCGTATATATATATATATATATATATATATATATATATATATACATATGTATATATAAATATATATATATATATATATATATATATATATACATATATATGAAGGCGAGCACTGCCGAGTGTGCAAATGTATTGTAAATGATTAATAAATCATCGCAATATTTTATATTCAAGCCAAGCGGCGCGTGCCTTTTATGAATACGGATGGCGTAGCCGACATTTCTCCGTTTGTTCAGGCTTACTTAGCGAAATAACGGGGAAAAGTGCGGGAAGAGTTGCAATGCGTTTGGCCGTGTTGCCTGCTGGATGGGAAGAGTTCCCGATAGTGCGAGCAAAAGCCGTCAATTGTTGTTTTTGTTGTCATCAAACCTAATGCTGTTGTTGTCGTCAAACCCAATGTTGTTGTTGTTGTGATTGCCCGCGACCGAGGCACGTATAGGCCGCTCAGTGCTATACGGTCTTCGGATCAGGCGACGACGCGGACGATGGAGTCGTCTGTCTATCCGGTCGTGGACGAACTGCGGCTCAACTGTGGCGGCAGAGACTCTTTCGCCCCCTCATTCCCGCCATCCATCCAGCCAGCCAGCGAGTCAGACCAGTCAACCCGCCGCCACTGTGTGAAAAGGCGTCGTCGCTATCATCATCATCATCATGATCATTATCATTGTACTCAGAAACTGGGAATGAGGAGAATTGACAATGAGAGAGGAAAGAAGCTGCTGCCAGCTCGCTCAAGGGCAGATCTTAGCAGAACTGTTGAGCCGGTTACGCCTAATAGCAGCTTTTCTCTTAGCGCTGTTTTTACTGCTGCTGCTGCGGCTGTAGGAGCAGCTCTTAGTCGTCCTGGTCGATTTCGTTATCGTTCTTCGTCTGATCCTGCTTTTCCTTCTGGTCGCGGGTTACAACAACGGCGGGCTTTGTCTTCGTTGGAGCATCTCTCGTCCAACAGCACTACTTCCACTAGTGGAAGAGGAGTCCGCGTAACCTCCCACTTCCCATCAGCCTGTTTTCGTGACCGGCACTTGAGTTGCAGCGTGCAGCGTGCTGAAACTGAAGCTGCTGCTAGGAGATTTTGTAAGAGCATTTTGTGTCATGCGCTGAGGCTGGCTTTTTGTTGTTGTTGTTGTTGTCGTTGTCGTCGGTCGGCGGCATAGTAACAAGCAGCTGCGAGGCCTAGCTTGACTCTACCAGGAGGGCAACAACAACATTAGCAATAGCAAGACAAGTTCTTTAGAACAACACGCGGCATAAACTGTAGTAGCAGCAGCAGTATTAGTAGATGTAGTAGCCGAAGTTCTAATAGCAAAGTTTGATAATCAAGTAATCGCAAAGTTTCGATGTCAGTCTCAGTAGCAGCAATGACAGAGCAGCAATGACAGAAATCTTCCTAGTATTTTGAAGTAGTCATAGGCGGGCATGTTGAGTATAGTCGTCTGGTAGAGGAGGTGGAACACATCGAAGAAAGAGCGGGGAGGAGGGGGGAGGGGTAGCGAGCGCAGTCTGTGGAGGGAGGGAGGGAGGGAGGGAGGGAGGAGGGGGAGTGAGGTAGTGAGCGAAGTCTTTGTGAGGTTGTGTTGGAGCAAGCGAGCGAGCACCACCAACAAGAGGAGCAGCTCGAACTCGAACGCGAGGCCGACGCTCTTTCCCCTCTCGCCCTCATCAGAGCGGCGCCGTCGTCGTCGTCGTCGTCGGCCAGCCATTCAGCGCCAGCCAGCTATCCAGTTAGCCTAGCCTAGCAGGCAGAAACCCCTGGGAAGCGCAGCTGAGGTTGAAGTCCCTCGTACTCGCGCCGTTGCTGCCGCGGCCGCTGCTGCTGCTGCTGCTTCAGTGCCTGGTCGTCCGCTCGCTGCCGCTACTTCGGCAAATGGGCGGCTCCCTTGCCTTGAAGGGTGCGAACACCGCAACACTGTACAATTGCTACTACTACTACTACTACTACAAGCTCTAGCTTTGCTGTTTCTACTGCTGCTCCTGCTGCTGTAGTCAGCGCTGTTATTCGACTGCTAGAACAAAACCAGGTGTGATGATCTCATGACTATTCGAACTGGAAGTTCTAGTGCACCAGTAGTTTGAGTGTTATTTGCACTACATTGTCGATGTTGAGGTTTAGTGCCAAATGATCCCCCGGCGAACGCCCGCCCGCCCGGCCGTCTACCTACGCCCACAGAATTACAACCGTTACTGTGAGTTCTTGATTCTTCATCTACGCGGCGATCTGATTGCTCGTTGCGTGTGCCGCCACACGGTTACACTTACGAGCAAGTGTGGGGTAATAGTGGGTTGACCTCTTTACCAGTATCAGCGCCCCCTATGACCATACCTCCATCACCACTGCCGTAGCCATCGCCGCCATCGCCGCCGCCGCCGCCACTACTACTTTGACTTCATCGACGACTACAGTTACTACGGCTCCACGACTACCCCTCAGATCCCACGACGACTACTCGACCACAACTCGTAGAGAGAGGGCCTGAATGTAGTAGTAGCTGTGATGATGCTGCTGATGATGATGATGGCGCTAAACGTCTAGTGTCTAGTTAACGACAGCGGCCAACGATCCCGCGTCGGTGGCGACTGCTGGACTCGCGAGGAGATTGTGCTGCGCAACCCCACAGCGAGTCTTCACACGCACAAACCCACGGACACGATGACGCGCCTCACTGCGAAGACGTGACCCGTGACAGCGTTGCACTGTGCAACGTGCGCTTCAGAGCCAGGTGTGTGTTTTTTGTTCGTTTCGTGTGACGGAAAACAGCTCGGCCAGCGCCAGCTGCAGGGGCGGCAGCGGCGGCATCAAGAACGGCATCTCAGTGGACTAGGTGGTTATCGATTGATCGGCTAGTTGGCTGCTTATCGTTATCGTCGTCGTCGTCGTTATCGACATCGTAAACAGCTGCACCATGCGCAGGCGGATCTGCCAACCGCAGCAGCAGCAGTAGCAGTAATTAAATGCCGCCATAGATGCATCTGTAGGATTGCGTTGCAGGATGACGTTGTGACGTGGTGGGTTAGCGCGTAGCGCTAGCTTTAGCGCGCGCACCCGCCGCGAGCCCCGGTGGCCTTCGTCATCGTCATCGCCACCCCCGCCTCCGCCACCAACAACAACAGCAGCAGCATCCAGAACGACAATGTCCCTGCAAGCTGTAGAAACATCATAGCAACTCTAACGAACCCTCCAAACAACAACAACAGCAACAACAAGAATAACAGCATACTATGTTGCGCTCGGCAGCGTGCATAGAGAAAACAAGAAGAGTACACAACGCTCACTAACGCCCACCTGCCGTAGCTACCGTGGTCGGTTTGACGTACGTCGACCTCACGTGCTCATCATTATTACGGGATCTATTGCTCGTCGCTACTCGTCGGTTATATCGTGGATGGCCATTATTTTCATCCACATTCAGTACAACAACAACAACAACAATCACAACAATAGCTACCACTACTATTACTACTACTACTATTGCTAGAGTCTCTCCGTTCATCCGCTCGCCTATGATGGCTCGGGTGTGTTCGTATGAGAGTATGAGAGCGACGACAACGACGACGACGGACTGACGGCAATACTGCTGAAGGATCAACAAGGAGCAAACAAGGGAAGAAAGAGGTAGGTGACGCGCAAGTGATGCCACCCATAAACGGCAACCAACCGTGGCAGTGGCGGTGGCGGCGGCAGCAGCAGCAACAACAACAATAACAACAACAACAACAACAATAACAATAACAACACTATTAACAATAGCAACAACCGTAGACAACGGCAGCAATAACGGCACACACGGTAACAACGACAGCAATAAACACAAGCAACAACAATAGCGGCAACAACAACAACAAAAACAACGGAGACAACGACAATATTAGCCCTGCCTGCCTGCCTGTTAGCCTGCCGCTAGTGAGCCTCACGGTGAGCCAGTCGAGCAAACGGACCGAATGAACACACAGCTTTATCCCATCCCCGCTCCCTTATTCCCCACACGGACGGACGGACGGACGGACGGCCGGCCGGCCAGACGCTCCCTCGCCGCCATTAATAGCTCCTGTTGCTGCTGCTGCTGCTGTTGCTGCTACTGCAACACCACCATCACCGCAAGCATTGCCACCACCGCCTGTAGTCGTAGCGGCAACAGCTCCCACAACAGCTCCAGCAGCTTCAGCAACAGCAGCAGCGGCGGCGGCGGCGACGACGGGTGGCTACGGCGGTAGTTGGCTCGATCATTGCTGGATCTCTGCCGTAGTACTACATATGTGAGGTGCATATGTGAGGGTGTATGTGTGTTGTGTTTAACTATCTCTCTATTTCTATATACATAGATATATATGCACATATACATACATACTTACACAGACACGCAGACACTCATTTATAGCTAGCAACGCCGCTGTGGACAAAGCCGCTGTTCCGAACGTCAAAAGCTTGCTGTTGTTGTCTTGCCCTTCTACATACATACACAGACCTCCTCCTCCTCCTCCCCGCCCGTTCGTTCGTTCGTTCGATCGTTCGTTCGTTAGATCGCTGGTCTGTTCGTCGTATTGCCGTGTAACAACAGAGTCGTGGGCTCGAGCCGTCAAGCCCGAACAGCCGCCACAACAGCCAAGGAGAACTAAGACAAGTGGACGACCAACCATCACAATACGAGGCGGCGACCGTCTCTTCTTCGGCGGATGCTGCTGCTGCTGCTGCTTAGTATCACTATAACCTGTGCGTGGGCCGTGCAATTGATTCCTGTATTTCAGGTGTAGAAGCTAACCTATAGCAACGATCTACCTCAGTTTGTGAGCGGCCATCATTCTCATTGATCTTGTTGATGGTGTGGTTGTTGTGGTTGTTATTGTTGTTATTGCTATTGCTGCTATCGTTGTCGTCTTTTTACTTTAGCTATTGTTTCTGCTGCTTTTAATAACGTTGTTCTCCGGTGTTATTCTCTTCCTTTCGTGATATTGCTGGCGCAGACGCAAATCTACGGTAACCAAATACGGTACACAAACGTACGGGGTACATACGGCCTGATTCACGCAGCTAAGCACCGAGCCGGTGGTACGCGAACTGACACCGCATCTGTCATTGGAACGTGCACACTCGGACGGAGCGCGCAGCGAAGGCCGCGCTGGAATGCACGCGCGTGCATTCCACTGCACGTAACACGCCTGTCGACCAAAAGAAAAAGCGGTGTTTTTCTCGATAGCAGTTCTGTTAGTAAACAACGCTATCGGATGGTTCACCCAAGTGTAAGTCGAGTGTTCGCCGAACTTCGACGCTATCGTGTGATTTAAAGTGCGACAGCCTAGCCATAGTCAACCATCATCAGAGGTCGTCGTGAAGTGCTCAAAGTGTGTGATCGAATACCCGAAGTAGTGTGAGATTTAACAAGCCAGCGAGGATCGAGGATGAGAATGCCGTCCGGGGATCATCGCCGAACATCGCCCCTCGCTCCCGAGGTAAGTCAATCTCTATGATACACCGGCTGCTTCGAGAACGACGCGCTTCTTTTGGCCATGATATGCCGGTAACGTTGTTACTAATGTTGATGCTATACGTCCACTTTTGGCACTAATAACTAATAAATACAATGTTTTACTTTTTTGTTATCATTCTAAGTATGCGTATAGATATTTCCTGCATTCTAAATATGGTGAACAAACTTGAAACATAGTGCGTCAAAAATTAGTAAGTGCAAATTATATATATATATATATATATATATAAAGGCGGATCGAATTTATAAAAATAAACATTTAATGAATCTTCTAAAATGTCATTGTCCCTTCTAAAATAGCACGCGCCCGTTCTAATGGACATAAGCCACCCTTTTCCCACTCTTCGAAACACTTCTCGAAACGCGTCTTTCGGGATCGATTTGAGTTGCTCCTGCGAATTCTACTTTATGTCTTTCATCAAAGCGCTGTCTTTTAAATTTTTATTCGTAGGCACAGAAAGATTACTCCGAGCCAGGTCCGGAAAAGAGGGAGGTTGCAGAAATATATAAATCGAACTTTTCATCGAATATTCCAAAATCAGTCACAATGTGTGCGCTGGTATATATATATATATATATATATATATATATATATATATATATATATATATGGCATAATAATGCTAACTTAGCAAGTACAGACATTACATTTGACTTCCTGGCAAGCGCGGAAGACCGATGCACGCGGACTCCATGCAAAAGAGATATTCTTATATAAATTGTGACTAAAACACCTACATGACATTAGGGCCGCTGTGGGGCTTGCAAACTTGACCTAAACACAAGCCTTGAAAGAGACTTACTGTATAGACGAACTTTTTGTTTAACTGCTTTCTCGCAAATGTAAATTATTTCACAGTCGCGGTTTGTCTTACATAATACGGCCTCAGTATGTGATTGCCAAAGCTATTCCTTAATATAACCTTCTCTTGTTTATTGCCCAGGAGATTTGCTGCTGAAGTTTTTGTTTACAGCGGACTCCGCTTACACGAATCGCTCGGTAAGCAGAATTATAACAAGAAAACAACAAAATACCTCGACTATAATAACTGCAGCATCGATCAGAACAACATCGACGTTTTTTATCGGTGTTGGCGAAAGGCTGTTGTAGACAACCATAACAAGCTTTCACCTTAGTTCACAGCATGCCTTATGGCAGGTGCCTTGCACCTGCTGAAGTAAACTTTTCTTTGTGGCGCTAGAGGTAAAATAATGCACATGGGAACCATACACACCGACGTATGGGATGGCTGCCGTAGTAGCAGTAGAAGGTAACGGCAATTTTCGCGTCCAGAAGCGTTGCAAATTTTCGTTACCCCCATTTCCACAATCGGTTGCAGTTGTTGAGTTTCAGGCGCTTCGGCGTAGTTTCCTTATCGTTTTCCAATTGTTTAGATGTTGCCCACTATTATTTACGTGTCGCCATCGTCGTCTTTGCTGTTTTATTGTTTAGATTTCTTCTTGAAATCTGCGCGGGACGTTCAGCAGCGTTCATTGTAATCTAACTCTAGCGTGGTCGAATTCAGCCCGCCAATACCGATAAAGTGGCGATCGCGCTTCCGTCGTTTGCGTCCTATATGTATAGAGCAATTTCGGCGTGACGCCTCCCTCAATCTGGCTAGCGGGGGCATATAATAAAGCAGGCATCTTGTCAATCAGTGGGTTGTGATAGGGACGCAGAGTGTCCATCCGCGCACAAGTGAGACACGATTACAAGCTAATGATTTGGAAACGGCCTTTCAAATAAGTGCCGAAGCTTTTTCATGAATATTAGCCGAGTGTCTATTTTTGGATTGTATGAATGCATTCAACAGAATATGTATGCACATCGGCTAGGTGACAAAGCTGCTATTACAGCACTGCCCTTAAGCAATGCTACCTACTCAATGTATGCTATTGGTGCTGCTCTGGTTAAAATTACTTTTATTGTGTTGTTGTTGTTTGGTGCTCCTGATGTTGTAGTTGTTGCTATTGTTGTTATGTTGATTGACACGTTCGCCGCTGTTGTCGCAATTATTATTATTATTACTGCCCGAGTAGCGCATCGCCCTACACGTGAAATCTGAAGTCATCGGTTCAAATTACGTAACGCGGTAGTACACCCATACTCCCGTATCCCGCCCATATGCCCCGTATTGCGCTGATCAGTGGCTCACTTCTACGACACGACGCAAACACATACCGTTCGTTTGGCGCCGGTGTGTTACTTACCGCGAGACTTCGTCGACGTCAATGCCAATGCGTAGATCTGTCTATGCATTTTTCCACCCATCCCACACAAGCGACGATTGTGGCAGCATATTAGCAGTGGTGAAGGTGCCACAGGTTACACAATAATAAGAGATGATACTATCATTTGTAAGATTACAAAGGTCGGGTTGAAAGCAGTTATTTATCTAATCTGGCTGAATTTCGTCACCGACACCGATGATCGTGTGATCAGCACGCCGTACATCAGAGGCAATGTTCCTGCCCACCTGAGCTGACGATCTGATTAATGACAAGTCGTTTTTTGCGTTCGTTCTTGTTCCTTGTCGGCAATTTGTTGTCGGCAGCATTACTACTACCATCATCATCTTCATAATCACTGACGTCGTCGTCGTCGTCGTTGTTGTTGTTGTTGTTGTTGTTGTTGTTGTCGTTGTTGTTGTTATTGTTGTTGCTGTTTTCGCTTTAAGATTGCCGCAGCTATTCAGAATGTGTATTCTTCGTCTGACGTGTTACGCCGCCTTACGCGAGACGCAAAGCTTACTGATGGGTGGCAAGCCATTCTTAAAAAAAGGAGCTTTGTTGTCGACGTTTGTTCGATTCTTGTCGTAGCAATAAATCGTCGAAAACGAGAGCGTTGTTTGCAAATTCCACACAAACAATTTGTGGCTACTTGTTCTGCGTACCTGGCGTCAACCATTGATGAGATGGCTTCGTATCTTCTGCTGCCGCCGGTCGCCGCCGTCGTCTTTCTTGTTCGCGTATTATCAAGATGTCGGCACCCATTTTTTTGTCTAATCATGTCGCCACCTTGCAGCCTGCAAGAGCAACCTCAATGACAGAAAACTATAATATGCAATTAGCACAGATTACTAATATGCAATTAGTACAAGTCATTACTAGTAACAACCATTCATTTGGCGGTGTTTCTGCATCATTGTCTGCATGAGTGTCGGTGTGCCGCCACAATATACGCTGGCCAACCGTCTGCCATTTACGTGACGATGAGTCGCTTGTTAATTGGCGGCTCGCTTCAGTCAGTCCGGTGGCGCGCGTGGCCTGCTGCACCTATACCACCCATTCAGTAGCCAGTCGCATCCGCATAGCATCCGCCCGTAGCAGACCAGTAGAAGACACAACACGTAAACACGGCAGTTTGTCCGCTGACATTGGAGAACGGTAGCACCGTTCTACTAAGCTGTACAGCAAGACAGACAGACAGACAGTCTTACTAGGAGTCTAGGCCATATATGGTAGAGCCGTGATGGTTATCCGATCAATCGTGGTTTTCTTTTTGCAAGTCGTGGTGGGGTTTATGCCGAGATCGGCCCGGTGATGCTATGACGTTGCCGCCTTTTGTTGGTCCTACGTTGTTGCGTATACGACAAACGACGAGCGGGCGTTTGTCGTGTGTTCTTGTTCGTTGTTTTTTTTTCGTGTGTGTCGTATCGTTCGATACAGCTTGTAGCTGAGACGGCAGGCAACGGCTCGAGCTAACTAGACTCCCGCGGTGTCTGGTTGGCAGCTTGCGCCTCCGAGCCGTGCATTGCAACAATGCATCTCAATCCTAGCTTCTAGCTTCTGACGAATGAAACAGTTTTTCGTTTCATTGGATAGGCGTGGTGTGTGTTTGTGTGACCCGTCCGTGCCTGGCAGAACGAAACAGCTGCTCGACACCCACCTGCTAAACACACACACACACAATAGATACGACGCTGCATATATATATATATATATATATATATATATATATATATAT
The DNA here is from genome assembly GCA_003439945.1 of Dermanyssus gallinae. Lineage (NCBI taxonomy): Eukaryota > Metazoa > Arthropoda > Arachnida > Mesostigmata > Dermanyssidae > Dermanyssus > Dermanyssus gallinae. The sequence continues at coordinate 483,331 of QVRM01000484.1, forward strand.
ATATATATATATATATATATATATACATGTAATAGTCGCATTCATTTTGCAGGAGACGGCCACGAATATAATGATAGCACTAAGTTCCTGGGTAATAGCAAGAGCCAAAGTAGTGGCAGCAGCTCAAAGACAGACCATGATTACGACCAAATGACACTTTCAGCGGCTGCGCTGAGATATATATATATATATATATATATATATAAGTATTACATAGAAGGCGAGAGCGAGAGCAAGAAGGAAGCTCTTGATGGGAGGAAGGAGCGCTAGGGGAAACGCCACATACAGATGTGGGTGTTGACTCTATGTTGAATCGATGCGAGAAACAGTATGACCGCCGGCGCACGCCGCCGATGTGGGATGAAGACGGAAACCGGAACACGTTTCTTGCTTCGTGTGTGACGACCGCAACGCGACGACGACGACAACAATAACAACATCACGAAGGAGCAGCAATCACGTGAGGGGCAGATTGGACCGACCGACTGGGTGAATGGGGTCTTGCCATCCAAGGCGGTAGTGCATCGGCTGTAGCTGAAAACCGATGACCCCTATGATACCATCTGTGTGAGCCCACACTGGGGTCTGGCTAATTGTGGTCACGACAAGAATGACGATGGCATAGTAATACTAATAATAATAATAATAATAATTATTATTATTATTATTATTATTATTATTATTATTATTATTATTATTATTATTATTATTATTATTATTATTATCATCATCATCATCATTATTTCGTTACATATTATTATAAGTTTTATAAATGTATATAATTATTATTATAAACTCAAGGGAAATCGGGCCAAATTCCGATCAACGTCTGCGCTCTGTCGACGGCACGAAAGTCGTAGAGTCTATGTTTACACAATGAAACAGTAAACCTATCATGGTTTACAGGAACAATAGTGACCTTAGAGTTTTATGATAGTTTTATTATCGCTCTATATATATATATATATATATATATATATATATATATATATATATATATAATATATACACATTAAGAACATTCCCTTTAAACGCCGATGCCCTTCATTTTTTTGCGGCCGCTCCCCAATCTTTAAACCTCCGGAAAGAATCGTTTCGGTTAGAAGCGACGCTGGCCACACCATAACCTCACCCGACTCTATCGGCCCGGCGAAGACGTCTTAATACTTATTGGTGACTCTGGCTAGCGCCTTCGTGGCCCATACTGGGGCTCTGTAAAAAGTGATTGATTCCGCTATGGTTATGGTGATGCGCCGTCTGTAGCCAGTCTGTTCCAGGTCTGTAGGTGTTGGGCCTGAAAGGCGCGAAGTCATTGGCCCGTCTTGAGAGCTCAGCCATCGCCCTGAGGCATGAGGCACCTGGGACAGCTCGGTTAAGAAACACCCCAAGCTCTTGCCTCTAAACACCAGCGTGAATTAAAGATTAAAAGTGTGTTCAAAACGTATCGCGACTTTTGAATTTTCGCGGGTTACGTATATTCGAATTTCGATTTTTTGTGGCGTTATGTTGGTACTCATGTCTCTCACTTATGCCGACAAGCTCGGCCATTTTGAATGTTCACTTAATTGTTGACAGCTGCTTTGCTTGCACGTGTTTTGGATCGTCTTCGATTTTTACCTATTCAAAAAAAAGGATCAAAGAACCTGTATCAAATTTTGTGTGAAAAACGAAATTAAGTGCGCGGATGCATTCCGAATGTTGACTGTGGCATACGGAGAAGCTACCTTGGACCGAAGCAACGTTTATCGGTGGTACAAAATGTTCTCAGAAGGCCGAGAAGATGTGAACGACGAAGAGCGTGCCGGACGCCCGAGCACTTCAACAACAGACGAAAAAATTAATGAAGTGGAGAAAATGGTATTGGCCAATCGTCGAATCACCGTTAGAGAAGTTGCTGAGGACCTAAACATATCGATTGGCTCGTGCCATTCGATTTTTATCAATGATTTGGGCATGAGACGGGTCGCCGCGAAATTCGTACCAAAATTGCTCAATTGCGACCAAAAACAGCATCGCATGAACATTGCTAATGAGATGTTGGACTCTGTCCGCGACGACCCAAATTTGCTCTAGAGGGTCATAACTGGTGACGAATCGTGGGTTTATGGTTATGACGTGGAAACCAAAGCTCAATCATCTCAATGGAAGCTGCCGCACGAACCAAGACCGAAAAAAGCGCGCCAAGTTCGGTCGAATGTGAAAGTTTTGCTGACAGTTTTCTTCGATTGCAGGGGCGTGGTGCATCATGAGTTCTTGCCACAGGGTAGAACGGTCAATAAGGAATATTACCTGCAAGTTATGCGCAATTTGCGCGAAGCAATCCGCCAAAAACGCCCGGATTTGTGGAAGAACAAAAATTGGCTTTTGCACCACGATAACGCCCCTGCTCACACATCGTTGCTTGTGCGCGAGTTTTTGGCCAAAAACAACACACTAATGATGCCGCAGCCACCGTATTCCCCAGAGATGGCCCCCTGTGACTTTTTCTTGTTCCCTAAACTGAAGAGGCCCATGAAAGGACGACGTTACGCTACGCTTGAGGAGATAAAGACGGCATCGAAGGAGGAGCTGAACAAGATAAAAAAAAATGGTTTTTTGAAGTGCTTCGAAGATTGGAAAAACCGTTGGCACAAGTGTATAATATCTCATGGGGATTACTTTGAAGGGGACAAAATAGATATTCATGAATAAATGAATAATTTTTGAAAAAACACAAAAGTCGCGATACTTTTTGAACACACCTCGTATATATATATATATATCACTTTACACATTCAATCGGTAATATGTATTCCATTTCGTAACATTGCACCTCAGCTTACGCTATGTATTTATTAGTAGTCAGTCGATCCAAATTCCACATTAGCCAATAATCATTTTATAGTAACAAAGGTGTTAGCCGGGTTCCTCTTATCTGGCTCTGCCTTTGGGTAGTCCGTATGCCTGACTGTACGTATGTACGTGCTAGCGAATTTTCGTTCTCACGTTTATTTGCCGATAGTCGACTCGCCGCCCCGCCTTGGCCTGAACCCGTGATCATGTGAGCACCGTGCTATTGACCAATAGCTAACACTATAGTCTAGCGTCAGCTGAATTGATCAAGCTAATAGCGCTAACGGTGCGGAAGCGGGCGCGCTTGCAGTTTAAAAGAAAATACTATTACGCCCGTTTCTGCTTCTGCAACTATATGCACACTTTATGAGTTCAGTTCTTGAGTCTAATGCGAGCAATGTTACGTCACTTACTTTTTTACACGTAACTAGGCTGCCAAATAGAGACGTTTGAGTGACCTAAGTGTTTCAGGTGGAATGGGCGAGACGAGGAGATGGCGAAAGAGTGGCATTTAGACGGATGCCACTTTAAAACCCATTGTTATTTCCACATTGTTATTTCTAAGTTGAAAATTGCCAAGCTTCGCCACATATCTATCTTATTGGACTTCAGTGCTCTGTGTTGGGGGTTGTTTAGGACTATTGTACGTGAGAACACACTGTCAACTAGAGCTACAACTGGTTAACTGCTGACTCGTACTGAAACTGAAGTATTTACCGCGTTATATAATGTCAAACCAGAGTATCATCATTAGGAACTAGGTCGGTCTTATATAATATATATCTTACAATTAATATAGCCAACGGTGTTTAGTAAAGGGTCGGCTGGCACCGGGGATGTGTGTGCTCGTAGCATATGGCCAAACATACAGCCAGTCAAGGTTCAAAGGGCTCCTTATGATGACATCTAGCCGCTACAGGGACAGGGAGTTAGTGTGTTAGTAATAGTTGTCATTCAGCAGGGTATCGTCGGTTCGATCTCTGTTGTTAATCGAATTTTCTTTGAGCGATGATGATTGCTAATAGATGATAAACCATGCCGCTGAGAGACAGTGAGTATGCTACTACAATTGCTGTTGGGAAAACATTTTAGTTATTAGAATAAAATCAAGAGGATAATTATTTAAATTTGTTTCCGCTCAACATGCCCGATGTAGCTTTTAGCAAATCAGATCCGAAAAGGGTGACATGTTTAATGAGAAATATATGTCAGGGAATAATAAATCCATCCGTCCATGGCGACGACTATTCATAACTAAACTACAACGTTCTCAGCTGGACTGCTATCGTAGTAGAGTACCAAGTACTAGTGCTCGAGAAATGTTGCAGGTCTCAAGCGGTGCCGCTTTTTAATAATAATTTCGCGCACTTCGATTTTGTGTCTGTAGTAAAACGTCTTCTTGCGCGGTTATTCAAGCAAAAGTACTTTGGTAATTACTTCAGTCAAGTGTTAAAAAAATAATCATGATCCGTTAAACGCGATACGAAGGTGACGTGAGTCGCTACATACTTGCGATTATATTCTACGATTTCGCCCATAACTGCTATTCGTTTCCTGCTTAAATGTGAACTGTCTTCAGAATGATTCGATTATATATTTGTTGTCGCGGGCGTCACGCATACGTCACCTTCTATATATATATATATATATATATATATAACTCTTGAGCGTATAATATTGCCCGCGATAATGGTAACCGTTATAAATACGTAGGACATTTCTCGCGAATAGTGATGAATAATGAACATCAAGAGTATTATGGGTCGCCTACACTCGACGCTAACTGACGTGATGCCTGGTGTCGGTTGCGTTTGCCAATTTCAGGGGGAGATCGGTTTCGCAACACTGCCGGAGCAGGTGCACCGCAAGTCAGTGAAGAAAGGCTTTGATTTCACACTGATGGTCGTCGGCGAGGCGGGGCTTGGAAAGAGCACCCTTATCAACTCACTGTTCCTTATGGACCTTTACGAGGACCGCAAGCTACCCACGGTCGAAGGTTCGTATATGCACGTATGCACCCAGACGGGCTACTTGTTCGGTAGCGCGATTACCTCGGCTGATCGCCACCGCCGTGCGTTACTCAGTACAGGAAGGATGTACTGGGCTTACAGCATCACGTCAAGTTAAACGGTGGCTAAAAGTTACATCGCGGTTTGAAGAGCCAAATTGCATATAGACGAGTAAATACTATACGGTAGATCTGTAATAACTGTCTAGCCTCATTAGCTCAACTATCAGGTTGCCGAATACGATGATACGACTTTCCCATACCTTCCAACGTACTCTCAGTGGAGCCCGTCCAACCCCAAGTGCATTCGTCCCGCCTGGGTTTTTTTTCTTCTAATAAGTGCGTTTTATTGATCATTTAGATGTTTCATACGACGAACATGACTCAAGTGTGCCGTAACGCCAATGCCCGTATAGGTTTTTGGTGCTTCTGTTTCAGTTCTATAGTGTCCACCACCCTAACGACGAGTTCGTTAGTCTTTCGCTCAAACAACCCACGTCCTCTGCCTGGCTCGCACCAACGACTACTGATTCATTTATTCTCATGCCTCCTTATATACTCACAGATTGCCCGCGCATTTAGTGACTTCCCGCGTCTTCGCCACTGAGGTGGCGGCATCCTCTATTGCGCGCCATGTCTTTAGTTTGATTCGGCATTGCCGCCAACCGACGCTGTCTATGCACGCCCTGCCTAACGGACGCTGCTACCCTACAAGTTCGCATTGAGAAGCCCTTTATATCACCATTTTTGACAGGTTTGCTTGTGAGGACGCTTTGTTGATGGCATATAGGTATCCTATCTCTCGGCAGTACTAAAGTTGAAAGTTCGTTTCATGCTGTAATGAGGCATTAATCCATTTTTTTGTTGCACTTTGTTTCAGAGCGTATTGACCGAACAGTATATATCGAGAAGAAGACCATGGAAATTGAAGAGAAAGGCGTAAGGCTTCGCCTGACCGTGGTTGACACACCGGGCTTCGGCGATGCGCTCAACGGCGAGGACTCGTGGCGCGCCATCGAGAAGTATATTGACGAACAGTTTAATCAATTCTTCCGCGACGAAAGCGGGCTGAATCGAAAAAATATCGTCGACAACCGGGTACATTGCTGCCTCTACTTCATTCCACCGTGGGGACATGGACTTCGGCAGCTCGATATCGAGTTCATGAAGCGTCTCCACAAAAAGGTGTGCAAGCGCAAGAGTTACCCAACTAGAATTAAAAGCATTCTCAAGCAGGTTGTTTTTAGTTCTAGACTATGCTGCGATGAAACCACCTAAGCTATGTATGCTTGACTTTTGCCGATAATTTACTCCAAATATTAGCGTAGACGTTTCCGGTCAGATTGGTGCGCCGCACTCATACGCATCTTTGAGCTAGGTTCATCCAGGACCCGGTTTGAAACCGTCGGCCAACACTTAGGCTAGGGCTAATCATCAACACTTAGGCTAAAATGCCCGAGTGCAGATATTATACTTCCGCAGGCTCTTTCTAAAAATAAGCTGCTTATTACTTAAATGTATATTTCTACCAATTTTGTTCAAAATAAAATTTTATCTAGATTTATTACGGGCTCGCAACAAGTGCAAAAAATAGACTGGAGATACACTTCTTGCAAATAGTGGTTTCTAGTGGAGTCTTAATCTGTCTTTCAAATTGCAACTGCACAGGTAAACCTTGTGCCAGTGATCGCCAAGGCTGACACGCTGACCCCGAAAGAAGTGGCCGAACTCAAGAAGCGCATCCTTAAAGAGATTGAGTGCAACGAAGTAAATGTGTACCAGCTACCAGAATGCGATGATGATGAGGACGACGAATTTAAGGACACGGACCGACAACTCAAGGTATACTTTTGCCTAACAGGGGAGGCAATTGGTGATGACTAAGCATGCATAAATGTTCCCAAGGTAAAACCATATGATAGGATTTCTATTAGTAAAACCATATGATAGTATTCCTATGAGTTAAACCATATATTAGTATTCCTATGAGTAAAAGCATATGATAGTAGATGAGCAAAATCAGATGATATTATTCTTATGAGTTGTAGAGCTGCTTTTCAACAGCGACTCATTGTTTCTCGCTACCATGAGAAAGCGTTTTCTTAGTAGCCGCATGATTTTGTATAAGGGGCAGTTCGAATTACACTCTACAATCGTCTTTTAATAAATAAGTTCATTCATAACATAACGCCGTATATGCATCATAGTGCCCATTTAAAAATTAATTTCACTCAAGGGTTGACTCAACGCTGCGTGATTCACCTTACCAGTTACATAGGTATTGCTACTCGAGTATGAATCTGACGTCTGCACGCCTGCACTGCTCTATACGTTCCCGTTGTGCCGCTTTAGGAGAGCGTACCATTTGCCGTGGTCTCCAGCTGTCAGGCAGTTGAAGTTGGTGGCCGCAAGGTCCGCGGCCGGATCTATCCATGGGGCGTTGTGGAAGTGGAAAATCCCAAGCACTCGGATTTCCTCAAGCTGCGAACCTTCCTGATCAGGTAACGGGTTTGTGACTCAGTAGAGCAATATAGCATTTTTTGCTGGTTTCGTCCTAGCGGCTGCAGCAGCAATTTGTTGCACAGATGATTGACACGTAGGCCGGTAGAGAACAAGTACAGCAGAGCAGCCGTTGTTGTTGTTGTTGCCGCTGCTTCTTCTCCTCGCCGGTAAATGTTTACGAAGCGACCAATATTTGGCTAGTGAGTCGACTCGAAGTGTTTCCTACTGAACGCCACGATATGATGCACAAAGATGTCCCGACATTGGATAGCCAAGAGGCGAATGGCTCGATGCGTTGCTATAAGCTAATATGTATGAACCGACAAAAATTAACTTTAATGATTGAATTGACTAATGTGCTGCGCACATTTGTATTACTTCCGATTCACCTTTCTCGCCCTATCTAAAAGCTTAAGCATTTTCTGCGACTAAGAGTGAGCGGCGCTTTACTAATTTTCCGGCCGAGATTGGCACCGTTATCTTTAATTCGAACTGTTTGTCGATCTTCAAATCAGATAGGACGGGCAAGATGAAAATCTAGCGAGGCGTTCAGCTGAAGTCGGTGTCCATGAGCGATCAAAATTAAGTTGCAAAAATCGACCATTTTAGCTCAAGTGATGTAAAAATAAATAAATACAGTAAATACAGATGTGCATAGTCACCCGATTTAACCCGCTCTAATTCGCTACAGGTTTTCTGCACAGGATCTCCCCTTTCTTGAGACAACTGATATTTTACTCAATTAGCGAAAAAATAGCAGTATTGGCAGTGTGTTATTCACCATCGATTAGTAGCTTGGACTGTTGTTGTATTTAATTGTCATTGCTATTCTTCTTGTTCTTGTTGTTATATAATCATGTTATGATTATTGCTGTTTGTTGGTATTGTATTTAGTTTTGTTGCCTTTCACTTATTGCCGATCGATATTTAAGTTTTTATCACTATTAATCAATTCTTTTAAAACTTAGGATGCCTTCTAACTAGCAATGTTGTGTTGGGCTGTTTGTTGAATGCGCGGACACTACGAACTTCGGTGTGCTGACGCCGACACTCGTTGGCGGCCCGGCCGACTTGGCTGGACAGAGTTATCATGGGTTTGTTCAGGTAGATGCTCGAACTGTCATCCGAAGTGCACTCGAGAGATAGATTCATCTCCCCATTTGGTCCATTACCTTCCTCAGCCCTACGCGAAATCCTCACGGGCATAAAAGCTCTCTCCTTTAGGTACTGTTATTATAGCAATCTATTTCTCGTAGTACTCTCGATGTTGTCGTGCAAACTCGATGTTTTTCGGTACGCAGTCGAGACACAGTCTCGTGAAAAACACACGGTTTGTGATCAGCAAGTAAGCTTCTGTTGTGTCGACTGCGCGCTGCCCAATGATCTCAGCTTGAAATCTTCCCATTTTTCCTGTTCGACCCCGCTAGCCACATTCCACTTGCCAGCTTGAACGCCTCCCCCCGCGGGGTCCGCAGCAACTCTTTTCCTAAGCGACCACCCCGGGGAGCAAGGAGACCCGACGTTAGTAACCGCCAATTCTCAAGCGCGTCGCCATTTTTAGAGTCGTAACTCGTGATAAAAACCTGGTTGCCAACATGATGTTCAGTGACGCGTTCTCGACAATCTAAGCTAGCACAAACGTGCTATATAGACCACTACTCTGTTTGCTACCGATATCTTCCAGCCATCGGAGGGGCTGACCTTTCGTTATCTCGATGATCTACGTGAATAGTGAGTCGCTTTCCTACCGGAAAGAATCGTTTGATCGCAATGAACAATGCAAGTGCCAGCACGAGCGAGAAATAGAGCCAATGCTCCGGTAACATCTGCCGTCAAACCGCTCCTCCCCTTGCTAGATTTACCGTATGAAGCGCCTTATATATGTATTGATCTTTTCGGCACGCATTGTTTCGTCTCTAACGAAGGAGACAGATATTAACCACCAACTACCGCATTACATGATCAGATTCGTTAATCAGCATATGGCGAGAAGTTATGGTGACGTCTGGTCTCTGGGTACCCCACCTTAATGAATTCAAAGGCACTCGAAGATCTTCAGTGATCCTCACACACTCCTGACTGGTACACAATGTATATATATATATATATATATATATATATATATAACATACACATCTATTATATTAATGGTTTAATCTTTCTTTAATAACACGTCGTTCTTTTGTTCTAGCTTTTGCAAAGCAAAATCTTTATTTCATCTTTCAAGGAACAATTTCGAAAGCTACCATAGAGCCCTAATTTACGTGCATACATTGTTTACGTGTGTAATAAAGGGTATACTAACATACAACCTTACCTACTGTTCTATAAAATTCACTATAACTATGCTTAGAGTCGCAGATTTCTAAACAGATACCCGTTCATATTTAACTTTAAAATACCTTTTTTCTCAGTATTTACACCAAGTCGACAATATATGATTATCCGTTGCAGTAAAGTTTGACACCAATTCCAAACGTAAGGAATGTTTCTTGAAATCACTATAATTTCGGCATTTCTAAAGTATCACACAGTTGACACAAATCTACACCGCACGGCGATCCTAAACTAGCGTAGCACAGATAGGCACATAAAAGCGATCTACCATAAATTATTTTCATTTTTAGTTGTCGAACTAAACATTTTGTTCTGCTAGTTTGTCCTTTTAGTTCCATTTTTTATTTGGCGTTCTGCGTGACTGCTGGTCAGGAGATTGAGGTGTGTCTGAAGGATGCTCTTTAGCCAGGTTCCCAAAGATTATAGACAGGCCGTTCGAGAAAGTTAAAGGCCTCTAGTGTTGTGACTCGAAATTAGTCGTGTAAAGCCTCGCGACTACTGCAGTAGCTGCGCTGTTTCCTGTCGTATTTCCGCCATAAATGCTGAGGTCTACCTATCAGTAAGCAACGTGCTGACCATTGCCGTGAGTTATCGGATTCAAAATTAGCAGAAGTGTAGCAGAGTATATATATGGTTTCTCGAACCCACCGTTTCCCGAGTAAGCGTGCGAGCATCTATCTGCTCAACAACCCACGATAATTTAGCTTGGACACGTATGTGCATCCACTTACGTCTCTCTGTATATATATATATATATATATATATATATATATATATATACAGGGCGACTGTATTAGCGTTTGTTTGATCCGTGTCGGACGAGCGGCGAGCAAAGTAGGAGGTTTATTGCTTTGACTGATTGCCAATGGTTGATACTTTGGCTGTTTTGTTTGGTTTTGTTTAGTTGGTTAACTATTGTTTGTTTCCTTGTTTGCTGTTAGTTGATGTTTGTTTTTCGAGTGCCTTTGAACTCATTAATCACACTGCTAAACACCTAATAGACGAACGTTGTTGTTGTTGCTGCTGCAGTTGTTGTTATTGTTCCTGCTGTTGCTGTTGTTGTTATTGTTGTTGCTTGACGTAATCGTGCTCATGATGGATATGCTGATGATGATTATGATGATAATATTAACGGTAAACTTGGCTACCACCTGACGATCGCGACGATTGAGAGCTAACCGAGTACCGGATTAAATCAACTCAAGAACCGCGATTTGTCTGATTTGCGGTAAACTTGTCTGAGGGCCGGTCCGTTGGTATGTCTGGACAGTGAGAGAGAGATTGTGTAAGGTTGTAGGTTAACAATAGATGAATATTCGTGGTGATGATTGATATGGCGTTTTTGTTAGTGATCGGATCTCGTGGCGTTAGCCATTAAGTAGCGAGCGAATGCCGGTGATAGGCAGTGTCGTCAGAGACGCGAAAGCCAGGTGTGCGCGACGGAGAGAGAGATAAATTATTGTGTGTGAGTGTTTAATTGAACTTATATGTGGTAGAATATTGCGGACTCCAATATGTCACTCGAGTGTACGTAAGTGCACTAACCGGCCGATAGAAACCTGCACTAATCAGGTGGTGGGCGATGGTAGCATTTCATATAGGTGTGTCTATTAGCGCTTCAATTTTAAACAAAGTTCTGTTGTGTAACGGGTTCTGGAAGTTCCGTATGAACAAACGAAATTAGAAAATCGAGATAAAAGCATAGAATAAATGGTTTACGGCCAATAGAGGAGGGAAAATAGTGTTGGTTTTATTTTCCCTTATTAGTTTTTTTTTTAATTACTACCAATTGCACGTGTGTGTGAACAATATTGGAAGACATAATTACCTAGGTTTTGCTACTCTGATATGAAAAAGTTCTCGGTTGCGTGATTTACCACGATTTACCACATCTAATAGTTACAATCTTTTGGAGATCCGAAAAAATGGTCTAGGTTGACGCTGTGATCGTAGGGTGTTACCGACACAGCCAGTGAAATAGAATAGAACATATTGCGCTTTTCCTGTTTCAATCAAATGAGAAACATGTTTATGTGTTCATCTTGTTGCCCTTGACATGTGGCTAGGACCTTTTGAGCGCAGAACGTAACATCATACAAGTCTACACGTAACATCGTGTAAATGAATGTAGGAGGCCGAGGCTAGCGCAGCAGGAGATGTATATTAGCACAGATCTCTTAAACAGTACAAAGTCAAAGTTTACAGCAAATTAGCTGGTAAATGCATATGTTCAACGCTGTATCTAGTGTGCCTTTGTCTGTTTGTATGTAAACGCGGGTAAGCGGGCTTGTATTAAGAGAAGTCATGTGCGTTATGTATATTTATTTTACGAGTGCATGTGGTGGTATCTGGAGACTGGAGTATCTGGGTTTCTTTTTAGGCCATCATCAGTCATGATAAGTGTAGGTGTGTGATAGGTGTGACTGTATACATATGTTTGTTTGAGCTATGTCCGTCTCTATTACATGTCTCGAGTGGTCTGAGTGAGTGTACATCTATTTTTGCGGCGGGTGTTCGTAGGCGCATGTCCTGTGTATAGCTGTTCATTATCGTCAATCATCATGCCACCCCTTAGAGAGTTGTGTGTCGCTTGATCGCTTGCTGATTTACCGCTCATTGAGTGTCTATGGATCGGTTTGCAGCATTCGCAGGTCGGCTTGCTTGTATATACACAAAAATCAACAGAATAAAACTAACATCAACAACAACTACGAAAACAAGAATGCTCAAAACAACAGTCACTCGGCCTGTACTACTTTGTGAGGGGAAAACAGTGCGGGCAAAATGCGCCGCGACTAGCGAACGTGTCTCTTGGATCATACACATAGTACATATATCATGCGGGGTGTGTTGCTTCACTTAAGGCTGCACGCTCGTTGCGGCGTTGCTAATTAGTGGGGAACTCATTCGTCCTCATCTTGATTATTATTACAGTGATCACAACCAATATCATACTCATCATCGTCGTCGTCGTCGGCGTCGAAACGAATGTTTGTTGCATTGGGAATGCACAGTAGAGAAAGACAGTGCGCGCTTGGCTGCCGGCTATAGCACTTACAGCTGGACAAGTTCATTAGGTAGCCTCATTGTGCACGCGGCGTTCCTGGCGTTTGTACTTTCTCGGCAACGACAACTGTCGTGATCCGAAACACGTCTTGACGGTGTTCTACTGGGTCGTTTTTTTTGGTGATATTGTTCACATTGTGGTCTTGAACGTTTTACTCATCCGTCACACGTGTTTCGTTCTTACAGCATAGCAACGTAAGGGTAGCTATTATCGTTTGGATAAATAGAATAGCACACATTTGCCTGCTTTTGCTGCATAGAGCAGTCGTTGTTGTTGTTGTTGAAACTTTGTGGCTTTGAATGTTTTGAACCTGTACCGTACTTATTTCATTTCTGCAGCGTAGTAGTAAAAGTAGTAGTAGTAACGCTACATAAATCTAAAATGCTATATAAATAATAGCCATTCTGAAGAGATCACAGACTAAATCGTTGTTCATACTCGACCAAGTTGTTGTGATTGTTGTTGCACGAAGGTGGAAATTCGCTCTATGGATACAGACGTAAATGCATTTGGCTAACTTGTTCTGCTGTAGTTAGAAGTAACGCTGCTAAAGTGTGCCCGTTTCTGCTAGCCGCCTCTGTGAATCGATCGATATCTCTCACAAAAACAGACGCGCTTGTTGATCATCTATATCGAGGCGTGCGTGTTAGAGTATTGGCTATAACTCGCTTTGCGCCTGTTTGCGTCGAGTAGCTCGCATATGCAGGACCTGAAGGAGGTGACGAGGGACGTTCACTACGAGAACTATCGGGCCGAATACATCCAGAGCCTGCGGGCGTCATCTCTCGGAGACGGCGAAAAGGTCGCTGTCGCCGGCCTGTCGGAAGCTGACCGTCTGCTTCAGGAGAAAGAAGCCGAGGTTAGTAGGCGACATCGATTCGCTTGTCGTACTCACCTTCTTACACCAGCCCGTCACAGCTCAGTCAGTGGTGCTGCTCCTCCTAAATGTGCTAATATATATATATATATATATATATATTTTTTTTTTTTTTATAATTGGTAATGTGCGTGCAATTCTAGATTCGGGTTGACTAATTACGTAGCTGTGATCGATTTTATGTTCAAAAAATTATATCGGCTTTTTGACGATATAGTGGCAAAAGTGGCATCTATGAACCACATTTTTTAAGAGGTGGGCGCAGGTGGTTATTGCATAATTATATTGTTGTGTAGATTAGAGAACGTAATGGATACTATTATTCAGTTTTCGCATGCTATCATCAACGTGTAATTCCGAGCCTGAACGTGTCTAATGTGGCATTGTTAAGTCAAGTCAAAAGCATTTTTATTCATATATGCCTAAATATACACTTTTTGAACAAAATATTTAACGTATGAATATGAGTATAACATACATCAGATTTGTCGATTTGGCGGACTTTGTGGAAGTCTCCACGAGAATGTTTTGTTTATCTTCACCCAATGCGCAACTTGCATTGTTCTAACATTTACTCCACTTCGAAGTTCATTATCAACATACTTAAACAAGGTCTGTTCAGTCCCGAGACAGCACAACTTTTTATACAGCAATAGATCACCTTGTTCCAGTAACCCTTGTGTTGGCATAAATGATATGCTCTCACTTGGAGTAATATACCATTGTAACATTCGTCTGATTGATTTGGCTTGTTTGTGTAATGTATGGTACTATTGTAGTTATAATCAATGTACTTGCCTATTGCGTTCACGTCTCACTTGCAGCTGCGTAGAATGCAGGAGATGCTCGCTCAGATGCAGGCCAAGCTCAAGGACACATCGCGGTCCGCGACGCCGTCCGGCTATACTACACCAGACAACGTGGCGGACCAGCGTTCCCGCCGAGGCTCTCATGACCTGCTTCATGCGTAACGTGAGCAGCTACCATCAAACTCGACTTCAGAAACGACTTCAACGACGACGACAACGACGACGACATCAACAACGACGACGACGGTCGCAGAAAACACTGCGACACCACAACGACCGCCGGTCCCACCTCATCGACGGCAGCCGGGCAAATCCGACCTCCCATCGCACTGCCATCGTCAGGCGCAGTCACAGCGCATCTCCGGTCTCACTTCCACTGCCAATAGATGTAGCGATGCGAGCACCTGCTTCGGCGGGTCTACAACAACTCATTGTGATACAGGCTGGAGCGCAGCCAACTTGCCGGCGGCGACGACGACGACGACGACGACTATAGGAGACGAAACACCACCGCCACCTGTTCGAGCTCGGCACAGCAGCAAATCTAGTGGAGATCGTAGTGTTACTACGATAAGTAGTGGCAGCAGTAGCAGGGTTGGTGCAGTGGCTGGACCTGAAGGAAGCGGTGGTAAAAGTAAACCAACAACAACAACCATTTTGACGACAAAGATAGTGTACAGGAGCGTCACGCAGTCGCGTGCCGACTCAGCTCAGTCTGGCGCTGCTTCTGCGGTTGGTAGTGGTGGTGATAGTGCTGCTGCTGCCACTGATGGCGCCGCCGCCGCAGATAAGCGTGCCGGTAGCGCGACTTCTGGGTATTCGGCCACACTCCCCTCCGTGATCCACCCGAACCGGTCGATGAAGCCATTCTCGAAACCGAAACGTCACGTCAGCCTCTCCGAAGCAACTGCGGTTAGGACGACAGTCGAGCCAGAACGTGTAGACGAAGCTGCTGGAAGAGAAGCGAATAGAGCGTGTCTGGATGAGAGCGAACGACGAGAGGGAACCAGTTCCGTCAGTGGCTACTGGTCGACGGGAACAGCTCCAATCGCGACGACGGAATCCGGTGCGTCCGAGTCCAAGACGCTGCGAGGCCGCCTACTGAAACCGAGCCGGTTATACAAGACTGCCAAAGGCGTGACGCACTCCAAGTCAATGAGTGCGCTAAGCGCCCTGCGCGGTGTTGCCAGGTTTGCGCATCAGCTGACGTCCATGACCAACCGTTCGCGTGACGTGTCGCCAACAAAGGCGCCCGACAGCCTATCGATATCGACGATCGGGTCCGATTTTAAGGCGTGCGCGTTTTCCTACCGGGTCAACGAATCGCAGGTCGATCTGCTTGGCGAGATTACTGACGAGTTTTCGCGACGGGCGCAGATGCAGGCGCAGGCGGCAGTGGCGGTCTCCACCGCCGCTGCCGCCGTTGCCTCTACCACGGCAACGGCGACTCCGAGTCCCCAGCCACCCGGCAGTGGGGTGACGGCGCCGACTGTTTCGGCAAGAGCCCGAACTCCGATAGCTGCCCCACTCGAACAATTGCCGCTTGCCGGTTGTAGCCGCGATGTCTCACAACGTCGTCGGACAACAGCTGTACCGCGTCCTGTCGCGACGACTGCCACATGCCACATCGCAGATGAACACGGTAAGCGCGCACCGCTGGTGCCGCCTCATGCCGGGCCTCCGCGGGTATCAGCTGACTTCGCTCAGAAATCCTCGTCGTTCCCGGCGTCCAGTCGAACACTACGTGAACGACCGCCAAGCTCGTCTCGAACGAATCCTCTGCTGACGGCTGCAGGCGATTCTGCCACCCGTATGTGCCGGCCATCGTTCCGAGGAACGGCCGGATTGGACATACACACGCACCGTCGCCAAGCTCTTAGTCCCGAGCTGCTGCAGGCGCTCGAGGCGTACCGTCGGCCCTTAACCTCGCCGTCTCCGGCGCATCCACTCAGTTGCTGCAGCTCCAGCAGTCGCGGCTCGAGTCCCGTGTCGCATTCCCAGATCAGCATCACCCCATCCGAGGTAAGCTTGGTTAATTTTTCCAATTACCATCGTCCAAAGGCAGTTGCGTTTCGAAAGTTCATTAGCGTAGCCTTGCGTACGCGGTACGCGTTAGCATAATCAAATACACACCAGGCTCACGCCTGACATTTGCCAGGCCTTTCTATGCGATGACGTACAACTTATTTGTTTTCAATGTCGTTTCTTATCCGGAAAAATCCGAGCAACGTTGCATACAATAAACAAACAAATTATTGTTGAATGCAACTTAGCTCGGTTATTTATATATATATATATATATACGTTTCTGTTTCTACGTTGCTTTGTAGGTCGGGTCCGATTTCTACATTCAGGGTCGTCGGCGTTTCAAGCGTGCCAAAACCGACCTCGGACCCGGGGGTGGGTCTCAGGACCCCCAGGTGGCACGTCTTACGGAACGGGAAATTGCCAAACGCGCACAAAACGGACCCCGTCAGGTTCGGCAGCTCTTGAGTGAGATCGACGCCAGCAGCGACACCTCATCGATAAAGTCGCACAAACGACGCCTTGTCTACTACTACACCTGTCTCTGACGAAGCTTGCTCGTGCTCGTACAACCCGGTAACGTCAACTGTTTGAGGACTCGGCTGGTGGACGCTTACTTCTCTCGCTCACCTCGCTCTCGCGTCTCATACCTGATACGCTCACGGTCCACCGGCTCGAGGAGTTGGCAAGGCGTCTGGGCCTCGTTTCCTTCGGTTGGGCTTGCTAACGATAACGGCGACATGACCGTAGACGTCGAGAGTGTGCCTACGATCCACAAAACGGTGCAAACTCAACACGTATGACGTTACGTTCGGCATTGGTCATAGATAAATCCAGATAAACGGCGGTCATGGATCATGGATAAACACAGATGAACTGTTGACCAAATACATTTCTTACCTAAAAAACAGACACAGGCCACACATTGACCGCACACGAAACCGAACATTACTACCCGCGAGAAGTCATATCGCTTCATCCGAACCATCAGTGTTCTCCCTAATCGGCACCGCATCAAGATTTTGACTGCCAGCTTTCAAATCAATTACATCATTATTCGTCAGAGTTAGCCTCAAGCATAACGTATATATATATATATATATATATACTTGTCAGAGGATATAGTAACCTGTCTCCAAAGTTCTACTTTATACTGATGTCGTTTTCGTATGGTGCTATATAGAGATTCCGCCACCTGCACTGCTGACGCAAACTCATGCACGCACGCCTCATCTACCTACATCTAGACCTAGCCAGCTTGTGCGATTGTTTACCTGCTTGCTTGGGTAACGCCTGTTGTAATAGAGCCAGCTGACTTTTAACCCTCCGAGTTCATAGTCCGCCGGCGGCAGTAGAGCAAAGGCTTAGGGGTGCTTCATCACTGCCCTTCAATTTCCTCTACTTACGATGAAAGGATCATGGTCGTGGAGCGTATCACTCTACCGGCTGACGTCGGCTCGGTCCCGCAACTGCAGGCCATAGAAAATGCTTCCTAAAGCCAGTGCATCGCCAGGCTTTGAGCGACTCATGTGTATGATGGTGTATGATGATGATAGTAGTATACTCGTATAGTAGTGACGATGAAGTCGACAACCGATGACGACGACCCCGAATAACTGTGTGAAAGGAGGATGCCTGAGGATGTCTGAACCGAGTGATTGAATGACTTACCTGCCCGCCCCGAATGACGTGACGGCCGGACAGAAGAGATGAGATTCCCTTGTGAGCGAGTGTGTTCTGAAGTAGCTTTTGATGGTAGCGTGTACAAACCATTACGACTCAAGTAGTCTATAGTGATGACGAGATCACTAGGCGCGAATGCATCAATAGTGACACGGTACAATGGCCATGATCATGACGACACGTGAAAGTGTTCGTGTACGAAGCCGAATAGATTGTGCAAACAAACAGGAAGAAGAAATATATCTAAACCGAGTAGGTAGCAGTGCCTAGCAACAACGACAACTAACGCTATACCAAAACGTGTCAATATATATATATATATATATATAGCATAAACATCGTCTGCTTACCCTACAAGCAGGATATGAAAGTACTACGGCTGAAAAGTACTTGAGTAATG
This sequence comes from Dermanyssus gallinae, assembly GCA_003439945.1. Taxonomy (NCBI): domain Eukaryota; kingdom Metazoa; phylum Arthropoda; class Arachnida; order Mesostigmata; family Dermanyssidae; genus Dermanyssus; species Dermanyssus gallinae. The sequence continues at coordinate 501,871 of QVRM01000484.1, forward strand.
AGGGGGGGGGAATAATTCTTGTTCTGCTCACTAAGTAGCGTCGTGTGGGATAGACATTCCCACCATGCAGACCGGAGAGGGTCTCACACAAGTACATACATCACAAAAACCGAACAGACTAAAAACGAGTGAACACAATTAATATATTATAAATAAATATCGTTGCTCAACTGTATAATGAACGCAGCTTGGTCTGGTGATTAATTTAGTTATGCACTATAACTGTACATACGGACTAAGCAAAATGTGTTCAATTTTCATTAGGAAAACAAAACCTGGTATGTGTCCCGCAAGAGTCGAAACTGCGGATATTGTAGTCGGAATCGCCGACAATCTTCGGCAATATCCCTATTATATAGCTGCGGACTGTACGTATAGCATATATACTATACTACTTGTACATATAAATTGGTAATTTGACTAGTCAAGGAGGCCTGAAGCTCTTCTGTTAGCTAACTCTTTGGTAAATATTTTTGTTAGTACATTATAAATCGCTTTACGGTCCCCAGTGAAGTTTCAACACCATCGATGGCCAAACTAGAAATCGTTAAGACCAGACCAAATAACCTCCCTCGTTGTCACTAAGACTCAACTGCTTCAGGCGTCCATAGAGGTGCTGCTCTTGTGGTTGCTGGGAAGTAACATGGAACACAATAGAGGACCACCCTACGGCACTTGTTAGTTTCATCAAGTGACTAATATAACAATTTTTAAAGGTTAGAGCAGACCATCTGGTATACTGCTGTTTTAAGTCGGCTTGTAGCCTTCATAAAAAGAGTAGGTAGTAAAAAATTTGCATGCACCTATTAGACTATCCGTCAAGCAACCAATCCAGTTACGAGCTCAAAACGGGCCACGATCTTTGGATTAAGGGATCGCTGGCTTCTTAGATTATTGGATTGCACATAAAACACGCATTTTAGCAATTCACATATTGTTAGTTGGTCATTGCTACCAGCACCGTTCTGCATCTTTCCTTGATGTGCTGCAGGAAACATCGGCTGTTTGACGTTAGAGGCAGTCTCAAGTAGGGAAACTTACTAACGTAAGGAAGGTCAAAACCAGCCGAACGAAGTCCATCGTTAGCAGCTAAGCGCCCGCCTCTTCTAAACTTCATGGCCACTGTCTTCGTCAGATTTACAGTTAGTTTAAGCTCAGACGTGGCGGCGTGAAGTCTGGCTAGAACCTGTTGAACCTGAAAGCAACTCTTCCCATAGATGACGAGATCATCTGCGTACAAGATCCCGTCTACCAGATTTCTCAGACCCCGGATTTTTGCGGGGAGGTCCTTAGTAAGGACTGACAAAAGTAACGGACTCCGCCCGTAGTCTGGAGAAAAGGGGGCAATTTGGACACACCGTCATCTATTCTGATTTTGTTGCCTTGCAGGATGGCCATCAACAGGTTGAGAATGGCAGGAGGGACACCAACCTCGGCCAGAATTCGCAGAATAATGTCTCTGGGCGCCGAATCGAAGGCGGCTTTGAAATCGACGAATACGGCATACAGGGGTTGGGATCTTGCTTGAGCCTTCCTGATAGCCCCCAACAGATTGGCGCATGCCGTAATCGTAGAATGATTCTGTCGAAAAGCGTGCTGTTCAGTAGGAATAGCGTCAGTCATCTCTAGAAACCGATTTAGTCTTTTGAAGAGCAGCGACGAGAGCAACTTGTAACATGTGCTCTTTTTCGCTATACCGCGCTAGGAGGTCAGCTGGGTTGGATCACCTTTACCTTTAGGGATGACGAGCAGTGTAGCATCGAGCCATTGGAACGGGATCATGCCAGCACGGAGGCATTCGTTGAAGAGTGCCGACCAGCATGGAGCCTAAATAGAGGCGTTCTTTAGATGCTCATTCCTCACCCGATCAGGGACCGCTGCTTTGTTGTTCTTTAAACCCTGGAGAGCAAGAATCACGTCTTCCACCGTGAAGGCGGTCTCTAGACGCTGTCTTTCGTTGAGAGTGACCATCCCAGGCCGCGTCGATCAAGCAGAGCTTTCTGGGTATAGAGTCGCTGGCCCGAAACATTCCTGCAAAGTGATTGATTAATTGCCGATGTTTCCTGCAGCATATCAAGGACAGATGCAGAAAGGCGCTGGTAGCAATGACCACAATTAGAAAGCCGCAGCTGTTGTCCATCCCAACGGCACTGAGACTATTCGATCTGAAGATCTCTAGCTAGTCTAGATAACCAAGCTCGCGTCATAGCTTCATAGCTTTTACATATCTATTATTTTATAAGTCCAAATGTGTGTATGTATACATATGCATATATTTTAACTGTACTTTTCTTACGCAGCATGTGTGATAATAAATCTGACTTAACGTGAGTTCAACAACATATTGTTAGTTGACGTTTCTGTGCATCAAGGGCCGCCAACAAGTCCTTCGTCGGTCGTCTCTTTTTGACAGGGGGTCAGGAGCAAAAATGCATATTGCACGGTAGAGTGGGACCCTCAAACCCGCTAAAACCTGGTGATTTCCTAACATGCATGATCGGGATACTTGTGGTATTACTTCAGTGCATGTAGGGAGCCGTTAGTCTTAGTCTTTAGTCTGCTGGCGGCGCTTCATGCGTTACCGCCTTTCTCCCGTCCATTATGTCTTCGCTCTCATAACGACCTCGACAAAATCAGAGCCCACGCTCCCGATTGCCCGTCTACCGGGGTGTCGCCGGTTCGAACCCTGTTGTTGATCGATTTTTTGGAGCGATGCTCGTTGGGAATACATGATAAACCATATACCGCTAAGAGTCGGCGGCCATGCTGTCACAAAGACTGCTGGAAACCCCTAGACACCTCAACATGTCCGGCCCCCTCGGTGCGTTGAAGATATACCACCCGGTGAGTTACAAACCCGTAGGAAACGGATGATGATGATCTCAATTAAAAACAACCGTGCGTAAAGATGAGAGTATAAACAAAAGACAAATAAATGCACCAGGGCAAGCGTTCCCACGGTTTTGGCAAAAGTTTTGCACAATTCTAGGATGCGGGAAATTCGGGTTTAGTGACCCCACACTCATCACTGTAGGTGGCGAGTGGAAAATATGCATCATGCATTGTTAAAACTACTTTAGGATAAATAAATGTAAAACTGTTGAATAGGGTTTAGCTGCGATAAACTGAAGCTATTGTATGTACTATAGAAACATAGATTGGTGCATTGGAGACGATATACCGTGCAAAAAGTAGGTCAATGCTGTCAGTTTCTTTTTTAATCACACTATGTCACAAAATATGTTCTTCAAATTATTTGATTTGTAACGTCACGTAGCAAACCTTATCCTTAATTGCAGCACATGATCCACTTACCATTAAGCTGTGATGTGGAGGTTAAAGGTATACAAGAGCGATCTAGACTGACTAAGTAACTAAGTGGCGACTTGGGCTAAGCTATTGACCGGACCGTTCCAACGGGCGCTCCGGTAAGAAGCGAAAACTACGAACATCGCTAGTTTAAGACCGTGCCTGGCTTGAGAAAAGGAGACCGGTCTGCCTAGCAAAATAAAACAATAACTTTCGATGTTTAAACGAGCCGTAAAAGCGTGCTACAGGTGTTAGACCTACTCTACAACTGTTTTCGCCGAATAAATGCAGTTTTATTAGATGTATCGTCATCCCACTTGACATATGCTCATTCGTCTGTAGCGATCCGTGGCATACTTGGCGCCCAACGGCCAACGTCTCGTAAAAACAAAAACAGCTACCGGCGCTTAGTTAACCGACAGCAGTAATATTGCTCGTCGATAACAATATTTCTGTTGCCGGCCGTGTGGCTGACCATATCGGCAATTTCGAGCAGTTATACAGCACTGTGAGCAACTTGCTCCTGCTGAATATGAATTCGTCAAATTAGTTGTTTCGTTAATAATCGCATAAAACGGCCACAACAACAAATGACAAATGGGCTATCCCAGCTAATTTGTCTGCCTACTTGTGCTTCTGAGTCTATACTTGATTTTCGTATCACCACTGACTTGGATAAAATTAAAAATGTGATTTTTGGCCCCTCTCTCTCTATGAAATCTAATCATCATACCATACGTTTTGATATTATACTGGGCTTTAGTGATATAATGCCCTCGAATCATTGGCTCGATTATTAAAGAATGAATGCCGCTCTCCTGGCGAATCGCTTACATAGTGTTAACTGGGCTACTCTTTTTGTGGACTGTAAGTAAATGTCATGTACACAAAATTCCTTGACTATTGTTCATTTTTATTAAACACATTTACTCCTCTGGCTAACCGGTGTGGTCCCATTAAAGCCATTGAGGCCAAACTTTTTTCTATGTTTCCGGTGTTTTACCGCTGCGTAGGCATGCATTATATATTGGCGGATTCAGGGCATTTAATTTGGTTTTCCTCGTACATAATTAATCGGTGCTTGCAGATTTACCATTTTCTTTGAAGGAGTATTCATGGTTTTGAAGCACTTTGTTGTACGCGTGCCACGCGTTGAATTATGTCATATGCATGTTTTTTTTTAATTTAATGTAGTCCCTCCAAGCTAAGATCCGTGTGACTACATACAGTGCATTTTATGGCTATTCATTGTTCATCAAACCAACAAAGTGATTTGAGCGTAGTGGGTGCATAAAATCTATAGGTTTCAATGTGCATAAAATCTAAATTGCACACCGGATAGCTTTTTCAGTGATCTTGATACTGTTTGTTTACTGAATACGTTGAAGTGAGAGGGTGTCGTTAGGTGCGAATTGAACATGATTTTAGTGTTGGCGATGCGCTGAAGGGTTGAGTGAATCTAGCTGATTATTAATTGTTTATCTCTTGAGTTAAAATTAGTACGACATCTACCGCACTTGTTCTATTCCAGTTGGCATATGTAACATAATGTTCGTTGTTTTCAGTTTGCAACCCTAGCTAATGTATTATTGATATATCTTGCAGCACATTTAAGTAAGTGTGAGCGCTCTGTCGTTAGCCACACACCATTTCAGTCGGCCTCTCATTTCAGAGTTAATTGCAAGTCCATGATTTATTTTGTGTTGTGCAAACAGCTTTATATTTTACTCTGTTTGTCACAAACGTTTAGATTGAGAGCATAATATTTGTGTCTAGAAAATCGTTTTCACCTGACTTATCATTCCAGTGATTCAACGTTCCACAACATGCAATTGTATTGATTCTGTGTATGTATTTGCTGCGTGGTATCGTCCTCCTTTTCAGTTTGCCTGCTGCGCTTAGGTCCTGCAGCCGTCGTTTCCTCTGCGCCGTCGATTCTAAACGTTTTTAGTTCCCCGCGAACAGGTCGAAAGCTTATACCTTCTGGCCACATTCGTGGATCCAATAGTTGGCAAAATTTGTTGGCTGTTATATTTATATGAAAACAATTATAATAAGCCTGGTTCGTACCTGAAAGTTTTATCACTTTAACATTTACATCGTTATCCACAATACGTACTGCATGTTGTTATATGTCCTCACATGCGCGTTAAAAGTTAAGACTGCTTTCAAATAACGCTTCTACGCGAGGTCTTTTGAATGAGTTTTGACTTATGTTTTTGAATGAGTTTTGACCGACAACATCGTCGAGGTAAATGCTTTAAAACGCTTCTGTGTCACCTGCTGTTCTAAACATTTCAGTGAGATGATTGTCTGAATCACTCTTAAAGTTTGGGTGCGGTAGAACGTCAATTGAGATCAGGCTTTTCGTTAGATATACGCAAATGCTAGAGCGCACAGAAGCTGCGTCCGCCTGGGGGCCGCCATCTTGCAAATTGAACGGAGCAATTTAATCATATATAACCGACTAACGTGCACTCACTGCGGAGGAGAATTTGGAGTGACTCTCACTGTATCGAGTTTATATTTATAAGGAACACCAGACTTTGTCTAGTGTTCCTTATAACCATGACCATAAAGAGAGCTAGAAGAAATGCGGAAATACTCCCTTATTCCGGTAATGGAGTACCAAAAACGTAGAGCCGTACTTAGAAGGAAAATTATCAACAGCATTGGCTGTGAAAGCTCTGTTTAAGGGTTTTCCTGAGTTGTGGCAAATGTGACGAATAGGCTTATAAGAGAAGGAGAAATTATATTATACACTAATAAAGCCCTGATAGTAGCAGAGGAATGGATGAAGGAGGTTGGGTTAGCTCTTGCCCCGGAGAAGAGTTAGAGCATCCTGTAGGAAAGAAACAGGTGCGACCCATCAACCTCGTCCTGAATGAGGCCCATATAAGGATCATCAGTGTAGCCAGATGTTTGGGCATCCATCTGAACAGAGGAATAAGGAATATACATCGTGCTAGAAACGCTCTGAAAAAGCGGAGAAAGTGGAAAATACAATTGCCAAGGTACTCCCTAACGTTCACGGGCCAAGTACAGTAGAACGTAGGAGGCTCATAATGTCGGCCATCGACTATAGCGCTGTTTGGAGCACCGATGTGGTTTAAAGCGGCTAAAGGATCACAAGGGCTAAAGAATATGTTAAGAAGAAATTACTCAGACCTATAGGTCTGTCCCAGCATCTTTTGTTCGAGCACTGACACATCATGGTTGATGATGATGATGATTATTATTATAGTGGAGACTCCATCTTCCGTGCCGTCAACAGTTGCTTCGTACTACGTGCACGTGGAGAAGCACGTAGGCCCGCAGATACTTGGATGTGCGCTTAGCTCGACGTGCACCGCGCCGACGTGTGACAGACTACTCACTTGGACGTGCGATTTGCCGTGCACTTCGACATCCGCTTTGCCGTGTGCATATGCGTGCACTTGGGCGTTTGACGTACGCTTTTTCCGCCGAACAACGTTATAGCTGCAGATGCCATGGATTAAAAAAAAGAGGTTTAGAAAACTATGAGATGCTACGGATCAGAGACCGCAGCAAACGACGCATGCAACCATGCGCCTAGATCCGAGAGGCATCTCTCGGTGACGTCACAGCCATCGTTGTAGGCAATCTAACCGGACAAGACACAGCTCCGCTGCGAAAACAGAATCGAGGGCAAAGATGACGCTGACGTCAACGGCGACAAGGTGGGCTCAGAGAAAGAGCACGATTGAAGGTGGATTGAAAACGCCACCTAGTCGTTTCAGACCGAAGTCCAGGTCATTTTCGGCGGCAAAATCCGCGATTTTACGGCGGCTTCTCTAGCTGCTAACAACAGTTACCTCCCGCGAGGCAAGACCACGCGGCATCGACATATGCCAGCCTTTGGTATACATGCTGTGCCAAAATACAAGTGTAGTCGATAATAGTTTGTCTGTGGGATGGAATTAACATACGCTAATTTAACATCATCTGACTATATATATATATATATATATATATATCAGCTCTTGGCATTTTTAACACAAATGCACAAGTATGACTGAGACATTTCTTCTAAACGATAGAATCAACAAACGTCTATTGAAGTGTGTAAGTAAAAAATATATGCAGTTTGACGGACATGGTCAGTCGTGACCCAAAAAAGCATTGACACATATCTTTACGACAGTGGAAACTAGACGATGGCTTGTGATGACAGCTTGGCAGCTGATGTTACTTTTCCGCATAGACCATGAAAAATATCGTACTGTGGAATGTAGAAAAACGCATGCCAAGAACCATGAAAAGCATATCTAAACATTGAAACTTTATTCATGTACAAAACACACCACATTTCAAGTGCTCGTTGGGTTCAATTAGAAGCTGACGACATCATCTCCATTGTCATATCCGTCACTGTACGTTTTCAACGTCTAGCTGATTTTGCGGATATATTCGTATGCGTGTATATATGTTTCTGTATGTTAGAATATTTTGCATATTCATCCACTTTTAGCAATCCAATGCAATGGCACCTCTTACAGTCTCAGACTCATTTGTTGGCTGCAGCTATAAGTATATCAACCTGCCTTTTGAAATTCTCTCAGCACGAAACGGCCAAAAGACGTATTTCGTTCATCTCGCTCTCCTGACAACTACCGCGAGAGCAAACTACACTCAGCGTATTTACGTACTTTGAAAAATCAAACATTAATGAGAGTTATGCTCAATTTTTCGAAGCGCAGTAAATCCTAGATTCCAGATTAGTCTAGCTACACAGAGGCTATATTCGGCACAATGTTTACATCGAATACTTCTATGTGTATTTTTAAAATCGTATATAATCGATGAAACAATGTAGATGTAGGCGTGCATACATGCCTGGGATGAGCTGGCTAAATCTACAGATGTGAAACTTGCTTTACGTTGTACTTTGTCTTGTTTTTTTTGCCAATGTTATTGCCATTATTGAGACATTTGTGTTAGTGTAACAGTTTTGCGAAAACCGTTATTCATTCTAGTTATGGTATGTTTTTTTATTACTATAATCGTTGTTGTTGCTGATTCTGCTATTGTTGTGGGTCTCTTTGTTGTTTAGATTTAATCAGTCATATAACCTAATTAATCCCATCCTCTCTTTTTTTGGTAAAACTCCTAATGCCCATATTTGCCATGAGTGCGGAGAGAATAAACGAAGGAGGACCGTTAATCATGCATAATCATATATGTATATATATATATATATATATATATATAAATGATTCGAGTTTGTTGAGCTCGTGCTACGGGCCGTATATATATATATAGTACTACTTTAGTAGTTTGAACTTAGTAGTAGAACTTTAGTGCCGCGCACTCTGTAGAGGCAGTAGCAGAAAGTAGAACTTCTACCAGGGCCCCGACACCGCTAAGTGAAACGTGACGACACCACCTTCACGACAACGTTGAGCATCCTGTGGCGCAACCTGCTTGTGTGTAGCACGCCCTACTACTCACTACTACCTTGTGCCACATAGCCTCCCCGCACAAAGTCGGGTCTCGTATAGCCTTCCCGAACGGAGTCACCGTAACGGATTCACCGCCGTAGTCAACCGCCAAGGCGTGTAAGCACCTGTTTAGAGTTGATGCGATTTATAGGCCAGGATTTATCAGATGGTTATCGGGGCCACGCCCCAAAGATGCATTATATTGTAGTAGCAGCAGAGTTTAGCTATCACATGAAGGACGTCAAACGCTCCCACGATGCAACCGTCGGCTCACAACGTAACAACCGGGCAAAACGACGTCTCAGAGACGGTTTTAAAACACGTTTTTGAGACGTAACCGGATCCAAGATGAATTCAAGTTGACGTATCGATAGAGTACGGATTTCAGCATGTGACATTCACGGCATATTGCACCATTCACAGCAAAACATTTTCGACTCGCTTCTATTTCGTGATGGCGTTTGCGACAGCGGTGGCACTTTCGGCTGAAATCCTCCGTCTTGATTGGCGTTTCCCTTTGTTGACAAAGTACTGAAAGCGGAAAATATAACATAACGGCAACACCTGCTCATTCATCGTGCAGCATGCTTGCAGTATGCGTATTTATCTAAATACATGCCTGTATTACATGTCATCATAATATATGTATTGCACTCAAACAAAGTGCATTCTTCCATATCATCTGCACAAACAACTGAACAAGTTTAACTTCCAACACTTACCATGAGGGTAGAACTCATATAGTATGGTTTGGTCTCTCCGTCGTGGAGACGCGTGTCTTCGCAAAAACATAAAAATAGGGTGTCAATCACCATCTGTGCAGAAACAAATAAAAGAGATAAACTTATTTATTAGACGTAATGAAAAAAATATGCGCCAGCAAAAGAAAAGTAACAATCTGCTCGGCCCGGATAGTATGTTTTTGAAATTGCCGATTTTGAGATTTAGCTGCTTGGTCGGCACGAACGCTAGAAGTACTTAAGATTTCGAGTTGGCAGAATTATAGGATGTGCTCGATAAATGAGCATTTCGTTGGCTCGTTGGTTTCCGCTATGTGGGTTGCCTAACCATTCCAAACTCGAATTTTACCCCGCCTTAAAGGTGTGAGTGTCAACCTGTCTAGGCGCTTGCCGTCCTTGCGCAGACATTAATCGCCTGACCTAAAAGCTCTCCTGAAGATCTGTTTGATAGCAGCTCTTAGTACAATCCGCAAATGTAAAACGCAAAATTGAGCCGCTCAGGATTTCATCGGCAAATTACGATAACAGACGTAAATCACCAGCAATTAGCTATTTTTCAAAATTTTCAGAGGTGGATTACACGAGTGGCCTCTGTCATAGCAGATTAATCAATATTGGCAACTAATGTTTCACCTTTGCTATTATACACATGTATGCACACATGACATGCCTGAACGAGCTTGTTGTCTCCTTCGTCTATATGAGAATGTTTGATTATATGACAATAGCACCCTTCACGTCGTTGCGTCTAGATATGTCAGACGGGTATTATTATTATTACTATTAACGTTTCTGCAACGGATTTTTGTTGATTGTTTGATTGGATTTTTGTTACTGAAACAAGGTATATATAACAAATACTAATAGTTTTATTTCATTTTAAGGTTACAGTGAAATATGAATATCTAACTACCCTTGGGCTTGTGAGGGGTGCTACCAATCGAGATTATCCTCGAGGCAGCCCCTCATTATTATTATTATTATTAGTTTATTTTTCTATATAATATATGCATTAATCAGCAAAGTAAATCTGAACAAAACTATGTATCTACAGATACGTGCATAACTGACTTTTAGTAAATTTAAAAGAAAAATTCAAAGCGGTTATAGAAGCTATTAGTTTGCATCCACCAAACTAAATACAACTATTGGTTTAAATCAGTACTGTAATAATAAATTCGTTTAAATATGAATTAATAATTATTGGAGATATGCAGACAAGTAGATTATTTCTTAGACAAAATAGAGAGCGTGAACTATGTAAGCATCTGCTACAGCACTCACCTCGTATACAGAAAGGAAGTAATCGGCAATGAGCCACGCGAACAGACCTCCTACCGAAATTGGGATCCAGTGATGGGAGACTGACATCTGATCGAAATCACGAGTCTGTAATAACCAAATAGAGAATTACGACTTAAACAAGCGAACCGTGTGACCCCATATAGTTTTTTTCTTAAAGTTCCTAGAGCATTCGTGCAAGCAAACCAGCGGGTGACAGTTAGACATTGGCACTCTCCTAAGTAAATAGATAATAGAGACCAACGATAAAAATGTTTATTGTTTGTCAATCAAATTCGAACAACATTCAGAAAAATACACATCATACTGCATCATTTCATTCGAAATGTTCCAATGTTTAAACTATTTTGACCTAAAAATACGCACGTTCTAAAGTCAGAGCCAGCGTAAACCAAATAAATCTGGACAAATAATGATATTATATAACAGTCTACACTCCAAGGTGTGTTAAAGTGTGGTATAAATTGCCTCGGAAACGTATAATTAGATTCTCGGCCAGAAGCTTAGCGTTTTCAAAGCATACTAATAACTATTATTATAATTAGAATTACTCGTTAAAGCCACTACACGGTCAAAACGTGGGAACGAAAAACACTTGATCCTGGTTCTTTAACAGAATGTTCCAATTAGCATATGCTGGATAAATACACAAGCAGGAAATAGAAGCCATTTAATGAATAAAAATGACGCCGTGTTTCTAGCGGCGCGAGATTTCTTTAGCGGATTTTAATTATCTCCACACTGCGCGCGCTGAAGGTAGGTGCCTAGTCTGTGAGCCATTTATATGTAAACTATGTAATGGCTTATACCTCAAAAGTTTCAATAGGTTCTCCAATCATCAGACATAGTTTAAAGGCATATGCTATCTTTGGCTGTCTGTAACGGAGACGAGACTCTCAATATGGACGCTATGGCCTGAGCTAGTGAACAATGAAAGTCTAGCAGGCGTTTACGCCTCAAAATCAAATAAAATTCGTAAAAATTACAAAGGTAATAAAAGCACCGGTGCGATTGCTAATACTATAAAATTAATGGGAGTAATCCTAGTTCCCGAAGCACCTACACGTTCCTGAAACACCTGCGGTTCAATTGCCTTTAAAGCGCGACGGCTAGCTTTGCTCCTAGTAAAAACTCGCTCTTCAAGCCGTGTAGCAAATATGCTTTTCAACGTACAAATGATGGCTTCCTAAGAAACGTTTTGTTTTATGAACGTTCGTATAACTAACGGTTCATTGTCTAAAGGTCGCGAACCGTTTTGGGTTCATAAGCAGTTTGTTTGCGGCGAATGGTAAATTGGGTCTATGCAAATCCCTGTCCTTCTTATATGGCGCTACGTTGGTAACGTTCTCAATGCCAGAGTACGCATACTGTAAACATATATGACCATCATGAATTGTAGTACAAACTCCATTATATAATTATCATACCGGTGGTTTTCTGTAATAATATTACTGGTCCGAAGCAGGTTTTCCTCTTGAGTGAGCGTTTAACTTGCAGGTCTATTGACTCGGTGCCGCGACCAGTCATAAGCGGCCTGTGATAGCTTTAGTGGTTACTAATATCACTAATTACAAAGTTATTGTTAGTTAAGCTAATGCGTGATGACTTACCTGCTGAATCTTTAGGCCGACGACGACTGACGCAACCACCACGGCAACTTTGCCCAGAAACAGAATGAAGTCACCGACCGAGTTGATTGCCGACAAACGAAGAATATTCGAACTCAACAGAGCGAACGCCTCATGAGCTGCTTGGCAGAACGGGTAACCATGAATCGCTGTGACAACAACGAGGAGTGCAACATTAGTCAGCTTCTATCATCTAGGCACCGGCTATACAAGTACATCAAAGACGCGCACGAGATATAGTTATGTGAGGGACGTCATAGAGACATATAACCTAGACCGGAACGAATGGGCCGGACTTCCGACTACGCATTTGCCCTGGCAAAGCCTGAACTTACAAGCGTCTTCAAACCACAACACGTAAACCAGTTTTCAGTCTAATGTTTTGCGGCACTTGCGTTTTTAAGTCAAAGAGTCAAACAAAAATATAGAATTTATCTTTACAAGTTGGTTTTGAGTCTGAGCAGCCTATATTGTACAGCCATTACAATATGGCACTTTTACTGATGGTAAGTAAGGTACGATGACCAAACCGAAGAATTGTCGCTAAACAAATTTAACCTGAACTCCTTTGAACGCTTTTACAAAGTTTCATCAAAGGCGTTCAATATTAAAAACAACGTAATAAAAACAAGTTTTTTCTTTACTAATACTTCCTTCTAAAAGTCTCGATGAGAAACGCACTTGTGGGCGCAGAAAACATTATCCAGGACACATCGTCCGGCCTCTCGATGTAATTTTGGCATGTTGTTAATGTACACGCGTTTAGAGGTATTGTAACGGCGAAGATTCACTACCTTTCTAAAAATATTCATTACTTTTAGGAATAACGAACGTACTATCATTGTTCTTAGTATGAATGGGTCACAGAACACACAGATTCAGAAAAGAAAGGAAAGTAGATCAAGCTGTCAAGAAATACCGCTCTGTGCCTATTGCTCTGGAAGGTTTGGCCAGAAGTTTTTAACAGATATCGCAAAACGCACGGATGACGCAGGCTATCAACGTCAAGCGATGTTTTTGAGACAGAAGATTTTAATGGCTGCTTGTAAAGGGAACGCGGTTTCTTTTGTGGGCACCATGAGCTGACACGAAACTAACTGATATCAGTGAAAACGTAAATTCCTTACTGCTATTATTATTGCCTGTGACTTCATCTTCCGTGCCGTCTATAATTGCTTCTTGCTACGTGTACGTAGACGGTACGCGGGCGTACTGACACTTGGATATACGCTTGATTTGACGTGCACCCCGCCAACGTGGGACGTTTTTTACGTTAACACTTTAGCGTGAGTTTTGGCGTAGCTTAGACGACAATAATTTGGTCAATGATGAGACCACAGCAAACGACGCAAGCAACCCGGTTCCTAGATTCAAGAGAGGCCTCTCGTCGTTCTGTTTGTTCAAGGAACCCAAGCAGCAGCTTTATTGCGAGAGCAGTATTGAGGGAATCGTTATCTATCGTTATCTTGACGCTTGGCGCCAATCGGCTACTGCTTGGGATTCATTTGAAAAGACGATGTCTTCTTCTTCGAAGACTTCTCGAGGTCCTGGAGAGTGTAGCACAGTTAAGTTTTTCAGAGGCATGGAATCAGCATCTTCTTTTCGGTTTCAAGACGCAGGAGTGACAAGAGTGGTCAGATCAAGGAGAGCCCCGACAAGCTAGACGACTTGGAACAAGTGATGAATGTACATTCACTGGCTGAATTTCATAATTATAATGATGATGATGATCGCCAAAATCACAAGCGACAGCAGCAGGGACACAAACGCGCAGACTTCCGCGTTCAAGGCCGCGACCATGGCGACCACAGCCGGACAACGGTAGCTAATTATTATTATTATTATTATTATTATTATTATTCGAACACTGGACGCAGTTTTCGATGCTTGCGTTTCCTGTTTTAGAAGCCCTTTTTCGAGCGTGGCAATCACCAGCTATTATGACTTCGACAACTGCTACTCACAGATGAGAATGTAGGCATTCCGGTTGATATACTTCAGAAATCGTTCGAACATCGCGAGACAGCACGAGCAGCAGACGATGCAAGCGTGAGAACAACAGCGGTCCTTGGACGCCATCCGACTCATCATCGCCAGCATAATTCGCACCAATCGGAGCAGAGACGTAAGCAGCGACCCAAGAACGATCGAGCCGAGGTGGTACGCGATTAGCACTCCGGCCGCTCGCAGTATCGGAAACCGAAGATCGCCCTTGCGCCTGTAGGGCCGCAACGCGGCGTGCGTACAAACACAAAAAGGACAAATTCATACGCGACTCAAACGCAATTGGGATGCATGACATTTGTATGCACTGCTGAAAGAAAAAAAGAAACTGAAGTTGCACACACACTTTTGCAACGGATGAAAATTATAATTGATAGTATTAAGCTTTCGGTTTGTAATCAAAGCCAGAGTACATACGTAGCTACTCTCGATGAATGGTGTGTCTACTTACCGCGAGAAATACCAAGAAGCAATTGAGCCCGCTATGATAAAGTGTTGACACGCGAGAAAGAGTCGCGTCCACCACAGGAATCCAAGAAGATGCAGCCACGGCCCAAACTGACATGCGTTTCGAGGATCATTGGCACGTACCCGAGCGAGCGCATCGGCAATACACCCACAAGAAACGAAAAAAGGTCATAACACGGATTATGGTCAGGTCGCCTTGTTGGAACATAACTTGTTATTATATTATATACAGGCCTCTATCCTTAGTTTATGATAAATATGAACTGCGCTGTTAACACATCTAAAATAGTTGTCACAGCTGTTGTTCGTGTTCTGGTAAACAACCGGTTAAAATCGACCGCCAAGGTCAAGAAACTCTCTACGCAATAGGAACACCAAGGTAAACAAGTCTTTAGGCTCAACTGTCTAAATTCTAGATCTAAATATCTATTTTTGCCAGCTCGACAGTTTCAGATTCAGAACGTTGTTTATTTGCGAAACTGCATTACATATTGTTTAAGTTTTCGAAAAAAATGATAACATTTTTTAATAGAATTATCTAAAAAAAATATGCTTCCAAAAAACGCTTTTGTAGTAAACCATCTGTTTGGTGCTCTAGTAGGCCGAAAAGCAAAGAAAGAATAGAAATCGGGTGAGCTTTGTATGGTCGCCCTTCTGGATGTCCGCCATGTTTTTAACTCACTGAGATGGAATTGTATCATAGACGTTAGAATCGCAAAATGACTTTCCCCGAACCTGTAGTCCCCTATCTCAGTGATCATCCGTTTAGAGATAGACGGAGTTCGCCGGAGACGGAGTTTGCATTAGGCGTTCTACAAGGATCTATCCTAGGGCTTTGTCCCATTAAGGGCGTCGAGACAATTACGTTCACCGACGACCTGGCCATTGAAGTTATGGGGCGCTATGGGCGCACTTCAGAGGCGCGCTCAGGCCGCCATCGAAATTGTGGATGATTGGATGGTTGAGCATGGTTCTCAGCAGGCGCCCGGGAAATGCGAGGCGGTGCTTCTGAGAGACCGGAAGACAAACGAAGAAATGCACGCCGCTCCCACGTGAAACTCGAGTGCAATGAAGGTAAAGAGGAACTGGAAGAAGCTTCTAAAGGCGCATCGGAAACTGGCGATAAGAATTGCCAGCGCCTACCACACGATCAAAACAATTACTATCATCCTGATCCCTCGTACAGTATCCTATATTGATTGAGGAATGGGTGCGGAGAAAGCGGGAACGGTACAGGTAGGCGGATGCTCGAAAATAAACGCTTAAAGATTGGCAACAAGAGTGGAAGAGGACGGGGCCTGACGTGCCAGGACTGTGGACCCGCCAGGTCATCCCTGATAGAGCGAAGCGGCTTATCCTAGAGCACGTAAGCATTAAAAAAAGGTAACGTTTTTGGGCTGACCCTCAGCCAAGATTTAACGTCCACGGGACTGCTTTTCGCATTGCTTCTCCTCCGGTTGCGAGACGCTTAATGCGCCACGCCACCGAGCTCGACACGAAAGCATTAACTATTACCTACCTAACACAGGTATCGACGGAGCACGGATGCTTTTAGAAACACCTGCACAGACTAAGGAAAGCTCGCTGGATTGGAAATGTGTCATGTGCGATATCGGTGAGGTTGACATGACATTTGACCCATACTATCTTCCTCTGCCCAACACTAGAGGACGCACGAATAGATTTACTGGTTGCAGCAGCACAGTCTCCGAGTAAAGCCGTGACAGATCTAGTTGCTTCCGGCCATGCTTCAGGAATACCCGACATTAAGCTTGGTGGAAAACGTTATGAGACGAAAGAACGAGCGAGATTTGCAACAAAACATTATTTGTCGATGACGATCGCAAGAAGTGTCGCAGAAGGTCTACTTAACGGAGCGCATAGAAAAACTTCGATCTTTTACCGAAATCTAACGAAATGGTCAGGCTGGTCATCGTCAGCGATACGATACGTACAGCGATGATACGTGTAAGGTGTTTGTCGTAGTTTGCGTCCGTGGTATACTGCATATGGCCGAGTGTCCGGTTGTAGCCATCTGCCTCCTGCTTTCGCTGGACATCGACCGCGGCTGCCACCACGAACAGAAACGAATACAGCCAGCACGCAGAAAAGCCGACCGAGATGATCAATGTCTGTGGAACAATAACATTAACAATCCTTTCTTTTAAAAACAATGACTGCAAGCACAGATGACTACTAAACACTTGTAAAAAAAAGTTCTCTTATATTACCGTGCCGCACCAACAACAACAACCAACAGAAGAGAAAACATTAGATGTCTCAATAATAAAATACAGTAACAGAAAACATCCTCAATAAATTTAAACAAACACTTATTCCAGGCCTCGTGGTAGAATATGAGTAATAAAATTAAAGCATAGAAAGGATGCAATGTTAACGAATGTCGGTGATTGTTTATGACTAGAGTTAACACTTTCCGATTTTGAACATAATACGTTTGTTGAACAGAGTACTGGTATCTAAAAGTAATCAATTTTAGTAGTGGGCAACGTAATGTTTTTGTACAGCCAAAGGAACTAATTTTCTCCAGCTAAAAAGCCAGTAGTGTATGGTGAGACAAATTTTGCATGCAAGAGGTTTCTACCGGACACAAAGCTGCCATCAGTTGGACATTAATGGTACGAGTCGGGTAGGTGGACAAGTCTCGAGATTTCCTGCGAGTTGGTACCCGGGGCCGTGACGCATGCAGATCTTACGTTTTAATGTTGGAACCTACCCAAAGTGGTTGCAGAAATAGAACTGGCAAGGATGAAAGAGCTCTACCTGCCTCCTGAAAAAGAGTTGCAGTCTGCAACACACAGAAGGCACAATATAAATGAATGTGTATATATATATATATATATATATATATATATATATATATATATATATATATAAATAAATATATACATATATAATATATATATATATATATATATATATATATACCGAGTTGCTAGCCTCTGAAGAAATTTCTAAATCGCAAGCTTGCATCAAAATAGTCGTAGTTGGCCTTGCGTCTATTAACGTCCTTCTAGGTTTCGTACGTTTTTAAATATCTTATATACCCAATTTAATGATACCCTCGAGATGGTATTAAAATGGCCCTACATGCATTTCATGTTACTTTCGAGTTTGGCAGGGATATGCTATATTTGACTTATAAATGGAGAAGCTCACAGGTGTGATAGAACACCTAGTACGGGCATAAAATGACAAAACACTTAAAAATTGCAGAAGCCATACTAGAATCTGTAAGAATGGTATTTGGAAAAGTCGAAGGCACAACTGACCAGATGAATTTGTTTCCGAAGAAAAAGAAGAATCAGCAGGTAGACGACCTGGAAGATCGTAGCAAGCAAAAACCGTCCGCTTCGTTAGCGTCAGTTCAAGCAACAATTTGAGAAAGACTAATTGCGCTATTCAAAGTGATTCCGGCTAGAATCAGGATTAGCCGAGTACTAGTAAAATAAATAAAAAACGACAACTTATTGGAGTAGCAATTCTGTCAAGATAAGAGGCAAATCATACTAACTATTTTAAATAATTCAACGAGATTCAACAGAACGCAAAGGCAAATGAAATGAAAAATCTTATAACCTAAGCGTTCACATGGATAAGTTCTAGCTGAGTTAATACAGACTTTTATGTATTTACAAATATATACCGTTCCCACTGTGGCGGCAATGGCGCCGTAGTAGAAGAGGTCTGCGGGTAAATTCCGTTGCTGACTGATGCTGTACTGCAGCCAAAGAAAGATGGTGGATCCGATCGCAAATGCCGTGACAGTCAGTAGAAAGAACCACACGATAAAACCAGTGCAGAAGCTGAAGAACAATCCGCAGGCGGCACATTAATTACAATTGTCTCCACTTGATGAAACCTCCTGGTGTACCAGGTTATCCAAAGGCCGGACTCGGCATTGGGACATTTGACTCAATCCATTCAAACATATCTTATGCCTTTGGAACGTTTATACTATAGTTCCCTCACGCTCTAGTTTATAAAAGTGGATCGGTAGTCAGATAGGTATATAAGCCTTAAATGTATCGCACTCCTGCACTCATTAAATATGCTAGCATTAAATAAAAAGGTAAATAGTTTGGCTGGTAGTTTTTACATAGGATCCTGCAGAGCAATTACCAACAAGGCGGCAGTAAGCAGTCACAACTACATAGCAGCTAGTCACATCGTTCCTGATGTCAACCGTCAAATTTTAAATCAGTCTTAACTAAGAGAGTTCCGTTACAAAATGGCGAATTGCAGCAAGTCTACACCAGAAATCGTTCTACTACGTTGCACAGCTTCAAGCGTACATTAAGTGCAAATTTTAAATTGAAGGTATCAATGACTTCCTTGTGAATATTTTGATCTGCAGGAAATTTTAAAATCAGCGTCGGCAGCTATGCATCGCAAAGGAGGACATGGATCTAAATGCCCGTGTACTGCCTGGAATCCTACATGGCTATTTCGGTCAGGCTAGAAAACATTCTATATGGCCACTTTAGTCATTTTACCTTAGCTAAAAAACAACATCGGGTCGCACTCGCCCAATAACTTGTCGGATCCAAGAAGACTATCAGCGGTGGTCTACGATGAGTTTACCCCCCCCCCCCCCGGAGGATTAAGATAGTGCAATAAGATCTAAAATCCCGTTAACTTGGCTTTGTTTAAGCTTGGCCTTTACAGGAAGAAGTCGCACGAGGCGATAACGACCTGCTGGAAGAACAATGCCCAACACGCAAACATGTTCTTGGGATTGGATAGCATTAAGTTTAAGAAGTGCATCAATATTAATTGAAATTAAATGAAACGAATTGTCCAGTATGTGTAAAAATACTGCTTTATACAAATAAGTTATCGGTCTGTATTTCAAAACTTTTGCAAGGCTCTCCGTACGTAATATCAAATAGCAAATTTTATGTGGGGATAAATACAAATACACTTATTTCTCTACGTACATAATGTATATATATATATATATATATATATATATATATATATATATATATATATATATATATATGAAACTAACCGAAGAAGCAGTACAACGACAACGCTGCATCCGAGCGCTGCTAGGCAGATGTAGAAAAGCTCGAGGACGACACGCAGAGATATCTTGCACAACCGTCTCGAATAAGCCCTCGACCTGTTCCGCCTGTTTTTCAGGTAGGCCATGATAAATCGCATCACGGCCAGCCGCCGGCTCGTTGAGTTTCGCTTCGCTCGCCGGCGCTGAGTCCGCCCCTGGCTGAGACAGCTGTCGAGAACTTCGTTCGGCCCACCGCTGCTTACGCTGAGTCTGCGTTTGAACCTCTGGTAACAACTGTCCGGCGGCACTTCGATTGCGCGACGGCCCCTCATCGCTGACACATCGGCGGAGTCGCGTCACCCTACCAGTGTATATAAGAAAAAAACACGCAGAAGATCAAGTCTGTACTGATTAGTCGGGACTATTTTATACTGTTTTCTCCTCAAGATTTGAGGCGTTACCTTCGGTACACTCGCATGTCGAACTGGGTACATATCACACCTACACTGAAATATATTGGGCCGGTCATAGAAAATCTGCCCATAGTAAGCTCGCTTTTGCTCCCACAACAGATCCTGGTGAAAACGAGCACGCACTCTCAACAAGGGCCGTCTGCTACTGTGTTAGTCCGTGGTTTGGCGAATCAGTTCCTGCGACCGCGCTGCATTCTTTCTTAAGTAAAATAATACTGACATCGGGGAAGAGCCAATTATGTAGAATGATGCTGTTTGATTAACACGGGAAACAGAATGCAACTGCCTTGGCGGCGAACATGTGTGCTGTTTACGGGTCTGAAATTATGTGCGAGCATACGGTGCAATACGGTGGTTGCAAAGGCATGATGTCAGCTTCAGTAGAGCAATCAAACGAATATTATTTAAAAGTACTGCCAGTTGCTCGACCATCTAAAATTGTTGAGGCGTCGAGTTCCAGCAGCTACAAGATATATTTCCAGCTCGCATGTATCAATGGCGACCTGCGACTTGTTTTAAGAATATTTTGAAACATCTAACGGTATCAAAAACAACCTGGCTATTTTTTTAATATAACATAACATAATAGCTTTATTAGCCGATGGTTGGTTTACAATATTGCGCGTACAGAGAAAGCACACATTCACATATACATATATTCATCACGGTTCTAAAAGTCGAGTCAACGGAACTGCTCTATCGCATTGTTGAAGGTGATATAAGTCACACTGTCTCCCGCAGAGTTTGCACATGCGTAACGACGAAATTTCATGGAACTTCTTTCGAATACAGATCTTGATGTGGAAGCCATGTACAGCAAATCGTGCAATTAGGTATCTATTCTCATAGTTGCAGCGCTTCCACGAACTACACGTCATTGCCTGGGTTTCATAAAAGAGCGGGTCAATGCTTGCTATCTTATTCTCCCATTCAGACATGTACTCGTTAAAAGCTGCCGTTTTCGGTAACACGTGTATTTTTTGTAAATTCTCAACAAATAGCGGAGTCGACGCCAGTAAGTAGACTAATCTGTTAAGACTAGTGCGGTGGACTCTTAGCGTCTTCTTTAGAAAAGCGGCCTTGATTTGGTCAAGCGCCTTAAAGTTTAACTTCGATAGATGCGGCCATATCACCTGTATACCGTAAGAAGCAGTAGGCGCAATCTTCAGGTTAAAGAGATGAACGGCAACGTCCATTGATAGTTTATGAGGGTCTCGGATACTATGAAAAGACTGTAGTCCTTTCCGAATTCCTTCATCAACGTGCCTCGAGAAGTTCTATTTTTTTTGCATCTCGAACGAGCGATTTTAAAGTATGGAATGTTATTCTCATTAAGAATGCATTGGACGACGGTTTTAGAACAAAGTGGTGTATATATAGCATAATTGACGGACGTATGTATGAAATACATTTTTGAATTTGCCCCATAAGTTTGATCTTACGCGTGTGCAGATAATGTCATACGTACACGTATCCAGGAGGACATACAGCTACGCACGTTCCGACATCAGCAACGAGAAATGGTCTGGAGCTGAGATCCCTTCCCGGAGCTCGTCTGTTTCTCATTCCACAGACATCTCCGTTTGAGTCCGTGCCATAGATGAACTTCCACGGGTTTCCATACCGTATTGCCTCGGCTGAGACATAACACTGTAACGACATTACGGGCGTGGTATGCACAGATAATTGATTGCTAAACGTAACACAGATTGTTGGGCACCAGAGGCGACAACATTTCGGGTCTTGATAGAAAGTCATGTTACAAAAAAAGCTAATCTAAGTAAGGAGCTATTTGAGTTCTGGCTTTCTCGTGAAACGGCGCAATTCAATAATGTATATTTAACTGAGCAGAATAAATACGTGGATTTGTTGTTGCAGACGTTGCATGTCAATGTTATCGTTTTAGGGTATTGTAGCGAACAAAACTCAGGCAAAAAATAATGGCCTATTGGGTTATGCATATTAAAAGTTTACCAAAAAAACGTTTAATATATTAGAGCTCTAATTCGAATATACAAAAATACAAAAATTAAAAGAGTATGTGTCGTGTGGCGAATTCCAATTCGTAATTCCTAGTTTCGGAAATAACAGAGGTGGAGGACGTACATACTATTGCACTTGATCTTGTCGCCGAAGTGCCATTGCGGTACAACATACCAGGGCCATAATTACGAGTATATGAACGACTCAAATTCGGCAAGTGAGCTCGAATACAAACCAGAAATGCTGTATAGAAAAGTAGAGCGATGATCCATGTCATATTCGTATGGCTGCGGTCGCGAGATAATCCGTCGGACAGAACATCGAGCACGCTTTTAGTACTCTCAGCTGAGTGGATACGGATTGTTGCAGGTCGACAACAGCCCATAGCGAGGACTGCCTCTCCAGCAGGCCGTCTGCGTTGGCACCTGCGACTGGTTAATGAGACATAGGTATTTATTAAAGGAATTCGAAAAGAACTGCCACTGCCTAACGTTAGCTAACTTAGAATTACTTTCATCTATCTTATCCCTCGTGTATAGTTTTGTACGGTTACCTTCTATCAAAGCGTGTTTATTCTTCCATGAAGCAAAATTATGTCATATGCCGTGTCAACCATGACTTTAATAGCAATCATAGCCATAATCAAAACGGCACGTCTCTATAAAAGCGGACTATGTAAGCTTCGTCGTTTCTTACTATAAACATGATGATGCTGATGATTATTATTACTATTATTATTTATTACATGTTAAATAATGTTACAATTGGGAGGTCTGAACGTATTATTGCAAATTCTTCAAATAATTATTTCACTCCATGGCGCCTAAAATAGATGCCGCGTTTCCTCTGCAAACGACCAAAGACAACGTTGCCTCAAGAATTGACTCTCTCTTTGGTCGCTTGTGACCTCCTGAATTCGCTTACTCAAATCTTTGAGAAATGCTTCGGTTCCCTTGCTGATTGGTCCTAGCGTCTCCATGGCAATAGGCACGAAAGTATATCTTGTTTCCGATCCAGTGTATTTAACGCGTTTTGTGGCTTCCGCATGCCTTGCCACCCACGCCGGCTCAACTGAGCTGTGGTGTAAATAGGACGCCGCGGTGGTGCATTATTATTATTATTATTATTATTATTATTATTATTATTATTATTATTATTACTATTACTATTACTATTACTATTACTATTACTATTACTATTACTATTACTATTACTATTACTATTACTATTACTATTACTATTACTATTACTATTACTATTACTATTACTATTACTATTACTATTACTATTACTATTATTATTATTATTATTATTATTATTATTATTATTATGTGTAGCTCTTTGTGTAAACCTTTGCGCAAGTGGAATTTACGCAGATCGGTTATTGGTCCAGTCTAAGCGGGTGACACTGATTGAATCCTTGTTTTCGTCGTAATGATACTAGCAACGCGGCAAATAGGCAGCTCAACAATAAAAGCGAAAACGCGAACAACAACAATAACCAAGTACCATTCAAAATCGTACCTCTAGAGCAATTGATGATTCCTGAAAGCTAGACGCGTGAACTGATCCAGCAGCGGAATATGTTACCATAATAGTAGATGCTACAATTGGCTCGTTCCTTATTGAGGCTACATTAGAACAAATGCGACGCGGCGATGATGAAGTATGCTGGCAGGGGCTCTTCCCGCAGCAATGCAAAATGCCCACCATCTGCAAGGAATGAGGATCAGGACAGCAAATAAAATAGGTCGCTAAGTTATATATATATATATTTTTTTTTTAGGATTTTCCGTAAGGTTATTGCCCGTGTATGGATTTTTCATGTCATGGCTAATTTTAATCCACTCCGGCATTTAATCTGTCTAAATTGGAAACCCTGCAAACCAATTTAAGAGTAGCCGGCCTGGGTCTCGAACCCAGTCCTCCCGAATGCAAGGCAAAGGTTTTGCCACTAAGCCATCTTGCTCGGTATTTGTTCGTCTAGTAACGGACTAAACAACCTAACTACAGCAGTTTGGTCGTTTTGTGTTTCCATACGTGTAGGGCAAGCACACACGGTGCACATTCTAGCCTAGCCGTTGTAAACACTGAGCAAGTAAGTATTCCTATGCTCTCGGTTCGCACGTCTTGGTGACCCTTTCTACCCATGACGAGGACGCGCGTAAATATTGCGTGTATGCATCTCAATTCAGGGTCTAAAGATCTTCATACGTGCGCTCTACACACATACAGTAAATCGCCTTAAGATACGCCTTGACCGGGAATGGCTGCGTTCTACTTATTAAAGCGGGAAACTTAAATGTCGATATGTGCCATGTGTAACTCTGTAGGTTAGTCCGTTCTCTCCTGCTTCAGGTGTTCGTCGGATTTTATGTTTTTCTAATAAATTGTACTACGCGTTTATTGTTTACTACATGTAGTAATAACAAAAGGGTTGGTGGACACGACACCACCTCAAATATTGACTGCGGCGTAACAATAGCTACGTCGGAATTGTCCGACTATTACCCGAATTATACAAGGCAACTGCAGCAAGCGACGGCACATATTTAGTAGTGCTAACTTCTATAGATTTACCGTATGTTTTAATAAGGAAACCATGATGGCAAATACTTACCTATCATATATCCCGGGTGTAACTTACTAAATTGCTCAATAACGTACGTTTTCAATTAATAAATCAACTATATTCCACCGTCACATTTACTTGACGTACTGAAACAATTCAAATATGGGAAGTTCTTGTGGCACAGCTTCTAATCGACATACTATTCTGTAGCAGGCAAAATTACTTGTCGGTAAATCCATACAAAGCTATCCTAATCTTACGTTTAAGTTCGTGGTTACGCCTTCACTACAGCCTACAAAACAGCAACAACAAATTCAATAACGCCCCAGATATTCGTTGAATGGTCAACACGATGTCCATTTTGAGTCGTAACACACCACCTAGAAAACATACATCGCTTAAGAACATTAATAAGCCATCTTCACCTGTATACTGATGACAACATAACCTTAAGGTGAATTTATTCACCCCGTTCAGGCACCACTACTGATATTTCATAACTCTCTCTTTCTGTGTATTGATAATAGTGCTCGTTATCGCCTCCGTTGCAGATCATTCTTGCAAAACAAAGCCCCGTACTTTAAAGTTTTTCTTATTCAGCATACTTCAAAGACATAATTTAGCCCGAGTTCATGCCGCGCATCATCGCCTTGTTTTCGTTAATTGTGTTATATTAGGAAGAAGATATTGAGCCTCAAGAGCCTGAGACGCCGAGTTTCCCTCTACGAATTCTGGTGGGCAAATGGCCCAGGTTGTATAACTCGTCTAATTTTCTGTTATTGCCACTGCTGTTCTTACTCAATGTAACTCATTTTAGTCATTGTTATAATTGTGCATCTTATTGCAATTCTTAACGTTCTTTGTTTTATGGCATCGTCGCCCATCTGCGTTGCTGATTTGTTTTAATTTGCAGTCGCTACTGTTGTTTTGTTTCTGTAGATATTAAGGGTGGTTAACCGCTCTTCGAAAATGAGTCTTGAGCGGCTTGTAATAATACCAGGTAATGGCTGGTAGAGAAGCAATTCAAGCATACGAAAGTAGGCGGTGGAATGTGGCTGCCTGGTGCTGCCTCACGCAAGACACCCGGAAGTCGCAAGTCATTAGAGAGGAGATATTCTCGTATTAGCTATTGAATTAACTGTCTCCTTAATAACAACGTATGTACTTCTTTTCTCCATTTTATGGCTATTTTTAGCAAGTGCCGAAAGACAACAACCAGCGCAGTGGGTAAGGGCGAGCGACTGAGCCACAGTGCATAAGGCAATATTGACTCTCTTCAAGAATGATACCCGTGTCAGCTTGAACCAAACAACAAGAAGCGACACAGTGAATGAATGGGCTTGGATTGATGAGTTCGATCATCGAGGACGAAGGCTAACGTAACCATTGCCATGACGCACGCAATATTGTTACCTACGTCATCTGTGGTGGCGAGTGCACCTCCAACGGAATCGATGGCTCCCACAAAGGGCAGACAGATACCTGGGGAAATTGGGCCAGGAGTCAGAAAGATGGATAGGAACGGCGACTTCGACGACGACGACAACGCTACATGACAATGACGAACAATCGCACCCCACCATGACGACGGCTGCGGAGAATTGGTCATTTTGGGTCGGGTTGCGGGCCTCGTCGACAGATGCACCTCCCGCACTCGATGAAATCACCCCCCGAGTTACCTGCTGTCGATTTCGAACTGAATAATGCTAACGACTATAGTCTGGCCGGTAGCCAACTCTAGGTTACTATAATGCCTTCGTCCTTTTTTGCACCCCGATATACCACAACGGTTGTAGTGACGACGTTTTCAGGTTGAGGAAATGTCTATATATATAAAGCGCGTTGCAAAAGATTAGCAACTCATGTTTTTTTGTGATAATTTCGGCTTGATTTATTTGAATGGCATGAATGATCTCACAATCGGTTCATACAAAAAATAAAAAAGTGTTAAAAAAACAGTGTTGCAAAATATTAGCAACAATAACATGCTAACAACACAGCTCTTGCTTGTAAAGGATAGTTGCTACTATAGCTGATGTACGATCCCGGGGATTGAATGTCAGGAATATTGTCTTTATTATACAGGAGGGGGAAATGCTTTTAGGCACGCTGTGCAGGACTACACGCCGGCTGGTAGCTCGATGACTACCAAAGCCTTCGTATACCTGCTAAAACCCTCATACCTTGTAACTTGGTCCTATAGATGAAACTAATATTACTCACAGTTAAGGGGAGGAGTCTCTAATACTATCACACCCTATCGTGTAAGTAGCCGCACCAGTTTTTGTTTTAAACTCTGTAAATTAATTTTTCTTGCAAATCAGGACCTCATAAAGCTCATATCTGGGCGCCATCCGTTAGATCGACCGCCGCCGAGACCACATCCAATCGTTCTATAGCTGCAAAATATCCTACAGCTCAGTCGTTGTTCCGAACTAACGACGAAGCTTATGTTTAAACTGTGGGCCGTACAAAGGATCTTTCGGATAACAAAAATACAAGAATTGAGGCATATGCTGAGTTCGGTCATACAGTAACTGCTATAGCAATCCAGATTAGGACGGCATAAGAGCACCATCAGCAGGTGCTTACATCCCTGGAGTGAACCAAAGGTGCAGATCTAACAGTAGGCGTAAGCCAGTTTTGACTATCGTGATCGGCGTAGGATCATACAGTTGGCTACTCACAAATCTCTGCTTCCAGAATCAGGACCACTTTGGGAGTGCCAGTGCACCGATCCACTGTGTACCGAGTGTTAAGTTCTGACAAAAACGTGCGATGCGCCAAAAAGAAGCTTATGCCGCGACTGCAACCGAAGCACATTGTCGCACGGCGTGAATTTTTGCATAGATACCAACTTGGGATAACGAGTGGAGAAGCATCGTCTTCTCGGATGAAAAGAAATTTAATTTCGATGGTCCTGACGGCTGTCAGTACTATTGGCATGACTTACGGAAGGAATCTAAATGGTTCTCGAAACGTGTGGCCGGTGGTGGTTCTGTGAAATATTGGGGCGCGTTTGGATATAATGGGAAGTCTGATCTAGTCGCGATTGTGGGCCGAAACATATCCGACAAGTACCAGCGTATCGTCGGTTCCCAGTTAGAAGCCCATTTCAGAAGAATTGGGGGACCTGACGCAGTTTTTAAACAAGAAAACGCCACGTCTTATACCTCGGCTAGCACTATAGCCTTTTTTCAAGAACAAGGAATGCCACTTTTTGACTGGCCGGCCTTGGGTCCAGAGCTCAATCCTATCGAAATTCTTTTGGGGACATTTGGTGAAGGCAAAACAATATGATAATTTGTCAGACCTCAAAGAAGCTGTCCAACAATCATGAACTGGCATTCCACTTCGTACTTACAACAGCTCATTAACTCCATGGAAGACCGAGTTTACGACTTGATCCAGAAGAAGGGACGAAAAACCCGTTTCTAGAATAGACTATGTAGTATCAAATAAGCCATACAGTGCTGCTAAGAATCGAATACTCCGTAAAGCGTTGTTGTTGCTAATATTTTGCAACACTGTTTGTTCACACTTATTTAATTTTTGTATGAGCCGATTGTGAGAATGCAACAAAATTAACACCATACTCGTGGTTCGTCATGCACATCAAGCCAATATTATCACCAAAAAACATGAACTGTATTTTTTTTGCAACGCACTTTATATATATATATATATATATATAAATATATTATTTATATATATATATATATATATATTATTTATTTATACATATATATATATATATTATATATATATCTATATATATATATATATATATATTTATTTATTTATATATATATATATATATCTATTATATCTATATATATCTATATATATATATTATTATTTATTATTTATATATATTTATTTATATATACATCGATGCATCTAAGTGCGTATATATACAATGATTAGACCTATGCACCGTTTGTAAACTGTGAAGGTCGCACTATTCAATGCAAACGTAATGGCACGTTTGCATATGAAAAAAGGCGACGGCATCGTGGTAGCCTAGAGTAGGCTCCCCGGCCAGACAGAAGTCAATAAGCAGACACGAATTTACATTATATATATATATATATATATATATATATATTACCATGTGTATCTGTAACTATCTAGCACATAAGGCTATGCACGTTATAGATATTTTTAATCTCAACATAAACTAGTTTTCTTTACGCTTTAAGCAACTTGTTGTATTAGTAATACGTATTTGACTAAAGTTTAACAAGTAAACAATTCATTTAAGTTAGTCATGCTAAAATAAATAGGGAAAATAATAATAATAATGTAAACACATTTGTTTGTGTTTAGATTGTGAGTTCATTTTCAAAGGGAGGCAGCGCGGGATGGCCGTAATGGTCGCTCAAACGTCACTGCAAACATGGGCCTGTTTGGAGCTAGCCGCCCGCTATTATCGATTTTTAAGGTTTACGCACATACGCGCTCCACAATCTAACTTAAGTAATGGCGAACCAATTGATCAAATGAGCTTTGTGCTGATAATCAGAGACGCACACAAATATATACTCACACACATACACAAAACACACACAATAATAATTTGAAGCTCGAG
Source organism: Dermanyssus gallinae (assembly GCA_003439945.1). NCBI lineage: Eukaryota > Metazoa > Arthropoda > Arachnida > Mesostigmata > Dermanyssidae > Dermanyssus > Dermanyssus gallinae. The sequence continues at coordinate 531,435 of QVRM01000484.1, forward strand.
TCTTTCAATATTTTGAGAATTATGTTGTACTTTGCACGTATACATTCCAGCTATCTCTCCGATTGTCTCATATGCGTTGGTGAGTTCAGGCTAGGACCGGTCGACGGAGACATGCGAACACGTGAAACAAGCTGAGCACAGTTTTTACGGTTAACTCCGCCCACCACAGCCAACTCTACGAGGCACATGTGTCACCGGACAAAATGCTCCTCTGTGTAACTTTTCGCCACATATCTTAAAATCATAATTTGATCGATTATTTCTTCTTTAGAAAAATCACATTTATGAAGGATAATTAAGGAAATTATAAAACAGTTCTGCAAATGCCTTTTGCAGATTCCAGGTTTGCCTAGATTTATTTGCATGCAGATGCGTCAGCGTAAGCTACCTGCTGAAGTTTAAATGTCTGCCACTTATGGCCCATTGTGAGTTTTTAGCAGAGCGCGGATTTGTTTTGTAGCCTGATATTATTTGTTTTCCTAACATATATATATATAACAGTGCTTTGTATATAGTATATAGGGGCACACTTAGATAGTAGATAGTAATGTTTATACGTGTTTCTACCCATAGTTGTGAATTCTAAAGATGTTGTACTAGTGAAGTGTACTTCGTTTGTGCGTATATTTACAAGTGTGTAGCCTTAAATGTTCTTCGTGTTCAATCAAACACACCAGCTGCTGTTCTTGTGATACTCAATAACCACGGCGATTGTGTAAAGTGGTTATAAAAAGCACCCCTTAGACTTTGTAAAGAGTGATTTTCTACTTCGTTGTTTGAATCATATTTTTTTATTTTTAATTTATTATTTTTATTTGCCGAGAACTTAAGCAACTTGTGAAATGCAGTTCCGTAAATAAACCACGTTTGAAATTGAAAAAAAATTAATATATATACGCCGGCAAGCTTCCAGTCAGAAATGCCTTAAGGTTTTAATTCACTCCCCCCTTACCAAACTGCTACCTTGTTCTCTTCTCCTATATAGTGCGTCCGCACTATATATATATATATATATATATATATATATATATATATACATATAGTTCGATCTAAGCCAAAAATAGCTTGATCACTTCTAAAGGACGTAGTGGCCCGTTTCAAAAAGTGCCAACTGTCAGCAATATATAGGAGTGCTAAGGTAAGGCAAGATATATCAACAACCAAAATAGATTATAACTACTGCTCTTGCCCCAGGGTACCAGATTAATGGAATCCTGGCGAGAATAAATCCGATCGAACTATATTTTTCTACGGTTTAAGGCAGGAAGCTTCAATACAATATATTTCAGCTAGGGACTGCTTTATTTACTAACTCTCAACTTAAGGACATGACGTCACTGTAGTAAAGGACCAAAAGCAATGCTAATCTGCGTAACCGTCCATCAGTTCACTACAAAAGAGATCCATGAGACGCCGTAGCCATACATGGAATTAAGTGAATTGAAGGTTAGCTCTATTAGAACAATTTACCGTACACGAACTACTCATGCAGACTATTTTAGCCATACTCCGCAATGTGAAAGCAACGTCCATAAAGCGCAATGGAGTCAACGCGCACAACTCATATCTGTCATCTAGCGAACACCTCCTATTTGAAAACCCTGCATAAACCACGATATAGATATGTATAAGAGGTGTTCAAATTAATAGGTTCGAAACGCCGTAACAATCAAGACGGCTGCATTTTAAGCACCTCGCCTTCGGATAACGTAGTAAGACATCTAGGAAAGCGAGTGGATTGTATGGGAAAGTTGTGCGCGTTAGTCTGACTCCGGAAGGCAATAAAGCAACCGATGTTCATTGCCGGATGGTGGTCTAGTACGGACGAGACTATGTCCGACCCTATATTAATGAGAAAGTGAAGTGCCCGTTTTCGTGAAGGCCTGGAGTTTGATTTGTCTGAGTGATACTCGAGACCAGGCCAGGCAAACACGGTAATTGCGGCCCAACTGATCGACTGATAATTAAGAATGTATTGATTGAAACTAAATCAATATATTTGTATTGATTCGGCTCGAAGTGGCAGAGACAAAGCGGGAATTATTCGACGGAAGCACGCATTGTCACCTCCCGCTAGAAAACCAAAGCAGTGCCCTTAACAGGCATGTTTATGCTCACCGTCTATTTCGACGTCCGAGGTCTGACACTCGTCGAGTTCCTCAAGCACGGACAAAACATTAACAATGACGTGTACTGCGAAAAGCTTCATAAACTATATCGCAACTCCACCAAGAGCAGACGTCCTGGGCGGTTTACGAAAGAAGCGATTTTGCTCCACGATAACGCGCGTCCACACGTCTCTGGTTTTAAGTGGCAGTAGCTGGAAGAGATGTTGTCCTGCGACTAACATCAATTTGGTTTGCGAACAAAACACCTCAAAGGGAGGCGCTTTAACTTTGACGACGAATTAAAGGGCACAGTAGATGACTTGCTCTTGTCACCACCGCAACAATTCTGGAACACAAAACCCTTCGGCTAGCGAAACAGTAGGATAGTTGTGCTCAGGCTTTAGGCGATTACTTTTGAATAAAGACTTCAATTAGACCGAGAAAGATGGCTTAGTGGCAAAGCCTCTGCCTTGCATTCGGGAGGACTGGGTTCGAGACCCAGACCAAACACTCTTAAATTGGTTTGCATGGTTTCCAATTTAGTCAAGGTAAATGCCGGAGTGGATTAAAAGTTAGCCATGACATTAAAAGTTTAAAGTTAACCTATAATGTCGTCTCGTACTTTTTCATTTTAAGAGCCCTCATATGACCACGATGTCTATATGTTGATATGTAGGCTATGGACAGATAGTCGAGCCACAACGCGGAAATGGTGACAATCGGAGAAAGCGAGTACATTCAACAGGCCAGGCAGGTGGTCACCGCCTACAGGCCGCAGGAAGTAAAAAAAATGACCGTCAAGTCGGCGGAGAACGGCGGCACCTACAGCAACAAAAACAATCATCGTGCCGATCAATCACGACGACCGTTCTGATCTGCTATGGTAGCGAGCACGAGCTAAGAGCTTGTTGGTTCGTGTTTGCCCATCATCGCACAATTGCGTGCCACGTCTCGTTGGCCGCCAGCCGGAAGTGACAAAAGCTAGTTGTAATTACGTGCGCGATATTGACGGATATAAACGCAGAAACAGTAGCGGCAGCTGCATATCGACAACAAATTGTGCCTTGGCACGCGCGCGGTGTCTAGACGAACACTGGATAGAATCGGCGTTTTTTTTTGTCTTTCTCAATTTATGTTGTTGCGCTCAGCTGTAGTAACCGCGCAGAATAATTGTATGAGGGAAAAATAGGGCGACACGTCGAGGCATACGCAGTCATGCAGTAGATGCGTTAGATCGTCGTTTCTTCGAGCGATGCTCATTGGGAATCGATAAAAAAAAACCATACCGCTGAGAGTGGTAGCGGCTATCCTGCTACCACAAACAATGCTGGAGAAATCTTAACATGACCGCTTCCATGCTGTCATTCCAAACGCCCCTGTATATAATCGGGAGATCTGTGTATTTAGGTATACATTTCAAGCAAAAGTAAATCCACGCATCTATATAATAACTTCGCACGTGCATATTGCACGTTGGCATAGGGCCGAAAAATTAAGTATGTCCATCAGCAGTACTTAATGTTCAGGAAACCTCAACGCAGAATTTACAAACGTGTAACATTTTAGTGCTACAAATACGTCAGACAATATATACAGGAACCCGCTAACATAGTTTAATAGTTATCTCAATTATGGTGGAAAACTTTTGTATTTTAAGTTTTGTTGCAAACGTTTGTTATTGAGCGTCCTGACAATATTTGCCGTCAGAAGGAACTGCATCTCGATGAGATGCGAGAATTCCACCTAATGGCATGTTTTCCTGAATGCGGTCGCGGCACACGAGTGGGAAGGGTTTCTATGTACCTACGACAAAGTCTGCTCGGAATGCAGTGAGTATGTCGGGAGAACCATAACCTTAGGTAGTTCCAACCTCGCATTGTTTTACCTGCTACTTTACTATAATGATGTTGATGTTGCCGCTGCAGTCTGAGCGGGAGTAGCGGATCTTGATCTGCATTGCCCACAATTGTGGTCAGTGACTTCAATTGTTGTATTGACTCTGGCGGCACTGATAGAAAGGGAAAGCGTCTGATCAAAATCTGCAATCCAGAGGCGCAAATGACCATAATTAATTTAAGTGCGTTAGACACAGGGAAGAAGCACTGTCGACCTTTCGTTCTAAAATTGTGACTACCCGAAAGAGATCCTTGAACTCTCTTGAAACGGCTATGCTATTTAACTTGCCTAGCACCGCGTCAGATTATCCCTGCTTTATAAGGTAACACGCTCCAATAATGTGGATAATCCGATTCTGTATCAGGACATCGCATCAGAACGCAAACTTAAGACGATCTTCGCAAAGTCGATCATCGCAATAGTCTTCATTGGTTGCGTCAAGGCCTTCAGCGAAATCTCCCGCCACTTATTAGTCAGTCAATGCTGGAATGGGTGGTCCTCTTCCGCGAGTGCTTTCCAGTTTTTTGCTGAGAACTGCTTGGAACTGTACATGTAGAGCAACAATGGTTACTGAACCCAGCATCTTTTGCAAAACCGGCAAGAAAAGGTTGGCGACACCTCGACCGAGATTGGACTTCTATATCTTTCTAATGGACCATTTTGGGAGAAACCCACTTGCTTTAACCGTCACATATACCTAAGATATATCGTGCACGGCTACCATCTTAGGCGCTTCACTTCAGGTTTTCACCAGCCATGTGAACAATGTCGGTTCTGCTTGCAGGCTTGCGCTAAATGTTACGACAGCCGTTGGATTTTATTGTACCTTTAAGCGCAACGCATTCTCTTCCAGTTCCTCAACCAATTGAGTAAACTTTTCTTAAATTCATTAGAGTTGTTGGCAGTAGAAATCCGTGCTGATTATCTAGGTTCCTTCTCGGAAGTTCAAAGTGAACGGTGCCTTTAATGTTCCATCAACAACACAACATGATCTTATCGAGTAGATGTTTCGCTTAGGTTGACTCCGGGAACTGCATGCGCCATCGAACCAGCTTACATTATCGTACAGGGCCCATTTTTATTGCAGATTAACAGACGATTTAAGAACATAGCTAGGTAATGGCGATTGAAGAGAGAAGTGCAAATGCGCATTCGTACAAATTTGTTGGAGTTACTCAGTTTATGAGAAATCCACTTACAGAGCAGAACAGAAACTCCATTTTTTAGCGTTCTGGTCAATTGTCGCTAGGTGAATTGCAATTTCTTTCCCGAGTTCTCAAACAGTAACGATTGAATATTGCGTCGTCCTCGAAGATGGATAGAGATGTTTTATTAAGCTACAGCAACGTTGGAATCTTTTGGAACTCGCACAGCAAAATACTCCAAATTTGCATTTTTACACTCACAATTCTTTCGCCTTCTCAGAAAGCAACTAGCACTTGACGTAGAAGCGGAGTCTACCATATCATACAGTAGTCATAAGCATACCATATTTTTCCTGCTGGTGTTGCCTAGAGCGCGCTTCAAGCCTCCGAAACGAGTGCATACATAAACGGCAAGAACTTACCATCAACCTAAGACAGAGATAGATAAAAGTATCGCACACCTCTACTCGACGGCTAAACACGTTACTCCTGTGTAGCAAAACTCCGGTACCCTGGCAACAGGCAGCGATTGCTTCACTCTCAGAGAACTTCTCTAATGACACACGCGATTACGCACTCGCCAGCGACGTCTACCGGAATACACGTTTATCTTGCAAAGATGTAAACTTTTGTAGTACACGTTACGTACACATACGGACCGCGTATCTCCATATGTGTGATGTAGTAACCTATGATAAGCTGTTTAGTTTGCATACTGTCACTGATGCACTTGATGTAGGAAGACGTTGGATGCTATCAAGCTTTACCATACTAGTAGTGATAACGCCAAGGTAATTTTGAAGATATCCGAGAGTGAGCGCAGTGAGCTGCAAAGATCCAACTAAGAGGGCCAAGATTCTTAGAATATTAAACCATTGACTTAAAGTGCTTTAAACAGATATATAGGAACGGGTAGAGATTAGCCTAATTTTTGGCATGGTATTAAGGTTTTTAAGGTTTCTAGAGATGTTCAACCAATAACTGCTTGCCTTTCCGCAACATTCACTAATGAGCCTTGGAGGGCGTTTAAGTTCAATCAAACGACTACAGCTGCTGTAGTTAAACTGTAGTTTGTGCTGACTGCATTTAGCAACTGCAATGAAGTTGACACGTACACCGTGTATGTATATCGCGTCATCATACCGTGTGAGTACCGGGCCAGCTCACAGCGTAGGTGGTTGTCCGATTGGCGTAGGCAGTGGTGGTGGTCTTCGGCTGTTGACGACGGCATTGCGTGTCGGCTCACAGTCACTCGTGCACACACTAGGGTTCTTCCGGTAATGTGCTTTTAAAATGAGTCCGCCAGCGTGCCCCATCTAACAGCTCGTAGACATCTGCGCACGGCTGGTTCACCACTACTTACCACTTATCAGTAGTAGTGGTAGAGTTGGTTTAGTCAACGATCACATCGATAGATAGATAGACAGACATATGTATGTATACTTGCATAAGGAAAACACCCTCCACCACCACCCCCCTCCTCCTCCCACGCCCACGAAGCCATGCCTTTGGAATCTGCTTCGTTCCAGTCGAGTCAGAAAAGAATCGGCTCGTTGTCTCGGTACACAGCGTATCGTTTGATTTGTACACGTCTCCATGGGAGACGTGTTGTTGGTTGGGCTGTCGCTGCTCCGGGGTTCCCCGCTCAGTGTGTGCGGTCGTATAGACCGAGTTGTTCAGTCCATCCGTCGGCCCTGTTTTGTTCGACTGTCTACCCAGCTGACGATAATGGCGAGTTTACGAAGGGGGGCTAGGTTGCCCTAGAAGTGAGCGCCCCAGGGGGTGCGCCCAAGGTTGCGACCAACTAGCTAGCGCTAGTCGGTCGGTCGATCGATCGACTTAGGCTTTACTCGTCAAGGTCAATGGCAAGGCCACCCTACCGAACACCGCCGAACTCAAAACGGCACTTCATGATGGTCGGCCAACGGCGGCGCCGCCGGCCAGTGAACTCTAGATACAAACGCCATGTAGAGACAAATGAAACCGTTTGTAGAGTACGTCGTCTAGACTGGACGAAGAGAGAGAGAGAGAAAGCAAAGGCCATCGAGGGAGACAGAGAAAGCAAGTCAAACTGTATATATATATATATACGCACATACATAAGGTTGCTGGTTTGGTGCCAAAGAGTTCAGAGGTGTGTCCACAAAACTCCTAGGGGTCACTCTTGCCCGTGAGAAGACAGGAAGGTAAACCCAGATAGTGACATAGCATAGTAAAGCGGAAAGTAAAGAGAGTTAACGCAGTATAACATTCTAGGCAATCTAAACTGGCATAAGGGACTAGGGAGTGAAAGAGCGTACTTACTCTATCATAGACGAACATTCTATCATTGTATGTAAAAACGGAGGTTACTTCTCTCTAGGGAAGGCTCTAACAAGAGCTTCTGAAGCTAGCCAAGTGGGAGCTCTGACGGAAGAGAATGACGGCGGATTGCAAACTGGCTCGGTGGCCACGACTCAGATCCTCAATGACCAAAGCACGGCCGAAGTTGGGGTCGAGCGAACGTCTCAGGATGCTCGAAGGGCCCAAAGAGATGAGCCATACGAAAGTGAGAAAGGCAACGGAGACAACTTAGAGGTAGGGCTTCATAATAGAAGCACTACTAGAAAATGCTTTTGAATTAAAAGATCTGACCGTGAAGCACCAGTGAATACCCAAAAATACATAAATACGACATCGGAGAAGTTTCACAGAACGGCCAATGGACTTCAAAAAGAAGGCCGTTTCGAACTGGCAGAGCTGCGAAGTAAGCTAACAGATGGATCTAAAGTTGGAGACGGAGCTCCAGGCAGGAAGTGTTTCAGAAGCGATCCTAGTCACAGAGGCCCCTGAAATCCGCAAATCTACAGCAGATGCAAAATGGAGATCAGCGCCGAGAAAATTAGGACAGAGAAAGAAAAGCAGCGCGCAGCGGAGTTGTGCATAACGACGGCAACGACTGAACAGGAGTTAGTTACGCTTGTTATCGAGAATTACGATACAGATGTATAACAAGACCAAAGATGTTCACGCTAACATTTTGATTTTCTTTTTGATTAACAGAAACGGAGATGTAAGCCGTAATAATACGAAAAGGGTCGGCTAAAGACTCGGAGCTTTCCGTCTGACGCCTCAATTCCCGGCGGTAACCCGAGTTAAGGCCGTCAAGTCCAGAAACGTGGCAGTATTTCGAACGCGGGCGGAAATGCTGCCGAACGGCAGAAATCTTACCGAAGAGGAAATACCAGAAATCACTAGGATCCTCGTAGTCGGAAAACTAGAGGAAGGTTTGCAGTCAAGAGCGTCATCTTCTCCAACTCACTCTTCCGACAAATGGTCACGTATTTACAGCAAGCTGAACAAAATGCAGGACCGCAGAAACGGGACGCCGCTCAAACGGGCTAGAATAATTGGATACAGGGATAACCCGAACGCCCGCAGAAGCATATTGAGGACGACAAGTCAACGCTCCAGGCGGAGAAACGCTGCGCCAAAGTACTGGTGGTCCCCGAGGTGGCTGTGACACGAATAGATTGCATTAGAGCCCGTCGTCGATACACTAGAGCCCGCGGAAAAGCCGTCCAAAATGGAGTGGCAAAAAACAGATTTGAAGGCGACAATCAGAAAAAAGTAAGCTTCGGTGCTGAAATCAACTCATCGAAGAGATCGAGCAGGACGTGTGGGGAAAGCCCCACAAAACCGTAACGGATGGGTTGCTGCAAATTTCCAGCACTTTTCAACCAAGTGCTGGAACTTTGCATTTAATGTTGGCAAATATGCAAATCTTATAACCATGTGACAATCCTGGCTTTTATCCTTCAAAAACAGTGAAAAAATTGCGTTCTTAATGATAGGGCGTAGTGGTTTTCATACGAAAGTCAAAGGGTAAAGGCAAAACAGTTGGGCTCTGATTGGTGCTCAACGATTTGTTAATGCGTGCACGCAGATCGGCACGTATTTACGTGCTCGATACAGCCGTATATACAACAGCCTCATTTGCATCTAAGGTCCAGCTGTGCTACTACGGTTCTAGTCCTCAACATGGTAACTTCGATCATTTAGATTACCCAAGCCTCGGTTTTTAGAAATCCAAAATAGAGGAAGCAATGAGAGCCTTGGGGCTTCTTGAGTTAGACATAGTCGACATGAACGTCAGCGGCAAACAGCTCTCGTAGTACCTCGTATATCTGTGCTGTGCTAGCAAGGTTTACAAGTACCTAAAGGTCAAGGACAAGTATATTACATGAATTACATGCCTAGCGGCGGTTCCAAGCCCGTAGGAGACGGAGGATAATCACCTCCTAAAAAAATGTTAGGTGTTGTTGCTGCTGCTGTTGTTCATGCGGCTTTGTTATATATCACAGAAACGTCGTTACACACCGTTATTTAGTTCATATTGTACACTAACAGACTTAATATCTCCTTCTGTACCTGATTACGCTTAATTGAAGTTCGCCTAAAATTCCCGGCAAGACTGAAGGAAATATTAGTACTACCATACTTACCATTATTCACTTGGCAGGTATGCCTAAATACACATGTCGCCCTTTTATATCAGGGGCGCTTAGAGCGGCAGCATATACGTTACCTTACGCATCCATATAATCAATGTATCCTCCATTACCTACTGTATATACATTGTGACATCCCACCTTCCCCTTCAAGAAACTTCTTGGCGCAATTAAAACAGGACCGCCCAAAACAAATCTTATCACTTCTCTTTAAATGTATATATATATATATATATATAATGTTTGAATTATGCTTAAATAACGACTATGTAGACAAATATTCTTAGTAATACTATTATAGAGGAGGGGTTGAAGTAGTATAAAAGAATGATTCCAGCTCCTCGCCTTCTCCTGAGGCCATTTAGGTGAGAGGTTTTTAGTGGGTATTATGCCAACAACATCGGCATCGAGTCCCACACTACCCGCTTTGGGTGTGCGTAAAAACATGTTTCCCTCTCACCAAAAAAAGTAATACTATTAGAGTTCTTGTAAGAATTTTGCAAAGAAAATTTTGCTTCAATGGCCATCTTCTAACGGGCAGGCGTGGGTAACCCTTTCTTGAATGTAGCTTGTCTTATACGGTGACCGTGGTTATATTGGAGATAAAGCAAAATGAGGGAACTCCGCAAGGAGACCGGCTAACCTGCGTCTCGTCTACTCTTGTCTCCTTACGTGGAAGTAAGGTAAACGTTTGAAAATTGTTTTTGGAGCAAGTGAGGCTTTTGATGCTAAGGATTATTCCGAGGTTAACGTATGATCTTGACAGGGTACGGAACCACTTCGTGCTGGATTGCAACCAGCTTTCGAGGTGTTTTCTATTATATACGAAGCAAGTGCTTTGTTTGTTGATGTGGGCAAGGAGCCGCTTTATGTGTCTCAGGCCAGGCTGTTCATTAGCTACTAAACCAATCCGACAAAAGCTGAAATGCAGTACCTTACAAATATTTTATTTCTGAGTGGAAAGCTATAACCGAACAGGCGAGACGGGAGAAATATTTCGACGTATTCAATGTCTTGCCTCTTGGGCCTGGCCCTGTATGTGACAGTTGCCACATATACGTCAGGTACATAGTACATGTTTATCACTATTTGGTACTTTGCAACGAGAAGTTCGAGTTGTGCACCTGCTGGAGCATAAATCAATGCACTACTTCTCTCGTCGGAAGCGTGAAGAAGATAAAGAACTTTAAGAACCACTTTATATATGAAATGTAAAATTGAGCATGAATGTGCTCCATTCGATTGAAATAAACATAATTGAATTTAAAGCATATCAATAAACTAAAATTGTCGTATTTATGAAATTGCCTTCCAAGCTCTCTATAACTATTAACCTCGATAAAGCGTGGCGGCTACGGTACATAAGACAAACATTGTGTTCTACGATTCGTTCCACACATTTGGCATTACAACCTTTACAGAAATAACGGTGTGTTGTAAACAAACATATTTGTATTACGTAGGCAGAGTTTGTGCAAAACATTATATATAATATATATATATATATATATATATATATATATATATATATATATATATATATATATATATATATATGTTGTTTTAATTGGTACATGGCAGTGGTGGCAATGGGTCATCGATTTAGTCCATTCGATGACATGTGCGTCGTAGGGCCGCCGTATGGAGGCCAATAATTATGCTAATGAAAGAGGTCGTTCAAATCAGACATAGCGATGCACGCATAGTCTCCATAGGACAGCGAGCAGGATGCCGAAGTTGCTCGATGCAATTTAAATAACTTTTCCAATAATACCGTCAAAAGTAGAGCGTCGTACCAGCTGCAGAACTAGTGACAGCCACCAACTGTAGGTAGACAGCCCCTACTAAGGTAGCTTGTCCATCAGGTCAAGTCTTATCTCAAAGCCCTAGCTTCCCCAATTTCCTCCTGGTCGTATCAACTATATCTCTCTCTGTTCTCTCGGTCGACCTTGTTTTGCGTCTGCGTTGTCACTTGTAATATAAATTTACAACCAGGAAGAATCATGTTTGTGCCAAATAGGCAGCCGCGGGGGCGGCGGACAGCAGTCCTGGCGACGTCGGTGAGACATTTGAATGCAGAAATGACGAGAGAGAGAGCAAGGACTGAAGGCACAGTGAGAACCAAGATAGGAATTTAGGCATCGATCGTTTTACGTGTCGAGTGGCGGGGCATCCCGGAAGCGCTCATGAATGAGCGCTCGGAATCGCCGAGAAAGATCAGTGGATTGGCACGACGATCGATCCGAGACGAAGCATTTGTCATCGGGACGCAGCACGAACGCAGCACGCAGCCGCCGGCAAAGTCCTGCTGACCCAGTTTGGTCCAAGGAGGAGTCCTCGAAGGAGGTGTCCGGGGTGGAGATTAGCGACGAAGAGATAGAGCGCCGTATCGAGACCAGAGAGACGGGAGACGGAGGACAGAGGCACCGCCAGTTCAAGACAGTGTTGATGATAGGTAGACCAGCCCCTACTAAGGTATTCATTCATTTGAGCCTGATGACACGCCTATGATTGTCACGACCGCTACACTTGTCGCCTATAGCAACAGCGCCAACAACGGTAGCAGAAACGACGGCAATCGGACAACAATAATGTCAGCAAACAACGAAAAGTTGCGGCCTATTACATCGTCAACCATAACCATCACACAGAAAAACAACTACGACAAAATATGCCGCCCAAAACTCTCTTAGGCCTTTAAGTTAGTTATCGTGTCTCAACTAGCTTTTGTACAGTTCTACTTGTCCTGAAATCGTCATAAATTGTTACTTTTTCCAACGCTCCGTTCTTTGTCTCGCTTAATGTAAAGTAGCCAATCATACTTAGGTACCGGTCTGCAATCTGAAAACTTCGAAACAACAATAGCAATTACAGCCGTTGCGTTAGCTATTTCTGACATCGACTGCCTGCGAATATCTTGGAGACCTCTCGTGATTTGTGCTCATTTAGGCTCGCTTTAAATCATCAAGTAAAAATTCAATACATCCCTTAAAAATTCAACAGTAGTACGCTAATGACACAGTTTGAAATCAATACGATTTTTAGTTAGTTCCATCCTTCGCCTGTGTGGCACGGTTCGTCCTATATCGACGTCTGCTCTATCATGCACACAACCGTCTTGTCTAGCGTGAAGTTTCAATTTTGGCCAAACGGCTTGTTCTCGACTGAGGGCTTATCATCGACCGAACAGGCCGCGTAGGAAGAGACACATCTCTGATAGCGAGATTTTACTCAGATTGGTCACGAACAATGCCGACACTGTACTGGGCTATATATATATATATATATATAGCGTGCGTACTAGTAAATCATATATATGGGACGACCTATATTTTAAGGGTGCAATTGGGATTAGTAAATTTAACCCAGTGTGCAAGTCCCTAAAAATGTCGCATCTAAAGGTCTGGACGTGTTGAGATATCTAGGGCGTGTCATCAGTCTTTTGTGACAACACGATCGCTGAAACTCATCGGTATAATATAATTAAGTACCGCTTAAGGAGAGTTCGATCAACAACAAAATACATATACATTTATAGGAAAAACAACCTGGGAGATTACAGCGGTCGGCAACCTGAAGGTTTGACGCAAATTTTTATCAAATAATGGTGACTCTCATTCAAGCGCTCGTGCTCCCAAAATACTGGCGCATAAAATACTTGATTTGTATTCCAACTACCGACGGCATTATACAACTTTTATTGAACAAAGAAAGATCGAAGCAGCAGGGCAGGAGAGTGGAGGTCTTGAGAGCGAGGTTGAGCACTTATAAGGTCCCTACTGTCTCGCGAAGTTGCCTAATTTCATGTTTACCCGCATTTCAAAGCCTACTAATTTACGGCAGACACGAGATCCAGTACGCGAAAAGAAATCACTCAACAGTGCAGAGAAATGTCTTCTTGCCCGATAGGTGGACTCTGCATACTTATTGTCGAAGGTCCAAACTGCCATTCATCGACAGGAAGACACTAACGCGTTTAGAGCACACCTGTCTACAATGAACATTTTATGCTAGCACTGTTTCTTTTATATCATTCTGATTTGGTCTTCTGATGTGCTATGTACCCCGGCATAATCCCCTATCTTCTGTGAGCTAGTGCATAGCTGGTTTAGCTTATGTTATTGGTGAACAGAGGGAAAAGTTATTTTAGTAGTTGTGAGGATCTGCTAACCAAGCCCAGCCGTCGGTAGCGAGTTTCATATTGCTTTTGAGTGGCTTTCCAGCAGGATCAGTGCGTAACTGCGTTTTTCCTCCCTCACATGTCCTTACGACTAGACATACACCTTGTCATGCACAAGAAGTTTATCTGAGCCCCTTGTAGTTTTCAGCTCTGCCTCCCTGCTCACCAAGCTTGCTTAAGAATTTCCCTCGTGTACGTCTAGTATTAAAATAAAGATAACAACTATATCGTCCTGTGCAACCAGATCTTTATCAATAACATTAACTAGGAATGTTGTGAACATTAAAAATAAAATACGGAAAATGGCTAACGAAAATAAAAAATCGGATAATTTAGAGTAGGCTGGCCACATTTGAAAGCTAAGAGAGTGTGCATACTAGTTATAACATAAATGCACTTTTATTATCACGTGCCAGTGTGTATAGATACATGTACTTTATTATAACATAATTAATTTATACAGTAACCGAATTATCTCGTATAAACTTGAGCTCAGCAAAGGACTAAGCTGCAATGAATTATTTTTTGATATACCAACTTGGCCATACAACATACAGACGGACTGTTGATAAGCTTTGAAAGAGCCACAGCTCTATGATACATGGAATGTTACAATCTTTGGGTTGAAGCCAAAAAGCACTCTAGCAGATCCTCCTACCCAAACTAGTGTACAACAGACGAGCTACATTGCTCAAAAATGAACTTTATGGACGGAAGGACCTTTGCAGTCATGTCGATCGAATATCTCCACGCAGCCGTTTTAAAATCCACACTGCAATTAAGCAGTTAACAGTTTTTCTTCTGCTGGGGCTTCCAGAACGGGGAGCAAGTTTAAGACGTACAAGGAACGCTTTTACAAAAGCCAGAAATACACCTTAATGCGCTCTTGGCGGTGGTCTTGGTTGCGTAAAAACTAAAAACTTAAGGATCCCACAAGCTACACAACCAAGGTATTGGTGGTGTGCCCTCAACGTCAGTACAAGGGATTTAGATATATAAACATATAGAGACCTCGGAGTTTTTGGCGGTAAAAACAAAAAATTGTATTGACAAGCAAGTTTTGATTAGATAAGTGGCATGGTATCTATAAAATCAAAGCTCGTAATGATTTCAAATTTCTGTTCATCAAATCATGCTGTTGGGTAGTTGGCGGTAAAACGGTTCTATCTTTAATGTAGTAGAATTTAGAGACTTCATATATTATCACAACACACACACACCCAATTCGAAAACAGCATACCGTTCTCTGCACACCAACTGCCTGTACGACAGCCTTAGAATATGGGGAACCAACTAGATGATATCGAATTTGGTGTCACCATATTAAGGTACTTAACCGTAGTGGCATGTATTTTTTACGCTCTAATACAAAATGTTTATCTGTACGTTAATTGAGTTCGTATCACGCTTGGCGTATTTAGTGGCGAGATTTGCACCGCTTATTTTGTACAGTTCTGACAAATATCGCACAATTATTGGGCTGCGGCCATGGTACTCTGTTCAAACAAGTGTTCGGATAAAACAGCTATATCGTTGTTTCATAATAAAATAACATCAGTGGCTGCGTACTAAACTTTGACTACAAGTTGCAAGTCATCGGCGTCTGTCAGAGATTCGACTCTTTCCTTTAAGCATATTTATGACTGCCTCCTTCGCTCGTCGGGCGCTAGTATCCGCAAGCCGCACTAGCAGAGCTAAACAGAATACCAAAGAAGTTTATGCGGATTGAGAGGGAAGCGCTTTGGCTGAAAGCATCGACGTGAGAATATATTTTGCACATGTAATCAATTCGTACAGATGCTGGTTAAATTAATCAACAGTAACCATCGCGGCATCAGCAGCGGTATCTAGAAATATTGGCTTTACACACATTTGCTCTAAATCCTATCTGTGGCATTCTCGGCGACCTTCGCGGTGTTGACATTTCCAGTTGTTTACAATGTACAACACATGCATCTAGGAGCCAAAAGCTACCCATTATTAAATTCTGAATTAATTATAACTGAACAAATACTTCTGTTTCGTCACTTCGTGCACTTTTTTCCGTATTTGTAGCACAGGCATATTATGGCTTGGTTGTGTCATGTCATGGCGAATTTTCAATCCACTCCGGCATTTACCTTGTCTTAGTTGAAAAGCATGCAAACCAATTTAAAAGTGGCCGGTCGGGGTCTCGAACCCAGTCCTCCCGAATGCGAAGCAAAGGGCGTGCCACTAAGCCCTCGCTTGCTCGCAAAATTAGGTTATTCCTCCCAAAATCTCAAACTGCATTCGTATATGCATCGTGTTTCATTAGGTTCATGGCAGCCCAAATTAGAACCATTCCGCCACTAGGCCGAGCTTCGCCGGGACATCTCCTGTCTGCGTGTCGTTGTAAACCCGGCCTAATTTCTGGTCACTGCGAGGAGTCAAGTGTGTGCGTGTGTTTATTACAGCTGGCTTATGTCCGACATTCACTGGGGCCTGCGCTAATTGCCGTTGTCGGGAGATGTTCTCGATACAGGTGAACCCACTACCCCGTCGTTGTTGACAAAGACAAAGGTTAGATTCGAACATCAAAGCGCCGTGCTGCAACAACAAGTGTGTTGCAGAATCCCAGAATATAGTACTTGATTCGCTGTCGCTGCATGTTTTGTAGTTTTGCGTGTTAAACAAATTAAACAAAACAAAAACACAACTATAGCGCACTTATAACATAGTTAGTTAATTTGGCAGAGTGACTAAGCGAAGAACGCAGGTTGGGGGGCTGCTCTGATTTGCTAGCTATACGGGTCATTGCTCTTTCGTTGTTGTTGTTGTTCCACGGTTCTTCATAACTGGCGCAATGCGAGTCGACGCATGGAAAGGAGTTGCAAGACCAAATTGCCATGTGTTGTTGTGATTGTCTACTGTGCGCAGTATTCATCACATTGTATTCAGCACCGGTCGGCTATCTCGAGCAAAATTATCGACTTATTTGTAAAAAAATGTGACTTGATGTTTACTCGATTGCTTGCACGCTTAGCCGCCTAACATATTATTATTTATGTCAAATTTATATGGCGTATTTATGTCAAATGTATTTACCTAATATAATGTAAAGAACAAAAAGTAGGGATGCTTTAAGATGATGACTAATTTAATCTCGTTGTTCGTTGTGCGATGCATACAAGGCGTGTCAGAGAACGTGTGAATTGCCCGACAAAAAGGCGTGGCCTCTACATATAGTGCATATAGTAGCTGAAGCTAAATTGCTCAAAACGGACTGCGATCTATCCGCAGACCATGCATGCTCCTCTTTCTCGCCACGGGTAAATCACAGGCTGGGCAAATTACTTCGTGTGGTATGCCTGTCCATTACACTGTTGTATAACGAGGAAACCCTGCGACAGTTATATTCGCCATGCCGCACGCGGTAGACACGGACCTCATTTCATGCCAGACTGCACACGCTCAAATACCACGACGAAAACAGCTTATGCGACTCCACAGTGTACGCCAGTTGTAAAAAGTAACTAGCAACAGGGCGATAATTGGTTGCAGTTGCCATTTCTATGCTAAACATTTCTTTATGATGCTAGTAATCTGTATTCAAGAATGTAAGGCAGTAGAAGCTAAGCGTACTGACCTCATCAACAGCGGACTTCAGTCCGATCGCGAATATGATGTCTATTGAACAAAAATGACTAGTACTTCAATACGAGGGCGGATCGATTAGTTCTGATACATATTTGTTTAAAAAGAATATGTGTTTAATCTTCCAATATGTTTTTGTTTACGTCAAAATACGGGCTCCGGCCCGTTGCGACGTCGCGTGCCGTAGTTTTATCCACTCCTCGGAAAATTGTTTAAACGCGTCTTTTGGAATCGAGTTGAATTTCTCTTTGTTTCTTTATCACCTCTGTAGTCTCTAAACGTTGTTTCGTTAATTTTTTTTGGAAGAAACTCGCGCGAAGCCAGGTTTGGCAAATAAGCAGGTTGCGGAAATATAGAAATATAATAAATCCGTCATCAAATAATCCAAAACGTTAGTAATTATGTGCGCCGGTGAGTGGTCGTAATGGTGATTCAATATCTGTTTGCCCAATATGCACGTCTTTTCGTCGAATATTTCTACGCAATATTTTCGAAATTTTGCGGTAGTATTCCTGTATAGACCGCGGAACCATGTGGCAATTCGTGGAAGATGAATACCTTGTTGTCAAAAAAAAAAGTCAAATAAGCCTCTACGATCCATCTGCGCTGTTTGAAGATAAATGGTCTTCTAAGCAAAACAAACCAGAAGATCTTGGTTTCAGTTAAATTTTTAAAATCCAAAGTAAAATTGTATTGATGCGCCCTCGTATACTCCAAACTTTTTTAGTGTGGGAACAAGTTTGTATACTTATACATATATGTCTGCGCGAGTGTTTTTCACCAGTGTTTTACATATACTTATATCGGTACTGTAGCACTGTCGTATACAATATATATTCCTAAATAGACTCTCGCATAGAGAAAAACAAAAGTAATTTTATTCCGGCTGCAACTTTTTGCCAACGCAATGGTAACTGTAGTAGGTTCAAATTACTATCGACTCATTACAATATTTTTTTAAATATATGAAATAACATATCGTTGTGAATGTGTATATAATATAAAAATACTATTATTGGTTGTTGGTGACAGTGTAGTGGAATCACTGCGACCAGCGCTAAGGGAACTGTTTCCCAAAAAGACGCCCATAGCAGTCCGCTCAGCTAAAGGAATGGACGCGAAGAGCATCGTTGAAGAAGCTGAGAAATATATCAGCGGGACGGAAGGTCCGGTGGCCGTCTTTATTCAGGCCGGCTATCATGAGTGCATGGAGTTCGAAAAAGAGACCTATATTGCGACGGTGAAAAGTTTTGGCGCGAAGCTGAAAGCGAGTAGACCCGAGTCAGAGCTTCATGTGCTGTCCGTCCCGCTGTTCTCGGCAGACTGCAAGGCCGGAAATGATGCTATCTCTTCAAAGGCGGCTGAGGAAGGTGCACCCTTTTTTGCACTGCCGTTGACAATGATACAACGACAAGTTGTTAAAAGCGGTCGGTACTCCTACAAGGGAGACGTCTCCATGAAAATCGCGGTAATCCTGGCACAAAGGATAAAAGCTTTTTTAGGAGTAAAGCCGCTAAAACTGAAAAAGGTACTGACGTACGAACCGGAGAATGCAACACTCAAGAAACCTCCGGGGACTCGCGGGCCACGGGCGCATCAGTACCCGGACAAAGCGGTCCATCTACCCCGTGCGTCTCTCGCGAAGCCGCCATCCACGCCTCACCGCCGCTCTTCAACCCGTGCTCGGGACACTCATCACAAACCGCGTCCCGTCGACAGAACTTCATCCGGTCAGAAGGAATGGTCTCCAGCTGCACTCTCGTTTCTAGAAGCAATACTGAAGCAAGTACTCGCGAACGTGCAACCGCAACGGACGTCGCAGCACAACGATTCGCACTCCAGCAGGAGCTACCGTCGCCCACAGGGCAGAGGTTGGACCCAGGGCCGTCGGTTCGACTGAGAATTGGCGCAGACCGCGGAGAGTTGCTTGACAAGATAACCATCGTGCAATGGAATGTAGAAGGCGCTTCGCGGGCTCTATCATTACTACCACAATCTGCACTTTCAGGCATCGATGCCATCGTTCTTACGGAGACCTGGGAAACAAAGCCATTTGAATTACCGGGTTTCTACGCATCCCACTGCTTGGCTCGGCCTCCCTCAGGGCGAGGTCGACCGAGCGGCGGTGTATCGGTGCTGTACAACCAGAGGCTTGGGGTGTCAGAGTAGCACTTGCAGAGGACGATTTGTTGGTACTGAACGGCAGCAGATGTAGTATATATGTATCATAGCCGCTTATGTTCGTCCCTCGACCAGTGAGAATACGTCGGTTCTGATCGACAAGATCACTCGCGCAATGCATGCCCTTCTTTCTCTGTCCACTCCACTCATCCTGGCCGGTGATTTAAACACACGCATCGACAAGCCGGATGAACTACGTACACGCACTCTGCTCGCGCTGCTTGCGGACTTCGGATGTCGTCTACTCTCTGATAGCAGCATCTCCACGTTCGAAGGTTTCATGGGGCGGTCGGTAATCGACATATTTGCTACAAACATCCAACCGGAAAGATCTCTTTACATTGGCAAGAATAATTCACTATGCGAAGGGAGCTCTCTAAGACGGCACGTTCCTGTGGGAATCGAGTTGTTTCTCACGCAAGAGGCAGCTCCACCCGGAAGGAACGTTGGTCTTCCTAAGATGCTGGACCCGACCAAATTAGGCCCCAAGCTAGCAGCCTTGTTTCCTGTTCCTCGCGATCCAGACATCGATTCTTACGCCTGCACTTTAACCGACGTCCTGAAATCGTCAGTGGCAGAGGTGAGGCCGCGACGCCAGCGCCCGTGGTTTAATGCGACATGTAAGATGGCGTCCACCGCATTACAACTGACTCGCGAACTGGCGCGACGGCATCCAGCATTGAGACCTCTTTTCATCCTTGTAAGAAGCTGGTACCGTCGAATACTCGAATCAGCCCGTCAGCAGCACCTTGCAAAGGAAGAGGACAAGCTAGTGATAAGGGCATCGAAGGAGCCGTACAGGTGGCTGACGCGAGACAGGCCGATGGCATGCCCTATCAGCTCTGATGTGCTAATAGAGCATTTTAGAAGAATGTACGCGGCGACAGATACCATCCCTCGAGCGGTCCCATCTTATGCCTGTGTATGGGACGAGGAAACGACCGCCATGCGTGAGGCTTTAGGCGCCGAGTTTTCAGTGTTTGAGGTTCTGCGTGCGCTGGAACATCTTCAGTCGAACAAGGCGGCTGGGCCGGACCTTATCCGCAACGAACACCTTAAGTATGCGGCTGACATGTTTCCTTGTTGGACGAGTCTGTTCAACGCCTGCCTACGACATGGACGTCTGCCAGCATGCTGGAGCAATGCTCTCCTTAGCATCATCCCGAAAAACAAAGGCAGCCCTCATGACGCATCCTCATGGCGGGCGATCGCGAAGAAGAGCTGCTGCTACAAGCTGCTGGCTCTCCTCATCACTCGGCGGTTGACAAGGTACCTGGAGGCTTGCTCCTGTATCCCGCCTGAGCAGCATGGATTTCTTGCAGGTCACTCCACCATGACCGCGTGTGAGATCTTGCTTCAAGAGGTGCATCAGGCGATCCGGAGGCCAAAGCAAGCACTATTTGCGGTGTTTGTAGATTTTAAATCTGCGTTCGATATGGCGCCACGTGACAAGATTTTAATGAAACTTGCTCAAAGCGGGGTTCCTGAAAACATGCTACTGCTGATTAAGGCCATACTGCAGAAGAATTCAGTGAGCATAGACGACGGAGTAGCCCTTCTAGACCCGTTTGTTCAGTCCACGGGTGTAGCACAGGGTGACAACCTAAGCCCGCTACTTTTCTCCCTATTGCTGAGCGATTTGCCACGACGCGTTCAGGATCCGTCGGGACACGTGAAAACTCTGCTATATGCCGATGATCTTGTGATTTTTGGAAGAAGTCGGTTTCACGTTCAGCAGGCGCTGGCAAGGCTGTCGGGGTATGTGGAAGAGGCTGGCCTATTGATTAATATGGACAAGACAGAAGCCATTAAATTCCGACGCGGTGGCCGTCTTGCGGCTTCTGGTGTTCTGCATATAAACAGGACATCCCTGAAATATGTAAACAACTTCAAATATCTAGGCGTGATACTCCCTACAAACGGTCGGTCCTTCGTGGAGCACATTACGGACAGAGCGCGCCGAGCGCTGGTTGCGAGTGTTAGTATACGAACTCCTTCGAGACTATCCCTACGAACGACGCTGTCTTTGTTCAACATGAAGGTAGCGCCAGTCGCCTCCTACGGAATACAGGTCATCTGGGATTATCTCTCGTCGGCGCAACTCGAAAAGCTCGAGCGGATTAAGCCTGCATTCCTGAAACGAGCTCTAGGTCTGCATCGTACATCGCTAAACAGATACGTTTATCTGCTATGTGACACGCCGTTGCTTATAGAGGACCTAAAGCGTAGATTCAAGCTCCCTTCCACTCCGGCCTACGCGCAATTTATCAGCTCTTGGGACGAGAAAATGGCGGAGATCGATCCTGATTTCTATAGCACGGGTGCGATTACCTCTGAAATATGGAAACAGGCCGGACGAACGAACCGACATGTTCTCACGCGCTTTGCTGTTCATGGCTTTCATCACGTTTTATGCGGGACGGGGGGGTTTCATGCACCTGCATATACATGTATCTGTACAAGATGCGGTGAAAGATGCCCCAGGTACCACGCGGCATCGTGTGCTGCGGTACCGTCGTTGAATAGCCTATCAGATGCGACTCGGCGCAGTCAAGGTGCGGACGCACAGGAGGTTAGCTTTAACCGCTATTAATATTTCTATAATTATTTGAAACGTTCATACAAGACAATTGTATTTTTAAAGACACAAAATAAAAATATCTCAATATAAAAATACATTTGTTCAACAAACAAATATATTTTTTATAAAAGAGAAAACAGCATGATACAGTTTTAAAACTATACACCTCACCTATATGATTATTCGTTGATATAGATTCTATCAGAGCTAAGGAACGCTTGCTATTAGGGTATTCCAGCCGACGGTAGAAATTACTTAGCTAGTAATTCGAAAAGTAGATATAACTAATAACACATTGTTCATCTCAGATGTTATGGTGCAATAGAAGCATGCAGCAAACATGTGGCTTAAACGCCTATTCACTGACTATTTAGATTAACAGATGTGGTAAGGGCCAAAATGTGTCTTAGTAAAGATTTAATTGCTACTTCGACAATGTACCATATTTACACTTATTTTTGTACCACGACGATGTGGTACAAAAACAAGTGTATTTTAGTGTACCATATTAAAAATTGTGTACCATATTTATACATTTATTATATTTAATGGATTGAGGAAGCGAAAAAAGAGAACAACGTTATGGTACTTACTCTTGGTTGCATGCCTCAAGATGAGACGGGCCATCTGAGGTACGCCCCGCAATGTTTGCGTCTTTCAGAAATTAGCGCGTCGCTTGGTTGTATCATAGAGCGTTTGCGTGCACATTTTATTGGCAAAGTTTTCATTGACCTGAACTTCCACTATGCAGGGAACACATATTTGGAAGCGTCCGAGCTGTCTTAAGAACGCATCGCCACATCGGTGACGTATTGAACAGATGTACTGTACTGTACTTTTGGGACAAACACCAAACGACATGATAAGAAAAAGTTCACGCGTCTCACAGTTTTCTCGCACAATTCTTGTTCTATTAGAGGAATCACATGAAAGCGCACAACAGAACCCGCCAGAATGAGCACTTCGTGCTCTTCCATTGGCCGACGAGATGACTGTGCCGTCGAGGTCTCGTGGCGCGGTGCTGATTACCCAGACAGCGTAGGACAACCTCCTACCTCAGTCTGTGTCCTGCGCCAGCAGTCCTCCAATGGGGTCAGTGTCCCGTCCTCTAACACGCGGTGGGGAGGCATCCGCCCGCGCACAGTTGGTCAACCCCAACTCGGTGGCGCTGCGGGCGTAGCCTACCGCCCGACTGTCAGTATTGTTGTTGTTGTTGTTGTTGTGGATGATTATGCTGCTGTTGTTGTTGTTGCTGTTGCCGTGTAATAACTGCCGGGGCCGCAGACAACGTTGCCCGCCGATCTCCGATCTGCGCCGCTGCCCGAGAGAGGGATCACGTACTCGAGGAGGGGGGGGGGCGTAGATAGCCGCTAGGTGTTGGATGGAGGGGGGGGGGTATGTGGTGCAGGTTGCATTAAAAGCACGATAGGCGAACGGACCTGGGTGGCTGTTGCCAGTGTGCTGGTGTGGTGTCCGTCATGTCTGATATAAGCCTCATCGGCAGCCCTCCGGGTTTCCCTGCTTGAGTCTATCTAGCCAGTGTCCTAGCCGCCCGGCCAGCTCGCCAGGCTGACTGTCCTGAACATCCCTTTCCACGTCGAGGGCCTACGCATCCACCCCCGCGCTAGCGGCCGTCAACCTAAACTGGGTCATCTCATCGTCCACCCACTTATTGTCCACCCTGAAGTTGTACCAGCTGAATAGTACTCATTGACAGAGCACGACACGACCGCCGACCTACGACACTCGTACAGGAGGCCGGACAACAACGGTCATTGCTCCCGCCACTAAACCCCGCTACCACCCACCCATAAGAGACAAGTAAATATATATATATGTATAATTTTTTTAATTGTCTGCAAATAAGAGGTGATTGACACTTTCTGTAATATATATATATATATATATATATATATATATATATATATATATATATATATATATACATACATACCAATATGTATATACATGTATATATACAGGCAAAACGGTCAAATCAAGTCAAAAGCGATTTAATTCAAGAGCCGTATATGCATAAATATACGTGTTTTTTTTAAAACGAGATATAACAAAAACATACATTAACAAAATTAACATCTGAATATAACTATAACATACATCACGTCAGTCCATTTTGCAGACTTCATGGAACTCTCCACGACAATGTGTTGTTTAGCTTCACCGAGATCTAACATTTACTCCACTTCGTAGTCTATTATCTACATATTTAAACATGGTTAGGTCAGTCCCGAGACAGCACAACATTTTATGCAGCGATGGGTCACCTCGTTCGTGTAACCTTTGTTTTGTCACAACAGATACGCTTTCACAAGAAATATTACATCTTTTTGACACTCGTCTGATAACGCTGGCCTGTACCTTCTTAATGGCGTTTATATATTTGACCATAAACGAAGCCCAAATCTGGCTGCAATAAAAGGAATTGAGTAAGAATACACATTTGTGCAAATTTACATACAAATCAGGATTTTGTTTAAATCATCTAAAATGGTATTACAAATTGTAGATAAGAGTGACGGTGGCAGTAATATGTTCAGAGAAGTCTAACTTAGCGTCACAATCACACCAAGATCACAAGAAGAATAAACTGTCACTAATTAAAATTAGCCATGACATGAAAAAAACGTACACGGGCAATAACCTTACGGAAACAAAAAAAAATATTGCGTCGTTATCGTGTGTAAACCAAGTGGCAAACCGCCATCTAATAACACCACGGCACATGTAAGCACAGAAATTTGCATTCTATTCTCACAACCGCAGATTTCGATACTTTGAATTGCAAGTTGAATAATACTCGTGAGATTGTCGACTGCTGAGTATATTTTTAAATTGTCCGCAAATAAGAGATGAGTGACACCATATAGAATCTCTGTGCAAAGATTAAGGACGTATATTCTGAAAAGTAGGGTCCAATGCACGATCCTTGCGGTAACTCTGAGCTGCAAAACAAGGGAGTCTCTTTCCTCGTTACCGACTTTGACGATAAATGTTCGCCCGATGAGGTATGCTAACACCCATTGACGAGTTGTGGAATCAATATCAGTACTTTATAATTGTTGTAACGGCAATCTTTGACCTACTTAGTAAAATGCCTTTAAAAAATCAAAATATATGCAACGAAACGTTCTACGATTTTTTATATGTATGTTATATGTATCATTGGCCGGTAATTATCTTTAAATCCTAAGCACCTTTTTTTAAATACAGGCGTTATAACTGACTTCTAAAATACCGAAGGGATTTGCCAATCACAACACGACCTCTGGAAAGTGTGCAATAATGATTCAGCGACAAAAATTGCAAGTGTTTTTTTATAAAATAAATGGTGATATACCACCTGGTGTGAAACTGCACTTGTGCTTAAGTGTTTTTATCTGCGATATATATATATATATATATATATATATATATATATATATATATATATATATATATATATATATATATATATATATATATACATAAATGGGTGTTTTAATGTGAGCTATATAGGAGCATGTATATTCATAATACGCGCTTTACTTACAATAAAGGGAAAATGTACATTACAAGAAAATCACAACATTCATGCATAGGTTCGGGTTGCTCTCCAAGGAAACAGGGACATTACAATTTCCTCTTTCGCTATGCATTTCGGTTTGTAGCGAACCTTAGATCGAGTATGCGAATGTCTACAGTTGAACATTTGACAACATAATTCTTCATTTTGTATGACCTTTTGTAAGCATTTTTGGTCCAGTTTTTAAAAACATCAACTATGTCCTCTACGTGTCTGTCCTTTCGTGGCACACCGCAACAAAATGCAACTTTATCAACAAATTGTCGATCCTTCTCGTTGCTTGGAAACCATACAGGGGATTCATACGTCAGTACTGGTTTGACATAGATAATTAATAGTTGCATATACAATTCAGCATCTTTTGGAACAAAGGATCTGAGAATCCAATTACACTTTCTCGTCGCTTTCAGTGCCACCTCTCTACTTTGTTCTGAGAATTTTAAATCGGGTCATAACAATTCCCAGATCTTTCATAGCGTTCACACTTTCGAGGGGGCAATTATTAATTTTATAAACAAATCTTGTGTTTTTTCGGCCAAAATGCATTGTTTTGCATTTCGGGATTGCAAGTTTCAGGTCTAAACGTTGTGTATAGTCATAGAATCGTTTATACATCGTTTTTCCAATTCGCAGTCTCTTACTGAGTTCGAACGACCATATATATATATATATATATATATATTTATAAATGCGAATGCACAGATGTTTGTTGCTAAACAGATAGACGTAGAGTTAAGTATATATGCATGCGTAGATATATGTGTATATACACACTACATATGTCCATATTTAATGTAAAATACTCAAAAGATGGTCTCGTAATTACCTTATATATCCTATATATGGTCTTTAGTATAGGTACATTTAGATCAGAGCCACAGTGACAAGGCGACGCCCTTCTGTCGAGGCCACACTCGAATGTAGTATCTTTCATTTGGTTGGCTCACTGTCTTAAATCAAGTTCTCAAGCAACGTTGACTAATTCAAATTTTTTTTTTTACAATTGGACCGTTATCCTAATAAAAATGGTACCTCTTATTAATAAAAACACTGCTACACACGCTAGGCTCTATCGAGCTGGCCACTAATATGGTCGTAGTCACTGTCACGGCATGAACATTTATGGAAAACGATATAACTATTACAAAACTTATTCTAGTCGCTATTTTAATACCTGAATACTATATATATATATATTTATATATATATATATATATATATATGTATATATATACGGAAAGACAGAAATTACCTGATAAAATACATGATGCACACCAAACACTGTTCTTAAAGCCCATCAAGATTGCTTCCCATTGCTGGCTTCATTTGCTTAGAATATCTATTCTGCTGATTCAAACGCCCTCCTTCTGAACGTTAATTGAGAAACGAATATATACGAATGTATATATATATATATATATATATATATATTCGACCTTGTCTTTATAAGCCTCGTAGGTTATTAGACCTATACGTAAGGGCGTATTGAAAAGTTTAATACATATTTAGAAAAACAGTTCTTTCCCACTCTTCGAAACATTGTTTAATTGCGATTTTCGAAATCGAGTTAAGTTGCTTCTGCACTTTTTCCTTTATCCCCTCTATAATCTCGAAACGTTGTCTCCTAAAAATGTTTTTGTTGTAGGAACAGGAAAAAGTCGAACGGAGACAACTCCAGCGAATACGGAGGTTCTGGAGATATAGAAATTGCTTTTATCAATTATCCGAAATCAGCAACGATGTGTGCTTTGTCGTCATGGAAAATCCAAGAGTTGTTTGCCCAAAGTTTAAGCCTCTTGCATTGGAGGTTCTCGTGCAATCTACTTAAAATTTTGCGGTAGTATTATTTATTGACATTGGAACTAAGTGGAAGATTATCCCCTTGTCAAAAAAAACAATCAAAACAGCCTTGATGTTTGATCGGCTCTGTCTAAAGTTTTGGGTCGAGTCTCTTTCTCTCTGAAAACGCCACTAGGATGAATAGGCTTTGGTCTCGGGTTCGTGACCATATACCCATGGTTTCTATGGGGGGGTGGAAAATGCATTTACACACATCTCTTGAAGTTGTTGGCGCGTAGTGTGAGACTTCACCCTATTCGCGTCCCCCTGGTTCGGAATTGCCTGGCAGTACGTCGAAGCCAGAAGGGAGGTTGTCGTACTCAACCGCGTAATGGGCATCCGTGTAATGCACAGAAGGGGGGGTGGGACCGCGCTTATCGGGCCTCCAGCTGCGTCTCTTCCAGCAGAGCATTTAAGTAATTGAGTCCCTCAGGCGATAGCTCGGTCATGTGGGGTCTTCTCTCGCCTGTCTCGCCGTCGACTTGTCCTTCGCTACACTTAGTCGCCTGTAGATCCAATGGTAGCTGATGTGCCAGCACTAATGGAGCGTCTGTGCATCATTCAGCGACTGACGTCAGAAGGCGGTGCCGAGATTTGCCCGTACCTCCCTCGCGTGAGAGGGTACGAGATAGCTTTTGAGACACCTGGGCGACTTTCCAGGTTATGTGCTGGATGTGCCCCCCCGCCCCCCGGGCCGGGTGTTCCCGGGGGCAGCCTGTCGGCGGCCATCAGTATCTATACAATAGAAATCTGTTCTGGATTTTACCTCATAAGCCAGGAGGGGTCTGTGGTCCTAGTACGGTATAGCGTTTCTACTAGCCCTTATGTTCTGCAGGGAAAGCGGCTAGGAGGCACTTCAAGGCGATCCATCACAACCTTATATGGAAGGCTCCATGGACCGCTTGAACCAGCTCAATTATTGCCTTCTGTGTATCCCTCTTTAGCGTGGCTATAACGTTTCCCAGCTCCGGCCGACGTTGGAGATAGATATCTGTAGGGTAGTGAGTCTGGCCCAACATGCGTGCACGTCGTACGAGCTACGTGTCAGTAAATGTTGCTATATGATTTGCCCTTGGTTACACTTTCCCGTGCCTCCTTAACCTCTGAGGTCCACCAGGCCCTAGATGATCGGCAAGCGCTGGTTCCCCGAGGAAGTCCCCTGCAGTTCGGCAGGACGTAGATAGGACGTGGACAATGTCATCCTCATCTAGACTCTCTTTAGCCTCTTGCATCTGTTCAAAAGAGCACATTTTAGAGTTTTCTTATCGAGGTGCTGCGTTGGCAAACGACCCGAGCGGCGCGTGGTTGGCAAGACCACTGAAAATGTGACATAACGGTGATCAATGAACGACTCTTTACTTGTCCGTACTGCCCATAATGTCGGGAAACCTTGACCCCCGTCGTCGGTGTAAGGACATTTGTGACCTTCGTACAAACGTTGGGCCGTTGAGCTGATTGCACAGATGGAGGCTGTTCTGAGCCACCCAGTTTATGAGAGAAAGTCCTCTGTGTGTAGTACAGCGCGAGCCTCAGGGCGAATTGTGCGAGCTAAAATCCCCTGCCATATCAGAAGCTTTCCAGCGTGTTTCACGCTAGAGGCCCTAAGACCGTTAAAAACGAATCGAAATCTGCCGTGAGTTGTCAAGTTCAACCCATGTTAACTCCATACCCATTCCCCGTCGACCAATAGTAAGGGACGGGTGCTGGCCTCTCCACCATATAGCGGTGTCCCGTTTGCTATCAGTAATGTGTCTACTGGCTAGTGTTTTGCTGGGCTCAGATAAGATGCATAGAGCAATTTGTTCCCGCAGCACGTAAGCCTCAAGGACCACCCACCAGGGCTGCTTGGTAACAGTTTCAGTTAACTCCAAGTAGGTTAATCATGGCGATGCCGGGGAGAGGGGGTGCTTCCATCATCTGCCAATCGGCGCCACCATCATCCGCTGGAACAGTCGGGGTCTATGTGCCTTTCTGGGGATGCCTGGAAGGTGATTTCTGACTGTGGGGCTACCGAAGTCCGTGAAACCGCGGCGTCGACAGAAGGGGCGGCTTCAGTCTCAGCCGCTTTCTTGGTGATTTGTGTATGGGCCCGCTGAGCACTGTAGTCTGGCCAGCCCATACCATCCGCCCAGTGGCCCGGCACGTTGCAACGATGCAGTGAGCTGTCGGCTACTTGCAGTCCCGAGCAGTGCGCTTCCCTAAATTGCACCGACCACAAAGTTTGCCGACCGCCTTCTCCATCAAACACAAGTCCGCCCTGTGCCCGGGGCGGTGTCAGTTATAGCACATTGGAAGGCGTGTCCACGTTTCCGGTTGATAATTACAACCTTGTGCTTGCATCGTTCGGCGAGCTTGAATGCGTTAGGCGACTGATGTGGAGGTCCGAAGCAGCGCCAACCACCGCGAGCTAGATCAGTCTTGCCGGACATCTGTAAAGGATGTTTTGGGGATTTCAAAGAGAGTACGAAAGTTAGCCTCGATCTTCGATGAAGTGAGAAGCGGTTTAATGTCCCAGAGTGCAACTTTGCGGAGCCCTCCGTCAGCCCTAAATTCCGCTTTATGGGCGGTGGCCTAGGTGAAGGTTTTAGTCACAAATTACCCCAGCCTAGGAGTAGTTTCCACAAGGCGGTTCACCACATCCCCCTCTTTCGCCAAGGTCTGTCCGATCTACAAGGCAGTTTCTGAGAGCACTGAGAGTCTCCGCAAGGTTCGACCCTATCCGACCCGGGCTCCTGCCAAGGTCTGTCCGATCAAGGCGGGCAGGAGAGGGGCCGCCGCCCTCGCAGAGGAGTTCTGTCCAGCATAATTTCTGCACAGCCTCACAAGTCCATGAGGGGATATCCGGGCAATCAGAGTAGCAAGGAGTAGACATAGGTTGGCCGCGGCGGCTCCCTAACACATAAGGAAGGGAAGGCCCTTTTGCCGTCGTCTCGGATAGCTGTAAAAGTTTGTGTTTCGTGACCAGTCTCTAGGACCTGTACAGTTGCTGCGTCTACCGACTTGTTGGGGCCAAGGGTTCCGCCTACCGAGTAGCGGTCATCGGGCTCCACACGAACAGAGCCCTCCAGGGATTCACATGCATATGAGGTCCTCTAAGCTACAGCAGTACCCGGCGGTTGTTGAAGCAGTTCGGGCAATGAGAGAAACGGTGTGCGCCAGGACGTCACATTGCTTTAAGGGCTTAAGTGCCCTCAGAAGATGAGGGCACCTGGTCATATGCTTCCGGGGGCCAGAAGAGGCCCAATAATGCAGTGAGGTCTTCAGACGTGTGATCTGCCGCTATCCAAGCGTCCAGGGAGACCCGTGCGGTTGCTGGGTCCGTTGATGCGCAAAGGTCACAAAGGGCGCCTACCGCTGCAGGCCTAGAGAACCGAGGGGGCATGTGTCTCATCGCCTTGTCTCTAGCTCT
This sequence comes from Dermanyssus gallinae, assembly GCA_003439945.1. Lineage (NCBI taxonomy): Eukaryota > Metazoa > Arthropoda > Arachnida > Mesostigmata > Dermanyssidae > Dermanyssus > Dermanyssus gallinae. The sequence continues at coordinate 562,462 of QVRM01000484.1, forward strand.
ACGCGCAGCCCCCAGTTTGCTGCGTATTTTTTCGATCTTCTATGCTGCTTCCAGCATGGAAGTAAGCAGGTATGTGTCGAGGCGGTTAGCTTCTTAAGATACCTCAAGTAGGTCCACTGTATCCTTCTCTGCAAGGTTCTTGAGCTTCACCTTTGTGTCCTTTGCTTTACAGAGCTTTGTTGTCAACTTGGTGTGTTTAAGGGCGTCTGAGGGCATCGTATTTCAAACAGAACCTCGGCTGGGTGTTTGTAGCCGCATCAGCCCCCATTTGGGATTGTAGGCCCCATTAGGAGAGTCTTCAGCACACAGTTTCCTAGTGGGCACAAGGTCCACATAGTTGGGGTCTACGTCGCCTTCCTTTTCCGTGCGGGGTGTGTCCTTGGCTTGTCTTTTGTAATCACTCTCTGAAGCATTGCTATTATTGTGTCAAACGGACGTTTTCCAACAGGCGGTCATATACTAGAACTTTAATATATTTTAAGCAAACTTTGTAATATATATATATATATATATATATATATATGTGTCGGCAGATCGGCAAGATCTAGTACTCTGATTTGAAAAAACTAAACCGAGCAACCAAGGTATTATGGTTTGTTTTGCTTAGAGTGCTATTTATCGGCTTGCACAGGCCAATCGGCGGCAGCGCCAACTATTTGAACTCAAACAAGTAAAGAAAACAAGGCTCGGTGATTGTAAAGGAGCCGAAAATAGAGAAGCAACGAATCTGCATCAAGTGCTATGTTAAAACAAAATCATATGTTTTAAAATGGTGGAAATGTTACGAACTGCTTATAGTGATCAAGCGGTGTCTCAAAACACCATGTATATGTGGTACCGTCGATTTCGTGACGGACTAGAAAAGACCAAAGATGACCCTAGGTCGGAAGGGCCTTCCACGTCATTAACAAAAGAACCCGTTGAAGAAGTTCGTGATATCCTACTCAACATTCGCCGACTTACTATCAGGCATACAGCTGTGGAATCTGAGGTATCCTAGGGATCAGAAGACTGGCAGCAAAATTAATTCCAAAAAGATTGAATTTCTAGCAAATGAACGCCCGTCTACATCTCCCGTAACAAAGAGCACGGATTGCCCCACAGAGTGATTCTAGGAGAGCCATGGGTATAGAGTTACGGCATCGAGACAAAAGCCCATAGGCCTGAACCCTGGGCAAACAATTTGTTGATACCCCCTCACGACAACGCTCCGACCTACACATTGTTTTTGCAATGTATTACTTGATGATTGTGGAATATTTCATTAACCTCCTTATTCGGCGAGCGCGGCTTCGTGCGATTTTTTTCCTGTTCCCACGGAGGCCCTTTGAAAGCAACAAAAATACGTAAAAAAATTAAACAAATATAACTTAACATTTTTTTATAAGTATGTATCGGGACATATTTTTGATCCGCCCCGTATACCTCACTACCTGAAGTTGGGTTGCAGTTAACCCTAATGTGTTACTTAACAAGCCTGCTCAAAAGTGGCCTACCTCTCTTAAAACATTTTATGTTACTCATTATGTGGCCGATAGTCACGTAAACAGTCTATGTTTAGTAAGATACATTAAACAAATTATGGTTTTCTATTATGGCTATGTTCACCCAAATATGCATACATCAGCCTGCTAAGTTCTGTAAGTTCGAGATAAAATCAAATTGTTGGATGATGTAATTTTATGGTTCTAAGGTCAAATAACAACTGTAGTAAAACCGACTTTTTCTACAGTCTACAAATAGGTATTTCCTCATGGGAACGGGAGTATCAGCCAGAACCTTACAGACCACAGCTCTGCGTAAAGCTTATGTACGACTCCCTCAGACCGCGGGCGATTGGCACGTGTATGAACTTGCGATGAAATTGTTATAGGAATTATTTGCTAAGTCAATAGCAAATGAAAAACAAAGTAGGGTGAGTGCAAATAGGCTTGGTAATCGTTCCCTGGAGTAAGTCCAATATGAGAAACACTTTATTTTGCCATCTGTCAGTCCCTGTTGAATTTTGTGCTAAAGGTTTCCTTTTTTTGCGGATTGTCCGCACTGTTATGTTAGCAATATGCCTAAGGACCTCTCTCCGACCGAGTGGAATATTAGTCGACCATATATCGGAAGTCGTTTGGCCGTAATCTGCAGAAGCTAAGCTGAGACAACGTACAAATACCTCAGACAGCTGAAATAATAGCTGGGCGTACGTTTATTGAGTATTTGCGGAAGCGCCGGCGGTTCACACGGTCGCAGGTATTCTATTCCTATAATTGCGCAAATTACGTCAATTGCCGTACCTACCGTTCAGAAAGAAGCATGTCCCTAGCGCGCCCTACAACAAAGAGAAACTGTTTTCTGTATACACATATACACAATGTGTCTAGTGTCGACCAGAGATCAGATCCAGCACCTACTAGTTAGTTAGTTATTCCGAGTTAACAAAATCAATTTTATCACAGCATCTACTACTATGAATACCACACGCACGCTGGGAAGTCTCGCACTTGGACAACACTTGGATTTTCACACAGATCGACATTGGCTTTACTCAGGGAGACGTGTTTGCGTATGTAACAAGATAGCGTACGAGTAAGATCAGGGTGTGCTCTGTTGAGTTCGTCGTTCACAAGCTGTCTCGTCTCGCGGCTTGCCTTCACCAAAGATGCTCGAACGGGCCATCCTGTCTGCCAGCGCCGCCACTGGCGTATGGACGGTGCGAGGCGTCAACTTCAAACGGGGCCTTTGCGGGTCGTCTTTTGACGGCGACAGTCCTGTTGAAGCAGTCGACGCAGCGTGCATATCGGGCTCCTGGTGGTTCTGCTGTTGTGAACGCCGACGCATGTTCCACGCAGCTCCCTGGAAGTCTCCTTTCCTGCCCTCATCGCATGACGACACCTTGTCCTGCCGGTTGGACCGCTGTTCGCTGAACGAACGACCTCCAGGCTGGAAAATTGCATACAGTGATGATTATAACTTACTAGAATTGTCTAGACACCAAACAACAAACGCAAGCAAAAGTGCTGTCAACACTTAAACAGTTCATTCCAAAAAGACGAGTTGTGCTCCAAGAAATAAACACTCGTGCCGCAGTTCAAGGATAGACTTCGAAATCAGTACGTATGATCGCCGAACGCGACTCTGCGTGTATCTAGTCCATCTATATCCTTTACGATTGCACCAGAATGGGCAGGAGACACCAACGATCTTTAAACGCGCTAGCATGTCTCTTGAAATACTCAAGAAGGCACTGTCCAAACTTAGTACAATGGTGACAGACCATTAGACCTGCCAATATCATCCTACTTTTGATAGCCATTAACATGATGTATATATACATATCCTTATGTACGTATGCATGTATATAATGCATATATATGCAAGCATAATTAGCGAATTGCCTCAGCCCATGAAACTGCTCGCTTAGCGTTCATCCCTAAAATTAACAATGCCACATCCCCAAGCGATTTGCGACCCCTATCTATTAGTTCATACTTACAACGAACGCTTAACAAAAAGACGCCTCCAGAACTCTATTAAGCTTCTCCCAATCCAGCGAGCGTTTCTCCCCTATAATGGTACCTTCGAGAATCTTGCGGTTCTGGATGGTATCCTTAACGATGCCAAGTCTGCAGGACGTGAGCTCAGACTCGCCTCAATCGACCTCCGTAAGGCGTTCGACATGGTGAGTCATGACTCCGTCCTGTGGTCACTCCGGACTCGCGGATACCCGGAGGTATTCATTAACTATATCGAACGCTTGTACCTCTCATCTAAAACTCTCATAGAATTTGGACAAGAATGTCGCACATTTCGGCCAACTAGGGGTGTTAGACAGGGAGATCCTCTGTCCCCCCTCTTATTTAATCTAGTTCTCGACGACATTATTTCAAAATTAGACAGAACTAATATCGGGTACCAACTTACTGATGACTTCCGCCTTATGGGCTTAGCCTTTGCGGATGATCTCATCCTCCTAGCCTCCACGAAATCCACTCTCCAACGGCTCCTTAATATTGCGGACCCACTTTTGAAATCCCGAGGCCTTGAAATTAATACTAATAAAAGCTTTACTATCTCCCACCTATTTAATAGGAAGGAAGGTAAAGGTTTTATCAATACCGTACCAGAATTTAACGTTGGAGATCGGCAGTTGCCAGCTAAAGGTATGAGCGATCGATGGAGATATCTTGGAGTCGACTTTGACAGCAATGGCAGAGTTGACTCCACCAGGGATATACTCCTTAATTTACTTAACAGACTCACGATAGCTCCCCTTAAACCCCACCAAAGACTCATATTTTTGAAAGACTTTCTCATTCCCCGTCTCCTATATAAACTGGTCTCCGGTCCCAGACCATCTTACGCACTCCTTAGTGACCTAGATAAAGAGATCAGAAAGGTTGTTAAGTCGAAATGGCTTAAGCTCGAAAACTCGGTGCCGAACGCCTACCTGTACACGCACACAGCACGCGGCGGTCTGGACATCCCCTGCCTCCAAACATTCATTCCCAGACTCCGCCTCTCCCGCCTGACAGCACTACAACACTCCACGCACCTTGGGGTCAAATGGATGCTAACCACCGAGCACTTTAAAAAAGATCTTGCGAAAACAAGACTTCTTTGCGAGCGCTTGGGAACCTCCATTGAGACCGCTACACAAGAGACCGACTACTGGTCTCAACAACTACACAACACGTTCGATGGGGCACATTTTAAAAAAGCACACGAAACGCCCTCTGTACATTACTGGATTAAGGGTATGCCCTACCTATCTGGTAAGGAGTATTTAAACCTACTAAAGCTCAGGATCAACGCACTACCAACGCGTGCCAGATTGGCCAGGGGACGCCCGGGCTACAACAAACGTTGTAGGCACGGGTGTCATGCGCCTGAGACGTTGGCTCATGTCGCTCAGATGTGCGATACAACACACAAACAAACCATAAAGAGACATGACGACGTCTGTGATCGCGTGGCGCGTCTTCTCCGCGAAAGGGGTCATGAGGTGGTTCGTGAGCGAGTATTCCGTCGACCGGGCGCACCGGGTCTAAAGCCCGACCTCGTAATAACAACACCTACCGAGGTCTGGGTTTTAGATGCCGAGGTTTGCGGCCCGAACCGGGACCTGGCAAAAGCACGGCAAGACAAGATCGCCAAATATGACGTCGAGTTCCTAAGAGCGGCGCTCCCCGACCCGCAAAAACCTCGCAGATTCGGATCTATAACTATCTCTATGAGTGGTGTATGGGACTCCGAATCTGCGAGGACGCTCTTGGGGCTCGGCGTCACGAAGAGGAATCTTATGGATCTCACCGTTTTAACCTTGCAAGGAACCTTGAGGATATACCGCTCGCACCGGGTCCATAAGAGCGGGGGCTACCATCAAGCAAGGACACGGACAACTGACTCTTAACTTCACGTGACACCTTTTTACCACAATTTTTATTAAGGCGAGCACTGCCAAGTGTGCAAACGTATTGTAAATGATTAATAAATCATCACAATATTTTCTATAAATATATCCTTTATGTAAAAAGAGGTCGAACAAGGGAAATTAATTGCTCACATTCGCGGGCTAGGCGAGCTGTTCGCCAAACAAATGAGTGGTTAACGACTGCCACACTGGCAAGTTCAGGCGGTTGAATGGAACCGTGACTACGTAGGCTGTTTGATCGTACGTGGTAGTACCTATAAATAAGATTATTGCGTATGAGATCTTTAAGAACGCGGTAGTCAATACGACGCTGGTACTCCGCGACACTTGGGAGTACGACTCTGTCACGCGCCAAGTTGCAACTTCTTGAGACTCTCTTTGATAACTTGTCCTGAAAATGCGGCAGCAAACGTATATCCTTGTCGTAGAAAGGTGCCCACACGTGAGTACTGTATGGCCCTTCTGGTACTACGAAGGCTTCATAACGGCGCAAAGGGTATTTGGAGACATCCTGTGATGAAAATACCCTCAGTATAGGATGGCTCAGTCAAAAGGCAGCTTTTGCTGAATCTGCAATGTGTGCCCGAAACTTCACGCCTATCGAATGTAACTCTTAGGCCCTTGTAAGATGTTACCTCAGGTATAAGGAAATATCTTAGTTGACACTTGAAGTTGTCGGGATCTGTCTTTAGGACCGTGCATTTCGGAACTGAGATTACCATATCATTTAGATCACACCAGGTAGCAATACTATTAATGGCTGCATGAATATTCAGGCGACCCACGTTTCCTCTAATCTGCGCATATATTTATAGATCCTCTGCATCCTTTTTGTATGTTATGTTTAGGTTGCGCAGACGTACACCCAATTCCTTAGCGAAGATTATATTGCCTAAGCGGGAGCTTTGAGGAACCCCAGAAGGGCATGGGAAGCCCTCCGAAACCGAGTCACTGACTTTTACGGCGAAGGTGCGATCTTAAGGAGATATGAGTGACACCAAGCCAGGATTCGAGGATACGTGCATTGCATTTAAGAGCGTGTTCCATGTCATGGACAGAAATATATATATAGACTAACACGTTTCCGGGCTGACTTTCAGCCAATATTTAACGTCCACGTATATGCCTTCCCATTGCTTCATACGACGGACCCCATAAACACAAATGTGCAACGCTGGAAATCAAGCCCGTGCACCTATGTGTCCTCTCCGATCGAAAAGCGCACGCGATCGCACCACGCCACCTTGCTCGAAATTATAGTATATATATATATATATATATATATATATATATATATATATATATATATATATATTGAGTTATTTTTCGCTTGGCATGTATACCTAAATACACATGTTACCCTTTTATATTAGGGGCGCTTAGAGCGGTAGCATATATATTACCTACGCATCCATATAATCCATGTCTACTTCAATACCTACTGAGTATTTGCTTTTCATTGTGACAACCTGTTCTTTGTAATATCGACCAGGTCATTTCTAACATTTGGTCCTAGAGCAAAGGCCTCCGACAGCTCTATATCTCTGCTCCCCCCTAAGGCTATACACTCTTTAATAATATGTTCGATTGACTCATTCTCGAGCCCACATGCTCGACATTCTGTACTTTGCCCCTCCTTATATTTAGCTCTATGTATCCTTGTATCCAACATCCTTGCCCTCGCATCTGCCAATAGCCCACTCGCTTTTCCCGCTTTCCCTTTCCATACATAGTTGCCAAACTCGATTTGGAGCCCATCGCCAATTTCCATTTGTCTGTATATGACTGGTTTACCTTCAATTTCACTATTTTCTGCCAACTCTACTCTGCCATCCCACTTCGTTTTAATCCTAAGTGCCGTCTTTACCAGCTGCATCTGTTTAACCCATCTTTTGTCTGTAACATTTTCAATCCTACTACTAAATCTAAGCTTACTTTGTACTTCCCTTTGTATAAATGTTGACATTTCCCCTTCCCCCTCAAGAAATTCCCTGGCGCAATTAAAGCGGCAACTAATGCACATCTTATCACCTCTCTTTGTCTTGTTTCTAACTTCTTTCTCAACCCTGCGCTGTGGACCAGAGAGGCATTAGCAAAGGTCAATCCTGGCACATACATGGCCTTCCATATATTCCTTGTTACTATATATTTATTAAATCCTCAGGGGCCCTTACACCTTACTGCATTTCTTCCTCTTTCAGCCTTATTCCTCCTTATTATCTCTTCTTCCTCTGAATAATCATCCCCTGTAGTCATTGTCACCCCAAGATACTTGTACTGACTTTTATAATCCAATTATTTTCCCTGTATTACAAGCTTCTTTGCCCCCCTAGTCCCATTAAATACTAAAACTGCGCTCTTTTTTTTTCATTAAACGCCATGCTCAGTTCCTCCGCTGCTTCCCCACATGCATTCAACATTTGTTGAACTTCGCTAGTAGCCGCCCTATCGTCAGCAAAAAGCAGCACGGGTGTCTTGATATATACACCCTTTTCCCCTATCTGCCATCCCAAACCCCTTCTATTAATCCTTCGCGCTATTCTCTCTATATACTTTAAAAAATCACCGATGACAACGGATAGCCTTGTCTGACCCCCTTAGCAACTATAAACTCTTTAGATTGTTCGGCTGCTATTATTATTCTTACCGTGTTATTCCTGTCAATTTCTTCTAGTAACTCCACCCAGCTTCTCTCCAAACCCTCCTCTAACATGATTTGATACAACTTTGTTCTGTCCACTATATCATATGCTTTTTTAAGATCTAAAAATCCTGCCACACACCCTTGTCCCTGCAATCTCGATGTTTCCACAACCTGACTTAATAAAAAAAGATGATCATCTAGCCTATACCCTTTCCTAAATCCGTACTGCTGATATATATATATATATATATATATATATAGGTTGTAACACAGTATAATAATAACAATAATAATAATAATAATAATAATAATAATAATAATAATAATAATAATAATAATAATAATAATACCAATAAGGAGGAGACTCATAGTCAGCTACCGTTGTCCGGCTGTGGTCGCCATGATCGCGGCCTTGAACGCGGAAGTCGGCGCGTTTGTGTCCCTGCTGCTGCCGCTTGTGATTTTGGCGATCCTGCGCGACATTCACCCGAATGGTGCGGCCCTCCACCTCGGCGCCGTCAAGCTCGAGCGCCTCCTTGAGCTGGTCGGCGGTGTCGAACTCGACGTAGCCGAACCCCTTGAAGCGGTCCGTGTCGCGGTCTCGGACGAGCCGAATCGAACGCAACGGGATGCCGCGGAAAATCACCTCGAAGTCGGACTGCATCACCGTCTCGGGCAGGTTACCGACGAACGCTGTGAACGGGCCCTCACTGGGCAGCAGAGTAGGCCGTGTGCCGCTCGATGAGGCCGGCGGCGATGGCGGCGATGACCAGCCGTGGCGTCGCTGTGTTGCCCAACCGGCGCCGGAAAAGCTCGCATTGTTCAGCTGCTGGTCGTCCGCACGAGGTCGCTGTTCACGCACATTGCGCTGTTGATGAGGATTTGACGCCATTTCACTCAGTGGTTTGCGTCAGTGCCAACTTGTGTAGCCAGAAGTCAGAAGTCAGGCACAGTCTCAAGCGTCCTTGACGACAACAATTAGCGAAGCCGTTAAGGCCAGACCAACTCGCTCACAGACACTCACACTCTCACAGACACACACGCACACAGAGAAAGAGAGAATGTACGTATTGTGGGAGTGTACGTGTGAGAACGGATAAATGAATTGACAGTGGGCGATGAGGTCTACTTAGTTTATGCGAAGAAGATTGTATACGTACTCAGTGTATGGGTGTATCCAACCAGTATATGGTTACGCTAGAGAGAAACACGCACGGTTAACGGGTGGGTACGGTGGTGCACGGCACCTGTACAAAACGACTGTCAGAATAGAATGATAGTAACAACAAACTATATCGGACGACGTTCGAACGAATGAATTCATTTCGGGGCGACAAAGTTCGAAACAAAGTTTCAAAAAAACACAACACAAATACCTTTTGTGTCGTCAACATATCTAGTTTTTATTATTAGTCTTATGTCAAATAAATATGTGCATGTATTCGTAGAAGTTAAGTAGGAGCAAGAAGAGAAAAAAAATTTACTTTTGACACAATCAGCTCAGGCTATCGTACCGCTTGCACCGAGTGAAAACGAAGTGCCTCACACACGCAACAACGTATGTACGAATTCAACTGGGCGTTATACATTAAATGCGGTGAAAGAATAAGAACGTTTAATTTTAAAAGCGTGCAAAATCTGGGAAAATGCTAGTGTTTCAACATTGAGGATTATAGGAGTTTAACTGTATTAATGGATGTTTAACTGGTGTTGTTAATAGACGAGACAGGATTACTAGGACTCCCGGAATACGGGTCTGATACGTCGAGCAGGAAACTGAACGAAGCATTTATAAATGTGTATTGTGCTTCTCTGATGTTTCCTTCAGGTTTGCGAGCAAAAAGGTGCTTGTCGAAGAAGTGCCGTTAGAGTTTTTGAGGGTGTAAAGAAGAATCCGGGTTTAGTCGGTTTGTGAGTCCCACTCGAGTCACTGCTGACTGCTAGTAGGTCGAGACAGCATCGTGCATTCCACAAACATCCTGGATAAAAAAAGATAATTAACATGTGATGTAGTGTTGGGGTAGCACTGCGCTGATGAGGCAAGGGGAAACAATAAACCGCCTCCATTATCTTACCAGGCGTCGCGTTGCAAGGTTTTGTGAGTTTTGAGAGTGGAAATGTAGTTAGTATGATTCAAATTATAGTTCAAAACGACTGCAATAGTATCCATAATAAGTCTGGTTCTGGAATATACAATACAATGCAAAGTCTCCTTTATTGTGTAAGTAGCGTTAAAATCACATTGCAGTCTTCACACACACACATGGGCATGTCGCAAAACTCTCCATGCAAACGCATTATTCACCACTTCGGCATTAGCAACTTCCAGTGGAGTAGTTGATACACACTACGAAGATTTATTTATTATCCTTGTACTGTGAAAAAGATACCAAGTTAATTACTATTACTTTTTACCTATATAACCGATACTTTTGTTGTCATTAGCAAACAAATTTGTGGATTACAAACACTCTCTACGAGTTCTACGTAGAGTTCCTTAATAAATGTTATTGAGTCCTGTCCTATCGGGCCAAAAGTCTTTATGGCGATCGGCTGAACTATTATAAATGCGATGCTATTTTCTGGAATTTCTTCAATTTTCGGTTCTCGGCGAATCGGGCGCCTGCATCTACCTCACGGCTCGTGCTTTAAACGTAGCTTCTGGCCAGTGTACATGACGCTGTAACACACGTACACCGTAACACTCCAAACGAGGGGACGACCACGAGCCCAAGGGGTGAGAAATAGCCGTTTGACCTTAGCAGGCTATTCCAACTGAGACCGACAGGCTCATTTACTGCCGGAGTGTGAGCCGACTGAGAAGCGCGAAAGATCCCATCGTTGATGGCGACACGACAAGGCGCCTTCACCCGTGCCGCTTAGTGGAACACAGGTTACATGGGTGGGGTGCGCAAACGACATCCCCCCAACCGCAAGCCGGAATCGATGCGGAGTGTATTGTTTTAAAACCACTTGCCATTTATTTGCTCAAAGCACGCTTTTAAACGGGCCCTCCCTGAATTGTAGGGAACCTGATCGAAAACTGGTCGTAAAAGTTAACAAGACGTGACGATTGCACCAGCGGTATTGTATGATGGTAAGTTCATGGCGAAATCTTGAGTGCCATTTTAAGCATTCAAAATCGTATAAAGGTTACGTGTCTTAAAAGAGAACTTGACACGCCTACACTACCTGAATATCGCCCCGCTGTATTGACCGACAGCAACTCCATTGTTTATAGAACAACTCAAGAAACAGATTTAGTCTCCCGGCAACAGCGGTTTACAATGCATTTATCAAATAGTACGAAAATAAAATGGCATTTATAGGACGGAAGTTTACCAAACTAGAGCTATGTTAACAGATGCGTGAACGGGCGTTGAAGTATTCAGCTGTTTTCACAGTGCGGGCTAATCGCGAGCTACGGCATACATGGGTTCCACTACGTAGTCTCCCGCTTAAAGGGCTTTCACCAACGAAATTACTCATGCATCTGCAAACAATGCAATTATAGCTGCCCTAAGTAGCACGCAGAATGCTGCAAACATTGTTTGCCATTATCTATCTCTAGGAGGCCGGCTTAGACCATATTTGATTTATTGTTCAAATATAGGATATTGTATTATATATATATATATATATATATATATATATATATATATATATATATATATCGGGTACTTCGGCGATTTGATATGATCAGCAATATATATATATATATATATATATATATATATATATATATATATATATATATATATATATATATATATATATATATATATATACATATATATTCATTCATTTATTAATCACCTTTGTTAGGTATATAGTCAAATGTTATACATAAAAACACGGTCACTGAGCCAGCCTGGCCAGTGATTCAACTCTGGGGCACTCCCCCGCATGATATCTCCCGCACCTGTTAAAAATACATTCTTCTGTCGGCTCATGGTACCCTTGAGTATTACAGAGAACATGGTGGAAGCCATGCACTGCATAGCGTACTACCACACTTCGGTTGGTGCGATGCAGTCCCTTCCACGCATTGTTTGTCATTGCACCCGTACTTAAGAAGTCGGGGTCCACGTCTGACAATCTCACCTCCCACTGACAGATAAAGTCCCTGTAGGCCTGTGTTTCCGGCAACCGGAATTGGCGTTGCAGGTCCTCTATGAAAAGCGGGGTACCGGCGAGTAAATAGACCAGACGATTGCGGCATGACGTGTGGAAGCTGAGCACTCGCTTGAGAAAGGCGGGTTTCACTCGATCAAGCCTCGCGAGCTGGGCCACGCTCAAGTTCTCCCAAATAAGCTGTATGCCGTAGGATGCCGTGGGCGCGATCTTAAGGTTGAAAAGTTTTAGCGCCGCGTTAAGGAAGAGAAGCCTGGGTTTCTCAATTCCGACGCCTGCTACGAGGGCTTTTCTGACCCTCTCGGCGATGTGCTCCGTAAACGACGTACCGGAGGTCGGAAGAGAGAGGCCAAGATACGGAAAGTTGTTGACATACTCCAGTGGTGTGGAGTACAACCGTAGCTCATCGCTGGTTGCAAGTCGACCAGCTTTACGGAACTTCATGGCCTTAGTCTTGCCGATGTTGATCTTGAGTCCTACATCCGCCACGTACTGCTCGAGCCTTGCTAGGCTCTGCTGCACCTCGAATCGGCCTGTTCCATATATCGCGAGATCGTCTGCGTATAGCAGAATGTCTGGGCGGACGGACTCTCGAGTGCCCACGATGCGTCGCGGAAGATCGTTGAGCAGGATGGAAAACAGCAGCGGACTTAAGTTGTCCCCCTGCGCGACTCCCGTCGTTTGTACAAAGGGGCACAACTCAGCCACCCCATCCTGTATGGTGATCGGGTTTTCCTGCAGGATTACCCCGATGAGCTGGAGGATGTTGGCAGGCACGCCCGCTTCAGCCAACTTGAAGATAATCTTGTCTCTGGGAGCTCCATCAAAGACCGAGCGGAAATCCACAAAGACGGCGTACAGGAATTGCTTGGCGTGCCTAGACTGCATCACTCCCCGAACCCTGGCCAGCAGAATCTCACACGCAGTCAGTGTGGACCTGCCTGCGCAGAAGCCGTGCTGCTCTTTCGGGATGGCGCCGAGAGCCTCGAGGAAGTGAGACAGGCGGGCGGTGAGGATGGCAGAGAGCAGCTTGTAGCAGCAGCTCTTTTTGGCGATCCCACGCCACGAGCTGGGCTCTCTGGGGTTGCCCTTTTCCTTCGGGATGAAGCTAGATGAGCACTCTGCCAGTCGCTGGGGAGGCGACCTTCGCGCAGACTAGCGTTGAAAAGGGCGGTCCAGCAAGGAGCAAGTACCATGGCCTCCTTGAGGTGCTCATTACGGACTTGGTCGGGACCGGCGGCCTTGTTGAGACGGAGTCGTTGCATGGCGCCAAGCACCTCGGTGAGAGAAAACTCTGCGGAGAGTGAATCCCGTAGCAGCATTGTTTTCTCGTCCCAGGCCGCTTCGTAGTGGAGGATGCCGCGCGGGATGGTGTCGGCCGACGCAAATATGCAGTTGAAGTGGGAGATGAGCGCCGATGAGTTGATAGGGCAGGTGGGAGATCCCTGTCGGCGGAGCCACTTGTACGGTTGTCGCTCTGCCTCATCCAACAGCGCAGACTCCTTTTGTTCCAGGTACTTGGCGCGTTCAGCTACGTACGGCGACACCAACTTTTAAGAATGATGAAGAGTGGCAGCATCCTCGGGTAAAAGGCGGCTAGGAGGCGAGCGCTGAGCTGGGCCTGGTTGGCTGCTTTGCACGCACTGTTGAACCATGGACTCCCCCTTCTTGGCTTACTAAGACCAGCTGCGTATCTCAACAGCTCCGTAAGAGCTTTGGCATATTGGTCAATGCCTGGAGCTCCCGGCACGGGGAAGACCTCGTGAAGGCGTTCCCATAGGTGGTGCAAGTTAATATGCTTGGCCAGCGGAGGTGGGCGGGGAGCAGGAGTCCTAGCAGCTGGCAGGAAGACTCTCACAGCCATTGGCAGATGGTTCTTGAAATGTCCTCCGCTGCGGAGGGAGTTGTCAACACCGAGGTAGGAGACCTGCTCGGATAGCAAGCTTACCGCGAATACATCTATGACAGATGATTCCATGTGCCCCTCGAAGGTTGGGCTTGCAGGATCGGTGACAACCCAACAGTCCGAGTCGGCCAGGGTGTCCAGGAGAATTCTCGTGCGCAGATCGGCCGGGCGGTCCTGCCTACTGTTGAAATCGCCGGTAACGATGATGGGCGCATCGCTGTCCAGCGCACTGAAGCACCGGGTCAGCTTTTCAACCAGCACCGTCGAGTTCTCCTTGGACGGCGGACGCACGTAGCCTGCGACTATGTTTAGCCGCAAACCCTGGATTACGACCATGTCTTCCTCAGCAAGAAGTACCTCAACATCGCCCAGCCGCTGGTTATAGCACACGGAGACACCGGGTCGGCCGGGACCTGCAGGCCGGATTGCGGGGGAGTGCGCGCAGTAGAAGCCGGGGATGTTGAAGGAGGTCGTGGCCCAAGTCTCCGTCAGCACAAGAACGTCAATGCCCTCAAACGCGGAGGGCGCGAGGAGGTCGAGTGTCCAAATCCCCTCGCAGTTACATTGTGCAATTAGAAGCGGTTCCCATTTAGGCCCCTCCCCTTGCTCCGGGGCCTGCTGCGGCGGGTGCTGTCCCAAAGAGCCGCGGCGAGTTGTCCTGCCTGTCCTTCTGGTGCTTCGCTTCGTAGCGGGGACGGTGGCGGCGCCGAGTTTGAGCACCTCGGATCTCGCCAGGAGATCGGTTGGAGCTCTGGGAGGATCTCTCGCGCAGAAGCTGCCGGAGAGCAGTCTTGATGCCGTCCACGGCGCTCTTGTCCACGCTGTGTTTGTCCTTCGTGCCCGAGTGCTTGGACTGATGGGTAGTTTGGTCGTTGCTGACCTTGGAAGGATCTCTTAGGGACACCCCTAAAAAATATTTTACCCGTCGGGCGATCGCCAGGGCCGCTTTCTTGGCCGGCTCACCCTTGTAGCTGTAGGAGCCGCGTTCAACCACCTGACGCTGGATCTGGGTGAGGGGCACGTACACGAAGCCGGCAGCCGCGGCGCGCAGCGAGAGGGCCTCGTTGGCAGCCCTGCAGTCTTGGTTGAAGAGCGAGACGGAGAGCACGCTCAGCTGGGATCCAGGGCGGACCACCTTGAGCTGTTTGGCGAACTCCACCGTGGCCTCGATGAAGTCGTTGCCCTCAAAGTTGCCACACTCGTGGTAGCCGGCGTGAAGCGCTACGCAGACAGGACCGGGGGCGGCCTTCTCGATGGCGTCCTCGGCCTCCTTAATGATGTCCTTGATGCCCGGCTTTGGGCAGCTGCGGACGATCATGGTAGCCTTTCGCGGGAGAAGTTGCTTCAGTGCCGGTCTAAGGCCCCAACAGCGCTGTCACCGATGAGAAGCGCAGTCTTTTTGGGTGGCTGAGCGAGCGGCTGGGCGCCGGCAGCCTCTTCTCGGACAAGCTGCATGTCCTCCTCCTTCTCCTGGCGGGGGCGCTTACAGCTGGCGACCTCCTTCTTGAGGGCCAGCATACGCTGACAGAAGAACACCATGCAGCTCATCATCTCGTGAGAGATGGCCACCTTCTCCAGACTGGTCATGAACCCCCTGATGTCCATGTTGGCCGCTGGCATCGCGCACAGCCGGCACTTCCACCGAGCGGTGCTGCTCATGTCCATTGCCTTCTCGTCCTCAAGGAGGCACGTGAAGTGAATCGCACGCTCGCAGACCCCGCAGTGCAGCACCAGTCCATCAATCCTTTCCGCGCATCGGGAGCAGGATTTCAAACCGTCCGCGTTTCCCGCCATGGCGTGAAGCTGACTGCTGCTACTTCTCTAAAAGCGTTCTTTAAAAGCGACCTTTGTTCTGTGCCAACTTTCGTTCGACACCTGTCTTTCTCTATATGATATGAGCTATAATATAATCTGCGATTGTGGGCTGACGTAATAAACGTCTAAATATATGTGCAGTCGGTTTTTATAAATCTCAAAACAAATTAGTGCATTCCGTAGTAGTCAGTACAATTATATAATATGAATATAATCGGCTACTACAGGTTATGGCTATAATACAGCGTACAACCTACATAAATTAGTAAATTATGACAGGAATGACACTTGTAATGAGTATGTACATTTAATAAATCATATATACATATTTAAGAACTAGAATCGGTTAAAACTGTTTACATCTGACGCGTAGTCTTATAGTAGAATATATATATATATATATATATATATATATATATATATATATATATATATATATATATATATATATTGCCAAGCGTCTGTGACGCCGCCGGTACAAAGCGGACAGAAGCAGGCCATTGGCTGTTGCTGTTGATGCCGCTGGCGTTCGCTAACGACGCCGGCAGTAACTGTGATAGCCAATCCGTTGTGCCGACAGGGGAGCTTCGCTCGTAAGCGAATTACACAGACATTCAGCCACCGCATGTGTGTCCAAAATCCGCTAACTCATTTAATAGTCACTTAGCCACTGAGGCCCGCTACGTCGAATTAAATGGATCCTCCACATCGTTCGAGCAAAACAAATGGACCTACTTCTAATAGCGGTCAAACTAATCTTGAATTTAATAGTTAGACAGTGACGGACGCAAAACAACAATTAGAATAGTAATGCACAGAAAACGATACCGAATGAAATTATTCGTGAACGTGTCTAACTCCGAATAAAAAATAGTAATACTCATTATTAGTAATAAAGATGAAACATATTGCGCAGGGATTATACGATCAGTGCAAAACTGCATGTGACTGCACCCCCAAGGAAAACATAGCTATCAGTTTTTCTTGAAGACTAATTTTATAAATTTATTTTCAAAATGTCCCAATGACTACGCTCCTCATTACTTAGCGCATAACCGTACCATTTGTTCAAAGAGACGGAGTTGTTGCTCAGATTTGAAATCTCGGGCTGAAGTAAAGCATAGCGGCATCAAGCATTGTACTCAAAATTTCCCCTCTGAGTATCCAACGAAAGGTAACGTTAAAATGACACACCAGCTTGTAGTTCGCCAGTGCATCTGATCAAGTTTGCACAAAACATTAACTTGAGGCTGCAAAAGAAGTATGAGCCAAAATAATCTAGCAGTTTCGAATGAAGCAGTGTGAAAGTGAAACTGCGGCATTCGCAACTGCATCTGCTTTAAACAATTGTGAAGCCCAAGTAGCTGATTATATCCTTTTCTATTTAGACCCAACTTAAATATTTCACACTCATCACTCAGCGGGCTTCCAATGCTCAGGGCGACAGCCGCATCAAGTGCCAGACAAAGCGGTACCTAACTCCGAAGAGGTGACAGCGTGCATGCATCGACCCCACTGAATGAATGTATCCGGCGCAGTCAAAATGGCCACGCTTTCTTTAAATATGAACCTTTTTGCGATGTTTATTGGCCTCCCGCTGAGCTGGCGTAATAGTGGCATAGGGCCCGCTGGTTAAAAAGGGCAGATTGGTGGAAAGAATGAAACAAAAAATTATATATACCTGATGTTTCAGTGCAGCGTCCAGTGGGCACTCAGCCTTACGAACTATGTAACCATAGTGTTGTAATACACATTATATATTGTAAATAAAACAACAACAACAACAACAACAACAACAACAACAACTATAACAACGCCAATTGTTCTTCTGATGCTAGCCAACAGGTATGAAACGGCATTCGAAGAATAGCATCGGGACCAGCTCGTATGGACTTGCACCACGACCACGTGACGAACACCACCTGTCCGATCTATTTAGCGAATTGATAAAGTTGTGACTTAGGCCCTCCAATATGACACATACTTTAAGAAGACAGCAGACGGCGGTTGAGCGAACACTAAAGCGTCCCTTCGAGAAAAGAAATCTTTCTTGCTACGGGGTCATCTACTACTCCCACTTCCAGTCAGTTAGGTGATAAAATACAAAAATAACAACATAAACATATATGTGTTATTCATTCTTGTGCCACGATAAGCAATGAGGCAAACAAAGGGTATATTGTCCACATTAAAGCTGCCGCGAGAAGATCTCTTTTACACCTCGTACGTAGTGAGTTTAGCATTTCTTGGGCCATGCATAAGGTAGGTAGCTCGGAAAGCCAATGCCGAGAGTCCCGCAATGTTCAGTGTTACTGTAAGCTCCGCACAGAAATATTTAAACAAACGTTAATTATACCCAACGCAAATCTCAAAGCTTCATCCCAATTTTCAAAAAGACACTTATATATATATATATATACATATATATATATATATATATATATATTTTTTCTTATTTATTTTTATATATATATATATATATATATATATATATATATATATATATATATATATATATATATATATTTGCTAGGTAGGTATATTAGGTTTTGCTAGGTATACCTCAGGGCTCGTGCATTGGCCCACTAGCCTTCCTCTGCTTTATAAATTATATGGAAAATATCTCACGAGGAGCCGCTATCATTTATGCTGATGACAGCACTTTTAAATATGTTTGGTGTGCAGCAAGCCGCAATGCTATCAATGCAAAGAAAACTCAAGTGGTGGTCTTCGGACAAGGTAACGCCATTCCTCGAATGCCACCTATAATCATAAATGGCCACCTGATACAACCCAGCGACTGTGTCAAGGTCCTGGGTGTAACAGTAGATGCAAAACTATCTGGCAACGCGCATGTAAAGACCCTTATCCGTCGACTTGCTGTAATCACAAACTCATCAAGATACACCAAGAACCAAATTAGAGCTAAGAAAGATACTAGAACTTGATCGCCTTGAAGGGGCGAGAGAGACCAGAGACGCGGTCACACTGAAGATCCGCATGCATCGAAGCAGCAAGGGCAGCCAAGCTTTTGGCGTGCGAGCTGTCAGAGAGTGGAACACTCTTTTGGTTAGCTTGCGTTGTTTGAAATCCTTAAATAACTTCAAAGATAATTTAAAATCCCGTCAATAATGAATACACTAGTCTTCCTAAATTGACTCTCGCATAGAAGTAAACACAAGTAATTTTATTCCGGCTGCAACTTTTTACCAACACAATGGTAGTAGGTTTAAATTACTATATCCTCCTTGCAAATATTTGTAAATGTATGAAACAACATACTATTGTAATTGTGTATATAATAAATAACTGATTTTGTTCAAAAAAAAAAAAAATAATAATAATAATAATAATAATAATAATAATAAATATATATATATATATATATGTAATATTCGATAACATGTTGACAAAAATCTGCCTTCTCAGCTATAAATGTTAATAACACTTTTCTTGTCAGGACAATTATGTGTCATTTCTGCTTAACTGCTGCATGTATGCCACTTTTGTAAGAAATGACAAATAATTTTTTTGTGCGCTTAGAATGTACTTTAAGCGGCTTGCGATAGATTGATCGTCGTCTGTGTGAAATATGTGCCTATTGCCGTATTCCGTTATTAGTGCTATCTACAACAGATAAGCCATTTATATTGTCGTTAAGTTCGCCAACTTGAATCATGTTGATGTCATTACTAACAGTCTAGATACAACCTGCGGTCAAGCCCGGTCAAGTGGCGTGGTGCATTTGCGTGCGTCTTGCGACCAGACCCACGCACTGAATCAGCTTGGGTACAAGAGGGCCTAGTCCCCCCCATTGTCTCAAAAGCTAATGAACAAAACCGGTGCGCATAGCTAACTCCAGAGTACACACAGCCAACGTCAGGATCATGAAAATCTCTTCTATGGCTGAGATTTTGGTGACGACCAGGCCCCTTTGAGGGGCAGTCGAGAGGAGTCAAGGGAGGGAGAAGAGAGGGAGCAGCTAGGCCCTCCAGAGAATCTCGACGCATCTCCCCAGGACGGGCAAGCATTCGGCTAGGCGCATAGAGCGCTAAAACACGAGACTCCCCTCTCAGGGTTGTCGAAGTAATACCAATGCAATCCCGGGCCTTGGGGGGGTGGGAGGTTATCGGTTTTAGTGGGTGCGGGTCCCACACTAGCTGCTGCTAGCTGCCAGTACTAAGCTTTAAGCGCAGCTCCAACGTGGCAAGATTGTACATGTCGATATCGTCAGCGTACAGTATGATGTCAACCGTATTGTATTCCTTGTGAATTATTGGCAGCTGATCGCTGCGAAGTGTAAAAAAAGCAGGTATGAACTCCGAGCTAAGCTCCGCGGAAAGTGATTGAGTTTGATTCATCTGTTTTGATGCGTAGTGTCGTTGTTCATTAGATTTGGTGAGTAGCTTTGTCTAAATTTACCAGCTTAGCCTGTTAATTCGACAACGATTGTGTCCTGGCATGTATTATGTCCAGGCCACACTGAATAATCTACATCGCCACTGAAGAGCCGTATGACTATCGCTCGTTTTGCGATGCTTCGCGGTGCGAGTACCCGACTGGTTAATAGGCTAGGCATATCCATGGCCCGTTTTTATTCAATGGCTTTATCTTACGGCTGCTAGCGGCCATGTATGTGCTGCATTACCGTCTTGTCGTGACCTTCATAGTTGCGATAATTTTCTTTCATCCTAATTATTTTAGTACACATTGTTGTCAGGAACGCTTTCGCTGTGACCCCTACCCTCATCATCGATACATAAGAGTAATTTGGAGATTTTGCTGCCAGAGCCAATTAGGGAAGTGACATTACCTCTATTCTATTCCAAAACCTAGGAAACCTAGGAAAACAATAGCTGTCCTAAATGTTCTCCTTCGCGTTGGTATCCTGTCATTTCCTCCACTCTGCTTCAGGTCCCAAACCTTGCCGCTTCATCGCGGATCGGACCCACTCCATAGCCAATGACACCAAATGGTGGCTCTCCTCGATGTATGTTGCAGCATGCTTCGCTCATATTTTTATTTGGCAAGATTTTATTAATGTAATCAATGATGCGCAAACTGCGCTGATGGAGCTAGGACGCACATCTTCACTTAACCTGTATTCGTCTCACCCCCTTAAGGTCGGAATTGCGTGGACTCCCTCGGGGGAGGAGTCTTGCTTGATGACCGTCTCATGTGTCTGTTTAAGTACCAAATTCTGTCCGGCGTCTCGGAAAGTACGTCGAGCTCCTACGGGACCTGGGTGCCAAACCCCCTTTTCTTAGTCTCCTCCCCTCGAGCCTTGACCCTCCGATGTTCCGTTATCCATCCCGCGCTTACAGAGCTAGAATTTAGACAGGAAGGAGGCACACGGTATTATCCCATGCGAATGTCTTGTCATGCAACCAAGAGGGAAGGACCACACCATTAAGTCTTTTCGTCGTCGGAAGCGCCCGTTTTACAATAATTGTAGTTCACTTCTGTGTGCCCTGAAAAACCACAGAGCTGGTTCTCAAGCTGCCAAGGAGATGCAAAATAAGTCACTTACTTGTTTTTATCAATGGCGGAACATATCACTAAAAACGACAAAAAAAGTTGGGCGTTTGACTTATTATTCAATGCGAATGCAAATGCGGGTTGATAGAAGCTTGTGAAGGCATTGCACGAAGATGCCAGTGGGGCCTTCGTTTAGCTCGCGGTCGTAATACATAATAATAATGGTTAACATTGTTCTCCTGCAGCACTTACGTACAGTTGCCAATATATCCATATGCGACTTCAAACCATTACACGACGCATCCGTATACGTTATAATAATGACGCGTTTATGTTGTTTTATGTTGACTAATCTATTGACAACAAGAACAAATATGTAATGGCTTGTACTGAAAAGCGTATACACTTAGCGTACAGCAGCACGGATCCAGTTTACGGATATCTTAGTTAAAAGCATAGAGTTTTTAGTATCATGCTGTTACACACATAGTACTCTGCTAGCTGATCAGCCGTCTAATGCTGCCGATGAAAACGTAAAGGGAGGTTATGTTTATGCTACATGCTGTAGCGTTTGCTTGTGCTTCATTAGGCGTTCCCCGGGGGAAGCTTGTCGAACCGGTCAAGACTATCACTATGAACAACAAATAACCATTCGATACCAGTTTAGTTACTACCAAACCGGCGCCGAATGGCTACTTGTTGTTCCTGACGGCTGACAGAAAGACTCGAATAGATGTTCTACTTCGTATTCTACTACGGAACGGCTGAACTCGGCTGAACGAGCAAGGGTGATCGACCTTTGGGCCGGTTACTGCAGCGCTACACAACACAGCCGCCTACTGGCTAATGCTTCCACCTCTGGTATCGCAACTGCTGGCGTTCAACAACCGCTCGCTGGCCTGCTGGCGCTGGTTATTTCTGCTAGTTCTACATCGCATGGCCGCCATCTGCCATCGTCCATGCCATCATCAGGAAGAGGATCTACATCTGCTGTTGTTGTTGTTATTGTTGTTGTTGCTGGTGCCGCTTCTACAACAACTTGACGACGACGACGGCAACAACAACAACAATAACGACGACGACGACGACGACGACGAAATAACAACTACAATAACAACAATAATAATAATCATGACAACAGCAACAACAAAAACAGCTGCAGCAGCAGCAGCCCGAGAGGGCCTAAAGGGTTTCGACGGTGCGCCAGAATCTGTTGCCATGAAGGAACGTCTTGGCGGCCGACGTAGGGGCGGCGGGAAAACGTGTTACTACGAATGGACCAAGAGCAAAAGCGAAGACGACGACGATGTCGACGACAACATGTTCGTTCATCGATCTCACTGACTGGTCAACAACGGGCTGAAGTCGGCGGCGCCCGGCACAACGAACGGCGGACGAAAGTCGAGAGTGGGCCGCCGAGATCTGCTCTGTTTCTCTTCCGCGCCGGCGGCAACGAAAGACAACGGCGGTGGCCGCGGCGAAAGCAGTTCTGATGTCTGCGAGGAGGCGATTGTGCCGACGAGGCGATCAGACCGCTGACCAGGACTGATGCCGGCGCTTCTTGTTGTGCCGCCCCTTGAAACAACCAGATCCCCGGCTAGATCCCCCACCTTACCCCATCTACCAACTGCAGGCAGGCAGATAGACAGACAGACAGACATGCATACAGGTAGACTCATTTCGACTGACTGGTTCTGTCAGCTGGTTTGAAAACTCCGCACAAGGGTCGCGCAGAAGAGCTGCAGGAGCGGAAGAAGAGAGGCGGATCAACGACAGACAGGCGTTGATCGTTTTGTGTATTTGTGTGTGTGTGTGTCTGCGTATATATTCTTCAGTGTGTATATGTACGTAAATGTACGTATATATTGCTCGGGGTGGCAGTAGACACGGCTCTCCTCTCTGCTCCACCGTTGGCCCGGTTGGTCGGCCGACAACACAGCGCGCCATCGGCTGTTAAACAGCTGATAGCAGCCGAACAGCCAGAAAATGATTGTTTTGTTGTCTTGCTGGGGAAGGGGTTGGTGCTCATTTGTCGTGTCAGAGCAGCACGCATGCAAGCAAGCATGGACCAGGAAGAGCGAAGGATGATATTGTAGATAGATGCACATATGGATGAGCAACATATGGGCAGATAGTAGATAGATATATAGATAAATTAATAAATAGAGAGAAAGAGAGAGAGGGAGGAATGGGGATAGATAGATACGCAGGCCACCGATCAAGCCGGAAAACAAGACGACTTCCTTAACATTTTCCATTGATTGACGACGCTATTAATCTCGAATGCTTGGCTGGAAGAACACCAACGGCTTTTGCGTGCCAATGCTCTCGTAGCAAATTATAGCTCTTCTCCGCAGATAGTGCTGTTGTTGCAACTGCTCTCTCTCTGTCGGGAAGGATTCATAGATTGGCCCGCCAAAAGACAGTCAGACATGCATAATGCTTCCCGTGCAGTTCGTGTGCAGTGGAAAATTTATGACGGCGTTTGCCGTTGCTTTTCGAGCCATGGCGTTTCCCTATCTCCCCGGGTTGACGCAGCCGTTAGCTAAACAGTTGTTGTTGTTTTTGTTATTGTTGTTCACCACGCAAACCGGTTAAAGTCGATAGCCCACTGGTTTGAACCTTGCGGCAGAGGAGGCGCTAAAACCTCGATAATGATTAGTTTCGAGGGTGATGACATTTACCTCCTTGCCCATCACGTCCCAGGCGCTCCGAGGAGCTCTGTCTGCGTGTGAACCGTGAGGGGAAAGACCGAGAGCGGAGCGAAGCAAAAAGGATGGTCAGGCGGGCCTATATAACACCGGATTGCCGCAGATAATGTACTCCACTTCTGCTTCTCCACGAACTAGTAACGACGCTCGCACTATACCACAATGAAGGTCTTCGCAGTTATTGCCCTCGGTGAGTACAGTTCCAGTCTCGCCGGCCTGCGCTCGTCGTACTTTCCTAGTTTCCTATCTCTATTCGATTCTACAATCCAACTAAATCCACCCAATACTATATACTTAGTTGAATACTACATTTTGTTAAGTTGCGCAAATAAGGTTTTACGTTGTATGCTACATTATATTTATATATATATATATATATATATATATATATATTCATCATCTGGATGAATCTCAACTGTATCAGCTGGCCTAATGAACTTGCCAAGAAACACAAAGCTAATACTAGTACACTAAATGAGTCGACAATAAACCATCAGCGTTCCTTGTAACACACCCAATCATCATACAAAACTCTAACATAGACCACTGACTTGGCACGTACGCCATTGCCGCTACGCTATTCTTCAGCCTCGATGGCCCTCGCCGCGCCGAACTGCGATGTGCAGACGGTCGACCGGTGCCTTCAGAAGGTTCTGCCGTACGCCAACAGAACGAGTATCGGCGTGACGACCGACGAGGTCGAACAGGAGTGCGTCAAGGACCGCGAGGCTATCAAGTGTCTGAAGACTTACGCCGACTCGGGCTGTGTGAAGGGCGACGACGCGCTCAAGGCGTTCAAGCTGCTGCTCGCGGGCACCGCCAAGGAGAGCGCGCTCCGCTGTCAGGAGGGCACCGACCGCTATGAGGCCTACTTCGCCTACGTGCCGTGCGCCAACAAGGCCGGCGTACAGCTCAACAAGTGTCTGCGTCACGCCACGGCCTACGTGGAGGCGGCCGCCACCACAGCGGGCGGCGACGCCCGTCTCCCGCAGACGTGCTGCGCATTCGATAGCCTGTCGACGTGTCTCGCCGACGCCGTCAAGGACAAGTGCGACGAGTCGGTAGCGCTCTACCTGCGCGGCGTCGTACAGGGCATTGCTGGCCCATTCCTCGATGCGCAGTGTGGCGTCTATAAGCTCGGCTCGGCCGAATGCAAGGCCCTGCCTGTGCTTACCGTCGGCGAGCCCAAGTACACGACGGTGTACGGACCTCTGCTCGAGTTTATCGCCCGCCACTAATCACGACCACACCAACAAGTACATGCCGCCTGTCACGAGACATCGCGACCTGATATAATTTAATATTTATGCAATAACAATAAATGATCCCGTGCCACTTTTCTCATATGCTTGTCCTCTTGTACACGCATATATATATATATATATATATATATATATATAATTGACGCGACGCACTGGAGTAAATGACCGGGGACTATGGTACTAGGGGTCGGGGATTTCGTTCTGTCGCGAAAAATAGCACTCTTTTGAAGTACTTCTTTCTTTAGATTTGTAGGTGTATTGTAGTTAAAAGCTTTAAAAACCTCGGATGTATATTTACCCATACAGATATATTTACATAACGACATGAGTAAATTAACTTGAGAATAACTTCTAGAAAATGATGTTTCCTGGAAGTTCGGTGAGTAATGGCAGATGGGACTTAAAACATTGAGATAAAGCCTACCTAGGACTACTTGTATTGATCGCAAACCATCCACGGTTTTATTAATATAAAATTGTATATGTTGCTGGGCTTTGCTATTATAACGAGTTTATCGCCGTAAAGGAAGTGGGTGGCTCTCATGTCCGGCAGCAGATCTAATAGGTAGGCAATGGGCCACTCTCACCTTGGTATGATTATGACAACAAAGCTTGAGCGAGTGAGCACAAAAGCGAAGGTGGTAAGAAAATGGCTAGGAGGCCTTCACAATACGAGCCCACATACGGGAATCAATATTTTTAAAATAAAGGTACTCCCAATCGTAGCATACTCCGTAGTCGCACATTATTTGACATATAGACAACTGAAAAAGTCCTTGACATTAACCTTAAAACTACTTAAACACGCAGCTGTGAAGTGAGATAACGCGAATTGAAGACCTACAGCTGGACCAATTCCCATTCTGCGCTGGATAGATACTAACATCTTACCGAGAACATAGAGAACGCCAAAAAGACGGCGTTTACCTGATACAAAGGTTCGATTCGGACGTTGAAGAACAGATCTACCTAATAGTTGCCTTTTGATAATTACACTAGCCTAGTCCACCACCTCGCTATTAACTGATGTCAATGTATCAAAAACGTGCTGTTTTGGATTAGCAATAGAAAGCCTAGTTAAAGAATCAAGATACATTTTTCCTGTCTCATCATTGCGCTTCTCATCATTCGCGGTAGCCAAAAAAGCGTCGCTGTAAACTTGGAGGTCTATAGTCAACAAAGAAAACTTCAGCGATTTATGAGATGTGGTTAAGTGCCATGTACCTACTCCATCGTTCTTTCGTCTCTATTGTGGCTTCCAGTGGCTTATGCTAAATAAATATGGAGCCAAGACGCCACTGTTATGACAAACGCCAACGTTATGACAACTAGCTGCCACTCCAACAGGAATACATTTAAAGATATGACACAGTCAAGTCCCTGCTCAAAAATAGATGGCATAGTTTTCTAACCGCAATGCTCATTCCAAAATTGAGACAGATTCATCCACTCCATAACCTATAAAATAGGAAAGCACGTGACTACGTTTTTTTCCATGCATTAAAATGAGCAATAAAAATATTATATGAAAGTCTGCATTTTTGTAAGCCCCCTTTATCTAAATGGAAGACAAATATTGTAGAAAATGTGTATATATATGTACTTTTTCAAAATTCGTTACAATAACCTACAAAGTCGATTAACATTACACGAAAGGCAGTGGCCACGTTTGATCACACAAACCGACTAGTCGCATGAGGTACTGCAAAATGAGCGCACTCGCAGCCTGATCGTATCCACGTATTTGAATACAACCATTGTCTTCGTGTAGTTCTCACTAGCATATAAAAAAAAGATTTAGAAAATTAAAATACATGTTTTAATATAAAAAAGAAATATATATATATATATATATATATATATATGTAAATAAATAAATAAATATATATATATATATATATGTAAATAAATAAATATATATATATACATATATATATATATATATATATATATATATATATATATATATATCTATATATATATATATATATATATAGTTAAATTACAAAAACCGAGCGTTAACTCTGTGTTTCTGCCAACCTAACTCAGACTAGCCATAAATAGGAGATTAACCAGAAGCAGCGCAACCGGCTAAGGTCCGCCTAAGCTCTATTAGAAAACCTCTTTCTTGCATGTGAATCCCCGGAAGCCAAAGCAAGAAAAGGCCTTTGCTTACGTTGTGAATTCTCTTCTCGGTCATAGGTCTAGGTCTGCCTAGAGCCTTGAACGCAAATGGGTTCTTAGCGTCCACATGACCACGGTTGTGGATGCATGATTGCCTTACTAATATTTCGCTGCATCCTTTTAACGACCTCTCATATCTACATTCTCGTTTATAAAACTCTTGTTTTTTCCCAAACATATATATTGCTCTCCTTTGTGGGAGCCCCATCTGACTAAAGATAAAAAAGTTAGCAGAATGCGTTCAAGAACACGTTGCTGAGGCGTCTGCGGTTCAGGTGCCCTCAAAGCGTGTCAGCTCACGTTTTTCCAGTATGGACGCAGTTTTCAAGCAAGGCAACATTTTTTTATGTACGCTCCAATAACCCTAGGAGCCAGTGATCCATCACTCTGAAAGTCGTGGCCAACCTTGAGTTCGTAAACGAGTTGTTTGCTTGGCGAATGGCCAAATGGGCGCATGAAAATTCAAATAGTATCCGTCAATGAGTTACTTTCTCCTTGCAGGTGTACGCATACTGGAAACAATACATATATGGCCATGATCAATTGTAGCCAAACTTCTCCTTTCTGTGATAATAACAAAGGTGATTTTATGTTATGCCATACTATGTGACGTGTTTGCCATTTTTGTAACTAATTTAAATATATGCAATATATAGGCAGGTGTCTTAAAACTGGACGTTCGAACTAACGGCGATGGCCTAGCTAAAGTATGTTGCCTAAATTACGTTGTCTGGCAGAAATTAGGAATCTTCAGCTAGGGACGTCTTTTTTAATGCTGAAACCTCTCAGCATTAATACGGGGGATTACGGGAATCGTGATGTACATGCGTCACCACAGCCAGTGACTAGTGTGGGACTCACAAACTTAGTAACACTTGCCTCCCCCCCACCCCCAGGGAACGGTAACTGCTAGGCATCGCTTCGTATTGCTAGGGACGTCTAGAATGTAATAGAATATACGCATCGCATTGTATTAAAGTATTCGATAAGTTTAACCGATACCTAAGTTCCATATTAAAACACGTAGCCCGTCCTATAAAACGCGCTGTGAGGTTAAACTGGTTGATTTTTCCGAATACATCGTTTATAAAAATAGATTATGTCACCTCACAACGCATACAAGACGTATGCACGATGTATAATATAGGAGAAATGCTTCTTTATATATATATATATATATATATATATATATATATATATATATACCCTCAGAAAGCCTTCATTCTCTGGTACAAAAGTACGTACGTCTACCGGTATACGCAAGCAATACAAAAACATATTTGATGACAGGGGTTGCAGCTGTGACACACAAACCTAAACCAAAACAGCTACTTTGTTGCAACTTCGCGGCCCATGGCTTTTACGGTCCGGTTCATCATGTTGTGCCAACTTTGTGGAGCACCAGGCAAGAGATGCCACTCATTAAGCTCATGAGTTGCCGATCAAACAACTTCTTGTCGTCCATCACAACGCAATCATTGCTTCATTTTAGCGCTAGGTAAGCTACAGTCAACCTCATACATTCACCAGCTGCGCATATAAATTAAATTGCTCCTGAGAGCGTTTGTTAACTAACTACTGACTAAAATAGGCAATAACCAGGTACTGAAAACAAGAATTTCATAAAAGCGGCATCAGGCAGCATCGGCTTCGCCTTTCGGTCAGCGTCACGAATCCGCCATTCGGGTTGCATTTCGGGTCGATAAACGGTGTGATTATTTTCAAAATGTTGAATTGCAACCCATTTCCATTGCAACTTGTAGTGTACACATATGTATGTAATGTAAATATATATATATGGTACAAGCGTGTGCGTGTGTGTGTGTGTGTACATATTGTTCACAAAGTCGTATGGGAAGTGGCTACATGGCGATAAGGACCCGTTTGGAAGAAGGCAAATCCTTTGAATCCCCTTTCCATCGGTACCACCGCGCACTGACTGCACCCGTCCGCAGCCGTTTCCCGATCCATATATATATCGTATGGGTTAACGGAATACGCACTGCCATTTGTGCACTGGAGCACCATCGTTTGTTAACAACGTCCGAAATCCGACATACCTGATCCATCATGAAGGCGTACATTGTGCTAGCACTTGGTAAGTAGAACATTGAGATGCATAATCTTAATATTATTACTATAGTACCTATAGTATAGTAACACGCGTTAAGCGGCAGCTTGCGTACTAAGGACACGTTTCCTACTCGTGAATTCTGGGTTGCGCAGTCAACCTCTGCTAAAAATCTGTCGACGACTGAGAGCGCGATGCAAATCAATTTGGCCGGAAGAGAGTGTGCGTGCAGGACAGCCATTCCAGCTATCCTCCATTAGTAATGAAGATTGTTAT
This sequence comes from Dermanyssus gallinae, assembly GCA_003439945.1. Lineage (NCBI taxonomy): Eukaryota > Metazoa > Arthropoda > Arachnida > Mesostigmata > Dermanyssidae > Dermanyssus > Dermanyssus gallinae. The sequence goes on from QVRM01000484.1 coordinate 592,365, forward strand.
AGGGTTTCTAATTCATCGAGCTCTGTGACAATTGCAACCTGACAAGTTACATATTTTTCTCCACTTTGCAAATCTGTACCCGTGCGCGAGCACTGTTTTTAGTCATGGACTTCCTCACGAAATTCGTACTACAGAACTTCTTCTTCTTTCCCTACGAACTGAGTCGGTACCGAATCCCTAGAGAGATTCAGAACGCTAGACACTAAAAGACGCTCACCTCATCTCTGATATACGTCATTATGTGGTGCTGAATATTCTGGTTGCTATGCTATCAACGAAGCATCGCGAGTGTAGAAACAAATCGCTCAAAAAAATAGCATAGCCAAAATTCATCTTCGCTCGTACAGCCACTGTGCCCAATGCCACAGACCCGACCATATATAGTCAATGTTGTAACGCTGATCCCATTCCTTTCGAACCTCGACTTCGTTCGCCTGCTTCGTTGCGTGGGTTAGCTTCGGCGGCCCTGGCTGCGCCCAACTGTGACGTGCAGCAAGTCGACAAATGCCTACAGAAGGTGGTGCCTTACGCCAATCGAACGAGTCTTGGCGGCACGCCGGAAGAACGCGAAGAGGAGTGCAAAAAGGAGCGCAAAGCACTGAAGTCGCTCCGGAGCTACGGCGAGACGGGCTGCGTGAAGGGCGATGCGCTCAAGTCGTTCAAGCTGCTGCTCGCAGGCACCGCTAAGGAGAGCGCGCTCCACTGCCAGGAGGGCACCGACCGGTACGCTGAGTACCTCGACTTCGTGCCGTGCGCCAACAAGGCCGGCGTGCAGCTTAACAAGTGCATGCGTCTGGCGACCGCCGAGCTGGAGGCGGCCGCCACAACGGGCGGCGACGCCCGGCTCCCGCAGACGTGCTGCGCGTTCGATCGCCTCTCGACGTGTCTAGCCGGCGCGGTCAGCGACAAGTGCGACCAGTCGGTAGCGCTCTACCTGCGCGGCGTTGTCGAAGGCATCGCCGGCGACTTCCTCGAGAAGCAGTGCGGCGTCTATAAACTCGGCTCGGCCGAATGCCAGGCCCTGCCCGTTCCGAGCGTCGTGGCCGAGCCCAGATACACGACGGTGTTCGGCCCCCTGCTGGAGTTCCTCTCTAGCCAGTAAGCTAATTTAATATAAGTATTACACCACGTCGTTCCGGCGGCCCGTAATGCAGTATTTAAATAAATTATTTGATGTCGAGAGGTTGAGATACGCCTGTTTTCTACCATATGTATATATATATATATATATATATATATATATATATATTTTAGATAGTAAGACTGTTAACTAATACCTGCAACACTCGAGCCCAGAGGCCTCGGGCTCATTAAGGACAAAAGGTCTGATGGCGTGACCATTGCCTTGTGATCGCATGGCAAATGCTTAGCATAAGATGCTACAGTGTACTGCACCGTGGCTTCCTCCTACCTAGGATAGGTAGTTAACTCTGTAAGCACGGGGTGGATCCGCCACGGAAGCACAACGCAAGTTTAAAATTAACAATGAACAACTTATTGTTACCTCTCGATATGGTTTTCTTGTAACTTAGCGCACTTAGGTTCAGGCGCTCAAACTTTTCGTTCTGGTGTTGCTTATAGATAGGTAGACAATAAATAATAAATGCACTAACACATCCGGACATTTTAACGAATTACGTTTAAACTGGCACTCCCTCACCCTCAGCAGCGTAACTAAAAATATTCTTGCTGACCGATGAGATGCGCTTGGAAATCTATCTTGGACGGATATTTCCGTGCTGATTCTAGCCTATGACCGAGCTCTTCGTTTGGTATAGACAAAGTGAAGCCAGTATTAAACTGGAATGAAGTGTTTGTGCAAAAATTCCTAATATTTGCTTCAGCCCTGTGAGAGTGGCAGATGATGCACTGAGTGATTGTTATGTCAGGCTATGAGTGCCGCCCATACCATTGATTGCCCGCGCCCAATACGACTTTCTTAAACATGCATATTTACACTCCATACGTATTTATTACCTTACTTCTAAAAAAATATGAAGTAGAGCATGTGGTAATAGTGCGACAATATTTGTGTTCATGTTTCGCACCCTTTTATCGTACCAGGTCGATGATCGGTACAATCATCGAACAGTTTCTGACACAGATAACAATAAACTTAAATTAAAACCGTCTCGTGTCTGCAAAATTACCGAGGATAGACACAATGTGTTGTTTATTGATGTTCTCTCTTATCATGCACATGAATGACTGTTTGCACCTCGATGTTAGGGAAGAGTTGTACTGCTGTGTGGTCTACATGTATAATCCAGCGACTAAAAGAAGCAGCAAGGTCATTAAGTAATTTCTTAAATTAGTAATTAGCCACATGCCTTACATTGCAAACTGCAGACATCTTTACCGGGCAGATAAAATAACAGGACCCCTGTGAGATCATAAAGCAGCTTTTGCGCAAAAAGTCATTGAAGATTCTAACCAGAGGACTAGTAAACAGTTCTCATTCCAGATACTACAGGGAAGCCTATAATAAAACGCCTCAAAAATGTGCATGCCAGGTGTCTGTACACACACGCATACCCGTAAACATGTCATATACTCGCACATGCAGGCTTTTATATACATACACACTTTTAAAGAAGGGTTCTTAACCCAAACTAGGATTTAAAAAAAAATGATATTGCGTTTACAATTATAAAAAGTTAAACAGCAAACAAAAAACTTAGTTGGTTGCAAATTTTACTTTGATACGAAATGTTTGCGTAAACTTACCATGCGCTATATGGCCATAATCTATGCAATCCGCCTGATAAAATTGCATGTAGCTTGTAAGGGAGCTCTTGTGCGCCGCTTAATGTCGACATTCCTTTAAGGCTTATTACTTCTTGAAATATTGAAATACCTAAATTAGATACTTTTTAAGGAAAAATATTACACAGACATAGAGCAATTAAAAGTATTCTATTAATTTCATTACTTTTTGCATGCTTGATTTTTAAACGGTGACGACCTTAGTCGTTTCCGCTTTTATCTGTAAGATAATGAATTCTGCGCTTACCTATACTAGCTCCAGTTAAAACATCCGCTTGAAAAAGCAATCGTGCTGCCGGCTGTCTCTGCGCGTGTCTATACGATGTACGCTTTTTATAAATGCCTAATAATAAAATAATAATAGAAGCCTCGTGGCGGTACAGATGATTAAACATGTTGCTCTTTCGCTCAACTTCTTCTTTATTCTGCAGTCATCAACAGACATGCGAACAGTATATACGTAGATAAAAGAGTAGTACCATTACGATAACATTTATTAAAAACCATTTATTAAATTGATTAGAAGAAGGTAATAATTTACAAACAGAGGCAACAGGGTCAACTGTTTAAGTAGACGGTGAAGCTGTAGGGTGTGGCGGTGGTAGTAGGACAGGAGTTAGCGGCGCAGTACGACGTAACCGAGCATAACGGCTAAAAGCGCCACGCAGACACTCAATACAAGGACTGCAAACGCGTTACAATAAGGTCATTCAGGTTAGTTTTACACATAACATCGTTTCAGCCTGCTTAAGGCACAAATACACAATGATACACGCAATGCATCTTTGAAGTTTTAGAACTAATTTTTATATGACTATAAAACTTACTATCTATCGACCAACTACGGAAATTATTAACATTAGATCTCGACGAAGTGCAGACCCTGTTTCACTCACGTAAATTGTTTCACGGTGATTCAAGTAAACGGCAGTTACATAAATATGTCCGTTAGAAATATCCTTATCGACACGTGCAAAAAAGTATCATTCAAATGTTTGGCATTTAAACCAAGCCACATCAGTTATTCCCAATATATATATATATATATATATATATATATATATATAAGCTCATCCCAACGTATGTTCTTAAGCCTGCATTTTCGATGCTCTCTTGATACACGACCGATATTATTCTACCTACTGACTTGATGTTTGATCAATATAGCAATATCATAGTGCATCACCTAAGAGTGTGATTTACTTCAAAATCAAACAAAAAAACGAGCGAGTCAACTTTCATTTTGTCCTAAGACTGGCTCGCACAGAACTCATCAACAATGATCGGAAACAAAAAAATCAACAGAAAACTGTCATGACCACCTTCTAACCAAATAAAACAGCCTGTTATGTTATGAATACACACACAGTTACGTATACGCATGTACGTATATAGAAGGGAAAATATTTATATATAGTAGGTTAGTGGAAACAATTGGAATAAAAACCCGGAGTTTTTTTTTATCATGACAAGATGAGTTATCGTTTATTAGTTAACGCAAAATTGTTAACGTCTAAATAATACATTCTTAGTTTTTATTATTCTTGCGTTGTTTCACTTTATTTAATAGACAAATCTATGTACTTCTCCCCTCTTTGGGAGCCCTGTATCGATGTTCTTTAAACATAAAATATTAGATTTCCCGCCCGTTGACGCTACATTTGATCAATATAGCAATAACGTATTGGATCATCTTAAGGGGTGTGCTCTAGGGCTCTAGGTGAACTGAGACAATTCTTCAATATAAAACCAACCATTTATCTTTTAGTCTATTTAGCCACTGAAAGGTCATAATTCCCAACGTTATTGAGAAGGTAAAGAGCTACTCTAGCTTATCTAAAAAAAATAGGTGTACGAAGAGCAACGGCTTTAAGAACGGCACGCATGACATTACAGAGCCTCGAACTGCTGATTACAAATGTGCCACTGAAGTTCAGGAGCATTTGCGGTCAATCGAGAGGAGGTTCATCACTATCAGTCGGATGCCGCCAGACCACTAGTTATTTTCAAACAATGACAAATTTATCGAGTTGAAATAAATAAAATCCAAAAACAAATTCCAGGTGAATTCGATTTAAGTTAAACGACACACAGCGTATTGTACCTGAATGGCACTATTAGAAAAAGGGGTGCCTTGACACTAATCACCGTGGCGGCACAATCGTGATGGGGTCCCAGTAGCCGTCATAATATATAGCGGAGCATGTGTCCCTGACAACCCAGGAGCGCGTCGGCCTTACAAAGCTCACTGACGTAAATATGTTCCGCACTACCCTACAACGGTGGCATCCCGAGCAGTTGGAAGTAGCGTCCACAGCGAGACTTTCGGACTTAGGTCCCCCAAATGGTTCGACTATGACCGCTACAGGGTCAGGGCGATTGTAATACAAGCGCTGGTCTAGTCTCGTGATCGCCTAGAAATGCGATATTTCGATTGCGCACACCGCCGATTCTATCGCCCTTGTTTGGACGTTAAAAAGATGCAGGCCGAAATTGAGGATTAGAAGCAGATGATGCGGGAAGCAAAAACGATGCTTTCAAGTCGATCCCGATCAGCAAGCCAAATTGCCTTTCATACGTGAGTAGTTCTCAGCTGTCATAGTCTCCTTAAGAGTTTGGCCTCCTTTAATATGCAACGGGCATATCAAAACAGCCTTGCTCACGACACCACTAAGAGTCTCCTTATTCAACTAGTGCCTACACACAGGCGAGGCGATCTTTCTGAGGCATGATTCGATAATGAAGGTGATACCCAAGGGACAATCCGGCGAATCAATCGTTCTAGCAAAGGATTTCAAAGAACTGCCTTTACAAGAGACATTTGAGTCATCTAGCGGGTCGTCTCTCATTCCTTCTTGGAATACAGGTGGTATTCCATGACGGCAACAGCAGCAAATCGTGATCGAAGGGCTCGCCGGTACTGGAGTGGGCAACGGATTATTTACTTGCTCCCATCGTGCTTCGGACAAACCCAAGCACGCTCGATGATGACGAAAGGGAACACCAAATCTTTCAGCAGACCATAGTTTACCCGCGGGGAGATAACATGAGCCCATTGCTCCTTATGGTGTTCTTAAGTGATCTTCCCGCCCTCATTCGGGACCTCGCCCCGTGAGTGCACGCGGATGATCTTGTGATCTATAGCCGTGTATACGTTGACCTAAATAGATGTCTACGGTCACTGGTGACTTACATCACACACAACAATCTGGCCACCAACGTCAACAAGACGAAAGCCATGAAATTCCACTCAGGGGGCCGGCTGCGACGATTAAAAATGTCTTTCTTAAATGGATGGCCGGTAGAATTTGACTATCTTGGCCTTAATTAAAATATCTTTCGGCAGCGCAGCCGGGCAGCCTGGATAAAGTGACACCGAATTTCTTCAAACAGGCCCTTGGACGTCCTAAAGCTACCCAGGATCGCCTTGCCTACTGTTTCGCCCAAACAACACCATTAATCGAGCACCTAACAAATCGATTCAAGCTTTCTGAGTCATCAGAGGTGCAACAGAAGTCATATGGCTGGACAATGAAGCCAATCCTCCGGGATTTCTTACTTAATAAAAAAATAAATATTAAGTTTCTCAATAGGTGTTTTTCCTTAGTGGCTCGATGTCTCGTCGGATATGGAATGTTAATCAAGAAGCCATTTATCGCTTTTCTTTTTGAAAACCAAAAATATTTTTTTTAACGAAAGCACAGCAGTTTGCCACGCTAACTAGCAGATCATTCATCAGATCATCTATGTTTATGCACTGCTTTGGGGCCGCATTTCTTTGCCAGCTTTCAACATCTTAACTAGTCCCTCAGGAAGCAGCCCAACGTAGACTAACCGCATACGTTTTGTTGTACTAAGGTTTCTCAAGCTTGATTATATATCAAATCGATATATAAGAACAGGTCTTCAAGTAAGCATATACTTAGAAATTAAAATAAATAAAATTACTTCTCAAATCTCTTCTGATACCAATAACACTGAAAACATAGGTTCATAATAAAACAATATATAACAACAACGGTATCATAATAAAACAGGCATAATTACAAAAGTTATAATAGACGAAAAACGATACCATATTGGCGCTAACTGCCTTTAACTTACCAATGACGACATGAGCAGGGTCCTTGCGTAGCTGCTTAGCACCCTCCTGGATAATTTCCTCAACCATCTCTTCCACTTGCGCAGCTTCCTCGGCATCGCGGGCCTCACCAGCGGGGCTTTCCTCAGCATTTAGTTCAATGTCCTCGACGTCCACGTCCAACCCTATGGTAACATAGAGGAACCCACCCATCAACCAGTCCGAGAGTTCATGGACCAAACACACAAAAAATACATAGTTAGTTAAGAACAGCTCAGGCAGTGCTCGGAGAGTCCCCGCCAGATTGCTGGAAGGTTATCAGGCGTCATCAAGAAAAAATAAGACATTATGAATTAACATATCTCAAGAGCATTCAGATCAACATGCCTGAATTCGAAACTATCAAAATGTCCATCTATACATATACGCATTAGGGCAGGTCTTGGAGTAATCCCTTAAGCTGTAAGACGTGGTTGGGCTTGTGGTTACTACGGTCGTACAATAGGCTGGCAGGCGCTGAGAGAAGAGTACACACCTAGCACATCCTGGAAGGTTAGGAGAGAGTATTCTTCCCCGTGAAACACGTAGTCGCAAAACGGCACCCCGCTGGGCGCCTTCGAACTCCGCAGAAAGACACGCTTCGGCAGTTCGTGTCGCAGCAACGGGTCGAGCTGCTCATCCTCGATCATATTCTCCATGTCATCGCAATGCATGCGGCACCTTCACAGAACATTTACACGTTCAACACGAGACAAGAACAGAGAAAGTTACTGTTGGAGAGATCTACGACATGTAGTCATGGACAAGGGAGTTGAAGAAACGCAGGTAGAAACAGAGTCGAAGAAGACAAGACGAAGTAGTAAAGCAATGTCTATGGTGTATTGAAGCGTCACCGCCTGGCAGATGGGGTACCTCGCTTGCAGACTTCGACGAGCGTCCTGCCGGATTGCTGCCGCAGCATCCGCGCAAGTTGCTCGCGGAGGAAGGACTGCCCGCAGTCGCATCGATCCCCGCGTAAAAACGTGCGCGCCGGCACCACTCAACGATACCTCAACGGGCTCTGCCGGGTTTCGTCGCGACGGCCCACTCTAAAATTCAGTGTATAGCGGCAGCAGTAACGAAAAGAGCCGCAACATCGTCATGATCATCATCATCACTAAACGAGGTCAACAATTAAAACGACAGCAGAACTAACAACAAAGAAAAATGCACTCTCTTTCCTTTAAAATAGTCATCCGTTCAATTTCATCAAGTTTGGTTAGTCAGCGCCTGATTACGACATATATATCATGCTTAAAAGATAAAACTGTTCCAACAGAGCAGTAAGCTTACTTTAAGGTCATTGTAAGAACATTCTTTAATTTAGTTTAAAGCATGTCATGGGTTTCGATAATACTACCGGTATGGCAAGCATACAAAACGCAATTTTAGACATATATAACACCATATTCTGCTTAATGAACGCGTTGATAGATGTATGAAGCTTACACCACAGCAAAACGGCGACGACCACAACGACAAACACGAGCCCGCCCTGACCCACCTGTTTTAGCACAAACTCCACCGGGTCGGCATGGTCCTCGCTGACGGTTTCGAGTTGTGCTGCCAGTGGAACGTTACTATCACAACGCTGCCCTCCAATGAGAATCTCGGACGTGTCCAGAGTCGCTTCGAGCTCGGCAGTATAAGCAGCCATTTGCCAGCGAAGAGCCCGACCGGCCACCTGCAATAAAAGGTACGCGTGCCGAATTTAGCATTACCCTCATCACCAATGTTATAGCGCATCATAAGATTTCATTTTTAGATTAACAAACACAGGTCTACATATGCACACATTTCCGTTGTTCGGGAAAAACTACGGTGAATTAATTTCATATCTCACCTCCTCGGATATGTGTCCCAATGACTGGAGAACAAGTTGACAGCTGATTTCGGTAAACGCGGTGCAGTTCTTTACAAGCTTGATGTCCTGCGGCATCCCGTTTCCCGACGGATTGGTCATATCAATTAGTCGGGAGGTCATCTTGAGTGTCGTTGGCTCAACGTGAAGTAGAACGCGCTGCGGGTAGTCGACCATCTGTGGAGTCTGGGCCAACGCCTTGTGCGCAACAACTAAAGCCTGGTAGCATAGTGGTTGCATAATATTGAGAGGCAAAAAAGAAGGATTATATAAATGTACATATATGCACACTTTGGGTAAAAAAAAGCATCAGCCATTGCATTTACGTTTAGGCATATGTCGTATCACAATAGTAATGCCATCTGTGTTGTCTGGGCTAACAATCACACACACATCAACTAAAGCCTTCAGCACAGTAGTTGCATGATATTGAGAGGCAAAAAAACATTACGTAAATGTATAATGTAAATTAGGACAAAAAATTGCTTAAATGATGTTAGGCCCTACAGGTCTGCTGTACAACTGGTCACAGCCCGCCCACAATCACGATGCTGTTGCCCAATGGCAGGGCGTTTTATTCTCGAACGAGACCATTATGTCCTTTTTCAGTAAAGCTAAATGGAAAATAGTGTGTCGACCACGAGAACAGCGGTTTGTGCAACCTTGCATTGTGGAGCGTGAACCAAACTCATGGAGGTCCACGGCTCTCGTGGATAAAGGGGTCTAGTAGTGTCCAGCGGTAAACGTTGATGAAATTCTGGCACCCCATGAGTTGCCTTATGTTAGGTTGCTCTTCATAACCTCATCGCAATGTACGGCAGTGGGTGAAATAATGTGTTTTAAGCTTACTCACCATAAATTGGTAGTGAAATAATATCCCACAACAAAAATAATTGGATCGACGCCAAGTTGCCAAGCGGATATTATCACGCAGAGAAACTACACTGCTCAATTAGATAAGGCTTACAATTAAAATAACACATTCCACTAAAATATTTGAAACAATAAAATAACACAATAATTAAAATGCTAGGTGTGATGCAAATTTTGTGTCCCGTCGTGTATATATGCAATATATAGCTGAACGAACGCTGAAAATTCCTCCTCGCACCTGCTTAACTTCAGACTTCTTCTGTTCCAGCAGATGCGAACGTCCGATAGCGGCGACACCCAGCACGTCCACCCCGCCCGGTGACAATCGCGCCACCAAAAGAGCCTGTTCGGTGATCATCGATGATGAAATGCCATCTCCGGATCCTTCTGGCGGCGGGCACATTGCAACGTAAACAGCAACTGTCTGCTTGACATGGGGCTGAAAAGATATTCAAATCAACTCTCTCTTTATTATTTATTTATGTTATTTACTTCAATTTTTACCCAAATGTGCTTCGTCGTAATACGGCATAAGGATCGAGTCAGATTTGTCAATGCGATGTGGGCATTGTTAAAAACAGCCACCGGGCAGCCCGCTAGCAGTTGCGCGAGTCGATGGGTGAGCGGTTTTTTAGATAAGGGAGCATTGATTTTCATCCACTTGCTTAGAACAGCTATTCAGCTGAATCCCTTTGTCCCGAGGTTGACTAATGGGCATCTTGGAGCTAATTCCTTGACCCTTAGGTCCCAGGTAATTTGTCTGAAGAGGACCTGTATGGCCGCTGTAACCCAATCTTATATAACCGGAAAAACTTGCACAGCTATTAAGCGAAGACCTCTGAGGTTGCCATGGTGATGTGAATAACGTAGACCTTAAAATCACAAGCGTAGTGCGTTGCTCAACGTAGTTAATAAATACAAGTAGTTCGCAGTAGTAGCCATAATACGAAGTATAGCTAGTCATGTAACGACTACTACAAAATCCATGCCGTCTATATGAATTATCATATAAAGAAACTTTTTTTCGTATAAACTGCGTACGATTATACGTATTAAATGCAGGATGTGTCAAGGAAACAGACTCCCTTCCTACCAATGTGGTATCATGTATTTGATCTATAAAGGTACGAATTGCGGCGGAGGTGAAAAAAAATTAAGGGGCCAAAAAACAACGACAGAAGTACAGCGGGAGAGAGGAGGAGAAAAGTAGAAATATACAGGAAAAACAAGAAAAGGGGACAATAGACTCGTTATCCGTTTGACAGCTAATGAATGCAGTATAGATTAGTACTCACTAGTATAGTAGTTATCAGTTTGACAGCTAATGAGTGCAATACAGTACCAACTCAATTCATATGGCGCGCCTTTCTTTAACTTAGTACGATAAAGCTAATATTAAAAGGCTTAAATCAGTTTACGCAGAATAGTGCCATGACTTTTTTGCTCTATATATACTCTTAAAAATAACAATCCATTGAGTAAATTGAGTGCATATGGTATTACATAAATATAGACGAGAAATGTATTTTAGTATATATATATATATATATATATATATATATATATATAATCACTTTTTCGTCTATATTTAGGTAACACCGTATGCACCCAATTTACACAATAGAACTACTAACTAATTTCAATAGTTGAGGCTATTGATATGCCTCCACTTCTCTAATAATAATAATTGTGGGTACATATTGGCAGAATTGCGTTGTGGCGGCAGATCGCTTCGGGCAGTGCAGTTCCTGCAGTCGCCTTCGAACAATCCATATGCACTGGATCCGTAAGAATATTGGCATGATTACAGACACTGATATTTTAAGGTCACACAACTCTTCCAACCTTAGTCTATATATATATATAATTTTGTTTTTATCTTTATTTATATTTATTTTAAAAAATTCAATCTTGACACGTAGTAGCTGAAAACGTGTTGCTCGTGTAACTAAGTAGCAAAGATGATATGTATACGCCCGTGTATTACTCACAGCTCCAATGATGACTCCGAGTCGCAGCTTGTCTGGAGAGTCCTTCGACACCACATGCTTTAGGTGGTCTAGGAATGCCTCATCATGTACGAGTACTTTCATTTTGATTGTTGTTGTTGTCGTCCTGCTGCTGCTGCAGCAACAAACCCGCCGTTGGTGCCCAAAAAAAGCAACTTTACGAGTTTGCGAGCTGCGTACGAAAGAGTCACCACGAACAGCTGCTACAGCTGCTACAGAGCAGAAGAGGTGACAGAAGTGCCGAGGTGTACAGAGACGACGTTCTTCAGAAGTGAGAGGATCTGCAAAACATATTGGCCGTCATTGATGTGGTCGTTGATGATTCTTGTCCGTCGCGGCAACGCCGTTGTCCGAGTTCGCATGTAACTACGGCCGCTAACACAAAACACCACCACCACCACTACAACAGCAACAACAACAACAGCAGCAGCAGCCGCAACTTAAACAGCTGGAAATTCGATCTACAATGAAAGCGGTACTAAGTCAAGCCAAGACAAGGCAAAACAAGAAACCTTCACTTCTCTCGTCTCGTCGAGGCGACGTGCCAGCCTCCTCCTGCCAGCTTTCTGCGTGCTGGCTTGCAGTTGTGAAGATGTTGTTCCGTTCCGTTTTATAACGTTCTATTCACTCACGTTAGTGAGTTCATATTATACAATACGCTGACACCGCTGATTCGAGTAACCGCCTACAACTGACTACATACATGATTAATTCTAGACAAAACATACACTGCTTGTCTAGAGCAGGCGCGGCGCCGTTGCTGCTTCGTTGTTAGCCCGACCATCTGATGTCCTCCGAGCTTTCATGATGCATGCATTTACACTTAACTGCTGGTTCGGTTGGTAATCCACGTATCACCACGCCACCGCTTCACCGGATCACCTGGATGCAACTGGTCGGACAGTCCAGACAATACAGCATACGCACATGTTGCACGTACAGACAGATACATGTATAAAGTCTAACCCGGGCGGAGGATCAGCTGATAATGCACGATGAAGAAAATGTACTTCTATTGCTACGTCTACCTTACTCTTGAAACAACTGTTGCCACAACAACAACAACAACAACTATTACAACAGCAACAACATTATCGATACGACATTCCGCTACTCCCCATATGCTAACAAAAACCCATGCCGGAAATTGTACAACATCAGATAGTAATCAGAAAAAATATGGAAAAAAATTGCACAATGTGCAACAGAGACCCGCCGGTCGTCAGCTCTTTTAGCGGACGCCATGCCGGATTCTTAAGTCGTCTGCTGCGGCCTGCAATCTGCCGTGCTCACGACATTTCAGAATTACAGACGACGACTCCGACAATACCGCCGGTTACCGGTTTTTTAAATTTTTCATTCGTCTTGTTAGTTAAGAAGTAAATACATTTAACTGTACTCCGTTCATAACGACTCTAACGGGTCAAATCAAAGATAATTACTGGCCACTAAGCAGCGTAACAAATGTGACAAGAATAGCTAATGTTCAGTCAAATGAGTAACATAAAGTGATTCGAACGGACAAGTCGTATCTAGTTGAAGCGGAACAGCACTACTATGAATCGAACTAGCCATTAGCAGTACGAAATAGCAATTAGCACTAAGAATCCTTCAAAATGTAATATAACGTAACTAAAAGCAGGTGTTGTACGATTGGTAATAATGAGGATAAAACGAAATCATTATTGCCATAATTTGCTCACTCTTTGTCATATATCAAACTTTGAGAAAGGATGAATTTTTTCGAATGCTATTTCGGATTAATATCCGCTAAAAATGCAGGCGCCTTGCAATATTTAACGATAACAGCAAGTTTGTACGGTTAAAAATAAGGCTTTGTAAATAAATTGTGCTCTGTTTTTTGTCAAAGAATAATAAACTTTCGAAAAATCCGATGCACGTACTACCAACAACAAACAGCGAGAAATCTGGGACAGATCCAGATTTAAGTTTCGATTATTTTTGTTCATTTTTGCGGCGACATTCCGTCGACATCAACTGCAACCATCGTCATTTTCGTCTGCTATAGCTGTTGTTATCGTTGTTTGTTATGGTTGGTGTTGTTATTGTTGTTGTTGTTGCAACTGCTCTGCTCCGCTCTGCAGCGTGAGCGGTGACGGGCGGTCCGAGGTCGTTCGATGGCAGCGGTCCATTGTTCGGAACACTGTGAATGAATTGAGGTGCTCAAGTGAAGAAGGAAGAGCGCCTCTCACCAGTGTCGTTCGATGGCGCGCGTGAACTTCAGTTGTCGGCGACCTTAGTAGTGACCCATTCTCTTCCCGGTGAATCAGCCGGTTGTCGAGTTGTATCGCGTGATCGATTGTGGGAGGTGGTTGGTGGTTGGTGGCGGCCGACGAGTTCCGATGCTGTAAGTGACCCTTTGAGAGTCGCGTCTTCTCTTCTAAGTACGGATGGTTCGTGGTTGTGAGCCTGAATGTGGCCATTCGTGCAAGGATGGTGCAAGTGCATTGCAAAAACAACATAAAACTAGAAAGCTACGCTGACGTGCTCCCTGTTTCATCGTCTCTTTCATTTGTTTTTTGTCAATAAGTAATTAGTACATTTATAAACAGTCGGCATGTGCTTTCTTCTCTATACACTAGGAAGGGAGTGATCATGCGACACGTTCTATATACGTTTTAATTCAAATATGGATATAAACATGGTCTGTTCATAGCGTTTACTGCTATTATATACATATTTCGAACACTCACAGCTGGTTGCATAGAGATACCATGTGGCGTCAAAAGCTGTATGGTATAGTTTACAAGTATACCTGAAGCCTATGTTGTATACGCACTCACCGCACAATATAGGCATGCACCAGTACATTGTCATCCGTTAACCATAACGATTAATAACAATGAGAAACGCTGTTGCAGGGACAGCATCTACGGCCGGCTGATAGAAGACGTTATTTTTTCGCGAGGTGTCGCCTCGTATTCTAGTATTTAAAATATTAAAAAATTAATCAGTTTCGACTGCGTTGATACTACTCGTTGCCACGCCACCATGTAGATGTCAAAGTTGTAATTCTGCTAGAATTTTAGCAATGTTCGTAGCGTATACTGCATGACTCGAACGTATAGACCACATTTACGTTTTTTCATAAGTATCTGTACTGATGGTGATTGCCACTGGTATATTTACCACGTCGGTGTATCATCCACGAGTGCTAGAAACGTGATTTTCACTCGGCGTCCGGCGTCACCTCTATGGATTGCATAATGAAAAATGTAATCAATTGAACGTACATCGCTGCTGGTAATTGTTAATAACTATATATTACAAATCCGTTATGGTTAGCGGATGGCTGTTTTTTACGCCGCATAATATTTCTATGCAGCCAGCGGTGAGTGTTTGCAATATATATATATATATATATATTTATATATATATATATATATATATATATATATATATATATATATATATTGCTAACGATCTCTGCAAGACATACTTTTATAGCGATATTTTAAAGAATTTTATAGACTTAAAAACACATATATATATATATAAATTTTGTTTTTAAACTTTAAACCGTTATAACACACATATTAAGGCGTAGCACGTACTAAAAAATATTCCTAATTTCTTTGCTTTTTGTTTAGATGCTATTCAACTCGATGCTGACTGTCACTCGCGTGGCTGTGGCGCTAATGGAAAAGCATAACTGACACAACTACACCCTTACTTCTTCGTCGTGCGGGTATGAGCAGTCCTTTTACTGCTGGACCGCTCACCCGGCCGGGCCTTCCACCTCTGCTCTTGGTGGAATCTTGCAGTAGAAAAGGTATATGTATATATATATATATATATATATATATATATATATATATATATATATATATATATATATTATATTTTTTATGGAGGAGGTTTTAAATGCTTTAGGCACTGACGCAATAGGGCGAGTAGATAGAAACTCAGGCCCTATGCAGTGTGGAACTCACCCCCGACGGTTGGACATTATTCCGCCGAGATCATACGCACTAAACGCACCTCCCCCCTTAAGCTTCAGTCTCTGTCAGCCCGGTTCTCCTTTTAATAGTACTACGAGCCTACAGGAGGAGTGGTGAGTCTTTTTCGGATCAATTGGCCGAAGACTTCGCAAGGTTTGATCCTATAGCCATAATACTGCGTTCCTCCACCTGCAAAACGGTTCTTCTAGAGGCACGGGCGTATTCTGTCCTTTCTGTTGCAAATCTGTCTCTCCTGAGGCGCTCCAGGTGCCCCTTTCTAACCAGTACCTCTCGTGTCACTGCAGCTCCTATATGCCAGTTAGAGGTGCCTTCACAAATTAATTGTAAAATTCCCTGAGTAGGCAGGTCCGGAGGGTCCGTACAATTTAGCTCTCCGCCCAACTACAATCGGTCCAGCACTTTTCTTTTAGTCTCTATTCCGACTTGCGCCAAGACCGGACAGACCAACAGAGTATGGGTAGCGTCGTCTACGACACCTAGGTCACAGAGTGCGCATGTGTCCGAGGAGGCTTTTCCTATCCTTGACAGATATGTCTGAAAGTTGCCATGGCCCGTTATAACCTGCGTCAGAATGTGATCAACCTCTCCGGGTCGATTCAACCACTTCCTTATGTCAGGAATAAGGTCGCACGCGCGCACCCTGTGCACCATCTAGAATGGCAGCCCATTTGTTCTGCCATGCAGTAAGTGTGGCTTCCCTTTCATCATCTCTGACTTTCCTATTAGAGCTTTCTGGGCCCCTATTCCATAATCTTTGTCTTTCCTCTGCGTTTAGGTCCAAGGGAGGAGTGCCAGCAGTGGAGGTGCTAACAGTCCGATAAGCCTGAGTAATCCCTAAGGCCGCGGTTCTTTGTGTTCTTCTTAACATATGGGTTAGCCCTTGTGACTCTTTAGCCGCTGTGAACCACAACTGTGCTCCAAACAACGCTATAGATTTGACGGCCGACATAATGAGTCTCCTACGTCCTGCTTTACTTGGCCCGTGAATGTTAGGAAGGATCTTGGCTATTGTGTTTGCCACCTTCTCCGCTTTCTTCAGAGCATTTCTAGCATGGTGCATATCTTTCATTCCTCTGTCCAGATGTATGTCCAAATACCTGACTTCACTGACCATCCTTATCTGGAGCACCATCTGATTACCACCTATTCAGATCGATGCAAATTTTTTTAAGTGGTAAAAAAATTCGCTTTGATCGAAGACGTGCGTTCTGGACTGGAAGAATATTTTGCCACTAAAACCCAGGCTTTTACAGAAAAGGAATCGAAAACCTTGTAAATCGTTGGGCAGAGGTTGTATCTTCCGGCGGAGAATATATAAATCAATAAATAATACCTCCCGTGTCTCCTATATATGTGTTTATATATATAGCCCTAATATATATATATATATATATATATATATATATATATCACAACACACCTTTGCAGCCAAAAAGGGGGTTGGATGAACTCTGTAGGACTAACATAGCAACGGTGTTGGTGTACTCTCTATGGTACTTGCAGTGGTGACAGGGGACTCTATCGATGGCTATGGGCCAAGCAAAAAGGTTGTTTGGGTGTTCTATGCGCGCGAAGGCCTTAGGCGTACACTGAGACGCGGTTCCTTACGTTCGATTGGATACCAACGAAAGTGATGGGCAGTGTTGGCCGCCTGAACCTGAGCCAAGACACTAATGCTTTCTTCCATTAAAAGCTCACAGGTGGGGCAACATGTGGCTCGGTCGCATTTATCGAACATTAATTAAGTATATATATATATATATATATATATATGCATGCGAGGTAATAGTACAAAAGCCCTGCTTGCTGAAACAACTAAGTTTCCTCAAAGTTTCAAATTATTAAATAAATAAGGGCGTCTAATTAAATACATTTCAACCATCTTTTTATTATGTCCGACAAAGATGCTCGCCGTTTATTAGAGGACCAAGATATGTGCACGAGGTCGTTCTCCAACAGGTGCTGCTAATTTATATATATATATATATACGTTTGTTTTTTAGTTAACCAGCATTTCCGTTATCTTTGTACGCGTTCCGTCAAGCAAGATTCTACGCGACCACGCTGTACTTTGCAGGGCTTGCGATCACTAAGTGAGCTCCGATTCCGGCGTGCTGCTGCTGCTGCGGTGGCGGCAACAGCAGCCCAAGTAAATGGCGCTCGCGGTGTCGTCGTTCATTGTCAAACGACGTGGCTCCGTGGTGTACGTTAAGAGAATTCTCCCGACAGTCGGTGTGACCGCTTCGTCTGGGAGACGCGATGGCACTAGTCGGGGCGGGGATGGCCGTCTTCTCCGTCTTCAGCGTTTCGCTCCACTTCTTGACTTGGGCAGCCGAGCTACGCTGAGCTCCATCACACGGCCTCAGCACAAACCGCTGGCAGCTGACAGCGAAGCCGACGAGTTGCCGGTCATGCCCCCTGCGCATACGGAACCGCAGACGACGCAGCAGGAACGGGACAAGCTCAGACAACTCGGGGTAATTATGACCGGCCTTCCGCAGAGAGAGAGAGGGGGAAAAATTATAGCAGCTGGTGAATGCTTATAGATATCACTTCGATCACTTCGGCGATTTTATATTGACCTGTAAATGAATGCTACTGAAACATGCGCAAATTCTAGGACCCGACATCGACGCTAACAGACGCGGAAAATATAATGAACCACCCCGGAGGGCAGTATTTCATACGCGAGTTCAAGCTCAATGAAACGGCCAAACACCTTCTATCTCTCAGCAAGATACGCTTAACAGGTAATTATACTTACTCTCAAATTGAACCGACTAGCCGGACGTTTTGTTTTAACCGATATCTGGGTCGTCCATGGTCAGATGATACGCTCATATTTTGTCCTAATGTGAGCGTTATTATTTACATACAGAAGAAGCATCCTTCTGTATGTTCAATAAGGGGTTATGTAACCTTTTTGCAATTTAATACCCTTGTAAAATTATCGAATCGGGGTGGTTTAGACCCACGACGTGAATATGCATTTATGAAACTGATTCTATTGACGATTATTCGGGCATTATCGACATTGAACTTGAGAGGGTATCGTCTCCACTGCTCTCAAATTTGGTAACTGTTGAAATCATAGTGGCAGTAAAAGAAGCTGAGGAATATGTTGGTCAGGATAAAGCGCTGGATGAAGTTTTGATGTGTGCACATAAAAGGTATTTAAAGATATAAGGACCTGACAAAGTTTTTGAAACATATGTGATAGATGACAGACAGAAAAAATTCTGAAAGCAGAATCTTTACATAGAATTCCATAAATTTCTATACATTTGAGGTGGTAGACCCATGCATCCAAGTACGCCTCCAAAACACGCGTATGCACTTAATGCAAGCTGGAAGTTGTACGAAAGAACAGTACGCAGCCCGATTTTTGGCTACTGCTATTGTGGCACTGACATGCCTGAGCTGGCCACATTTCCTCACACTGCTGTCTGTCAGAGAATCGACTCAATGTACTACTCAAACATCAACAAACACAATGATATCCGCTCGTAGGTTTAAATCTAACCTCTCCGCTACTCGGGAAATTTCTAGAACTTCCTAGGTCCCGACGTATGTATATATATACATTATTCAGGTGACACTAAATGGACTTTGCCCAAATATTTTGCCACCGATTCTGCTTTACCATGTGTGTCAATTAATGACAGGTTTGGTTGTCGTGACTACGATGGCTGGCTACGCGATGGCACCGGCTCCGTTCAGCTTCGCAACGCTTCTAGCGGCGTCGATCGGGACTACCTTGACATCAGGCGCTGCCAACTCTGTCAATCAGTTCCTTGAGATTCCGTACGACTCACAGATGAATCGGACTAAGAATCGAGTGCTTGTTCGTGGATACATGAGGTACGCGTACCGTGCATAATTAGTAGCCACTTGCTAGATAGATAACCGTGTTGTATTAGATAGTGAGATTTATCTCAATTTGCTTACATAGTAATTTAACATAAATGCAAACGTCATAAAGTGGCCATGAACAATTTACAGTACAGCAGTGACCCATGTGAGACTTTAAAACCGCACAGCGAGAGTATATGTATTCAAAACCATACCGTGATAGCACTGATGCAGAAATGCGTTATACAGTACGATACTACGGAACAAGGTGGCTTTGTGACGAAGCCCTTGCCTTGCATTGGGGGCCGCGGTTCAAATTCGAAACCCGCCACTCTTAAATTAAATTGATTTTTATGGTTTCCGATTTAGACAAGGTGAATGCCGAATTAGAATTTTATCGGCGACAAAAGAAAAGAAAAACTAAGAAACGGGGAGCACAGATGTCTCACTAGTGCATTACAATTCTCCATTATTATTAAACTAGATTTATAAAACTTAGGTCTATTTTGAAAGCTCTTGTCACTTGGTCTTGGCCATGGGGCAGCTCACGCAACATAATCGTATAGCTGAAGCTTCTTGGAAAATTGGGCATAAAGATGTTTGCCAGTATTTCGGACGCATTAATGTTGCCAAGAGCACGATAGCAGGTCATAGTGTTCTTGACTAAAGAAATATGGCCAAGTATGAGTGTGATCTAGGTTTCAGGTTGTCATGTGGAGTGTATGAAATATCCTAGTCGAGAGATTATTTTTAATTTAATTAACGACAAGTTTCTTTGATATGGCGTAGCAGAGATTCTTACGTACGCCCCCGAAGAGAAAGGCGAAGGCGCAGAACATCGAAGATATTTTAGAACGGGAACTAATGGCTGGTTCAATTTAGTGCGTGTACAAACATTACATACAGTGTTCGTTGTCACACTGACTTATACTTACAGTAATAGTATACACTATTTGTTGTGATAATAGTATACATTCTTTGTTGATATTATTGATAAACATTTTCTTCGTAGTCGGCCAACGCCTGTTGCATTATGGTTCGAGACGGTAGCTGAAAGGATTTTTGGGATTAGCCTTTACCAATTTGTTTGGATAATGACGGGCAGGTGAACAGTTCCTGAAAATTTTGAGGTTTCTCTCAAACCAGGTATTTGTACTAATTGGACCCTCGCTATATACTGAAAAATAGGTTAAACTCAAAGCTCAACCATTAAGGCGTTCGTGAGTAAGTTTGTTTTTCTAATATTTGTTCTTTCAATCAATGCAATGGCGAACGTTATTTAAATCGCATTAAAACGTTGTTTATGAATTAATATTGTCTTTTTGGATTGGTTTAAGTTGACGAGGTTTTTTATTTCGGATTGTTTTGTGTTGAAGGCACTACGCTGTATCGTTCTCATCCAAAAACAATATATACAAGGTTGCGCATAGTCGCTTTCTGGGCATCGTGTCAACGGCGTAAACACATATAACGACCCAATGTGCGCATTTCTTTACTGCCCATTTAGAGACCTTAATTATTTCTTGACGAGTCAGATAATCGAAATGACTTAAACGCCGAATTCTGCGAAGTTTGCTATGTCGGGCAGCCCAAATCTGGAGCGAGGGACTAGTTCTGAAGGGGTTACAGTTTTAAAAGTTTGACGCTATTACCTCTCTCCTCTTGCACTTTTGGTAGGCAATATATTTTCTCAAGCTAGAGGCAATTAGAGCAAATTATCGAAGTAACTAACGTTAGGATGACCTTTCGCGATTGTTGTTGTAGAATCTGTGCTGAAGTTTCTTTTCTTGAATATATAGCGATCTGTTTTGTCCCACATTGTCTTCTGAGGAAACCACAAGTGGCTTCTAAAGCGCGTAAAGCGTTGTCTGCAGTTAATATACGGTATGCGAGGTGATTTCTATGAGGTTTTTAACGTTCTTTTAAAATTGCCGATTAGAACGAAGATGTCGGTGAAAAGCAGTTTTAGGATAATGAAACTTGTCCCTCTAGAGGATTCCCACGTTAAATGACATCTTTTCACGTTAATATTGAAGAAAAAAAGATTTTTTAACATAATAAATTTTTTATCTTTTTTTTTCATATATACATAGCAGATTGTGGCATAGAGGTATCATTTGTCTGCTGTCGGGCTGCTATTGGGTCGTTTTGGCATATTTGGACCGCTATTAAGTGTCGCTATTCAGCTTCTAACCTGTATATAGATTTTATTCGGGTATCATTGTCCTTATGTTATTGCGTTAGACCGTAGATAAATGTCATCGTATTTATTTCACTCATATTGAGTATGCATATAACATGAACAATTATACATATTATACAATTATACACTCAGCTCCTCGCGGCATGTTATACGAGAGAGGCAGTGCAGTGATTTCTTCGCAAGGGCCAGGCAGGCAGATGCATGAAACTTCGTACACGCCTGAGAGCACAGTCGACAGACGCACTCGGTGTACTCTTCGTGGAAGCTCGTATTCGAACAAACCAGGTGATGATAGCCATGAACTATGTATCTGGTATAGACGTAGCGATTGTCACACGCAAGACCAGACCAGAGGTGAAAGGCCCTGAAAACATCCAGGTCTCCGACCTCTCGTCGGACTTGTTCAACTTTATTTTCCCATTCCGAGATAAAGCTCTCGAATGGTACTGTACGCAGCGTCTTCAACCTTAATCGAATGATCTCAACAACTGGTGTCCTTATGTTATTATGTCCTTATAAAGGTATGATTGACCTTTTGTGGTCCAAAGGTACTTTAAGGGGATTTGTTCAGGAGACGGTATAAGTAGACGTGTGTGAAAATACATTGTTTATAATATGCTTATAATATGTTCATACTATAAGATGCAATACATTTTTTATAATATAATACATTTTGTGGCGTCGTGGTCTAAGCGACTAGTGCGCCAGTCATGGTTATCACATACCGGGTGTTGCCAGTTTGATTCCCGTTGTACTTCGAATTTGCTTTGAGCGATGCTTATTGAGAATAGATGATAAGTCTTACTCCTAAAATTCAGTGGCTATGCTGCCACAAAAGACTGTTGAAGAAACCTTTTTAGGATTTTCCAGTTGGTTTAGGTCGCTAAGTTAATAAAAATCGTTGACATTACTACTCTCATTTGTTACTCAGTTTTGGGTATACATAAACACTTTTATTTTGAGGTGTTCTCAAACGTTGCGTGTTTGTGTATGGCTCTACCGCTAAATTTGGAATTTTGCGTGAAAATCCTTAAGTCTCAGTGAGCGTAACATCTTTGAGAGTAACGGATTCGATTAGCGTGATAGCGGGAAGCGCGCCGCATCGAGCCCTGTGGAAGACACTCGCAGCAAAGATATGCGTATCTCGCGGGGAGTTGCTCACTCGGCGACCATGGGAGTCACAAGCGACCCAACCGAGGACGGCCTTGACGGTGAAGAGATACCGGACGAATTAGAGTTTACCACGGTGACCCGGTCTAACTCGTGCGCCGAAGATTCTCGTAGAAAGGAAAAGGACAGTAATATCCTTAACGGACGGCAATTCCATAGAACTCAATTTCAATGATGCATGCAACTTAATCGCTAAACACATCAAAAAAGAGATAAAAGAACACCTTTTACAAGAAGTAGAGAACTCTTAATCGTGGTTGAGGGTGAAGAAGATAGAGCTACGGTACTGTCACTTCAGGAGATAGCCAACATAAAGGTGTCCAAGAGGATCAGTGATCCACAGTGAAGGGTAAAAATTCTGGTGTGTATCCCTCAATATCGGAGGCTACAATCTGTTCAGGGCTTCCGAAACAATCCAGGTGGAAGCTAAAAATAAGTCATAAAGTAAATGTGAAGTGATTTTCGTTTTCTCGGAGTTAATCTTAAGACCGTTGTTCTCGCAGTACCCATACGTGCTTTGCTGCAGCTCCAACTTGTCAGCGAGTTTCTGGAGTACAACACTTCGCGGAGCAGCGTCGAAAGCAAACTCCAGATTGACAAATAAGGCATATAGAAACCTTCCCTGGCTTTTTCACTTCGGATAATTACTTCGTGGTCGTAACTTTGGGTTAAAATGACGCGGAGTCGTCTTACATCGGGAACCAATGCACTGTTTTAAGTTTTACAGCATTGATAATTTTACAGCCAATTAAATTGGCCTGCTAAACCGAGATGCAGAGTGTGGTTCTACGGAGCACCCGATGAAGTATTTCAAAGCTTAGGCTTTTTGTAGTCTGTGTTTTGAAGAACATGAAGCCACCTGGGGCTCATGCTCACATAGGCTGAAGCGCATGGAAGTATTACAAAAATGTCCCAAAATAGCATTGAAAAGAGCTTGGGTGCCCCGTTGGTATAATCTGCACACATTTGAGCTACATACAGGCATCTGACAACTTCTCAAGGCGCACTTGATCATCCGTGGTAAAGAATGGAATCAGTATCAACACAACAAGGTGACATCCAAAATTCAAAGACCAAAAAGGATCCAGCAGTAACAAGTGCCCCACTTGAGAGCATCGGAAATAATTTTAGTGGGTAGCAATTGCCGCTGCGGCATAGACGATGAACATGGAAATAGTAGCAGAAAATCTGATCGCAGTAATGTCATATAAACCAGAAACAGTGTCCACCTATGTGCAACCGGTGGGGACGAAGTCAACGATGTTAGAGCGCCTCTTGTTGGGGGTAGAGCGTAATCGAAGAAGGCTCCAATGGTCATTGAAGGGTACTTTAATGCAAGATTCGACAAATTTCGATATCTCGGAAATAATGGGGGCCTTGCTAGACTTACTGGATGAGATCGGCTGCTGGGTAGTCAACAGGGCGTCAGCTATTGAGGCATTGCGGGGGAGATACATCAAACTACAGGTGTCGCGCAGGGCGATTCACTGAGTCCACTGCTGTTTTCTGTACTTCTGAGTGAATTGTCAGAGCGGATAGGGGCGGGCTGGACCCGACAATGGGCCAACATTTTACTGTACGCAGATGATGTGGTCATCTTTAGTTGCAGCCTTTTCAGAGTGAAACAAGCCATGGACCGACTAGTTACATTCATGGGTGAAAAGAGCTTCAAGTTTAGTTAGGAAAAGACAGTATCCATGACATTTTGAAAGGGAGGCTGTCCGCCCAGGGGGTGTCGTGCTTCAAATCAGGGGAACGGAATTAAAATATGTAAACAAATTGACATATCTAGGGCTCACTTTATCAACAAGCGGTAGCAGCTTTCGATTACACATTCAGGAGGGGGTCAGGAAGGCCACCATCGCAGCTGCGTCAATTAATTGCCTTCAGTATGCCTTCAGTTTAAGCAGCAATCGTTCTCTTCGGGATACAGATAGCACCCATCGCCACATACGGTATTTTACTAATGTGGGCTAAGGTAGGAGTGGACGAATTGCGTTTTTATTGGCAAGGTAAGATTGTTCTTTCTAAAGAGGGTTTTGCGCTAGCAAATACGTGCAGAAATAGGGTGGTCCACGTGCTGGAATATGGCTCACTCTTAATGGAAGATCTGCAAAAACGATGGAATCTGAAGATAACGTGCTCCTGTCTAGATCCGTAATCTCTACAGGTTGCTAACGATTTCGGAGGTGCCGCCTGCCTGTGCTCAATTGACTAAGTATTACACGGTAAGCGGACTTTGAAGCGACTTTATCAGATCATTAGCTGCCAGGCAGAGTAAAGGTAGTCCCAAGGGGGTTTTCCTGTTGTATGCCTGTTTCGGATGGTATGATTGAGTCAGGTGTGACAAGACAAGTTGGACATCTATACGAGGCCTCAACATGACGATGAAGCATGTTTGAGGTGGAGTACTTGACTGCCTTTAGTAAGTGGTCTTTTCTGACTTTATTCAAAGCATTTGAAACATATAGGTTGAGCATACGTGAGACAAGTCTTAAATGCCCCAGTTGTCGGCCTTGGGTGTGTGAGCATCCTTTTAAACAAAAAAATGTGATATACATATATATATATATATATATATATATATATATATATATATTAGCCTGGCCTTAATTAAGTGTTTTCTATTACTTTAAAATGAATGTGTTTATAAACTTAAATAATAATTATTTTTAGATAGTTGTTTATTTAAAAAATGCTATATCTGTATTGGAATTGAGGATATTGTATTTCAGCAAAGGGGCGTTTTGCAAGACAAGCTGTATTGGCGCGAAAAGGGAAGATAATATATAACGTAATAAGAATTAACATGATTAGTGGTCATGATAGTTCAGAAATAACTCTCATAAAAGACTATATGAGGTCTTCAATGTCGGCCAAATTATTGCAATTGGAGCTAACTTCACAATGATTTGTTCAAGCGGCATCTATTGCCAAATGTAGCACGTCAAGGTCGTTCTCCAGAATAAGCGCCCATAGAGATTGCAGGTTATTCACCCTCGATAGTCACCTGTCTCAGACAACTATTCTGGAGCTTCGCCTACAAGTTTTGCAAGTGTCTCATTTTTTACAAGTGTCTCATTTGCCAACCGCATTAATATATGGGTTTCTCATTTTATTTATTTTGATAATAGACGCGTATTGTATCATCGCAGTCGTTCGGAACGTTAAGGGACGACGATGTGTTATATTCTGTTCTAGGAGTGCTACGTAAGTGAAGTTCGGCAGTAATTTGTGAAGATTGTTTTCGGCATCAACGTGATTGAATGTAATTACGATCACAACGAAATCACAAACGCATGTTTGTTAAATGATTAGCCGAATGCGGCCAACTCAATTAGGATGCGTCTAGCAATAACTAACTTTTCTGAGTCACCTCGAGGTAGTTGTCCACGCAACCGAATAACTTGTCTCTTCGCAAGTAGGCTTTAGTCTGCAATCGCAGTACTCACAGTAACTGGAAGAGTACGGGGACACGTGCATACTTATTTTCAATGTATTATACTATTTCCATGCTGAACACTTACAAGATAGACAACATTGCATAAACGAGCCTGCAGTACGCAAAAAATGTTAGTGCAGTAATTACAGTGGTGTCAGAGGATAGATCTCAGTCTGTTTAGATAGAAAATCTGCAAGAGTCAGTGGAATTTATATATAGATATACGTATACTTTTTCATGCTATGCATGATCATCTAGATTTTGTGGTCGTCATAGAAGCAGAATGCCTTATCCCACTGTGAGACGCTGTTACAATTTGGTTACCCAGGTTCGGTGTAAACGGTAGGGTTATAGCCGAAGTCGTTAACGGCGCGCGGTTTTATTTCTAAAACTATATATATATATATATATATATATATATATATATATATATATATATATATATATATATATATATACATATTTAAACTTATATACATACATATTTGTTTACGTGGCTAAAATAAGTACTGCATGAAAGTGCATGACAAACTAGTTTCGGAGAATGGCGAAGTCTATTTCAAGTGGAATTACCGTCATCGAGAGACAGAGACGAGAGGGGGGGGGGTGAGAGAGGTAGGATGATCAAGGAAGAGTAAGAAGTTGATTGTCTCCTGGCGGCTGGCATGAAGCATGAGGGCGGCTCGTCCGGCGTTGCTCGGTGTGGCATCGCGATGGATAGATGCATCAATCTTGCCAAGTTGCAGCGGGGCTGGCCATCAGCAGCATCGCTACAACCCCACTGGCGCCGCCGATGCCACCATCGCGTCACAGGCGCGCACATACACACACACATACATACATCGTCGTTGTCGTGATCGTCGTCGTCGCCGCTGCCGGAGCCGTGGCCGTTTTTTCGGTCATCACACTTCACCGGGCATCGCTCGTTCCGGTCGCTGCTAAGAGCGTCTGCGTCAGCGACGCTGGATGACAGACGAGCTACAGAGAAAAGTACGCACACATCGAGACAGAAACACCGAGAAGAGTTCACTCATCTTGTTGACGAGTTGGCAGAACGCCAACAACAGCTTACCAACAGCGGCAACGAAAACAGCAGCAACAATAAGAACAACAACAACAACAATAACGGCGACAACAATAACGGCGACGACGACGACGACAACAACAAAAGGCGGCGAAACCTTATTGGGCAAGATAGAGAGAGACGAACGGAACCCGAGGGGCGTGTGCGTGCAAATTTGCGGGCGACTGCATTCGTCGGTCAGAGACAGACGTCCCCCTAAGGGCTTGGTTGGCGCGCTCTCTTGTTTGAGGGGGGGGGGGGGGGGGCGGCGAGCCTTGTTGTTCCGACCGCCACTCAAAAGGTTTCTGGGACAGGGAGCTGTATAGACAGACAGTCATCATCACTTTGTCAGAGACCGGATCCAAAGGCAACATAAGTAGCAATAGTGGAGGAGATTGACGACAAACTCCGCTGTCGGGTATTGCGGGCCTCAACTGTATATATATATATATATATATATATATATATTCCACATATGCTGAAAATGCACAATATACATACATGTATATGTACTTTTTGGGTTTGCAACTAGCCTGATAGGGGCACAAGAGAAAGACGAGGCGGCTAAGAACAAGAAGGTAGGTAGCCAACGCTAGTCTGATATCGGCATCTCTAAAAGGTACCTCGTCAGAGACATTATATGCAGCCAATCACACTACGAACCGAAATGGGCGTATACACACACACACACATATATATATACTAAAGGGTGACGACACAGGCACCATCTTCTTCGTTACTTTAGGAGAGTCGTCAACGCCTTGTGGCAGTGGCCGATTTGCACGGAAATGTTTTCCCAAGCATTATGTGAGCGCGATATTTCGCGTCTATTAATTTATTCATGCATCTTATTGACCATCTATAGTCGCTCATGTACTTGAACTATTCATCAATCCTTTTATTGATATGTTAGAGCTATCTATCGAGATAGCAATGCATGTGCAGCAGGTCATCAGCACATTCGCACAGACAGGGCGGGAAAGAGAAATGCAATGAGATGCAAAATAATAATAATAATAATAATAATAATGAAATTCATAATAATGAATAGTTCTCATGTCTGGGCGCGCATTGGCGCCAAACGAATCGGGCACACGACGGGTGTCAGAAAGCTGCGTACAGTCGCTCAACGAACTACATCTAGAACGGAGAGAGAGAAAGAGAGAGAGGGAGCCATCGGCGAGCAAAAAAAGACGAATGTGCACACTAAAAGCCGCCGCTTGGAGAGGCAAAAGTCGTGGTCAGGAAATGGGAAACGATTCAACGAACCAGCCGTATCGAATGGCGACTGCAATTATTAGCCTTTGACGTACCCGTAGCATATATTTGTTAGTTTCGAAGTTATGCCAAAGCAATACCGAGTCTGCAGGAAAGGTGGGAAAGAATACTGGCTTAGTGGGTTTGTAAGTCCCACACTAGTCATGCTAGCTGTTCGTGACTATGTGCATCAAGCATTCCCGAAACCTCTCTAAAAAGAAGCATATATTTGTCTTGTTTAATATATATATATATATATATATATATATATATATATATATATATATATATATATATATATATATATATATATATATATATATATATAGAATGTCTATTATATTTATATGTGTTTTTATTGTTGTTATCGTTTTATGAGGGTTTATTTATACTTATTATTAGGCAGTCTTGTCGAGTCCGGTGGCGTGGTGCATTCGTCTGCGCTTCGCGACCGGAAAAGACACATAGATGCGCGGGTTCGAGCCCCACCGTTGCACATTTGTATTTATGGGGGTCCGTCTATGAAGAGCAATGCGAAAAGCAGTCCCATGGACGTTACATCTTGGCTGAGAGTCAGCCCAGAATGTATTGGGCAGTCTTATTTAAATATTCTTCTTATTAGGTAGTCCTATGGCGTCAAACCTCTGGTTAAAGTTATTATTATTATATATCGGGCGGATTGAAAAGTGTTGATACCTATATGTATTTGCTATTATTATCACAATTGTTAGTTCGAACGAGAGAGCAGCCAATCGTGATCGAGTGAGCGCTAAATGGACGGAGCCTACGTTTCGGTCCCACTGAAGTTCATGCAAAAAAGCGTTACATAACTTACATTAAAATTCATGAAAAGTAAGCACGTATACCTGTTTAGCTTATAACTTTGTACACTTGTTTGTCGTGTTAGATTCGTGTAACGCTTTTAAAGATGCATCAAAATATTTTTTACAAGATTCAACAGGCTAGCGGTTGACTTTTATGTATCTGTTTTTTTGCTGTATGACGACCATGGCTTACTGTTGTTCAGTTTCATCAATTATTACATTACCTCCACTCGAAGCTATATAATATTATTGGCCCAGAACCGAACAGCTCAGCCAACAGAACAAGTTGTATGCGTAGAACTTGTTATAGACGCATACTATAGATGAATTTGTCCGCGATAAAAAAAACATATTTACAGGGGTAGATGCCCCAATTATCTGATGTCTCTTTCAAAGAAAGTCGTATTTTTATGAGAATAAAATTCGAATTAGCATTACGATCTTCCATTGTAAACTTACTTATCTTCTGATAGCACATACCTGATTCTATTTAGCAAGTTCGGTATGTCCATAGCCACGTTTACCGTACATCGCAATAATGATGTTGCACAAGTTCGATATGCGAAGTCGGTGGCGTGGAAGTTAGCGCGCAATACATTTCAGGATTCAGGTGTGCTCGATCGCAGATTTGATCCCGGGTGTGGTTCATTTCTTCGGTTCAAACAAGAGATGACACTCGTCGGTGACGCGTTTGGGCTTTGTTTGTGCTTGGTCATTCTATGCTGACGCATTTGTTTTTACTTGTTGTCAAAAGAAAGCTCACGTAATATTGTAGCATTTCTGAGTAAAGTCGGAGAAGCTTCACTAAATGGCTAAAAATGGGTGAAACCACTACACCCTGGAACAAATGACGTGTAAAGAATTATATAGGCATAATCCGGGAAGATCTGAAGTACTTTTCGATGCTTCCGGCGGGATCGTGGGTCGAGAGGCGGAGGAGTGTGCATTCTAGTCTCTGCTCGCTTAAATGTTATACCTACCTGTATCATGTGATATACCCGGCGAGCACATCGCAATCGATCTGGTTACTCCGCAAAACAAGTTTCGCCTCTGCTGTTTCTATGTATCAAATTCTGGTGACAGTATGTGCCGCACGCAACGGATCAACGAAAGCTGTGACGCAATTAATTTTTACTGTCAATTTGACGGCCCCATGGTCATTGTTGGTGATTTTAATTTACCTCGAATCGACTGGGCTACTGCGGAAACCACCTCCACTGAGTCAATGGAAGCTGTTTTCGTCAACTGCATTATTGAGAACAATCTAATTCAACTTATCAATGGCCCCACGCATCTCTCTGGCTCTACTCTCGATCTTCTGCTGACCACTCATCCTGACGCTGCATCGACAGCATCGACATCCGCGACCCAATTATCAGCTCCGATCACAAGATCATCTTTTTCAGTCTCAATATTGACGTCTCTGAAGCAATTAAAATGCTGTGTGATTTTAACTTTCAACAAATGAATATCGAGCTAATGGCCAACCACCTCAACCTCATCAATTGGAGGGTGGACTTTTTAGACTGCCATGATGCCAACGAGATGTACAACAAGTTCGCGCGGTGTTGTCGCTTTCTGATCGAAGCCTTCACCCCTCTTGTGGTCGACAAGAAGCTCATAAAACTGCGCTCATATGTAGCCCGACTCGAGCGAACAATCTCCTCGCACTCTAACCCTGCCTCGTCCTCTACATATCATCGAAAACTCATGAAAGCAACAAAGCGCCTCCGCATCCTGACCGAGATGAACATAAGCGTCAAGGACAGCCGGTCTTTCTTCCGCTACGCGAACTCGCGCCTTACAAGCAACGAGTCCTCACCAACTCTGGAATCAAGCTCACACTCGGCATCGACAGATGAAGAGAAGGTTGAGCTACTAGCAGCTCATTTCTCATCTTTGTTCAACCCGGTTTCAGTAATCCCCGTTCCACCCATGTCGACATCTTATTTTCCTACGAACTACAGTGACTCTCTTATTGATTTTAATGAATATGACATATACATGCAGCTTTTATCTCTGAAACCCAAATGCAGCCATGTACTTTGTAGCGGAGCCACTAAAGCTTATTTTTGAACGGTCATACAATGACGCCGTAGTTCTAGACATTTTCAAACAGAGTATCGTCACACAGATGCATAAAAAGGGACCCAAAAAGCGCATCGAGAATTATCGCCCTGTGGCTCAGTGCTCCATTGCCTGCTTAATTTTTGAAAGGATTTTAGTCAAACACATAACCAACTATATGACCGTGAATAATTTTTCTGATAGTTTCCAACACGGATTTGTGCCTCGTCGTTCTACGTGCACCCAACTATTAGAAGTGACAAACGATTGGGCCTTGTATATAAATGCCAAAAAAGGCTTTCACTGTATATATTTTGACCAGAAGAGTGCCATTGACAGGGTTGATCACAGGCTTCTTATTGACAAGATGAAGACGCTCCAGGTCCACTTACAGACTCGTAAATGGCTTGCCGCTTTTCTGGACAATCGCTCGTTCCGAGTTAAATGCGGGGAAGCTCTAGTGAGTCACGGCTGGCTCCATCCGGCGTCCCACAGGGGAGCTGCGTCTCTCCTTTGCTGTACACCGTATTTGTTTTAGATTTAAAATATTACATTCCGTCGAGTGTCAAATACCTATTGTACGCTGACGATCTAAAGATATACGCTCCCTTGGACTCTCCCTCAGCGCACACTGCGCTACAATCTGCTGTCGATGGCATCTGCCGCTGGTGCATCGACAATGGGATGGAGCTATCCGTTTCAAAATGCCTTGTTTTGAAACATGGCTTTTTTTATCTTGAGTACAAGCTTAACGGGACAATATTGCCCACCGCTAATGTTGCACGAGACCTCGGTGTTTTAATATCAACGGATCTTACATTTTCTGCACATTTACGAGAACTAGTCAAATCAACATCTATACTTGTGAACATGCTGTTTCGTTGTTTTATCATCAAGGACCCAAATGTGTATATTCGTTGGTATAAAGCAATTGTGCTATCTAAACTTTTATATTGCTCATCCGTCTGGAGCCCACACCTGTGCAAGCACATAGCCATGATTGAAGGTGTTCAGAGAAGATTCCTAAAAGAGCTCTGTAGAAGATGTGATATCGAGCCGAATGCTGTTAACCTTCCGTCGCTGTCGATTTTACTGAAGGAAAACGACACGCGTGCGCTAGCGCAACTTGCAAGTGCTGATCTTATCGACCGTTTTTTCCATGTGACAATGAACAACCAAAATGTATTGCAAAACTCGAAACAATCAATAATATGTTCGCCTGGCGTGTAGCCATAAAATCGCATAACAAGGCGGCTTCGTGGGCGTCAGTGCCTACCTAGTCTCCTTTTCCACCCTCTTTTCGGCAAATAAAGGCGCTTTCTATTCTATTCTACTTCCTAAGAGCAGAGGGGGTCACACAAAGTCACACAAACACCCGCCGTGTGTCAGTGTGTGTTTGTGTAAAGAGTCCGACTGTGTTGGTTGGAAAGCATTTAATACAATATAATCAAATTAGCCCTCGTCATCTGATATCTATTGGAAATTATCGATGAGATTAGAGGGAGAAGGATTTATTCAGAAATTCGCTTGAATCTAAATTTATAGATGTTGTCTTGAGTTGTTGAGGCTGTCGGCGTCAGATCACGGGAACCTTGAGTATCATCTCGTCGAACGAGATGCACTCATCATGGGGTCATGCTCGTTGAAGTGATTGTTTTATTGGCAGCAAGCTGTCCAACTCTAGCTGCAAAGGGAGCAATGAATGACCCTGACACCTTCGAGGTTATATATATATATATATATATATATGCATATAGGTGCGTGTGTTTGTGTGCAAACACAGGTCAGAATATATTTGATTGGAATGATGATGGTTTCTTAGATAGTGTCGCTGTCTTGTAATAACCGGGCCTACACAACTCACAAATACACAACACGCTGGGTATAAGCTGTGGTAGTTTCAGGCCATTTCGATAGGGTGGAACAGCGGTGACGTATGACCATATTACAAGATCGACATTGGCTATTCAATGCGAGGGGTTTGGCCATTTCGCGTGGTAAATAGAAGGATGGGTTTCTTTCGTTAAGAAGTGTCTGGTTTGGGTGGTGGGCTTCCAGCACCAACAACAAAAACAATAACGACAGAAAAGGCAGACGGAGAAGAGATTACTCTCCGTTTATTGTGTTTGGATTTGTTTCTTCGTCGAAAACCACGGCAGGCACTTACTATAGCCGTTATTGTCGGCAAATGATGAAGTGAGACGAACCGGCTTAACTGTGATGCGGATTCTAGGTAGGCTTTATAATAGTTGTTTGCTACATGTAGCTCGCCGGCCAGTTCAAAGGAGATTTGCATCAATAATGGAATCACGAATCGGACTCTATGCAGTGTGACTGTATTTGACGCAGGGATAATAAATGGCAAAGCCATAATTAGTACCATCATTAATAATAATAATAGTAGTAGTAGGAGGAGGAGGAGGAGGAGGAGATGCACATAAGTAGCTAGCCAACAATAACGACAACGAGTGCACAGCCGAACCAACCAACCACATACAAATAGCACTTGCGAATACGGATAAAGACAACGTATATACTACGATCTGACGACGATATGTTTTGCGGCAACATGAACAATATATAAAGAACAACGATGAACGGACGATGTCAAACGTATATGCCAACTTCAACGGCCGTAACTGTGCGAAAATTGCCTTACTAATTACTACTAAACGATGTCACTATGAAGAGCAACATCGTAATAAAACAGCCAATATAACAGCAGCAGCAACAATACCAGAAATGACAAACGACGAGAACATTAGCAGCAATAAGAACAGAAACAAGAATAACAAAGCGAGATGACAATGCGTCCTGATGAAAAGCTGTACCTGATCCTAATTTATGAACGTAATCATTTGTTTACCGATCCGAATTCGCTTTCTTGCCATACTTCGAAAAAGCTTGTCTATGGGAAGACGCGTGGAAATAATGCAGATGTCTTTGCCATCGTCGGGAAGGTGGGGGTGGCTGAACTAAAACGTTTCTGGCTCAATTCAAGTCCAAAATACGTTTCATAACCGAATTCGAGTTATGAATCCGGTCGAGAAGCATTGGCCACGCTGCTGCTGCTGATAATAATTGGCCACGCTGTTTCCCTCAACATTGAATACCACAATCATCAAAATTACATTATTAACATATTCTCATAACACGTGGCATATGAACAGGTTTGACAACGAACGGTAGTCGCCCCAGAGCGCGCACCTTCTGGGTACTTAATGCGATTTTATTTTATGCCTATTGCACCGTTAATAAAGCGGTCATGCGGCTGAACATTTGCAATAACTATACGTACGCCAGCAATCGGCAAGAGCAAAGGTATTACAAGGAATAGTGAAATCTAAGGGTAAAACAGAGAGGTACGGGCAAATGGGAATTGACAAGTTTAGCGTATATATATACATATATATGCATATAGAAAGAAAAGCGGGAAATAAGCGGAGGACAAAGAAAAGGCTAGGTCGATATTACAAAGAAGAGGTTGTCTAAATGGTATATATGTATATTTGTGTGTACGAGGATTACTTAAAAACTATATAGTGTATTGCTGGAGCCTTTTTAAAATTACTAGATGAGTGTTTGCTGATTGGACGCACTGTAAGTTGTAAAATGCTGCAGGCTTTTCATTACAGCACTATTGCAAGCGGTCGTTTTTTATAAGGCGTTGCAGGCTGCGATTGCACAGTCTTAATTATGAAATGCAAAAAAAACAACACAGATGGTTAAGGCTTGTGTATCAGTCTATTTGTCGTTGTAGCCAATTTCGAACAAGAGCGCGACCCGGTTTGATGCATGACGTGATACATTGTATCACAATACTGTTCTTCTGTGGGCGTTTTTATTTGAAGGCAATTTTTTGTCGCCTTGTCTATTATCGGTTATCTCTTTTGGCGTCTGTTGTGATAGACAGCCCTATGCAATTATGTGGCCGCGCTGACTTTTTGAGTGACATCCCTTTGGATGCATTCGAAAAGCGACCCTGCAATTTTCAATAGTTCTCATGCTGATTCTTGTTCAAGTGTTGTTGTCGTTGTCGTCGTTGTTGCTATTGCTGTTGTTGCCCTTTTGTTGCTGCTGCTGTTTTTGTAGTTGTTGCTTGTAGCCGTGGCGGCGGCAGCGGCATCGCCGCCCTTGAAGCTGTCATTGTCCTTTGTTGTTGCTGTTGTTTATGGGCATTTTGATGATGCTGTTGGCGTTGTTGTTGTTGTTGCTGGTGTTGTTTAGTGATGGTGGTTACAGCGACGATGCGTGTCACTGCTGCTGCTGCTTCTGTTGTTGTTACTGTTGTTGTTGTTGCTGTCGCCGCTGGCAACGTCATGTCCGTCATGCTCTTGAAGCGGAGCGAATCCGAAACGGAAAAACTGAGACACGGAGAGAAGGGCGGAGAAGATAGTGACCAAAATGACCATCGCCTGACTGGAGCTCGTCTTCAAATCAGAATATAGCCGCCACTGTTTTCCACATGTGTGTGCCACTGTGTACCTGTCGTCATTGTTGTTGCTGTTCTCGTCTGTTAGTGGCACTGTTCTGGCAATAAAAACAACAACAACAACAACAACAGCCACGACGACTGGACTAGCAGCGTCCGTAGATGTAGTAACAATAGTAACACTCGTGACGATCAGAGTATTAGTCGTAATTGGTGTTGTTGTTGTTGTTGTTTGTGGCAGTACGAATAGTAATATTAAGTGTGGCGAAGTCATATTTTGCTCCAAAAAGTCGAGCCGAAGGCAAATCGACTTAATTGTAGCAGCGACGTTCCCTTACCCTCCGTAGCGACCGTAGCAAAAAAGTAGCAGAAACCATACTGCCGTTGCAGGATAACTGCGCGCGGGGGAGACATTTGTTCGGGCCGGGGCCAGAACGGACCTTTGGAAAGACGGGAAAGCACGAGACGGTGGTATTTTCCTATCAAATGTCGCCGCCGTCTCCACGTCGCTCCACCACCGAGACCAGTGACTGCCTGAATCGCTTACTATGTTATTGCCAGCCACGCTCCGGCGGCGTCGGATGAGACTACTTTCAGTCTATTGTCGTCCACATGTAACTCGCAGGACGACAGAAGGGTTAAGTCGGTAGCCTTAGTGGCGATTTGGACCCACCCCTTCTGCCACTCTCCCAGACTGGAAAAGATGGGGCATGTATATATATAAATATATATAGAATAATAAAAACTGACTGGCATTATATACAGGTAGTTCAATAAGTTCTTAGAATGAAAACCGAGAATTTTCCAAATCATGTTTTTAAATTTTAAACCTTCTTCTGCAAAGCGGGCCGTTTCACGATGAGTTCTTGCTAACGGCAGTCCAACAGTCTTGCATAATATTCTCCTGTGATCGTTTTACAGCTCTCAAGGTAGTCGACCAGCATTATTCGACGTTGGTCTTAAAAAACTGTAGCCATCACCTTTCCGGTCAATGTCGTTGTCCGCACCCTCTTCGGAGGTCCTTCATCAGGTGCACACCATTGGCAAGATGCTTCTTGGGTCTCGGGAGTGTAGTGATGAACCCGGCTTTCATCGACGGTCATGAATCTGCACTGAAAATCCGACAGATTGTTCGACATCTTGGCCAAATTTCGCTGTAAAGCCAAAACAGGCGCGTCTTTTTGGCCTTGGTTGAGCAAATGCGGCAGCCATTTTGCTCTAAGCTCTTTCATCTTCAAGTTTTCGTGTAGGATAAAATGCACACTGCCTAAACTAATCCCTAATGCCTCCGCTATTTCCTTAATGTTCATTCGCTTATCTGTGCCAAGAATTTTTCGCACTTTCTCTAGTTTTCCTCATCAGTTGCCGTTTTTTGGCCTCCTGGACGTAGTTCACCCTCGGTGCTCCTGCGACCTCTTTTTAACACATTAATCCAGTTGGAAACAGTGGCAAAACATGGCGCAGAGTCACTGTACGTCTCCTCTAACTCAATTTTTACTTGGGTCGCATTCCAACCTTTGAAATAAAAATGCTTGATAACCACTCGAAACTCTTTTTTCTCCATTTTTAAAAATCACGCCGATACGTTGCACGGGAAAGCTATCAAACGAAATCGCAACGGCCAATCACCATAATATATTGAGTGCTAGCAGTCGAAAAGTTGCAGTTCCTATTAGCGGTGAAAGCGTGCCAAAATTCGAATTCTAAAAAGCTCATTCTAAGAACTTATTGAACTACCTGTATATATATATATACATATTGCTGAGCGTGTGTGATATGTCGGTGTTGTTAGATGTGTCATTTCTGTTATTCTAATGTTGTAACTTTTATCGATACAAAGTTGCCAATAAGCCAACAAACTTTCTGTAGAATGTCTTAGGTAGCTAGTCAGCAATTCTTGTTTGAGCTGTCTACGCTCGTCACATTGGTATCTTTCAGACAAAAATCATAAAATGCTGGCTTGGGTTTTGTTGTTGTTGTCACGGACGTATGATTGGCTCGTCGTAGCGTTGTATTGCTCGCTTTAGTGTATGCTCATTGAGCTGCCAATTCATACGGTTGTGGGATTTGTGTACAACATCTACAAACGCGCTTCGATAACATGCTTCTTGTCCAAGGCATATTCGTCTATAATATGTCGTAGTACTAACAGTACTTATTGCGTCGCTGAGTTCAACACTGACAACAGCAGCATGTACAACGACAACAGCATAGAAAACAACAACAGCAATTCAAATAACACAAAAATCAACCACGGTTGACGGAAACATTTAAACAATAACTACGCCAGCACTAGCAGCAGTAGTGGCAGCAGCAACAAGTGCAGCTACATGAACAAAAAAACGACATTAGCCGAAGTTTTATTTAATTGAAACGAACCAAATCGTAGCTAAAGTCAAGCGTGAAAGCAAACTGAAGAACATGGGATGTCATGCATCGTGCTGTGCGGAAGGAGAGCACCAAAACCAACACAAGTTCTTGTTGAACGCGGGCTACGTCTAACATTACGCAGCCACATTTCTTTTGCCGGATTTAAAATACTGAGAAACAATTTGTCTTCTTTAAAGCCGACAGCTACTGCCGTACCATCGGTAGCTGCTTACTCAGTAATAATTTATGGTCCTATTGCCTACATACTAGTTCTCTTCGACGCGCCGTCGTCTTTGAGCTCACTTCTTTTCATCGCCCTAGCTGACATCCACACCAACATTATTTTTCAACGTAATTTCCACAAAGATGACGTTCATAAAATCTGTTTTCCAATATATATATATATATATATATATATATATATATATATATATATGTGGATTTTGTTATGAAATGCGCCATGTTTGGTCGACAACATTAGACAGTGTGGGACTCGCGGCGTAGGTTGTATTTAGCAGAAGACTCTACCATAGGCAAAAGAGTTCAAGATTGTTCATACATACATTTGTCAAAAGGCTATGATTATGGTTGTGCCTATCCTATAAGGAGATCATTTTCTTTATCTCTCTTTCTCCCTATCTCTGTCGTACTCGCGTCTCCTCTCTGCCGATAGCGTGTTGGGCATGTTCAAGTTTGTGGGACCTTACATTGGCTCTTGTTTTTGCACTGCGACCGATGGGCTCGTACATCGGCATTCCATTTACCTTATTGTGGCAGTCTGCTATCCATGCTGTGCACGCGACGTGCAGGTCATGTATGCAGGTATGCGCTTGCGTTTCATGCTCACATGGCGAGAATGCAGGAAGACGCCCGATTAAACGGCGCACGGCTGATATAGCCTGCTCCACACACGAAAAACATCGATAGCTATTCTTCGTGAAAAATATCTATTTCGCTCTCCTATTTTCGCTCATACTCAGAAATGAGTACGAGTTAGCTTGTCTGCAGCGATGTTGCGTACGATTGTGCCTAAGAATGCTGTATTCAAATGATTGGAGTGGAGCCATTTCGTATCGTTCCTGTTGCTGTTACGCTTGCGGCGGGCGTTGTTATGAACGCGGTGCATTCTTGCACCAAAGGTTGATGTCATTTGTTATATTTTGTTGTAATTAGCCGCGACAGAAGCTCAATTGCTTGGCATTGGTGATTGTTGCCATTGTTGCTAGCACAAGTGCTTTAAATCGAATATTGAACATTGCATTGGTGACTGCAATCGGATATGAACAGTGTCCTTACTATACATGCTGCTATTTGTTGTTGTTGTTGGTATTTTGGTATTTGCGTGTCCCGTGCTCCGACGCTAGCCCGTTGGATGCACTGACGTTCGCGGCGTTTGCGGGATGTGCCGGCGTGACGACATTGTACCTGGGATGCGGGGCCTGGACCGCTGGCCTGGGCGCTCTCAACCTTCTTCTCTATACAAGCATGTATACACCGTTGAAGCGACGTCACATCCTCAACACGTGGATCGGCAGCATCGTCGGAGCGATTCCACCTGTCATGGGTTGGACAGCTGCTACAGGAACTCTGGACGCCGGTATGTCAATGCATTGTTTTCTTCCAGCTTGTCTAAAACTCTTTCGGGATGTTAACATAAATGTCTTTATTATTATTATCTTTTCGTCGAACGATTAGACTAAACAAATCTCAAAAGGGTTGCTGTAGTCAAATATTTGCGAGCTTCTATATCAGTCTGCTGAAGGTTGACCATAACTTTACCGAAGTGTGTGAGTATGATGAGTTCAGGGATTTCTTTCGAAGTCTGTCGGAACGGAAATAC
Organism: Dermanyssus gallinae; assembly: GCA_003439945.1. NCBI lineage: Eukaryota > Metazoa > Arthropoda > Arachnida > Mesostigmata > Dermanyssidae > Dermanyssus > Dermanyssus gallinae. The sequence continues at coordinate 632,497 of QVRM01000484.1, forward strand.
CTTTAGTGTGGGTGCCACCTTTCGGGCTTTAGCAAGCTTCTGAACAGGAGGAGTAAATGTATTGAGTAAATTATTTAGAGAGAATCATTGTGAATTCATTTCTGAATCAAAGATAGAGACGTGTTGGCAAACATATTTTATACTTGAAAGCAAACCGAATGCCGCTTAGTTTCGGCCAGTTTTGCGACTGGCCTTGGGAAATGTTATTGATGATGGATGACTTTGAACAAGTTCAAACAGCGTCGTTATTTTTTGGTATAACCAGTGCATAATAAAGGGTATAATTGGCTCACCAGTCGGTGGTGCCCGCCAGCATTGGTCTCACCTGGACATGGAAGCCCGAAGTGGCTGATAGATTTCGTGTTATGTATGTGTAGCAATTAGCGTCTGGCACGAAGTCGAAAGCAATGGCCGCGTAGGCACAATGAGGGCAGGTTAGACCCAGCGCATTATATGTATAGCAATCGGATGCCAATCTCGTTGGTTGAGTCAACGTGCACGTTACTAACAATTGATTTTTCACGATAGGGCGATGCATCTTTACTGAATATTGGCGGCGCATTTGGTAAAAGTGGAAACCTGTTGTATATAAAATTAAGTTTGTGATTACTCACTAAAGGCAGTATCGAACACGTGCCAGCTTATAACGACATTTCGATAAATTGCCTGAGTGTATCTAAATTACGAGTTGCAATCTAATTTGTGTCAGAAAAATTGACAGGCGACTATTCTATAATGCAACCATCTTGACATACATCACTACTAAGGTAATGGTTAGAGTTCCGCACGCACGTTGACTTTGGAAGTCACTAAGGAGCGAATCCTCCCGATGCTGATAGTTTGTCTGTCAACAAATGTTCAGCTAATTCAGCGTGTTGGGGACCACACTTTCTGGCGAAGAAGGAGAGTATAGATATTAGGTAGCTGTAATTTTTCTAGATCAGTACAGCAGCCTGTTGTATTTAGGTAAGACTACTCTGTCCTATACCATGACTATTACTTAAGCACATTGGTTTACTGAGCTCTTTTTACGTAGCGTTGGTGTGGCAGTTCGTCTAAATCGGAGGCAGCAAAAGAAACCTCGGAAGTTAAATCTTTTTGGTGGTGGTACTTCTGTTGTTCGGTTATCCGTATTGACGGCTCGGCCATCAATACGAATAACCGAACAACAGTACGGTCAACCATTTTTGTTGCGTAAGTATATGTGACAACAAAGAGGCAACCGCTAGCACTATGACGTTTATATATTGCTGCTCTGTTGCTCCTAGGACTGCTGGCTCTGGCAGTGTTTACGAGCATATCTGTTTCTCTCTGTCCGTTCACCTGTATGTCCGTAGCGTCGTTTGCATCATATTCGCATCTATTGATGTTTTCTGTCACTGGCGGGGCGCGGACGACGTCACCGAGAACGACCTATGACGAATGCTTTATACTGCCCGAACCGAAGCCGCAACTCGAGCCATGAGCCGTGAGATGGCGGCGATACGAGCCAGATACGAGCATCAATTGCATCGTTATCCGTGTCGTAATATACGATGCCATGGCTGCTGGCACCTTTTCTACTATATACAGTTGCAGGGGTGCAGCATTTGCATGGCAGTACTTTGCGTTCTTAGCCCCGACGCGGTGAAACTCCTGGACAAGTTCACGGACGCTTTACAGCCCCTCCTTAGCCTCCTGCCCGCGTCCAGCACCTGTCATAATGACCAGGCACGAGACTACCCTGTCCCTCCTCTGTCTCCGGGAATCGCTCAAAACAATTCTATCTATTCTTCAAATAATTCTATGATGCTAGAGGTACAAAACGAGAACTGTGACTAGATTTTTTAGGCCTCGCTACTTGGCGGACTTAATTGTGACTTGTCGTTAGGAGCGGCCGCTGCCGACGTTGTTTAGACATTAGTGGTGGCATTTGCGTGGACATCTTATGCCATGTTGACGTCCGCGACCAATGAAGGCATATTGTCTCCGGGGCAAAATTATTTGCGCGAAGGAATCGATGAATCTTCAATCAAGGCCTATTGCTGCGGCTGGCTTCGCATGTATTCGCGACAATACGGGTAGATCTCAGGGAGAGACTAACGAACATCAGCTAGTGGTTTACGACAATTGGTTCGTAAAGCGGTTTCATTCTGATCCGTTCTTCCTTTTGAGCCTTGCCAAATTTGAAGGTCTAGCATGACTCTACCCACGAGGCCTGTCCCGGGAAGACGGACTGACGGTACGATGATGATTCCTTTCGAGTCATGAATGGGCAACCGGCACACTTCCAACGTATAGCTCTGCCAGTATAAATATTTTGGCGTCGCTTTACTTTTGCTCTCCCTTCCCCGTGGTCTCTCTCTTTCTGTCGAGACTAGCAAATGTAACAGCTGGGCGTCAAGTAAGCGGTTGAGGTCCAGCGTAGCACAGGAATGCATAGTCTCCGCGATTGGATGTAATGCATGTCGGACTCACTCGTACGCAGGTATGGTTAGTAGCTCATTTGTAAAATAAGAGTGTTGGCGAGCTTCTTCGGCAGAGGATCTCAATTGTGATTCAATGAGGCAATGGTAGGGACGGTGGTATTTCCTGGCCTAACCCTAACTGGCGTCTGACGCATAAGTGATTTACAAAAGGTGTCTACAATTTAAACGAGCAGCTTAAATAAATATGTTTGCCAACGGGCTATGTCGATCTACGCAAAAAATATATATCTCTATATTATTATTACTACAAAGGATCGATGACGATAAACGTCCAACAATATTTGTTGTTGATGCTGCTAAGATTATGACTGTCAATTGTAGATTGCATAGGTTGTGCTTTTGTAAAAGGTAACGCGAGGGTTGATTATCCATCGCCTGTATTCGTTATTGATGTTGTTGTTGTTGTTGCTGCTGCTCTTCTTGATAGTGTTTTTATTGCTGTTGTTGGTTTTGTATTGTTGGTGTCTCTGTTATTATTGTTGCTGTTATTGTTGTGGCTGTATCTTGTCTCATCGGTTCATTTTATCAACGACAAGCACAACAACAATCATAGTCAAAACCACCACAACAACAATAATAGCAACAACGCGCACTATCGTGTCGTTGTTGGCCACCGGGCTACCACAGCTAACCTCATCATCATCATCATTATCGCCATCAGCCGTGGTCGCTTCCTTCCCGTAGTAGCAGTGGACACTGTGTACACTTATAAACTGATTGGCAAGGGCCAGCGACAGACACTTCGACGCGACGCGACGCGACGAACAGGCCAACAACCAACTGAATCGAATCGGACAGTTGTTGCCACTCCACGCGAATGCGGGCAGCGCGCCGATCAGCTTGGCGTACAGGGGAAACACATAGACATAGATCGAAGGGGAACGAGAGAGGAGGGAAAGCGAAAAAGTCAATATCGAAGTGGAAGCAGGGGCACGTTGTGGTTTTTGAACGTCACACGCATTTGATCTGGGCAGCACCAGAGAGGCCGCGGCGGCAGGCGGCAACAACCAAAAAGGCTGCCGATGTTGACGTAACAGAAATTCAAATACGACACGTATAAGCATACACACACGTATACATATATATATATATATATATATATATATATATATATATATTGTGGCTGTATAGCTGTACACTACATACATGCATTTACACGTGCGTATACATGTGGGCCGGCATACACTTCTCTCCGAATGGCAGGGAATTTCCAACAGTCAGACACAGCTAAGTTTGCCACAGCGATTTCACGAACGTTTGCAACGTGTCGCAGGTCATCAAAGCTGACAAATGCAGTCAGACAGACGTAGCTTTCAGCTCGACTGAAAGTTTTCAGAAGCCGAATATCCAGAATGCGCTTCAAAAGTATTTTTCTTTGATGTTGAGTTGGTACTGGTGTGATGGTGATGATGATGATGATAATAATAGAAATAATTATGCACGGCAAAACACCTTTTAGCGATAGAAACGTACATCGTTTTAGTTTGGTAGGCCTCACACCATGATGCGAGAGTGCTATGTTTGCTCTGTCGCCTTTTCTGCCCCAAAACATACAGACTCGATTAGCATTTCGTACTTTTGTTGGCTTTCGTGTACAATATGCAGTTTGAATTTACATACTTATATGCATACATACTCACTGTATGTAAGAAAGCGAATATTTACGGAGAAGATACACGTGATATATACATATTTATATATATACTTTTTTTCTTTTTAGAGTTTTCGTTTAAGAAGAACTCTATTACGGTGTTGAGTAAGGGAAAACAAATACAAACAATCATTTATTATTCTAGCTGAGTGTATGTTACATATGAATTTGCCGGAGTGTTGGTGGGTTCCGGCAATGCAATAGATGGTAGGTCGAGCAAGTTGTTCCACAGTGCCGACAGGTACACTGCTGGTTTGCCTCATGGAAACCGACTTTCGTGCACACTGCATGATGGAAACCGTGCATTGCATGACGCAGATGGCTTGATCAGCTGTTGTACAGAGTAGACGTGTGCAACATTTGCTCCCACTATTTTGACTCGTTTACCTTGTTGCAAGTAAGGGAAAACGGATATAGACTAGAGTTTTCCAAACGAAGGAGAAGTATCAGACTTGCAGACGATAGTGTTAGAGATATGACTGGATAACCTCAGACATATGATTTAGAATATATATATTATAAATTAGAGTTAAAACTTGGAGGTGGCGGCTGTAGCTGAACTGCTTTGCCGTGACGACGAACTACAACAGTAGTACAACATTTGTTGATTACGCGTGGACAGCGACAGAAGGCAGATTTGCGGCGAGACTGCGCACCGACGGTAGGTAGTACAATATTAGAGCTACACAATTATATACAGCCTTAGCTCATCTCACTTCTCTTTCCTTGCTCTCAGTGTGCCACTCTATAACGCTCTGATATGTTACGTAAATTTGGAGGAATATTATTACGATTTTGCATCTTGTCGTGTATGGTGTAGGCGCAGAGTCTTTCTGCCGTCGTGTTTGGAGCATACCTAGATACTATGTAGGCACCATTCGTAGGTGACATTCATGCCACCTGCTTGATTTACGACGAGTGTTGCAGATTGCAGTATGGCTACTATCAGGTGTCCGAACCGTCATACGGCGTATACCTTGGTTAACCAGGTGAGAATTAGATTGTTTATGTATTGCTAGCGACGTATCGAATTTCATTCATTCGTTCGTCAGACAAATGTGTTGTTGTTGTTGTTGTTGTTGTTATGGTGGTCTAAGAAGCAACATTAAGCGAACCACGTAAAAGCCCGAAAATCTAGCAGCAACGGAATAACGAAAGTGCCAGCCCTGTTTGGCATATACATCTAAATCTTACCACGTGAGGGCTAATGAGAAATACTGTTAGCATCGTATATTGCTCTATCATAAATCTGTGTGTTAAACTGAAGCTAAAGAAAGCCTTCATGTTGGTGGCAACGTGAGTCGAGATGAAATATTACATCGTAGTCGTATTGGTGGCTGGCAGTCGTAGTCAAGCATGATTGGCACATGCTGTAGGCTTATCTGAACGGATTATCTGTTCAGCGACGTGATATTGACTCACGATTGATTCGTCGCGGAGCATAATAAAAAAAAATGATAACGCACGGTATATATACATATATGTCTACATTATTCATAGGAAATTTTGTTGTTCCCTACTTATAGACACGAAGTTTTTACTGCCTGTACTTTATTCAAAAATAAAGTGCGTAAATGCACAAAACAGTAACTTCTCACACATATTTATAAGTAAGTTATATATATATATATATATATATTGCACGAAATGCAATTTTGAGGATCGCATCTTATGCAGAAGCGAGCTGGTCAGAACGTCGGTGTACAGCAGGCTAGGGTATGAGCAGTATTTTTTTAATAAGTAAAGTCAAAAATGGCAGCAGCACGATGGGTCGATATTCTGACGACAACGATAAGCGAGAACGAAATTTGCAGAAGATATACTATACAACGATTGAGTTCGTCTTTTTTAACGTGTAGAACAAAAGGTTGTTGAGCGCAATATCTGCCGCAGCTGCTGCTGCTGCTCTCGTAGTGGCTGGGATTGCTGTTGTGCTGGGATGTGTATGTGTTTATGTGGAATCTAGCCCGTTCCATTCTCTGGTGGTTGTGGTAGCAGCAGCGGCGGTGGCGGAGTTTCGACGGCCCTTTCTCCTTCTCATTCGCCTGACTCCAGCAGCTCTGGAGTGGTCGAGTCACGTTGTCTGATCGCTGATGGCGTTCAGTAGCACGTCGGCAACGACCGACCGAATGAGGTGTTGCCTTGGCTGTTGTTGTTGTTATTGTTCTGGCTGTTGTTGTTGTTGCCAGTGCCGCCCCTTGTTGTTGTTGTGTTGTTTTGGCTGTTGTTGTTGTTGTTGCTGCTGGTGCTACGCTACACGTTGTTGCCAGTGACGCCGCCCCTGTCGGCGTCGTCTCTTCGTCGCCTCTTCATTTTCTATTCGTCGGCGGCAACAGGTCTGTTGTTGTTGGCCCGTTCATCTCACCAACTTTCTTGTTGTCGATGATGCTGATGGCCACCATGGTGGTGGTGATGACGCTGGCGTAGTTGTTGTTATTATTGTTGTTGTTCTCACTGTTCTTTTCATTATTGTTGTTGTTTTTCGTCGTTGTGGTCGTCGCCCTTGCTGGCATTGTTATCATTATTTCCTATACATTTGTTTCTGTTCACGTTGTTGTTGTTGTTGTTGTTGTTGTTGTTGTTGCTGCTGTTCTTGACGGTATAGTTATTCACATTGTTATTACTGTCACGCCATGTTGTTGTTATTGTTTCGATTGTTACTGTTGTCGTTGCTGTTGCTTTGATTGCTATTGTTGTTGTTGTTGTTGCTGTCATAGTTTTTCACGCGCTCTTGCTACTAGTGCTATTGCTGTTGATGATGATGGTTGTGGCGTTTTACTTGCTACTCTTGTACAACTGAGTCCGGTTCGATGCTGAAACAAGAAACGAGACAAAAAAGAAGTAGTCGCCGCCGCAGCAGCAGCAGCAGCGGCAGTAGCATAAGTGGCAGAACAATCAGACGTACACGCCGTTCTATTTGCACCCGACGATGGTGACTGTGGAAAATAGACAAGCTCATTCCAGCAGCAACACATATAATTATATATATATATATATATATATATATATATATGTATATATATATATATATATATATATATATATATATATATATATATATATATATATATATATATATATATATATATATGTATATATACAGGTAGTTCTACAAGTTTTTAAAATGAGCTTTTCAGAATTTTACGGAACTTTTTATGCTAGTAATTGGTGATTGGCCGTTGCGATTTCGTTTGATCGCTTTTCCCGTGCAACGTATCGGCGTGATTTTGAAAAATTGAGAAAAAAAGAGTTTCGAGTGGTTATCAAGCGTTTTTATTTCAAAAGTTGGAATGCGACCCAAGTGAAAACTGAGTTAGACGAGGTGTACGGTGACTCTGCGCCATGTTTTGCCACTGTTTCCAACTGGATTAATGAGTTAAAAAGAGGTCGCAGGAGCACCGAGGATGAACTACGTTCAGGACGCCCAAAAACGGCAACTGATGAGGAAAACGTGGAAAAAGTGCGGAAAATCGTTGCCGCAGATAAGCGAGTGAACATTAAGGAGATATCGGAGGCCTTGGGGATCAGTTTGGGTAGTGTGCATTTCATCCTGCACGAGAACTTGAAGATGAAAAAACTCAGAGCAAAATGAGTGCCGCATTTGCTCAACCAAGGCCAAACAGACGCGCGTGTTTCCGCTTCACAGCGAATTTGGCCAAGATGTCGAAAAATCCGTCGGATTTTTGGCGCAGATTCGTGACCGTCGATGAAAGCTGGGTCCATCACTACACTTCCGAGACCCAAGAAGCATCTCGCCAATCGTGTGCACCTGGTGAAGGACCTCCGAAGAGGGTGCGGACAACGGCATCGGCCGGAAAGATGATGGCTACGGTTTTTTGGGACCAACGTGGAATAATTCTGGTCGACTACCTTGAGAGCGGTAAAACGATCACGGGAGAATATTATGCAAGACTGTTGAACTGCCTGAAGCAAGAACTCATCGTGAAACGGCCCGCTTTGCAGAAGAAGGTTGTCCTGTTTCACCAGGACAATGCTCCCGCACACAAGTCGCGGCAAGCAACGGCAAAACTTGGCCCAACTGAGGTTCGAACTTATTGAACAACCTTCCTATTCTCCAGAGACCTGGCCCCCTCTGATTATTTCCTCTTCAGACATTTGAAGAATCGTCTCGGTGGAAAGCGTTTTTCCAGCAATGAAGAGGTTACAACTACTGTCAATGCCTATTTTCAGTCTAAAGACGCAGAATTTTACTCAAGAGGTATAAATGCTCTGAAATCTCGGTGGGAAAAGTGTATTGAGCTTCTCGAGGAGTATATCAAATAAGAAAAAATTAAAAACAAGATTTGGAAAATTCTTGGTTTTCATTTTAAAAACTTGTGGAACTACCTGTATGTATATATATATATATATATATATATATATATATATATATATATACATATATATATATATATATATATATGTATGTATATGTATATATATATATATATATATATGTATATATATATATATACATATATATGAGCGTGCGTATGATGCGTGTGAGGGCAACACGCGCGCGCGTGGAGCGATGCATGCTGGCAGACGACTGGGATGGATGCTGATGCCACTTCCAGCCTCACCACTGCCTATCATCGTCATCATACGATGCTGCTACGAACAGCGCCACTCACTCACTGGCTGGGGCTGGCTGGCTCGAATAGGGCGGCAACCACGCGCCCGTGGCAGCGGCAGCGTTACTGCTGCTGTTGTTGCCAACGGTTTCACTAATGGCGCTGCTGGTTAACGAGGTTCCGCCACTAGTGGTTCTTTCTAGATGGCTCTCTCGCTGGAAGACAGCTGGAACAGTGGACAGCCAGACACACAGACAGACAAATGAACCGACCAGAGGGACCGACGCCACTATGAAGGGATCAAGGAGAAGGAAGGACGAGCGGTAGAGGCGGCGATACTGTTCTTGTTATTGTTGTTGTTGCTGATATTGCTGCTATTGTGGTTGTTATTGTTGTGCTCGTTGAGGGGAAGAGTTTGCTCGCTGCCAGCTTCTCTCGTTGTTGTTGTTGTTATTGCTGTTGTTGCTGTTGTTGCTGTTGTTGGCCCTCTGTATGAATAAGATGTAGAACGGAAGGGCAAGGGGGCAAAGGAAGAGGGAAAAGGAGCCGGGGGCAAGGAGAGTTATTGACGCGGGCGGGTGGCGGGCGTTGGCGCGCACGTTCCGCTGCTTATGCTGCTGCTGCAGCCGCCGCAGCCGTCGTCGTCGTCGTCATAGACGGCTTTGCAACGACGCGCCGGCCGACGACCGTGAAGTCGGCCGTCGGGTCTAGTTGTCTCTATCCCTCCTCTATCGCGGTCTCGACGCAACACGTTCTCGCCGGCCGGGTTTCGACTGCTGCGTTCGGTGTGGTGGACGCTTGTACTAGAAGTAGTAATCGTTCTAGTAATAATAGTATTAGTACTAGCAGTAGTAGGAGTTCAGGGCAAGGAGCCCAACCCAAAAGAGTTACTTTTGTAGTTCTAGTAGTAGTAGTAGTAGTAGTAGTAGCAGCATTAGCAGAAATAATGGTACGAAAGGCAGCCATACGAATGATTGAGAAGCCGCCCCCCCCCCTCCGCCTTACCCTCGACCGAGGACGCTGCTGCACCATGATGCGGCGTCTTGCCCTTCTTCATTTTCACCACCGGCACCATGATCTTCATAGTCGTTAGTCATTACGTCCGCGCGTTTGCTGCTGCCGCTCGACAGACTTACGCGTCTAGTACGCTCCGGTTGGTTTCTGCCACTATTGTTGCTGCTCTGCTGCTGTGCTGGGGTTGATGGTGGTCAGGACTCAGGAGGATGATGTCCAATCTGTGCCTCACAAGGATGGACATGATGAGGCAAGCCAATATGAACTTAAGACAGGCCACGCTCGAGAAGTTATTAGATCGTTGTCATCGTCGTCGTCGTTAATGATGCGACGCGATGTCGAAGTTTCTCTACGGTAGCGGCGGGCTCTCTCTTTCCCGCGCTCCCTCCTAATCCGCGGCATCTATTGATCTGCCCCGTGCTGTTGTGTCTCGTCTCATTGTGTTGAGTATAGTCGTCCCAGTACGGATGCGCGCGTCAATTGCCTGTGTCTGTGGTGGTGCTGGCAGTGATGGTCGCCTACGGTGGCAGTGCTATGCCTATCTCGGCGGCTTGACATCTATCTACCAGAGAACCGCCTCCAACAACGCCGGCAGCTGCTGCTGCAGCTGCTGGAGGACGTTCTCTGGTAGTTATTTTCTGCTGGAGAGTCTCCAGCCAGCAACATCAGCGACAGACGCCTGTGAGAAAGTCCAGTTACAGAGCAAAACGTCAGAGCGTCGACGATTCGTTAACTGTCGTAACCTGTAACCTGTGTAAGGAAGTAACAGAGCAAGAAGCAGTTCGACAGTTCGGGCGGCAAAGAGTTATCCTCTGTTTGCTAGTCTCCGTTTGCTAGTCTTACTCCATCTACTCTTCCGTGCTGCTGCTGCTGTTGCTTCTGATTCGGTTGCTAATGCTAGAGAACTCGAATGGTGAATGATGAATCGACTGCACAGCGAGCACGGCTTGAGTAAAGCATCGTATTGTTCTGGTTGGCAAGCCGGCTACATCGGTGGGTGGTACCGGCACACGAAACAACCAGTGCTGCTGCACATATTCATTTGACATTGGGTCACGTTCAAACGTGACGTCCAAGAGGTGAAACGACCATGTCATCGCATTCGACCAGTGTGTGTGAGCGTGTGTTCTTTATTTGTCGACTGGCCAGCTCAGCTCAATGAGAACAGCGGCACGCACTCTATCGCATCGCTGCTCTGTTGTTGCTGTCTGCTGAGGAGAAGTCTGTAAACGATACGATACGGTAGGCTACCGTATACTGTGCGTTTGAGCGTCTCTGACTCTACCAGTGCGATCGTTCTCTACGTGGGACACTTAGGCGAATGAACATTATCTGTGTGTACCTGTTGTTCGTACCAAGTCGTCGTCCCCTTGGAGAGTTGTCGAGCTGAGGTGCTGGTGGTGATCGTGGCCGACACCTAGGTCGAGGACCCTCTGACTTGGCAGTGAGGTTAGCTGGTTGATATTGATGTTAAAGTTTAACCGGCGACCTCGGCTGCCCGGCGGAAACCTCAGAATCATCTTTGGTCGTACGACTCCTCACCCAGCCAGTCACCTTCCGTCAAAGTCGATCGCTGACGCCTCGACGTTGCTTCGCGCCAACAACAAATCTTCATTTCCCAGCAATGTCCGACATTGAGAGAACATTCACGTATCTCTTGTTTTACATTTTAACCTTCTTTTTTTATTCTTAGCTAAAGGCTACGGTACCGCCGGTTCACGTCAAGTTAGCGTGTTAAAAGTTTGAAACGCTACCTCAGCATTGGCAGGTTGTTAATTTTACTACGCCAGTATATTGAGCGGTATTGACATATTACATTGCACACTAACAGATGCAGTCAGGGGCTATTTCCAAACTTTGTCAAGTAGTCAAGCAAGCTTGCTAATATTGTAGTGCTTTAAAGTGTGGCAAGGTGATTACAATGTTTTTTTAAACGTGCTTTTAAATCTATTGAGAGTTTTTATTCAGATGCTTGTTTGAAATAGACATCATATATTAGAATTAGTCTCATGCTTTACTTGTAGATCTGTTGTCGTTGTTGCTTTTGTTGTTGTTTAGATCCTCTAAGTCATATACGAGTAACAGTATATGATTTATATAACTAAAGGTATATATACGTTTAATTTACTATGTTTACAGACGATTTAATAGAGTCATTTAATCTGGTAACGCTAGAAAACGCTGTAACAAGAGATGGAAAACATTTTGACACTTTTAATTCATTCATTCAAAATGTACTTCTGCTAGATGTGTCAATATGTATAATACAGTCTGCATAAGTCACCAAACTGGCGGCGTACGCCGCTCGCGTCTGGGTTCTGAAATCCTACTGCATGGCAATCCAGATGATGTAACCCTGCCACTCTGTAACGGGCCGCAAGGTGACGGCATCTCCACAAAGGCTCCCTCCAAATCTGATTTAATTTGGCGGGGGTGGTGTAAAATGATCGACAGTATCTCGGACATTTTTTGACACTCTCAATGTTTGTCTAAGAAATTGGGTACCATGAACTGTTAATGCATAATTGGAAATTATTAGCTATGGAAAGCATGCCTTATGATCTGGATATATATATATATATATATGCACCAATAGGTATCACGTAAATACAACATACAAGTGTGGTGGTAGTAAATGTGCATGTATATTAACATACTAACACTTGGTGAACTGCAGGTGTTTGCAAGCCTTTCTGTGGTCAAAAAGCGGCATTTTGGCATGTAATCGCGTATGTACGAAGGTATTAGTATATGTGTCAAATACTTATTAGGTTCGCTATTGATACACAAGCGTGCTTCCTATCAATAAGCTTCGGACACTTAAAATCTTGACATAAAAAAAATCTCGTACAATAGCAACCAACACAAACGCCAACCAACACATGGTTGTGGCGTTTGTGTTTGTTGCTATTGTACGATTGAGCCTGGTTGTTGAATGCTGCTATATATGAGTGTTTGTATAGATGTGTGCGCGCGCTGTGATGTGGCTGTAGTCATAACGTTGGTCGAATTCTCCGTCATAGAGGGGAGGAAATAGTTTGGACGCGTATAGGCGTCAATTTAACTTAACGACGACAATGCCCCTTGACAGTTCTATCGGAGTTCGTCACACACAACCGTTTTTTTTACCTACAACGTTTCTACTGTGTATTGGTGATATGACACCTAAGTTCTAAGCACCTAACGCAGTTTCAAGACGAACATATATGCTGCGGAATACGGAATCGTACCAATAGGAAATTACTTTGTACTGGTTAGCCGCTTGAAGTAGTACGAAGCACTTGCCGATCTAGTGCCTCTAGCTGACAACATCGAGCAAACATATGATGCAACGTATGAATAGAGTGTGGGACATTATACGGAGATATGCGTTGGGAGTCTGCCTTCATCAAGTAAATATCAATTTACTGGGTTGGTATACTTTTGTTTTTGGGCTCACTTACTAAAATTGATGAGCTCCAAGTAAGCCACAGCTTTAGTAAAAATCTAGTATCGACACCTCAGGTTTAACGGTAAAGAAATGCCTTAATAGGTTTGCAAGATGAAGTTGATAAATAATTGTTATATTGGCTTGTACTACGGAGTGAAGGGAGTGAAGTTTGCAGTTTTGCCCAGAGAGCATCTTCAACGCAAACGTGCTAAGAATTTATACCATACTCCATGCACCGGCTCGATGTACTTCTCACACTGGCGCTCATTGAGCGATAAGTAGTACACGGGTCTTATAATGCAAGAGACCAGTGCAGACATATGTAAAAAGTGATTTTCTGAGCGGCAAAACAAGAAAAAATAGTGTTGATACATTTATATATGTATATATGTATATATATATATATATATATATATATATATATAAAGAGAGAGAGAGAAAATAATGATAAACATTTGAAGATATATGTGTACTCCTCGTAGTCGAATGGTTAATAATGCCTCAATGTAATTACATCTAGATATGGTGCTATCAAATTGAAACGACATTAGATCTATTCGCTTATATGTTAAGACATTGTGAAATTATTTTCGTTCGTGCCATTATAAAACAAATATTTTGTCAGCCTTCTTAGGGCATTGCTTCTAGCCCGATAGCCTTCTATGCCGCATTAACTTTATTCACTGCTTTTGTTTTGAATAATAGAGCCTGCGTCTAGACAGTCTAAGTCGTCAGTTGATAACGATTGGGCAAAGTCAACAGACAAAGTCGCCCCACTAGCAGACGTCTGGTTCATGGTGCTCGTATGTGCTCGTATTAGCGGCGAGTCTATCGTTCATTTTTTTCTCCGATAACTTATCTGTTTCTGGTGCACTGACCGGTGCACAACTTGTAACAATATTGCTTAGTATTACATATTTGTACACATAATATCAGTGTATTTACCAGCAAACCATGAATCATTCACTATTCGTGACAGACAATATTTTTTTTATCAATACACTACTGATCTTTGTTGTAACTTGTTTTAAGTCTTCAGAGTAAGCTGTTGATTACTTTGGTAACTTGCATCAACAAATTATCCCTTACTCGTACAGCATTTGTTTCCAGTTCTATTACGAATACCACTCGAAAAAACATTAAAGGCAAACGTGTAGTGGAGTAGTTGTTGTTTGATAACACCTCAATTTAATAGCACGTGAATGAGGAAAGGACGCCACGTGATTAATTAATGAACACACTCATCGATTAACGCTATTCGTAACAACATTCACGAATTAGAACTACGATTTTTTCCGCCAGCACAAGCTGGTCTAGAGAGTTTCCTACTGTCAAGATCGTGGCGACAACTAGGGGCGAGACAGAAGTTACAGCATCTACTACACGAAGTCGTATTATCATAACAGATTATTATTATTATTGTTATTATTATCATTATTATTATTATTCGTGCAACGTGTGTGTGTCATCGTTACTCGTTTTCGTAGAGCTTTATCGTACAGATCTAATGGCTCTTCGCCAGCTCATCATGATATCCAGTACGGCCCAATATTTGTTGCTATTTCATAGACACCATTAAGGATTCACGGCCACAATTCTGAACGACTGTATGTATGTATGAAAGAGACAAGCCAGGTAAAAGCATGGCTAGCATTTCATTTGTATACGCTTTATTCTCTACTTGTTCTTTCGCTACGCATCTTTGCTCGTCGGAAGAACACAATGACGTTTCAAGGTTATCAAAGCTATGCTGCGAACTGTCGATCATATCGCTTGTTGGACATATATTGGACAGCTGCTTGTTGGTCAGCGGGATAGCGCGAGAAGCGATAAACGGACGAAGCGGAACTCTAATTGTTGGCAATATCACCAGATCCATGGCTAATGGTCATGGGTGATTCATTATTAGTTGCAGTGAGTGCGCAGTGGCACTGTTCAGCCTTTATTTGCCTTAAAACGTATTACTATGGCACTTTATTTTGGCATGTTACATAAGATGTGCGTTGTATATTTTTTCTAGTTTTTTTGTCTCTGCTCGCTTGATCGGTGTATAATGTGTGACAATATTGGCCAATACCACACTGCTCGAATGCCAGTGTGTTTTTCGAGAGAACCATGAGCCGTTTACTCGTCGTTTTAGAGGATGTCCATTTATCAGCACATGTATTCGGGATTGGAGCGCGCTTAGAAGAAACTCCGACACATAATGGCATACAATTCTACTGGTATAAAAACTTGGGTTTAAAGTCAAGCGGATTTATTCGAAAATCGTACGATTCACACGGCGTGTCGAGTGTTCCGGGTACGGTACTAAGAGTCTTCTAGAACAACATCTAAAGCAGGGAACCGGGTACCATTTGGCTCTCCTTATGGCCTATGGTGCACTGGAGAGCATAGGTTAACATGCGACATTACATTTGCAACAGTCGTCGCGGGTATATATATACTCATATATATATATATATATGGAGTATTTTAATATAATTTAGATAAACATATTTGTATCATATGGATAGTTATCATTGGTTATTCTACAATAATGTCGGATATGTGTTGCGGGATCACCTGGGTAGCTGTCAAGCCGTTGTTCAGGCGATGTTGAATCGTTTATTGCTGTGAATGTTCCATACATAACGTGACCGTCTGGTTTTAGTGTGACCGTTGTCGACGACTTGATCGTTATTGAACCTACCTCCCACACTTAGCCACCTACATCCACATATACACTCGCACCCTTATATATATATATATATATATATATATATATATCTACAGCCACACCACTCTTCCTCAAGGACGAATTACTAGAGGTCGCAGGACACAGAGAGAGAAACGACAGGTGGACGATGACGACGACGATTAACTCCACCATTGTCGTTCCGGCAGCATTTTTACTACCTGTCCCAATCGTATAGTTGCCATTTTATGGCCGACTCTTGTCCTGTTTGACATGACCAACGAGCAATTCCTTTCGCGGTTTCGGCTCGATGACGACAAATAATATTGGCCAAAACAAGCAACAGTCGAGATATATATATATATATATAATCCGTATGAAATTCAGGAGTATGGTCAAATTCGGTAAGAAAATAATATCTGCGGAAGTGTTTCGTATGCGGAATGAAATTTTCTAACCTGTGATTATAGGTAGGCTGTCCGACATAAGTTTTACAAACGCATTACTCAATTGAAAAACCTAGCATACCGCATTCGCGAAAAAATCTACATTGGCTAAATTATACCTGACATTAGCGAGAGCAGGAACGATTGTGACATTAAGGGTTCGTAAAATTGTACTATTGTATATAGAGTTCCTGCTCTAGCTAAGACCAATTATATTTAAGACGATGTAGAATTTTCTCCGGAATGCGCAGGTATGCTTGCTTTTCAATCGAGCCTGTACTGACCGTAACTTGTAACACCCATCCCATGAACATTGTACACTGGTAAAATTAATATATTGGTGTGGTACCTGTATCTCACTAGATATCAGGGGGGCGGCACTGGTACCTGTATTACTTGTACTATCCGCCCGGTAGCTTAGTCTACCTACCATATAATATATTAATTCGTGCTACTACATACACGCCTACACGGCAACCATACACTGTGTTGACACATTGACCACCAACGACTGCGGGGAACGACGACGCTCTTAGAAGATCATAACATCGATTTTAAACAACACAACAAGAAGCCACCTGCCTCAGCAGGGAAGCTAGCGCCGCCTCGCCATGGATCGTCTTTCACATCAATTGCTCTCACAATCGGTCATTGTATACACTTACGTCACATAGCCTACCTAAAATTACAGCTTATAACGCTTTTTATCTCACCCCTATACGAAACATTTGCGCTCCCGCTCTCCATTGGCAAAAATGATTTTCTCACCAAGCTTGATCATACCCCAAAGTCTTAGACGAGATTATCCGGACACCCGAGGATGTATGTTGTGTAAACAATTATCCCCCAGTGGACGTGATGACAAACCAAATTAGCCCTTGGTCCAGACTTGGTGTCGACCATTTGAACAAGGTGCTTAACATCGCTGTGGTGTTACTGCGTTGTGTATCTAATGACAACCTTTGCCGGAAAAATGGCTATTCTGAGACATTTGTATATTAATTGATTTATTATTCGCTTGACATGTATACCTAAATACACATGTCACACTTTTATACCAGGGGCGCTTAGAGCGGCAGCATATATATTATTTACGTATCCGCACAGTTAATGTATCCTTCAATACCTACTGAGTGTTTGCCTTCCGTTGGGACAACCTCTTCTTTGTAATGCTGACCTGTTTCTAACATTTAATCCTAAAGCTAGGGCCTCCGACAGGTCTATCTCTCCCCCAAGGCTGAGCATTCTTTTACAGTATGTTTGATTGACTCATTCCCTAACCCACGATCTCGACAATTTGTACATTCCGCCTCCCTATATTTAGCTTTTTGTATCCTTGTATCCAACATCCCTGCTCTGGCCTGGCCCCGCCCATTTTTTTTCTACAAACACCCCTAATTTTGCATTAAAACCCACTTTTCTGCACAAAGACCCCTAATTACGCATTAAAATCCACTTGTTGTCTATAAACACCCCTAATTACGCATTAAAACTCACTTCTTCCCCACTAACACCCTTAATTACATCTGCCACTCGCTCTTAAATTATCGTATACACACTCTACCCCGCTCTTTTCTATTTTTTCCTTTTCATATATAACTGCCAGACTCGATCTGGAACTCATCGCCAATTTCTATTTGCTTGTATATGACTTCTTTACCTTTCATTTCGCGATTTTCTCCGATACCATTGCTCTTGCCCCTTGCTGTTTACTCAATGCGAACTCCCTACTCTGCGATTTCACTTCGTTTAATCCTTTAATATATATATATATATATATATATATATATATATATATATATATATATATATGTATTCACCACCTCATATGCCAGAAAGACGCTTATCATGAACCCTGTGACACATGTGTTTGTAAATATGGTTATGGTCTATGTGCAAGACATCATGGCAGTGAGTGCAATGCAGTCTCCTCGCTAACATGGCTGGCACTAAGAGATTTAAAATTTTAATATTATTACAAGGCTGTAGTGATATTGGTGTGGGAATAAATCATATATATACCTAAAGTGGATTATTACCTGGAAAAGGCCAGACGGAGAATACTAATACGTCACACGTGGTTGGTGTACAACCAACATAAGGCTATACTGTCGACAAGGGGTAAAACAATGGGCGGTTTGATTGCAAACGGACCCGCCGCGGGAACAAAATAGCATACCAGCGAGTTAGCATGAGTCATGAGTGCCACTATAAAAAACGACAACACACAACGTCAACTAGCGTTTCAGGCAATGAAGGCGTTGCCAACGGTCTCGTTCGCGCCTGCGTGGTTTTCCCTGGCCGTTGGCTACGGCTTCAACGGGGAATAGGACGGGGCATTGGGAATGAACCGGCTCCTGCTGTTGCTTCGGCTTATTATTATTATTATGGTCGCCGTCGTCATAAGTCCGCCGCGTCCACCATTAGCTATTTCCAGATCCACGCAGTTTAGGATTATTCACCACCTTATATGCCACCTATATTGTTCCATTTCGACGACTATGACAATACGAGCATATCCTCACATACAAACAAATGAGGAAGCAATTCAGATGAGGATAAAGCCAACTAGGAGAGCACCTTTGTGCGCAATCAACAAATTCTTTGACTGCGCTACCAGTGCTTGTAGGCAATGTTTTGTGCTTTAAGAGCACCCCTTCTTCATTAGTGCTTCACTTAACGCTACTAGCAAACCCATAGCGAAACAGTCAATTGAGTCTATTGTTAACCCGCTTCCCCCCTGATCCACTCCTTTTCTCCAAATCGGAACTGGAGGCAACTAATTTCAACTTAAGATGATCACTATTGTCGCTAGCAGTGACACACTAAGCAAGTGTGTCACGGCTAGCGCGAAGCCCGGATGAGGTCGTCACGGATCTGCGTAGAGAGTGGTCGGCTCGCCAGATATGGGCTGTGGGCGTTTTACCAACGTGAGAACCGATTCGTTTGCTCTCTGAGGCCGACAGCGGCATGATCGGTCTTCCGTCTGGCATTTTTTTTCGGGTGACCTGGCTATCAGCGGTGGTTTCTTACGTCGATCTCGTTATCAGGTAGGCGTATTAGGCGTAGCTCGTTAGGCCGTCGCCCTTTCTACGAGAGACAAAAGCACGGACATGGACGGATTCGTCCCTTACCTGCCAGACCAGACACGTGTCAGACAACCAGACACGAATCGGGCTACGTTGGGAGACTGGCGCCAATTCGGGTGTCAGAATGAACAAACCCGTAGTTTGGATATTATTCTGGAATTATGTATTTACCATATGATTGATAGAAACTTGGTAGATTACACTTGGGCACATGTACGCACATTCCTTCTCTCACGGTCGTCGTCGCCGAGGCGGTGTTAAGTTCCGGGCGGTTCAGTAGATTCAAAATGCTTTTTGTATATTCGTTCCACAATGCAAGTTCAAGCACAATCATCTATATTGAAGCAGTATCCGCAACATATTAAGCAAGAATATCTGATGGTTAGTACCCAATGCAAAATTATCTTGCAACGCAGTGAGCGATTCCATTATGCAGCAGCCTTCTGTCGGTCTGTTTTGAAAGGCGGGTCCGTCAGAGTGTAGTTGGTAGCCGTGGAGAAGTTCATGTTGCGTGTGTTGGATATGTAGAGTCGTAGATATTGCAGCCTCTAATAGTCTTGTGTGGTGCATATTTAGTGCGCAAATACGCGCATGCGTACATTTCATAGAGGCAGTAATATCAATAGTAGGGGACGGAGCATAATCACCTCCTACAAAAAAAAGTAATGTCAAGCTGCTATGCCGAGACGAGCAATATTATGCGATAAAGACTTCTACATTTTGGACAGCCTGACAAAGCTACATACATAGGCTGTCGTTGGGTTTGCATTATATTCAGATCGTGATAATTGAAATAAACCAACGTCAGAATCGTGTAAGTCTCTAACGGCAAAGCTTATGGTGGAATCTATGAACCCGTGTATAGGTGCCGTAGGTATCTATATATGTGTCTTCATACATACCTATATGGAATGTACATATACGTGTAGGGCCCATCGGAATTTATATATATATATATATATATATATATATATACAAACATACTTATATATGCATAGTCTTCTAGTTGTCGGGTCGCTTCGAAACGATTTGCGCATACCCACCTAGGCCAAAAACCTGAAAAAAATTAAATTGGATTTTACAGTGATTTCTTCCGTTTGTCATTCGTTTTCGCACAATCTATGTTTCCACTACAATTTATTATTTTCGCGCTTGGTGGGCGGACGTTCATGCCCACATGGCTGCAATTTGTCAATATTGAGGCTGTCTGCGTGTATCAGTATTTCTTAGCTCTGTGCGTGTGTATCATCCACAGTGACAAATTAACAACAAAAAAGCAACAGCCGCAGAGCAACAACAACTACATAAGCCAGGAGCTAGTTAATCTCGTACAATAATAGCAGTAATAGTAGTACAGCCCGCGATTAACTTGGAACCATTTTGCAGAGGCCAAGCAGGCGCGTGTCGTGCAACTAGATAAATGTTCGTCTCATCAGCGAGCTCTACCACAAGCATGTCCACCATTATGTGATTGATGAATGATGTAACAGAGGCAGCAAACAAACGAAAAACACATACGTAAACAACCAACACGACTGAACAGAGCCTACTCATAGCCTATAATCATATTGATGAAGTAGATCACGCTGTTTTGAATTGAAGTTTGATTGAGTGTCCTCACTTCACTTTTCGCTCTCTCTTTCGCTACCTGACACACACACACCCTCACACATATGCACTATCGATCTATTCAAGATCGATCTACTACTCTTCTTAGCAATCGATGTTGTTATTGTTGTTGTTCTCTCCTCTTATGTTGCATATTACGTTGTTATTATAATTATTATATTGCCTGCATAACAACAGCGTACCCGTATGAGTTGCTTCGAGCTTAGCCAACTAGATTTGATGGAGTGCGTAGCCAGAATATGTTGCTGATTTCGTCGTTAATCGTTGTGGTTGTTTTTGTTGCTGTGTGTTTATTTGTTGTAATGGAGTGGGCATCTGTCCCCTGTCCACCTTGCAAAAGTGGCTTTAATGCTACAGCTTGTTCAAAAATAATTGCTATATGCATTGTTTTGCTGGTAAATCGTCTGAGTATGCGCCTGGTTTGTTCATCTCGTTATTGTTTTTGTCGTTGTGGTGCTTGTTGATTATAGTCACTGGCGAAACCGCATCATTCGACGAAGCTCATCCCACTTCCAATTGTCTGTCGAAGTGACTTTATGTAAGAACGTTTTTACACCTGGCCCTATTTGTGACTCTCTTCGAAACAGAGCTGAGTCCGTCGTTATCCTTTATGCTAATTTTCGCGTGCTCACCGGAATTTATTTTAAGCTTTATTCAGCAGAGGAACGCAATGCTCAGCCCGATTTAACAATCAAAGAAGCGCTTGATGATGCCTTTCACAGGGTTATTTGGGTGGCATCTTTTAGGCCCACGATGTGAACTTTTTCCAAGTAACTGATTTGCTTTTTCGTGGCGCAACTTGCTTTGCGCGACAGGTGAGCAGCAGTTGGGACCTAAAATCTGTGCACAATATAGTCTCATCTCAGACAACCTATTTTTTTCTTTAAGCGGTGGAAGAGTCATTCCACTGTTTTCTTTCGAACTTTGTTGCTAACTAGACCATGTAGACTTTGGCACCTCACGTTGTTGGCAATATTTTTTCTTAAACGAGGGCCAGCGAAATATTTGGCATCTTATAGCACACAGTGTTTATTAAGGTTAATTCTTTTAACCAAAAATACTTAAATTGATGCCCTTGTCAGGTGATAAGGGCTCACGTTTTTGATCCAAAGCAGCTTCCCGGTAGAGACTGTTTTATTCGATGTGCAGACCCTATATCTCGGCGGCGCAATGCAGCGTTTAGCTCGTATGACTTTGGAAACCTAGAGAAGATGTGTTGAGCATTTGGGAGCAATTTCTGCAATCTTTCTCCTGCATCAATAATCAACTTTACGGTGTTTCCCAATGGGTTGCTTCTTTGGGATCAAGACGAGGTGTAGGAACACCCATTATCCGTTGGAAACTGTTTTATTAATCAAATAATTTGACAATTGGATTATAGTGTGCCATACCAGTGTGTATAACGCCGACTCCACTGTAGCCAGGCTGTGCTGTGATTTTTTGGTACAGCGTTTTTGTCGAAAAAAGTATTTGAACTAGTGTCTAAACCGTTAATAGAAAGGCAACGTTTTCTTAAAAAGCTTTTCCTACGGCATCTCTGAACTTTAGTCCGCCGGTATAGCAGCAAAACTTAGGTGATTGTTCATTTTAGTCAAAGTGTCGGCCCTATTATTCGAATGAGTTTACTGTGACTTCTGGGTAAACATGTGCTACGTAAGCCGTTAACATGAACTTAACCTCCACAATAATCCTCCTGGATTCACAGCAAGTTTTCTAAATGGACCGCTAGGGTCTCTAGATGTGCTGTTTACAGCAAACACGACAATTGATCATATGCTGGCTAAATGAGCAGCTACATTCACTACAAGAAGACGACGCAACTCAACCGGTAATAAGACTATATATATATATATATATATATATATATATATATATATATATATATATATATATATATATATATATATATATATATATATATATATATATATATATATATATATATATATATATATATATATATATATATACGATATCACGTACATATGCAATATTGATGTTACGCCGCTGTTTGTATTGGGACCCAATCTACACAAATAGCACTGTATACATATAGTACGTAAACAAGGATTATTTTTGTTTAAAAAGCTTTATTCCTGGACCAATGAAAACCGCTTTGTGGCAGTGGCTCAGTTTTATATAAATGCGTGCGCGTGCTTATGTGGTCTGGCTCTGTCTTAGGTGCGTTTCTGCTTGGAGCTCTACTGTATTCGTGGCAGTTCCCTCACTTTAACGCCCTCTCGTGGAATCTCCGGCCGGACTATTCACGGGCCGGCTACCGGATGATGTCAGTCACCGATCCTGATCTTTGCCGTAGAGTCGCTCTCCGACACTCAATTGCCCTTACAGGTAATGCACGAATAGGGTACACATACTGACTATTTATGTAATACACTCTGTATCCATTTCACCAGGCACCAGGCACGGACATGCACGTTTGAGTTGGTGGCAACCAAACGCTGCCACAAATGCGGCGAACTGGGTCACGATCTCAAATGGATGCACAAAGGACCCCTCGTGCTATAACTGTGGAGTTGCCGGACACGCTGCCAACTCCTCCGCATGCCCAAACTACCGGTCTAAAATAACAGAGGCCAGGCGCGAACGAGGCGGCGCGGGTTTAGTCTCCGCGCCTCGGGTTACCGTCGCAGCTCTCCGAGACCCGACTGCCCACCCGAAATCCCCACCGAACAACGCCCAAGATGATCCAGATCACACAGTAAACGCGCCTGCTGAAGATGACGAGGGTTTTAGACAACCCTCGCGAAAGAGGACTATACGGTCACCGCCAGTGGACCAACGGGCTGCTAAGTCTCAAAATTCCAATGACGCAACTTAAAGTAATTCAAGTAAACTGCAATAGAAGTCGATCATCCCACCTAATGCTAGATGAGATTGCGACGAGAAGAGGAGCGGCTATCTCTCTTATAAGTGAAGCCAAATGTTAAACTGGCCGAAAGAAACCTATCAACATGGGTGGTAGACGACCGTAGAAACACGTGTATAATTCAAAACACGTTAAACTGCTACCGAGAAACGGGCAGAGGTGCGGCTTCATCTTTCTCGTGGATTGACATAGACGGGATTGGCCGCTTTTACTCATGTTATAGCAGCCCTAACGGAACGCTCGAGGACTTCGTAGGAATGCTACAAGACATGGAGTGGTCAGCTAAGAGCTGCTCACTGCCACCGGTAGTTTTTTCTGGAGATTTTAATGCTGCTTCAACTACTAGGGGGTCTACCAACACTAACAGAGAGGTACAGTGCTGCTAGAATGGCTTGCGGCAGGGGTCATGGTTGTCCTGAACAAGAGCTCGAATCCTACCTTCCACTGCCGGGGAATCGAATCGCACATAGACCTGACAATCTGCAAACGCGAGCATGCTTTTAAAATTTTAAACTGGACCGTACTGCTTGACGAAGAAAATCTTAGCGACCACTACTGTATAGAATATGACGTCAGTAAAACAACCACTTTAACACCCTCTCCGTTTTTAACAAGGACACCGAAGTGGAAGCCGCAAGATAACAAAACGCTCCGGGCCAAGCTGACAAATCTCTTAGACTCAAGAGGGAAACCCCAGTACGCCCAGGACTTGCAAAAAATTCTGCAAGAGGTCTGTAGCGAGCCGTTCAAAGACCGCGGACACTCTATGCGCTACCGGTTTGTCTTACCAAAATACTGGTGGAACGAGGAAATTGCGTTGGCCCGTAGACGCTGCATCTGGGCCAGAAGAAAAGCCACCAGGGCAAGGCGCAGCAACATAGATGAGGCTTGTGTCGTACACCTTTATTGTGATTTTAAGCGCCTCAGGGCTTGTCTACGCAAAGCTATAGCGGAGAGCAAATATCGCTGCTGGAGGGAGTTCCTATCAGAGCTAGAGGAGGGCCCATGGGGCCGGCCCTACAAGCTGATACGTGGCGTACCAGGAATCAGAAAAAAGGCAAATCTTTCCCCTGATGAACGTGTCCGAGTAATTAACAAGCTTTTCCCTCAACATCCTCCATTCGACCGGTTATTGTATGAGGTAGTAACGGCCGAGTATTACATCCCAGAGGTAACTCCGGCAGAGGTACTCGCTGCGGGGGAAAGATTGAAGGCCGGTAAGGCACCAGGCCCAGATGGCATTCCGGTCTCGGCCACGAAAGTACTCTTTAAAGAATTTCCTGACGTAGTGGCCACTGTAGCCACCCAAATACTCCGCAGCGGCTCCTTCCCCATGGCCTGGAAGAAAGCGGATCTGGTACTCATCCCGAAAGGGATTGACTCCTATAGGCCAATCTGCCTGGTTAACACGCTAGCCAAAGGCATAGAATCAATATTAGAGTCCCGCGTGCGGTGCTTTGCAGAAGAGCACGGCCTCCTCTCGCCAACACAATACGGATTCCGGAAGGGCCGATCAGTCCTATCAGCGATAGAGCAGGTGGTTACTAAGGCGGAAGCCCTGCGCCAGTCCCCGCCTCGTACTAGAGGCTTGCTACTGGTTGTTTTGCTGGACGTTAAAAACGCATTCAACAGCCTGCCCTGGAAGGTAATCTTGGACACACTACTCAAGAAGGGAGTCCCGCCCTACCTGCGCCGAGCAATCTCGTCCTACTTGAGCGAGAGGCGCATAGTCAGTGAGGGTTTCGAGTTCAACATGACGGCCGGGGTTCCCCAGGGCTCGATCCTAGGACCCTTTCTATGGAACCTGGCGTACGATGACGTCTTACGTTTAGACGACCTTCCAGAAGGCACTGAACTGCTGGCATATGCGGACGACCTCGCAGTTGTGGTCCAGGCCCGCTCACCCCAGCAACTAGAACTGAGAGCCAATGACGCCCTGGCTGAGATCGCTGGCTGGATGAAGGGGGTTGGCCTGACACTGGCGCCGAATAAAAGCGAGGGCATCCTCTTAATCGGGCCAAGGAAGTGCACCTCCTTGAAACTAATCCTAGATGACCAGGAGATCAAGATTGTCAACACCGCCCGCTATCTTGGAATGCACCTAGACAGGGGACTACGGGGCACACCTCACATACGTCTTGTAGCAGAAAAGGCTACTAAGGTCTCACACAAGATAGCTCGGCTGATGCCAAACAACTATGGCCCACGGGAGTCAAGAAGACGCCTTATTATGTCGGTAGCTGAGTCCATAGTTTTATTTGCAGCTCCGGTGTGGCCGTCAACCACACTGTCTACAGCCAACAATAGGGCAACGCTACGCAAAGCCCAAAGAGTGGCTGCTCTGCGTATCACGATGGCCTATAGAACAGTCAGCACAGCGGCCGTTCTTGTTCTGGCTAGCACAGTCCCCTGGGACCTGAAAGCAAATGAACGACGCCGCTTATTGAAAGACCCGAAAAAGGAAAAGGCGGAGGAAAGGAATATCACACTTGACATTTGGCAGGTCGAATGGGATTCCATTCAGGACGGAGCGCCCGGGTACCGGGTAAGGACTCTGATCCCGGATATCAGGGCCTGGATGTACCGGCCAGGTAGCGAGTTGACGTTCTACATCACTCAGGTCGTTACAGGACACGGTGATTTTCCAGTCATACTTGTTCAGAATTGGGAAAACCACATCTCCTTTCTGCAAGTACTGCCAAAGCGAATCAGAGGATACGTCTGAACATACAATTTTGTGGTACCCGGAATGGGCCGCTCAGTGTGCGGGTCTACCTAGGGCCGAAGACGGCACCCTTAGAACGATCATACAGCTTATGATTAAGTCACGCGACGACTGGACTAGCATTGCAAGCATTATGGAAAACATCATGCGCGCCAAGGAGAACAAAAACCGTTACTGCACGACATCAACCCGCGGGGCATCCCGGGATAGCTAAATGCTTAAACTACTCTCCCCCTTCGATCGTTTGAAGTTATGCTTATGCAGTTCCCGATCGATTGGGGGATTAGGACATGACTGGTTTTTAGTGGGTTGGAGCCCCACACTACCGGCCCACACTTGCAGACGAGTTTCCTGCGGTGGTGTCCGCGTGTGCGTCCGCATTTCCCAGTTAGTCCTATAAAAAAAAAACTCTGTATCCATTTGTGGCGAATAAATAAGTTCAAGATGCCAACGCACGAACGAACGAATCTCTTGCCGGTGATTTGTTAGAGTGATGAGCTCTAAAATCGAGTCCGAAAAAAGATAAACTTCGATTCTAATATAGAATAACTAAATCCATGCTGACTTGAGGAATCGATTTAGTTCTGATCTCTCTGTCTGCTCTGTCTTCCATGTTCTGGTGACGTGTATTGTCACAAATAAATAAGGCAGTGGCGTTGCCAGCACTTCGAAGCTCATTAACCCGACGTACTTTGAATTGGCCATCTCTTTTAAACGAAACTTTTTGTAGACAGTAGATAGACGCTCTGAACTATCACATATAGTAGTTTCGTCAAACTTAAATCATTTTCGGAAATACACCCCGAAGTTTTGGAAATACATTAGTTTTTGTGAGCTGGTAAAGCATATTTAATTAGGTTTTCCATTCCCAAGTGGAATTAATGGTCACAGAAACTTTAGATAACCCATCTATAAGTAAGTTTGGCTATGGATAGTTAACTCACAATGAAATGCGTGATTGAACATTTAAAGAACTACATGATAGATTCTAATTATATATATATATATATATATATATCATGCAGTTGTGTAACGTGTTCATATTTCAAAAGCACTAGACTGATCTAAATCATATATATATATATATATATATATGATTTAGATCAGTCTAGTGCTTTTGAATTATGAACACGTTACACAACTGCATGAGAGAAAATGAAGTACATAATACGGAGAGTTATATATATATATATATATTGCATATTCCAAACGAATTTTAATATTATATGTTGCATCCACGTACTATTGCGAACTAGTGCTAGTAACTCACTCACAACGTTTGGCACCTTTCATTTCCGATTCTGTTGCAGCCCTATGCTTGGCGTCTCCACTCACCGAAGTGGTGACGTGGACATTCGCCGCTGACACGCTTCCGCTCAACCTCTACCTCGTGTGGTGTTCATACAAGTTCTACGAGAAGGCCGACAGCCAGAGTTCGCGCAAGTTGTTCCGCCTAAGCCTAATACACCTGCCGGCCATCATTCTGCTGATGATCATTAGCAAAAAGCACAAAGCGCCGACTGCCGAAAGCCGTGACAGCATCCAGACAACGTTGCAGCCATCGTTGTTACCGCCGTCGCCAACATGGCCTGCTGGGACCGTATCGTGAAAACTAACTACTGCATATACTATACGCATCCATCCATCTGTCCGTGGCGGCATCGCCCGATGAAGCCAACCTCGCCCGACGAAGCAAAGACGTAGATAGAATACTAGTGTTGATGGAACGCCGACCGTTTCGTTAGTTGAGTTTTGAATTTTTAGGCTCAATTTGCCTGAATTTGGTCGGCGACCACCGTGTCACGAAACAGCAAGCAGGCGACAATAGCAACCCCGACAACAACATTAGCAACAACAACAACCGTAGCAATAACAACCGTAACAACCAATACCACAACAAGACCATACGAACGTTTTTACATCAAGAGCGCAGGCTTGGTTCAAGTGTGGATGTGGTAAGCTTATTCGTTGTATGTTGTCGACGGCGCCTCTAAGCAGCCTCTGCATCTCTGTCTAGATGAGAAAAGAGTTTTACTCTGATAAGCCCGCTCTCACATCGCTTGCTTCTGGTTGCCAGTTTGGAAGCTCATTTGGGTCGGGTCCGAAGTGACGCGGTGGCAGCATACGAATTTGGTGGGCGGCGTCGTTTGCCTGCCCATGTCGTTGTTGTGAAGTGATATTACTGGTCGCGCTTGTGGCTGGCGGCATGTTAGAAACAAATTCACAGTGTGATACAGTGTGCACAGCTTCTCCAGCATCGCAGATCGCACAGCATCTTAAGTATCGGCTGTCAAGGGATACCTGCATCTTATTTCTAACATTGAAAAATCTATGTCGTGTATAGTTACACTGTCTGGGCACACAGCGTATGACTGCTTTAGACGCTTCTTGTGTTTGCGTGTGCAAAAGACGGCCACATAGTAGAACACGCGGATAGTACACATTCATAATTCGACCACGTCACCTCATGGAGCATAGAAAATAATATGCGTATTTTTATTATATTGCCATTTAGCAAACTGAATGTATTGAGCCTTTCGTTACAACTCATCAGGACTGGTTAATTATTAACTTAAACGCTCTCTCTGTATTCGCTCAGGCAGTACATACGCTATCATTTTCAGGCGAGATAACAAGAAAATTACAAACATGGTTTAAATGACGCCAATGTGTAGATGCGGCATACAAAGCCACTCGGCGATCGAAAGATGCCACTATTCCGTTGAGAGGCCAGCCAGCAACATACATCCCGGTCTGGCCGTCGACGGTGTTTACTTTTTAGGTTGTTCTAGGGAATAAAACGAATATATACCTTGATACGGAATGCGTCTTCTCTTCAGGATGATGAGGAGGAGAAGATTTTACTAATTAACTTACAGAAATCGTGCTCTGAATGCACGACTATTTCACTGTCTTCCTTTGCCGGCGCTGGTTAGAGGATGGCGGCAGTGCATGCACAGTAAACACTTAATTTTGCCAATCTATCTTCTTTGCAGGTAATTTCTTTATCGAAACTCATAGTTATCTTTGTCTGCTCATTTCCCTGAGATCAACGTAGGATCATGCGCCATTAATTCTCCAGAACTATTCTTACCGTGTTTCTTAAAAAAATTAGGCGTAGCTGGTCAAATACTACAGCAAAAAGGACTAGAAATATATACACATATAGGTAAAAATGGAATGCATCGGTTATGGGTTATGGTTATTTATACTGATATTTAAATCACTCGTTATCCTCAGAGAAAAACATGGCTCAGCGAATATGCTCAACTTTTTCTCCCAGCGCTGCAGGAGTCTTTTGTTTTGGTTAAAGAGTTCGTTCCTATTACGTCTGTCCTCTCAAAGATTACCCTAACCGATGCCCGTCCATCGACCTAATCTTGAAGAATTTACGTATGCCTAACTCCCAACCGCATTTTGAGCTGTCTTGGCTTAATTTACTATGGACCCCGATCTTTTTTACTATGGACCCCGACCCATTTACTATGGATCCCGATATAAAGACTCGTGAAGTCGTAAGATAAATATTTTCAGCCAGGAACTTAAGCTTGGCTGACTATGTATATATTCAGCTAGTACGAATCTAATACTAATTTACGCTTACAATAACATCAATTTGAAATAATAATCGTATTAGACATAATAAAGCGGAAAATGTAAATGATAATAAGATATATTATATTATATTAATAAAAGAGACATAGTTAAAATATATATAGTAATTCTAATCATAACGCAAGGCAAGTATAGTTATACAGTTTTACTATTGTTTCCATAACGTAACGTTCATGAACACTGTATGCAGGTTCTTATGGAACCACGCTAAGCCTTTGAAAGGGTTTTCAACTTTATGTACTTTAAATTTCTTCTTTATTCATATACGGTTTTACTACAGTTTTCATAACGTAGGACTCACGAACACTGTATGCAGGTTCTTACGGAACCACGCCAAACCTTCGTCTCGGGTTATCAACGTTATGTCTTTTAAATTGAGAGTAAACGCATTTACGAAGTATCATAATTGCGTTGAAACTCTGTAAACTCCATCCAGTAGATTTATGTTTTCTTATGTATAGGGAGGTGTTGGGAATGCCATCATCCGGCATTCCTCCACACCAAGCAGCGCGACGTGTTGCTTGTTTGCGCTCCTTCGGCCTGAGTCGAGAACATTGCGTTGAGGGCCTGGCGGCTCCGTTCTTCCCTGCCGTGGCTGTTCACTTCGATCTGCTCCGACTAGACGAGGCGCCATTCGTGGCTTCTTGGCGTTCCGCCATCCTTTCCTGATTGATTTCTTGCTTGACTCACACCAAGGCCATTGCGCACTCCATTATGCGGTAGAGCGTAACCTCCCCCCCCCATCCGATGCTACCATTCGCTACAGCGCCGCAAGCGACGATGATGACAGCCCTTTGCTCGCCTCTGTCGCCAAAAGCAATTAAAAGTACAAACTTACAAGTATAAACTGTGAATTAGTAGTACAACCGGTCGAATCCGACACGCGCGCGTGTCCAGCCGCCCGGTGGCACCTGTCAAGATGTGAATGTAAACAACAATGCGTTTATTCATTCCAATTGTGAACTGTTCTGTTTAGTTGAACTTAAGCCGCAAGTGGCTAGATTGCAGCAGGTGACTGCGTGTGTTGATCCCGTGATGGTTGCTGAAATATGAATTCGGGCACGCAGCAATACATGGCACATATACAGCTATGGGCGGAGCGTTGAGGTGACACTATTCTTGTTCCTGCCGCTGAATGGTTTCACTGATGTTTGAAGTTGGAGCAAGGGTTGCTTTACTCACGCCGAACGGCTTCATCGATATAATAATTGAGTAAGTCGATATAGTAATTGAATTAGTATGTGAATTGGTGGTGCTGAACAGTTCGTTTTAGGTGAATGCTGCAAGCAGTGCTATATATGATAACACCTATACCAAGCAAAATTGAGTAAGTTCCTTGTGAATTGATGCTGGGACTTTGTAGCGAATGTTCATAGCATATATATATAATATTTGAACTGGATACTATAGTAAGAAGCACTTTCCTGCAGTGGCGTATAGGGACGGAGAGAAGATTTTGGTTCGAATGTTTATCTGCAGCTTGATGATTCAGCTATCAGAGCTTAACAGACAATCTTCCAGATACGTTACTTTTATAGTCGTATGTGTCTTTGAGACTAAGTTTTGCTTTACCTGATTTGGAAATTGTAAACACATTTGTGGCTTTATTTGTACGAGCCTAAAATTACTATTGTACTATATAAAATACGTTCAGACCTCACAACTGTAAATATGTTTAACATGCTATTTGAGGTAGGCTCCCTTTTGTATATTCATATATAGGCAGAGAGAGAAATTCATAATATCAGAGAGTGCCTGTTCTATCAGAGTCATCAATGCG
Source organism: Dermanyssus gallinae (assembly GCA_003439945.1). Classification (NCBI taxonomy): domain Eukaryota; kingdom Metazoa; phylum Arthropoda; class Arachnida; order Mesostigmata; family Dermanyssidae; genus Dermanyssus; species Dermanyssus gallinae. The sequence continues at coordinate 664,482 of QVRM01000484.1, forward strand.
AGTTAGAACGTGATATATATATATATATGGTACGTTCTAGTATGCATTGCACATTCACCCATATTGTCCCATATCCTTGTAGTGGTAAACATACAGTACATATCACCTCCTGTATATATTGTATGTGCTCTCTGATTAATTGTACTTGTTTTACACTAAGAAAGTTTTCCTGTGTTTCCTTCTAAAGATATATTTGAACGACTTAGCTTTTCGGATTTTATCTCAAAAACTATCAAAAACAAGTAAATGTGCATTATACACTGAATTGGAACCCATGACTCCATGTCATTTAAGTGAATTGTTTTGCGTTCGGCCAATCAGTTATCTTTGTTAGCTGTTAGCACCTCTTGAGATTGGTTGATGTTTGTTTATTCAATGAATAGTTGGGCGATATACACGGGGTACAACGTTAAGGCTGTTGAAGCTCAAGCGCGTTCCTTGAAACCCACGAGGAAAACACGATTAATAGGAAACACACTTGCCATATCGGAACCCTGCTACGCAACAGGTCTTGTTGTAGTTCGGATTTGTAGTTACATAAATTAAGCCATCATGGGGGCCGGCGTGTTTAGTAGTAGGCATGGAGAAGCATTCTGGTCTGAATACATTGTTGGGTCGATTGTTCGTTCGGTGTTGTCTGCTGCAGCTGGCGACCGGATGGAGGACCGGCTTGTGATTCCCGTCTGGCACAATCAGCAAGTACACGCCGATCTCGGCCACTCAACGCACGGAGGAAACATCCGCAAACGAACGCCATACAACTGTGGGAACTATGTGGATGTTGGAGGACACGGCGCAGTTTTCTCGCCCACGACGTTGGCCCTGAGACCGTCGAGGCGTTATGTCTATACATTGGCTGCAACGGGACCGATAAGTCCATTTGGGCCGATCGGCTTTGGCCAGCGCTCCGCAGAGCCGGTCGCGTTCGCGGCCTACGAGTCTGGCTCGCCGCACGGTAGAATCCTATATGGCGGTCCCTTAGCCGGACTTCACGCTCTGCCTGTCGAACAGGATGGTATAGCAGCCGACGAGCATCCGCGACAGACGGGCGAAACGTGGCAAAACGCAACGTCTATCCCAATCGGGCACGACACGTCTCCTATTGCCGTGAAAGTTCATGGACTCGACTGGAAGTGAACTGGCCACCTGCGCAGTACGTTCTGGCCAAGGTGTGTGCGCAGTTCACGGGAGCAATGTGGTCGCCCGTGTCGACGTGGCAGAGGTGGACGCGTTTACGTCAAGCCCGTTCCTGGCCGACGAGATAGCCTGGGTTAGTCGAGGCCAGCTCAATGTTGGAGGGACTCAACTGTGCACTGGCGTTCCGACGGCTAGTTTTGCTATTGAGGACGTCTCGTTCTGGACACATCCTCGTCATCTGGCACTAGTCGCGTGCGGCTCCCTAACACACGTGGACGTACGTGACAGGGCTCGACCGACGAAGCTGGTCGACGCGTCCAGGTGTAGTTACCTGCTGCCGAAAGAATTGCTCTTTTTTGCTCTCGTCAATCCGCGAACCGTAAATCAGGTGTTCCTTTTGGCTAGCGACACGGTTTCCGTATGGGACGTTCGTTACTGCACGCAGCCTATGGCAGTATTCAACCACTACCTGCCCAGGTCGAAGACGCTGTTGGGCCTTCAGGCTCTACAAGTTCAGGACGATGATTTTTTGCTTTTGGTTCGTTCGTCGGAGCGCAGTACCGTGATTGACCTTGATCCGTGCTTTCCGGAGCCTAACATTGCCAGCCGCGGCCTGCAGCTCCAGTTCGGGTGTCCGGCGGATCTTACTCACTTTTATAGAGACCAGTGTGGCAACGATGTACCATTGGCAGTGTCTGAAAGGTTTTGTCAGCCGTGCGTGGGCTCGTGCCTTGTTCCTTTAGCACGAGGAGGAACAAACGACGACGCGACCGGTTTTCAGCTTATCACGATAACTGCATCTGGAGACTGGTTTCAGCAAGAACTCAGGCGGACGCCGACTGATAGAGAGGACGGCGAAGTGTCGTCAAGAAAGGTAGGCGAGCGGACATTCGCGTACGGACTGGACGCCCCTCCACTTGATGAGAACCAATTGGAGAAACTTCGCACGGTGTTCGCCAGCTTTCAGGCTGTACAACAACAGGATTCCCCAGACACCGATTACGCTGGCCCCTTTCGAAGCGTTTCACTGGTGCAGCCTTTTCGGCAGCATTGTATTAGCTGCGGGAATCCTATCGATGAAGGCCAAGTAGGAGAAGGTCTTGCCCCCGATGTGTGCCGCGCCTGTGAGAATACAGCGCCGTCACTGGCCGCGTCATGGCCAACATTGGGGTTGTTGAGACAATCTGTCGAGCTCACCGTCGAGGAGGAGACGCGCTATAAGAAAATGCTTGGCGCTGATAGTGGGTTTGTCGTGTCGGATAGCGTGCGAGCGACGTGGGGTGATGTCGAGTGGCGCGTCGATTCAACTGAAGCGATCCTGGATAGCGCTGCTTCAGCTGGCCTTGAGGGCCACGGTGATACAGGTCAAGCAAATGAAGACCATGACGATATGGATCACATGGAAGATGATCACGAAGAGGCATACGACTGACACTCTGCACTACTTGGGGCAGACCCGAAGCCGGAACAACTTGTTGATACCTTTAAAATTGTACCAAAATTTGAACGGGGATTTTTCGGTTTTCAGTTAGTAATTCTTCAACTTTCTTAGACGTAGTGGAAATGGGTTGTGCATTGTTCCTTGTTCAAAGACAAGGTATTTACACTTACATACACTTTAGCCCGACAAGACGCTTTACGGCTATTAACAAGCAACAACATTTTCCAAACGAAACTGTTACAGAAATAATTCTAACTATTTAGGTTGATTCCCTCAGTTTGCACTTGAAGCGTCGTCAGTCTGGATCTTGAGTCTGTTGTGAATTGAAGCGCTCGATATGATTGTTTGCAATACTTGTGAATACATACAACTGTAAATTTACATAGAGATCTCTAACTTGATGTTACCTGAAGGATGTCAGGTATCCTATGGAGCAGCTCATGTTGCTTTGAGGTTAGGAACTGGAAATACTGAAATCCCTTCGTATAAAATCATCTGTTTAAAGAGGGTGTTTATCCAGATGTATACGTTGGTGTGCGGTATGATTTGTTCCTGACTCATCGTTGTTAGCAATATTGATAATAGTAATAGTAAAACAATTTGTCAACATAATTACTCTTTGAATGTATATATGTAAAAATAAATATGTCCATGGGATGAGATGACGGCTGCCAACCTTGATACGAGGAGCGGCAGATTTGATCGGCGGGACACATTCCCGTTTGATATTTCTCAAGATTGCAGGTTTGAGTTTAACTTATAATGAATAAATAAAACATACATCAGGTACTTCAATTCTTTTTCTTTGTTTATACAGTTACTTTTCGTTGCCGTTGTAGTTTGTTTGTAAGCTAAGGTTTTAATTTATTGATAAAAAATAAGCACGTCACTTTACTTACTTTATTTGACTCATACCAGGAAATAGAGCAAAGGTCCAGCGGTCGAATTCAAGTCAGAATGTGTGCTTTAATTACTTTGACACTTGACGAAGGTGTACTGGGTTTAAGTAGTCCAAGCCACCATCCTGTTATAAATATAGCTAATAATAACTTAAGTGCGCATCCAGGATTGCAAATAAATACACATAATGTTTTTCCTTGTTGGCTTTATTAGCGTATATTTAGTCAGTGTAATTTATGGAGAATAGCTTAGTCTGAGCATGTCAAGCCAATTGGATCGGCGGGTGCTGTTTAGTTCTTAGTAGAAAGTTGTCGAACGCTAACGCTGACTACAATTCCGTGTTGAGCTATGGTGGCGGATTTGATATTGGCTTTTATGCAAATACTTAAGGAAATTCATTTAACGGGATTCTGGCTCGAACCCGTACGATTGCAAAGACAGAGTACGTGATACGTGGAATGTCAAGTGCATTGTTTAATCTACTTCTAGGGATAGAGAAATCTGTGCGGTAATGTACTGCCTTTATCACCCGCAAGTTCACAAGAAATGCGCCTTTATGGGCGCAGGGGGTCGTGCTAACATTGAAAAGAATAAAAACTTATTAAGGATCTGTCATATTTTCTGAACCTAACATCTTCAAATCGTTATATATTCTCGTTATCCGGCAACGTCGTCGTTATCCGAAAAAGTCCTTAAGATCCACGTCGCTTGGAGTGTGTGCACAGTGGGGTGCAACATAATCATGATTTCAGGAATATAGGCTTGATAAAAATTATAACTAATATCTATCAGCAATAAAACCAAAGGAGCTGGTTGATTGTTCATAGAAACTTAAAACTCAATTTTAAATAAAAGAGAAAACTGTTTATATTTGTGAGGATGGAAGTATGATCCGGTAAACGTTTGTTTTCCCTGTAAACAACAATGGCTAAAAGTTTAGTCTATCTAATATAAGTGTGCAGATTTCTGCAGGGTGGCGCCAATTATCTGACTGGTCTAACTAACACACACACTGTTCAGTACGTTTATTTCGGTTGCTACTTTAAATAATTACCAATTTGAATAATTCGCATTTTATTCTTAATTCATGAATACGACAGACGAATATTGCATGTTCACCCATCTTTTCGTGTCCCATCACGCCCCATCTGTTTGTGTCCCATCACGTTCTTGCAGGTGTTGACGTGCGGTCCTCTGGTGAGACGGCGCCGGCCACATACCTAATCGCAATGAGCGATTACTCGTATTCGGCGCCGTGCGTCACCATTCGACTGAGTCCCGAGTTGGATCGCGAGCTTCGCGAAGCCGTTGAGACTGCCGACAAGAATCGACAGCAAACGGCAATAGGAGAGGCAGCGTCAGCTGCTGCAGTAGCAACGTCGGGGTCGGACTACTTCATTCAGCTGAAAGGGCTGCTTGCCAAGAACCAGCCAATTCCTTTCGAGCTACTAAAAAGCTACTGGACAGACCACAGACATGGTAACTTATGTTTAGTTGATCCATTATCCACGGCCGTAACTGCAAAGGCTAATAGCATTTGTCTGTACATGTGTTTGATTCCATTCAACGCTTTTCGCACTAGTGCGCGAAGCTGCATATTTACATACAGCAGATTTAAAGGTTATATATATATATATATATATATAAACTTTAAATCCGCTGGAGTTACCGTGTATATGATGGTGTAAAGTTATGTGACTCGAGCGACTCGTCGCAAGAACAATATTGCGTCTTTCGTTAAAAAGATGCAATATTGTTCTTGCGATTACTGTTGGTATAACTAGTTTATCACGGTAGCGTACAATCTTTATTCGTTCGGTTGAAAATGTAACACTGTTCGGGCTTAGTTATTAGCAAACGTTATCTTGTACCAAACATATTTAGCCTTCACTTCCCTGCTTAACTGTTGTCCTTGGGCGACTACTGACTAGTCCACTGGGAAAGAAAAGCTATAGACCCTGCATAGCGGATTTCCAACTTTGGCTTCCTGGGCTACGCTGGTTCGGCATACGCCGTTGAAGCAATTTATAGACGTACTGCTCAGGATGACATCCCGGTGACAGCATTCAGCCGTAGGGTCCCAAACTCTACCCATACGCATCGTAATATTAGTAACAAAGATTATACGTAGAGCAAATAACGGCCGAACTCATTGTCAACATCGTTACACGCCACGATATACTCATTCGATTTTCCTCTCTTGAGTCCACAATGTCTTGGTTCGATTGTAGCAACATAAAGTAAAGCATATGAAGCTAGGCTGGATGTACCGGCCAGGTGGCGAGTTGACGTTCTACATCACTCAGGTCGTTACAGGACACGGTGATTTCCAGTCATACTTGTTCAGAATTGGGAAAACCACATCTCCATTCTGCAAGTACTGCCAAAGCGAAACAGAGGACACGCCTGAACATACAATTTTGTGGTGCCCGGAATGGGCCTCTCTGCGTGTGGGTCTACCTAGGCCTGACGACGGTACCCTTGGAACGATCATACAGCTTATGATTAGGTCACGCGACGACTGGGTCAGCATTGCTCGCACCATGGAGAACATTATGCGCGCCAAGGAGAAGAAAAACCGTTACTGCATGACATCATCCCGCGGGGCATCCCGGGATAGCTATATTTTTAAACTACTTTCCCCCTTCGATCGTTTGAAGTTATGCTTATGCAATTCCCGATTGGTTGTGGGGATTGAGATGTGACTGGTTTTTAGTGGGTTGTAGCCCCATTAAAAGAAAAGAAAAACAAATTATATATATATTATATATATATATATATATGAAGGTAGGCTAGCGGCGGCAATGTTGGTCACTGTAACAGTAGCGAAGTTTTTGCCATCGTGCACCATTCCTATAATCCACTATGTGCGTTCGCTGGCTTATTGCAGAGGGTCCTTCATTGGTGCAATGGATGGCCGGCAGCCGTCTAGTTCTGCCGTCCGTCGTTGTGCCACCACGAAACGAGGCGCTGGAGCGACGCTGTCAGGAGCTTCGCGCCCGTCAAAAGCATCGCGAGTACGACGCAATGGTAGCCAGCATTGATGCGCAGAAGCGCACGGCGGCCAGGTACGGCGGACACTACTGCGATGCGGCACACAAAAGTCAGCTTAGGTCGAGCACGATTCTGGATTGACCTCGTATTGTAGTGGAGTGAATTAAAGACATCTCTGCGTCTTTGAGTCTACACTTTACAATCGAGAGTTTGTGCGAACTTCAAGTGTTATATATGTATATATATATATATATATATATATATATATATATATATATATATAATTGCGCCCTGCTAAGTAAACTTTAACAACATGCAAACATCTTCAACGTGAAAGGAAGAGTCGCTGAGCAAACTTAACCAACCTCTATAATTTGATATTACGAACCATTGTTGCGTCTAATTCTGTTTTTACTTTTAATCCAAGACCTATCGGCACGCGTAAAGGGACGTTAGTGAAACTGTATAAAGTATGCTGAGAACCTCGTGACAGTAAATCAAGTTTCCACTTTTAAAATGCAGTTTCGACGCTAAGCAACTTCATCACAGAAATTAGCTCTAAATCAACAAGGGTAACGAAATATAGAAGAGGTGGGAGACAATATAGTAGTGAATCACCTTGACTGGATAAAGGTTCTCTCCAATTGGTGAATTCCTTTACATCTATCTATATCACATTGACGCCGATTAAAAAGCTTAGCATATATGATAAAGCGTTCAATGGTATCGTTAGTCAGCCATTAGTCGTGACGGCTGCAAGTTTGTTCATTATGAAAATTGGATCTCCAGCGGTAAATAGAATTTCCATATTTTTAAAAACGCTCATCATTATATGATGCCCGTTTGCTTCTGATTGAATAATGCGACGTATATATATATATATATATATATATATATATATATATATATATATATATATATATATATATATATATATATAGAAATGTCTTCAATTTCAGAGAGGATAGTCGAGGTATATGGCGGGAGCTGCGGAGTCAGCAAATTGCTGTAGTAAACACGGTCGTCACGATTGGAGGAACCTTCGCTTTTTTCTACAAAGCTGTTGAATATTCGCTGCCCGAACGCAACGTGCCTGCACAGGTAAAACTCATATATATATATATATATATATATATATTTATGGAATACGACATTCTGATAAAAGTCTCTATTCTAATTAGGCTTGATTGCCTTCACGATTTTACGTTAATTGTCGCAATTGTCGATGTTTGCTGTTTCAGGTACTTGTTGCGATCTTTGCCTGTCTTGTTGTCGCCGTAGCTGAACTGTACTTCCTTCTTCGAAATCTTTAGTACTGGGATACCCCATATTGTACAGTGCACACTGCCTAGGCGCCGCAGTCTAAGGTACTCCGGTATTCCTTTGGAAATGCACGCGGCACGTCGTATTCGTATATGCGCGACGAACGACTTAATATGCTGCGAAAATTCAACAGTGCCGTTTTTGTATAGTCACACAACATGACGCCTATTGTCAGTCAATGATTTGCTTGTATTTTGTATTGTCTATATGTGACGACAGCCTGCGGCTAAAATCATACTTAATAGTTTAATTTTGTCTCAGTCGCAATAATAGATCGTTACGAAGATAATACCAGCAGCACATGGGCCACAGACGATGGCGCACAGATGCTGTCCAGTGAATTTTCACTGACACTTGCTTGTAGTACTGCGTCATATCTGCTTTCTCTTATATCATTAAAAAAAACCGAAAAAACTTTTTTGTAGACCCAATATATAGGTGTTATATAATTTATTAAATACGACACAGTTGGATTGAAATATTATTAATTTTATAGAATTATGGTCTGGTAAATACATGGGTATGTCGTAGGTACATGTCGTACAACAATATTCGCGGGAAACGTAATATGCGTATTGAGTGAAATAAACTGGAAGAGCTTGAAGTACGTGCTTTCTCATCATTTCGCCTATAAAGCTACTTTCATCTCATTTTGCCTATTAAGCCAAGACAGTCGGCATCCCGATCGACACCCTTAGGTTGACTAGCACAGGACGTCGATTGATCGGTCCGGGTTTAGTGCGCAGACACCATTTCGGTTTTTATTAGCCTTGACAGTCCTCGAGTGGGCCGCGACATTATGACAATATGAATTTGTTGCCATATAATCCATATCGTATGCTTTGTCTTCCATGGACAACGGGCTTAGGGAATGTTACTATTGGGGGTTTACACATCTGGTACAACTTTGCGCTAAAAGTACCCACAGCACACATAACTCGCGCGCCGCAGGCTAACGACGCGGAAAAAGAGCCATAGTTACTCCCGATGTTTAAGAGGAGCCAGTTCTAATATTGTTTGGAACGATGGGTGGGAGGTTGTGGGGTGTAAGAAAGCGAAGCATTCAATTAGCTTCGAATTACGGTTCTCAACATATCGGAGATCGAACACCGCTCAAAACGTTTTCACTTATTCTCTATGCTATGCTCATTCTTTCTCTGTCGCTCTTCCATAGGTCTCAGTGTTGAGTGTTTAAACAGATAGGTGGGATATGGGGTTGTCGCGAATATCGTATAAACCAATTGAGAAGGTACAAGCACATTGCGCAATAAGTGAGTAAGCGCAAAATATCGCTCAGATTTCAGCTTGGAGCCACGGCTCTCAAAATATATTTTTAACTCTTGTGGAGGACCGTTTTGTAGCAGCTATAAGAGTAAGTCTTTTAAGGTTTGCGAAAAGTGTGAATTCCACTGGGATGGCGAAATAGGGAATGAAGGAACAATAGACTAAATTTATTTTTGAACATGAATATTACTACTACGTATATGAGGATTACTTGTTTGAATGAGGCATGCGAGGAATAGAGAACCCTTTATTTTTGGAAATTAGCATTGTTAGTAAGAAAGTGGGGACCGGTTCATAGGAGCTTAAGCGTTCGAAAGCTGAACAAGAGAAACGATGTCGGAAGCTCAAATACGAGCGTTAGTTTTGCTATACGACAATTACATGAACCATATTGGTTGATTATGGTATGTTGGCTGGTCTGCGATGTGACACTTTCCGGTGTTTTATTGTCGTGACACCCGCGCCAAGATTGTATTTCTCAGCAAGTCTAATCTTTAACATGATTCCCAAGCAAGGAGATGCATAATAGATTATCCCGCTTTGTGGGTGATACTATTGCATACTAAATATATCAACGGCAACTTTCTTTTGATAGCGAGTGCCCCTAAGTGAGCCACCCCTTATTTCTCTGGTCTACTTCTTCTATTCGGTCCAGCTCCCTATGGTCACACCGGGTCTTACCTGCGCCGATTCCTCATGCCAAGCCGATAATCTGGCACTTCTGGCCCTGGTGAGATCCAGATCTTCATCTAGATACATTTTACTTCTTTCAGTCGCTAGGAGGCCGCATGGCAACATCTTGGCTACTTCAGTCGGGACCGTCCTATACGTTCGGCTTACCCTGATTGCCAGCGTTCGTTAGTTCGACCTTAGAGCACCCCGTCTTTGTTCGCCGTCCGCAGTGCCATGTCCCCCCAAACTGGGGCTGCGTATAGCGCCGTTGATTCGGCCACCGAGACCAGGAGCTTTCTATGCTCCTCTGCCACGCCACCGATCACCATCATTCGACGGAGGTAATCCCTTCTTCCTTATCGCCTCCACAGTTACTTTCCAATCCATTGTGTTGAAGGCATTTTTCACATCCAGTGGGACAGAATCACGAATTCCCTCATTTTGTGGGCCTTTATGGTCTCCTCACCCGCCCGTTGCAGAACCTTCTTTAAAGCCCCCAGCGTGGATCTGCCTTTCCGGAAACCGTACTGGGCACCTGATAGGGCGTTCTTTTTCTGCATCTCTTCGTTTAGTCTATTGACAATAATGTTCTCCAAGATCTTACCAACGGCGTTAATGAGGCATATGAGCCGGTAAGCTGAGGGTTCCGTCTTTCCCCCCGGGTTTCGGGATCAAGACAAGACTAGCCCTCTTTCACAGCCTCGGACTCTCTTAGGAGCTTGTTGGCGAGGTCTTGGAAGTCCTTAGTGTAGTGTCCACCGCTCCCATGGCTAGCCAGCGACCGTTACGAGTTCGCCATTCTCTCGCTTAAGCAACACACGTCCTCTACCTGGTTCGTACTAATGACTACTGACCTATTTATTCTCATGCCTCCTTATATACTCACAGATTGCCCGCGCATTTAGTGACTTCCCGCGTCTTCGCTAGTAAGGTGGCGGCTGCTATTTGGCGCCATGTATTTAGCTTGCTTCGCCATTGCCGCCAACCGACGCTGTCTATGCCTTAACGGACACTGCTATCCTACATTCTCCCCCCTTCATAGGCTTGTTTTGAATTCTATCCCGTCTTTACTCACGAACTCCCGTAATAGGCTTGGTGCGCGTCTAACCCGCCGTGGACGTCCTTCACAGCGGTCGTTTTCATGTTCATCATGTGGCGCACCCGGCGGCGGCTGGCATCCGTATACTGACCGAGTCGCCGGGCACGACCGCACGAGCCTGGTTCCGACTGCCGTTATTGTTCCGTCTGCGTACTCTTTCGGTTCGTCCACTCGCGCTTCCGCTCATCCTCATGTGCATCCTTCACCGCCTCCGGGCATTCGCTGCTGGTCCAACGATCCCAGCATTGCCGCTCCTCCACGCCGATCGCCTGTACATTCTGCCGCGTTTTTACACTTACGGCCGAAATGGCCAAACTTGCCACACTTTCGGCACCTTACTTGTTTTTGCCGAGCACATTTCGGCCCCGTACTCGTGGCTTGTCCATCCACACCCTTCGTGTTCTCGCCCTGCCGCCGGCCTTTGTCCGCTTCGTTCCGCCACCTCCCGCACCTCGTTCATCAACCCGCGTCGTCCTGCATCCAACATGGCTTCCGTGACGTACCTCTCCACGTGTAGCGTGTCCGTCGGGGCCTGTTTGACTGCTCTGTACTCGTGGATTTTCCATCCGTACACCTGGCATCCACCCGCTTCGTGTTCTCGCCCTGCCCACCGGCCTTTGTCCGCTTCGTTCCGCCGCCTGCCGCACCTCGTTCATCAACCCCCGTCGTCCTGCATCCAATATGGCTTCCGTGACGTACCTCTCCACGTGCAGCGCGGCCGTCAGGGCCTGTTCGATTGCTCCGTACTCGCGGCTTTTCCATCCGTACACCTGGCCTCCACCCGCTCCGCGTTCTCGCCCTGCCGATGGCCTTGGTCCGCTTCTTCCCGGCGGCTCTCCGCTTCCCGCACCCTGTTCACCTTCTCGTTTCCTCCTGCGATCCATCTGGCTTCCGTGACGCACCTCTCCTCATGTAGCGCGGCCGTCCAGTCCTGTCCGATCCGCAAGGATCGAATCTATTCTAATTATACCTTTATTCTATTTGGCGCCATGTATTTAGTTTCTTCGCCATTGCCGCCAACCGACGCTGTCTATACCTGCGCTGCTTAACGGACACTGCTATCCTACACTTAGGCCACCTTTTGATCATTAGCCTCGCTACCTCCGGGGGAATTGCATCTAGGCCGAATGCTTTGCCGGTTGCCAGCCGTTTCCAGGCTTATATAACCTCCTCCAGCGTTACCTCCGGGATTTCTTCCGAGGCAACCGAGAGCTCCTCGTTTCCTCCCCGCGGTTGTGCCGAAAAAAGACCGGTTACAGTCTCCCTCAGCACGTACGGAAGGAGTTTCGGGGGAGGCCTTCGGAGTCTGGCCATTTTCGGTACGGCAGGCCCCATATGTCGCTCTCAACCGCGTCTATCAGCTCCTTCCACGCTCGAGCTTTTCTTTTGGCGATGAGTCCTCGGAGTCTCGATCGAGCAGCCTTGTACTCCGTCAGTCGCCATTCGGCTCTTGCGGCCCCTCCCTCCTCGTAGAATTCCTCCCGTCGGTGTCGTCGCGCTAACCAGCTGCGTGTTCTCGTGTAAATCCTGTCGAGCCTTATGCAGGTCTTGCGGGCGGTTGCAATCTCTTCGTTCTACCAGTAACTGGGAGGGTAGCCCCCGTGGTGGTGTGAAGGAGCAGCTTTTCCGCATGTTGTGGAGACTATGGCGGTGATTTGGTGTTCATCCGCCACCGTGTCTTCCAGCCGTCTACAACCCTCGTGCATCTCAACTTCTAGGATCTTTACATCGAGCTACCGCACAGACACAACGCAGCAACAAAGCAGCTAACTACTGCACCGTCTATAACCGACGGCGCCAGTAAGTCGACCGAGCACCCAATCTAACTTGCATCTCGACTACCAAGGAATCATCACCAGCCACAACATTGAGACCGCTAAGCTACATGCTAACGATAATAAAGCGCGTGCATCACCGCCGACCTGTGGCGCCACAACCATAACATCGGTAGCATCATCTTTATCAGACTTCCGTACCTGACCTGAGCGCAGTTTGAACCGACCAATCAACGAAGACGACAGGTGGCATATTCGAGATGTCGAATGTTCGAAAAGTTTCGATCCCACCGTTTAACATTATTACTATACAAACGCTACGCCGTCCCTTGATTGATTAAATCAAACGAGGAACCATGGGCCTAGAAAACCGTCCTCTACTCGGCTGCGCTACGCGCTAGACGTTACATCCTGTGTTGTCGTTCATCGTCCCTACGTCGCTCATGTTGTAGTGCCTGTCCGGCTGAGTCAACATTCCCCAGTTAGCTTGTTCTAACAAGCAACGTTACAATATCAAAGCTCGGTTCCACATATTGGTGTAAGCTCCATCCAGATGTGCGCGCATCTTGTTCTTTGGCATTATTCAAACAAAATGCCAAACAGTATCTCACTATAATATTTTTCGAATACGCTAATAATCATAATGACAATATACAAATTGATCAGATGACTTGTAATATAAACGCCTTATACTGGCCTCTGATTGCCTTGAGGAGCTGTAACCCTCTGTACAAATGCAAACTTCCTTGAGAATAAAACCTATCTATTTAACAAGAAATCCGAATTTCCAGTGTGTTAAAAAATGTTCTAAAAGTCTAAATATACGGAGATTTAGTTTAGTGGCGTTTTCGTTATACGCTTCACGCATTCTTCAAATATCACCACAATCCCTCTACCAGCATAAAGTGCATCTTTTCCGTCCGTACAAAATTTGCATTTTGTACGGACGATGCACAGAATCATCCTTTTTTTGGTGGTGATCTTGTGTGAAAGCGGACATCGAATGTCTAAAAAGCAAAACGCCAAGCGATCAGCTATACAGTTACGGCAGTTTTAGATCAGGGTACTAGGGTAATTCTGCAACCCAATTTCAACTTGGTCAACAAACTTCTTTAAACTTAAAAAAAACATTTAAAATAAATATATTTAGAACTCCATCGCTCAATTGTTTATCCTTAATGAAATAATTGAGATGTGACCAACACACGGTATCCGAAAGATCTAATTGCTCTGGATTAAGCCAGTTCATATTATATTATCTTTTGTCACAGGCATAATTCTATGTTTGAAGGCACCTTTCTTCAGCTATTTGTCAGAAATTTTCAGCTAATATTAGAGTGATATTGGCAGCTTGGTCCTCTATCGTGTATGTTAGATGTACGTGGCGTTTCATCCGGCTAGGCCTTCAATTTGTTCGATCCGCTAGTCTAACAATGTACGCAATGATTTATGTTAAACATCCTCGACGCATATGTCCAGCGCCACCACATCGCACTCTGCATCTTGTCTTAGCGTAATTAGAAAATCGCAAATAGCCAACATATCTACGTTACGGATACTCACAGTAATACATCTGTCTTGTGGACAGGGCAGGTTCTACAACTAGCCATCTCTGGGACAGCCACCGGGAGGGGCTTCACGCAGATCGAGCTGGCCGACCCAGCTCTGGTCATCTGTAGTTTTTTTTCACCTAATAGGCAGTGAGAACACTTTGAAGCATACCTTGATAATCTAGCGGCCTCCATGGGAAACTGTCTGAGAAGGGCCACTTTAGTCACAGGCGATTTTAACGCCCATCAGACGGCCTGGAGGAGGCACTGGACCAGCGACAAGGGTCGCTCCCTTCTAGACAGGATGACTGAGCAGGGCCTTTCTTTGCTCAACAAGCGGAGTGACCCGACGTTTGTGAAGCGCTTGCAAACCTCACACCTGGATATTACGTTCGTTAACGATGCTGCCATAGACCTCGTACAATCATGGAAATTGCAGGGGTATAAAGAGACCTTAAGTGACCATATTGACCTCATACTTAACCTTGTCACTAGTCAGTGGTGCCAAGCCCGGGCCCTCCGGCCGGCGTACCTAGCAGATGAGGGAACAGACAAGAAGATCTTAGCCTCTAGTCCGCACAACCGTTTTGCGCAACTAAGGGACGTCGATGTCGGTCGCACTCGCTTATCGGGCGGCGTAAAGACCCCCCGAGGCGTGGCTCAGCCTGCATCCGGGAGAACCGCGCAGCCACCCAATCCGCGTCGCGCAAAATACGCTATTATGTTCTGCTTATTTTGTTGGATGTAAGGAACGCGTTCAATACCGTAAACTGGAGCATAAGTAGGAGGGCTCTGAAGATCGCCAGACTCTGCCCTACCTCATTCGAATCGCGCCGTCTTATTTAAGCAAGCGCACACTGGTCTATAGGGAGGGGCACACCCACGAAGTCATGGCGAGTGTCCCGCAGGGCTCCTTCCGCAGTCCGGTTCTCTGGAACATCGCCTACGACGGAGTCCTGCGAATCCCTGACCTGCCGGAAGAGGTTCAAACGATGCCATACGCTGAAGATCTAAATGGTAGCGAACCACCTTGGACTCGCCCCAAAGAAGACGGAGGCGCTCACGTACTTTGCCACACAAGCTATGGCCAGTTCCACGTCTACATGCAGAGAATAGGGAAGTCCTTGACGGACACCTGCGTCCTATGTAACTCCGGTCTTCCGGACACGGTAGACGACACAGTCGCCGACCGCCCTTCGCTCTCCCGCCACAACTTAGCCTACGTAGGGGCTAGGTTGGATCTGGTTGGATGGACGGAATCCAATATCTCGACTTTGTCATGAGGGAGAAGACGCGGCAGGAAAAGTCTCGGAGGACAAGACTGGCACGGGGGTCGGTTTCGTAGCTCCCCGGCTTAGTACCTGAAGACACAGGTGAGGGTTGAGCACGAGGCTCCTCCGTTCTGGTTTCGAGGTACTGCTTAACAATTCCGAGTCGGGAGGGAGTTGGGGGAGGTGGTTTTTGGTCGGCTTTTTACACGGACAGGATTGAGTCATAGACTCTCTGGCGGTGTTGAGCCCCACACTACCCGCCACCAATAGCAGCGGACGTGCGCAAAAGCATTTCACCTCTTAAAAAGATCGTAAATATGTTCGATCCGCTAGCCTTAACAATGGATGCAGTGATTGATGTTAAGCTGGACATGCTATCGAATCGGACTCTTCACAGCTGCCCTCACACAATTCGGAGACATATTTCTAGTTTTCCCGTAGGCTCACGTGTTCTTAGATACGTACCCGTAGTGATAACAACAAGCCGGGCGACTGGCCCTGCACTTGCTTATATACCGGCTCTGAGTTACAATATGTATGCCAAAACTCAGCCAGAACCATATTACCTTTTTGACTCCAAACAGTTAATAATAACTAGAACTAGGTAGAAAAATGGCGGCATCCGTGCGGTGGCAGAGTGTTCTAAGAAGACCAGGCCTGTCAATAGGCGTTTTACTTCAGAATGATCAAAATATGTAAACCGCAAATGACAAAATATTCGGACTTGTGTGTTAAAAGTATTTTAATTTTTTATTAGGTTACCGCATTGTGTCATAACAAATGACTGATTGTGTCATAACAATTTTTTTTGCAATGCTTCGTTTTAATTAGACAGTCGGATTCCCTCAGTTCGCACAAAAATAAGGTTGTTGGAAGGAATTAACATGAAAAGTATGCATATACATTGGGTTGATGCTTTTTAGGCAGCATGAGCATGGGAAGGGGGATACGTTTAAGATAAGCGTTATTCAGTAGGCCCCGCTTTGGCGTCAAAAGCTAAGTTGCGTTCCAACAAGGTGTAAAAGTGGTGATTCTAAAAGTGCAAATTAGGAGGTTTTTGCTCTACGCGTTCCAACGCTGCTGTCGTCTATGGAAACACCTCCGCCAGCTTCGGGGACGACTCAATCAACGAACGGACCTTCCGAAAATGGTTTGCCAAGTTCCTTAGTGGAGATTTAACCCTGAACGATAACCATTATATGGTTGATCTACTTTTCTGTAAGAGGACGTTCCGCGCTTAAAATTACAAAAAAATCAACGGTTACCACTCGAGAACTCGCGGGAGAAGTTGAAGTTGACTAAGCAACCATTGTCAGGACGCTCAAAAAAGTTGAATCTTATCATTTGAATGAAATTATATATATATGAAGGATAGCGACGTGTAGTGACGGAGCGTAAATTACCGCGTCTCCACAGGGCGTTTTTCCGAAGGGTTCTGTGCAGATGGACTTACCCCCTACTAGCAAATCAGGAACTTAAGCGCTTGCAACAAGGTTTGTAGTCTTAGAGAATTTAATGAGCTTGCGGTGCCTAGGATATAACCTGAAAGCAGGCTCCGGTGTACAAGAGTATTCCGAGACTAAAAAGTTGCAGAGACAACAAGTAAATTCTCCAGTCCTATATAAACTTCTTCATTGAAGTTAGGTTTTTTTATCTTTTTAGGTTCTTCAATTTCGTACAAGGAAACAGCACGAGACTACTTCCGTTCTCAGTTCTCATCGACGGCCTTTCACCCGACTAACTAAAGATCAGCTGTTTGTAAAGGTTAGCTCGAAATCTCGTCACCGTAATAGAAGGCGGATACACCTTCCACAAGCCACTGCCACCTTTATACTATAGCGTGCGGGGAAAGAACTCAGCCCTACAACAATCAGCAAAGCTGGTTCCAAGACAAATATTTTAAAGGCATCTGACTTTAAGCAACATTTTCAATCAATAGGGAACCATGTAAAGCGCGGCAGCTGGTTACTTCAGCATGTGTAATGGCTTAACGATTTTAAAATGTCTATTTGCCCTCTAACCGTGACATTAGGTTACTTCTTCTGTTCGTAGCCATATGCTCTGTCAGATGCACGCGGTAGAGTCAAAACTAACGTATGAAGTACACGGATGTGTGCTAGGAACTGATGTACAGCCTTTATTAATTATATGAAGGGATATACAATAGAGATGAAGAAGGAAGCAGTGTAATAGTAGTAGTTGTGGTCGATGTAGTAGTGAGCGAGTGATTTCTGTTTGTCCTCGGTTCGTTTTCCCGTTTATTCAGCTGCTTTCGCCCGCAGACAGTATGCCGTTTGGCATTGATAAGCATGACTATTTAGACGTTACTCGAAATGACTGCTACTACTATATATGGATTGCTGTTTGCGTTTTAGTTTTACATATATATATATATATATATATATATAATTGGCATGTGAGTTGTTGTATATATCGCTTGCCCATCTGTTGGTTTCTTTACTTGGATCTTTTTCTTATTTTTGTTATGTTAATGTACTTGTTCTGGTATGAATTCCCTTTTCTGCAAATAGAGTCGCTTGTTTATTTGCCTATTTTCCACGGTCTGTCTCAGCCCCAGCTTTCGCTTCAGTAGTCGTTCGTGGAATATGACGGCACTGAAAATGCACAGAAAAATTTACTCTTATTAGACTTATTAGACATCCATGTGTAAGCATGTACGATGTAACACAACAATTTATCCAAACGTGTCTAATCAACAAACGCATATGTGTTTAGCAGTGCGTCACATATTAATTACTGTCTTATCTTCACTTACTAGTCTTGTTCTATTAGTATTGACTAGTCTTATTCTATTAGTATTGAGTGTGCGGCATACTATACGTTGTGACATGTATCGCAGCGGATAGGTGTGACGCTATGATTGATGACACATTTTCGATAGAGACATCAATCAAGTAGCAAATAGGCAAGTCAGGAATCGGTGTTGAGAAGGACGAAAAGAAGAAAATAACAGAATACTTACGGTATGGCTTCTCGTTCGACCAACCGTGGCTCGGTGTGCCGTTCCCGAAACTGCCCTTGGCGGACGGACCGTGACTCTTCAGGAACAGCTCGACATAACGCGTGCCCATGTGTGCGTTATTGCGGCACATCGCCTCCTGCGCGTCGCGATGTGTCGCGAACTCGAACGTCGCACTCGCCCGACGGACGACCGGACGCATCGAAGATGAAGCGGACGTCGATCGGTCGGATCGGCTCGAAGAACTGGTAGACGTTCTCATCGCTGGCCTTGTACGGCAGACCGCGCATGTGGACAAAGTGGCCGCCGACAGGAGCCCCGAATGCACCAGGGCCGCCACCGCCGCCCCCATGCACTGATCCTCCTCCTCCATTGCGCCCACCTCCACCATGGCTGCCGTGCAAACCCCCGATGCCTCCTCCACCACCCCCTCCGCCGCCTCCGCCACCGCTTCGGAAGTTACCACCACCACCGCCTCCGCCATAGCCGGCATATTCGTCATAGTCGTTCGAGTAGTACCCGCCTGGCGGCAAAAAGAAAGACACACACACAGACGGATAAATAGATGTGCACGTGATATGCGGCGGCAAGCGTTCAGCACTTACTTGCCTAGCCAAAAACTGGCGGACATTTAATGTATTAGCGCGTCGTAGAACGACCAGTGACCACGTAGACGTTTCGTAACATGGTTTTTTCACATGACTAATTGCCATTTAAGAAAGGTATTTGGTACTACGGAGATAATTGCCACCTCATCTGCATACAATGTACTGATAAAAAAAAATCTATATATATATATATATATATATATTAACACGAATCATCGTTATTATTAAAGCACACGATTTTTAAAGCTTTAAATAATAAGCTTTAAAAGCTTATTATTAAGCCTTGAAAACTTCACAACCTCCTCAACAGCTTGGAGGCTTAGCTCGGAGACATAAGTTTCCCAGCTGTTGGAGGCTTATACCTCCTACAGATTGAAACAAGGAATGGCCATAGACAAAAAGAGACATTATCCATGCATTTGCTAAGTTTTTTTTTCTTTGTGTAGATCTTTTAATCTATGTTTCGTCACTAGACGAGGGTAATTTATATTTAGTTTGCTATTGGGGACACGCAATTGTTTTATCATGGCAAAACAATAGCCAAAAACCCTACAAATATTAACTTAATTGTAAAATGGTTTTCGCGCTTTGCTGATAGGATCTTTCGCCACGTCTAACCAATAAGTATGTCTCCTCCTAAACGTACGGACATAATTTCTACTTAATCTATTTCCAAATGCATGGCATGACCCATCCATACACGTTTAAGCGTGCCTCCTTCTAAACATACAAGCATATACTCTCCTATACCTATATTTAATTTAATGGCGTGACCCATGCCATACAAGTATAAATTTCAACTGCAAGCGAGTAGATGATACAAATTAAAAAAGAAAATTTAAGGACAATTATCTACAATGAAATTCAGATTAACCGTAAAACATATTTGAGCGTCAAACCGCTACCGAGGCCGACCACTCATAATTTTTTTTATAGTTTTCAAATTAGACAAGAGGTTTTCCGGAATAGACTATAATCGACCATGTTAAAAAAAACGGGGACAGATGTCTTAATATAAGAGACAGTGCATTACCAACAAGAAAATTATCGGCCATCGTGTATATGAAGTGCGGCCATTTCTTAAGTGATAGACTCTTTAGGATCAGCGTGAACGACTGACTGTCACCTACGGCTGAGGTTACCTCGGGCTGTCCGCAGGATACCATTATCGGTCCTTTAATGTACATACTGTAATGTTACCTTCCAAGAGACGCTAGACCAATTTATGAAGAGTTATAAAGGCCTCGATCTTAAACTATCTGTTAATAAATGTGCTGTGAAACACTTTGGACACAATAACCCTACACACATATGCATGCTAGGCTCTATAAAACTAACCATTAAGAAGGCGATCAAAGACTTGGAAATTATGGCCTCCGACACCTTGAACTATAATATACTTAAGTGGTAACGGCTGCTACAAGGAGACAGAACTGCATATTGCGCTCGCTTGTGATTAAAGATGCTTCCGTGTATGTCAGACTGTACTAGTAATATGTTCTCCCGGTCTTATTATACGCTTCACCCCTATGGCATCAGGATATTGTGTGTGATAGGAAGAATCTGGCCAAAATACAAAGAAAGCCCATAAGACGTGTTGCCTACCGCGGCAGCATTAGCAGGAATAATGTTGAGTGCATTGACATGGCCGTTATATCAAAAAATATTGATAGAAGTACGTTCACCGGCATAAGCAAGCAGCCTGATAGATTCGATAAATTATTTGAAGTCACAACGACGATAACTCTCTCTGGTATGAACATTCAGACTAAAGCTGTTGTCAGGAGAGATATCGTTAATAAAAAAATCGCGTGCCGCCAGCAAGTGCAATCATGTACAGCCAAACATCTAAGTCGCCAGATGGCGTGTTTGTTATTAAAATTCTGTAATACTTCATAAAGGCTCCCTTCCAAAAGGTGAATATATATTATATATATATATATATATATATATATATATATATATATATAACCGAGTCGTTGCGATCTAACGCAGCAACCATACAACAAATTATGAATGTGATCCATCTACTCATCAAGACTTGTTGACGTCCTATCACTTAAACTCGCCGGGTCTTCCCATGGGCTCACAGCATCAAGGTGCCACAACATGCAAAGCAATGGATTTACCACTATACAACAGTACAACTTGCAAGCGAAATTACGGTGGCCTCTAATAATAAATAAATTGGAGTAATTGCTACACATTTTGTTTGCTGGCCAATTCGTGACGATATGACTGGGAGTTTTGGACGCTTGCTGCACTACGTTGAGCCACGGCCACAGCATGGAACAAGTCAAAACGGACGTATGACATCAACCGGGGATATAAAATAGACGATGTCTTCGGTCGAAATTGCTCGACAACTCGATCGTGAGGAATCGCAAATGAGCACACTCAGGAACGTATTTCTTGTGAACTGACGGAATGACCTTTAATACCAATGTAAAAGATCGGACAATGTATAGCTCAACCTCGCATTCGCGTACTTAATGTATTTGCGCAATGATACAGTATGTACTTCACGATATTGTTGCTGTTAGTAATCGTATAATTGTAGTTGCTGTTGCTTCTGCTGCTACTGCTAGTGACAGACTGGGACAACAGCCGATGATACAGCCCAATGTAGGAAGGTTTGTCGACACGTCATGCTTATATCAACCAGCAGTGCCTATGTATATGCACATTGACATATACACATATGCATATACGAATGGGAGAATGCGAGATGTATGTAGAGATGTTTGTATATCTATAAGTATGAGTGTATATGCCATTTTATAGATATAATATATATATGTATGTATATAGAGATGCAATGTGATCATATATCTATGAATGAGTCCATTCAAGACAGCAGCTAGTGTTCGTCCCCCGCCGTTCGCCAATGAAAGGGTTGTTGCGCTGTGTGCGCTTCCTAGACAGACAGCCCGACGGTGGCGACCCCTGCCATCTCAGTAGTCGTAGTTCTTAGTTCTGTACGAGGGAACTGAAACGACAGACACACGACAAACAGACGGGACACGAAACCACACGAAATGGAGAAGAAGAAGAAGAAGAACATTATCATCATCATTAGCAGCAACAGCCGCAGTTCGTGCTCCTGCGTCAATGCCAAAGAGACAGACCTACAGTCGTCGACTGTACTCCCGACCGCAAACGGTGCAGGATGCAAGATACTAGTAATAATGGAAGCGAGAGAAAGGCCGTAGAACTAATTTCGTATTCTGCTAAAGATTGGCCACCCATTCAAATCAGCCAAAGGACGGACGTCAAAATTACCATCGCCTTTAA
Source organism: Dermanyssus gallinae (assembly GCA_003439945.1). Classification (NCBI taxonomy): domain Eukaryota; kingdom Metazoa; phylum Arthropoda; class Arachnida; order Mesostigmata; family Dermanyssidae; genus Dermanyssus; species Dermanyssus gallinae. Next base: position 686,810 of record QVRM01000484.1, read on the forward strand.
AGAGATAGCAAGAGGGGAGCGAGAGAGGGGGCCAACTAAGGAGAAACTGGAAAACTGAAGTCCGTCCATATTCATCAAATCTGACTCGGGTAGCAGAACCGATGGAGTTCGAAAAGAAACCAACCGCCGCTGTTACCCAACGAGCGGAATAGTCATTCGAGTGCATGATGAGTGTATACGCGTGTGGCGGTCCCTGTCTTATACGTCGTGCTCGATGTATTGTACTCACTACACGTAGTACACTTACTCTTGGTCACAACGCGTGGCAAATATGAGACTACGTTTTCAGTAACCAATACAGAGCAAAACTTCAACGAATGATCCAAAAGCACGCGTGGTGCAATGCTAACAACCACTACAACGGCAGAACCAAAGCATGGCACCCACAAGTATTATCGCTATCGGCAGCCAGGACAACAGCTGCATTTAACAATGAAGCAAATCTAAGAATACGATGAAATTATGATCCTTCATAACTTCATAGGCAAACGTGAGCTTAGAATGCGTAATCCTCCTCGTGCCTAATCGTGATAATATAACAATGAAGTCACTCATTCAGCACAGGGAAATAAGAGCCAACAAAGTCAATGTGGGTACATGTGGCAAGACGTCAAAATGTATTCGGGCTTCGATAAAAAACAATAGACGATAATTTAGTTTTTGTTTGTTGTTTCTTCTCTTCTGTCAATGAGCCATCGTACATTAATTTTGATAAATCATACTATAGTTCTGTTTTGCAAAAACGATCTGACATTCCACTGCCGTACGTTTTATCTGTTAAAAAGCAGAGTTGTCCGTAGAAGTGTGAAAGCGCAGGTACGAGACGGTTGTACTGTGCAACAGGCCTTATATCCACATAGATACAAGGTCTTGCGTGCGGCCAAACTACATCCAGGCGGACAAAACTAGGCGCATTAATCAGTCGACTGGCTTATATCAGTAATATTAACACAACGGTGAATACAATAGATCTGTACCTATCCAGCGCCTTAACTAGCTATGTGTGTTTAAGACAATACATAGCCTAATATTGCTATCACTAATTACGGTCACAGTAACAAGGACAACGTGATTACCTGAAAAACTATTCGTGACTTGAAAAATTAAGACACAATGCGTGCCGTCTCTAGGTAGACCATAATATCAACTAATTTTCAAGTCACTCGCACTAAAAGTTTATTAATTACTAACAAAAAAATAAAGTAAATGCTTTAGACAAATTTAAGCTATATACAACTAAAGTTATATTAGATTACAAAACGCACAGCCGAATAGAAAATCCCTGCGTACACGTCAAAGCAAAATCGGTCCGCGGCGATACATACATTTTGTTAGCAATCAAAAGTCCAAAAACGCGTACAAATTACATGAGGTTGTAAGGTAGTGTCTCCACAGAGTTGCCATATGCTCAAAGGTTAGAGTTTTTTTTTAATTTAAACTGTTTTTTTCCTAATTTAACTTCAATATATTTAAATTTAAACTCAAATTATTTATATTTAACAACTGCAAGTTAAACGCATAAGATCACGCGATCGGCTTTCGCAGCATATCTGCGAAAACCTAGTTAACCAGTAAATTACTTGAGTGTGGCCAAACAGATAATTCGATTATATAGCAGGTTTCTCCAACAATTCCCAGCAGAATATGGCTCACTTATAATTATAGCGAATGGCAACGTTGATTAAGATTAACGCAAGCCTTAAGTTGGCATTCGCAAAACTTAGCAAGGTATCATATTTCTGGTCTAGATATACTACTAGACACAGATCCCCCCTTCCAAGCAGCAAACGATGCGATTATAAATTCTCAGCGGAAGCTAGATTCTCAGCAAAAGATTCTTTCGACTAGATATCAACTGTCAGAGCTAAATTAAGAGAGTAAACGCCTCAATGACACTGTACTTTCAAATTTAAAACTCTAAAACCTTACTCACCATGATGGCCCTGTCCGTTGCCGTGGTGGCCTTTGTTGACGCCAGCCGACGAGTTACTTTTCAGGAAGAGTTCCACGTAGCGGGTGCCCATGTGAGCATTATTCTTCATCATGGCGTCCTGTGCGTCTCTGTGACTACTAAACTCGACGTCGCACTCGCCCGAGGGCCGACCGCCGGCTTCGTACACAAAATGTACGTTGATTGGACGTAGCGGAGAGAAAAAGTCGTACACGTCGGCCTCTGTTGCTTTGTACGGAATACCGCGCATGTGCACAACGTGCCCCTGGCCACCGTGACCACCTCCGCCTCCAAACGCCGAACCTGTCTTGCCGCCGCGACTCCGCATTCCGCCGTACCCATAATCATCGTAGCCTGAAAAGCGCGAATCGGCAACAGATCACAGCATTTTTTCAACATCCCTTATTGCAACACAAATCATACGGTATAGCGCATATACATAGACAGTCAAGGATTCATAGATGCAGCAAACAAAAACACTAACAGTAGCATAAGCAATCGGCTTTCAGCTTAGATAAGTGGAGCTATGTTTGCTTGTATGGCTTCTATATGGCTCACGTAGCCGACAGCCATGACGACAAGTTTAAATAGAAACGAGGTGGGCGAACAACTCTGATGAAGGACTTAGGGCAACAAAGTGTTGGAACAATATTTCTTCAAAGCAAGGACAATCCCGCGCCGCCAAAAGGGACTGTGGTAGATGAATGTAGAGGGCGCCCTCGTTTTGGGTCGACCGAAAAACATACTTGCAGTACTCACCACCATAATCATCGCGAGGACGAGGCGGCAATGGCCCCCGGCCCATCATACGGTCGTACGGCCCCGGGCGGCCGCCACGCGGCGCAGGACCGCCAAAGTTACGTCCGCCGAATCCTCCGCTATAGGGACGTATCGCAACCGAAAGAGAGCTCTCAAGCTCGCTCAGACTGGATTTAAATATCTCGATGTACCTGCGAGTCATCATGATTACATAAATAAACTTTGTTATAAAAAGTGCTCACATTCCCCATCGTGAATTGTATAACCCCTCCGGTTCTTCATACGTATACCAGCTCCCTTAGTCTACTTGGACTGCTCAGCATGATAGACACATTCACCATGCAGCAATAATCGCGGTAGTTCATTACTGTCCTGCTGTAAGAGCAACTCCATCACTACCGAACAACTATATTCACATAGCACATATGAAGACGCATCTACGTATCACCTGAGAAACAAAAGCTAAAATGATTTAGCGAAATGTCATTTTATCTGACTATTAATATACTCACACGTTGGCTAGACAATATAGAAATATATTTAAAAAAAAAGGTAAAACGATTAAATCAGAAGAATTGTTTCCACAAATCAGAATGCGATAAAAAAAATGCAAACAAACAGAAAATAAAGCTAAACAAGCAAGTTTTGACAAAAAATAGAACAAAATTTATAAACGTGATATAAGCCCATATACAAAACAATGCAAAAACAAACGGACACAATATTAGACAAGTTTGTCGCCAAAATCGTCAGAGTAACCATGAGACAAGCATCTGTATGCATTCATATATTGTACCCGTTACTCGACGTGATTATGAAACACCCTACCTGACCCCCTCATACTGTACCAGCTGTCGTCGTAATTGTTGTTCTTGTATCGTTGAATGTACGAACCCAATCCAATGTTGAATGTGGGAGCACACCTCCCGTTAAACCCGCTTCCCAAGAGAATGGCGCCGGATGGCGCCGGCAGCTGCTACTAAATCTCAGCGCCGGATATCAAAGGCCGCAAACTTGATTTGACGATCCAGACGCAAGCATATTATACTCACTGTACTGTACGCTCTGTCGGCGCATGATAGTCTGGCGCCAGCTCGTCCCGTTACCCACACCTCACCTTGTATCATCATCATCATCTCCCGCACCTCACCGTTGCACCTCCCGAATCACCTCATTCTTCCCAAGAGGACGCACTTCGCCATCGGTCAGAGCAACGCCCACAGCTGCAGGAGACACCCGAGGTCGCCCACGCCAGAGTGCCCGTGACAGCGCTGCTGAAGCTGTAGTTGTTGTTGTTGCGGTTGTTGTGCCCAGATGTGTATCTTCCTCCAACTGCCAATCTTCCCTTCCCGGCCAACCTCATCTTGGAATTTAAGACTGACTTATCACACATACATCTGTTAACACCGTTTGGCTGTTGTGCTTACTGTTGTCGCCACCATCTTCAGTTGTTGGCGACCGTCGTTGCTGCGATTTTGCTGCTTTATGGATAACGGTGGTGGTCTCTGGCTGTTAAAAGGCCCAGTTCACACCCAATCGTCAACAAATTTGCATTCTCCTGCACTCTACCCACCTGTGCCCGATACGCTCTTTGTGTTTTTCGAGCGCCTTCTCGGCAGCCTCCTTCGTCGCAAACTGAACGTACGCATCGCCCGCCGTTCTCCCACTGTAATCCACCGGAATCACTATCCCATTCGCCACTATTTCCAACCCTACAACAACAAACCCAAGAAGTCACAGAAGAGACACACCAAATAAAACAACCGACTGTTACACCAAATAGACGTCATCCCAGAGCCATCAATTGATTCATACGCAAAAGGCCCTCGTAAACTATAGAAAGACAGAAGCACCAGACCACGAAGTTATCTCAACAGCCTTTAGCTTGCTCTGCCCGTTTCCAGCGATCGCTATAAAATAATCATATTTTATGCCAACAGCAGCAACAGCCGCAACCACAACCGCACAATCAACGCGACACGCAGCAGCCGCCAATCGCAGTTCAAGTATAATGTTAGAGCACATAACGTTCTTAACTTCATCTGATTTCATACAAACGCTCCCCTTCCCCTCTTTAACAGTCCATTCGCTTGCCAGGACCATGTTACCCTTTCCCACCAGATATAGCAAACTAAAGCTACGCAGGATACACCACGACATCGACTGCCTAAGCTTAAGCCAGCAAGAGAATTGAAGCCAAGTACAATTTGGCCCATACTACGTAAGTTCTGTCCAGTTTACCAAAAGGAACTGCGCGGTTTTCCAACAAAGAAAGCAGTGCCACAGAGATTACAAACGAAATGAAAGAGAGAGAGAGCGGAACGTGAGGCGAAGGGCCACACCACTCTCCTCAAATGTCTTGGCAGGCGAGTGCGCGCTATATGCAACCAATCAACTTCAGAATGCAATTATATTACAGCGAAGACCTTATTTGTTGCAACATAGCGATGCAATCGGGCTATTTCATCATGAACGCAGCATAAGGAAGTATTAAGAAACATGTTTATCTGTTGATTACTCCGGCTGCCATCGCTCCCATCACCTAAAGCACGCAATGACCCAAGCTAAACAAACTTAATGTTATATGTTACTTGTCAGGCGACTAACAATAGCAGAGATTCCGTCGTTTCATACTACCTCCGCCAATACACCAACGTTTCAAAATAGATAAAAAAAATCCTGCCAATAATTCGTCTTTGTGTATATAAAATAATGCGAGCTTCTTGATATCCACTTGATTTAAATGCGCACATTTCACGTTTAAAACATGAAAGTGCAAAATCCTGCTACAAATCTTCCTTCTACCGTAAATCTAGCGTTTCAGTCCAAACAATCTTGATACTCTTATGTACTTTACTAGGCTAACCGTTTCGTGTTCGAGATTCGTCGGCTTCATATACCAATAAATTAAATATTGTAGCCCAATGATACATACATTCACCCAGAAACACAAGTATCTTTTGTAAGTCTTTAACCCTTATTCGTCACTAAAATCGCGTGCATTTAATACGTCATTAACAACTTCTAGTACCCTGAAAATGATTTCAAGCCAAATTTTTGAGGACATATACCTATAATTAAGCGGCGTTAGGTGAATCATCGAATATCCTTCGAAATTGGTCATACAAATGCTAGACGTAATGAAAACGAAGGATTAGATCCTTACGCCGCTTCCGTAAAACTTTAGAAAAGAGAAAGTCGTATTTGAAGCAAATTACGCGTGGAAAGCGCCAATATTCTTACCACTTAAAGAAAAAATGAGATAGATAGTAGATATAATATATAGAAAGCCATACTGTACCACTGGCGCCATAGAAGAGCAAAACCGGCTACAATGAGTCAATAATAGTGAAGCAACAACCTTGTTTGTTAGAGGGGAAGTCAACAACTACTAATGCATGAACAAAAATGCAAGGAACACCTGGATGTGCATTCAACGATGGCCTAATGTAGTCTAATAATGTACCGATACTTGTGCAATGTAAATCGACAAGAAAACTTGGAAATTCAACTGATAATAATATCTGAGAAAACACTGACCGGAGAAGAAATTAGCGATCTCCTCCTTGGAGCAACCAAAAGGAATGCCCCGGAGCCGCACGATGCCTTCGTTGAGAGCACTCGAGGAATTTTTCCTGACACACCAGTCCATCTCGGCACGCTTTGCACGAAACACCTCGATGTACCTGCAGCAAAAATGCAAACAGCCGTAAGCTTAAAGATCTACAGCTACAGAACCATCGCGCACAAATCCGCATTGATATTGTGTGTATGTCGTTGATCAGTTGCTCTTCAAAAGGTACTTTTCAGTATAAACGATATATGCAATGTAAAATATCCAGAAGTCGTATGAGCAGCAAGAACTCTACGCTAGCTATGGCCGTGTAGTCAACAGTAAGGTTCATTGTATGAAGTGACTTATAGCTAATTGCGCAATATGTAATATATATTCAAACTCTGACAGGTATATAGTCTACAAGTAAATCATTTTATTCCCTAACGCATCACAGGCGGCGAAGTTCGACTGGTTGCAGTGTCTGGAGCATTTCAAAGGCAGAAATGTAAACATTATATTCGCCTCGTCTTACCGGCTGCCCATGTTCTCATTGCTTTTTTTGAGGGCATTCTCAACGTCCTCCTCAGCAGCGAGCTCCACGTAGGCCTCGCCTGACGCCCGGCCGTCTCTCGTGTACGTGAAGTGGATACCATCCTTTCCGCCTGCAAAAATGTGGAGAGACACAACGTGAGCCACAGCACACAAACACATACAATAGGAATCGAAAGATTTCGACCAGGCGTTACTCTTTATGGTAGTAGAAACCAACCTCGGTTCAAAATAAATTTATCTTATGGCGAGCGCAGAGCCGTAGTGCTTTCCCACACTATACTCTTTTCATGAGAGTAGTGTGGGATATATATATATATATATATTAACTGGAAAGACATGGGTTCGTACTTCATGGATCGATAGGCGGTCAATAAGCAAAAGCGACACATGACACCAAATTGTTTAGTCATCTCAAATGAGACGTATCAAGCGTATGTAAGGTAAGTCTAAATTGGAATTGATTGTCAAAAAACACGTTTTGCAATCGGCCCAAGTTATGCTTGAAAATCAAACATTAGATGGTGAAATTTTGCACTTTGGAGTAGACAATTGTCTTCGCGCGAGCTTGTGATCACGGGCTCTCTAGCCCAAAGTTAACCCAGTTCAACAATGTGCCCCGAACAGACTCTGCATTTCCTCGTTGAATGTCGAGCGATAGCCTCTGACGCTAGAATTCGGATGCTCTCGAGTCTCCCGTTGAAAGGTTAAGGCTTCTACATGGTAAAATCATATTAATCGCCCCTTCGGCATAGTCCAATAGTCATGCTTGTACTCCTTCGTGATGATATTGGATATTTCATATATATATATATATATATATATATATATACTAGCTTGTGTTGGTTAGACGTACGTACCAACAACGTTGACCTCGCATCCAAGGAAGTTGAGAACGTCGTCATCGGTGGCGCTCCAGGGCATGCCCCGGAGACGCACAATCGTGTCCTGGCCTTCGCCCGACTCCGACATTCTGCTCGTTGTGCCGGTTGCTTGATCAATGTCCCTTGTCAGCGATTACTTGAGCGAAACTAGAGAGATAATACACCGACGAGCTAACGAGCCGCACGAGATTTTCTTCTGCAGAAGTTGTTCGCGTAACGGGACAAACAAAGCCACACATATACAAACACATTAATCGAAAGACAAAACTACTGGTCTAACTTTCTGGGCCGGACTGAACGAACGGATAGATCGAAATGGGTATGGGTAGCGTCGAGATCGAGAAAAAAAACCCGAGTTCTGATGTTAGAGTTACCGGTTCGTTTGTCTCTCTATGCGTCTCTGCGCCTATGATGAGGACTAAGTTAAGCTATCTCTTAAGAGGAGATATTGTCTAACGGTAAACCATTTCAGTTGACCAGATTATAGCGGCATTTCAGGCAATGCGTGTCCGGCCGAGTCGACGCACTTCTTACTGTTATTTGCTCACCGCCATAATCGCTTATGATGAAAATAATGATTGTTCCCTCATTACAGTATGCACCGTATGTATACGAGAACGCTATTGAGGAAACTGCCATCAACGGCTACAACAATCTATGATCAACGCACTAAGGCGGTTACTTTAGCCATTATCATCGTTATCGTAATGTATGAGACAAAGGCGCGACTTTTTACTTGGGTTAACCGGACACAGCCTCAGCCTCGCTCAATTTCTAAGTAAATTATCCGAATAAATTCGAGTCAGCAGCCATCGGACCCACTGCCTGTCGCCGACTGAAAGTACTTCTAATAGAGGGAGGTGGTCAATACGTACCTAACTACCTGCCTAAAATTAAACCTATAAATTTAAGCAAGTAGTTTTTAATTCGAGACCATCGATCGTCTTCCACGGGTTGGCTGGGATCGCCATGAGGCATATATCTTCAATGCACCGACGATTGGACATGTTGATTTACAGAACGCCTACGAGAGAGAAGCAGAGCGACAGAGCATCGAACTCGAATTCAAGCCGGTACTACGGTTGGCCTCGGCGCAAAGCAGCCGCCAATACAGTGCAGGCGACGCTGTCGTGATCACGTTGAGCATCGGTCAGCGCGCAGTCCAAGCGTCACCAACTGTCTGTCTGTCTGTCCCCAGTTACCGGGGGAGGTAAACCCCCCGCGCTGTTAGGAAGAGGGCAGCGCTGCACAAACAAACAATCGAGCTGCGCCCGATGGGCGACTGCGTCAAGTCCGGTGGTGGCCTGGTAGTGGATGCATTATTCGCGTGCGCCTCGCGACCGGAGGAGACACATGAACATGAGTGGGTGCAAGGATTCCATTCTCACCGTTGCACATTTGTACTTATAAGGCGCGTTGCATGAAACAATGCGAAAGCAACCTCGTAGACGTTAAATGTTCGCTGAAAGTCAGCCCGAAACCGTTTTGATGGACGACCGCGTCCCGCCAACAATACAACAGCAACAACAGCAACAACAACAGCAACAACAACAACAACAACATCAACGACGACGACGACGACGCAGAAGTGGACAAATACATCGGGCCGCGCCTGCAAAAGGACACACCTTGCTAATTTGCCGTCACACCGTCATTCACATTGCATCATGTACATCAGCACGCATCATGAACATCAGCACGTATCATGAACATCAGCACGCATCATCATTACACATACACGTTCATTGCACGCAGCGATACGGTCACACGTAGCAGGAACTGGCCAGAACTAGCTAAACAAACGCTTGAGAACGCTAGGAAAAAAACGGCCGTATAGTTAGACAAGAAGCTTGGAAAGGAGATTTTGAGCTCATCTGTGCCTCTCGAGTATGAATGACTCCTTACAACCACTACCACTACTACAACGAAAACTACAACGATTCATTCATACACGTCCACGCCACCGCTCTTGCATACACGTATGCGTGTACGACCAGCCACCCGAAGCATGCATGCGCAAGACGAAAAAAAGCGTCTCTGCATAGGGAGATACGGTATCGGGAACAGGGATCACACAGCAGAGACGCGGTCAACAACAGCAAAGACGCGGTCAACAATAACACAAAGAGCAACAACAACAACAACAACAACAACAGCAATAATTACGTGTATGTGAACAGCTCAATCAAACGCTCAGCAAACACGAAGCTACATAGAATACATCGTCAAGTGTTCCAGTCCCTAAGTATGCCTACTGTTCGTATTTTGTCGTTGTTGTTGTTGTTTTGAAAGTTGTTGATATTGTTGTAGTTGCTGCTGTTGCTGCTATGGCTGTTGTAATAGGCCTATCGAGCAGAGGTTGGACTGCGGGACGCTGATTAACACTGCTGCAGCCGTTCAACTAGGATCATCGAGGCCATCTGGATAGCCGACAGACACGCTTTGTCTCTCGCAAGCAAACGTGGTGAACCCGAATAGTTGTTAGTCGCACGTAGCCTGATCGCCTACCGGATTTTCTGTGTTGCCGCTAGACGCAACGAAGATCGACCAGGAGCCGAACTAGGCCTGCAGTCGGCGTCGTTGCCTGGCCCGTCGCTTGGCGGTCGGTGAAGCTTCACCATCGGCAGTCGTGTCCAAAGACTCTCTTCATCGTCTCTGCCATCGATCTCTCCCACCCTCGTTACTCACATGCATGCATGTACACACACGGCCCTACTCCACGGCCAACACACACACACAAACAATTAGCTAGGTCGTCAACTAGCTAAATCTAGTTGACGACATGACGACCTGGCTTAGACTGGTCTGGTCTGGTCTGGCCTGGCCTGGCCTAGCCTGGCCAGACCACACCACTCTCAGTCTATCGTCAAGGCAGACAACAACAATCAAGATATGTGAACTTACTGCTTTACGCCGTGCAGGAAGCCGTTCGTCGTGTCGTTGGAAATGCAAAACAACGACAACAACAAACGACGTCGATTATTGATGATGACCACTTCCACCACTTCCACGACGGTGAACGACGAAGTCGAAACAACACCTCAATCTGAAGGCGCGGCGTCGTCGTCGTCGTCGTCGCCGTTGCAGAAGCGTCGAAATAGCGGCGGCGGCGGCGTTGTTGTCGTCGTCGTCGTCGTGGTGAGGCGGTAGCGCACAATCCACAGTACCAATACAACGCCAATACTGACGACGACGACGACGACGACGAGGATGAACTAAGACTAAACGAATGAATGAATTATTGGATTAATGCTCAACAGTAGCTGCGTCACAGTAGTAAAGCCAGCAACAACAACAGCAGCAGCAGCAATAATTAGGACGGGGGGCAGTAGACAGCAGCTACTGCGGCTGCGGCGGGCGGTCGGGCGGGCGGTCGGTTGGTTCGGCAAACAACGACGACGACGACGCCACTGCCGCCGCCGCCGCTGCCGCCGCTGCTGCTGAGTAGGAGGAAGACGACTCAATGTCTACGCGCCGCCAGTGAATGAGCTGGTTAGTTCGACTTGTTCTAGTCATCGACGTCATCGTTGTCGTCTTCGTTGGCTATTTGTGCTGTTTACTACTGATACCACTACAATTAACTACTAGAAAGTAAAGTTTTCAGGCTGACCTTCAGCCAAGATTTAGCGTCCACGGAACTGTTTTTCACATTGCTTCATAGACGGACTACTACCCCCATAAATACAAATGTGGGGCTCGAACCGCGCACCTGCTATGTATGCAGGTGTCCTCCGGTCGCGAGGCGCAGCCGGAATGCGCCACGGCACCGAGTTCGACACTACCGTTAACTACTAACACTAATGAAAAGAAAATACCCTTTGTAATAAGTAACGTAAGAAATACCCAATATTTAACGTCCACGGTAGTGCTTTTCGCATTGCTTCATAACTTACTACTGTCACTACTACTTACTGCTCTACTCGATGTTGTTGCTGCTCTCGATAGCCGTCTCGCCGGCGTTACCGACGGCAGGCTCGATCGAGCCTATTGCCTGCAGAACGCCGACTCTCAGTCGGATAGACACACAAAAAAAAAAAAAAAATCACGCGTTCTTCACTCATCCTCTCATACTGCTGCTGCTAATCCTCCTCCTTACTAACCTCACTGACCTCAGTCAGAGGTCCCTGAGGCCAACTCGACAACCCCACGCGCCCCGCCTTGACGGCCATGCACTAATGAATGGTGCAGAGAGACAAACAAAACAGCAACAGCGCCACGAAATGTACGCTCAAACTAAAAAAAAAACAAGAGACGCGCGCGGCCAGGTCAGGTCGCAAAAATCTCATATCTTTTCATAGAGACAATAAAGTGTATGTAGACCGACAAACATACAGGTCGAATAAAAACGTCTCTCCGTCAACATATCTCTCTCTCTCTCTCTCTAGACTGTAGAGAACGTACAAGTGCATACAGCCTTACTACTTCTTCAACAGACATCATAAACTTGAGAAGGCGTCGTTATTGCCCCCGCCTCGAAATCAGACAGTAATATCTGTCCCCCTCCTCTCTCGCTCGCGTCAATTTAATAGCCGTGTCTGCCAACAGCCTAACTAAAATTTTATCAAAAAGAATTCATACAAGTACAGGAAGATATGGTTATTTGCTTAAGTTGCCGCCTTTTTTTCGGTTGCTTTCTCGTCATCAACGACTTGATTCGACCACAACGACTGACAGTGGCACTGTTTTTTTTCTTTAAGTTAGATGCATCTTGCCACGATCAATCGAGAGGCGATAAAGCTATGTTTTCGGTATACAATGGTATATGGGGGTAATATATTCTACATTATAACAAAAGGTAGTATGCTATTACATGTATGCTATATACAATACAATACAATGAGTGTAAGGTAAGGTTAGTTAACTATCCAACAATGTTTGCCGCCGTTGCCACTGTCACACTTCCGGGTGTTCGTATTGATTACTCGATTGTTGCGGCTGTTGTGGCACAATCACCAGCACCCGGAAGTGCAGACAAACACAGCCCGGTAGCAATGTTACGGTACGAGTGAGGAGGCATTCATCACTCACTCAAGCGTATTTTGTACGAAGTCGATCGATCAGTGCTCACTTGATTGCAAAGCAAGAACGAAAAAAAAAACAGTCAATCAGTCGCCAATAGCGCCAAAAGAACGATATGTCTAAGTATCGTCCGCCAACCACTAATGGTGAGGAAAAGAGAGAGTACTAGCGCCAGCAGCTGCTGGTGCTACAGCAGCCAGAAAAAGCAGCAAGAGTTCTGAGGGTGGATGGAGGGAATAAACCACACAATCAAGGCGTAGTAAACAAATGTTGTTATTGTTATTATTGATGTTGCTGTTGTTGTTGTTCTTATCGTAGTAGTAGTTGCCTTTTGTATGTGTCTTTCGAACGAGCGAAGAGGAGTCATATTAGACAGACGGGTGACGACACTGTGGAAGAGAGCAAACACCGCTGGAAACACCGCCGCTAGAACAGCTCCCGTGCGGAGCCGAAACGGAAAACGGTGTGAAAACGAGCTGACGTACCAGTCGAGAGAATAATTCGTCCCGCCTAAGAGCTCTGAGTGATTTCGTTGGGCGCGTCGACCTCCCCCGTCGACGGCAGCAATCATGAGCTTTTTATTGTGAGTAAACGCGTCAGTCAAGATACGACTACAACAACAACAATGATCAAATCAAGCCTCCCTCTCACATGATGACTTTCTTCGATGACGAATCTCATGTACTATATATATATATATATATATATATATATATATATATATCTTCCACACACTCAGGTTTTTGACGATCTGTGATAAAGATTCTGTGACTAATCACAACATAACTTGACCTGGGCCATGGGCCTATATTATTAACAGCAGCTATATAGGACAATCTTCTATAATACGTGCCTCTGATGAAGCATAGATTCCGCCAAAATATACCATAAATCAAAAATATACTTACATATAATGTTTAAAGGTTAATATAACAAGACATTCGTTCAAATTCGCCCAAAATACTAGATGACATCATTGTTTTAACGTTTTATCTAGTCGACTATAAATTAGGCTAAACTCTTAATAAATTTAAATCGTGTCTTTTAATCATTTCGGCAACCGTAATACTTATTCTTGTATATATATGTATAAACCCCCACTATATCAGTCGGTGAAACGGAGTGCTTTATCTGCCACTTCTATGCATACTTAATGAGGTTCCTCGCCATATATTTGAGGCAGGACCACTGAAAGTGAGCTCATCAAAATAAAAATAATAATAATAATAATAAGCAAGTACGGTTAATTCATTATTACATATCGCAATGTATCTACCATATAAATACTACTTGTTTATTAATGTTCTTTGTAATATGAAACATTTGATTTTCACAGAGGCTGCACTATATAATTCATTAAAAGGAAACTTCGTGTGTGTCGTTTCCTTTTAAATGTTCATGACTCGGGGATTTCCTGTTAGGGAGTGGCTCATGCATCAAGTGGTCCGAGCAATACTAATTAATTGTTCGTTTAAAAGATAGCCCCAGTGCGAGCACCAACCTTATGGAGGTGGTTTGGCTATATTTTTTTACAATCAACACATAATTCGTATCTGTAACAAATGATGATATCGCGCGATCATGTGTGTTGCCGATAATTGTGTACTGATCGTTGTCGTTGCTGGAGTTGATCGTAATCCGTTCTAACTAGCCTCAATCCTTCTTGCCTCTTTTGCGCTACGCTGGCACAGCGGCGGGCGCTCGTCGAAGACGTTTAAGCCGAAAAAGCACATTCCAGAGGGAACGCATCAGTACGAGCTGATGAAGCAGGCCGCCGCCACGCTCGGCAGCGGAAATCTTCGTATGGCCGTGATGCTACCTGAAGGCGAAGACCTCAACGAATGGGTGAGCCAGCTACACACGATGGCAGCCGCCGATCGCCTGAAAGTCGAGGCGGTATTGCTTTTTCATTTGTTTCCGCTCGCTGCAACTTTTTGCTTGCATCTCTGTCTTCGGTCTAGTTAGTGAGGCCGACATGCATCGCATCAACCGGCATGTGGCAGATCTCGCGCCATATGAGGTGGTTGCTCTCACAGCGGCTGTTGCACCGCACAGCCATTCCAGGCTAGTTGTAGACCCATTGTACACTCTCCGGAGCTCAAAGCTGGCAATTTAGCTTTATACGAGCGATGCATTCGGTTACTGGTCGGGGTATTTTGTTATTCTATTGCTCATTAACTTATTGTTATCGATAAGTTGTCAGATCTTATGGAAATCGTACGCTGTATCAAGGGGTAAACTTAATTGTAAACGTAGTTCGGGATGCAGTATCGAATTATCTTCTAAGATCGCATATTGCTAACAGTGTATTTGGCAGAAATAGAACATAGTATCACACTGCTCATTACCGACGGACCGGTACGTCTGCTAGCCTAAACAGCTTTAGCAAAACGATGACGTGTTAAGCTCTTGCAGTAGTAAGACTAATTTTGAAAAACTTAAGTGTGCACTATATACGAATATGCGTAGTGATTATAAAAGGCTTATATAAAAGGTTCGCTGGCGTATCAGATCATACGTCTCCGTTTGCTGAGCTTCTGAATATTTCCAATAAACTTCCTAAATTGTATACCGGTTCATATGGTTCTGCTGAGCTGTGCCTATATTTTTACTAAATATTGGATTGCATACAGATTAAGTCATCGGCCTTCATGTAGTCACTGCGTCAAGATCGAATCCGCATCTCGGCGTGGCAAAGTTGCTGGCAATTCCGTTCTAGTCCGTCGCGCCGACTTTTCACGTCTTACTGTATGCGCTGCCGTTCCCTCACTGTATAGGTGGCCGTGAACACTGTGGATTTCTTCAACCAGATCAACATGTTGTACGGAACGATTACGGAATTCTGCCGGGAAGACAGCTGTCCCGTAATGTCAGCCGGACCTAAATACGAGTATCACTGGGCCGACGGAACCACCGTGAAGAAGCCCATTAAATGTTCGGCCCCGCGCTACATTGACTACCTTATGACGTGGGTTAGTACTACTTCGAACGGAATGTCTTCGGCATCATAGCAATTAACCATAATGCTTCATCAAGCGGCGAATAGCCGCCCAGTACGACGAGGTCAGAACTGCCATGAAAGGTTATCCGCCTTCCTAACAAAGGCCGTGTGCTCATTGTCTTCTCTCTTGGTAATGTATTTGTGTGCTGAATATTCTTTGACAGGTGCATGATCAGCTGGACGACGAGAGTCTCTTTCCGTCGAAAATCGGAGTACCTTTTCCCAAGAATTTCCTTTCGATTGCCAAGACCATCTTGAAACGCCTCTTCAGAGTAAGTACACTACTCGTTGTGAGCTCGATCACGGATGCGCTTAAGTAAAACTTTCTTCGCTCATTAAGCTGTTGATGAATAACGCAAAGGAAAGCTATAGTTCTTCAGTAGATTTATATTTTATCACCTTCTTTAAATGTGTAGTATTATGTTTCAGAATAATTGCAATTACTATGAGTGGCTCCTTTAGTGCATTGGATCACAGTTATCATAAACTTTGCAGACGGACTCCCATAAATAAAAATCTGGTAGGGTAGGGCTCGAACCCGCGCACCTATGTGTCTCCTCCGGTCGCGAGGCGCAGGCGAATCCATCACGCCACCGGGCACGACACATAGACCTGTGTGCCTTTCATTTAAATAGTTACAAAAGTTAAGAATGATCCAGTGGTGTGTAAGAAGTACGAGCCGTGTCCAATATATTTGAGTTAACCAATAAGGGTGTTAATATATATATATATATATATATATATATATATATATATATATATGCGGTAAATGCATATTAGAAAAAAATGTAACTCAAGGAGTGACATTTTTTCTGAAAACCCCGAAATCTTAACCTGCCAGTTTAGGCCACTTAAGTGAGGTTCTCTACAATACATGTTGTTTTAGCGAGATTACAAAATAAACCGGTGTCCTTATTCTACCTTGCAGGTGTACGCGCACATTTATCATCAGCACTTCGCGCAGGTGGTACAACTAGGAGAGGAAGCGCATCTGAACACATCGTTTAAGCACTTCATATTTTTTGTACAGGAATTCAGCCTAATCGAGCGACGCGAACTAGTGCCCCTACAGGAGCTCATCGATAAACTGACCACCAGAGACCAACGAACACCACTTGAGAACGGTCACAGTACTATCAATACGAGATAGATAGACCCTGTAAACGAGTTCGAGTACAGAAGGTATACACGAACCACTGATAGCTGCTATTAAGCGCTAAGTGAGCCGAAGCAACTATGTGCGCATGACTAGAGGACCACATGGTTGGGAGAAACGTGTGAAAAGTTCAAGAGGCCTTTTCTGCCTTCGAAACGGCGCTTGGAGTTAAGCAGTGAGAATCATCGGGTTAGCATACAACAGAAACTGCCCCGTCATACGTTGTGTGTCCTGAGAGAGATCACATATGTAGTAGTGGTAGTAGTCATCAACCAGCTGCCCGCCTTAGTACATTTATCATCGAGATATGCCTATCTTTGCTACAACGACAACAACAGAGGCATCACTTTCTACATAAGACTGGACCAATAGGTATTGATGGCCGGCTGTAAAGCGACCTCAAACAGAGCTAGCTGTATTCGTGGAAACAACTAGATAATGTACCTAGCTCTTTTATATGAGGTGTGCGCCGTGCCAAGTATGCCACTGGCCTACGTTCTCGGTGTTAAATAGATTCGATCAATTAATCAATTCTTGATCACCGCTGGGGGTCTGCGATAACGTTCGCGATTCTGTAAATCACATCGTGCCGGCCTGTGCCCTGGACTTCTGTGTGTGTATACGTGTATTCGTATATCTTTGTATGTGTACGTTCTTGCGTGCGTGAAACAGACGGGTAGTTATGGCGAGAGAGGCAAAATCTCAACTGTCTGCATATATTCTGAGATTGTGTGCTTAAGATACTGCAGTTCAAGTCGTCGCTGCTATCAAATGAAGCGGCATCGATCAACCTTTATGAACGGACTTCGCGATCATTAGGATGGCGCGTTTGTGTCATGCAGTTTTTAAATAATTGAACTATTGCGTTGCAAAGGGAACAAGTCCTCAAAATCTTCCCTCTATAGTGTGTTGCATGATATTATCATGATCACGAATGTTCACACACACACCTAAGTTAAATAGGACGAGGATCAACGACGAAGACGAATAAACGAGGGCAATATTTTATTATGAAGAACCCGTGCATGCTCTAAGTGCAAGGCATGCGAATGCAGAACCGACCGCATGCCTTTTAGGGCGTTTCGGTAAACCTTTTTGTCGCGGGACAGCGAGGAGAGATGGTTTAAAAGCACGGGCATACGTGTTTGTGGAGCGAAAGGGTATACAAGGTATACGAAGAGCGACATTTGCCACAACTATTTTGTACGTCTTCAGGGATCGACAGTCGCCAAAGAGTCACTTTTGGACAACCTGGTAATACTATTATTATTACTTATATTCATATGTCGTCGTAGGATAACTTGTATACAAAGCGTAAATCATTCGGTATAGAATGATCTGCTAGTTTTGAAACTTGTAGCGTGAAGGAGGGGAGACACACGCACGTGATGATGCGCCGACCGCAGATTTTTTCAATATCTACGATTACCTCCAGAGAGAGGTCGGCCAAACAACTGGCTAAAATACCATGCGGGTTTTGTGTGGTACCACTTTTTGCACATATTTATACTATATACATTTACTCATGTATTAACATTTAAGATGGTCTACGAAGATGGTCTATATATATATATATATATATATATATATATATATATACTGGCCATTTACAGTGTGCACACTTGTCATAGGAATCATATGGAATCAATTGCGGTACGACGGTATCCGACGATATTCCTTGAGGTTGTAATGAGTTTGCAGAATCGTCGCGCATTCAAGTGCATTGTATATATATCTCTCCTTTTTATTAAAAAGCATGGCCAAAGCCAGAACGTCCGCGCTCATCTCTCTACGCTGAAAGCAAGGCGACGAGATGAGTGTCCACGATGCGGATGAGAAAAATAATTGCCATGCGTGATCAAACGAGTAAATAAATGGATCCGCTCAATAAATTGGGCGACCGCGTCGTAATCTAAAAAGGTTGAATTGCCTAAAAATTTCCTTATTTTAGGTACATTACCTATTTCCATTGTTACCCATAGCGACCAATGGATGCTTCGAGTTTACGGATATCCTCTGATGGCATGCCTTCATATGATCTTGCATCATAGTCGATAATCATATACGCAACAAGCTCCATCATGTACGATAGTGTTTTAGTAGAGAGTTATACGTAAACTTACAAAGTTTTCTGGTTTATTATTTACCTCGTGTCTTAAAAGTCCGCTAGGTTATCGGAGAACCCGTCGTAGTGAATTGCTTGGCGAGTATCGTGAGCTCTTGGACAAATAGAGACAGAAAAGGACAAAGGTAGCGAATGCGCAATGGAACGAAGATTGTTTTGTCAGTCAAAAATTAAATATTTTTTGAACGAGCCCAAAATAGTGTGGAAAAGAAATGCTTGTGAATCAAATACGAGCAGTCAAGTCATTGGTTACTAAATACGAGCAGTCAAGTCATTGGTTACTAAATACGAGCAGTCATGGCCATGTAATCGTCTTGATTCATCCAGACGTTAAGGTTGTCCGAAGTCGAGCTTGAAAATAACGTGGTGGAACGCCAAGGAATCAATATAGGGCTCGTCGATGTATTGACTTTCTCTGCAAGTCTTCAACAAATTACAAAGTTCGGCGAGGAGGCGGTACGTCTAATCGTGGCGGTTGCGGTGGGAAGTGCGTAAACTCGTTCTAAAACACCGGCTTAAGCTATAGTGATTTCAAACCGCCGCTGATGGCTGAAAAGGCTTCCAGACCGAACTCATGATGCCAATGATGGTTAAAAAGGCTTCCAGACCGAACCAATGATGCCAATGATGGTTGAAAAGGCTTCCAGACCGAACAAATCGCCATGCGGAAACAAGGTACGCTGCCCAAGGCCTTTATAAACGGCTCTTTAAGAATAAGTCGTTCCAGAAATTATACAGCCAGTGCGCGTGCAAGACGTGTGGAAATACATACAGTTGTCATCATCGTACAGATTGCTTAGTCGTACAGCCATCAAGTAGACGGGTAGCGTAATATGCTGTTATGTTAAGTAAAAACCTTACTTTACAGAAGAGAAACGCACTTTATTTTAGTATTACATCGTATTACGTGGAACACTCTCAAACAATTATTTAGGCTGACCTAGTTGACATACTTAGTGCGGGTACTAAAGTGCCCGTATATTTTCAGCCAGATTCAATGAATGCACAGACTATTAAAACTTAAATTTGGAAGCATTGCATGCAACTACATTTTCGATATTTAAGGTTTCTGATATCGGTAAAAAATACGTGGGCGGGTTGAACAGTTTTAATGCATTCGCTGCAATGCACTTGTGTCATCTTGTTTCCCACTCTTCAACACATTTTTTAAACGTGTCAATTGAAATTGAGTTGAGCTACTCCTTTAAATTTGTATTTTTTTTTCTATAATATCGAAACGTTGTCCTTTCAATTTTTATCGTTGGACACAGCAAAGTCGCCCGGAAGAAAATAAGCCACCATGTGTGAAAGATGATTTCCTTGTAGTCGAAAGAACAGTCAAAATTACCTTGAGTCAGACCTGCCCTGTCTGAATTTCTCCTTAGAAGCTCCCCTAGGGGGATTGGGCTTCGGTCTCGAGTTCGTTACCATATACCCATAAGTCGTCTCCTGTAATCACTTTCTGAACCAAGACAGGGTTTTCTACTAACGCCTGAAGGTTCAGTTTCCGACGAGCGATCATTTTCTGCAAATTCAACATTTTTGGAACGAACTTTGCTGCCAGATTTATGAAGCATATTGGTCAAGACTGTTACAACTAATCCATAAGCTATCTCTAACTCTTCGGATATATCCCTGATAGTAATTCAGCACTTTCTAATCTAAATTAAATGTGTGTTTGACGTCATAATTGACATATTTTTCATTCAATAATTTAACAATAAAAAGTCACAAAGATCCCAAGCTGACTTCGTACAGGCTTATCGCTCTTTCTCCCTTTTCTCTATGTTGGCAAAAAAAAGGCAATTTTTGCCTCTTAATTCGGGCGTCCGTTTGGTGATGGTGAGAGCATAAGCTAAATGAAAGATTTAAAAGCGCCTTAATCAGATTAAAAGGTTGTCCACTAGGGCGATCTGTGATTTATTACTTCAAAATAGTGGCCTCTATGCTTTGATTAGTTAGAGTTGTGGAAACGTTTGAATATAATACAGTTATTTATTTGCATTTAGTTTTTATTATTATATTTAAAGTTTTACGTAAAACTGCAGAGCTAAAGAAATAAAGCATCGAAGTGGTTTATATATACACATGATATATATATATATATATATATATATATATATATACAGGGTGTTACGTAAAAAGTTGTACTTCTTTCGAGGTTTGATAGAGCTCGGCAAGAAAATAATTTTTCCCAATGGGCGGAAGCCAAGAAAACGTTTTGTTTAGGAGTGAGGATGAAATTTAGAAAAGTCGTTATTCTGCCTTATTTTCTCCTACATAGTTGTACTAAATCTACGTTTGCGGGAGAACCAGTCAACGCATGAAGCAACCGATCATACCAGTGTGTTCGGCGGAAAATTTTGCATAACCTAAATGACACCTAACGCAAGCTAGCAAAAAGCAAATAGGTGGAATAAAAAAAATCATAAAAAGTCGATTTGTTGTTATAACTTACGTTGAAGCTTTCACGTGCAAAATCTAAAAATTTTGCCATTGCGCACAAATGACGAACACTCTCTGACGATAGCACATTTAATGCCCGTCATTTTCGTACCAAAGTGATGGTGCTGCGTTACGTAGTTGCTGAGAAACTAGGCTTTTTCGACAGCCATATCAAAAGCAAAGGCATGCATACTTCCTAGCATCTTGACCTGCTTTACCACAGAAACCACTTGCGCACGTCCAGAAACACACCAGCATTTATTTATTATAAGAAGTGCTCGAAGTTCCGTCCGCCTACCACTAAACACGTTCTGTAGCGATTGCACAGGCTCTCTTGCACTCGTGTAAATATGTTAGGCATTGCCCTAACGGCGTCAGCAGCGTTGAATATACGGTCAACCAGATCTTCACGCGATTCAACGGGGGTTTCGTAGACAACACTCTTTAGGTAGCCCCACAAAAAAAGTCGAGGCTTGTTAAATCGGGGGAGCGAGGTGGCCAAGCTATAGACCCGCCTCGGCCGATCCACCGATTCTTGAATGCTTCGTTTAGGTATTCTCGAACCGTAGCAGAGTTGTGTGGCGGCATTTTCAGACGAAAGCTTTCCAGGATGCCTTCTAACAACTGGGTAACGTATGAATTAAAAACGCGCGATACGCAGCTGCATCTAATCTGGCGGAAACAAACACACCAGCATTTGTTTACGCTGAGCAGCCGGCTTTGTTTCGAAATTATTCGCCATTCGCACAAGCTTCTATCGGAAATTTGCGCGGGCTTTGATTCGGAATTCGTCATTCGAGACGCCAAAACACCATAAGAAAAACCGCAACGCCGAGGCGGGTCTATAGCTTGGCCACCTTGCTCCCCCGATTTAACAAGCCTCGACTTTTTTTGTGGGGCTACCTAAAGAGTGTTGTCTACGAAACCCCCGTTGAATCGCGTGAAGATCTGGTTGACCGTATATTCAACGCTGCTGACGCCGTTAGGGCAATGCCTAACATATTTACACGAGTGCAAGAGAGCCTGTGCAATCGCTACAGAACGTGTTTAGTGGTAGGCGGACGGAACTTCGAGCACTTCTTATAATAAGTAAATGCTGGTGTGTTTCTGGATGTGCGCAAGTGGTTTCTGTGGTAAAGCAGGTCAAGATGCTAGGAAGTATGCATGCCTTTGCTTTTGATATGGCTGTCGAAAAAGCCTAGTTTCTCAGCAACTACGTAACGCAGCACCATCACTTTGGTACGAAAATGACGGGCATTAAATTTGCTATCGTCGGAGAGTGTTCGTCATTTGTGCGCAATGGCAAAATTTTTAGATTTTGCACGTGAAAGCTTCAACGTAAGTTATAACAACAAATCGACTTTTTATGATTTTTTTTATTCCACCTATTTGCTTTTTGCTAGCTTGCGTTAGGTGTCATTTAGGTTATGCAAAATTTTCCGCCGAACACATTGGTATGATCGGTTGCTTCATGCGTTGACTGGTTCTCCCGCAAACGTAGATTTTGTACAACTATGTAGGAGAAAATAAGGCAGAATAACGACTTTTCTAAATTTCATCCTCACTCCTAAACAAAACGTTTTCTTGGCTTCCGCCCATTGGGAAAAATTATTTTCTTGCCGAGCTCTATCAAACCTCGAAAGAAGTACAACTTTTTACGTAACACCCTGTATATGTATATATATATATATATATATATATATATATATATATATATATATATATATATGTATATATATATATGTATGTATATATATATATATATATGTTTGAAATTTTAGTCGTTTATGTGTGTACACATATCACTTTTTTATATCAGGGCGCATAAGGCTGCATATACATATATAGTAGTTGTGTATGTAGACTCGTGAGATTTGCGCATTCGAGGGTGATGTGAGTGAGGCACGTGAATAGGCTGTATATAGACGATATGAAAGTCGGTGAGTTAGTGGTGTGACTATCGGTCGTAGTTAGGTTGCGAGCAGCATGTTGGCGGCGACGGAAAGCCATGATACGAGCAGCGATACCAGCCAGTAGCTGACCAGAAATGTCAGAGATGTCGAGGTAAAATCGGCAGCTCGGAGCCTGCATTAGACAACAGAATTCAACACAACAGTTGAAACACGTAATTTGCTGTCAGGTGTGATACATTGCAGCAAGAAAACAATGTCTCCTCTCCGAATAGTTAGAAAAAAATATATATGTATATATATATATATATATATATATATATAAATGCTGCAGCAGCCTTCGTGACGATCGAGTACCTCTACTGCTACTGACATGAATTTCTGCTTGCCCTGTTTAGTGGCATAGTATGCCTAGGCTAAGGTGATATACACCAATTTAACAATTTTTATACTACTATACTATGTACTAACCAATATGGATACCATATACTAACGTAACTATTTTGAAAAACCTATCGACAAATGGCAACCTGTAAAAGGTTAGTTAATAAGCGTTTTTTGATGGACTTACAGGGCAAGTCGTTTACGTGCTGCAGGCACCGTCGACAAGTCTTCCTTCAGGAGGAAATATCGGATGCCGAACAGGTAACTCTTCATATATTCCTCCCAGTCGAGCGAGTCCGCCAACATTGGAAACAACTAAAAGCAAATAACAGTTAGCCAGCAGTCGGACCACTATATATATATATATATATATATATATATATATATATATCACTGTTTCCACTACTTACTCGGCAGTCATAGTAATGGATTAATCAATGGATATATGCCTAAATACACATATTTGTGTATTTAATTTTTTCATCAGGGGCGTTTAGGGTGGCGGCGCAAGCCGATATGTTGAGATATCTGGGGTTTCTCCGACAGTCCTTGCGGCAGCACGGTTACAGAATCTGCTGCTGAGTGGTATGGCTTAGTATCTATCTCAACGAGCATCGCTGAGAGAAAATTCGATCAACGAGATCAACAATGGGGATCGAACCGTCAACTAACGGTGGTAGCCAGAGGCAACACTATAATAGTAACACTAAAAATGATGACACCGGCGCTCTATTTCTCCATACCCCTTCCATCCTGCTCGGTGGTTCCGCGGCCAGTTTTATTGTCTCTACATTCCGCCACAGCATGCTCTAGCAACAAGCCTACTTTGCAACAATCTTAAGTTCAAAAGAACATTTCTTGCCTACCTAAAACCTGATTGTAACTTTGACGTAAAAAGTGCACTGTAATAAAATTATCTGCAATATATATATATTCTTATGTATACGATAGTTGTAGCACTTTCCATTTTAAAAGCTAAACCGACACCACCAAGGTTTTCCGATTTATTTCGCTTAAAAGCGTCATTCCCAGCTACACACGTGCCAAATTTATTTTTGTTTGAGTTTGATTTTTAGAAAGCTGAAGAAAACCAGGTTCGGAATTTTTTAAAGAGCCGCAAGTACGAGTAACGCACCTGTATCTACTTCTGTTTCTATCTATCATATGTTTTAAAGTGGTAGAAATGTTACGAACTGCTCATGGTGAACAAGTAGTGTCCCAAAACACAGTATATAAGTGGTACCGTAAATTTCTCGGCGGACGTGAAGAAACCAAAGATGGCCCCCGTTCAGGAAGGCCTTCGACTCCAATAACAGTAGAATGCATTACATTTTTTTTTATATCGTACTCAACAATCGCTGAATTACTATCACGGAGAAAACCGAGGAGTTGGAGATATTTTATGGATATCTATCCATTGTAACAGTCTTGACCGTTATTTATGCGTTAGTGGATTGACAGCAAAGTTTGCTCATTTTTTTCCAGCAAATGGACGCCCGTGGAGAAATGTCTGAATTGAACCTTCAAACGATAGCAGAAGGCCCTGGATTGCTTCAGAGAGTGATAACAGGACACGAGTTATGGGTATATGATTACAACGTCGAGACCAAAGCAAAATCCTCCCAGTGGTTCTTTCAAGGACAGGGTCGATCGAAGAAATTCAGACAGCAGATCCAACACCAATGTACTTTTGACTGTTTTTTCGACTACAAGTGAATCGGCATTCACAAACTTTTAAACTCTAAGCAAACAACTCTTGGATCATCCATCACGACAACACACCGGCGCACACGTCGTTGCTGACTTCATTTGATGAAACATTTGAGTTACATATTTCCTCGAACTCTTTCGTCGTCAGACCCGACTTCGTGTAACGTTTTTTCTGTTCCCGCAAATAAAAAATGTGGGGACAACGTTTCGGGGCTATAGAGGAGACAAAGACAAATTCGAAGGAGCAACTCAATTCGATTCCGAAAGCCGCGTTCAAAAAATTCGAAGAGTGGGAATAATAGTGACACAAGTGCATTGCGGCGGGCGGGAGCTATTTTGAAGGGAACAAAAACCATTTTGCAAACTTAAATAACTTGTTTTTGCTGTGCATATCAATATATTTTTCTTATATAATGTGTAATAGAACTCCGCTTTTGTATATGCATATCTCTTATATAATTTCATTATAACGCAAGGATGGACCTTTTTGCATATATGAATTATATTGGTTCAAAAGTGGTAATAAAAATATGAGTAGTGAGTGGAATCAGAAGCCCACGGCACCTGGTTCCACCAACTGTCTGTGGGTGGCACAATCTTACTAAGAGGCGACAATATAATATTAACAATAACAAAGATAGTATATAAATGAGACGTCATACAAAGTATGCTAGTGTTAGCTAACAACTATGCAAGCTGGTATGACTTTTTAGGCGCAGTTAGGTCTAGATATAGCAACATTAAGCTGGTTTAGCTTAGGTTTATAAATCCAAAACACTGTGTATGTATCTGGTTGAAGATGACTGCTCGGACAGCATTTATAACGTGTTTCAACAAATTTGCTAAATTAGGTGAAACTAAATTAGTCAAAACCAAAATGTCAGATGGAGTCGTTCACATCAGGTCTGACTGGACTTGTCGATATTTGATTTTAAATATTTATATATATATATATATATATATATATATATATATATATATAATGATTTTAAATATTTATATATTATAAGATTTGGAATTTATGTAAGGACTGTGGTGTTAGATAATGAGACCGCTCAATGTGCCGATTCCTGCAATACAATCGACGGACGCCGCATTATACGGCGGTCGGTACACGTGGCCTGTATCAATATATATACGTACGTATTTATCAGTCTCGCTGAGAGCGGCAAACGCGAGCCGATTGTTCGTGTTGTCGAATTCTGGATCGTGCTGGTAGAAGAACTTGAGAATTTCGATGGTCTTGATGAGGCGTCGGTAACGCTTGGCGATATTCGACGGTTTACCGCTTAGCGACAATGCCCCGTGCACGAGCTGCGCCGGCAGGTAATGATTCCAAAACATGCGAAACTGCCTCGACACAGCCATATGCCACATCAAGCGAATCATTAGAGTGAGTAGCAGTAGTAGTGACGCAATGTTCTGTTGATTTATACGGATATATATATATATATATATATATATATATATATCGAGACTCCAAATGAAAAATACTTTAGGAAGGTGAGAAGTCTCATCTCTTTAGAGAACTGAATATCTACCAAGCCGTAGCCGTGAGTCCGCGACGTGCCTCCCCCGTGGTGCCGCGCGCTCACTGTCTCCGGTACAATACTCAACTGGATACTCACATTTCTACCAGTCCTAGTAATGGATAAATGAATGGAATTGTTATTCGCTTGATATGTATACTTAAATACGTATTGTATCAGAGGCGCTTAGAACGGCGGCATACGCAGACATGTTGAGATATCAAGGGTTTCCCCAACCGTTCTTGTGGCAGCGTGGTCGCTGACTCTCAGCGGCATGGTTTATTATATCTTCTTGATGAGCATAGCTTAAAGAAAATTTGACCGACGACGGGAATCGAACCGGCAACTAAGGGTACTAACCAGAAGCGGCAATATAAGAGTAACACTAATAATGGTGACACCGGCGCTCTATTTCTCCTTTGCGCCTCCACCCAGCGCCTAGTTTTATCGTCGTTGCATTTAGCCATAACATGCTCTGGCAACAACCCTATCGTGTAACAATATACTGTTTATTTTGGAAGAAGTTTACATTTCAAGATGGCACGTAGTTATAACATAATAATCATTAAATTACAATTTGCACACTTCAGAGACCCTTTCACCGGACGAAAAAGTGCAGAGACAGTTAATGCGTATGGCAGCTTGCTGCGTGGAGTTTAACGCCCGTCTGTGAGCAAAACCGACAACGACATTAATCGCTAACTTGGTGAAATCCTTGGATTAAACATGCCAAGTGATTGTAGCAATGCACAATCTACCTTGTGCACACGTGCCGACTAGTACATGCCTTTCCACCCCACAGTTCCCTGGCGAGGTACACTTCTAACTGCGTTACTTCTGCCAAGGCCTTGATCACAATTCGCTGCCGCAAAAAAACAAAAATTGCTGAAGTGATCCTGTAATAGGTGACCTAAGCTTGACTTTGAGTGTTTCCACTGCCGGCTCGCAACCCACTAGCACGTACACGAAGCAGTTTCTTGCCGTCCGCGGCAAGCAAAGAACACGCTTCATATATATTGTGAAGCAGCTTTCTAGCTGGCCAAATGTATGGCTGAAACATGGCCCCATACACTGTCGAGGTGTAGCTCAACATTGGTACAATCTTAGGCTTAAAAAACGCACTGCCGTGCTTAGAGACAGTCTTCGAGGGTTTCTCATATCTGCATGAAGAGAGGCAATAGCCACCCGTGGCGCTCATGAGCTGGGCGAAGGTTGTTTCCATATAGTGTAATCTCAGATCCAAATTCGGGAAGGAGTTGAAAAACTCCAGAAGAAAGAACCACCCATCCCAGCGTGTCGAAATGAATCGACTAGTAAGTGATGGGAAGTTTCGTCGAAGGATTTGACACAATCAATAAAGACAGGCACAGCCAACACCAGCTCAACTCCCGACCGTACATGAATCCTGTGTATTTTGATTCTTCCGATATCCGAATTGCTCTGGAGATAGGACCTTCTCCACAGTCGGTAACACCCTCGAGATAATCAACAGAGCGAACATTTTCTTAAGAGTATACTCCGACGCGATACCCCGGTAGAGATTTGGATCGTCCGTTTGCATCGAGCAAAAGGGCAGTAAAGTTCTGTCCCAACTGCTCCTTTGTCATACTGCGCATGTTTTTATTCAGGCGGTCAATAACGTTATTTGTAGGTTGCTCTGTGCCGGTGAACAAGTTTATTGTAGGTTGCTCTACGTCGGCCATAAAGCGCCCTGCGATCAGCAGCTACCTGGGATCGGGGTGTAGAGCCCGTGCTCGACGCAGGACCCCCAATGCTTCCCGGTAAAAGTGTACTTCAATAAGAGTATCCTGTATATATATATTTATATATATATTTTTTTAACATCTCCTATTATTGACTTAGTTCTAATTTGGTTACTTATTCTATGTCCGGCTTTGTTAAACAACTTGACATATAGCTGCCAGTACATGTAAGCACGTTCTTAGAGGTATACTAATCGAAGAAAAGCTTTAATACTTAGATTATATATTTTCAGGTTTGGGTGACGCACTGATAATAACCGTTTGATTAATAACCGTGCTACGGTACTAGTGACTGTTCGCAATAGTTATTTGCGTAAATATTATAACAAAAGGAAGTGTTGTTCATTATATTAGGTTACAGAGGTCTTTCAAAGTGCTGCTGAATCGCAGCTCTTACCCTGTAGTGAAGTTCATTGATAGGGAGATCCATCCGCGGGTAGCGAAGCATCTGCAGCATCGGGAACTGACGGGCCAATTTCAGGCCGATATCACGAAGGTTTCTCCACGAAATGCGGTTTTGGGGCCCAATCGTCGTGTGTCGAACGGGAAGTTCTTCAGAACTGCTTTTAAATTCGAATCAAAGTGACGCACGTAAGCATGGACCGACTAAGATATTCGTTCTGGCGGAATCTTCATGCGGCAAAAACCCTGTTAGATCAACATTGTTGATAGTATGCCGCCTAGCAAATGTGGGCTGAACCGAGAATTTGCCGATATATGAACCGTTTATGTATGAACCTGTAGGATAGCAGTATCCGTTAAGCAGCGCGGGCATGGACAGCGTCGGTTAGCGGCAATGCCGAAGCAAGCTAAATACATGGCGCCAATTAGAAGATGCCGCCACCCTACTAGCGAAGACGCGGGAAGTCACTAAATGTGTGGGCAATCTGTGAGTATATAAGGAGGCATGAGAATAAGTGAGTTAGTAGTCGTTAGTGCGAGCCAGGCAGAGGACGTGTGTTGTTTGAGGGAGAGCCTAGCGAACTCGTATCGGTCGTCGTCCGGTCATGGGGGTGGTGGACACTACAGAACCCTTTGCTTAAATTATTTTATAGACAGTTACGATCCATTTTATCCACAGTTACGATCCAAATCTTCATGACTTAGGGAACCCGAAGATGGCCATCAACGACGAATTGATAAGTCAGAGTATTATCTTAAAATAGCAAAATCCGACTGCCGTCATGTACCTGCTGCAGACTATAGTAATGTGCAATTCTGAGAATGCTGTTAGATCATTAGTGGTACTTTTTGCTGGTATATATATATAATACTTGTGCAAAACAAACGTAAGTTATTGTACTGTATGTATGTATATACTATTATGTGCCTAGTATCGGCTCGTCTAGAATATAGGCTTATGAAACACGTGAGACGTTATGCCGAACAAAAGTACGCGAATCTATCTACCCAGGATCGGCACGCTGCTTAATGGCAACAAGGACGGAGTTGACCACGAAGTCGAGAGGAACGAAGTCCGGATAAACTTCGCGATGTGTCATCGGAGCGATCTGAAGAAGGCCGAGACCCGTCACCATCATGAGACCAGACGGTCCGTTCATATTGTCCAACCAGCCCTGAAAACGAGGTTAGTTGACAACAAAACCTTGTGACTATGACGTTAGGCAACTCTTAGTTTTTACTGCGGAAGCATGAATACAAAAGAATTGAAGCAACAAAGTTTGCTTCGTCATATTTGGGTAGTTATGGCGGACGTGATGAAAACGATGCATATAAAGTGAGTAAACGCTGAACTAACAATTGTAATACGAAGCAATGCGTAACTTCTCGTTTTACCAAATTCATAGGCTAAAATAAATGCCTGACGTCAAGTGGGTATCAAATGACAAGCATATCTCAATTTAGGGAGCACGTTATGCTATGCGCGATGCTCATTGTTGCAGATACCCTAGATATGTTTTTTTTAAGGGCTGGAAAATGCATTTACGCACACCCGCCGACATAATGGCGGGTAGTGGGGGGCTAAACGCACGGGCAGAGAGTATATGACTCACTCAAATCCGAGCGCACTACCCACTAAAAACCACCCCCCTCCAGAACCCCCTCCTGGTTCGGAATTGTGAACCATTACCTCGAGACCAGGAGGGGGGATAGATATCTAAACGTATTCATTTAAGCGCCCTTGATATAAAAGTGTGGCATGTATATTCAGGTTTGAACAATAAATCTATCCAATCCATCTATCTATGGCAGATCGTAAGTATTGCAAACTCCCGAAACCGACACTCCCGTGTTTTAAGAACTAACCGGGGGGCAAGGCATACGATAGATTTGGGTGTCAACGAATTTATATTGTCATCCTGTCGTGGCCCATTCGAGGGCTGTTAAGGCTACTGCCAATACGGGGGACTTGTGCTGCATAGAAGTCCCCCGGGCTGGACGGTTAACGCCCCGAGTGACACTCGGTGGTACCGTCCGGGACGCCTGCTGCCTTGGCTTAATAGGCAAAATAAGCGAGAAGTGGCCACACGAACGCAGACCACCGGTCGAGAGGGCCTTCTGGCCCCGTATTTTACGGGGAACCCCTGCTCTGGAGTGGTCCGACGTCCTTCGGGGGGAAGGTATATTCCGGGGTGTAACGCGGAATCGCGAGGTGAATGCGTCTAATCGGTACGGTGGAGTAGTGTGGTACCCCCATTCCGAACCTCGATAGGGGGGAGGGTGGGGGATCTGCCGGCCTGTCAATTCGGGCTGGTGGGCACTCCCGCTCGGGTCCGCGCGTATTAAATCGCGGTTAAAGGGCGGGAGTGTAAGTATTTCTCTCTTTTGCTAGCAGTTTGCCATTTCACAACTTGGCAGTGGTCTTCGGGGCCTATAATTAGCCGAATTATGAATAATTTGTGCGCAGAACGACATTGCTTATATATATATATATATATATATATATATGTGTGTGCAGGTAAAAGCAAACATTTCGGACGTCTTCATCACTTACGAAAATGGCCATTAACGAACAATTGATAAGTCAGAGTATTTATTACTTTACAATGGCGAGATTCGACTGCTCGCATGTGCCTACTACAGTTTACAGTAACGTACAATTCCGACGAAAGTATTAGAACGTTCAGTATTATGTTTGCTTGTATATAAATATGTATTTTTAATAGTTATCGATGCTCTGTAGATCTTTGGCATTTGCGGAATTTTAGTTTAACACTGGCTTACCATGAACGGCTCCTTCCACGAAGCGATTACAATCGATGGTCGCACAATGGCTATGGGCAAACGAAACTTTGCCTGAAAGTCGCGTACGATATGCTCGGCATACGCTTTAGTGCACGTGTACGTATTTGGAAACGTCGAGCCGAGCACCAATGGCAACGCAGTCGCTAACTGGCTGTCACTCATTTGGTCAGCCATTTTGAAAAGCTCCGAGGCGGACCGCGGCAAGCTGTAATGAACATAATTGTATAATTATTGTATATATATATATATATATATATGCCTGTACGTATATGCGGTTCACTAAACTCACGTTTTTTCGCACCACAGGTAGTCCGGGACTTTGTAAGCTTACAACATCGGAGCCACAGGGACTACTTTCTTTCTCTTTCCCCAGCATATATATACATATATACGAATATGCCGGTCATTATATTATGATTATTTAGTAAAGTATTTTTAAATTTGAAACACAGTTGGCACAGCAAACTCGCGCAGAATATTAGATATGATTTCCAATGTTATGCATTGAAACGGTCGCAGCAGTTACAATTCTTTGGAGCAGTCCCCTTTGTGGGACGTTCCTAAATATTTTTATGGAGACATGTGTAAAGTACTGAAACCATTTTCTTAAATTGTTTTTCACCCTCGTTCAAAAAAGGGAGCAGAAATCCAGTGCGAGATACTCCCCGCTGACCTAACCTTCCCCTCCAATCAAAGTAATCAATTTTATATATATTGTCTTGGATTCCAGATTATCATTTGAAGCTCATTCAGATCTTATTCGTAAAAGAGTTGTAGGGAGCATCGCTGCCCTGTTCAAGAGCCGTAATATTCTGCCCCGTGACTGTCTACTCGCCATGTACTACGCCTACGTTCATAGTTATTTGACCTACGCAGTTGAAATATTTGGAATTACTTATATGCGTTTTTTTATGTCCGTTACATCGCCTGCAAAAAAGAGCCTTGCGCGTAATATTGGGATATCCACCATGGGAATCCATGCGTTATAAATACGTAAAAATGTCGATTCTGCCTTACTTTCTGCAAATAGAGATGTGTGTCGTAACTGAGATCAAACGAATCTTAATGGGACTTTATCCCAACCTGCTTAATCTTTCCCAATCGACATCCACCATGGACACAAGGGGATCACACACACAACTTCTCATCTTGTCTGCAGCTTCATGTAACCAATCTCGTTTCTCAATATCAAATCTCGGTGCCACATATTGGAACGAGCTCCCCCCCAGATGTGCGCGCAACGTCTTCTTCGACAATATTCAAACAAAGTGCTAATCAATACTATTTAGGTACCTTACTCTAATATAAGCCGAACACGATAATAATATAATCATAATGACAATAAGTAAAATTATAGGAAAATATGCAATATAAACACTCCATACTAGCCTTTGATGGCTTTGAGGAGCTGTGAAATATGTACAAATGTAAGCCACTCATGAGAATAATAAAACCTATCTATCTATCTATATAGCAAATATTTAATTATTCTTTGATCCCTGTCATTTATTGTAAGCTCGATTTCTATTTACTCGAGTTTTGAGAGATTTTGAGATTGAATGAGGTTTACCTACTAGTATGCCTACTTACTCATAGATGCTCTCTTTGGCTATCTTCAAGTAGCAGTTTGTATATGCTGTAGAGATGTGCAAAAGCGACTTCAGGTTGGTCATCTGCGTAGCCAGCTCGAGTAGTCGCTGCGTACCTCCCATATTCATGTTTATCGCATCCCTACATAACGGCCCATAGTAAAATAGTCCTTATTCGTATGTTAGACATTGTACATCTTTAAATAAATAGTCATGTTAGTCAAAGTGAAACTGCATTAACGTTTAATTTGAATTTAAATGTGTATTTTACATAATTGTTCTACATTGCTTGCATTATTTTAGTTTAGTTATTTTTGAGTAATAATATATCGCAGATAATGTAGCCCATTAACCTGTTGAAGCTTAACCTACCTAATCTGTTAAAGAACTTGTTCTACTTTTCTGATTTTTAAGCGGGCGGTTCAGTGTATGATATCATAGAAGTCATACAGCTTATCGTAAGTAAGTATAGTTTTCGGGCTGACCCTCAGGCAAGATTTCACGCCCACGTAACTGTTTTTCACATTGCTTCATAGACGGACCCCCATAAAACAAATGTGCAACGGTGGGGCTCGAACCCGCGCACCTGTGTGTCTCCTCCGGTCGGGAGGCGCAGGCGAAATACACTACGCCACCGGGCTTGACGCACAGCTTATCGTATTCTGTTTTTATATCTTGGGCAATACAGAATCGACGCACTGGTGGGTAATCCCGGTTAAAACTCTTGATTTTCCGAAAATCATGTGATTGCAATATCTGGACATGCCAAACGTCTATGAAGAGATTTATGCGGCTTTATAGACAATCGATTTAATCGAAAACGTGTCGCAGCAAATGCATTGACTTCAAAATATTTTACTATGAGCCCCGGAATGTTGTCAATTTAACAGGAGCAAAAAAGGCTGGTTCTGCAGAAGGTAGTGTTCATTTGACCTGAGTTTGGCAACAATTGCAAGACAATGCGACGTAAAACGCTGCTTCATTAGATTCATGCTGACAATCTTATCTTATGCCTCAGTTTTACTAAGCAACTTTAAAGTGCCGACAAAAACATAAAAAAGGCGGCCCTACCGTTTCTTTGCAATATACTTAAGGTGAAGCAAATCTTGCCTTTTTAAGAGAATTGTCAGAAATCTCAGAGACTAACACGTAAACGTTATATGTGTATACAAATGTATATTTTGCTACATATAAATAAATTCACACTATATATATATATATATATATAGTGATTATTTATTAATCATTTAAAATACGTTTGCACACTCGGCTGTGCTTGCCAATATATATATATATATATATATATATATATATAAGGGCAGATCTGCAAACTCCAGTAGTATTTTTTTCTTTAAAGACTGAACCTAAAAAGCAGCCAGGAATGAAGAAGCAAAGAATCTCCATCAAGTTTTGTCTTAAACATCAAATCATATGTTCTATAGTGGTAGAAATGTTAGGAACTGCCAGTGATAAAGCAATGTCCTGCGGAACTGTGTATGCGTGGTACCGTCGATATTGTGACGAGTGTGAAGAGACCAAAGATGACCCCCGTTCGGGGGGGACTTCGACGTCAATAACAGAAGGGAACGTTAAATAAGTCCGTGTTATCGTATTAATTAATCGCCGAGTTACCATAAGGGAGATAGCAGAGGAACTGGAGATATAATATAAATCAGTTGTAATAGTCTTGACCGATATTTTATGCGTCAGAAGACTGGAAAAAAAGTTCATTCCAAAAATGTTGAATTTCCAGCAAATGAACACCCGTCGAAAAATATCCGAATTGAAGTTTTAGGTAAAGCAGAATACCGTGGATTGCTTCAGAGAGCAATTACAGAAAACGAGCCGTGGGTCTATGACATTACGACATCGAGGCCAAGTACAATCCTTCCAGTGGTGCTTCCAAGGAGAGAGCCAATTAAGGAAATTCAGACAGAGCAGATATAACATCAAGGTTCTTTTGGCAGTTTTTTTACTACAGGAGGAAGCAAATCATTTTCAGGAGTTTTTGCCACCTGGTTCTACGGTCAATAAGGAATACTTCCGCGAAACTTCAAGACGATTGCGCAAGCACGTTCGACACAAGTGGCCCAAACTACAGGCAAGCAACTCTTGGATCCTTCATCATGAGAACACACTGGAGCCTGGCTCCGTGTGACTTTCTCCTGTTCCAACGGATAAAAAAAATGAAAAGACAACGTCTCGGGACTATAGAAGAAATAAAGAAAAAATCGCAAAAGAAATTTAACTCAAGTCTGAGAGACGCCGTTTCAAACTGTTTTGAAGAGTGGGAAAGAAGGTGGCACAAGTGCATTGCAGCGAGTGGGAACTATTTTGAAGCAAACAAATGTTGAATTGTAAGATTCAATACATTTTCTTTTGCAATAAATATATATCAGAAACTCTTGATATACATACTCCAGCTCATAATATTTGTATTCATACATAACTGATCGTTAGCGTTTCATGAAGTGAACGGTCTCCGTTTCTTGGAGATGCAAGGTTTTATAATAAGGTTGATCGTTACAAGAACCTCTAGTATCAAAGGGCGGTCCTGAAAAAAGCTACCGTTAAACGTAACGGAAAGCGAGATTTGTCTCAAACCAGCTGACCTGAGCGGATCGTCGAAGCGAACGGAGGCAGCCGAATGTATGACGACGGTCACTTCAGTGATAAGCGTCTGTTTGTCCGCACTGCAGAGTCCAAGATCGGCCTCGAGTACATCGCCGGCCAGAGCGTGCACCTTCTTTATGGTTTCGGAACTTCGCCTCTGTAGGGTCGCTGAGAACAGCTATAAGGACAAATAAAAGGAAAAAAGGAAATAATATTATATATATATATATATATATATATATATATATATATATGTTTGGTTGCAAAACAACAACAAAAAAAACTCTTGATTTAGGTCGGATACGAACGGGTTCCTGGAGGATCTTCCGAAGGCGTTCTTTGGCGGTAGAGCCCATTTTTGGTCTGAGCAGAAGATAGACTCGTCGAACATCCACACAGCATCTCAACAGCTTCTCAAGAATTGCCTGGGAATAGGTTACAACAACAACGCGATATTATATCGAACAATTACACATCCGTGTGTTACTGCTCAATTCAGTATTGGAATACCAATGTTTGTAATTGTTTGCTCCTACTTAAATATGAAAATATGTTTGAACGAGTGTATATGTACGGAATGCATCATTTAATACTTCTGCTGATTCTAGATCGTATCTGAGAGCAAAATATATCGTGTAAGGTTTAACACGTTTACTTATACAACATTGTAAGATGAATTGATAAATAAAAACTGTGTAAAGTTATCAGCGTTAGTAAGTATACAAAGATATATCAACTTTTACGTATTTGTTGTTGTACCTTCGGACATAACAATTGTGTTCCGTCGACCATATTCACATTTAACCTAAATGAAGCCTGGCTGAGTCCAGCTTGCCAGTGAGCACGGCGAGAAGATACATAGGGGCGAGGGCTCGAGCCACGGGCTGAGGTTTAGGCCGAAAACTATTTAGGTGGGTATAGGTTCGAGCGATGGCCAGCCTCTCATAGGGCATGATCAAATGTACTTGTCAGTTACATCTTGATCCTATACTATCGAAAACTAGTTTTCCTAAGCTTATAATCTTTAGAGACAAGATTCGAAAGCATTACGCGGAAACTGGGTTTTACTGAAAGGCAAAAATTGCTCAAAGAGTTTGACATATTCATCGGAGGTTAGGGATATTGTTGTCACCACAGATGCAGTGAAATATATTCTAAATATTTGTTGTCGATTCAGCTAGAGCACTTCCTTATCACTAACTCGAATGTAGAGGTTACTAAGAAGGGCTACTCAAAGAAGAGACTGGATTGGCATCCGATTAGAAGAAATAGATTAGAAAACGCTGTTATTTACTGAAAAAAAGAGTGAAAAAGGCTGGGGTGCAAGCAAGCCCGCGAAGCCATCTTGTTGTGCCACGCCAGGCAACTTGTTATTGATAATTTCAAGTTGTAATACTTGGTACACACATTATTTGACTCCTCTGATTATTCGTTCGCACATCAAAGAAACGGTAAATAAGACCTGAGATAACAAGCTGCGGTAGCATCTGGGTGTCGTTGTTCTTAAAATAAGTTGAGAGCAACGGAAGGCTAAAGGCATTCGGATCGATGCCACATCTTCTGCAGAGCTCTTTCAAGAAGCTTCTCTACAACTTTCACTCATAGTTATGCACTTGCATAAAAATGGGCTTCAGACAAATGAGCAATATGAAAGTTTAAATAACACAATTGGTTTATATAGGCGAACACAGGCAAATATATATATATATATATATATATATATATATATATATATATATATATATATGGGGCCTCCCAGAATTTGTCTGACGAACTTTGGGGTCTTGTGCATTTCAGCGAAAGAATATTTTTCCAGTGGAACGAGGGGCGGAAATATCTTCTGAAAATGAGCATTTCATGAGAGTTATCTTCAATACGAAATTTGATTTGCTTTGATCTATCGCATAACGTAATTCAACAGAGGCAAAACACGCATGTATGATTGGTTTGTCGATAGAATATCTAGGACTCTCGCAATCGCAGTTTTTTGAAGATATGTCAGGATAAAAAGCTTGATACAACCACTTTTGATAATTTCGCAGACTTCTTGTCTCATTGAGAGAAAAACATTTTTGCCGAGTTGTACTAGACCCCAACATTTTTTGGAGGAATTCTGGGAGACCCTGAGAATATATACGGTAATAACGGAAAAGCAAGTTTACAAGTATAGATGTAGATATGACCAGATCTCTAATATGAGCAGTAAACGTAAGAACCGTCGAAACACCTAGGTTCCACGTAACATTTGCGGTAGGCAATGGTGATCAGTTGAGCTGGTAGTCCAGATCGATAGAGCCAGGTATCAAAAAGAGGCATTTCCGAACAGAAAGTTCCATCCCATTGTCACTGAACCAGGAGCTGGTGCCGCCGACAGCGGACTGCAATGTGATTGCTAAAGAATATTGCGCATTGGCAACAACAACAAGAGCGGCAATTACAACAACATGATTGCAGCGTCAACGACAGTAACAATTAAGCTGACAATGCTAGCAGCAGCAGCAGCAGCAACAACAACAGCAATAAGACAAAAGCCTTTCTTCTCTTCGACGGTCCGCGTTCAGAATTGCTGTAACTGAATCACACCCAACAAGCATACCCAAGCTCAATGGCTGGTGGGCGAATGGACACGAAAAACGAAAAAAACGATTACGATCGATTCCCCGTCGGGGCGAACGGAAATGAAGTTGGGGGTTGTGTTACCCCCACAGCCGTAAGGTGACAACGCTGTCTCGTGATCGCCGGCGAGATGTGCTCCGTCGATTGAGGTACACAGTGCAAATCGTCCTGACGTCCAAACAGACGCAGCACCAGCAGAAAAGGAACGCCAGCAGTAAACCAAGCATGCGTAGTAGCTATCAGCGGCAACACGTGTTCTTCCGATAGTCGGCCGCTTGATGGTCGCCGCGGCGATCCGGGTGTTCAGATCCTTCCCAGCTGATACACTATTTTCTGTGTATACATACATTTCGAAACCACCTACTTGAAGTGTGACTTTCGCTTCGATTTCGTATCTCTATGCCCTGTTGCGCGTATATCAAAACGGTATATATATATATATATAACCTAAAATGTTATTTTTTAATCAGGTATTGAGGCTTAAACACTGGTATGGAGCCAAATCAGGATAATAGGGTGCATGGTCGAACTTCAATTTGCCACACTGAACCAAGACTGTGAAAGTGTGTGCATTCAGGCCAGCAGTTGAGGCGCATACCTTATGCACAGCTTCTTCATTTCGAATTTTTCGTGTATTACGTTGTGCATTTCCCTGCTGAGATGCGTACTATCTCAGCTAACTCACGCATTGCATTCGGTTATCTTTTAGAACGATACAATAGATGTTTTCAGTCATTTCTGGCTAGTGCATACAACCGGAGCGCCCTTCATTGTTGGTTGATTGTCAACCAGGTTCAATTAAACTACAAATTAGCGGTCGCCAACGTCGGTCCAATTCG
Source organism: Dermanyssus gallinae (assembly GCA_003439945.1). Taxonomy (NCBI): domain Eukaryota; kingdom Metazoa; phylum Arthropoda; class Arachnida; order Mesostigmata; family Dermanyssidae; genus Dermanyssus; species Dermanyssus gallinae. The sequence goes on from QVRM01000484.1 coordinate 726,415, forward strand.
GTTTTGATTTGCCTAGCCGTCTACTTCCTTAAATGTTTATCCACGGTACGGAAATCGTGCGTTACCGCAAGTGGTATGAACACTGAATAAGCTCATTCTGGACGTAGCTGTTGCACACACATCTGTCTATTTAAGCCTTTTCTCTCCTCGTGCTGCTTTCTATTCTATTTTATCTGCTGTTCAAGTTTGGACTGAGTATTGTTTATTCTGCCGCTGCAAAGTACCCCTTTTTAGGAAGGTACTTTCAGGTCCGGAGGACGTCCGGGAAAATTTGAACATCTGGCACGGCTGTGGTCTCCACAATCGTACGGGGTCTGCTAAGCACGTGACAAACTTCTACTAGGTTGGTGTCGATCTTTCACCGACTGGCCTCGTTTTTATAAGACGCATTACCAATAGAGCCAGAAAGGGCAGGGTGGTCATGGCAAGCATACTCTGGCAGCAAAAGCTATGACTACGCACCGCACTGGCGCTTTTTAACTTAAAAGTGGCATCAATTACTTCGTATTAGACACAGAATTGACATGGTCCCATTTGATCCAAACACCACTTGAAATTCTCATCAAAGTAAAGCCTCTTAACAGCCGTGACAGACTAGCTACCTGCTAACCTATAAAACAACTTTTATCGATAATCTTGTTGAGAGATTCGCTGAACAAAAAATCGCTGAAGTTGTCCACATCATACATAGCGTCACATAGTCGTATGATACGGGGTGCACGGTCTGATTACAAGGTGTGCAAGGGCCCGGGTTTTCATGAGCCCATGGGACTTAATGGATTTAGGCTAATAGGTTCAAGGCGCGAGCTTCTTTACTGCTCAAGTTGCCTTCTTCCCTTCTCGGAGACTGCGTGTTTTACGCAATCACGACATGTACAGATACGACACCGACTACTATGAGACTGCAATTTCCTAAACCAGGTTTTTACCACGTGATTAATGATGCGAATTATTATTCTGGCGTGAAACAGTTGTTCAACTTGGAGGTGCAGCTTGACCCTAAGACCTAAGAGGCTCTCCTACCGGTGGCAAAAGAAGGATTGGGCGTCCCGCGATTGTAAAATCACTGTCGCGGGTGGAGGGCCACATTTGAAAACGAGGCCGATCTAGAAGTGTTCAAAAATACCTTACGAGGGAAAAGAAAGACCTCTCTTCAGCGACAGGTAGAACACCGGGGAACACGTATTCCCAGCATGAGTGGGTGGCTTCCCTGTTCGAGAAGCATTTTGGCGGTTTAATTGGCTCGGCTTAAGTGTCTGCTAGAGGCGGGGTGCGGGGCTGCACGCCAAGCGTACCACTGGCTTCAGTGCTCGACGCTATTACTATGAGGACTTGTGTTGGCCTTCAACTGGAAGCAACGTTCAGTGCAGATGCGGGGAGCCGGTGGACGCTACGGCACATCATCCATTATTAATGCACTCATAACGGTGGCCGGGCAGCTTGATATGCTGACAGAGCTTGACTGTTGGCTGAGCTCTCCGGTCGGCTGGGTTCCCAGCGACGCCCGCATGGGCTGACAGTATGACTACCATCTCCTTCGAGTCAAGAAAGCTCCCGGTATGGGATGTAACTGTGTCGAACTCAGACACCCTGTATGGTCCGACGCAGCGTATTGAATTTGAATTTAATTTGTTTATTGATATTTCTAAAAGGTAATTGCTCACGCTAATTTCGTGTGATTTTCCCTATTTGTTAGATTACAAGTATAATTTATATTTGGCATTTTGCACTAATTTGCAATGTGCTCCAACATGGAGTGAGGACAGTGTCTATAGCCGAGGCATTAGGTTTCGGTGATAAATCATTATGACGAGAGATAAATGAAACCAAACGCAGGCTAGGGAAATGGCACAGATTGTAAGGAACCATGGGAAAACGCCCCGCTAAAACAAACTATTGTGTAATTTGGTAGTAATATAACCATCGTGATAATCCAATATATTTACACAGTTTTTATTTGAGACATTCGAGCCTTGATAGTAAAATGGCACACTTCCTTTGCTTTTATCATGTACCACTTTATTTACTGCAATTCTGGGTTCAGATGCGTACTATCAGTTGCAAGAACGCAATGGAAACGGTGGAAAATGTGCAACACACCGTGTGACACGGGAATCACAACGGAGCGACCCCTGTCCCTAAGACACCAAGGTATTAATTGCGCATTTTAAGCATTACAATATGAGACTCCGATACCTGTATATCTGTCTAACATGTATCTGTGCACGCCCAGTTTACACTGCAATTACGAAAATGACATACTCGTCTTTATGCAGTATGCGACTCGTATATGCGCTCATTCTGGTACGACGAGCAACATATTTGCCGTCATAGTATTTTCACTAGCTTTTATAAGTTATTAGACAAACTCCTACAATATTCATTATTGTAATAAAGAAGATTAGAGCAGTGCCTGATGTTCAATCCCGTTCCGTGTACAATACGACGTAAAACGCCCAAAAGGAAAGGCTTCTGCGAGGGCGGAGATTCGAATTCGGGACGTATCACACAAATTGTCCATCAAGGCGCTGCTCAAAATGAATACAATATGCGGAACATGTCGCAAGATAATATACTGGAAGGGAACTACGGAATTGACGGCCAAAAATACGTTTAATTGTACATGACAAATAGATCTTAGCTTATGTGCAATTATCAGGTCGTAATTTCTGAAAATGCATTTCGTATATTGTACAAAAGGCATATATATATATATATATATATATATATATATATATATATATATATATATGTATATATATATATATATATATATATATATATATATATATATATATATATATATATATATATATATATATATATATATATATATATATATAACGTTTTCCCTTCACACACCATCTCTATAGTTTGAATAGAGAGTATATACAGTCTCTATAGTTTGAATAGAGAGTATATACAGCAGTTCCGCCGGGTGGTCCCCGACAACGAGAAGCTAGCTAAGACAACGTATATATTTTACGCATTAGCATCATCAGCATTGCCTCCATTAAACTCACAGTGATAGCAAGTACTGTGCTCTTCGGGGTTCAGAAGAGACTTGCTTTCCCTCTGGGACTAAATCGGAAACTGGCACGGATGTGGGCTGAAGTGACCAGCAGAAAAGAAAATTGGCTATAGCCGAACGATTCGAAGGTAAACTCAGTGTCCCAAAATTCTAGTCGGTACAGGCAGAACTGAGAGTGCCAATCCCGCGTATATATATATATATATATATATACGACGTGGTTGGTCTAAATATGTACTCGCTGCGCAGCAGATTTTAACAGAAAAAATGTTCGAGTGCATGCCCATCAACGTCTACCAACCTTAACCTCAATCCGCAGACCCTAACAAATGTGGACAAAGGCAAGTTTATAAAGGAGCGAACGCTAGCTATATACGAAAAACGCACCTTGCCGAGAAATCCAGAACCGCCCGTGATGAAGACTGTTTGACCAGAGAAGAATCGAACGATGTCGGAGCTGTTCAAGTGTTCCTCGGAGAAATCCATGACGCCCAAGACACAGCCCGCTCGCGAATCTCTTGAACATACGCTGGTGTCCTTCGGCGTCAAGTCTCCGTCGGTCGGATGTTGTCCACTTTGTTGCATAAAACAACCACACAAAGGTGCTTTGCGACATTTACAAGACTTAACGATTAAAAAGCACGTGCGCACCCGGAGGTCAGTGAGCACAAAACGACACGTTTCCAATACATTAACAACTTAAATCCTTTCAAACCATCCACGGTCGGACTTACGTAGGACAAAATATTAACAACAACAACCTAACTTGTCCTGCAAACTAAAGACTAGTTGGTAATCAGATAGAACGACCGTCGAAAAGAAGCGAACCAAAAAATCCGTTATAATAAATACGTGTAGTCAAACCACTTGAACAACTCAGCTCGTAATATGATTAAGAATTATTATGCTAGATTCAAACCAATAAAATAGGTCCCAACAGCAAAGCTCTCATGTCGTCGATAAATGTGAGTACTTTACACCAGCAATGACAGCGGTTTATAGATCAAGCTATCGAAATATATTAGGCTCTCTTCGGAAGGTACGCAAACATACATGGGCTACAAAACGAATTAGTAAGCTATTAAATACAAGTAAATACAAATTTAAATATATAGTGCTAAGAAGACAATTGCCGACAACGCGTTTTCTCTGTCAACACTTACGCCAGTCGGAAGCACGTAACTACTGCACCGAACAGCGAGACGCGTGTAATTTCAATAGTGCGCGAAATGCGGCGTGAAAGCTCTGTACACACAGCCAGACAGACAGACAGATGGCCCTTTCCAGCAGTGGCTCAACCAAGGCCGTTACGGCCTGACCACCTTGCCCGGGATCGGGTCCCCCTTGCCGAAGCACTGTTATCTACGATGTGAGAATGCTGTTATTGTTATTGAATAACTCAGGAAAGGAGGATCATTAAGACAGTATCAAAAACGCACACTGGAAAAATGCGTTCCTCGACATATTCTAGCGCCACATATTAAAGACATTTTGTTCGATGAAGTCTAACAAAATCACTATTATTTATATTGACAAAAACGACACTCATAACACAGTTGGTGACTCTAATACTAGAAGTCGAGAGTTGGATCCCAGCGCTACGCATACTATTTCAGAGAGATTTTTTATAATTTGCAGATTTGAAATAAGCTTAAGATAAATAAATATCATTGAATTGATTATCAAATAATCGAGAATTCGATATACTTATTATAAGGCTGTTGTTATAGCAACAAGCACTAGTCTTGAAAATGTCCTTCGTTGACATTAATTAAACTTATGGTAGGTGGGTTTTTTCAGTAAGAATATTGCCGGTAGAGACCCGTAACATGTTTGGTGTGCTAAAATATTTGGGTATAAAAATGCACTGTACATATTGCAACCTAGTAATTGGCGGAATTCATGGGGAACATACCCTATTTGTTGTTGTTGCAAGCCTTGAGAGCTCGGTCCTCTCTTAAGATATGAAACTATTTTTTTGGAAACTTTTCGGCAGATTTTGCGTCATTTCTCATTTCGGTCTAAAACATTAAACCCTAATTGTTCCGTATGCTAAACAAACATTGAATACTAGAACTTTCATCACGACCATGACAGGTCTATGACATGAGCCGTCGTGCCTAATAAAGGGAACTTTCTGGTGGTGTTGTTGTCGTCCTGACCCTCCCCAATTAGCGCCTGAGTCCGAGACTGCATTAGAATATCTCCAGTGCTGAGGTGGTGACTCTCGCACGGCGCATGCTAGCTCCAATAACTTCTTCTGCTCATTCTAAGGTTAATAACGTAAGTTCTTATAACGTGTAGTCTTCATAGGCCTGCGAGCATTATGACTGGCAATAATGCGTGTGCCAGCTCGCTCCTTAGTATATTGTAACGATGTTGTGCTGTTACGCTGAATTACTGGGGATGGTAGCTCAGTCGGGCGGTTACTACGACACGAGGGACTTAGGTACGATGAATGACAACACGGAACGTAGGTCTGGCGTCAAGCGTAACCGGGCAGCGAATGGGTTTCGGCCATGCTGCCTCGGTCTATTTTATTCACTCAAGGTACGCCGTAGCGTTTATATAGTAATAATGTTAAATGATGGAATCGAATCTTCTCGAACATTCGGCAACGGAAATTTCCACTCGTCCTCTTCGCTGATTGGTCGGTTTAAACTACGCATCATCACAACGTGCATAGTCTCTGGTGGTGCCGTCGCCGCAGGTCAGGTACATAGGTCTGATGATGATGTTGCCGATGTGGCGCGACAGGTCGGCGGTGATGCACGTGCCATGTTGTCGTTGCCATGTAGCTGAGCGGTCTCATGTGGAGGCTGTTGCACGTTCGATGATGTGCTCGGTCGACTGTGGTGTCGTTGTGGTGTTGTGTCTTACTTCGTTACACTGCCCCCCCCTCTGGACTGGCTCGTCCCGAGCCAAGCGTGTGTCTCGGGTTAGTGAGCATACAAACTCTCGTGTCCATCTCGGTGGTTGCCGTTTGCGGCCGGGTCGGTTCTGTGGTGGTCGTTGGTTTGGAGGGGCTGGCTTAATGCGAACGTAGAAGGTGGTCGGCTGGTCTATTAGCCTGGACTGGTCACTGTGGTCGTCTCTGTCGTCGAACTGGATGTATGGCTTGGCTCTCGACACGTGGACTATCTGTCGATTGCGCCGCGGTCCTGGGGTGTTGGCTGTTTCCGTCGGTTCCACTTCCACGGTCGTCGGGTTGGTCACTTTCACTATGATGTACGGTCCGAAGTGTCTTCTCTGGAGTTTGTCGGATTTACCGACTCTTTGACTCGTTGGGTGTGTGTGAGCACTGAGTCGTTTGCTCGGAACGATGGTTCTGTCTTAAACTCTGTCGTTCGTGGTCGGGTAGGTCGGGGTTGATCACTTATCGGGTCTCGTCGCGCATGGACGGCCTCGTGGTCGGTCGGCGTCGGTGGCCTTGGTCGGGAAGCGTTGTTGGCGTCAGTGGCCGTGCTCGGAAAACGTTGTCGGCGTCGGTGGCCGTGGTTTGGTCGTGATTGATCGCGGTCGGTCGTTGTTCGGTCGCGGCCGTTGTGGTCGTTGTAGTCGTGTTGTGCGGTCATGCAATGCTGCAGCCGAAAGCAGCCTGGCTGGGCGAACTCATCCCCTGGCTGGCACTTCTGGTCCTGGTCGTTGTTGGTCGTAGTCGGTCGTTGTCTTCTCGTTGTCGGTCGCGGTTCGGTCGTAGTTGGTTGCTTGTTCGTGGTCGTTCGCGCCTTGGTTCGGTCCGTTTGCTGCGTGGCCACTATTATTGTCCGTCGTCACCTCCGTTGGTTCGCAAATGTAACGAGTTCATTGTTCGGTCGGTGACGGTGTCCTGGTCGTTGCTAGTAGTCGGTCGTTGTCCAGTCGTGGTCGGTCGGTTGTTGTTCGTTGAGGTGCGTGCGCCGCGTGGTCACTGCATCGTCCGTTGTCGCCTCGGTTGGTTCGCCGCCCGTTGGTAGAGAGAGATCGAAGCATCTCCACCAAATGTAACGATGTTGTTGCTACGCTAAGTTACTGGGGATGGTAGCTCAGCCGGGCGGTTACTACGACACGAGGGACTTAGGTACGATGAATGACAACACGGAACGTAGGTCTGGCGTCAAGCGTCACCGGGCAGCGAATGGGTTTCGGCCATGCTGCCTCGGTCTATTTTATTCACTCAAGGTACGCCGTAGCGTTTATATAGTAATAATGTTAAATGATGGAATCGAATCTTCTCGAACATTCGGCAACGGAAATTTCCACTCGTCCTCTTCGCTGATTGGTCGGTTTAAACTACGCATCATCACAACGTGCATAGTCTCTGGTGGTGCCGTCGCCGCAGGTCAGGTACATAGGTCTGATGATGATGTTGCCGATGTGGCGCGACAGGTCGGCGGTGATGCACGTGCCATGTTGTCGTTGCCATGTAGCTGAGCGGTCTCATGTGGAGGCTGTTGCACGTTCGATGATGTGCTCGGTCGACTGTGGTGTCGTTGTGGTGTTGTGTCTTACTTCGTTACAATATTATGGGTAGCTCTTCTTCTCTCTCAGTGCTTTCTGCTGCCTCCGTGTGAGTGAGCTCTGTTGTGTATTCTGACCGCTTCTCTTCAGTTTTCAGCAACTTTGTCTGCAGAGGCAAAGCATATAGCAGAACCAAATATTCAAACAAGAGCCCACTTTTCTTAAGTCTAGAACACACACCGGCTAGAACAATATTGTCTGCTTTCTTCCGAGATCTGTTCAAGGCCTTGATCTTCTGTTTCTGCGAAATGAAGTCCAGGGTTTCACTCGCTCTTGATCTCAGCTTCCAGCTATCATATGCTACGTTTCATAATATAGTGTCTAGAAAAAAAATGTTATTGCTAAGTAGGCTTCTATACCTGGCAATTGCTTAAGCAGACAGCTACTTTTGGTCGACGAAATGGAGCTATGGTCCTGCATTGAGTGTAGCAATACTGGTCAACACATACAATTGAAATAATTTTTGCCAAGCAGTACGACCAAATTGAATGATTTTTATTTTTCTAAATTTTTTCTCCTTCCACGTGTCGGTCAGTGGGAGCTTGTTAGGGCTATAAAGACACTCCCGGTTCTGCGGCAGCGGTATTGTTTCTCCGAGAATGCATTCCTAAATTTCAGCTACTAACTGATTTTCTATGATCACTTCAGCTAGCACCAGGATGTATTTAAACGCTGCCGTAGCTTATACCAGAAAACGTCACAGATTCATTAGTTTTTAGTTCGGACGGATGGAGAAGTTATGGCAAATAAGACCGCAGTAATATATACTGTGCAACTTGTCATGGTTCATATTAGAGACTATGTGCAAAAGAAGATTGTTTTGCATCCGAGGAATATTGCCAGTGTAAGTACCTGTGGAGTCTACAGTGTAAACGATAACACACACACATCCATGCCTTTAGCTAGATAGACTGTCTATAAATATATATGAGTTTTATTTACCATTCCTTGTGGAATATCTTTTGAATCAGACGCGCTCGCTGTACAGAATGTCACACACCGTGGTGCTGGCTATTATTAACTTAAATACTTTTCGGGCTGACCACAACCAAGATTTAACGTCCAAGGGACTGCATTTAGCATTGGTTCATAGACGGGCCTACATAAATACAAATGTGCAACGGTGGGGCTCGAACCCGCGCACTTATGTGTCTCCTCCGGTCGCGAGGCGTAGGCGAATGCACCACGCCACCGGGCACGTGAGCTTTCCTGCTAATTGCCTGAGTATGGCGTGATTTTTAAGGTTCTCGGTGCTAGTCAAATGCCCTTTAGTCCCATAAGTTACAGCCCATTCAATCATATAATTGTTTCCACGTCGCCTGCGTTTCTTCTTAGTAAGTGTTTTCAATTTAATTTAAATCCGACAAAATAATTGGTCAGCAGGCATCAATGCGTGATTTTAGTTTCTGCTACTAACAAATCCGGCTCTCTATATCACTTAATTAATAGATGATGAACTTGAGCAGCTACAGAGCGGACTGACTTGATGTTCTACTCAAGGTCACGTTGATTGCTCAGGTGTATATAATTCGCACTGTAACGGGGCCACCATTCATCGCTCTCACTCTAGATTCTCATCTAAAATCTATATTTTTTCTTATTTATTTCTCCACGGCGGGGCGTCAATTATATACTAATTTAGCGCCTGTTTCATACAAAAAACGCGTTTACCGTTTTGGCGGTTATTCTGAAATGGCAGAAATTCTACTGCCACTAGTTCGAGTATTGGGCATTTTCGTCCATTTGTGTAGCCGCCAATGCGGTCGTGTTTGGTAGCGCATTGTTTATTTGATCGTATTGCCGCACCGTCGGCCCGATAGCGCGCAGTGTGTGAGGTCGAGGTGGTGTCTGTTTTTCGTTGAAGAAGACACAACCAGAACACCAACAGCAACAACGAACAACGAAGGGTCTGTTTTTAGACGGGCAAACACGCATACATAACCACGGCGATGGCCATCATATAGAAAAAAAACGCTGCAGTGTGTAACGGTGCCGGAGGAACCGTTACTGCCGAAGAGAGATGACGCCGTAGTCGCCTATTCCCTCCCGACTTCAGATTTCCTTATCCTAGCGCGGCGGGTGGGAGGTCATGATAGAAACAGAGAAACGCTGTTTGAAAGAAGAGCATGCGGTGATGTCCTGCAGCGCCGGGATGCGATCCCCATCGGTGTCCCCGGCATCGCCCGGAACGTCCGAACGCTCTGGCGTAGGTCGCTGAGGTCAGCGGTCCAGGTGATGGCGCGCCTTGCACGATGACCAAAAAACAGCGATAACAACAACACCGGCAGCAAATAACTAAGGGCACCGAGACAACAACAACAACAGCAGCAAAAATGACAACAATATCAACGACAACAGCAGCAACATTAACAGCAGCAGCAGCAATACCAACGATAGCTATGTTGATGGCGCAAAGATGAGAGCAGCAGCAACAATATTACACTAACAGCGAAAAAAACATTTGATATAAAACCAAATAACTCTAGAAATGCCGACGAAACATACTACATATACTGTATACGCCCTTCTATTGTCTGACTAAATTTTAGACACTATATATTAAATCCATACCTGAATAGTTGATTCCAATAATATGAAGAGTTCATTCCTTGAATAGATGCCTCCCCAACACAAACACAGTTGTGGAGCGACAACAGCAGTATTGACAACAAGTGTTGACACAGGTGTCGCATTAGCAAAACGACTGTCGTTAGTAATTATGAGGTAATGGCTTTCAGTGACTTTTAGTTACTGACAATTGCTAAACCACTATTAATTCGTATAGCATTCCTATAAACACGCACTCCGCGTAGGCAGCGTCTACAGCGGCAGCTCGATGAATATCGGACAACACCAACGATTAATGAACCGCGTTGAACCATGAGACTGTATGCATTCTTAGACTAAAGAGTAACCAGCATAGTCAGCAGATCTACCGAGAGGCGACAAAGTTGTTTGCAAAACTTTCCTCCGGCAGTGGGAGGCTGTCGTGGGAACTACAGTTGAGGTAACGCCAAGATGATGCTGAGTTGTCATCAACACTCAAGCAATGCTAATAATAGTATAAACAATGTTGTAAATATGAAATTATTAATCTATTATTAATTGTGATACATACTGTACATATTATTAATAAAAATAAACAAATATGGTATTGCCAGTACAGAAAAGATAGCGGGGCTGATGATGATGATGATGATTATGATCATGACAGCAGCAACAACAGCCAGCAGAAGCAACAACAACAACAACAACAACGGCGGATAATACTACGGTAATGCCCACTATAATGAGGAGCGCAACAACGGTAACGTCCAAAACAATAGTATCCCAATTTATTTTCCTGCTAGTGGTTTGACAGTTCGTGTTGGTCAACTTCATGATTAGACCGGCAATTGTGCGTCCTGCTCTGTTGCCACACCAGTTGGCACACCGCTATCCAGCTTCATCATCTTCGAATGTTCGGGTTCTCTCTCCCTCCTTCCCAAATTAGCTATTTCCTCCGCTGTAGGACACAGCGTGAACGTACAGAGAGTGTAGGCCATTTGGTGCGAGTGCAGATAACCGCACTTACAATGGAAAGGTGACGGCTATCTGTTTCCCCGAGAATTTACTTCATTGATAAGCGTTATCTACGAACAACCTTGATGGTGAGCGCTAATTAATTCGCTTTCTTCGTATTATATATACATACATACATATATACTCATTGCCTATATATATATATATATATATATATATATATACACACATACATATAATTATATATATACTCACCGCTCATTTGACGACGGGTTGACACTCGTATTTTTAGACAGATCATAAAAGAAAATCGACTTTCAAAGTTTTTCACTGTAAGGACGAACAACTTACGGAGCGGCGTAACTATTCACGCACTGGAAATAGCCAATGCCGAAGTCGTTAACAATGCTTTTGCGTGGCGCCTGGCCCGCCGCGCACGGGACGACGACAAAATATGTGACTTGTTAAAACCCCCTTTTTAATAAAAGAGACTTGTATTGTATTGTATTTTAAATTGTAGATATATATATATATATATATATATATATATATATATATATATATATATATATAAATATATATATATATATATATATATATATTCACTGTTTCGTGTGGAATACCTTTCGATTATATATGTGTATATATATTCACCATTTCTTATGGAGTATCTTTTGATCATATATGTGTACGTATATATTTTATATACATGTACATTGTAAAGACAATCCCAAAAAGAAACATCCTCCAAGCAACTTAGAGATTGTACGACCATGCAGCCAACTCTATGAACTTCGGCAGATGTGTATTAATGGTTGCACCATAAAATGTGTAATTTATTTACACATTTTATGGTGCAACCCTTAATAGTAATACATATTTCAATCATTTGCAGTCCTACAACATCCTACAGTATTCCATGTTTTCGCTGTATGAAAAAAAATCGCTTTTTTTCTAACGTGAAAAATTAATTTGCAAGCACGTGCGGGTTTATTCAATCATACATTCGTTCAATCAATCGATATAGTCCCCCGTATGATTTTTATGGCATCTTGCCAACGATCAACCAATTTTTCGACCCCTCGTTTGTGAGAGTCTTGTTTCCCAGTTTTTTTTAGTTCAGTTTATTATTATTTTCAACACACGCTCCTTACAGAACATTCGTGTTTCATACATCGTTTTACTTGTTATTTCCTTCGAGGGAGTACTATATCTAATTTTGAATGCCTTAGAGAGGCGTGTTTTTTTTGAGAAAAGTTTTGGAGAAACCGGAGTAAGTGACTGTTTGAAGACGCAATCTCCGAGAACTATAACGATAGTTCAATAAGCTCCCAGCCCAGGTCGTATATTTTCGTCGTATAGGCTGGTGCTACTTACATCGTGTCGCTGGTTGTCTTGGTGAAACCTGACTCCTTTCTTGTTCACGAGTTGTGGACGCGTTATGGAATTTTTTTCTTGAACTTGTTGAAGTTGATTGCAATAGCAATCCGTGTTAGTTGTCTGGTTTCTTCTCAGAACCCCAAAGCAAAGGTGTCTCCAATATCCCACCAAAAGCACAACATAAACTTATTTGAGTCGGCGCCTTTTCTGAGCCGGTTCTGAAAACTGCCTGCGCCCTCTTTACTGCTTGCTGAACTCATTGGTTGTTCGTTAGGTTACTGTCGGCAAGATATGCCTAAATGAATTCATATTTTGACTTGGGGTGTCCTTGATCACAAAACCGAGTGAGTGCGACATTAGGATTACCACCTAAAAAATGTAAAAAAATGCCGGGTTTTTACGTAGGAAAGGACAATACATTTAATTTATTTCACATCTCAGTTGCATTCTCCAAGATATACTCGTGTGCAGACGAAATACGCCTCATGCTACGCTAGCGTCTGTCCCACGTTGAGAAGTTGATCAAACATAGCTGAGAAGTCTGACAACTCATTGCGTGACGCAAGTCTGTGAGCAGAACCGGCATTGGCCCGTTCACATGGCTGGTGAAGACCTGGACTCCTCGACGTCCGAGGAAGGCAGAAAGCTTGTCTCCTCAGTCTACTGAAGCACTAGCTGAGCAATGGCACAATCTTCAGCTCAAAAAGTCACACAGCAACACGCAATAATCGTCTAACATTCCTCAGCTTTAAATTGCACATCGGAAACTGTCACTAATATGCTGTGGGAAAGTCGTGTCTATATAATTGACTTTAAGGCCAAAGTATAGAAAGAAGATTACGAAATCCAATCTTTGGCCTCTACAGACAATTTTATCTGTGATTGCTAGTCAAACCCCTACGGCGAAATGCCATCGCCGTTGTTTTCCGTGAACTAATTTGGAGGCCTTTGTAGTGCGTAGAACGGAACCCGGGTCTTGTCAGTGCCCGCTCAACTTCCGACTAAGAACATGGATCGCATCCTTTGTACCTCGGCCCTTTCCTGAACCCGAGTTGCTCCGGCGGAAGAACTTTCTCGACAGTTAGAAGCATTCGTACGTTGACCGACTTTAGGAGGATTCTCTTGGCTTGTGTTTCGATGCAATGCCCCAATAAAGATTCAGAGATTCATCCACATTATCTTCGCGCTTTCCCTTGAATACCAGGGATAATCTGGCGCAATGCCGGGCCTGACGTATTCGCCTTTTTTCCACTATCTGCTTGAATAGCGTAGGTAACTTTCAAGATTCTGTCCTGCTCTCGAAAGAGGAATAATTGAGGTTGGCTTGATATTTACTGATGAGGAAGAGGCTAGTTCCACTTCCGTCCAAGAAGTCGAGCCTCCTTCTCATTATCAAACTATTAAGCCCAATGTTGTTCTTAGCATTATCTACGTTCTGCAGTGATAAAAATTTATTCTTTTTTATTATTTGGTTACATGTGAAATTCTGACGCCGCTTTGGCTACGGCAAAAAAGTGAGTCCCTTGCCTGTCGGCAATGAACCTATGATCGACGCTGCGTTGCCACGCTGTATTTCAACCGATATCCTTTGCAGCAAAAACTGCCATGCTCTCCTATCGCCGGTTGCCACCGCGACTCTGGATCCCAACTCCGCAAGAAACCCTTTGTAATTTCTCCCGTTGGCCCCAGTGTTTCGAAAGCGACCGGTTGGACGATGAAGTTCTGTTCCAGTTCACGGGATTTGGCTAGCTTGCGGTCTTCGGCGAGGCGGGCGGCTGCTCCGACCTCCCGGCTGGTGTGACGAACGTAGGATGCAGCCAGCGTACACGACACGGTGACGTCGTAGACGAGGCATCGGCCTTCGCTCCATGGAACTAAAGTCAGACCATCCGTCCGCAGTTGGCTGTTTGACGACAATTCAACAGGCTCTTTAACAGCAGGGATGCGGGCTGTCTGCAATGCCCGGTGAATTACGTCATTCAGAGCCGAGTGCCTCGAGAACCTGCCGGCGCTCCTTTTGCAGGCTAGAGCATGCTCGCCGGTGGAAGACACCGGGAGGTCGCATCGAGCGCAATTATGAGCAAAGCAGACTGATTCCCCCAAGCGCAGACCGGAGGCGATGCGGAGTGTGGTACTGTCCAGCATCGTCCCCAGCTGCGGTGAGGGAATGGCCTGAAGCCATTTGCCGCTCCATGGATCTATCGCGGCTCTCAGTCGTGCCCGCTCATTGGTGTTACTCGCCTGGGTCAACAGTTTCTCTTGAATCGCCTTGACAACCTGCGAGTCCAAAGACGATTGCGATGTGCTCTCAGGAAGCTGACCCCATTTATTCTCGTAGTCGCGGAAAGCTTGTTCAATCTGGTCGCTGAAACTTGGGTGAGCATTCGGTGGTGCGATCCCTTGTACCAGAGTCTCGGTGGCTTTAAGGGACCCAAGGTAGGCAGAAATAGCGACTTGCGAGGCCATACGGATTCCCAAGCCACCCGAGGACGTCGGGAGTGAAGCCTGTACCCAAGACGATTGCCTGAGCTGAACGTTCAAAATACCTTGGAGAGTATTTTGCAATGTCTCGTCGATCGAGTAAAGCAAGTCCGGATTGGTGTAAGCCCGTGAGCAGCGGAAAAGGTACATCAGCCTCGGGGTTGACAAGCTAACGCGTAGCAGGTAAAGCGCTGGGTGAGCGTCCAAGAGTCGCAGTCTGGAACACCAGCGGACGAGATCAGAGCCCTTTTTAGATAAAGAAATATCTACGGAATCGTCGAGAATTGGGGCTCCTAAGAGCTCCATTTCGTTAACGGGTATTAACCTGACTGCTGGCAGAAGATTACGCACCTCTTGGAATGCGGAACTGCGGTGGGGGTCTTCATGGAAATGAAAAAAGACTTCACATTTGGAGTCATTAAGTGTGAGCCCTGAGACGGCTTCAAATTCCTTTACCAGCGCTAAGTCTCTCAGCACCGTAAGAGTGTCACCGGCGAGGGTGCCGTCGTCTAGAAACCATGGTCGGTGATAAACTCTCCTTGCCTAATCAGCTTGCTTGGAAACCTGTACATCTGGTGTACTAGCGGGTATAGCCTTGAGCAAGTGATCACGTCTTAGCGATTGAAGGCGTTTTTAAAGTCGAGTTTGACGATTACCTTGCCTGGGACACTCTTGTTGCGGTTGATGAATGCTCTTGTTGCGTGCACGGCCGCTTCCGCGCCTCCCCTGATTCCGCAGCCCAGTTGATGCGGAGAGACTAATCCGATAATGTCCGGCATGCTCTTCCTGGTGATGATTTTCCCGACTACCCGACGCAATGTCAGCCCGACGGCAATTGGTCTAATATACGCACCCTTGGACTCTCCCTCAGCGCACACTGCGTTACAATCTGCTGTCGATGGCATCTGCCGCTGGTGCATTGACAATGGCATGGAGCTATCAGTTTCGAAATGCCTCGTTTTGAAACATGGCTTCTTTAATCTAGAGTATCAGCTTAACGGGACAATTCTGCCCACCGCTAATGTTGCTCGGGATCTCGGTGTATTAATGCCAACAGATCTAACATTTTCTGTACATATAAGAGAGCTAGTCAAAACAACATCTACACTTGTGAACACGCTGTTCCGTTGCTTTATCATCAAGGACCCAAATGTGTATATTCGTCTGTATAAAGCAATTGTGCTATCCAAACTTTTATATTGTTCACCTGTCTGGAGCCCACACTTGTGCAAGCACATAGGCATGCTTGAAGGTATTCAGAGAAGATTTCTAAAAAGGCTCTGTAAAAGATGTGATATTGACCCGAATGCTGTAAACCTTCCGTCGCTCTCGTTTTTACTGAAGAACAACGACACGCGAGCACTATCGCAACTTTCAAGTGCCGATCTTATCAACCGTTTTTTCGACGTGACAATGAATAATCGCAGAAGTCAAATCATGTTTTTACCAAAATGTATTCCAAGACTTGAAACAGTCAATAATATGTTCGCCTGGCGTGTAGCCAGAGAATTGCACAACAAGGAGGTTTTGGGGGCGTCCTTGCCCACCTAGCTTTCCTTCTTACCCTTTATTCGGTAAATAAAGGCGTTTTCTATTCTATTCTATTCTAATGCCGCCGTCTTTTTTGCGCAAGGCCATGAGCGAGGCACCATAGAAGACGGGGAGCACGAAATCTGGGAGCTTTCCGTTTACAGCGAGATTGACGAAGCGCACTAGGCTAAGGACGAGTTGGTTCTCCTCGCTATCCCTGCCGATGAGATCTTTCAGATGGCGTGGTCGCAGGCCGTCGGGACCCCCGCCCGAGCTGTTGGCGAAGCTTCTGATGGCGTTGATAACATCTATCGCAGACACAGTGACCTCGTGGGACTGGCCGGCGGACACGGGAGGCGGTGCAAGGGAAAGTTACGTGGACATGGGGGATGTTTGTCTATCAGCGCCAGCCTCGTTTCGTCGGAGTATGGGGCCACTGTGTCGGTGGACAGAAGAGCCCTCGCCGCAGAGGAAACGTCGCCAAGGGCGAGCTTTCCTTGAACTACGCGAGCCAAGGAAAAGCCCTTGAAAGACGCGCTGCTTAGTCGAGTAGTTGACGCTGAGGCAATGGGGATAGTTTCAGGGCCATTTCCCGCTCGGAATCGGTTCAGGTTCTCGCGAAGTACCGATGTAAGGGTTCGGCCGCGTTCCTTCTGGCGCGGAATGCTGAATACTGCGGTTGGGAATTGAAGTAGTCTTCTGTATGACTCCCTGCTGGCTGAAGAGCAGACCTCGTTAATCAGGTTTGAGAGCTCGAGAGACACGTTGTCGCGGATACCCCGAGGTAAACAGGAAATCATTTTAGATGCGCTTTTGATTTTAGACGTCGCGAGGATAACGTCGTGAAGTGAGGTTTGTGCCGGTGTGCTTGCAACGGAGCTTGCATAGGGTCCTTCCGCCGATGAAGGAGCCGAGCTGTTGTTGTCGCGGCTGCTGGCGGAGGCAACGGCCCACCTGCGGATGTCTTGTTGGGACATCATTGCGAGGGCAGTTATCTGGGGTTCGGAGTAAAGGGCCCTTGCTGAGCGCGGTGTCTCTAAAACTTCGCGACGTTTTAGGCAGACCCGGGTAGACCACGGGCTCACAGGCTCCCTTGTTTGGACTCCCTCGAACGAAGTCAACACTCCACACGACAACACTCCCCACTGCATGCCGGGCAGACCCTGCCGTAGCTGGATGGAAATCGCTCATTCTGGTCTGCCGCGACCGCCCTCAGGAAGGCATGACAGCTGTTGGAATCCTCGTGTTTCGTTCCCAACGAAATATCTCTCTGAAGATTACAATGCCAGCATCATCAAATAATCTGTTACTAGCTGCATAGCCCACGACAATCCCTCGGTATTTGAAATTCCGTGTTTTAATATACAAGATGTTATATATATGAAAAATAAAATAATAAATAAAAATACGAAAAATTAAAGACGCTGTAGTAGTGTACTTCTCGACTTTTCGAGAAGGTAAGTTAAAGTAGCCTTTCTTTGTTAACGTCTTGACCGACACGTTTATAAACTGCGGTACTAGTCATCTTGAATATACTGTCAATGTCGCATACGCAAGTGAAGAATTCCATGGTTGTCTGGAACGTTTGGACAGCCCCTGAATTAAGTGAAACTAACCTTCTAGTTTACACCTTTTGCACCGGAAGCACGGGACAATTTTAGTGAGTTGAAAACGAATCGTGGAGCAACGTATACAACCTTCTTAGGACCGTGTTCTAGAGGACCAGAACGCAGTGCTGCCATTGTAGGAAGATTTTTGTTGCAAACTCAATGCAAAACTTTAAAGGGCAAGGTAGAGCTGACAAAGAGAGAGCAGACACTACACTGGCTGCAACGAGTTTAATCTAGCCAGCTCACACTACTTCTACGGCTACCCTATGCGATCCAGACTCTTGGCCCTGATGAATTAATTAATTATCCTATCGTCAATCTCTTATTCTATAGGCTATCTATATGGTTCAGGGATAACGGCCTATACATTAATTAGTCAAAAACAAGAGTTGTTCAATTTAAAACTCCAAGCCGCCGAACGACAACCAATCCCAAAGCGTTTGCATGCGACCGCACGCTTAATAAACTAGTTGAAACGAAGTTCCTGGGTATTGTTCTTGACGAACAGCTGACGTTCCAGGCGCATGCGAGGCAGGTCAGGAAAAAAATTGTCAGTGGCGCAGCCGCCACAAATCGCACTCGCAAGATCCTTCCTCGACAATGTCTCACGTCAATGTACCACGCATATGTACAGAGCCACCTTACATATGGTCTGGAGGTGTACAGTCTTGCTAATGCTTGTCATATAACTCCGCTTCATCTGCTTCAGAAAAGGGTGCTTCGCCTCGTCTTAGGTCTCCCACGGCGCGTCTCAATAACAATAGAACAATATGAACACTCTCAGTACTCCCGTTACCATACCTCATTAAATTTACCATAGTTGTCGAAATAGAACGTATTATCCTTGGTCACCATCCCAACCTGGTTGGCCTTATCCAATCTGCAAGAACCCAAAACACCCGAGGCTCGGCATCTCACTTGCTTATTGTCTCCGCGGCTACAAGAACACAATTAGGTTTGCCTCTGTAATTTAGGTGCAACCTTTTTAGGATTTAGGGACAAATTGCCTAGTGACATTAGAACACGCATATCGCTTAGCCAATTAAAAAACACTACTAGATACAAACACACGCACAGAATTGCTGAACGTTCCAAGTATGCGGAGCAATATCTAACCTGGTATGGTATGGTAATGGCAAGATTAGATGTTGCTCCGGCAGTCTCCCCGTTAGGAACTGCCGGAACTCATCAGCGCCGCACTTTTAGAAGATGCATGTGGTATTGTTACACTAACTTTAATCTTTTTACACATAAATATATGCCGCTAAAGGATCGAGCCTGCGGTTACTAGAGTTAACGCCGCCGGTACCTACTTACTTCATCCCGCCGATAGGAAATTCTCAGGTAATCGAATTCATTTTATTAATATGACCAGTAAACGTTAACTGCCGTTTTGTATGACTCCTGTCATAATTTGCCTTACACATTGATAGCCACAGCGCTTGTGAAGTCATCTCCGTAGTAACTAAAATTCGACTGACTGACCGTTTTTTTACAACTTCGTGTCTCTACAAGTGTTTTAAGTCGTTTCCATAGCGGGTGCCACAAGATATGATCTATATATATATTAGAACACTATAATACCACTATACCATCTCGAGTTTCTGCTAGCTCCGTTTCCGATTCGTCGTCACGTCCGTTTAAGTCGTTGCATGACAACCACGGTTTCTAATCAATGTCTCCTGGTTTTGCTCTAAATCGTTTTAAATAAGTGACGCCTCTCGCATCGAACAGCAGAAAATAATTTTGGTTGCATGTGTCCATCTGGGGTTGGCTGTTTGCACCAGCGCTTTTCGACCTATACTTTTTCCTTATTATGCTCCAGAGAAGGCCAGTTTTAGCGCAGATAACCCTACGGCATGAAAACAGAGCTCAGCAAGGACAAACAAACAATACGTATATGCACGAACAGCTAACTTTGCTAGCGTAACTTAAAGCATGAGAAACTAACTTATAGAGCTGAAGCCTATCTAAGCTCAGGTTGAACGCCCTGGACGTAATTTAACAACAAAAATGTTTTACACTTTACTTGTAGTTTACAGACCAGATAACGTCGTCCACCCAGGTTGAGGCCTCTCCTACAGAAATGTTTGAACCGTCTGCGGCAGATATCCAGAGTTCGCTGGATATCGTATTCTAAGGATCCCGCATTATATATATATATAAATATATAGTTTACTTGAGTCTGCATGTGCGAGTTATTTCAGGCTAGATGTTCTTCTACCTGCCGTATCTCCAGTGGCACACTTTTATACCTGCATATATAGATATATAGGATATTTTTGAGCATTCCGGGCTTATGATAATATCTTTTGCGACGGAATCGGGAAAGTGGAAGTCTCTCGATTTTGGATTCTTAAATGGTTTAGCAGCTAGTATAGTCTGCACCTGGCGAGCGCTAATCCCCCCCCCCCCTCTGTTAACATGAGGTTTCGTTAGCCAATGGTATAACAAATAATAGTAATCTCATCATAAACAAGCTATTTGTGTTTCCCTGCCTCCTATTCTACTGGAAAACCTGAGTTTTAAAGAGCCTTACGACCCCCTAAAATAAGTTGCCATAACAATACCCTCATTGGTTTATATCTTCAAAGCTAACTTAGCGCATGCATATATTAGATTTTTCACATGTTTTAATGTCTGCTGATTTTGCGGTTGCAGCTAATGCGGTCAGCAAAATGTCAAGTAGATCAGAAATCGCCATATATTGTCCAGTCCTAACATACCAAGTAACGTACCAATAAATACATCTGTAATTACACCTAATTAACTGTTATCTTTACATACTCGTGGCAAACTTGTACGACCGTATCTTAAACTATGCATGCAGCAGGCGAACTAAGATGGTGACTATTTTTTTTATAGTATGTTGTTTTCTTAATAAGCTTCTCATTTATAATTTCCGAGGCTCGCAGTGTGAGGTGCGCTTACGCTTTTGTGATTTTGTGGAAAACTGTTTCTAAAAAAGTGCAGTTGCCTAACAAGTAGTACGTGCTTCGGTATTTACGTGCATAGTTTGACCTTCCTTCAACCCAAAAATATACTTGCGAGTGTTCGGCAAAAACAGCCAGATTTCACTAAAAGGCGGAAAAGGTTACGATGGCCTTGAATCATTCCCATCATAGCTCTGATTAACGGTCGCTAACGGACATCCTAGGTGCCTGCAAGCCTATTTGAACTGAGCATTCATGGAAAAACACTGAAAAGATAATAACGGAGCAAAAATTGTTTAATCAATTTATTAAAATATAGCCCGTAGCTGCGTGTAGCGGCCGAAACCGGTCGACATCTGTTGGGCGTGGAGGCACGCTACCGGCGGGGATGGTGGCGGTACGTACGCTGAGTACATCATTTGCTGCCCAACTTACATTACAAATGTGTATGTTTTTGTTGCTGTTGCTGTTCTTTCTTGTATTGCGCCGCTGCCGTAAAACTTCCAAGCGTCACGCGTACCCACCCAGTGTCGTCTGCGAGCAAGCCCAACCAGGACTCAGGTAGGCATTTTTCTTTTTTACATCGACCGATCAACCGAGCGAACGAGGAACGTGTGAGGAAGCGCCGATGCCACTCTGTGACCGCGATTCGTGTGTTCAAATTCCACATCCCTTAGTGACGCGTCCGCCTTTGTCGGCCTGCTTTTTCCCACCCTACCCTTCCATACAAAGGTCAACGACGCTACACGTCAAACGCCCGAACAAGAAACATGTTTGGCTCTCAATTAGACCTTTTCGTGTCGGCCAAACTCACTTTGCTGCCCGTAGAAAATACGCGCACAATTACCATTGCTCCACAGGCTCCATATGGCGTGAAAATCCCTATGCATGCATCCAGATTCGCCATCCTGTCCTCTTTCTATAACTTTGTCTCTCTCTCTCTCTCTCGTTTTCGCAGCTGCTAAACCTTAACATCTCGTCTGGCCCTATCCAAGGGCCAACAGTCCATCACAATAGCGTCGTTTTCGTCATTATAGTTGTGGTTATCATCAGTTATTTGTCTGTCACATCACTTTTTTTCTGTTTCAGTTAACAGCCCCCCCTACCTATTATGTTTGTAGCTCCAGGGAAAGAACCAATTCACGCTGATTCATACGACTTTTTGTGTCACGTAGTAATTTATCTTTTGGCTTCCCTACCGTGCTTCTTCACCAAGCGGAACGAACGCGATTTTGCTCGGTGATGACAGAAGGCAACATGCGACAACTGACGCGCAACAGCTCATGATTATCTTAAGCCCTAGCATACTTACAGGAGGGTAACCATATCGGCGTCGTTCTGTTACCAATCGTTTAGGATGCCACATTATTGCGCCTTTACTTATTGTAACTACAGGAATTATTTTTCTAGACCTATGATTATTCGTGTATTTATTGTAGCTACCCATGCCACTATTGCCGTTATTTCCTCTTGTTAGTGATTTGTTTTAATATTCCTATTATTGTTATCTCAGAATTTTTGCCACTGTCTTCTTATCTTCTCGTATATGTCATGCCTGGACTACATCTGCGGAGTGCGTTTTTCAATCGCTCTTTCATGCTATATTTGTTACTCATTCTCGCTGTGTACTTGTTTCATGCTCGCATATACATTCAATCACACGCGCAGTTGTGCTACCAACTTTAACTGCAAGAATGCTCTTTATCCTAAAAACAATTACTCTTAAATCTACTATCATTAATAATAACGGCTAAAACGCTATCAAAGGAGTATCAAACAATCCAGCGATATATATATATATATATATATATATATATATGTCGTTCAGGCTTTAACCCACTTTACTCTCTCATAATACGAAAAAGGACTGCGCATAGTTATATAACGACTGCCGCTGATGGGATACCAGTCCGATTGTGTGTGAGCCTGCGACCGATAAAGTCGTCCGCTTCAAACCGGTGTCACTTGCAATCGACTGCCGGTCTCAGCGGTAGCCCGTCAGCAGGTCAATCGCAATCCGTCAGTAGGGTCAAATCGGTTACAAGCGGACGCCAGACACACGGTCCGCCTTCACACCAAAACAGGCGGTAAGTTCTCATTGCAGTCGGAAACCGTACGTGTAACAGGAACAGTAGACAACATGTGAGGTGAACGATTAAGGCAACAGATTTGTAACAGTTTGCAACAGCGACGAGATGCTACTACTAGAGCAGCCCTAGCAAAGCGTTCTGCCACAGTGTGCTGTTGCGCCGCTGCATTGTGATTGTTTTTGTCGTCGTCGGTCGTCATTATAATGTTATTAGTTCCAAAATGGTATATGTATGTTATTATTAGTTTCGTGTCGCTCTTTGTTTGCTTGCTGCACGTGTCTTTAATATTGTGGTCTCTTCGCAGTTGACCCGCTCTTCTTGTTCTTGGCGTTGCTGTAGGCTTTTCTGACCTTTTCTTTATGGTGATCACTATCACTTTGCCATTGTTACTGAGAACATGCAGTCCTCGTCGCTGTCGTCCTTTGTCTACTACGTATTTCTCCCTGTATCGACATTAAAGACGATTCATGGTGAGTGTTGAAATGGCGAAATAACAAGTGGCGTACGAGACGACCAACAATTACAGAAAGCGAGCACTTTACTGTTTATGTTCAAAACAGGTTTGCTTGAGAGCGGTAACATTCGATATACTTGGCCAGCCCGCTTACCAGGAAATGGATATGCGTCAACACAACACATGTGAATTAAGCGAGAATACGTCGGTTACTCAAATATTAGGATTATTTCCTATCAGTGTCTAAATTAAGACAGTTACTTTTAGGTAGCGCCTTATCCGAGTCTTCCGCCCCGGCTCCTAATGTACAAGCATGCTATAGCATATCATGCACAAAAGAACTTTCGAGCGAAAAGGGAAGCTTTTTGGGATTGCAGGTCTTTAAATGGTTGCAGATTAGATCCTAAAAATTGGGCTGCACTGTGAAACACCTGGATCAGAATCGGTCAAATATCATATTATTCTCTTTCTTCGTCTTTCTGCATACTCGTACGGACATATACACACGCTTATCCAGGCACAAGTACATACATACACGGATATACGCACAAATACATTTGGTTGATTAACGCGGATAGGCATCAAGGCAGTCATGGATACACACATGTTAACAGTTATGACGATGAGGAGATTGATTGATCAGTCGCTCGATAAATAATCCCCTGTGCGTAGGACGAGTCTGACGCGACGGCAGTCGTTTGGGCGATAGACAGCTAACTGTAGAAAGTTAGTTGTCAGTGAATCGGTGGAGTTGAATGGAGCATATTGGCCGAACATCCGTGCAGGCTACGGCAAAACCTCGGCAAATTCTGTTCTGCGTAGACGCTTCCGTCATTTAAAGATCGACGGAGGTCAATTAGAGTAAAATACTCCACAATTTTTGCAAAAGAAAAAGATAACGTGCCTTGAAAAGTGGCCGTATAAAAGTATTTTAAGAAAGAAAGGTCAAAGTCACGTGCCTTCTTTGCTAATCGCTTCATAAGTTACAGAAATATATATATATTTATATATATATAAGGTACACAGAGCAGAGCCACACGGGTGGGTATTACGCTAACCGTGCGTGCACGAGTCATATTCCTTCGGGTTAAATGCCCAGCACTTAGGCACACCATTGTTTCCTCCTACGATCGTTGTCGAAATTGGAAATGTTATTTAAAAAACTATGACAATGATGATGACGATAATAAGGGCGATAAGGGGTGGCAATGATAATTATGATGATGATGATGATGTTGTTGCTGCTGCTGCTCCTGCTTGTTCCTGTTTTTGCAGATGTTTTCTCTCCTATCGAGCGGTTGCTGTGACCGGCATTATCGTCCAGCACAAAATGAGGACGCTGACAAACTCAGTTATTGGTGGCGGTTGATCAGCCACTTAAGATGCATAGCAGTAGGTCAGTGCTCGGAAGGTTATTAGTAATCGCAACGGCGACACGGGGGTGCGGGGAGGTTTGAGGATAGGCCGACGTATGGCCGGTGAGGTCCTCTTTCTTCTCCGTTGAGTATCTATCACTCCAAATCGGTGCTCAGACAGCGTCAGTCAACAACGCATGTCGCGGGCGTTTATGCAACCCTTGTCGGCTCAGCACCAGTCACCCATAAATGTAAAGTTATCAAATTGTCGCTGATCCTTCGCCGTCAGGGGATTACGATTTTCCCTCGGAGGGGTAAGTACCGCCTTCTCCGACGTGAATTCTGTGTCAAAGTTAGACACATCCTCCATATTGCGAACCTGCAAAGAGCAGTCAGATGCATAAAAAAGCATTTCGTCACTCGCTTTGAATGAAATTCAATTGGCCGCCGGTTCTATATACGTATACTGGAACCTTCAGGTCTCACTACACAAAATGAAAAGAAACATTGCCCCACACATATACTAATTTGACGACGGTTTTTAGGTGTCTAGACTTATTGCTTATCCCGCACATCCATTGGTACAATAATAAAGTTCTACATAGACAGTTGATTATTAAAACAACTCCTTCAACATAGCGTTATTATCAAGGAATCCTATATTTGTCATTTGTACATTGTAAACCAATAGCGCATAATTATGTTAGATGCAAACTAAACAACGTTCGTAGCGATCGACACGAATATCATCCATTTGGTCAGTCAATCTGTTGAGAAAATCCTCGTAGCGCGCCTAGGCAGTGAAAAAGAGGATATAGAAGCTCAATAGTTCACGCACGTGAGCGTCTGGCTAAAAACACACAGGAGAAAACCATATAAAATTAGATTCTTACAAAATGTCGGTCAAGTCTAGGTTGCGAGTCTCAAACTGCAGTGCGTTAGAGACACTTACCGTTGGAACAAATGGTGGCTTGGTACGTTTCGACAGAAGGTCGTCCCAGTTGATGTTCCTAAAGAAGGCTTGTTTTTTGACGTCTTGCGCATCTTTCTCCGTAGCGCCCAATCGACGCTCAGGATTTTTGCGGAGCAGCCGACGCATGATCGCAATCGCCTCAATGGAAAGGAAGCGCGGGAATCGGACTTCGTCATGAACAATGGAATCAAACACTTCTTCCTCGTCATCACCGGGGAAGGGCGACTCCCCCACGAGCATCTCAAAAATCAGTACTCCCAGACCCCACCAGTCCACGGCCCGTGTGTACGCCGAATCGGTCAGCACTTCAGGAGCGAGAAATTCCGGTGTGCCACAGAACGTCCCCGTCTTGTCTCCGTAGCCCATGCCCTCCTTGCATAGACCAAAGTCGGCAATCTTTACATAGCCATCTTTGTCCAGCAGAAGGTTGTCGAGCTTAAGATCCCGATAAATTATTTTGTTATCGTGCAGGTACTCGAGGCCGAGAACGACGCACGCCGCGTAGAAGACGGCGCGCGGCTCATTAAAGATATCCGTATGAATATGCATCATCAGATCACCGCCACAGGCGTATTCCATCGCAAAGCATACGTGCTCAGCTGTCTGGAAGCACGCATGGAGGTTAATCAGGAACGGGTGCTTCGTCGCGTTGGCCACCTGTAAGGCAATACGTTTTTCATCGTATTAGCGGGACATTCGTCACGACCAGTCACGACATTTGTGCCCAGTAGAGAGGGCAGCCAGTTTTCTCACGAACACTATCACGTTCAATAACAACCGCTGTACGACAGACTGCACGGTACTTAACGGTTGCTAGTTCAACAAAACGTTTCCAAATTCGCGACTAAAGTTCCCCAGCCTCGGCCTGACAACGATGGCGGGCAACGAACCTTGGTAATTCAAGGTTTGTCACCGGAAAGTTCTAAGCTAATCGAACCCACTTGTTCTTAGTACCGGCTGGTCAAATGCCATCACTTATATACCACCACTTCTTCACAGACCAACAAAGGAAAACGAATCCAAGCATAACCAAATTCTAACCGACGCCAGTTGATTTTTTGTGGTTGCCGTATCAACGCCCTGCGGTTTGGAAAGAGCCATTCCGTGACGGGCTGAGAACGGACAAAGCAATCGTAAGGCTTGTATATATATATATATATATATATATATATATTGGGTCTACAAAAAAAGTTTTTTTCGAATTTTATAATGATTCTTTACGGACAAAACCGAAAAAACTTTTTTGTAGCCCTATATATATATATATATATATATATATATATATATATACGTGGACTTCACTGCTCTATATCGCACGGCGTCTACAGCTCTATCCAGTGCCCAATACCCCCTATCCAGCGCTACATACGCGAACAGGGAAAAAGATGATAAAGCGAACGAACGTCGGCGGTACAGTAGGTGTGGTGGAGACGTCCTGCGACTTCGACGATGAGTCGAGGGTTCGATCACTACACAAATACGCACAGTGTGTAGATACAAAAAATGTGTTTTTTTGTGTAACCCGGTTGCTTCGTACAAAATTATAAGCGTTTGAAGTATAAAATAAAAATGACATGAGCCATGATCCATGTTATCTCGTGTTACGACGCGGATGAAAGTCATCCGCGAAACTGACTGGCTAGCTGAAAAAGGCAGAGAACGGCCAATGAGTATGGCTCTATCGAAGACGACGCCGAGCAAAGAGCTACTTGCTTATTGTTGTTTCTTGTTCTTAGTAAATCTAATGGTGAACGCTTACTACCTCGTTTGTGCCGCAGTTTACAAAACAAACTGTATATCGCTGACAATAGTCAAAATGCATAGTCACAGTACCACCTACTAGTGATCCTGGCACGAATTATGCCAAAGATCGGGGGAGTGTCGGGAGGAAATTGCACTGAGTAAAATTTACGCATCAAATAAAATCCTTCATTCAGCCGGTACTAGAAGATGCTCCGTTGTGCCGTACATGATAATATGCGCAAACGCGCTCGACAAGCTGTATCATGATGGGTGTGCTTCTACTGGAAACTGCAGTAACAACATCCGCAATTATAATGCAAAAATAGTAACCACTCCGGCTATCACCTACCCAAATACATATGTACAAAGACGTATAAACAGGATAAAATACATTTTTCAAAATAATTGGTACAAAACAAAGCCTATATAAGCAAGATACGTTTGGCAGATGCTTGACGCTTTAACTTACCTGGAATATCCTCTTCTCTGCCAACAGCGACTCCAGCTCATCCTTGGCAAGGATGTCAGCCTTTTTGAGAGTTTTGATTGCAAAATACTCTCCAGTGGCAAGATGTCTGGACAAAATTACCTTCCCAAAGTGACCGCGGCCCAACACTGTTCGTAATGCACAACGAAACAATAATCACAAAACTGAACTGTTATAATATGCACATGCAAAATGCAGTTCTTATAATCGAATTGTAATAAACGTATGGACTTATGTATTTCATATATTATATGCATGTCAACAAGATACTATATAATTCTAAAAAAAAAAAAAACAAACGCTTAAGTATATGGATTCGTTTAATTGCCACGAGCCACACGCGTTAAAAGGCTTGCCTAAGCGGCACTATTAAATGATAAAGAGTAAAATTAAATTTTCGCAATTATCTCGAAGCAACGAATATTCTTCTCATGTGAGTTATTTGGCAATTATTCCATACTTTCATCGATTCTGTAAAGCTCACTGAATACGATATCTACCCGGCCACAGTGCTCTGATATCTGAGCCAGTTCAAACTTTGAACTTTTTACCAAATTCTAACATGCGAGACGTAATTACCTCTGCTTATGAGCGTGATTCACTCTAAAATTGTTAATTTAGTCAAATTTGGTCCCATTCAATAATTAAATGTAGAAGTAAAATCTGCCCCCCCCCCCATCCAACAATTAAAAGCAGAAACATCACGACGGCCACAATCACAATGCTAACCTTTGAGCAGTTGAAAGTCCTTAAGCTGGAGCTGCTGTAAAGGCTGTAAAGTTGGTGGCGCCGCGCTCGGAAGCACGGGAGGCGTTGACGGAGCCGACGTTGTAGTCACAACTCCGAGGTTGGTTTGGGCTGGTTCGAGTGAACTGGTACTTACCGACCGTATTGAAAGTTTATCCAACCGGTCGCCACTGATGGTCCTGTCTTTGCCAGTCAACGGTAGGATATTGTTGTTGTTATTAGCGACATTTTGATGTACGTTCTCGTCCGTACAGAGGGACTCCATGGAGTCGGCGAGGTCGACGATGGGTTGTGGAGAAGGTTCGTGCGAAGAACCTCCACATGGCGACGGTGTTGACACGCTCTCCTGAACACACAGCCAAATTAACGCACATGTATATAAGAATGCCGCCAGGACGCATAAGTAAAGAACACAGAATGGTTCAGGCCTGATGCAGATGAAGTATAAAATATCATGTACGAGAAATGTGTCATCATCTTAAAAAAAAAACTTGCCACTTCCTTCCGAAACAATCAGAATTAGCCACGAAAAATCGTGGCTTTGATGTTCGATAGGAGTTGTGTATGCTATAATTGGAAGGGCGTCTACTTAAAAGCCATAAGAGCATTCTGTAAAAAATAAAAGTGACATTCCTTAAGTACAGGGTAAACCTAGGTAGATCCTATGAGACAATGATTTTAAATATCAGCACCTTCCTGCTAACGGATTGTCGTATCTAGTAGAGTCAACTGACTCCAAACAAATGAAGGTAGGCTCCGCATCTCTGAAAAATAATTTATGCATCAACCAATCTGCCACCTACCTGTGAACTGGAAGTGGGAAGGGCTGATTGTATGCCGGTGGCACCTAGAATGGCAGGCCCTCGGCGGGAAGACGGTCCGATTGACGCCCCATTCAGAGACTGGTTATCTTGCTGCGACCTCTTGCGCCAGCGAATCCATGTTACAATATCGATGTTCAACTGATTTGGACGCGGAGTTGCTAAAATCCCACAGATTCATATATTCCTTATTCATATATATATATATATATATATATATATATATATTAAAAAAGTAAAATCAGTTTTATGCAGGAAAAGCAATGGGAATCAATCATAAGTTTTGCGCCAGTGAAATGTCTGCTATAAACTCTATGACGTCGCATATATATATATATATATATATATATATATTATCACACGGTTGCTACGAAGTCGCTCCCACCAAAATAAATCATCAGAGTAAATCAATGTTTTGGACGAAATACAACATATGTTGCTTGTATATACAGAAGGAAAAAAAGAATAGCAATGCACTCTTATAAACAAATAAAAATGAACGTATGAGAAAACGAAATGTTTTAACGTTTGTTCAAAATACCGCATAATGGCAATGACAACGTTACATTACTACTGACTTAAAAGATGACTTTACCGTTATGTTTAATTAGCAAAACATCTGATACCACTGATCTGCCTGGTATTAACTCTAAATTGGGAAAGCTTTCACGAGGAAAATTAAAACCCAACGCCGTATATATATATATATATATATATATATATATATATCAAGTTGACGCATTAATTAAACTAGCGATTTGATAAACTAAGATGGAATTCACTGCAATGAGACGAACATGAACAATAATTATCCTTGCATGACGTACCAAACCCGATAATGAGCATTCCGTCTGTTGCTAGATAATCCTGTGGCACATACAAGACAAACTGTTCGAAACGTTTGTGCAGCCCAAAATGCATAAGCATATAATGCTACGTGTACGCGTTAGTTGGCGTCGACCTTTGTGCTTCTTAACTTGTACGGATCCAGTTGACTGAACAGAAAAGCTTAGACCCGCACTACAACCAGAACACACAACTTGGGGCTGACAAACTAACTACAAATTGGCACAAATGAGATCACTAATTGCAGCAACGACCGAATACCAAAAACACTTGGCCACTTGGTCGTTCTAAGCAATTTCGCCGATTGAGCGAGTGTACGTGTGTCTACGGCGAACGTAGACGTCGGTGTCAACTCGAAGCTAGAGCTACTATTGCAAGACGAGATCTTCGTGGCGACGAGGAGACGAAGCAGCGAATAGTAACCTCATGAGGTGAGCCTTCCCAGCCAATCGGAAAAACTCCAGTGCCCTTCGCCCAGTCACTAAGCAGTAAAAAGAAGCGCATCGTGTACGCAAGCGGGCCGAGACTGTAGGTGCAACGCCAACCACCCCCAGCGATGAGTCATCGTCATCGCAGAAAGGACCTCCGTGAACCCCCATCCATGCCCCAGGCCGGCCTTCCTTCGGCCGACGAAGTTTGATGATACACCGATTCCAGTGCGCCGGTTCGAATATACACGGCGCGTCATTGTGTTCCGCCGCCGTACTTGCAGGAATTCCCCGAAAGCCCCGGAACGGACCCCTGCCCACTGAACGCCCTTCCCCTTTTCTCTCACCCTCTGACGGCGTCAACCCAGAACGCCGCCACCGACCCTGGTCGTATGCGGCATTTCTGGACACTCGCCCGCCCACGCATGACCTAAGGCTTTCCTACGAAATGTTCAGTTTCCCTCTTTCTCGGCATCCGCTATCCTCCTAAACATGTTCTATTTGACGTTCCACTTGAGAGAGAGAGAGATTACACGCATTTCCGTCATTTCTGGGAACGCACCGTACATATTCTACCGTACACACAAATAGAGGCATAATCAATTCCAGAAGTTTACTTGGAATATATGTATATGAGGCGCAAAACTTTAATTTGTCACGAACGTGGAAAAATAGCTGACCTTTATCTCGGAATAGACGCTTCTGTCGGCGAAGTTTAGCCTGTCGCGAGATCATAGGGTTAATGAAGCGAATTTCGGCAAAGATAACGCCCTGCGGTTCAAGCTCAATGGCCATCCCGTGCCGATCCTCGCCAACAAACTCTTCCAAGCGGACGAACTTAAGACCGCACATTCCCCGCCAGTCCTTCCAAAGGACCTGCAGCTCGAGCTCACGCGACTTCTCCAGCTCAATTTGAAAGCGCTGATCCCACGCCTGGTAAAGTTGGGGAAAACAGAACGCAACACCAGGTTATACAGGCACACATTCGACATGGAAACAACTTTGTCTTTATATATATATATATATATATATATATATAGAAAATATTGTGATGATTTACTAATCATTTACAATACGTTTGCACACTCGGCAGTGCTCGCCTCAATATATATATATATATATATAACTATTCAGTAAGTATTGGGCTACACAGGAAATAGGTGCTTGGCCTCTCGTCATTGAGTTAAAAAAAATATATAGAGAGAGAGAGAGAGGCGTGAGTACTGGAATATTGATTAATGATACGGGAGACAGACAGTACAAGATCACCATGAGAAGTACTTAATGACTCAAAATAGCTACCAATATTTATTAAATGTGCTAAAATCATCTATTATGAACAATATTGAGCCTAGTGACAAAATTACCGGCGATATCTTCTTTGCACGCTCCCCCCCTTTCTCTTTCTCTCCCTCTATACATATATATATATATAGAGAGAGAGAGAGAGAGAGAAAGAAAGCAGACGTATAACCTGAATTCACGATATTGCGTACTAAGCATTCGTCGTTTTGAGATCCAAAGAGTATACAAAAAAACACTGCCAACAACCCAAATTGCAATTTCTATTCACTGGCAACTATGATCTTCTATATGCTGAAATTATGTTAGATGTGTACCTGCTGAGAACAAGGTTTGGCGGCCGTTTGACCGACGACGATGTTATCCAATTTGAGGATTGCGTATATCTCATTCGAGAGTTCGCCCTTAATTTCATATGATCGCGATGAACGCGAAACGCGCGATGACGGATGCGGCTGGACAGGAGGTAGACGCCCTGCGGAGATGGTCAGTACAAGACAGAAAACACAGAACACAAGACGGAAAACGTAAGCAATAATTTGCAGTTGTGATGATCGCAGATGATATCGTCGGCCAGTAGGCAATCATCACAACAATCATTACAGCAATATTAGCATAAAGAAAAACACGCTTGTCAAGGTACAGTCGACCGGGGCACCGATCGGCCAATACTCGATCTGCTTAAGATCTAGTAGGTCAAATGGAAGACGAGACTCCCGTGGAGGGAAATCTCTGAGACAGATGTCGTCCATTATATAGGAAAACGCCACTTTTATCGTTGCTTTTATTCATGAGCATGTTATACTCTTCGTTCAGAGATCGTCGAAAATATGGGATAGAGAAGCCCTCAGGGCTTAAAGTAGGATCGTCAGTAAGCAGGTTCAACCATCTTGAAAACGTATACATATATTTTTTTCTTTTGTTTTCTTAGATTTATGTAGAGGGAATTCCTCAAGACCTCCGCGCTTACTATGTAACGCGGAGCTTCGGGTGACACTGGTTGATACTTGTTCCGGTCTCTCTATTAAGCGTCGTCAAGACCGTTCTAAGGCAACATCTCGCATGTATTTTTGACGTGTGTACCCTCGAAAATCCTACTATTCAGAGTCAATAGACCAACCTTCAGCGACAAGCACTATGAATATATATATATATATATATATATATATATATATACGAACCAGGAACATCAACTAGAAGGTTTTGACAGCCCATAAGGCGTACGTGAAGCTGTCCCGTGACAGCAGCCGGCTTCGGCAGTGTGACGCTCGCACTGGAAGAGAGCGCCGTAAGAGATGTTCCGGACGTGAGCGAAGCGACCGATGTCGGAGATTGCGGTTCGCTACCGCCGGCAGGGGCGGCCGTGGCACTACTTAGAGAGAGGCGTTCGGCTGCCGCCTCGAGTTTGTCGAGGGCGGCTCGGAGTAGGTCGATCTTCTGACTCGACTCCACCTGACTGGCCTGAGCCTCGTTCATAATCTGTAACGAATTAGATATGTTAGATAGATCAGCGAGACGGTCATACGTTATTTGCTATTAAACTGTGATATTCCGTAAACATATCAAATTTAGTTAAACCCAGCGTTGCATTGCTTCAAACCCGCGACTCTTGGTGTCAATGTCACCGGCTATCTCCCACGCTTTATCAACCTGCAATATATGTATGTATATATATATATATATATATATATATAATCCTCAATTCAAGTTGGGACATTATATGTCGCTTTGATCTAAATTAATATGTTTGAGTTAGATGTGTTCCTAACATCCTAGTCCCCTCGAAAGTTTTTATTGTTTTGTCTCGGTTTACGCGGCTCACCGCTTCAATTCAAAGCCTAAATTGCTCGCAAATGTATTTGCGAGCAATTTAGGCTTATTGCGAACCAGCATTTATCAAACCCTCACCCATTTATGTCACATTCGGTTCTTGTTTTACCAACCACTTCTGTACTAAGATACCCATATAAGCAGGAAAATATACTTTTTGGCGCTTTTGCGTTTTTTTTTGTAAATTGCGACTTTGGTTTACGCTTGAGAGAGCAGCAAATTATACCGATTTTGATGTAATTACAAGAGAGACACTCTCTAATTTTTACAACATACAACTGGTACCTGAGGTCTTCATAACTATCCGACTCCAGAAAAAATGAAATCAGAGAGTCTACCGAAGTAACAGAATCGTGAAAAGTGCAAATTTGCTTCGCTTTAATGAATCTGGAGTTCTTACATAGAGTACCCCTTCGTGGGTCTTCTGTTCTGCTGTGTAGGAACTTGGTTCTGCATCTTTAGCCGTCGCGTACGCAGCCGCAATGCGACAAACTGTGCTTTATGGGAAACCAAAATATTTATAAGCTCACTCAGGTCCGTCCGGCGCATTGCTGCATTCTATTTTATATATCAAATAATTCGGTTGCGCGAGTGCCTTGTCAGTGGCCATTTGAACATATTGATTTAGACTGGTTAATTTGCCAATTCGAAAACTTTACACTTGATAAAGATCAGGAAAAAGTGTAACAACTAAATGGCATAATCGCAAAAATACACCTTGAGAAATTTTATTATAAATACTTTCATGATAATGAAATACCGCCTGAGTTCTTAAGATATCATTTTCAAGCACACGAAAAAAAATACACGAAATAAATATATGAATATATATATATATATATATATATATATATGTGTGTGTGTGGTTTTATTCACACAGCACTCGAATATGCTTACGAGAGTGAGACAACGCTACCGCAGCGTCTGCCGGACACTGGCGAAAGCTCTGCAACGCCGAATTCGTACCCACCTTTTTATCAGGACAAGATCTTGTAACGTTTTTGGCTCCCTCCATCACGGCGGTTTCAACCTTAAGCCGATGGCGCAACTCGTGATAGCGCAGCTCAGCTTGAGATGGAGCTTCGGTTCGCTGGCCAACCTGTGCTTGTTTAGCAATCATCATCTTGATGTAGTCGATTTTCGCTTTCGAGTCCTGAGAATCAAGAAAACAGGGTTCACGGAAACGGACAGGTGTCAACAAAACGAGCCAAACAACAATAACCGTACGGCCTTCTTTCCCTTAGTGGAAAGCAAGCAAAATAACTTCAACGCCATCGTATCGAGGTTTTCAGCCAGGTTAGAACTAGCTGGAAATGTGACATGCAATCAACGTCGGAGCTATCAATTAATATATAGAGAATAAAATAGAAATAATTACAAACAAATTAACGAATAGACAATAATTAGCGAACACTGGTAAACGAGTTGCTAACCCACGCAATTTCAATGCGCCGCTGGCTGAAGAAAAGCGCCGATATGCCTGCAGCAGTATTTGTGAATAGATGCATTGGGATCTCGCAGACTAGGAAACTTGAGAAACTAGAAGACTCTAAAATACTTTCGTGGCTATCGCGCGGCTGGGTCCCTAGTAAATCAACCCAGTAAATTACGTCCAGAAGAAAATATCATCCTTCCTAAAAAAAAAAAACTGCAACGGTCAGTATGCTGATACGAGACCGTGCCGTTTATGTAAACATTTCTAACTATTCACTACTGTAGGAACGAAATATACGACGTGCGGTAGCAGAAAAATGGTCTCAGAGATTGTCAAATTGGTTTGTGTATTTTTGATTGGTGATTGGTGTACGGCTGAATTATAGATGCGTCCTTGAATATGGTCGATTATCTTGAAGCTATCCATATATTCATTTGCACACCTGGCAGCACTAAAAATACTATAACAATAATAACAAAATAAGTCTATTATTTAGCATCTAGTATATAGGCGGTGCAACACTCGAGCTGTTGATGTAGTGGCGTCTAAAATGCGCCAAATTAAAGTATTTCAACGTTAAGGGGTCTCTTTCTCTCTCACTGTGCACTTGAGTACGTACTCGGGGACTGTCTCAATTCAACGGCTCCTTATTAAGATAGCTTAAAAAAAGAAGAAAAAAACACATATATATATATATATATATATATATATATATATATATATATATATATATATATAACTTCATTAATCTGTATAGTGCGCAGTGCACCTACCAAGCTTTACCCGATTGAATTGAGAGCAATATTGTCTCCACTAAGGAAATAAGAGCTACACTGTTAAAACGCGTTAAGCTCTGCCGCGAGACATAGGATAGAGCAGGCTTACCTTTAAGGAACGGTGGCCTTAAATTAAGAAGAGAAGTAGACTTGGCACCAGTTTTGCAGGTTCTCTAATCCAGTTTAGTTCTTTGTTCGAATAATTGGTAAACGATGGCGTAGAAGATAATCCGTAAAATACGGGATAAGCAGAGTGCAAAGTCATGTTAGATTGGATCCTGATTCTTCGAAAAGACCCCTGTATTAGTGTATATTAGATGGGTTTTACTGCATAAGATGAAACCCTTAAATATTTAAAGTCTAGCCGAAAAAATGCAGTATCTCAAGCTGCTCCAGATACTTTCAGTGGGAGGTGGCTTAAAACTGTGCCATGTCCACAACTAGGCACCATGTTGAACCACTGTCTGCATGGGTACCGCTATAAAAATATATACCAAGATTTTTTATTAACCAATTTTTTTATTATATTTCTTTGTATTACAATTTTCCTATATCACTTTCGTTAGCGGTATCGCTCTTGTAAATTGTTGGAGGTAATACAAATCAAACGATTCACCACATAGCTTGAATTCGCACTCAGTCGATATTTCGCGAAACCCATTGCGGGTACATAACTGCATACGAAATACATATATTGCAAACCCAGTAAAGAGCCTATGTTTACGGCATGTTCCCTTTCAGTAGGCATCGCTCTAGTCTCGTTAAAACACGACAACAAAAACGGCAAGCCGGTCAACTAGTACTATTTTTAGAAAGCTGACTTTAATTTTGTGAAGTACTCTCAAGTTCGCTTTGGACAAGTGGGGCCATATGATCTGTATCCTGTAAGCAGTGGTCAGTAGAATCTTTACATCAAAAAGGCTGAGGGCGACGTCTGGCAACCACCGATGGGGCTCTGGGGCACTATGAAATGACAGAGTGCACTTGCAAGCTCTGCTTGACAAAATTTAATTCTTGAGTTAATAAGGCTACTCCAAAGTATGAAAAATGATAAACACATTATATTGGTGCTGAGCTCAAGCGAAACTCATCTTCTTGGCAAGCCTATCTCCGTGGCAAAATATACTGAAACACTTATCACTAGAGAAGCAAGCTCAACCGACTTTTGCAGTGATGCAAGCGATTCCTGCAGGCAAAATCGACTCCGGGAGTAGAAAACAAGGTCATCGACATACAAAAGTGTACTCATTAGCTCTCTTGCCAAAATTGAGAGCAATAGTAGACTATGGTCAGCGGGTGTGTTCAATTACCCTGTGTTCAATCATTACAGACCCGTCCTGTAGCACAACTTGTTATAACTTTACTAGTACCGTTGGAACACCACATAACGCTAACTTCGAGGATTATTGTTCGTGACCCTGTATTTTAAAGTCCACGAAAACAGCGAAGAGAAATGTTCGTTTATCTCGGAGGGTCATTGGAATG
This sequence comes from Dermanyssus gallinae, assembly GCA_003439945.1. NCBI lineage: Eukaryota > Metazoa > Arthropoda > Arachnida > Mesostigmata > Dermanyssidae > Dermanyssus > Dermanyssus gallinae. The sequence goes on from QVRM01000484.1 coordinate 764,174, forward strand.
TTGTTGAGACGAAGAGCACAAACCGTCATCGTCAATCTCATTCACCTAAAACCGTGTTGCTGCTCTGGCAAGCACTCAGTATTTTCTAACAAATCTTCTAGCCGACGCGCTATCAATGCAGATAGAACTTTGTAAATGACGCTACGTAACGATGAAGGTGTCAAGGGATAATTTGCTATCACGCTTAAGAGGCTGACTTTCCATTCTTCAGACATATAGAACGTCTTCGTAATTTCGTTGAAGCGAGCTGCGAGGCAAGCAGCCATAGCAACCATCTGTCGCAGATGATCGTTCTGGGCCAGGACTAGACCTGCCGCCTTTTAAGCCTTAAAACAAGCTATTAGTAAAGGAAGGGTAAACATTGAAGCCCAAACCGATTAACGACAAGGGACCTGATGGGCATGACCCTTCCCTTGTGGTCGCATGACAAATGTTCGGCATTATATATTACAGTGTCTCGCACTGTAACCCCTCGTAATTAAGTCTGTAAGAACAGGTGAAGAGAGGAGCTGAACGGAAAGAGAAGCGTAAATATGATGATCTCAAGAATAGCTACTAATCCGTGCCAGATGCTATGGAGATACTACGACCACACTGGGCGACAGAATTAGAGCAGGGACAAGAATCAGAGCGTAACAGAATACTGGTGGAAATTGTTGTCTTTCACAACGTGATACATATATTGTATTATATGAATATAATTTAATTACGCGCGTGGCGTATTATTTGCTCTTCCATAATTCGCGCAATGGTGTCAGAAGATAAGCTACTCAAACCGATATATACTCAAAACAATATCTCGCAACTACATAATAATAATAATAAATTCACCAAATGCTTCCACAGAAGTAGCGTATGCTCATATACTATATGTGTGCATGCGAGTATTTACTGACAAGTTCCCTTAACTGCACCGGGTGATCAAACCACATTGTGTACGCGGATCATCACAATCGCACCTGGCCCACTTCTACCTGACGAGGAAAATTGAGGGGCAGCTGTGGATTGGGAAACCAGGGATACAGAAGCAGATGGAAGCACCACAGAGGAAGCTGGCGACGTAGGCACCGAGTGTTACAGACAGCGGCAGCATCTGGTTTCAACAAACGACCGCAAATATTCAACGACATCCCCCGCACAGTACGCTCCGCCGCGGTAAGATGCAAACCTTTGAGTCCAGAAATAGAGCATACATATACATGCGTGTCTCTAAGGGAGCATATTTACAAACAGGATACGCACGGTGGTTATATAAAGATGCCACCCTTTGAAGAAAGATATTTACAGTGGAACCTCTGATTTCTCCAGTCCCTAAGTACGACGACACCGGCATGCTATATCTGCGCATGCCTGGCCGCCTTAACTAGGTTAGAAAACTACGCCAAAGATCTAACAACAAGAAGATTACTCAAGATGTTTACACATACTCTGCCTTATATATACACTTTAGGGTAATATATATATATATATATATATATATATATATATATATATATATTATTGAGTATGAAAACTACCAAGCATAATGTAAACAAAATAATATTTTCTATAAGATGTCTAGTACAGCACAGAGCAGTACAGTCAGCAATTGTTGGACAACAGAGGCGAATGCGGCAAACTGCACATATGATACAAGACAGCTACATCAAACGGTAAATCCTTCTCTCTCTCTCTCCATCCCATGTCCTGCCTCAATGTCTTGATCATTCAGTTATCTATCGGCTGACTCTGCCCTCTGCTTCAGAACAAGCAGTGAAGCTTGGCAGCAAAGGCAAAAAACCGCGCGCCCACCTGTAGCAGCTGTTCCGCTTCGGCCAGCATTTTCTTGTCCTTGATGGCCGAGTACATTCGAATCATGTTCTCAGCTCCCCCTTTGACCTTGGTCTCAATGACCAGCTGCTTCTCGAGGGTTGTGCTGCCACCGGTAGCTGCCGCAGCACCGCTTCCAGCCCCACTCCCGCCGCTGCCGCTGTTAGCTCCAGCGGTGCCGGCATCAAATGTGCCAACAGGACCACCCCCGGGCCGGGTCGCGCTCGGGTTGGCCACCGCTGATATGGACGGTGGGCTGTCATCCTGCAACATGATGGACACCACACAACAGAGACAATTAGACAGTGAACAGTAAATCGGTGAAACAAACAAGACATCACATCACGGTGGATTGACAGACGATTACTCTGTATATCCTGGCGATATCCGCGCATCAAACCGCCGCCCATCTACAATGCGCAGCGCAATGTAGCACTCGCTGACCAAGGACGCTGAGAAATCATTTGTTTACATGTTGCGAATCAAATGTGTACAAGTGAAATAATTTGTGTTCATGTTGTGAATGGTATTATATCCCCTTTTATGGCCAATAAAAGAGCGTTTCAATCAAAATATCTTTAGACCGCTGCAATGCACTTGTGCTACCTTCTTTCTCACTCTCCAAATCACTTTTTAATCGCATAATTCGGAAATTGTGTTGAGTTGCTCCTGCGAGTCCTCAAGTCACAAGGAGCCAGGCCCGGTGAATAGTAAGCTTGTGAAAATATGAAAATCGATGTTTTTAATCAAATTATCCGAAATCAGCAACAATGTGTGCGCCGGTGTGTTATCGTGATGGAGAATCCAAGCGTTGTTTGTCCATAGTTCAGGCGACTTGCGCCGAACGTTCTCGCGCAATATTCTTAAAATTCATTTTGGTCATTTTATCTTCTGCCGCATAAGATATGGGTCAAAACTGTTATAACTGATCCATAAGACATACTCAATGAATGGCCCATTTAAGAAAAACAAATCGGAAGACCTTGCTGGTGTCGGTTCAGTCTTTAAAATTCAAAGTACTGTAACTCGTCGACCCGCCCGTGTATGCATATATATATATATATATATACAAAGGCAAACCTATATATATATATATATACAGGTAGTTCAATAAGTTCTTAGAATGAGCTTTTTAGAATTCGAATTTTGGCGCGCTTCCACCGCTATTAGGAACTGCAACTTTTCGACTGCTAGCACTCAAAATATTATGGTGATTGGCCGTTGCGATTTCGTTTGATAGCTTTTCCCGTGCAACGTATCGGCGTGATTTTTAAAAATGAAGAAAAAAGAGTTTCGAGTGGTTATCAAGCATTTTTATTTCAAAGGTTGGAATGCGACCCAAGTAAAAATTGGGTTGGACGAGACGTACGGTGACTCTGCGCCATGTTTTGCCACTATTTCCAACTGGATTAATGTGTTAAAAAGAGGTCGCAGGAGCACCGAGAATGAACTACGTCCAGGAGGCCAAAAAACGGCAACTGATGAGGAAAACATAGAGAAAGTGCGAAACATCGTTGGCACAGATAAGCGAATGAACATTAAGGAGATAGCGGGGGCATTAGGAATTTGTTTAGGTAGTGTGCATTTTATCCTATACGAAAACTTGAAGATGAAAGAGCTCAGAGAAAAATGGCTGCCGCATTTGCTCAACCAAGGCCAAAAAAACGCGCCTGTTTTCGCTTCACAGCGAAATTTGGCCAAGATGTCGAACAATCCGTCGGATTTTTGGCGCAGATTCATGACCGTCGATAAAAGCTGGGTCCATCACTACACTCCCGAGACCCAAGAAGCATCTTGCCAATGGTGTGCACCTGATGAAGGACCTCCGAAGAGGGTGCGGACAACGGCATTGACCGGAAAGGTGATGACTACAGTTTTTTAAGACCAACGTAGAATAATGCTGGTCGACTACCTTGAGAGCGGTAAAACGATCACAGGAGAATATTATGCAAGACTGTTGGACTGCCTTTAGCAAGAACTCATCGTGAAACGGCCCGCTTTGCAGAAGAAGGTTGTCCTGTTTCACCAGGACAATGCTCCTGCACACAAGTCCCGGCAAGCATCGGCAAAACTGGCCCAACTGAGGTCCGAACTTATTGAACAACCTTCCTATTCTCCAGACCTGGCCCCCTCTGATTATTTCCTCTTCGAACATTTGAAGAATAGTCTCGGTGGAAAGCGTTGTTCCAGCAATGAAGAGGTTAAGGCTGCTGTCAATGCCTATTTTCAGTCTAAAGACGCGGAATTCTACTTAAGAGGTATAAAAGCTCTGAAATCTTGGTGGAAAAAGTGTATTGAGCATCTCGGGGAGTATATCGAATAAGATAAATTTATAAACATGATTTGGAAAATTCTTGGTTTTCATTCTAAGAATTTATTGAACTACCTGTATATATATAAATTCAGTTTTTATTAAGAATATAATAATATATATACACGCCGTGCGTCGACTAAAGTTTAGGTTCTAAGGCGCGATTGTCAGGCGCGGCATCTACCGACAAACGCCGGAAACCGTCATTAATAATTCTTGATACAGTTCATACTTTGTTTCTTTTACGTGAAATTAGAGGTACATTTGTTAAATGGAACTGAACATAATTGTTTAAAACGCCACGTCATCGTTGCAGCAGTCAATCCATATATGATGTTTAGCGCTCGTTTCGTCAGACACTACTGGAACAATATAGACGACCGGACAATAGATCGCCCTATATATATATATATATATATATATATATATATATATATATATATATATATATATAAAGGGCATTATAATACCCAACGTAAAAAGTACTATGACATACTGTGATATCTTCTTCCGTACCTCTTTGCCAGACAGCGAGAAACGATTGGAGTGTGTCTCATATGCAGTGTTCTTGCGTGTGCATTTCGTCGACAGTTGTCATGTCGATTCTCGCCTACCATTATTTCTGAGAAGCTAACACCGTTATAGCGAGTATGATGAACAATATGATGGACGTCATTCGAAACCCACCCCAGGCCAAATACAAAAATCAAGAAGAGCCATATTGCTACGGCTATGTTACACGAAGGGCTATTTTATTCGTTTTACCTTCCATTCGACTACGACTTAACTCCGACTGCTGCGGTGAACCCTAAAGTGAGTGAAAATGGCAATAAATGCTAAATATTCTGGTCGATAGGGAAAGGAAAAAGCGGGGGATCATCATACACAACTACACCTCCGCAATGATGCCAGCACCGAAACGGGTTCGTCTTTCCATTTCCAGACAGACAGACGGATCGACGAAAAACGATTCCATTGGGAACAGGTAAAATGCCTTTGATAAGCACCTGAAAACTGACCACACGCGACCTCAGTTGTTGAAGTCGTTGCGCGCCGCGCCTCGGTGGAAGTCAGCATTGTCCAACTCTACCGTAATCGGCAATGGCAGCTGAAACTTGTGCCGACACCATAGTTCAGCTGCTTCGATATCACACCGAAGTCGCTTTCAAGTGTGGCGGAAAAACCGCAAGATAAAATATTGCCGGAAAAATAAGTCTATGAAACAGCAACACGCCGTAAAAACACAACCACAAAAATGTAAGATATGACACACACTCATAAATATATATATATATATATATATATATGGAAAGTGAATATAGCGAGACTTTCTCTTGGGGTCAAAGATTGTCTCAAAAACTGTACAGAGATGTGGCTAAAAACGTGTAGGTAAAAACCACTCAAGAGCTCATTCAGAAAGGATGATTCTACTGGACAGAAAACTGCAACGCAACACTTCTAGCCTCAAGAACAGACGCCATCATAACAAAAGCGCCCACTCACACGTCTGAAAGCTAGTCCCATCGGTAGTGCTAATTAAAAAAAACAGCGCCAACAACAATACATGTTTAGTTTAGGCCAAACGAGGTGCTGTAGCCTGCAATATGTCCGCGCCTCCGTATAACCGGAGGGTGCACTCAATTATTCAATTTAGCAAGTGTCAATCACACCACCATTTTTGATGAATCCACGTTTCAAATGATCACTATAGTGAGCGATCGGCCGAACTCACGGTTCACCGCTTTCACAGCGCTCCGGTCGTCTATAGGAGCAGCACCGCCGCAAGTGTCTGACGAAAATAGGGTCAGCATGACTAAAAACAAAATTACACCGGCCCGTGAAGAAGACTGTGACGCAGCAATAAACAGCAGGACAACGAACAACAGCAGAAGCGTATCTAGCTAGTTTGGCGGAGAACGTTGCGGCAAGAAACCTCGGATGGCTGCCCGAAGCAAGTTGGGCGAGCGAGCAGAAGAGGTCGCGGCAAGATAAGAAAGACAACTCGAATGCAAACGACCGCCGCGATGCCGACGGCGACGAAGGTACTAATGAAGATGAGAAAACGCGACTGATACAGCAGGGGTGAAATGGCCGCCTTTGCCATCCATGCACAGCCCGTAAGTTGTTAGCATGCCGTTCCTTCGAATTGCTACTGCTACTGCTGCTGCTGTTGCTGTCCGCTGCGGTGAATAAGACTCGAATGTACCGAATATAGCCCAGGCATGAGCTGGGTCCGCCTCCGGGACTGCCGACTCAACTCAGCATCATCAGCAGCGAAGTGAAGCCAAGTAAAGGAACACACCAAGAAGGTGAAGGTAGTTACGCACGTCTCTCTTCGCCACGCGAAGGGATCCTGTGCGTATTTATGCATGTTTTTATACATGCGTATGTATACGAGTATATATGCATACACGTACGTCGAGGCGACCACGTAGACAACCGCACGTGAGAAAGTTGATTTGCTTCCAGCTGCACGATAACTTCAACAGAATCCTACAAGGCAACGTTGTCGCTTCCCCTTGGGCCCGAGGGCGAGCTCTAGCTCTAATTTAGCTTTGTCAAGGCCACCATCGACAGCGGCGTCCCTACCGCGCTGCAGAAGTAGCTGTACCACGACAATTACCAGCAACACGATCAACATGAGTTACGGGAATATCAACGCCATAGCGATAACTATCCCCGCTACAGCTCAACTCTGCAACCGCCGCCGCCTCCAGCTAACCAGAGACATAAGCACGGACGCATGCACGCCCACTTACTCCTACAGTCATTCCTATAAGGATATCTTCATCTCATCATGTCCCTCGTGCCTAGGAGCCCAGACCCATACTCACTATTTGTTCGCGAAGGACTACTCGCCACTTCCTCAACCTTCTCGTCTTTACCTCGTCTTCCACCTAGTCCCCTGAGGCGCAGCAAACCCTATAACGGCCAGCTTCTGCCTGCAGAGAAAGAGGCAGGCCGTAGCCGAATTTGGCTCATGCCAATACTGTTAGTCGCAGCTGAGGTTGTCGTCGACATGGCAAAGACCACAGGGCGGGAGAGCGAAAGATGCCCCGCCCTTGTTTTTCGTGCCCACGACATTCCCATGTGAAGCCGACGACTAGCACAGCGTAACGCTACAACGGTCGGTCGGGTGTCTGTCTATCGGTCTGTTTGAGTACACTGGACGCAAACCACGCATCCCTCCTCCTTTAGCCTCCTGCTCGACTCATCGGCTGATGATGATACTAATACGAGTTGAGAACGTGCCAAAATTGGCACACACAGAACAATGGGGAGACATCTCCATCCTCCGTGGGCCGCACAATGAGACCACACTGTAGCAGCAAAGATATTATGCGCAGCGTCGACAGCAGTCGCAGCCCTCAGTTTCTAACTGCAACCGCCCAGACGGCCGCCCGAACTTTCGCACGACCTGTCTGTCGTTCCTGCCCTATCTACAGCGAGTACCTAGCGGCTCTCTGCGCCATCTCTCCATCGACTCAACGTTCGTGCGGTTTGCTTGGTGCTGCGACGCTATTGTTGCGACTAGCGAGGACATCGATGATGATGATGATGATGATGATAACGACGACTCAATGAATGAATGGCATAGAGTCATGATGGTGGAGGTAGTGGTCGTGATAGTCCTATTCGTACAGAAGCTGTCCCACAAGATGAAAGGCTCCGGATCCGTCACTAGCCCCACGGCCAGGCCCGTACAGAAAAGCTGCACAAAAACATGCTGCCTATCGCACGTTAACTGTGTGCCTTTTACCCGACACCTGCGCAGATCGGGCAACGTGCCATTACGCTTCATCTGCCACAACAGACTCTATTTCGTCACAGACCCCACCCCAAGCCACGCCCATATAGCAACGCCCCTCGGAGGCGGAACAACCGCCCCTCTCATTCGGTTAATCGACCGACCGAAAACACACGTCTCTAATATATTGACTCTGCATCGGGTACGTGTATGAAAATATTCTCAAATAAACCCGCCCACGCACATGCATATATCTCTTTAAACATGTCATTACCATCACTGTAAATAACACCGGTAATAATTACGAAACTGACCTAGAGACAGTAGCAGGACTTTTCAAAGGTAGCGCTACCTTTTAATTGATCATGAAATAGCAGTAGTACACAGAAATTTATATGTACGCAATATTACTGGGTCTTGAATATTTATTTCAGTGGCATATATATATATATATATATATATATATATATATATATATATAAACATAACTTTCAGGAAGTTTTCACACAAAGCATTTTCTTTTTGTCCCCTACTTGGCAAGCTTGTATCAGATAATATTCGCTGCCTCACTGAAGGTAAATTTTAGAAAACAAATATTTAAGTTAACATCCATTTACATCTAGGATTTGTATATGCATAGAATGTTCGTTTGGCGCCGAGGACGAATAAAGGAGTCAGGAATTAAATATAGTACTTTTTCAGGCTGACCCTCAGCCACCATTTAATGTGCACGGAACCGGTCTCGCATTGCTTCATAAGACACACTCTAATAAATACGAATGTGCAACGGTGGGGATCGAACCCGTGCTTCCATGTGTCCCATGAGGTCCGGTTGCAAAGCGTACGCAAATGCACCATGCGTCCCGGCTCGACAATATATATAAATATATATATAATTTAACATAGTAGCCAGCTAAGTTTACTAAATGCGGTTTTTCGCACGTGCGTGACATCGACCGGCGAAAACTCGAAGTCAGCGGTGACAACCACAGGACGCCGCTGCCTTTGTTGTAGTACGTACCCGGTGCTGCATGTGCGTATGCGGAAGAGGGGTCACGATCTGACTTCCGGCCGACACGAGAATGTCGGCGTCCAGTTGGTTCAGGTGATCCTGAAGACGGCTGAGCTTCGAATTGCTCAGCTTGACAAGTGAGTTGACGTGCGCCAGCGATTTTCGATCCGTCGTCGCCTTGCGAAGATTCTCGGCGCCCTCCTTGATCTTCAGCTCTTTCCTAAAGTGTACAACAACAACCGAAGGACATCACTGGTTAGAGCAATGGCGATGATGGGCGGGTAAACAAGCAGGCCGTGAACACAGGTAAACGTCAGGGACACTATCGCTACAAGACGTCACAAAGAAGAGCTCAGAGAGAGAGAGAGAGCGAATTGACCAGTGGCAAAATCAATAATAACTATAGCAACACTATATACGAACGGTAACTCTGTTCACCAGCCGGTGCTAGGATGAATGCAACCCTTCATACTTAACCACTGAGCTGTGGTACCACAGGCGCGATATTAGCGCGTTCAAGGTTAGATATGGCGACGAAAAGAAAAAGCTTCGAAGAACTTCGTCGCATGTGTATGTGTGTATCGTATAAATACGTTGATTCATTTAGCGCCGTATATTTTCCCACGAGGTACGTGTCGCTTTCTGAGTATCCAGCGTACACCCTATCCACAAATCACCTCGATATATTCAATAACAAATTGACCAGGGAAACATTCATGGCGTCTTGCCCTGTTCGCTGCTGTGGCACTGAAATATGCGTTCTTCTTACCTGTTTTTTGTAAGAAACGTCTATACGTCAAGCCGGCATGACGTTAAACCAAGGCTCAATTGATAACCAGCCAGCATTGCCACCAGCCCAAGGAGTTACGGAAAACTCAAATAGAGACGTATAAGCAGCCTTATTCTTAATATTCCTTATTATTTAGTAAAAATGAAAACCGCCAAACAAATCAAAAGTAACAATCTCGCGACAACGGACAACTTACGTCGTTTGTAAAACACGGTTAAAAGAGCCTATTGGCTGGTCAGTAATACAAAATAGGCAAACTGGTGGTGCGCGACGTGGAGCGAATGCTTGATGTTCGAACGATACAAATATCGCGTCCGAGCTTAAACAAACAATTTGAAACCTAGCACGAGGACGGGAGGCTTTCATCAGAAGGAACACGCTCGATAGAACATTGCGCCGAACGGAGTCGAGCCGGATAAACCGAACCGCTTTACGTGAAGACAACCTCTATATAACGGCCACACAACGCTAAAACAATTCTAAAGGTCAAGAGGCGCATAAATGAAGTTATAGTTGTCTCGCTCAGGCAAACATTAGTTAGAGTTCGCTACTAATGACGGAGGAGAACGTTCCAGTTGGCCAGTTTTCATCGATAAACAATCTAGCTGATAAAACGAATTAAAATAATATTAGTAATAATTCCCATACAATTATCTCCGCGCATAAAGCGCAGAATGCTCGCCTCGAAGCTCGTCTACTAAAATGTACGGTGCAAGAAAAGTCCCCTTCAGAACAGGTTGACTGCCCGAAAAACTGGCTTATTGATAAGTACAGCAAGTAGGCAAATATCTGCAGAATAGCCGCACGACGTCGGCCTGAGCCTACGTGCGCTTATGCAAATAAATATCATGCAAAATGGGCCCGTTGGCCTAATGACGCGAACCTTCTGAAAAACAGGCTTAGAGAGCACAGAGCTGAGAGCAAAGCCCACAGTGAACCATGACAAGCCTGTTTTCTTAAAGGGATTTCAGTAAGCCGATCGAAGCGTGTCTATGACAACGTTTATTGGCGATAAATCACGTAGCGTTCGCCTGAAGCATGGAAACACCGATCACTCTGGCAGTGCGCCCGGCTTCCACTCTGTGCCTTCCAATTCATCGAACAGCCTAGGGATAAACCAACCAACCTACGATTCAACATGTTGTCCCTATGAGACGTGATAGTCTTTAAAGTTTGTTAAATTTACGAGAATGCGTTATGTAATATTTGTTTTTATCAATCAGTAGAAATTAGGTGGACATCGTGAACCGTGTATGCGCTAACGTCTTTTTGTGAATATCAATGTCAGCAGTCTACAGCGGTTGTGCGTTTTTACAGAATTTTCTAGCACACCTTAGATTCGAAACAAGGTTCGAGCGATACTCATGGGTCACTTGCGGTGAAGGTACCATTAAGGCCAAAAAAAAATGAGCAAATATACATGTCAATTAGCCAAGCATCGCTTAGGCTGATTTAGGGCAGGAAAGATATGATCGTTACAGTCTTTTGGGACATCAAAAAAACTAAAAATTCTGTATCAAATTTCTGATCCATGCCCAAGGCGACCTAAGAAATCGACCAATTAATGAACAACAAAGATGAACTAGCGGTGAGTACGTGTCGCAATGAATATCTTACTTGGTAAGCATTTCTTACGGGACTAAAACTGCATTCACGATCGATAAGCGCTGAAGCGCGTTGATGAAGTTACTGAACACAAACTTACATCGCCATACCGACCACACAAGCCTTCTTAGCAATAATAAGTACGTATTGACATAATCCAAACACTGGGTAATTAAATAAATAAATATCTAATTTTGAATTACATATGTTTAGATCCCAAGACACGGCGGGAACGAAATAAGTCTGACATTTACGAGTGCAGGTATCGTTTTAGGAAGGTCAAACCGACAGCGACAACAGCAAACAGCTAACGACCGCGATAAAACGAAATCACGACCGACTGTATAACGCGATAAACCCTCGCAGTCCAGCGACCAGACTCGCGCATTCGCCAACAAATCAGAGAGGCATTGATGATGGTTGCCGCTCTGAACTAGAAGGCCCACTATATATATATATATATATATGATTGCCTTCTCTCTCTATGTGAGAGTATTAATGCGCTTTGCTTGAAAGAGATTTTATGTATATACATATACGCCCTCGCTCTGTGCTAACCTCAAACGGGGCAAACAGAAGGGAATCAATTTGTATCTGCTACCGTTCCGCCAATGTGGCGGAATCGCAGCAGCGGTAGCAACAGCCCCAACAGGCATCAATAGACCACAGACACACATAGACAGACAAAACAGCGAAAGTGTACATATGATGATCGAGTATCATTATAACCATCACCATCATCGTCGGCCTTTCGCCTTCCACTCCTCTCATTCGCCTTCCCAATAATCTGCTCCACTTTATCGCTCTCTCTCTCTCTCTCTTTCACACACACACACTCTCTCTCTATAGTCTTATTTCTCCCTTTCCTTCTATCCGTCTTTGTTTTATTTCCCTTGAGGTTAGCAGTTACCGCAGACGCCGTAGAGAAGGTGAAGGTGGGGGCGGCCGTAGATATCCGCGCTGTAGTCGCGTCTCTCTGTGGATTTTACGATTGACCGCAACCACAATGGCACTGAAAACAGCCAGCTTATTGTGTGCAGCATCAGTCGAAGTGAAAGTCGTCGTCGTCGTCATCGTAGTCATCGTAGTACTAAAGATAGTAGCTGCAGTGGTCGGTCGCAGTTCCAGTCGTCAATATTGCGAATCAAACCTCACAGCAACCTCTACCGCACACAATGACGTAGAGACGCGTGTGCACGCACCTACCTTAGGCCTTATAGAATAGGCCATATCATCAACACATCAGCAGAGTTCTGATAACAGTGTGCTTAGGGTAATGACATTTGTGATCCGACTATCTGCGCCAGTCAGTATGCGAGCGACAACCACGATGCCGCGCTGCTCCGTTGTACGCAGCAGCAACAGCAACAATGACAGTAACAACAACAGCAACAATAATAATAATCAAGCCCTCCCAACCCCTACGAGACGAGAACAATCCAGTATTTCACCCCAGCGGGGGTGGAGAGAACTTGTCGATGTGGTTCGAATGTCGCCGATAACAGAATGAGAATTATAAGCAATAATGATAGGCACAAATTCAACGCAGCAACTCAAAGCAATACGCCTGCCTGGTAGGCGGCAACAGTAGCACCAACATAAATAACATTAACACCAATCAATGGCAATATGACCAGCAAGTGACTGAATGATGAACGATACTTGTACAAGATCGCAGCTACATGTCTCGGCATTGTAGTCTTGCTAATATCATAATCACCACCATCACCTGATAGCTGGGAAGAGGCAACTCAATACGACAAATAAAAACAATCTCAGGGGCCAACTAATTCACGTATATATATATATATATATATATATATATATATATATATATATAACGCAACAAGACAGGCAGCAGCAAAAACGGGCAATCTGGGTGGAAGACGAGCGAGACTAAGCTCCGACACCCACTCGAAGAAAGTTGGCCACGCTAATCATTCGACAGCGCCCGTTGTCATTGTTCGTTCTCAATGATTTTCCAGATTAAGTATATCTGGACATGCCCTACGAAAAATCGTAATTACTCCGCAACCACAGCTCGCATTGACATATGTTTGGTACCAAAATGATCGCCATGAATTGCGCATTGGCTGAATGTGTTCGCTGTAGCGCTGTGAGTGGTTGAAGTATTTGGCGTGAACGCTAATAAAGAACTTCATTTTTGGCGAATTCTCTTCTAAGCGATCATGTCGCGTCTTCTGACCGGCCTTGCATATTCTTCAGATGGAGCAGAATTTTATCACGAACACGAAGGTGTGCTTAGTTTCTGTCTAGGACTGGTTGTCTCGCAACAGCACATTTTGTGCTCCTATGTCGGGCAAAAACACCAGTGTCACAAATTGTAGTAATTTCACTCTCACCTCGAAACAAGACTTCTCAGAGACCAAGTTCCATTGAAAAAAAGATATGCTTTAACGAGCTCTACAATTCTGTATATCGCTCTTCAAATATTCCTGCAACACCCTGTATATATATATATATATATATATAACGTAAATTGGGTATGACATACCCGGCGGTCATCACCTTTTGATGGAAAATTCAAGCCACATTTGGGTCGCCGCAGGATTCCAGACCACCACGCTTTAGAAAATCATCCCTTTATAGGGCCATAAGTAGTTGTTATACCGCGCTTATCTATCTGCATTTAAGATCAACCCACCTAAATTCTAGGATTTTTTTCAAAGCCTCCCGCCCTGGCCCGAATAAACTTTTCCTAAGCGCGTTAAACGCATCAGTTGAATTCTCTTGTACAGTCTCATCGCCTAATGACAACTATATTGTGCGGCACAACGGGGGACCAAAAGTTACTGCAACAAACCGAGAAAATATTCGAAAAGTACAAGGCCGTATGAAGAGGAATCCAATAAAACGCTGCCAAAATTTCTCGTGACTTGAAAATCTCGAATGTGCTGCAGATCATGAGGTATCATCTCAAGCTAAATGTCTGCAATAAACGACAAGTTCGGATAAGCAAAAGAAGGTTCGTTGCAAAAAAAAGCTGACGCTTTTCTCGCCCGTCGCAAGAAACACAAAAAACGGTAGACGTGCGACAGCAATTTTAAGCCACGAGCATGCAAGCACCACATTCATTAATAGTGTAGGCTGAAATAAGCAATAACACGCACACACAGCTCGTTTTCGTTCTCCCTCCCAGAGTCCAAATCGACGGGACGAAGTATCGCCAGCTAGTGTTAGAGGGTCATCTGAAGCCCCAGACCAACAAGCATTTAAACAAAACCGGCGGTTTAGGTTCAACACGATTCGGAGCCTTTGTATAAGGCCAAACAAATTCAGGCCGGAATGTCCACCGTACTTGCCGGGTTTTAACACGCTTAACTATGTAGGCAATTTTTGAAGCTAATGTTTGCTCTGTCAAAAACAGTTCAGCCAATACCCTGTAACAAAATCTTGAAAAAGTGAAATACGTACATACTGTTTATTTCGCAACAACTTTGCATTTCAAGATGGTACATAATTTCAATACAGTCGTCATTGTGTACAATTTGAACACTTCAGCGACCGTCCCACCAAGCGAGAAAGTACAAAGACCGCCGATGCGCCTGGTACGCTCGCTGCGTGGTATTTAGCGCATATCTGCGAGCAGAACCGGCAACGACATTGATCGCCAACTTGGTGAAATCCTTGAGTCTAACACACCAAGTGTTGATAACCATGCACACGGTATCTTGTGTACACGTGCCGATTAGTGCATGCCCTTCCATCCCAAAGCTCCCTGGCGAGCTACACAACTAACTGTGCTGCCACAGCCAAGGCCTCGGTCACATTTCCCTGACACTCTAACAAAAATTTGTGAAGTGGTTTTGTAATTGGTGATTTAAGCTTGAATCTGATTGTTTCCACTGCCGGCCCGCAACCCGCTAGCAGGTACACAAAGCGGTTTCTTGCCGTTCGCGGCAAGCAAGGAACGCGCTTCATATAAATTGTGAAGCATCTTTTTAGCTGCGCAAAATTTTCCGCTGAAAGATGACTCCACACCCTGCCAAGGCTGTACCTCAACATTGGCACAATCTTAAGCTCAAAAAGACTCACTGCGGTACTGAGAGACAGTCGTCGAAGGTCTCTCACTTCTGTGTGAATAGAGGCAATAGCCGCCCGGCACCTGTCGCCGATGTGCTGGGTAAAGATCGTTTCCGTATAGTGTAATCTCTGACACAAATACGGGAAGGAGTTGACAAACTCCAGTGGTTGGCCACAACAGGGTAATACGTCTGTTGCAGCCAATCGACCCCACGGCGAAACTTAATGGCTTTAGTCTTCCGCGAATTTATTTGAGGGCCCTTACGGTGAAAATAACTTTCTACGTCGCCGACAATTCGACGAATGGCACCGCAAAAAGTGGAATAGGATACTACAAGAGGCCGATCGTGATTCGTGCGAGGCTTTCTTCGGCAGACTTCAAGCTGTGGTTCAGGCCAATGGGGTCATGTTGAAAACCGAAGTAAGTACCAGAAACTAGATTAACTAGGGAGTATGTTAGTATCAATATATATATAATATTGGCCAAGTTAAATTAATTTTGTAGTCTCTCAGGGGACATCTGGGCTGCATCGCGTAAGCTCATGTGTGACTACATTGTATAGGCCAAAAACTTCGTCATAGAGCTATAATCACTTTCAATATTATCACCACCATTAGTAGTTGGCCCCATGCTCAAAGCAAGACTTTATTTTAAGCGCTATTAGTTAAAAGTTACAAGAACGTTCTGCTACAAACATGTATGGCCAGCTGTCCAACAATATCCATGTCATATGACAAAATAAATTACGTATGAAAAACAGTCAGCACAGTCTGCGTACCTGTTAGATGATTAAGAATTGTTAACACAGGAAACCACACAAGAAAACGTTCCACTATGTACAATCCACAACTATTTAAGCCAGTCTCCAAATCGGCCACGCGACCCGCATACGACACAATATACAGACGTCTAGGTTCTAACGGACCTAGGTCTTTGGCGGGTTGTTCTAGCGAAAAACCACCTTAACCGCCACATAAACACAATTGCACATGCAGCATACACCTAACCGCTTGCTTTTCGATAATGACACTTTGTGCATAGGTCCGCCACGAAAACTTTTAATGCATCGACCACTACAACTAGAATTCGCAGTCAAACACTTCGGCTCATCGACGTCTTACACCAAAATGCACGTTGTCCCGAACACAAAGTCCAAATTTGCACAGCTGAATGAAACTCGAAAATGCAACTGTCTTAACTCGTTTCTACCGATGATCGAGCACCCTCAACCGACGATTGGATAGGGGAATTTGTTCGACTCCTGTCATAGACACTCCCACACAGCTGCCACGCAATGGGTTTGCAATGAGACGTCCGTATATCAGCAGGTGTGCCGGCCACAGTGTGACAGCCTTTAAGTACGTCACTCTATCACCGATATTACCGCCACTGTCGTTATCAATGTGTTTAGCGAAGCAGCAGCAGCAGCTGTAGGCTCCTCTACCAAGCTGGAGAGAGGCATACATGAGACCGATAGTTACATAGATTGAGGTCGTCTTAATCCCAAGTCGGCATGCCCACGGGTGACGTAGGCTAGCACTAAAATGATAACCCCTCCGCTATACGCACTAACCAACGGCTCATATGCATGACAAAAATATACGTATACGATCTCTCTCTCTCTCTCACACACGCAATACGGCGTCCACCCGCAAACAAACTATGTATGGTTGAGCGGGTAATGGATCGTCACTAGCGAGAGAACAGCTGCCCTCAACTTCCGCATAACATCTCCGATTAAGGTGTCGACGACAACGACGACGACAATGACCCGAAGACGAGTCTCGTTGACAATCTTGTGCCAGTAATTTCTGTCCGTGCTCGTCCTGCTTACAATTAGTCCCGCTAAATTGCTAAGAGCGTATCTTAGCGTTTGCACCGTTTGTCAAAGCACCATAATCGAGTAAAGTAAACCGTACTAATAGGTTGAGAAGACGACCGCTGTCAACAATCTCTCTCTCTCTCTATGGCACGAGACATGTTCGAAGTAGTAATGGTGGTCAAGGTGGTTCCACTGCGACTAAATTATGAAGGATGAAAGACGGATAAATAAATTGGCAAACTAAGCAAGTCAAATAAATAGATCGATTTATTATTCGCTTGACATGCATACCGTATAATGACTGTATAAATAAACACATGTTATCCCTGTTATATCGGGGCGCTTCGCGGCAGTTGATTCTCAGCAGCTCGGTATGGGTTATCATCTAATTTCAATGAGCATCGCTCAAAAAATGGAAGGAATCGACCCGGCGACACCCCCCGGTAGATGACAGTCATGACTAGCGCGGTCACCAGTCATCTACCCTAGACCACGCCGCTACATTATTATGCTACTAACAGCGATGTATGATGATGATGACTTACTGTCGTCATTATTTCATCGTTGCTTCAATGTTCAAGGCAGCTCTGAGGCGTCGTTATTGTACACGCTTGGTGAGTGTGGGTCACGCTGTTTTTGACATGGTAAAAAGTGGAAGCATCATAGCGCTAATAAACGCTATGATAGTTCTACTTGTAATACTAATAATAAACGTATAACTCTAGAAGTCAGCGACAGAGACAAACGGAGTTCCGTGGAGAGCAAGCAATTGTCTCTAGTAGCTGTATGAAGATATATATATATATATATATATATATATATATATATATGCATGTATATATATATATATATATATATATAGCATAATTCTAATCAGCTCGTTCTGACGGTGATCTAAGGAGATTATAAGAGACATATATTTCAGGACACATTTGTAATAAGTAGCCGTATTGACTTGCCTTCCCAATTTGTTTGTGGAATGAGTATCGGGAAAGTGTCGCATGAGCTGCGTGCATATAGCAGGGTGGTTAGACCAACCCTATTTTGTGTAGAAGTCAAAGAACTAATCAAATTCCTAAAGTCTTCCCCAAACATATGGTATCTTGCTAGTAACAAGGCAGTCAACATACCGCCTTCTTGTTAGCAACCTGCCCGTAGTAGTCCAGAGTACGCCTAATAAGTTTCCGATTGTCAAAAACTAAATATTCTCCCCTAAAATATCTATACAAACTAAATAACTGTGCCACACAAGCCCCCCTGCTAAGTCACAGTAGGTTTCTGTCAAAATGTCGTCAAAGTTAAATAAAATAACAAAATGATATGCATTCCCGTATAAATATAGGTTTCCGGCTTTGCCTCGCTCATCGTGTATACCGCATAGTCTATTAACTAAACGAGAATTCGAGCATTTAGTTGCGCGTAGCCCTATTTTTCACTGTGTCCCACATATAGAAAACTTGAGAACACACTAGCCAGTGATTAGCATCGGCCACTAAGGCGTTCTGGCCCCATATGTATCAGTTTCGCCGGTTCTTTCACAGGTAGCGACGCAACTAGGCTGACAAGCACTGTTCGTCAAAATCATCTCTTCCTAATTTAAAATTATCACCCCCGTCGGCCTGTTTTGTCACTTCTATTCTCCAGCCATTCTGTCGGACAGTGAAGCTGCACACCTGTTGAGTAGATATGTAGTTACAGCTAGATAGGTAAGGCCATTCAGATCGCGGTGTTGCTCATGAGTGTGAAGTTGGGAGCGCGTCACTCTCTCGTGCGTGGATCGCTCGTGTTCATCGCCTAAAACCACAGCTATTGCTATTAGTATGTTTCAAGCTCCACCGAACTAATATCGCGTTTATATAGCCTTAACCGAAACCAGTCTAAACTGGTTGGCTGGCCCGCCGTCAGTGTTTATCGCTTGAAGCACTACGCAAGCAGCTGTTGATTCGAGGAATTCAATAGCGGTCCGCCCGCTTACCACTCCTCGAGCCAGTTAAGCTACGGGCCGCGCTGGCTAGATCAGATATGGCGACACGATTGATACGGCGACTAAATGCGAGGCCACCACGTCGTCATCATCACCAGCGTCACTCGAGATACGTCCGCTGCAACATCTGCTGTTATTGTTGTTGGTGTTGTTGCTGCTGTTGTTGTTGTTCTCATCGTGTGCTATTATTGTTGCAGCGGTGTTGTTTCTCTCATTGTTCGTTCTATCGTTCCTGGCGTGCCTAATCCTTCAATTCACTCGTTGGCAATGCCCTCGTACCCAGCGTGACCTGCGGCTTCAGCAACAGTAACACGCGTAGGAGTTGTGATGACAAATAAGAGTTGCGCTACGTCTATGACCAAACTGACGGTAGTTATTTTTGCTATTTGCTTCAAACATGAATAGCCCAACAACCAACAGCTCAGCTAATCCACCGGTCTTCTCTCCATACCCAAGATCGTTCTGTGGTGATAGTCGCAAGACAAAATACATAAGATTCGTTGCCAAACTAATCCGCACGTTTTTTAGCCCCATTTCAGAGAGTTCCTCAATTCATGAATGTTCCATGCAGTACGACGAAAGGGGATCGTCCGCAGTCCTTCTTTAGTAAGAGCCGAAAAAGCTTTTAGACTCAAACTTGTAAGTGGATGGAAATTAATTTGACACAAATAGGCAGGCAACGGTGAAGGAGAGATGGTGGTGGTTATTTTACAGCATTTGGCAGCACACCCATGGTAGGCACACGGAGCAGCAAGTGCAACTAAGAATATTATACGAGCATTAACGTATAAACCTAAAAACCAAGCGTTGGGAAATTGAAAATGACATGCTATGAAAGTCCACCGGAGATAATGGATCAAACAACAACAATAGTAACACTCCCGTGACCATCTAACGGGGGGCAAGGCATACGATAGAGATTGGTTGGCAACGAATTTATATTGTCATCCTGTCGTGGCCCATTCGAGGGCTGTTAAGGCTATTGCCAATACGGGGGGAATGTGCTGCATAATGACCCCCGGGCCGGACGGTTAATGCCCCGGGTGACACCCGGTGGTACCGTCCGGGACGCCTGCTGCCTTGGCTTAATAGGCAAAATGAGTAAGAAGTGGCCACATGAACGCAGACCGCCGGTCGAGAGGACCTTCTGGCCCCGCAGCTGCCCTTTGCAGCGGCGGGGAACCCTGCGCTGGAGTGGGTCAAACTCCCCTTCGGGGGGGCGCGTAATATTTTGGTGTGTAACGCGGAATCGCGAGGTGAACGCGTCTAATCGGTACGGCGGAGTAGTATGGTACCCCCATTCCGAACCTCGATAGGGGGGAGGGTGGGGAAGCTGCTGGCCTGTCTATTCGGGCTGGCGGGCACTCCCGTCATAGGCTCGCGCGTATTAAATCGCGGGCGGCGGGAGTGTAAGTATTTCCCTCTTTTAGTATATATATATATATATATATATATATATATTTTGCTTACTAATTTGAAACATTATTATACGTGATTATACGTGTATATAGTATACGTGGTACCCGATCGGGGAGGCCGTCGAGGTCAACGAGGATTTGAGAGCAACCCAGATTCATAGAGAGAGTTATAACAAGAGACAAGGCCCAATTCGCCCAGCGGTGCTTTCAAGGGAAGAGTCAATCGAAGAAACTCAGACAGAGCAGATCTAACACCAATGAATACGAGCGCAAACCTTTTGAGCCATTGGGCGAGAACACCCGATGCAACAGATCTGAACTCTGGGCAAACGACTTTTGCACACTTTGGAAGATTAAAGAAAAATTTCGTTTTTTATAAACTTGTATCAGAAAATTTTCATCCACCCTATATATATATATATTCATTTATGATTTATTCACCATAGAATTGGTAGTTACAGTCACAATACAACAGTGTGGTCTGACATTATATAATCAACTCTGGCTGTTAGGGAGGTTCCAACAATTTCCTTACATACAAACATGTGGTACCGCCCAATATCGGACTGTCCACAAAAACTACATACGCATTCTTCAATGGTAAATATATATACATATATATGTTCGTGTTCAATCAAACACACCAGCTGCTGTTTTGATGTTCTTGTGATACTCAATAACCACGGCGATTGTGTAAAGTGCTTATAAAAAGCACTCCTTGGACTTTGTCGAGAGTGATTTTCTACTTCGTTGTTGGAATCATGTGTTTTTTTTTTTTATTATTTTTATTTGTCGATAACTTAAGCGTTGTGAAATGCAGTTCCGTAAATAAACCACGTTTGAAATATATATATATATATATATATACAGATCTAACGTGAAAGAAAGACGGCGCAGAAGAGGAAGAATGCGCTAATGCAATGTGAAGGAGGGGTGGCAGAAAGTGTGTGTAGCTGGTTTGTACACCGGGGGTCAACCAGAATAGCAGCACTCGACGACATTTATTCAATTAATCGTAAAAGTCGCACGACGTGGGCGTGCTTGCTGTTCGCCAAACAATGTTCCACTTGACAGGCTTCCACTGGTAGAACGAACGGTGGCTTCCGCCGCTGAACGGACAATTTTATTGCTTAATGATTTCACGGAATTAACACTCAATGGGTAGTCGGATAGGCGTATGCACATCAAACAGGTTAATGTAGTGGTCTGCGTTACTCAAGTCCGACTGACGCGAAGCAGCAACTGTTCGCGATAACAGCAACGATAATGGCCATGGAACCACCAGAAAGCAGCCCGAGAACAATTATGAACCCCTTGTCCCTCTTTGCAGGAAGAGGACGTTCTGTGCGTAAATCTAGAACAAAATCTAACGGTTATTACTCGATAATTCGCGAAAAGTTGAATTTAAACTTCTGACAAATAATCAGACGATCACCACGGAGCTTTACTGCCAAAAACTTTAATAAGAATGGATAAAAAATGATGGATAGATTTTTAATTATTTAAATTCTAATTAACGATCATATTCGTCTGATCTGTATACCTAAATACACATATCACCCCTTCATATCAGGGGCGCTTAGACCAGCATATACGGGCATATTGTGATATCAAATTTTTTCGGGCTGACATTTAACGCCCACGGGACTGCTTTCGCATTGCTTGGTAAGACAGACTCCATAATAATGTGGATACAAATGTGCAACGGTGGGGCTCGAACCCGTGCTCTTATGTGTCTCCTCCGGTCGCGAGGCGCCTGCGAATGCACCGCGCACAGGCTCGACATATTGTGATATATAGGGCTCCCCAACAGTCCTCGTAATCGATCAATAGGGATCAAACCGGTAACACCCCAGTAGACGAAAACCATGACTAGCGCACTAGATCCCTAGACCACGCCGCCACATATAAACAACACCAGCCTTAAAAATATACTGCTTGATCTGGGAACTGATTGAGCACTCACCATACTCTCCGGACCTTGCACCTTTAGACTATTAATTATTCCGGTCTCTTCATAACTTTTTGACTGGAAAACCATTTAAGTCTTTCGAGGGCATCTTAAATGAGGTACAACATCTTTTTGCCTACAGGAAACAAGACTTTTATAAACAAAAGAGGGATCGAAAGGCTGGTTGATTATTGAAAAGTTGTCAATAAAGGAAGAGGAATAATTAATTGCTTTGCAAATAACCGCTTAATCTTGCAAAGTCATGTTTTCAATTTAGGCAAAAACAGTATATATATATATATATATATATATAACTGTGATACGTAGTTACATATATATACATACATGCATGTCCCTGTAGTACGTAGTTGGCACTAACCATAATGGCTTGTGGACGTGTTTAATGGCACGCCCCATTTATATCCATGTGGGTGTGATCATAATGAGTCTCTTTTAGCCACTAACTCTTGATCTTCTTGAACAATTACAATAACGCGAAGAATAAGAAAGCTGCTGGCAAATGAAATAGTCAGTTGGCAGCGTGTACTCGCGTAAGTACGTAGATATGTCTGTATCCACGGGCCTCGCGATGAATGTAGATGTATGAAATGAGAAGCAAAGTGCGCTAGGTACCATGAAACGCAAAATTTTCCGCGGTTCGCTCAATAGTTGAGTTGTTTGGACAAAGGTGTAATTCGTTTTTGCAAACACTTTCTTTCCCAACCAGGGTGTAAATAAAAAATATATGTATGTATATATATATATATATATATATATATATATATATATATATATATATATATATATATATATATATGTGAGGTCTGGTAAACAGATTCGCACAGAGGCAGGGGCGACACACTATTAATTTTCTCGACACTGCGGATAGGCTTAAGTGGCCAATAAAGCAAATTGGACAACTTGCTATATGCTCGTATTAGGGATGCCATGTAACGAGAATCAACGTCTAAATGGTTGCACCCAGTGATAATTGCGAAGCCATTTAAATGATTGTTATAATAGTTGTGAATTAACTTACGATGAATTATTCGAGTAATCATACATATATTAGGACCCTCTACTTCATTTTTGCTGTTTGAAGAGCTGTAATTCGTACTAGTTTAATATCAATTATTCGAGTAGAATTAAATAATCCAGGACAATTAATTGAAAATGATCAACTCATTAACTTCATTGTTAATTCGCATGCATTTATTAGGATTTTTTTTTAAATTTTACCATCTCTTATTGGAGGTTTTAGTAACTGATTAGCACCATCTATATGATATATCAGCCCCAGAATTATTAGCCTTTTCCCTTATAAGTACTACAAGATCTCGACTACAAATGGCACGCATTTCTCTATTATCTTTCATATGTTAAATTGAAAGAGGAACAGACACAGGTAGAACAATTTACTTCCCACTTTCTAGATTTATTTACTAATGTTGAATTTGAATAAATTAAACTCTTTTTAGATAACATTTTACTGGAATTGTATCTATTTTAGGAGATATTATTTTAATTGCAACTATTTTGAATATACAACCAAAATATATAAACATAGAAATAATACCCTTATTTGTTTAAGCTATCAGTCGTGTGTTACGAGGCAGGGAAAATACTTTTAGAAAGCTAGCATAATTTATGCAAGATTAATTATTCGAATTTTAGGATTTATTGTATGAGCACACCATATACTTGCAATTGGTCTTTATGTTCATACTCGAGCATATTTTACGTCAGCAACAATAATGATTGCTATCCCAACGTGATTTAAGTTTATTTTCACGAATTGCTACTCTCGTGCACTGTTTGTTGATTGATAAGTAATTGACTGATCATCAATCCATCTATCTATCGATGCCTACCTGATCTCCTCTTTGACCTGCGACTTCATCTGCTCGAGGGTGAGCTGCAGTTCACTACGCTCGTTGAGCGTCTGCGGGTCGATGCCGTATTTGTGCGCAAGCTCCTGACAGGTGATTCCAATCACAGCAGCGCCGCCGATCCCGCCTGTTCCGGTGGCACTACCTCCCATGGCGGGAAACCCACTACTTCCGCTAGACATTTTTACTGTTTCCCGTCACCGGCGAACACACGACGAACAGCGAGCACCTCCACGAAGTTGTCGAACAATACTTTTTCTATTACTATTATTATTATTATTATTATTAATCTGCACAAATCTGGGCCGGTGCGATGAAGCCGTGTTGGAGCGTACGCGTAAAGCAAACGGTAATGTGTCAATTCCTGCTGTTGCTGCCGCTGACGCTGTAGGTGCGGCTAAGGGGTTTGTCCCGTGCTCGCAGGGCTGCCGAGTCCCCCAGTCACGTCTGCCTCAACGCATCGTTCAGCCGTCGAACCTGTACGGCTTTACATTGAAGGGCCAGCGGCGGCACGAGATTGCGCGAGCGAATTTGCGTTCGTTTTGTCCTGGACGAATTTGCGCTGGTTTTGTCCTTGTTGGTGAGCCAATGAGAGGCGTACGCCCGTCGGTGAGAGTGAGTACACCCCGTTCTACGGGAACTACGGTAAGCTCAGTTAGTTGCACACACAAGGTGGGTGTCGAGCAACTTCGCTTGAGTTCACACTCCAGCCGCAGCCCGACAGCCAGCCAGCCTCGCTTGTTGTGTCGAGTGCCCCTGTGCGGTTAGCCTGAAATTCGCCCATAAGACAACGGACAGAAGAAGACGCCACATGACAAGGTCTAGCGTTAGAAACAATTTGCGTTTGTGTTTCAGAAGAAAATAAGTTTTATTTTACAATTCATTGTTTAGCCGAGTTGTACCTACGTATATAGAAGAATAATTATTATTGTGAATATTGCTATTCTCTACCATATTGACACAGTCCTGATGATCAACATGACGCTAAAGAATGGCGTTAACGTAATTGTATACTCTGCCTCTGTGCCCTTCTTCCTTCCTCTAACTTCTTCTTATAACGACTTGGACAAACTTGTTCTTCCGCCCAGTGTCTCCGCAATAGCATAGCAATGAGGCATTTTGTGTTCTTTACAAATTCTGTAATAGGCACGGACCCATGTCCATAGGGGACAGTGGAGCATACAATGCAGCAATTAGTGCCGCATCCATTTTATCGATGATTATCATATATCGATAGGATATGCACACAATGTAAGTAGTTAATAGGCAAAGTACTAGAGTAATCACTCCTTTAGTACTTTCAATTTCTCTCTTTCGCTTATCCGTCTCAGCAGCTGAATCTTCGGCTCGATATTGAATTTCGTTGAAAAACAATACGAAAAGGAAAAGTGTATAGTAGACACAAATATGTTTGAATGGGGCGGAGGCGGGAGCTCTGAAGGGGATGGTAGCAGCGAAACTTGCCTGTTTGCATGCTTATTGGAGTGACAGTAACAACAACAACAACAACGCTCGACCGCAAGCAAGATCCAGCCGCAACTCCTCGTGAAATAGACGCCGATCAACGTTGGCGGCTTACATTGACAATATGGTCTGTCTACGTGAGCGGGTTAACGACCTGAATGAAGCCGGTCGTGCCAGCCAAGGCCTGCAAGCGGAGTTCTCTAATAGTTCATCATCTCCACATCAACAGCAACGCTTTGACCAGAGTCCAGAGTTCGTCGGCATAGCCTATATATATTAGGAAGGGCCGCTTGTTAGGCCAAATTCGGGCAGCCGATAAGTAGACCAAAGCGATCGAAGCTTACAAAGTATTATGCGTCACCCCGACGCTGCGACCAATCGCCGTCCTATCGTACTCTTAGCTCAGCGCCATCGACCTCTCTATACGTCTCTGCTTTCTGTACCCGGTCGATAGCTACGCATAGTTCTCGAGGCTGGCCATAGACGCCGCAGTTCGCGACGAGTCTTTCACAGTGCGTGTGACCTGCTTGCTAAACTTCAACAACATGTTAAGCAGGTGTAAGTCACCAAGTGCACGAAGGTGCACGAAGTCACCTAGCTCTGAAAGCGATAGATTTGCATCACTTTCGCCTCGTATAAACACTTACAGTTCGATATAGCCAGAGTCAATCACAAAATTACGCTAAAGGTTAGATATTTTGCCCAATCAATGAAGCTATCATAGACTCTTGGCTATCCAAGACTGTTTCTCGTAGACATTTGGTAAGAACGCGACCCTTTCTGGATAAAGCCCCTCACACCCTACCATCACTATCAACGTTCGATTTATCAAGATATCGGATATCCGTTAAAGAATGTTAAGCCTTGCTCCATTTCCTGATAGGACTGAGATAAGCACGTATGTAGGGCGTTATTGTCTCAAATTCGCCCTTAAAGTTGCAGTAGGAGAGCGCACTTTTGTCCAGCGGGCCTCACTCAAGCATGCTAATACAGTAAACATTGAGCGGTTTTTTCGTACGCAAACTGGCAGACACTACAAACAGTTGTAGGGGTCGCTCTGGGTGCAAGAAAAAAAAAAGAAAGGTACACGTCCATTGACATGCGGATATCAAACATCACTTCGAGACAGAACGATGTAGCTTTAATGGACGCTAGACTATACATATAGTCATCTACTCCGCTGCTCGGGCAAAACTCATCACGGAAACATTATTAGTCTGTTACGCAAACATCACAGAGGAACGATAGTAAACCGGCACCACGTGAGCCAGGATTAACAAACACACGTTGTTGAACTGGACTCTCCTCAGAAGCTGCGTAGGACATTTCTTAGAGACATAATCGAACCCATTTATTCGGAGTGTTGACTAGGAGACTGCCATCATTTCATCTCTACTTTGTTAGCTTCTTTTAGCATGCTCAATCTGGACTTTTATTTAGAAGTGTGACAGCAAGACAACGCGCGACCGGATTTAACAATCAACAAAGCAAAGATAATCCTATCCGAGCAGGATTCGATCGAACGTATGGCAAAGCCTCCGTTTTTTTAGAACCGAGCTTTAGCCGCCCAAGCCACTGCTGCTAAGAAGAAAACAGTTTTGCCAAATGCAGTAGTGCATACACATATCGAAGCGGTTGCAAACACAGGACATAAACACAACGACCATTTCCACTGTAGGGAACGACAAACACGTGAAATATACTGTCATCGCGGTTGCTGTTGCTGTTGTTGTAGGCTGTAGGTATTAACAGTCTCTACAATCCATTTAAGTTCGCTTTTCGTTAGCTAATCATCACGAGAGAGCAAAACTTTGTGTTTACGACAACCTGCAAGCAGTTTTTGTTGGAAAGTGCGGCATACGATGGCCCGTGAGATATCAAGGTGATGGTGAGCAGCGTTATGATAAGCGTCACAGAAACTATCATTAACAGCAACATCGCAAAAAAACCATCGGTTGTTAAGCAGGAGTGTAACAGTGATAATATAGACGCCATCGTCACTAGCAGCGTTGTTAGCACAACAACGCGTCTGTAAGCCACAATGCGCGTCACATGGTCGGCGCCAAGTTTCACGACGAGGACGGTGATGCGATGACATATGATGGCTAATGATATCGGCTGTCTTCGTGCCAATATATCCAGCTAGTTACGTATGGACTAGATAACTACCCAATGGCGTGGTAATCCACAAACTAATCATATCATAATCAGTATTTCTGCTCTCTAGCTCCCTCTCTCTCGTTCTCTCTGTGTGTGTGGTACCAGCAAGACGCAATGGCAGGCAAAAAGCAACGATGTCAGCTAACAGACGATAGACCCAACTAACAATTTGAAGATGAGTTGTCGTCGATCAGCTTATCTGTTAGGATGGGTGCCTGCCCAAGTGCAGCCACTGCAAGAGCAAGTTCAAGAGCGCAGTAGCCTCTGGCCTGGGCTATTGCCGCCATTGTGCAAAAGGC
This sequence comes from Dermanyssus gallinae, assembly GCA_003439945.1. Taxonomy (NCBI): domain Eukaryota; kingdom Metazoa; phylum Arthropoda; class Arachnida; order Mesostigmata; family Dermanyssidae; genus Dermanyssus; species Dermanyssus gallinae. The sequence goes on from QVRM01000484.1 coordinate 792,481, forward strand.
AGCAGGACGATATGATAAAGATCTGTTCATACACCTGCCGGCATGCAGCTGCTGTTGGCATAGCGGGCCGGGTTGTGTTTGTAGAATTTTCATAGCAATACATTTGAGTAAATATATATATATATATATAGGCCTGTGGTACAATTGGCCAACATTTATGGTAATTGTTGCCGTTGCTATTGCATATGTTGTTGCTGAAGTGCCTTGTTATGAAAATTCTGCAAACTCGACGATATATGTATATTTCATGGGATTATTGAATTTATTTATATAACGTATGTTAGGACATTGAAGTGCATAATTGTCTCTGCGCAGACGTGTGGCCACGGGTTCTACGTATAGAATACACTTTGACGCAATGGAGGCACAGGCCCCACTTTGGCCGGTTCGTTTACTGTTGTCGAAAATCAAAAGCACGTAAAAACTTCTCATTCTATCTATGCAGCCGGTTAATAGTAGCCGTATGTTTGCACTTGCACCCGTTTAAGCGGCGCTCAAATCAGATCCAGTTCTGCAAAAGTTATTCGTAAATTTTATACGTCTTAGAAATATATTGAACAAGCTGTGTTACGGCTGCTGCTGTTTCATAACTGGCGAGCGGACCTGGAGTGGGTCGTTCGTCGCACCCTCATCTAGAAGAAAGCCGAAGAAAGTCACGACGTCGGTGTTTAAAAGAAGAAACTAGCTGAATCTATTGGAACTCGGCGGAGATTCCGTTTGGCCGTACATGTGGTCAGTAGCGGCCCTATAGGCAGCAGCAAAGCAGGTTGGTGGCATAATTTCACCGTGTGAAGCTCTGCACCCTCAGCAGCTTTCCGCATTATTAGCCGCAAAGCGAACCTCGACCAACCGTTGCCATTTGGCTACGAAGTAAGGAACGCTACAGTCTGCCTGTGTGTCTGTGCAGAACGAGTCTAATCATCGGATGATGTGAAGAGTGATCGCACAACATTTGCAAGTTCGACCTGGGCGGCGTTTCCAGCAGCTACCATTTGCAGAAATGCCTCGGCAGTAGCCGCGTGTTCGGTTCATGAGCCCGGTAAAGCGCTCCATCGTACAACAGATAGCAGACATCACAGTGAGCTCCCCTGCTGCAGACATTATATATAACTGAATATATATATATATATATATATATATATAGATTCAGTTTATTACTTTCAAATACACGCTCCTTACAGAACATCCGTGTTTCATACATCGTTGATATGTGTTTTATGTTATTGTTATTACTAATACTATGTTATCATTATTATTAGTATTATTATTATAATATACTTTTTTTTATATATAAGTATATATATGTATATATACTTTTTTCCCGTGTGCTCTAGAACCCCCAGTATATCCAGGGATGATGGAAAAAGACCTCACGGTCTGACTTCAACGCCCTTTGAGCGTGGCCGCATGCTTGTTTGGGACGCAACTGTAACCGACTTATTAGCCCCTTCGATGGTCGGTGCAGGACCCAGCAGGTCATGCTTCCAGATTAGCTTAGACTAACAAGTGCAGAAAATACTCCAGCGCTGGTTATTCGCACGAATCTTGTCCTTTGGCATTCGAGACTATGGGAGCTGCAGGCCCCCTTACGCTCCAGCTGATTCAGCGCGTAGGTAGAAGCCTTAATCCTTCGACGGGAGACTCGAGAGCACCCGAATTCTTGCGTCAGAGGCTGTCGCTGGACATTCAACGAGGGGATGCAGCGTCTGTTCGGCACATTGTTGAACTGGGCTAACCATGGGTTAGAGAACCCGTTACCACACGTTCGCGCGGAGATAATTGTCCACTCCAAAGTGCTAACATAGCAAAATAGTATATATATATATATATATATATATATATATATATATATATATATATATATATATATATATATATATGGGAACGGATAGGAAAGTTCTAGTACTGTAATTTTGCCGCCAGACCAAAACCACCAGAGCCTTCAGGTCTGATTTGCCGAAGCGCCATTCCTCAGCTACACACAGGCCAAACGCCAATTATTGCTTGAGTTTGGTTCAAAGTGAAAAAAAAAGTTCGGCGATTTTTAAGGCGGAAAATAGAGGAGCAACGTATCTACATCAACTTAAATGTTAAAAACCAAATAATATGTTTTAATGTGGTGGAAATGTTACGAACTGCTTATCAAGCAGGATCCCGAAACACTATATACGTGGCACCGTCGATTTTGCGACGGAAGTGAAAATGTTCATGATATCTTATTCAACGGTCACTGAATTACTATCGTGGAGATAGCTGAGGAATTGGAGGAACGTATCTAATTGATCATTTTGACCGATATTTTGTGTGTCAGAAAACTTGCAGCAAAGGTCGTTGCAAAAATGTTGAATTTCCAGCAAATGAACGCCAGTCGATTAATGTCCTAACTTAACCTTCAGACAGTAACAAGATCCAACAATACGGGCCCTGGATTGTTGGCCCGATCCCGAGTTCCTCCCCAGACACCAAAGACCTCCATATATATATATATATATATATATATATAGTCCGTACGTGATAAGGAACCCAAAATAGCCAAGATCGCATAGGCACGAGGTGGCTGCTTTTGCTCTGTAAACATTTTTGGATATCTACTTCAGGAGCACTAATAAAGTCGATATCGGCAATGACGACTTTCGTCATACGTTCCTTTTCCTGTATAATGTCCAGGCGGCTTTAAAGGGCAGCGTCTGTGGGAGTCCCCCGTCGTACAGATGGGCAACAGCTCCTGCCATGAAGAAACCTCAAACGACAATCGATAAATAAACACGCATTACGCTGATTGCCACGTATGCGTTTCGATGTGCCATCCTGCAGGTAAGCCAAGCTACCTGTTAGAGCAACCGACAAACCTACAATACGTAAGCGCTCCAAATACAACCAAACTCTTTGTTGCTCTCTCTCTCTCTTCAGTAGCATTGACACCTTGAAGAGCGATTTCGTCTCGGAACCACCATAATACACTGTTAGCATCAGAAATAAATTACAACGAACAGAACAAACACTCACAATTCGCACTGATGTAACGGAGCTTTTTTTTGTAATCATTTTTCCCTGAGGCTATTTGCCCGTGTACGGTTTTTCATGTAATGGCTAACTTTTAATCCACTCCTTTTTTATTAATTTACCTTGTCTAATTTGGAAACCATGCAAACCAATTTAAGAGTGGCCGGTCTGGGTCTCGAACCCAGTCCTCCCGAATGCAAGACAGAGGCTTTACCACTAAGCCATCTTGCTCGGTCTACGGACCCGCATCATAAAGTTCGAACTCCGCAGCACCTGGCGGCAGAATCCGCATCTCCAAATGCAATCGTAACTTATACCTCGTGCGCGCCTGTTCATTTTCAGACAGTTCCATTTGTAAGTAAAGCTGAACGTCTGCCTTCTGCTACTGTTGTTTTGGGATACGCGGCTTCTGGCCTGGCGTATATTAAGTAGTGCCACCGACCAGACTCGGCGCCAGATTCGGTCCCTAGCCAGTGCTTTGTTATCTCGTGTGACTCTATGCAGTGTACACTTTTATGCAGAAAACGATTGCAGGGCCGTCGAACACATAGTCTCACTCGATGAGGGATAAAAATCTTTGTATTGTGATCTTGAGAAGAATGATAACATTCGGGCGAACCTTCAGTCGTGATAACTAACGCCATCAACTAGGAGGTACAAATATATACCATCGACCAATAACAGCCATAACAATAACAACATTAGGGCGACGAGACAAGCGTCAACAATGACGCTGGCAGCATCAACGACATCGACCAAACGCAGCATGCATGAAAAAATGACTGTCATGAATCGTAAATGAAAAACACAAGTGGATTAATATCACTTTTTATATATATATATATATATATATATATATATATGCATAGTTTACCGGTTGTTTAAATGGTCTAATACCGCGTACGGATGCAAAGTGTAGCAAATTGGATGTCGCTGGAAAATCCCGACTAAGACATTGAGCAACGCGATTTCTCCAGATCAGAATGTACATAGACAATGTTCAAACATGGAAATACATACACTCATCTGAGAGGTGCAGCGTGGCCACATATAGCCTCGCCTGCTGCCATTGCTTACGCTGTTCGCTAAACTCCTGGGAGCATTCCTCAGTTCCGCCTTCTTCATAGCACTGTAGGCCCTTATCTAATGAATGGAGAAAAGTGCACTCCAGTGTCGCCAAAAAAAGTTCGCTATATCCGCGCATTGATAATGGCCGCCCATGTACTTGCGTTTGTAAACTCATAAAGCAAAGATAAAGGCAAGCCACCGCGTTTTAACTGCTCGTGTTTATCGGTGTAATAATAGTACTGGCTGCTGTAAACAGTTTGTCAGTAGTCAAATCTATTCGGTGATCCGAGAACATTTGGCTGCAATCGCAGTTTAAAGCTTACCATTACAAGGATTGATTGATTACAAGGACATAACGATGACCTATTGCAACCCAAACAAAGACTAATAGAAAATACCACAACGAAGCAAATCGGCAACGAATGCGCGTTGAAGCTCGCGACCTCATCAAGAAATTCAAAGTCCACCGAAGGAGCTCTCGCCCCCCATCGAACTCCCGAGGCATGAAATGAAGTTCGCGTGGCCGGCCGCTTTACCAGACCCCCTTAACGGATTTCTTAGCTACACCAGACAGAAACAATCACAGTAACAGCAACGTTTTTACTACTTTATCACTAGAGGCTAGTACAGGAACTTCACAATACGGTGGCCAAAGTCGCGAAGTATCGGTCATTCATTCATATAACGCCCCTTCTATTCTTGGATTGTAGCGTTCCTTTCTCGTATTGACACATGATGCCACGGAAAAGGACAATTGAATAAATCAAGACTTTTCCTCCTACCGCAATTCTCTTGTCGCCATAACATTTTCTTCTATAAGTCCCTTTTCCCCTCTAGCTCTTCCTGTTTTGATACCGCTATTCGTGTTTTCTTAGTGAAAAACATTATAAGCGATCACTATATGTCAGCACGCATCACACCATACCACGAACGCTACCATAAAAAAATGATAAAAGTTGCTCAAACGCAAGTTTGCGTCTGTCAGCGAAGCGGATAACAGAGATCATCTATATATATATATATATATATATATATATATATATACATATTTATTTATATATATTTATACATATATACCTAGTGGTCTGGGTCAACACGACCCCTGGCTCTTAATCATTACCATCTCATCGGTAAATTAAATATTAAGTTTAATACACTGCTGTATTACTTAGTAATACAGCAGTGTATTAAATTATTATATATATATATATATATATATATATTATATAATAATAATAATTTAATACACTGCTGTATTACTTAGTAATACAGCAGTGTATTAAATTATTATTATTATATAATATATATATATATATATATATAAAAGAGGACGGCTGAGTAGGTTTATGAATCTCATCAACATCAACGACGCCCGGTGTGCTCCATACATTTTATCAGTTAATCTTGCTGAGAAGGTCACAAGAGTGTTCTAGTGGAAGCCATCTAGTAGATTGTAGCATTGCAATCGCAAAAAGATCATCGCAAACCAGCACGATTTGTGAGCGTCAGGATCATTTTCCCCCATTAAAACAGATCGATAATCGATGTAGCGATAAGCAAACGGGCAAACTTAGGCCCAAATATATCTCTAGCGTTTTGGGGCTGACTCTTAACATTTAACGTCCAAACGTGCAACGGCCGGGGATCGAACCCGTGCACCAGTGTGTCTTCTCCGGTCGCAACGTGCACGCAAATGCACCACGCCACCAGGCTCTCTTTGTCCATCATTACGTACAAGTGTGGAACGTGGAATTGTGGCCGAAGACACCTAAACCAACATAATTGAATGTTGTCGCTCAATACTTCGACATCGTACACTGGTCGTATGCGGTCTTAATTTAGCCACTCGGCCACTTCTTTGACTACAAACAGTGGCCAACCAACGAGTTACTCACACATTATTTATATTAAGGATTAGTTAATAAGTCTGTAAAAATCATTTACATCAACTAGTCGAGTCGGCGAGAAGCGGGGGTGCGTGCCCGGACATCAGCTTCCGACTGTATCTCTGTACTTCACCGAGTAATTGTAAAAGCCGGACTATGCGCAAACGAAATCTATGTTTTTCTGCGATTCGGGGCTCGGGACTAAAGTCATCGTAAACAAATTTTACGCTAGGAGAGGCTCACCCGTGGCTGATTCTTCGCGCTTCTGATTTTGGGCATGGAGTAAACTCATTCGCTTGAAAAGATGACGGATTTCAGCACATGTTGAAATACCATGCAAAGGCAGAATTATATATATATATATATATATATATATACGTATGTATATATATATATATATATATATATATATATATAGCGCCCTGCCTTTGCATATGTATTTCAACATGTCCAACAATCCACGTTATATATTTATATATAAAAAATGTTTGAAGCCTAAACTTCTAAGGTCCTCTGATTTGTTTTGCTTGGAGGCGCCCATTGGTGGCAAACAACCGTTGGATCCTCCATTACGACAACGTAACGGCACACATCGTTACTGATTTCGTATTATTTGATACTAAGTTTGATTTATATATTTTCGTAACGTTCCTATTCGCCGGACCTGGCACTGTGCGACTTTGTCTTGTTCCCACGGACAAAAATGTGGATCCCCCTCAGCAGGGAAGTGCTGTTACGTGAATAGACAACGTTTCGAGGCTAAAGAAGAGATGCTGAGAATTCGCAGGAACAACTCAACTCAATTCCGAAAGACGCGTTTAAATATTTCGAGGATAACACTGGTGAAGGAGGTAGTATAAACGCACAGCGAGTAATAAATAAACGTTATTTTTTAATAAATGTATCAGGACTTTTCGATCTGCTCTCGTAAATATCACATCTGCGAAGGTAGGCATATATAGAGATATATATAGGCATATATAGAGATATATATAGGCATATATAGAGAGTAGGCATATATATATAGAGAGAGAGAGAGATATTAAATAATCAATAAAGTTCTTGATATTCCAAAACACACAAAGTTTGAACCTCGTCATTTTCCCGAGTGGCGTCAGTATAAAATCGAAACTCAGAGAGATACAGAATAATAATCGTATAAATTCGATCATAGCTACACCCGCAGCTAAAAACCATTTTATTTTTCAAGAACTGGATACAAATGATATAAATGTTATTCTCCCCTGGAATCCCCATGTATCCTGCATTCAACAGTATAGACATTTGTTGAATAAAGAAATTACAAATTCAACTGACTTTATGCTCTACGTCTTTGGCATTGATCGACCCGGGTATACTCGTATCGAGCCTTCGGAAGCTACATTTAAATGAAAACTCACTTTTAGAGCCGTCTTCCTTAAGGATCGTAACGATCAACGCGTCACAGAGAGAGCGACCGCGCGAGGTATATGGCAGGGAGAAATAAAGACGCATTTCAGAACACGAAGCCACTTGAGCTAAGCACTCTTTTCTATGTTGTCACCATCACTTAAGTGCCATCCCTCTCGTCGAGATCGGCTAGCCGAAGAGGTCATCATGAACAACGGGATATGATCGAGATGTGAACAAAAAATTACAATCAACCCTTCTGCCACCCCCTTCCACTACCACCAGCCCTGCTCATCTCTCTCTCTCTCTCTGCCGCCCCCTCTCTCATCTCTCTCTCTCCCTCTCTCTCTTTATTTCTATCCGTTACTCCTCACATATCCCAGATAACAAAGTGAGACGAGACAAAACGACGACGCCGAGCCTGCTTCTGAACGCCGACTTCTGCTTCTTCTGCTGCTGCTGCTGCTGTAGCTCGCGCTGTTTCACCCGAACAGCTGAACTGCAAGCCGCCTCATTGTCTTTTCCTTCTGTGCGTCCGTCTGTCCCTCCCACCCCCGTCTTTCTGCTTCCTACTTAGCTGCCTCCAAGAGGGTCCTCGCTGTTGCCAGAGCGGCTTGGATGGCCGGTCGATGTAGCAGCAACAGCAACAGCAGCAGCAGCAGCTGGCCCAGCGTCGCCGTCGTCACCGACATCGTCCTCAGCCTGAGGGCCCTTACTTCAGCTCTCCCCCTTTGTAGACCGTCTGCTGCCGGTCTGGTCTGCGGGCGGCGGATCGACCTCACGCGCTGATCACCGTAGATCCGTTCAAGGGCCCTCTGTCACTATCTACATTCATCAATCGCGCCGTCATTAGCCGCTTGTTGTGGTGGCGTTCTTCTTTCGTCACCGTCACCGCCGAACAACTCATCATTGGCCAGTCGTCCACTCGTCAAGTCACGGCACGTTCTCTCCGTGATGACTCAACTGGGCCACGACAGCCAAACCACTAGGATTTGCAAATTGTGGCGGCCACGGCGAGAGCCTTTCGATTGGATTGCTATATGCAAAAGTCCAATGACTCTTGTCGTGGCCGCAATTTACAAATCCTCTGTGGCTACGAACTTAGAGGGATAAATGGCGAATTGCGGTAACTACTACTACTACTAAACTAGTGTTTTGTGCTCTGAAGGGCGGTCATATATAAAGGCTCAGTATAAATATATATATATATATATATATATATATATATATATATATATATATATATATATATATATATATATATATATATATACATATATATATATATATATATATATATATATATATATATATATAACTTAGTAGTACTTGTTGTAATTCGCCCGGTTCATTAGAATATCCTATTTTTTCTATTTTTAGAGGACTCACTGAAAAATGCGGCACGGTCACCACGGCATAATTGTCTTTGACTGCAAGTGTAGGCCGGTAGTGTGGGGCCCACTAAAAATCAGGCATGTCCTCTTTATCCCCCACCCCTCACCAGGGAAGTGCTGTTCGCATTACTACCAACTACAAATGTTAAACCAAACAAGAATCTGCCTGTGCCCTCACGAGTGCACTTCTACATAAAATGCTCACACGAATTGCGTCGTCACAGAACAACAAAAATGGAAATGGAACATCGTAGCAAGCGTTACTCATACACGAATGTAGAAATGAACACACAGTCGATAAAGAAGGGCCAGTGGATAAGGCCTTCCCTAACCCTAAAGAATTTGATGGCACGGCGCTATATATATATAGTGAGAGAGAGAGAGAGAGGAACGGGTTGAGGGTAACACCCGCCACCCATGGGTGCCCATCATGTGCACACATGCGCCCGTTATCTACAGACAGGCCAGATTTGTCTGCAATTGGCATTATCGACTTTAGAAATCATTGTGGAGATACACAAAAAACTGAATTAATGAAGTTTCGACGTGGCCGTAAACTCGCAATGAGCAAGACTAAAAAAGGGTTAAAATATGTTAGCAGATAAGTACTTGGGCATAACACTGACTCCGTATACAACGAAGTTCAAGCTACATCGACAGGACAAGGTGAGAATAGCACTCGTAGCGACAAGGCCTATAGAAATCTCCCCAGAAAGCCTCACTGGATACCGCATAGACTGTGCTCACCTCGAAATAATTCGGAAAATACTTAGTGTAAAACTTTTTTTCTGAAGAGGTCCCTGGGGCCTGATGTCGATGTGAGGAACCGTCTTGCATGTGTACCCACACAAACAGCCCTAGTAAATTACGGAATACCATTATTATGAATCATATGATACGTACATTTAAGAGTACTACTGTAAGGTATCATGAACAAGATTATACGAAAAATAATATAAAGTAAATCTATATCTATCGTCGGCCAGACTGGTGACAATCGTATGTGAGTGTTTAGTTAAGCAATGAACTTGAAGGTTTTTAACTTGACAATGGTAACAAGAAATAGATATGTATATATAACAGTGCCCAGTCTAAACTTAGGTTACACATTACTACTGATCTTAAGTTTCATCATCATTTAATAGAAGCCGTTAAGTGTTCAATTAATACAATTAGTGTATATTTCATCAAGCGTGACTGAATGCCTATATTAGACTGTGTAAAGCGCTCATTCGTAAAAAGTTGCGGTATCACCATCAAGTATATAAAAAAGACCTGCCCAATGAAATATCTGTTGCCATCCAGCAAAAAAGTTAATAGCGTATAAATGTATTTGAGAATTTAAGTTGCAGATGCTGGATATGAACGCGTCAAATACAACTGCATCCGTTTCTGATTAATTCTAACGCCAGAATGGGCGCCCGCTTGTACAAATGCACTAAATTAGGGTACACTTTTCGTCAAGTGAATTCAAAGCTTGACAATGACAAAAAAAATCCTTTCGGGACTGACTCTCAGCCAAGATTTAACGTCCATGGGACTGCATTGCTTCATAGACGGACCCCCATAAATACAAATGTGCAACGGTGGGGTTCGAACCCGCGCACCTATGTGTCTCCTCCGGTCGCGAGACGCAGACTACGCATGCACCCACCACGCCACCGGGCTCGACAGCTTGACAATGACTAACGAAGCCATTGCGGGAGCGAAATGGATCAACAGTACGCACTCGTATTACACTTAACACTATGGATTTATACAACTTTTGTTTCACATAAACTACAACGTGATTGGCATTAATTATATACATAAACAATTTAGCAACATTTTAGTTCAAATTTGCATCATGTAAGGACATATCCCTTTCATTGTGTTATTAAATATGCATTCGGTTTGATTGCAAATGTATATAAAGGGGAAGACTGTTCGGTTTGATTACAAATGTATATAAAGGGGAAGACTGTTCGGTTTGATTGCAAATGTATATAAAGGGAAAGCTGCGTCTCGTTTACACTTCTCCTTGCTGACCTCATCGGTTACGTCCGACAGGAGTACCAAAAAGCCGTAGTGGTAATGTATGCAGATGATATCATGGTCGCTCATCGCGATTTAGGTGCCATCAAGCGCATTACCTCTATATTAGAGGCGTTCCTTGTCTCGAAAGGACTTGAAATAAACACCAGGAAGACCAAAGCCATGAAATTCAGGCGTGGAGGTCGATTGGCTGCCAGAGACGTTATACGTTGCTGCGGCCCAACCATTGGAGTTTGTTAACTCTTTCCAGTATCCTGGCCTTCGGGTTCAATATACGGGAACTACGTTCACAGCGCATGTAAACGAAACAGTACGGAAGGCACTTGTCTCTCTTTACGGGGAAGTAGACAATGTCCAAAGACTGTGTGTTCTATCAGCAGTGAGGCTCTTCATGCTTAAGATTGTTCCGGGGCTGATGTACGGTCTTAACAGGGTGTGGAACCACCTCACGCTAGCGAATTTAAACCAGCTTGAAAGGTGTTTTTCATTATATATGAAGCGAGTGCTCTGCTTGCCTATCCGAGCGAGGAGCCGCTTTGTATTTCTCATGTCAGGCTGCCCACCGGCTGCTGAAACAATCCGACTAAGGCTGAGGATGCCGCGTACAGTACCTCACGAATGTTTTATTTCGGAGTGGGAAGCTAAAGTCAAACAGGCCAGATGGGAGATCGGTGGTTTGGACGTTTTCAATGCCTTGCACCGTTTGGTTTGGTTTTGCATGTGACAATCGCCACGTATACACCAGGTACATAGTGCACTGGTTATCACTACCTGGTATGTTCAAACGCAACCTTTCACGACGAGTACGAGTTGTGCACCTGCCGGTTCTGCCTGCAGAGGTGTGCCAAGTACCTATGCAGTGGAATGCACAGCGCTGGACCGAAAATCGCTTGCACTACTTCTCTCGTCGGAAGCGTGAAGAAGATAGAGCTTCATGAAGAAACATTTTTGAAATGTATATTATACTCAATTTGAGTGAAATAAACATAATTGTAATAAAGGGGAAGACAGAGTTTACCCCAAACCAAGTAGTATATTAGAAAAGAAGAGATCTCTATTACTTAAGAAAGGGGATAGTTTAGTACATAGCTCTTCCTTCATCCTTGATTGTTGTATTGGGTGGAGTGTTGTCCTGCTATTACATTGCTCTGGATCAGCTGAGTAGCCACCTACTGACACGAGGAACAAGTGGTTTCGATTATGTCTAAAGCCCCCCCCCCCCCCCCCAACTTACGACGGCGGACACCCCCCCCCCCCCCCTAAGCTTACGACACGGACTGTCATCCACATTAACAAACTTTTTGCTGACGCTGTTGCAGGCCTTTTTGTTGTGATGTGACTAAAGTAACTTGTTTTTCATTAGCCGTAAGCATACCAGTAACATATCAGGGTGATTACTGTTCCGTTGTTGTAGCCGCCATTGGCTCCGCCAGTAGGCACTTCACGTCATCACGTAAGCAGTGCTAGAGCAATGCAAATGATAAGAAACTATACTAACTTTCGAGGAAGATACAGACTGAATCCCTCTGTGTGCAGGAATAGAAACCCCGCCCGGCACCCCACACGTTATTAAGCTAGCTCACAACTGCAGCGCACGCATCTCCCAAAGACAATATAGAAATTTAACTACGCCGAGAGCTTCCAGTAACACCAACAACAAAAATAGCAACAACATACCACGGCACGAAATACTTACACCAGGGTTTGCTTCCACAAGAGCAGCTATGAAGGCCAAGAGGAGTTTTTAGTGAGCATGGTATAAACATGGCCCTAAACAGCCAGTGTCGGGTCCTTCACTACCCACGAATAAGACCAGTTGGGCGCAGAGGTAATAAACATTTTTTGAAAAACTTGCAATAGCATGTCGTCATTAAAACACACGCACACACACTAAAGGCAACTGGAGCCTCGGGAGGGAAGACACACGGAACGATTTTCACAAACAGTGCCATTGTTATTGACAATAGCGGCCACAAGAGTCAAGAGTAAAAACTAGCAAAAGAAGTAGCGTCCAAATACAACAAAAAAAACAGCCATAACAACGATAGCAATAACAACACGTCGCAAAATCTTCACACCAACAACGTCAACGTGTAGTCTACCAATTCGCACGAACTCGCAGATTTAATTTCTACAATAATCGTCAACAGACAGATCACAGCAAGAGATGACAACAACAACAATAAAATAACGATAACAACAGTACGCCGAGGAACACAACACGACAGTGTCCCTGTTTGTATTGTAAACAGGACAGCAAGTAAAACAACACCGATAGAAAATCATACACTATCGTAGGCAAATACAAAAATACGAACATTTTCATATTTCGCAATTTCACCACCCACAAAACCACTACAAGTACAGCAGGCTAAAAAACTTTAAAACTTTCAGCTACACCAGTCGACCACTCATTACAACTTAATAATTAGTATTAGCAAGGGGTAGCAGTAATCTACGGTCTGACAGAACAAGTTGGCAATTCCCAATCGAGCATGTTCAGAATCCGGAAGAATCCTAGCCGGCCCCACGCGCCCGCTGCGCATGATGAAGCTCAGGCTGCAACTCCGGAACACACAAAACTGGGGTGTTGAACCAGAGTAGGGCGCACTGCTTTTGCTTGTTATGAAACTACAGACTGCGTAACGTTTGTAAGAATGTAACAGAATTCCAAAGTCGCTGGCGGGTGGTGTCGCAGGCCTTTAAGAGCATTCCTCTGGTGAAAATGACGGAACACGGGGCCCGACACATGCTCCTGTCTAGTCCTAGCGGGAAGACAGGCCTGTTGGACAAACCTCGACTGTTTGAAGCATCGTTGAACTGGGCTGAGATCCTGGGCTAGAGAACCCGTATCCACACGTTCACGCTGAGACGACTGTTCACTCCAAAGTGCTAACATAATAAAGCTATATAAATAAATTATACATATCATATAGCTAGTAAAATAAGCATCGTTTCAAACGGACCGGACCGTTTGTGTCTAGTGAGGATTCCTCGAGTAATTAAAACAGTCAAATCAAGGTAACAGTAATATCACTAGCACCATGGACAAGTAACGCTCGTGCATAATAAAAAATAATAATAATAATAATAATAATAATAATGACCTTCCGTTTTTGGTTCTGTCCCCCGAAGCGACCATAAAGAGACTACCGACAGAGAGAATGAGAAACAGCTAGAGAGACGTCACTCCAAAGGTGGCTTAGATCTTCTGACACGCGACAACTATCACCACCGCCACCCAAAAGCAGCTACACATGTTGTATGTCGGCGTCAGCGGGGATTACCTAACGCTGCTTAGGTTTGCCTTGGTAAAACTGCGGCCTCGTCTACCGAAACCCTGCCCGCGACAGAACGGAGTGAAGGAGATGGCCGCCGGGGACTTTGATACTACGATTACTAGATCGTAATCTTAAGCCATTTTTTTGAAAAAAAAGCAAACTTTTAGAAATATCCACTTGAGAGCATTGCACACTCTTTGGATGAGATCTTTCTTAAGATTTCCAAATTCGGCTTACGGCTAGACGTGAATGATCGAATGTACACATATGCGCATGTGTTTACTTTGTTTACGATTCGTATCATCGCCCGCCTCATTGACTGCTTCAGCGATACTCCGTACGGAGAAGTCGGCAACACCGTTACGAACTCGGTCACTCGCAGCTGACAAGAAAGAGAGAGAGATAGAGACATACCATATATATATATATATATATATATATATATATATACATACCGCTGCTTTACATCAATAACGTCCAAATCGTCCAAAAATACACCAAGAATCCGTGTGTATTCACCGAAAACAACGCCGAATTCCGAGAACGAAATTATCAGAGATTTGGCCGCTACAGTAGCAGTCGCCACAAGTGTACATCCATGACTTAGCACCGTTCGTAGTCGTTGTATTAATAATGCTACTAACAGAAAACAATAATAATATTAATACTAATACGAATTACACTGATTGGTCCAATAAGCGACGACGGTTATCTAGGTAGACATCAAAAAGATGGATGAATAGACCACAAAGAAGGACAGCAGGGATGCTTAAACATGTTTGAACTGTCAAACATTGGTTCGTTAAAGAGGGGGGGGGGGAGGGGGCATAACATAAAAATGTATGAGCATATGCCGTGCGATCGTATGCGCGTATGTGTACAAAAAGCAATTCGTATTTAGTAATCATCGTCGCTTAAAATGTCTAAATACATATGCCGCAAACAGCTGTGTAGTATAAGCCTTGACGGGCGTAAAAACTTTTCAGTACGTTGATGGTTCCGTTGGCTTGATTCGTACAAAGTTCCTAAAAGTTATGCATTGCTCACGTAAGGTGACAATCTTGATGCGATAAATGTATGTATATATACATATATATAGGTTCTGTTCTGAGACGGATACAGGCCCCACTTGGTCCCCACAGGCCCCAAACACACACATATATATATATATATATATATATATATATATATATATATATATATATATATATATATATATATATATGTATATATATATATATATATATATATATATATATTTAAACGAAGATGTACGAGCAGAAATACATTTCTCAGCTGAGAGGAACTCTGATTGGTTGCCCCAGATTGCTGGGCGCTGCTGCGGGCAACTTTTGGTTGCCACCCACTGAGACGGTGCTACTCATGATGAGAATAATGATATTGTTGTTGGTTCTGCTGTTGCTGTTAATATGACATTTCTAACGCCGTTTAGCTCACCTTATTTCCGCCGGATTTATTCCACCGCCCGCCGGCGTTTTCCTGGCAAACTTGCCTTGCACTGACTGCACAAGCATCAACATCAACTGAGGTCAACAAGACAAAGAGAAGTAAGTTCTTCTTGATGAAGAAACTCGAACACCAAGAACAGCCTGCCAGCCACAGAAACCGAACGACGACAATCCCAACCACATACACCGGCTAACAAACACTTCACGTGGCGTTAACTGGTTGCTCGCTGGTTGTTGATTGGTTGACTAAGCTTGACTGAGAGTTACTAAACTTTCTTTCTTGTTGGGCTTTCTTTGCCAACAATCAATTCCTACCACGTCTTCCACTTCCAACAACTACTCTTTCTACTTCAACTACTACCACTACCACTACTACTACGATGACGACGACAACAACAATGGCTACTACATTTCCGACGAGTCGGGGGGCCGCTCTACATAGCAGCGAAGATTACCATCATAACAACGACAACAATGATAAGGAATAGTAGTGGTTGCAGCTGGAGATGATGATGCTGCTACAGCAGGTGGCCAGTGGCGGCGGCGGCGAGTGAAGGCACTGTTGTTTCTTGTTGAGTCTGTTCTGTCTCGGCGTTCTTCCCCACCGCTGATTATTGATATCGAGAGAGTCTCTCCTCCTCCTCCTCGTCGTCTTTCTACTCTTCGCTGTTGTTGTAGTTGTAGTTGTGGTGTTGTTGTTGTTGATGTTCTTTCCGGACGACGCTCTGTTGTCCCTGCCTTAAATGAAGACGGGTCTACAGGTGTGGTGGTGGTGGTGGTTTACGAGGTCGCCAAACCAGGCAGGCAGGCAGGTAGTGATGAAGATGATGATGATGAAGTTGGTATTGTTGTTTGTCCCGCCGTGCGTTATTTCTACTACTCCTATTATTACTCCGCCTGCAATGATAGGTTGTCGCTACCGGCGACAGCAGCTGTAACTACAATACCTCTTGTCAAGGCGGACAAGGTACTCACTACTTTTTTGGGGACGGCAGGGGGGGGGGGGGGGGTGGAGGTGGAGTCGGGTCGAAGGGGGGTGCTGAAGCAACGGAAATCGAGTCGCCAGCCGAAACACCGAAAACAGCCGTTTGTCGATGATGACGATGAAAAAGTTCAATAGTGAAGATCAACACAAAAAACACCGGGTAGTAGTCTTGTTGTTGCTGCTGCTGGTGTTGTTGTTGTTGCTGTTGTTGGACTTTTTGTTGCTGTCGTCACCAATTTGTAGAAATACAGCTGCCGCCGCCGCCACCGCATTCGTCGTCACCTCGGCTTCAAGAAGTCGTAACAATAACCTAACTACTCCATAAAGAAGAAGTAGAAGACGACGGCGACGACAACAACATCAACAACAACAATAATGAACAATCAACAGTCTGCAGCGGCTCCAACACTGCCGCCAGTGCAAACAACCTGGGTCGTTGGATACGACAGGTCTCTCGGCGGTCGCCCACTGTTGTTATCACCTATCCCCACCGTCACACACTCCAACACAATATGCTCAACAACAATAACAACAAAACAACATCAGCAGCAACAACTAACTAACTACAACAATAGTTCTAACTAACACCAGCTACCATGGCAGCAGTTACCACGGAACATACACAGGACGACGACGACGACGACGGCCACGACCACGACGATGACAACATCAACAACAATAACAGCCACAACCAGAACGGCTGGCTGGTCGGTCCCGCGGTTTCACTTTAACATAACTAACACCGTCACCACCGTAAATCCCCGTGGAGCCCCGGCAGTCGCCACTGCCACATACCAGTCAACCAACCAGCCGGCAGCCGCAGTTCATTTGCTGTTGTTGTTGTTGCTGTCGTTAGTATTGTTGTTGTTGTTCTTCTTCTTCTACTGCTACTGGCTAGTAGTAGTAGTACTACATGATATCATGATGATGATGATGGTGTGAGCTCTATGATGGTTGACTTGATGGACTTCTGCTGTTTGTTCTATAGCCATGGCTACTGCTGTTGCTGCCGCTGGTGCTGCCGCTGTTGCTGTTACGAATAGTTTGTACTACGGCTGACGACGGGCGCCCATGAACAGAGTGATTCTGCTGCTGCTCGGCTGCTGCTGAAGCTGAACACCGACCCACCGTCATTGGCGGCGGACCGGCTGGCGCCATCTTGTTAAGGCAGGTGCATGTCGTAGCTCCGCATAGAAGCTTCGATTCAGCTTTGGCCAACAAAGCTAAAATTAACGAAAATTCATTTTTGAAGAGGTTGTTTTAGGCCAACGAAATTGTCGCCAGACCGTTTCACAGAACAACGACGACGCGGCAAAGATGGCACTACAACAAGCAGTGCTTCAGACGACACAATTGCTTTTGCTTCAAAGTTTGTCTGGAGATATACTGTGCCACTTCCTACCTATCTGCTCTTCTGCATCAACCATGTCAACCGTGAGGTTATACAAATAGATAGATAGGTTTTATTATTCTCATGAGTGGCTTACATTTGTACATAGGTTCACAGCTCCTCAAAGCCATCAAAGGCTAGTATGGAGTGTTTATATTGCATATTTTCTTATAATTTTACTTATTATTATTAAATATAAATAAGGTATACAAATATATACCTGTATTTATCGTTGTATTTTTTTTAATGGTTGTCCGTAAGGACTATTGCCCGTGTACGTTTTTTTTTAAATGTTAAAATAACCCTTCGGACACGCCAACTGTGTCCCCGCAAGTATAATCTAAATTTAACCTAAATTAAATAAACTAAAAAAAAGCCGAGCGCAACACTCCTGAAAAATTACATGTCGCCTCGCAGGCTGTAGAGAAATGCTCGAATCGAAGAGCTCGAATTCCTGGAAGTACCACTGCTGTAGAAAAATGTCCCGTTGGTTTTACAAAAGTGGCTGGAAAAGCTAAGGATAGCTACAAATCAACCTCCTCTAGCGGGATGTTACAGCGGCTCATTTTTACTAGATAGATAGGTTTTATTATTTTCATGGGTGATTTGCATTTATACCGGGGTTCACAGCTTCTCAAAGCTATCAGAGACTAGTATAGAGTGTTTACATTTCATGTCTTATTGTACACAGGAAGCATCGACCTGGTTGACGAAACTAAACATCTCTATCCGCTACCTCAACGACTTGACACTGAGCATCCTACCAACCTTGCTAAACCTCCAGCTATGCAAGAAAGCCTATAACCAAAGTGGCTAAATGGGGACTTGCGGTGCCGGACATAATCACATTGGCAGAGCTGCCCGCAACAGTGGCAGTGACGCACCAGATATCCATCAGAATGGATAATCTCCTGGATTAGGCTGAACAGGTAGAATTCGTTTCGAGGCGCAACCAGTTCTCTACGAGCAGTCTCGCATCAGTCATGGGAACTCCTTTTTCATGTGCATGCCTACCTTTGCTCTTGCTGGACAGAAACTCCATCAGGGGCAGACTTAAGACAAGCTTCACGGCAAATATGCAAAGCCTGGACTGGGCACATAATGTGAGGCTCGAACATAAACCTTGGGGTTTCCGGGGGTAACTCGGTCTAACGTTCAACTGTCTTCACTGTGGTGACTCTGAGAAATGCACACATTAATTTCAAGCCCATTAGCACATGGTTCGGAGCCGTGATAACATGCAATTATGATAGCATTTACTATTACTGCAACATATTGTATTTTTATCTCTTAACCAGATACCAAGTTTCAGATATTCTTTGAGATCGCATTGAATGGCAGGACTCTCTGCCTAAGGAGGCGGTACTTTGTTCAGTAGGAGGCCCATGTTCTGATGATAGAGCATCCCATTGCATGCGACCATAGGAGAGAAGCCAGCTATGCATCCACGATTCGACTGGGGGCCGCTCCCCAGACATTGGCCTTCAACGATAATTTAGCAAGGGCATTCATTAAAGACAGAGGGCTACCCAAACACCCTAAATGCCAACCGGTTTGTGCGGAAGCGATAGTAGTAAACCGGACGAGATGACTTCTATATCTTTCAAAGGCGACCGACTCCTTGTCGGCAGACGCATGTATCAGTCGCTCTGCATGTATCAGTGGCCACGTATGCACCAGGTCAAGTGCATCGTTATCACTATCTAGTATGTTCAAATGCCGCCTTTCGCGGGGAGTACGAGTTGTGCGCCTGCCGGTTCCGGCTGCAGAGTTGCGTTAAGTACCATGCAGTGGAGTTAATCGTACCATGCAGTGGAGTTAATCACAGCACCGGAGCACAAATCGTTGCACCACTCTTCTCGTCGGAAAAATGATGGCAGATAAAGGATTATGAACACAATTTTATACATAAAGTGTATATTAAACTTAATTTGAATGAAGTAAACAAAATTAAATATGTATGCGCTTTTCTGGATAAATAATGGTTGGTACCATTTGGACATTGTCTACAGTACGACAGCTGTGCTACCGCTCTGCACATTTCTATTGACAGCCTCTGGATCACAAAGGACCTAGTCATCTGGCATTATCTGCTGCCACAAGTTGACCGGAAATCTTTTTTTCGCAGCAGTTGCGTTGTCAGCGAACCTGGCCAACCCTACGATTCAAATGCAAGGCATACAAAATTAAAAACATAACGCATTATAACTCCTTATTTACAAACGTTATGCAACGATTAACGACGAAACACCTTTCGGGCCAGATTACTCTTGTGTCTAAAAAAATAACACCAGATGCCAATTGCTTTTCCTTCCTAGCCGTGGTTATTTGTTATAGTTTGTTTTTTCAAGAGGACAAAATATATGTTGAACTAGATAAATATTAAATTGTTAGACAAAACAATTATTGTCGAGAAGACTAAAGAAACCTTCTAAGCATATTATATATATATATATATATATATATATATATATATATATATATATATATATATATATATATATATATAGGAGTACACAAGGGGATACTGTAATAAATTATAAGTCTACGAGAGACACCTCATCACCCGAAATTGAATAGGAAGGAACTGAAATAGTTACCAATAACAATAATCATATTGTGACGTAGCGCTTCACCCTGCAGGCAGTACAACAACAGTCCAATTACGCACCATGTCTTCGACACAGTACGGCCAGCACGCCGCGGTGTCTCCTGAACAAATATAGTCTGAGGGACAACGATAGGACAACAATCTTCTTCTAGGCTGCGCCACGCAGCAGCTGTGTTCTTGTTCATCTGAACTTAGCCTTCGCACATTCTAGTTGCGGTCGTTCTGCATGCCCACCTTATACTTTTCGGGCTAAACCTTAGCCACGATTTACCGTCGACGGGACTGCTTTTCGCAATGCTTCATAGACGGACCCCCATAAATACAAATGTGCTACGGTGGGGTTCGAACCCGCGCACCTGCTATGTGTCTTTTCAGGTCGCGAAGCGCAGGCGGAATGCACCCACCATGCACGCCACCGGGCTTGACCTGCATGCCCACCTTTTAACGCAGCGTAACATCGCCGTCACACTATTATCATTCATACGGGCACCGCAACGTGTATTGTGCTTGGTACGTACGCGAATTATCGTTCTCGTTGCCGAGCATCTAAACGTTTGTTATGCTTGGTGCATGCGCGTAAAGTGTTTTTTTGTTTTGTGTGTTTATTGTGCTTGGCACGGTCGCGGCGGTTATTTATGGTAGCTTTGGCTTGCGGCTTGTTTTTTGAATGGGCCCGCCATTCGACCGGACCGACAGCGAAGCTTCTATGCTAGCGCGGCCGCAACAGCAGCCGCCGCCACCTCGTCGCTGCAGACCTCCTCCTCCTCGTAGTTGTGGTCGTCGTCGTTGTCGTCGTCGTCACCGTCGCGGTTGTTGCTGTTGTTGTTGATGTTGACGTTGTTTGCGTTGCCAGTCGTCGCCTTCAGTTGTTAGTCAGCCAGCCAGTCAGGCCTTCAGCCCTTTCCAGCGATCGAAAAGAAGCATCTGAAAGAGAGGAAGCTGCAGAACGAAGCTGTAGCTTGGCTCGCTAACCAGACTACAAGTGACAAGAAAGACTCCTACTACAAGCAAGCATTGTAGCAGCAGCAGCAACACAACAACAGAAGACGCCGCAGAAGTGCTTGCTGATTTCGCCGCTAAGCAGCAATAGCAACAGCAGATAGCGAGAAGTGAGTTTGTTTGGTCTGTTATTTTGTTTGGTCTGTTATAGGCCATCCGTTCCTCCGTCCGTCCGACCGTCAGCTTCCCGGCCGGATCATCGGAATTCCTGACCTACTCATATAGGCTATATAGGCACGATATGCACTGTGGCATCTGATTTTGGTGTACGGTGTCTGTCTTCTCTATATCTCCTCTCATTCGAGATAGATTCTGCTCTGTCTGACTGACTGACTGAGAGAAGGGTGGTGCTGTGTGGTTTGTGGTCTGTGTGGATGTGTCGGTGTGTGTGAGCGCGTGCAATTGTCAGCAGATGGGTGGGTGGGTGGTTAGTTGTACCGTGATAGCGACTGCGGCGGATTTATCTCGCTTTCGGCGTAAACCATTCGACGTTGTTCTTTCTTTTCGTCGTCGTTGTTGTTGTTGTTGCCTGTCTGTCGTCATTAACACAGCTTACTAAACTGTAATAGATAGAGAAGTAGACTCGGATGAAGATAGGTCGGTCCTCCATTGGTTTCTTACCGTTAAACAGCCTAATTAGCTATTGTATAATGCAAGTGGGTGAGTTTTTTGGCCATCCGTCTGCGCCGCACCACTGATTCGACTCTCGTGTGAGCATCAAAGCCTTCAATAGAGCAGAGCAACAAACAGCAACGGTAACAACAACAACAACAACAACAACCGGTAGCTGTAGCAGCGGGAGAGGTGTTGTGTGAAAGAGTGAAAGAGCGCCCACTACAGCGCTTCATCACTGCAGCGTGATTGACTGCTATATTGGCAAGCAGAAAGCTTAACTAGACAGAAACTCAAACAGCACCAGCAACGAAAACTACGGCCACTCGGAGATCGTCATCTTGAATCGCGTTCAAATCATCTATCATTTTCTGTTTTTGTCGATGGTAGCTTGAGAGATATTTCATTCATTTGAGAGCCATATCGAGCCAATCGATAACTGGCCGCATAATTTAAGAGATCTGTAGCCACTGCTGCTGCTGCTGTTTTAAACCCATGCTGAGGGCATATTCTTCATCGAATGGCCCCCCGCGTATTTGTTTATGTTTCATCGCTTTTGGTGCTTTCAGCTTTCCAGTCAGCTCCAGTGCTACTGCTTATTCTGATGTAGTTGTTGTTGTTGTTGTGTCTGCTGTGATTGCTGCTATGATTGTTGCTGTTGTTTTATCAGTCGTTGGTGGCAGCGGGCACGAGAACACACGATGGAGAGTGGAACTACACAACCCCAAGATCAAATTCGAATTAGGGTAGTGGCGGTGTCGGTTCTTGCCTATTTTTCACCTTCATGGCTCTCAAAATATCTGTACAGTGCATGACAGAGTAGTGGTTTTACGTATATATATATATATATATATATATATATATATATATATATATATATATATATATATATATATATATATATATATATATATATATATATATATATAATTACTCAGCCATGCATCAGAGATTTTATTTATATATCGTGAATTCTAGCGGCCTGCTCCTACCTCTGCGATCACGGACATCGTCACAGTTCTAGCGGACGGAAACCCGGTCGCCTGGGCGAGCAGGCTGCTCGATTTACGACTCCCCGACACCACCTCGCCGCGTACAGTCGGCCGCGAACGTACTGATACAACATCTCTAGTTTTAGGCTAATTCCAGCTATTCCCCTCCCATTCAGAATCTCTCTGTCCGCTTCTAGATGGGTTTTCGACAGAGATATAGCTAATAAACATGTAACGACATTCTGTCAGATACACGGACGTAGCCGAAGGCATACGTGCCCGGGTACATCGACACACCGTTCTCCCCTTGGCTATCTCTCTCTCTCTCTCTATCTCTGTATATATATATAATTTGTTTTTTTTATATATATATATATATAATTTGTTTGCCGAACGTGAACGCGAACTTCATTCCGTGGAAGACGTAAATCTATAGCGCTCATATAGTACTATTTTCTACATTTAAACTTTCACACGGGAGAGGCTCATAGTGGATACGTTAATTAGTAACTCTCGTCAACATGAAGGTTGCACCGGTGGCCTCATATAGCATCACACTCATATTAAAATATCTTTCGGCAGCGCAGTTGGCCAGCCTGGATAATTTGAAGGCGAATGCATTTTCATAAACAAGCCCTTGAACTTCGACGAGAATTGTGATCAGCGCGGACCATTAAACTATCCGGAATTGCTTTACCTACTGCCTCGTCCACTTAATACTAATTATCGAGAATTACTTCATTAATTGATTCAAGCTTTCACGGTCACCGGCTGGATGCTCCCTTCTCTGGAAAATCGACATATCGTAATCCATATTATTCGTGTGTATTATATTATAATGTTTCGTGCCAAATGGTGATATCAATAAAGTTATAGTGATTAGTTTGGATCGATTTGGAGCAGGATATGCAATGTGTTCGCTCAAATGCGCATAGACGGAGATTAAGATAAGTCCACGCTTACCTTTAAATGAGCTCACATACACCCACCAACCATTTGAATGGTTTCGATTATTCATTTAAAATAGGACGCTTGTACCTACTGAGGAAACTTTCCGTGCGCCCACAGATTTGTGCATTCAGCCTTAGTTGAAGGCAGATTATTCGAAAGCATTTCATAGGAAGCCCTGCGTGTAATTAAAGGAGCGTGATAAGATGTTTCGGATTATACGGACGCAAATAATAGCTCTGGCCCCTACACTGGTTTAGTTAGCTGCGTCACTCCGAGGGGGCTCGTGTGCAGTCTTTCACATTCGAGATCTTTGCCAGCCCTTTTCTGGTTTTGTACTTACGTGCGTCTGAAGGATGGAGGTATTGCAATATTTTTGTTCAGAGAAGAGTAGTAATAGGCGGAAAAGAAGAGATACCTTTATTGAGATGGATATGTCCCCGTTTAACAGAAGTTATTCGGTTCACAATTATGATCAGTGTAGTCTTTGGTCGTGCACGAAATGTATTTTCATCCTATGTAAAAAATTCCCTTACATTCGAGCCTCTACTACCAATGCGTAAGGATTACTGTGGTAATAGTCTGCGCATATTTGAAACTAATAAATATATATATATATACAGTTGTGTATGGATTTCAATTTGCCTTAGCATATGTTGGACAGCATGGAACGGCTAAATATACATGTAAATATATATATCCGTCCCATACCGTTAAAAATATGCTGAGGCAAATTGAATGCTAAATTATGCTGAGGCAAATTGAATGCTAAATCGCCGAACCAACTTTACTGCCGAACAACTATCCATATACGAGTGTGGTTCTAGTTGATCCCAAGTCTTAGCATGCGAAGTCATATTGATTTATTTATGCACAGACTGTATACTTTTAGATGTATTACTTTGTATTCACTTTGCTCGTATATATATAGCGACATGAAGCAGCACGTATCTCGTAGAGAGATATATTATTTAATTCTGAGTTAATGTTTCGGTAGAACAGAGAAGTCCGAAATGTATTAAAACGAGCTCTGGCTGTTTCCCTTGCAGATGTCGTCTACCCCCGAACCTGCGGATCCCATGCGGATCATGGGCAAACTGGAGTGCCTGAAAGAGATACGTTGCCGTACAGTACAAATGGAGAAGTTGAAGCACCGGCTGAAGCATGCCGTCGAGTCTACCGAAAGTGAAGAGCGATGTCTTGAAGAATACCGGTGCGTACTGCTGAACAGGGTGCCGCTGCGTCGTTGTTGCCATTGGCGTCAGCACTAGGTCTTGTAACTTATATCAGCATGGGTTGACATGTGAGGCCATCTTACAATAGATTTAGGGTACCTGCAAATCGTTTAGAGATTGCTACCCAAATCATTTATTTGAGGCGGCACCCCAGATCGTGACGAATTGTGTATTATATCAGGCGTTTTGTTGTCTTTTCTGTGATGCTGGAATTTGACGGATATCTGCATCGATTTTGCCATTCATGATCATTACCTAACCGCCGGTATTGTGTGTTACATCTGGTTTGATTTGTAGCTCGGAACTAGATGAGCTGATCCAAGAGAAAATGACGCACGTGGAGTATCTTCGCCTTATTCATCAAGACATCAACAGTATGGAACAGGTACCAAGAACACTTTACATCAATGTACTGCCAAATAAATGTTAAACTGATGTTTAAAACATTCCTCGATCGTAGTTACATATTGCCAGAATCTTGAGTAATCCCTTCACTAGCAAATTCGATCTAGAGATCTCAACTAGAAACCCAAATAGATAAAATTGTTCTAGATTGATCCACTTAAGACAGCGTTAATGATAATGACAGTAATTTATACAGGGATACTACATTTTTAGGAAGAAATCAGGAAGAAATCATAATATAGGTACAGTTTCTTGAATGTAGCCGCAGTTTGTTGCCGTGTTTGCATATATCAATGTTTTTGCCATTGATGTTTTTATTAGAAACCAATATATAAAAAATGCTGTAATGAATAAATATTGTTTTATATATAGTGAATGAATAATCTAAATGAAGCTGTACTACAAGCACATCATTTCTATATATCGTTTCGCTTACTCCGTGCATATTTTATGACTTTTATAGGTGATCAAGCAGGCACAGGAAGTGAGAAACCAGCACCTTGAGGTGGCCAAAAAGCTTAACCACGAACTTAACCCGCTCAAGGAGCGCGTCGACAGACTGCGGACCGAAATTGGTATTGTCGCCATCTGTTTCTATCGGAAATGCATTTAAACATCCCGACACTTTTGCCACATACATCTCCTTCAAGCAATTTAGTTTTTGGATATCGTGCTGAACATTGCTAATATATCGATGGCTTTATTTATTTCTAGGTATCTGTTGCTTAAGTGCATACCCACGTTCTAAGATTCGGCGTTAGCGGGATGTTAAGTGGAAGCAGGACGCTATATAACCTTTAAGTATATAATCTATGCGTTCGATGCCGACGTAAAGTAACCGACAATGCGCCATCAATGTACAATTATAACATCAGTCTAGTTTCATCCAGAGGCTTGCTTCGATTCACTCAGGTGCTAACTACAGATTGCATAAAAATCGAGAACGAGGACCAATGGTAATTGACCCGCGGAAACTAATTGTATGACTCACTGTTTATTGTATGATATTGTTGTCTATAGGTCTGACGAAACTTCCTGACATACATCAGGAGGAACCTTTGATTAAGCCAGAATTCTTCGAAAGGCAACGTTTCGACACTCAGCCCATCTCGCACCATGACATGGGAGCAGCCCCACAGGTTAGTCTCCGTTGGTTAGAAACGCGCCTGAAATCATTATTTGGATATACCATTTTGGCCGTTCTAGGTGGTGTCAAAACGCCGTCTCCGTTTCCATATCTAAGCTACACAATAAGTTTTACTAGTTACTACTGGGTAACACATGAATGTCATTGTCTAAGTAACCCGTCAGTCCATTGTTCCTTAATCACTGTGGCTGCAAACGTTCGCCACTGGTTTACAGTTGAGTACTGCTGCTGTACTAGCAATGCTATGGGTACGCCCGCTCGAGAAGCCTATATATAAATATATATGATGTGTGTATTCTTGTCTATGTGTTGCCGCCGAACGACACACAGGTTCTGCCGGTCGTGCCGTCAGATAATGCGCTCTTGCAGCAGCATCAGCAGCAGCTCGCGACGGCCGTGCAGCAGATGCGCCAGCGAACAAGTGTAGGTGCTGCTATCGCAGGCATCGGCGGAGGTGCAGCAGCTCTGGCGGCAGGCGGTGGCCCGGGCGGGATGATCGCCGCCGACCGACCTCAGAGCTCAGCAGCGTTCCGACAACAACCCCCGCCGATGAAGAGCTGCCTCTCTTGTCATCAGCAAATACATCGGTAAGTCGTGCGCTCGCATCCTACGAAGTGAGCTTTACGCCGTTCGAATGAATTGCATAATATATGTATGGCTTATGACACTTTTTATGGTCAGCGCTAAAAAGCTAGGTCAAGACTATTATTTGCGAGTTTTTCATTTCCGGTAGCTAGTATTTGATGTTATGTTCACACGAAATATTACGCACGCGCAGGCTTTGAATGAACAAGTCTAATGATTGGATTCAAATTTCATATTTATGAATTATCTAGATTATAATCACAATTGATTTGTTTGGCTTAGATATAAATGTACTGCAGTTATTCAAAAGTCGAAGGTGCGGCTGAGTAATTACACAATGAGTGATCCGTACTGACAGATAAGACAAACCGTATATCTAGATAAGAAAAAGTTTGACATACGAGAACCCGATAACGACTATACCCAACATCATCTAAGTTACTCTTTGCATTGTAGAACATAGCAGGGGAAAAAGGTGAACGCGTCCATACCAGATAAAAAATTATACTTCTATGAGGCAAAAATATTTGGAGATCTATATCATGAAAACGGTTTGCAGTTAGTTGCGAAATTTGTGTTTAAAGTCCATTTCGATAATATGTGGCATTCATCAGGTAACCAAGGTATTGTCGCTCATTGTTTATCTAGGGCAATTAAGGACTATTGAACTGGACCAGTTCAATAATTCGCTTTAAATTGAGTTAGTCTTGTTCCTCACCCGTTTGACACACTCGAAAGCTAACGTTTCTACATGGCATACATTTTGTATACGTATCCCTCGATAGCGCCAAGCACCGAGGTCATACACTTTCGTAGGGCATCATATAATGAATACAATACATTTGGTTATTTACAGGAATGCCCCTATCTGTCCTCTCTGCAAAGCCAAGTCCCGCTCGCGCAATCCCAAGAAACCTAAGAGGAAGATGGAAGACTAGATCACCCGGAAATCTCTACAGCCGAGCGTTACTTGGTGTTTAAGAAGCTCAGGTTTCAGAACGGCGGTAGTCTTATACTACATTCGCCGCCGTAACTGTGACGCTTTTGAACGTTTCTAAACTATATGTAGCAACTGTGTGAAGACAAATCGTGCTACTAAAATGGCTAAATTATCTGGCAGAATTATTTGATAAGAAACCCCTCGGCCGTCTCGGCAGCGAATTTCGGCCAGCCGTTTTTGTTTCACGAAGAATAGTTTCGTGCGATTTAGTGGCCTGGTGCCGATCATTGAGTGACGGCATTTTTCGGAGCGCTTTTACTGTCATTAATTACTAACAATATTACTCAAAATGAAAAGGGCAAATCAAGTCTGCTTTGAGCCCAAGTAGGACGAATGCAGTAGAAGCATGAAACCGCAATAGCCTCGTTAGAGCTCGTATCCCGTCGTTCTCTCATCCGCCACTCTACCAGGATTTGCGTTTGAGCCAGATCCTCGCCATTTGCATCTTTATAGCTTCGAATGACGTGTGGGTAAATGTCTCGGCGTTTCATACCTTGGTGTGAATTGCCAAGCCATTTCCCTTAAAGTTGTTCGATATAGGTTGGCAGCTTGTGAATCACATAACAAGTACAGAAAAGGCAGGGCGGGAGAAAGATGACGGGTTCACACCCATCGAATGGACAGGCTCTCACGTGGAGCAGGGATGTTCTAGCGACTTGAAATTTCTTCGTGGACTTTCACGGAGTGAGATTGCTCTGGGTACAACCAAAGATATAGGTGTTGCGTCGCCGAGATCTTCCCTTGTACGCTCATATACTACTATATGCTACAATAACTAGGTAATGACATGCATTTAATCCGTCGGCAGAAGAGACACAATTCCGCTGTCATTGGTCTAGCCTGCAGTCAGCATAGGTGACGAGGTTCATAAGCTGTCCTGTATTGAAACAGACACATTTAGTTTTGTCTGTAGAAAGCGGTGCATGCGTAGTTGTGGTCTTCATGACTGCCGAATGAGTGTATTTCCTAAACAAAAAAATGCGTAGCCGAGATCATCGACGGATGTATTATTACAGGTTTTGTTTTGTGTGTGCGTGTTTCTTATATATCTGAGTTTAGCCCTTAAATAACTTTAATTCTGGCCCAAAAGGTGGTAGTTCAGCCTTGGCGAGTCGTCGTAAACGAGAGTATATAAGGTCTGAAGTCGTTCAGTGGGTGACGATATTCACAGAATAACTTTGGACTGGGGTCAAAAAGAAACGTGCAGTAGCTGGGGGATAGCATAAGAAAATTGAGTAGGTTGAAAGGCAACCTATGCAGTTGGCTATGGAAACACAGGCCCCATGTTGGAGAAGGGGGATGATTGAACAATTAAACAGCGCGAAATCAAAGCTATTGGCGAGCAGCTAGATTGTTTGTGTGTGGAGTGGATCTCGTGAGTGCTTCCGCCGGCATTGACTACAGCTCATGTACTTATTAATATTAATGGATGCTGCTTATTGATCTCTAGAAGTTCCTAATTTTGGACTTTGCTCTTGCGGACGGAGCATCCACCCATATAATTGTGTAAACATGTGCATTTTACGCAGCTCGTATGTAAAAATGTCGACTTTTGTAAAATGCAATCAACTTTGTCGTGCCAAAATAAAGTGTGTATGCTACTAGTACATCAGTTGTCATATCTGAAGTACCCCTATTGTTTATATATGCATATGTAAACGTAATGTGTGTATGCTGCCGGTCTGACATGCAACTATAGTGTGTGGCAGATAAATGAGGGGTGCCAATTGTACTAGACCTACGAATGTTACAGCAAATTATAGAAGCAGATATAGTGTTAATGTTACCTCTGTATACAAAAACAAGTCAAACGCAGGTCATGTGAATATATATACACATATATATATATATATATATATATATATATATATATACTCTTGAGTTGTAAATTGGCGACTTACAAATTCTCCTCACCAATGTACTTGCTAGGCAAAAAGTTTGTATTTCCGTTTTAAATTTAGACAGCTTACTTTTCTTTTTCCGATTTGCTTTTGTCTATAATTCTTAATTTGGCTTCATAACTTTGACTTGGTCTCCCGAGCCCAGGTCCGGAGACATGAAACTTGTCGCCGGTGAAGAAGGACAGCTGTTTCGCAACTGTCTCAAGTAAGCGCTGTGAGAGGAGGGGGGGAACAAGGGTCGAATTTGTGATTGGCGCGCAGGCGAGCGTACTTGCGCAACTTGGCTCGTTCGACCTGGTCGACTGAATGGCCATGACGGAAGACAACGACTCGATCGTGAAGGGTTTGATGGTTTCGGTAACGGTGCCATATCGGACCAGCGCTTTTCTCGATTTGGATGATCTCGATTATTATGAAGCTTTTTTACCTTTATATGCCATATCCCTCTGACGGCATTGTTTCCTTATTCCTCTTGTTACTTCCGCGGCGCCACTCGAAACGGCAGTGAGCGTCCGTTTGGCAAGCCGTTTTTCGAGGGCGCCTCTAGAGGCCGCGGGCAGTATATAAAGAGTCTCCCATAACCGTATGTACCTATTTTAGGGTTTGGTAGAACTCGGCAAGAAAATAATTTTTCCCAATGGAAGGAGGAGGCAGAAACGTTTCGTGTAAGAAATTATAAAAGTTGTTATATTTCCTTTTTTCTTTAACATAGGTGTGCAAAATCTACGTTTGCGGGAGAACCAGTCAATGTATGAACGATCATACCGGCGTGTTCGGTGGAAAATTTGTATAATCAGCATAACCCGACGCTAGCTAGCATAAGGAGATTAAAGAAAGTCATAACAAGTCGATATGTTGTTATGTCTTACGTTGAAGCTTCCACGTTCAGTACAGAAAAAAATGCCATTACGACCAAAAATTTACGCTCAAAAGTCAATTGGGCAATAGCAAATTTAATGCCTATTATTTGCATACAAAAGTGATGGTGTTGCGTCACGTAGTTGCCGCCATATCGAATTTGAAGGCGTGCACACGTAAAACACGCATTTTTGCCTGTTTTAGCAGGCGTATATCAGAACGTTAGGTACATGTTTTGAGGTTTGGTATGACTCGGCAAAAAATGTACTTCCCAATGGAAGGAGGGGCGGAAACGTTTTGGCAAAAGTTGACGGTTCTGGACGTAAACGCTTTAACGTGAAACGTATTAACTATGGCTGTCGGAAAAGCTTAGTTACTTGGCAACTACGTAACGCAGCACCATCGCTTTGGTACGAAAGTGACGAGCATTCAATTTGGTATTGCCTGAGAATAGTCTTTTGCGCGTATATTTCTGGTCGTAATGGCAAAATTTTACGGTTCTAAACGTGAAGCGCTTCAACGTAAGACTTAACAACATATCGACTTTTTATTTTTATGTGTTTCCTTAATCCCGCTATTCACCTTTCCCTAGCTTGCTTCGTCGTGTATAATTCAGACTATGCAGAATTGTCCGCCGAACACGCCCGTATGATCGGTTTTCATGCGTTGACCTGTTTTCCCACAAGCGTAGATTTTGCACAACTATGTGGGAGAAAACAAGACAGAATAGCTTCTTTTATAAATTCCATCCTCACTCTTAAACAAGACGTTTCCACCCCCTTATTTCATTGGGAAAAATTATTTTCTTGCCAAGTTCTATCAAACCTTCAAATAAGTACATACGATTATGGAAGACCCAGTATATATAATTTATCGCGCCTGTGCAATTTCAAAGTGCTTACGTTGACTACAGTGTTGAAGAGGGTCATACTTCGGGAGCAACAAAAACAAATACGATGATTTGTAACCGCTGACGAAACCTGGGGGTACTACTTCACTCACCTTAACGGCCAGATTTAAAGAAGTACCTTCGAGACTCTTACCCACCTAGCGCGTCTCCCACCCTTAAAGTTCGCTCTTTGCCGGCCCTATTTCACATTTTTCATAACTACAAACCGACAATAGACGTTATGGGCTTAACTAATCATTATGACGTACGCTTAGATTCAGGTGTAGACTCGTCGTAGTTCCATACGACATTTCTCGATAGCGCTCTAGCCAATAAGGTCGTGGTGTACCAGCTATCTGTTAGCCTGCAATAAGATCGAACCAAGCCACGAAGCCCTTGGCTTAAGGCGCCTTTTTGCCAACAACATGTGCCATCTCTACCCTGACGATCCCTGGCGCCCTTTCACATTCCTCTATTGTGTGCAAGACGTCAGCCTCAGCCTTAAACTTGCACGTCGTCGAAGGAGCCTTTCCGATTGCTTGAGAGTAGACTTGGAAGCTTTAGTGGCCAATGAACAATTAAGTCCTGGTATAATCGGACCTGTAAATCCAGTCCCTGATCTCTGGTATTATATCACGAAACTTTGCCCTTGGGAACTTTTTGTAATTCCGTCCCACTCGTCCATTCGTTGCCACAACGAAATTGTTACTTCCCGTTGCGCCTTGCGATTTGCGGGAACGACTGTGACCTCCATTGAAGCCCCATATGATACCATAGAGTATGATGTTTACCCGTTCCATCCATAGTCGAATAATCAAGAAGTAATAAGACAATGTACTAGATCCGAAGGATTGTGCATAATTTGTAGACCTTTAACTAACAGTGCGGATTAATCAAATGTATATATATATATATATATATATATATATATATATATATACTACTACATAAATCCGAAAGATAGTGCATAATTTGTAGATCTTTAACTAACAGTGCGTAATAATTAATTGTATATATATATATTTTTTTTTTTGTCCCAGGCTTGGTAATACTTAGCGAGGGGGGAGCGGGGCGTACCGTCACAGCCGTCATGTTGTAATCCGCTATACCGTACACGGCTTTCATCATAAACTGTGTATCGTGCGGGACTTCTACGAACCAGATGACCATTGCAGGTGCTCTAGATGCGAAGCACACTGTGGAAGATACCACGCCGCCTCCTGTCCTCTGGTCCCTTCCCTAGGTAGCCTGACTGGCTCCATCTTAAAATATTCGCGATGAGCACTTTCTAGTCCATTTAGGAGAAAATTCGGTTGTAGCCATATAGTCCGTGTTATATACCGGATACCTTATCTTACTTAATTATATACTTACTTACTTATATACTTACTTACTTATATACTTACTTACTTATATACTTACTTACTTATATACTTACTTATATACTAAATACTTATATACCGGATGTTTTTTTTGTGGACGCTCTGACAACCACATTTTAGACGCCCGTAAATAAGCTAAGTTGCTTGTGGCACGATATCGTCTAAATGCATCTATCGTCATTGCGTTCTCGTACTGGAATTATATAGGCTTTTTCCAGCAGAGGTATGTAGCAGCAAGGCCACAAATTCAACTAGCACGGCCAGGGCTCGAACTAGCGATGTTTTTCTAGCCGTGGTGTCCATGGCAACGCCCCGTTTCGAACGGTGCGTTAGCCGCCTAAGCCACCGCCACTACATACACGGATGTCTTGTGGGCTCAACCCCCAATGTGACACGACCATGCCCAATGGTGCAATTTTAGGCGCTATTGTATACAGTGAAGATATATATTGTGTTTATACTACCTGGCAAAGGTGAATAAATGTTTGAATTGGTAATACTTAGCATTTTTTTGAAGCCGTGGGAGAGGCGTCCTTGCCATTCTGCTTGATTCAGCTATGTGTCCGTCTATCTTTCTGCACATTTACATGCATTCCGGTAGGGGGGCTTATTCCAAGACATACACCGTCCTAAAGGTGTGCGCCAAGACCTTGAGATCCTGGCTGCACTTCCCCTCTCACCTCCCTAACTAATTTATTGGCGCCTATCTGCTTTATTCCCGCCAACGACAGTAGTCTCATTTATTCTCATGCCTCCTTATATATAGCATCTAAGATTTTTTGGGCCGACTCTTAGCCAACATTTAACGTTCACGGGATCGCTTTTGCATTGCTTCATGAGGCGGACCACATTAGTACAAATGTGCAACAGCGGGGATCGAACCAGTGCACCTATGTGTCTCCTCCGATCGTACGGCGCACGCGAATGCACGGTGTCGTTTTGTTCGGTGTTTCCGCAATGAAAACCTGCATGGGCTCCAGTTTCGGCCTCATCGGTCGCCCATGTAGTAATTCAGCGAGCGATTTGCCCGTCGTTGCCTGTGCGGTTGCGTTATGTGCGTCGATCATCTCAGTCATGCGTCTCTGCCGGTCGCCGTTCATTTGGCCGGTCGACCAGATAAATCCGCTCAGTGGGCGCCAATAAGTCCTGCTAAATCTTTCCACCAAGCCATTTGCTTGGGGGTGGCACACGGGTGTACGGATGTGATGAATTCCGAATTCGGTCATGAATTCTTCGAAATCGTAGCTCAGGAATGGGGGTCCGTTGCCCTTTACGTTACCATGCTCTCCGGAATGCTTTCACGGCAAATGAGCCGGTGTAGGATCGCAGTGATCTGACGAGCTGTTGTTTATGCCATTAACTCCACTTCGGCCTACTGCGAATAGTAAGTAATCAATGACGACCACCGCGTATTGGACTTCGGGTCTGCACGGGAGCTGCCCAGGCCTCGGATGGCGACTGCCAGCCTCGTCTACGGCCCGTTTCAGTTTCTCGAACGCCTGTTGTTCTCCCATGTTGCTCTGTCCCCCATATAAATAGTACATTACAAACTTAGCCTGCGTTACATTAGTTGGCACCGCTAAATCCTTAATAGCTTTCCGGTTATCACACTAGGTTGCATCCCGTGTTCGTTAATGATAACCCCGACAAAGTTAATCTCCATTGTTTTCAAGTCACACTTTTCATTTAGTGTCATTCCTGATCCTTGGGTTCACTGTAGCACCATGAATCATGCTCCTCTCTAAATGCCCCAGATAATAAAATATCATCTAAATATATGGCGACCCCCTTTAGTCAAGCGTTTCATTAATCGCTGGAAGGTCGCAGGTGCTGGTGCCAACCCGAAGTAAAACCTTTTATATCGAAACAAACCCTCCGGGGGTATGAACGTAGTGCGGTTTCGTGATCTCTCATCCAGTTCTACGTGGTGATACGCCAAGGGCGCGTCTAGATTCGAGAACCACCTGGCCCCGCGTAGTTCTACCAGTAGGTCGTCCAGATGAGGAAACCAGACACTCTCGCTTGATTTACGTGCCTGTACCCACTCGGAGGCCTAAACTGGTTCCATAGCTTCGTTCCCCAACTAGTTATCTAAATCAACTTTCAGCACCGTCACTAGCGCGAGTGGTAACCTTTGCAACTTGTTCTGCGCCGGTCTAACATTTGCTTTGAGCCCTCATTCTGTGTTTGCACGCCTTTAACTCAACAAAAGTTGCCGTTTATCATACCTACTTTAACTAGCGTATTGTGTCCTAGCACCGACTTACAATTAGTTACGACGAATAAATCGAATCCAACATCCCGGCTACCCAGGTCGGGCAATACGTAGCTATTCTCAGCGTTGGTATCTTCTCCTCATTTTGTGCGCTTAGTATCACGTTGGTAGGCCTAACTCGCCCTATCTGGTGTATTAAGTGCTTCTTATTAATAATAGGCACAGCTGCCACCGTGTCTACCATTCCTATCTGTAGTATCCACCACCCTAAGGACCGGACGGCGACCGTCACGAGTTCGCAAGTCTTTCGCTCAAACAACACACGTCCTCTGCCTGGCTCGCACCAACGACTACTGACTTATTTATTCTCATGCCTCCTTATATATCACAGATTTGTCCGCGCATTTAGTGACTTTCCGCGTCTTTGCAACTGGTATGGCGGCATCCTCTATTCAGCGCTATGTATTTAGTTTGCTTCAGCATTGCCGCCAACAGACGCTGTATATGCCCGCGCTGCTTAATGGACGCTGCTATCCTACACTATCGTTGCTAAAATACTGTCCACTGCAACTTTACTAGCAAACTCCAGGCAGTAGAGAGACAGTGCGTATACAGCTGCCGGTATATTTCGTACCATTTTTATCTGCCCCCTCAAGACATTCGCCATTGGTCCAACGATCCTGACGTTCAGCTCCTCCACACGAATCGCCTGCTCATTCTGCCTCGTCTTTGATCAGCCGCGTTCGTATACTTCCGAGCCACGTGGCCGAACTTGTCACAGTTCCAGCATCTAACTAATTTTCCGGGTACATTTCCGCGTACATACATACATACATACTGCTCTGTATTCGTGGCTTTTCCATCCGCCTGGCGTCCGCCCGCTTGGTGCCCTCGCTCTATCACCGGCCCTAGTCCGCTTCGTTCCGCTTCCCGCACCTCGTTCACCTGCAATCCACCTGGCTTCTGTGATGCACCTCTCCACGTGTAATGCGGCCGTCAGGGCCTGTTGGACCGGCAAGGTCTCCTTTTTTCTCACTTGTGGCATTGTTGGTTCCAGAATGAGCTGGCTTCTCGACGCCTGGCTCCAGCGTCGTCTACTCGCACCCCACCAGCAATCGTCGTAGTCCACGTCGACGGAGAAAGCTTCCAAACACACCTCAAATGCGTATACTGGCATTCTGCGGAGGGCGTTGTTGGCCGGCCCATGAATGGCAGCGGAGGTGAGGTGGCAGATCGATTCCAGACGGCAATTGCTGTACTGTTTTTGTCTTCCTGGTCTTGTCGACTGCGCCAGTTGCGGCAGTGTTCACTACCCACACGAGCGGACGGCGACCGTTACGAGTTCGCAGTCTCTCAACGCACGTCCTCTGCTTGATTCGCGCCAACGGCAACTGCCTCATTCCTTCTCATGCCTCTTTATAGATCTTAGACTGCCCGCGCATTCAGTGACTTCCGTTGATACTGGTGGACGGCTGCAATGCGTTCAACGCCACCAGTTGGTCGACGACAATTAGCTCGCTGGAGCGGAATGTCTCCCCGTACCTGCGGCGCATACTCTCATCGTACCTTGAAGAGCGTACAGTCGTGACTTAAGGTGAAACTCATTAAATTAATGAGATTGTTGTATTTCATGCTTTGGCATATTTAAAGTGCGGTGGTCATCTTGAAGTCATTTATAAGGTCAGCTTAGCAACGAATTTCCCTTGATCATCACATAATTGTTTTAAATCTTACAAGATAATCATTAACTCGCAAAACTTTCAATTTGGTCTACTATGAGCAGAAGAGCGCTCTCGATCTAGTTACAGAATGTTTGCGAACTTCCTAGAAGCATTTGAACCTTCTCATTTATAGTACTATAGTATAATAGAATGTGAACCAAATTTTATTTAGCACATACCAATATACTAAAGTAGAAAACGCCTTTATTTATCAAATAAATTGTGGGCGGGGGCTGGGAAGCAGCAGTGAAGCCTGCGAAGCCGTCTCATTGTATCACTTTAAGGGCAAACACATTGCCCATTACTTCAAATCTTGCAATGCAATTTGGTAAACGCATTATTTGGCTGATACTAAGCATTTTTGGGTGGCCAATATGATTAGTGCTCAAGCAAGCTGCGATGACATGCGATTAATCACAATACACAGAGTGCCTTCGACTGAGGCAGCCACCGTGTATTGGTGCAAAAACGGATCAAACTAGGTACAATACCTCTGTTGCTAGAGCTAAACGGTGCAACTCGTGTATGCGGGGTAGAGCTGTTTAGATCGGCGCATCGAGAACGTCTTCAGTCAACCATATGAAAGTTTAACTAGGGCATCACAAGGTGGCTGCGCGTTCATTGGCCAATATTGCAGTTGTGTATAGGATACATGACTATGTCGGACTTCGCTGCCGGAAGTAAAGGATCTGGAAGTAACGACATACGAGTCCCGGGAACGACTGAGGTCGGGCACTCACGTTTTCCCATTTGTTCAATAAACAAATGAAGAATAGATTATCCCACACTGCAGGACAACGTCAGCAGTAGCGTATGACAGCTAAAATAAGCCTCAATGCGTACAAAACGACAACCAACCGCACAAGCACCAAGGAACAGCGCCATTATTGACAGCATATGAGTGCAGTTGAGATAGAGAACACCTCTTTTTTTTAGAAAACGTCTTTAGTT
The DNA here is from genome assembly GCA_003439945.1 of Dermanyssus gallinae. Classification (NCBI taxonomy): domain Eukaryota; kingdom Metazoa; phylum Arthropoda; class Arachnida; order Mesostigmata; family Dermanyssidae; genus Dermanyssus; species Dermanyssus gallinae. Next base: position 830,831 of record QVRM01000484.1, read on the forward strand.
ATCGAATAAAGCGTCGGAGGAAGCTAAGAAGGAAGCCCCCTTGTTCTCTAGCTAGATGTCAGATATATATATTATTGATGATTTTAATTCTTGCTACACACGATTGTTTATTCGCACATAAAAACGAGCAAAAATGTTTAAGCTCTCAAGCTGTGATAGTACCCTTGAGTCATTGTTTTTAAATAAAGTTCACAGCGACATAGGGTTATCAGCATTCGGTCCGATATCACAAATTCTACAGAGCCTTTTCAGGAACTTCTGTCTGAACATCCTCAATCATATCTATGCGTTTGGTCAAATGCGCACTCCAGGCAGGTGATCAAAATAAATGTTTAGATAACATAACTTGTTAATATAGACGAATATACACCGTTTAATCCTTAATGATGAAACAACGGAATAGGCACGTTCACAAGTACAGATGTAGATTTGACTAGATAATAAGTAATTGAATATGCTAAGAAAGTAAGATTTGTCAACCTTAACACACCTAGGTTTCGCGTGACACTTGCGGCAGGCAGAGGTGACCCGTTGAGCTGTCTAGATCAGAGAGCCGTATATCAGAACGAGACATTTCGGAACGGAAAGCTTCTTCTTTTGATACACCAGCGGTTGATGTTGTCGACAGCGGACTTGCAGCGCTGAGAGAGAGAGAGACAGTCCAAGGCGATGCTGGTCGTGGTTCACTATAGAAACTATTCCCCGCATTTCATTCGAAACGACCGACTGTGCACAAAAGCTTTAAGCCATTTGCGAGTCTGTGGATGGACCTGAAGCATTTTCATCTTGTCAACAACAAGCGTATGATCGACTTTATCAAAGGCACTCTTCTGGTCCAGGTATATACAATGAAAGTCATGTTGGCGTTTGTGTTCAAGGCCCACTCATTTGGTATTTATAACCGTTGCGTGCACGCAGAGCGTTGAAACACAAATATGTGCTGGAATGTGCAAATTAATTATTTGCGAGTATATTTGTTGTATATCTGACTAGTATTCTTTGCAAAATAGTGGGAAAATGGAACATTGGGAGACAGTGCGATTGTTCTCAATGTGCTTCCTGGGCACTTGACTTCATTTGAGTTTATTGTTTACGAGTTGCATGCAAATATCAATTTAATCTATAAACTCCATAGCGGCAAGTCGCGGTAGATCGTAAGAATATATGGATGAGAAGGAGGTTACGGAAACAGGGTTGTACAAAGAAAGATTTTTTCGTCAACTGACAATGCCAAGCGCGAGGCTGATTTTATGTGTTGGCGGCGAGTCAATGCTGATGGGTCGCGAGTTAGGGTAGGAGAACTTATTGCGCATCTCATTAGCATAGTTTTAATAAAAAAGGAACACGTCGATCAGGTTGAGTTGGTTGGCCATTATATCGGTGTTCATTTGCTGAAAGTCGCACCCAAATAGCAATTGAACTGCTTCGGTGACGTTAATTTTGAGACCGGTCGAGATAAGCTTGTGGTCAGCACTGCCTCTGGGGTCGCGGATGTTTATGTTGCCAATGGCACCAGAATGAGTTTGCCAGGAGATAGCGAGGCTGGAGCCGGAGTGATGCGTGGGGCCATCGATAAGCCGGACTAGAGTGTTCTCGGCGCAATGTAGTTGACGAAATGGGCTCCCATTGACTCAGCAGTGGGGGGGGGGGTTGCATGTCTATGGCAAATCACACAAAAGGGACAACCAGGGCTGTCGCGTGGTTCTCAAGTTCTGGAAAGCCGAACCCTTCAACAATAATTACGCGTTCAGTCATTATAGCCTAGTCAGCAATGGCGGCGGCGGCGTCGGCGCAGGCCGATCCTCCAACAGAACCATCGCGTCTACACTCTGCTACTTTCGTTCTCATTATTGTTTGATTTTATATAGTTTTTACTTTGGCAAAAAAGGAGGTCGATAATACAATGTCGCTACATGGTTATATTTATGGTTCGCCCTCTCGTCTTGTCCCATTGCTCTATGTTCGCCCGCTCCGTACAAATCCGCGAGCGTGTGCAGAAGTGCGCCGCCCGCCCTGACAGAAGCCGTTCGACCGTCGCTGTAACTGCCGAGCAGTTTGAGCTGCTTTCTCCGCTCGTCGGCGAATCGTCGCGTGTTTGTGGCAGGTATTCATGGAGGACGGGGGAGGGGGGGGGAAGGGATTAGGGGAAGCAGGTAACGTACGTCTCCTCGATTCATGTTTAGTGCTGTCTAGTCGCATACTACGTCAGGTCGAGTCTACAATCCCAGGAGGCTGCAAATGTCCACCACGATGGCTGGCGATGGCGATGACGCATTCGACGCAATAACGTCATGCTGAAATGCCGCTTCGGTTGTTGGTGCCGCGCCGACCATTGGGAATTCCAAAAATAGCTACTGGCCACCCGTCGTGCGGCCTCGTTTTCAGAAGCATATGGGTCTCAGTCTCGGAACTCAGAGAACGACCGGGGGTGGGCGACGGAACGAGAGAACGCGACAGCTAGAGAGAGAGGGGGGGGACAGAGAGAATATGAGGCGGAGATGGTTGGCCTGGGTCAGCCTTAACTCTACAGCGGTTGCAATAATACACCACTTTCCTGTAGCTTAACGCACAGTATCGCGTTTGCTGAGGACCGTCTGTTGACTAGCAGACCGTAGCACGGTGCTAAGGAATTATGGTGTCAATACTAATTCGATTACTCATTTGTAGTTAGTGCAATTGGTAATTATACAACAGATCAGCCAGAATGATGCGACCATATGTGTAGGCCGGTCACCTACGCAACGTAGTTACGAGGTTGAAGATTGCAGAGATTAGGTCGGCGTGCTGAACAGGATTTAAAGAGGCTCTTGAGGATATTTCGCCTCGGCGCAGGTTCAACAAGAAACACTTATTATAGGCTCTTGCGCTGCTAATAGGACATGTCTGAAAAGCAACTGCAAAGAATAGTTAATAAATGATTTGTGGCTTAAGTGCAAGCAAGAATAGAATTTATGAGAACGCCTCTGTTTGCACAAAGAGAGTTATTCTGGACACAGAAGAGTCGATGCCGTAAATCAAGTAAACTTGTTTGACTAGAAAGCAGGTTTGAAGCCTTTCTTGTTTACCCATCTTGACATTCGCCAAGCAAACATACTGTTTATGTGTTCAGTGTGTTCGACTGTTTATGTTCCATTGCCCTCAGCTAGACGGAGCACCGGCTTGTTAGCGAATTTGGTCTAAAGTGAAACAAATTGTGTCCTAGATTCTCTCGTTGCAATTCAAAAAACCCAAACACACCTTCTAGTATGATCCTAGTGGTTAAGGATGCTTGCAAATACATCTCTCCGAAGTGTAAGGAACATCTCCAATAGAGCCGCCTTGTAACATGCATCTGTGGACTTTAGAGTACGTTTATATATCTCCACAAATACGGTCTCCCAGATTGGGTGGCAGAACATTAGTTCACAAACTGCAACATCTTTTTATAGACGTTTATATAGATTTGGATCGTTTACAATAAAACATCTGAGAATTATGTTACGTAATACTAAGGACGATATGAGTGTGTTACATAATGGCTAAAATCACGTTCAGCAGACGCTTGAATACCAAGGTCGCGAGTTATTATTGACGTAGGTAGTGTGACACCACTAATTACGTACTAATAATCTATCTAATACTGCTGCTTGAGAACAAGACATTTGTGCGTTGTAAGGTGTACTGGAATACTTGGATCGATTACTAGCAGAGTAATACTGACAACAAGTGTATTTTGCTTTTAAATGTCCCGTTTCTTGTTGGGCATCCATTTATATATATATATATATATAAATATATATATATATATATATATATATATATATATATATATATATATATATATATATATATATATATATATATACATATATATACATATATATATTCACACACCCTTTAGCAGGGGGCTTTATTGAGATCACAGAAGAAGGTTATCGCAAGTCGGCCCTCAGGCGGCGGGTTGTACGTGGTTAAGCTTACGGTCTAAGCGCCATGCAAACATTTTGTTAACGATCGCTTTCCTGGCAATCACTTTGGCCTGGATATTGATTCTCGAGCGAGTGTTTGTAGTATTCATGTTAAAAATCTCACTGCTTGCTCGGGCCGTTTACATATGCGAGTAAACGTCCGTATGTCAATTCTATCTAACTTTTCAACATTATTGTCGCATTTAACAACGTTTTCGCTAATGATACAACGATATGCAACACGTTTAACAAACTTTTTATGAATACCGGCCAGTATATTTTCATCACGAGAATAACCTAGATTCCACACAGGTGAGGCATATACCAAAATTGGGAGAACATATTGTTTATATAGTCTTACATACAGAGAGGGTTGTTTAATCACAAAGGAACGCAGAATCCAGTTCATTCTCCTCGTAGCCGACGTTGCTACCTCTAGAATGTGAGGAGCATAGTTTAAATTGGATGCCATTAACACACCTAGGTCTTTATAGATCTTTTTGCAGTTAACTTCTTAGTGCCCAATGTGTATATATGTTCAGGATTGTTGTGGCCAAAGTGAAGGACAGCACACTTATCCACCGACAGTTTAAGATCAAGTCCCTTGCACCATTCTGTAAATTTGTCCAGTGTTCCTTGGAAAGAAACAATATGATTTACATTATCTACAGGTGTATACATTTTTACATCGCCAGCATATATCTTTACCTGCACGTGTTGAAGTATTATATGTTTCATAGAGTCAGTATACAATATGTACATTCATGGCCCAAGTATGGTATCCTGGGGACAACCAGATGTGACTTCTGCCGTTGATGATAGGCAATTATTAACCCTAAGGCCTTGTGCATTTGCGTTTCGATAGATCTCTTCGGTGAGGGCCTTCTCAAATAGTTTGCATGGGACGGAGGTGAGTGACACTGGCCTTTTATTATTCGAATCACTTTTTTCTCCGCCTTTACGTACCGGACAAACAATAGCACACCGAAAGAGACTAGGTACACTTTCTTCCTCCAGGGATCGGCGGAAAATCATAGAAAGTGGAACGCATACTACGTCGTAGCCACATTTTTATAGACAAAAGCTGGAATACCGTCAGGGGTTGCGCTCCGTTTGTTGGCAAGCCTGCGGAGATGCTTTAGGATGTTTTCAGGAGATGCGTCGACGTCGTTCACAACGCTCATATTTTTGGGCGTTGGCGTTGATATAGGTGGAGCGACGTGTGAGTTCCGCGTCTTGCGCATGTCTTAGAAAATAAATTGTTAACCTATTTCTACATTTCATAGATTCGTCGACAGCGCCTAAATCCTGGAGAAACATTTAGCACAATCATGTTTGCACGGTAAACGATTAAGCGAGAGACTAAACGCACGATAGCTATGGACAGAACAACCTATACGGTCAGTCGGTGCAGTGACCCTAAAGAAAACAGAGCCAAACGGGCTGTATGCTTGCGCGCCCTTACGGTGACACGGCTTTATCGCACAGGTTGCCACGTTCGGCACGAATTCAGCACTCGCTCAGGAACGCCTTAAGTGTGAAAGTGGGTAGACTCGTTTGTCAGACACAGAAGAGCACAGAAAACCGCCGGAGTCGCCACATAATCAATATGAAATGCTGCCACTAGTTATCATTATTTTGCTTACGATCTGCAATTGTCCGATCTACTGGACAATCGACAATACTTTTATTTGATGCGTATAGGTGAGCATCACTGATGTGGAATAGTGTGTACTAATAGCTACACTAATTATATGTATATATTTATATATGCACATATATGTATATATATATATCATGATTGTGTTTAGTTTTTGTATTTGTGAAGTCGTTGTTTAGGTGTCTCTGGTCGTCCAATATATAGATTTAGTTTTCTCCTTCGAGACCTGAAATCTAACGCATTTGCGATATCACGCGTTAATGTTTAGAATGAAGCCGTGATATTTATCGTGGAGTCTGCTTTTGTACACTAGGCCTTAAAGGCGTCTCTTCAAGTCTCGACAAAATGATCTCTGACAGGTAAGAAAGGAATTTCTTTGTGTGTTTTGCATTGCGTGCGGAACCGAAGAATCTGGGCAGGTTGTATGCGTCGCCCGGGTGTCTTTGAAAATTCGAATGTATTTCAAGAATGCACATTGGGAAGAATGCTTTATGTCGCCAGATGATTGGTCGACAGCGAGACGAGTTAATCTGACAACGTGTGCAGCCATCATCTAGAACATTACAATCGGATTCCTCACGCATTGATTGGACACCTCGACGGCTATGCGCAATTCTTTGTATATCATACATTGTGGCATACATTAAGATTGCTGAGAGACGAACCCTTGGTTCCTGGTTTTGATTTGTACGGGCGTGGCAAACGAGTCGTACCCACCTGTGCATATACATGCGAGTGAAAACGTCCTGAATAGTTTCCACCACCATCCAGTTAGACACAGCAGCTTATAGACACTTGTAGGCCATTACGATACTATTTTAATAAGAACTCCCTGCACACCGACTTGACGATTGCTGATTAAAAACAAGACACGAATAGCTAAAAAAGGAATGTTTTTAGATTGACACAAAAAATGCATTTACAGATAATCTAACATGATATAGTTTTCCTACAGAGGTATTTGCTCTGTTTCGATTTGTAAGTGTTGTAGTCTAGTTTGCTACCGGCTAAGACATTTTACTGTCAGTTGCTATTCTTTTTTAGATACAACGGTTTCGATAGTAGGTGATGCTGTCTGCAAGCGTCCTCAAGCAACACGTGTGTGTGTGTGGAAATGTTTAGGTGTTGTAACGTCGTCGACGGAAAAGCACTACGTCAACCAGAATAAGAGCAAGGCCACTCTGAATGCTATAGACCGCAACTAGTTCCAGCTAATGGCTCAACGAATGCGGCGACGACGACGGCAGCGGTGGTCTAATCGCGGACTGCGTCGCAATCATATTTGAGTTGTGGCAATCTACGATATGACTTAGAGATGACGGCTGAGAGACTAGGAGAGGTGGAGCCGAGCAGCGCTGAAGTCCGAGAAGTAGCGAGAAGTGTCGCCCCCTAACATAGCTGCTGTCCTGCTGAACAACCCGACATGACGACCGTTGCTCTAAGTTTTGCGCCACGTTGCATGCATTCGGCAGTACCGAGGCAAAAGCCTCGGACACCACACACGAGCTGCGACGTCACTTGTGTTTTGGCGTGTCCGCACCAATCCTCAGCGCGCACAGCGGATGCATGTTGATGACTGCACTCGAGTCATCATTCGGCGCCGGCCCCCGTGCCCCGACCCAATGCGATGGGCTTCTTCACTACCCCCCGGCCCCCCAACAGTCGGTTGCCGCCTGGCGGCTGCTGACAGATTGCCATTGCAGCCGAGAGAGAGAGAGAGGGGCCGGCCTTCGCTGGGCTTTCTTCTCTGCCCCGGCTAGCGGCGGCCTTCCCTGAACTTTTGCCCCGGCGGGCTGCCTGCGCTGGGGTTCCACCCCCATGAGGATGCGTTGCGCTCGCTGTCCAGCCATACAGCCATGGTCACTGTGGCGGGCGCGCGCGGATGGGTGGATGGGTGGCCGGCTGGCCGTTTTCCACCTCGCTTGCTGATGTATATGAACGCTGCGCTGAGAGCTCGCTCATCGCGCTCGATGTACGACGCCGACCACGGTCGAGTAGTTGGTACCGCAGCAGCAGCCGTGACGCGGAGTATGCGGATAAAGACAGCTATCCCCGCTGGTGACTCCCTCTGGCCGTCCTTTGTTTCCTTGTCGTCTGCCTGTCTGTCCGTCCGTCCAAGAGGTTCTCGTGCTTATTAGCATAATGGAGTTGGCTCGCCCCCCTCCCCCCCGTTGGCGCACGTCGAGGCCGCACACCGCCGTTGGCTCTTAGTATGTCTGCCTGTCTGTCTGTGTGTCTGCCTGTCTCTCGTGCTGTATCTCTTCCTGTGTGGCGGCAGAGACAAATTCACAAGATAAGCATAGACGTTGTAGCCTATAGTGATGTGTTGCCAGGGCGTAGCGGGTGCAGCGTCAGCACCAGATGTACAACGACGAGGAAGAAGAAGAAGAGGTAGAAGTAGAAGAAGTAGCTGTAGCAGCATCAGCAGCAGAAACAGTCGGTAAGAGCAACGGACAAGCATGTATAACAGCGGTGCTTCGTTGGGCTGAAAGAAAAGAGGACAGCGGTGGCCCTGCATGCAAGTTAGCGACAAGCACGGCATGGGGCGGATAAGGGGAGCGGAGAAGGCGGCGGCGGCACCGGGAAGGACGAACGCTTCCAGCCAGTCAATGCTGCGGCGACACCTACCCTGCGTACACGGGTGTGGATCGAGGTCTGGCTGAAGCAGCGGCAGTAGGGGCCGCGGAAGGCCAACGTCGCCTATGCGCTACTCGAAAGGAGGAACGGACGGAGAAATCAGACAAGCGATTCCCGCTAACGATGCTCTAGCCGCATAGCTAGATAGATTGGCAGGTTTGCTGCGCGGAGAACAGAACGAGGAGAAGAACAAGAGGAAGAAGAAGAAGAAAAAAAAAAGGGCGGTGAAGGCGGGAGGGAGGGAGAGGAAAAAGTCAGCCGAAAATCCGTGCCGTAGATCTGATAGTCTGTAGAAGACGTCGGTAACAACGGCACTCTTCGATTATTGAAGCGGCGGGCCAGCGAGTGAGGGCTGATAGCGGGTCTGATAGTCATCACGGTAGTAATGACAATATTAGTCGTAGTCATCTGTAGTGCCAGTTGATTCATCTGCAGAAACTACTGGGCGCGCCGACGCACTCGTCGGCTGAGGCTCGAACGACGAACAGACGTTAAGAGACAAGACAGGATAGCGGGGCCCACGCTGTTACTGAACGGCCGACCAGCGAAACCGAAGAAGAATAGAGAGAAAGAGAGGGAGGGGCCAGATACCCTTGATTCGCCAGAGCATAGCAAGTGGCCTGGGCGTGGGCACGGGGCGTTTGATTACTTCAATTGAGGCCGTTAAGTCCATTAAGGGATGCTGTTTATATTTGGAGGTGACATATGTGTGCGTTCATTTGCGATCCATCGGCCGTCGAAGTCTAGTCGCTCTAGTCGTGAAGACGTACGCACCCACTGTCAGGTTACGTACCCACTGACAGGTTACAAGTTCGCCGCCGGCAAATGACGCTCATGACCAGTGAGATCGCCGAGTCACGAGGCCAGCGATCAATTTTCATTAGGAGGCCATCGGCGGACGTCGAGTCAGTGATTGGAGCTGCCATCGGACAAACAGCCACCCACCGGCCAGGAAGGAATGTCCCATGTCAACATCTAGCAATTATCGACAGCAGACTAAATCGAATTACAAGTGACCAGGCAATTCCTTCGATGTGCTTTCGTAGGGCATAACGGAACGCATAGCAAGCCCCTCCATTACATAGGCAGCACAGTTACTACTATCTGGGGACGATATCTAGATTTATCTGAGCGACAGAGTTAAAAATAGCGGAGCAATCGACTGAAGTCCGCAATACTGCGTATCCTGGCAGAGATGAACACTTACAGAATCGTCATCAGCTACATAAAGTTTATTTGATGGCTGCGTTGCAATTGATCTGCTCTGTCTTTTCATTGACTTTACGCCGCGCTGATCTAATATATACGTCGAAACGCTTCGTGTGGAAGCATCAATCTACTGCGAACAATAAAGCTTTGCTTTTTGCGTTAATATGAAATTAAAGCGAGCACATTGTAGACGAGCAAAACATCACAGCTCGCTGCCAACCATTATACGTGTTCTGGCGATTGATAGCGGCGATAACCTTTGTTTGACATCCGTCGATCATGTAGGCGGATTGACAACTTGTGGTATCCTACTTGACTTTGGCGTGCCGCTTTTCACCGAAGAACGTACAATCCGTCGGCTCAGATAAAGACTGTCGTCGCCGAATGCATGCAGACGGTATAACGAAATATTCGTAGAGGGAAAATTGCGGATTGCACAGCTTTTGATGGGAACGTAATAGCAGTTGTAATATAGTAGTTACACATGGTAAGCGAGCATCGCTGCTTGTACAACTGTTTTACGCGAGGTTGGTTTGCTCTACTGGTGTCCCGTATAATAGGGCTTAACAAATCGGAGGCTTGTTGTTCCAGCAACGCACTTTAGTCGAATGCTGCAACGCAAGTCGTTCTATGCCGTTGTGCATCGAGAGGCTGAGGCCGTTAAGTGCATCAACAAAGTGTCTCTGAGAGTGAACTAACGGCGACGTTACAGGCTTATTATGGGCTGATATATTGGATATATGCATAGCACTACGGTATGATAGCAGACTGGTAATACAGCCTGTGTAAATTGTTCACCGATTGATCCTAATACGTCAAAAAAATCTTACCAATATTGGTGCCTATTCGCCTGCCGTCCTAGCCTCCTAGAGTGAACAAGTCATACTTTTGGTTTGGGTTTATGTCGGGTTAAATGTTATCGAAGTTGTAACGTAACGTAGTTCTGTCGTTTGATATCAGCCACTATCTTGTCGGCAGAGCTTTGAAGGCGAGCTTCAAAGCTTCATCTTTGGTCGACATCTACATCTGTTAAGTTGTCTGATTAAAGCATTTTGTCGCGCCTCTCGCGGTCCGCTCATTGCATGGCGATGACTCTAAAAGTGATTCTCTAATGTGCGCTATTTCATGACGTTGTCTTTATGTGTGAATGCTTCAGAATTCAGCACAGCATGTGGCTGGATGTCTGGTTGTCTGGTGCTCTTGGCTTAACATTTGACGATCTACGGTTGATGGCGAGGTTCGTGTTAGACGTGCAATAGATCGGCATGCTGTATTTAGGCGTTCAGAGCAAACAGCTGTTTGTGCCAGCATTTTGCTTTGTTTGTTTCACGGGTTTTGTAGTTTTGTGCGGTCGTTGCGGTGGTGGCGTCGCCGTCGACCAATAAGTTCTGCGTGTCAGAGGGGTTTTGCTCTCGTGGCCTTCGGCCGCTCTGTCTTTCTACCCCGCTCGCTCGAGCTAGGTCCACTGTTTTGGCGTAGCCTTGAACGATGGGCCTAGACGCTCCGCTCACACCACGCTCACACTGGTCCCGCTGGACGTACCGGCGCCTTCTTGACTAGCGCTGGTCCGAGCCGGCCGAGAGAAGAGATTCCATATACGTGGAGTCGCTTCTGGGCTAGCCTCAATCAGTCTTAGATTGGGCCGTCTTCTTGAAGCCTCGTTGTAGCTCTCGTGGCAGTCGCTTTTGCTGCTGTTGCTCTTGCTGCTGCTGATGTTGTTTTCGCTGTTGTTGTTGCTGCTGTCCTTGCGGTTATTGCTGCTGCAGTTGTTGTCGCCATAATTGTCTTCCTTGACGATGCAAGTAGCTGAGATTCACGCCGCGGCAGGTCGACGAATCCTTTTACTCGATCGTTTCATGGTTGAACGAAACCGAACTACCAGCAACGTCAGCAGCAGCAACGGCGACGTCGGTAGCTCAACTATCCAGACAGGGATATGCGGTTGCATCTTCCTCGTCGTTCCTCGGCCTGTGGGTAATGTTTTTCTAGGCTACAAAAACACAAAAACAACCGGAGGAACGTTTGCGAACACGCGTACACGTACAAACACATGCACAACACGCTACGGCAATGGCGTTGCAGTTTTCTCGGACAGATTGCAAACCAACCGCGCGAGTCAGAGGGTGAAAGCGAGAGTGCCAGTCAAAAGGCCCGCCGAGAATAAACGTGCGTGGCCAGAGGGTCCGCCGAGGCTAAAAGGGTGCGGCCAGAGGGTCCGCCGAGAACAAAAAGGGGGTGGTCAGAGGATCCGCCAAGGATAAAACGACGCGGCCAGAAGGTCCGCCGAGAATAAAAGAAGGGGCGCGATCATAGTGTCCGCTGAGGATAGAAAGGCGCTGCCAGAGGGAGAGCCGGGATACAGAACAGGGCACAAGAGAAAGGCACGAAGAATGGGGCAGGAAGTGGTAGGAAGAGATCCGCGAAAAAAGCGGCGGAAGACGACGAATTCGAAATGCCGACTCGTTCAGGACCCTGACCGATTGACGACTGACCACTCGTCGGAATTGGATCCGGCTATTTCCATCGAGAGGGCGGGCTGAGCGTTCCATGCAGCAGCAGCAGCATCCGTCGCTAGCGTAGGCATCGGTGCCGCAAACGCCGCCCCTCCACATCAGCAAACGGCTTTGAGTACGGAGCGAGGCTCCGGCGTTTAGCCAAGGCCTGCTCAGGCCGGGCCGAACCCCCGCAGAGGGAGGCCGACGCACATCTTCAATTTCGCAAGCGGACGTTTCACGGACAGCACCGCTGCGGTAGCAACGGAGAGTGTTAGGGTGCGTCAGGCCACCACCATCAGCACAACCGCTGCCGTCGCACAATCGACAGACCATCGTTTAGAAAAGGAATGTCAAATTAAACGTCTCTTGCCTTGCGTCATTGTTGGCTGTCGCTATGACGGGAAGCAATGCCGAAGCACGCATCACGACAACGATCGCAACAATATTGAACGTATCCAAATATGCAAAGTAAACAAAAAGACCTCTGCATATATATATATATATCTTATATATATCAGTTATATATCATCCACACGTATATATATATATATATATATATATATATATACGTGTGGATGATATATAACTGTGTTAAAATATTGCCAATGATACAATTCTTGAATTATTGAAGCTTGGTTTGTCAAAGAACACTGCATCCTATATTGTGCGATTACGTTTGCCATACTAACCTGAGTATGTGTTACAACACTTGACTACATACGCTGAGACATGAAGGACGCGATGTATGTAGTAAAAATAGTTTTAAATGCGCATGTTGATAGGCGTTCATCCTCGGTCGCGAGACTGGTTAAACCAATTAGAATACAGCAGAAGATGCGTTTCTTTAGGTGTACTCAGAAGGCCGCGTGGTCTAGGGGACTACTGCGCTAGTCATGGTTGCCATCTACCGGGGTATGGCCGGTTCAATCCCTGTTGTTGATCGAATTTTCTTTCAGCAATACTCATTGAGAATAGATGATAAGCCAGCGACCATGCGTGTGTCAGTGTCGAAGGAAAGAGATATTTGGAAAATACCCTATCATATAGCCAGTACATTGCCACGATAGGCGCTCAAGTGGCAACATTTGCAAAACAGGTGCAGAAAATCCTGGCTGACAGCGCATATCAAATCAGCAACAGCAGCAACGGCAACATGTACAACCTATGTCCTAAATGAAGTTTGCTGTACCAAACGAAGGATGAATGACCCTGTCCGTGTCTACGCTGTGCAACAGCTGCTGTCGCATACAAATAAAGTACTATCATGTCCATGTTTCAAGACTCGACAGTGCCGTCTCCTCATGTTGACTGTATTTTACAACTATTTGAATAAAAAGGTTTTCTCATATGTTACCCGTGCCCAGTTTCAGAATATCTCAATGCCCGCTGAGGGCCGTGAAACAAGACGAGTTTCGTCTTAGTCAAATTTACGACAAGACCAGCTTCCACGTGTCCGTGTTTAATCAGACTGATTGAAAGGTCAGCAGACGAGATGCCAAACAGCAGGGTTGTTTCATGCGCATATAGCACTGGTTGATACTCTACTCCTCTTCCAATGCTGCGCAAGACAGAATTTATATATATATATATATATATATATATATATATATATATATATATATATATATATATATATGGCTTATTTCGCAATAACATTGCATTTCAAGATGGTACATAGTTTCAATACAATTCATTCATTTGATACAATTTAAACAGTTCAGCGACCGTCCCACCGGGCGAAAAAGTGCAAAGACCGCCGATGCTTCTGGCAGCTCGCTGCGTGGTATTTAGCGCATATCTGCGAGCAGAACCGGTAACGACATTGATCACCAACTTGGTGAAATCCTTGGGTCGAACACACCAAGTGTTGATAACCATGCACACGGTATCTTGTGTACACGTGCCGGTTAGTGCATGCCCTTCCATCCTAAAGCTCCCTGGCGAGGTACACATCCAATTGCGCTACCTCTGCCGAGGCCTCGGTCACTTTTCTCTGCCTCTCCAACAAAAATTGCTGAAGTGGTCCCGTAATAGGTGACCTAAGCCTGACTCTGATTGTTTCCACTACCGGCCCGCAACCCGCTAGCAGGTACACGAAGCGGCTTTTTGCCGTCCAGGGTAAGCAAAGGACCCGCTTCATATATATTGTGAAGCATCTTTCTAGCTGCGCAAAATTTGCCACTGAAAGATGGCCCCACACCCTGCCAAGGCTGTAACTCAACATTGGCACAATCTTAAGCTCAAAAAGACGCACGGCCGCACTCAAAGACAGTCGTCGAGGGTCTCTCACCTCTCTGAGAATAGAGGTAATAGCGGCTCGACACCTGTCGCCGATGTGCTGGGTAAAGGTCGTTCCCGTATAGTGTAGTCTCAAACCCAAATACGGAAAAGAGTTGACAAACTTCAGCGGTTGGCCACAACAGAGTATTACGTCTGCTGCGGCCAATTGACCCCCACGGCGAAACTTCATGACTTTCGTCTTCCGCGCATTTATTTGCAGGCCCTTACGGTGAAGGTAACTTTCTACGTCGCCACAATTCGACAAATGGCACCGCGGTCCCGGTGGGCCACTTTTATGTCATCCGCATACATGACGACGGCGTTTCTAAACTCCTCCCGCACATGGCGAGCTAGGTCTGCAATGAGCAAGAAGAATACCAGGCAACTGAGAGGGTCCCCTTGGGGGGTCCCTACGTTTTGACTCAGCTGCAAGGTGTCTTCGCCCCTTACGTTTACTTCAAGGCGGTCTCCAGCAAAGAAGCTGGAGAGCACTCGTAGGAAAGAACCACCCACCCCAGCATGTCGAAATGAATCGACTAGTAGGTGACGGGGAGCTTTGTCGAAGGCCTTGACACAATCAATAAAGACGGCGTACAAGTGACCCCCAGGCACAGCCAACACCCGTCCAACATCCGACTGGAGTACGTGGATCGCGTCCTGTGTACCTCGACCTTTCCTGAATCCGAGTTGCTCCGGAGGTAGGGCCTTCTCCACAGTTGGAAGCGCCCTCGAGATAATCAACTTGGCAAAGATTTTCTTGACCGAATGTATGTAGATTATAAAGACGAAGAGGCTAAAAACCGATTCCTGGAGTGTTCTGATCGAGACAGTGTCAGGGATTACCCGCACCTGGTTACCATAACTAGTTGTCGCAACATCTTAAGGAATATACTGTGGTCAAGGCAGCCGAAGTTATTTGGTACATCAAAGAATGCGCCGAGACTCATTTTCCCATCCTCCACAGCTTTTATTGGTTGACGCCAGATATGGCTTAGAGCCTAAGACCATTAAATCGTTCCATTCCTACGCCATTTGCAGCGCTGTGCAGAGCTGCTGCTATATATATATATATATATAATAAGGGTTTTTACAATGTGTTGTTCCCTACATAATTCCGCCACAGTAACGGCTTATTACGTTTAGTGGGTATTATTAACAAAGCCTCGGCAGATTATGTGCGTGATGCTGTGATGGCAAAATTGCTCATTCGGTTTTGGAATGTGCTGTAATTACGACAGGCGACGGTTTATATTTGAGCTCAGGTTTCTTAACGACCATTTTTACAACGATCAGAATCTCGAGTTGTCGCCACAACAGATTTTAATTTTATGTCTTGTGCTACAAATGTTCAAAAATAATCAATAATTGATGGAATCTTATAACAATTCGATTCATGGTATACACTGCCTTCTCTCTTCACACCGCAGTTGCTACTGCAGTTTAAGTCTCAACGGGGTATTATGTTGTTTGGTTGTAAAAAGCTTAATTGAGTGAACCCTAGTGCTGATTCAATGCTCAATTTTGTGCGCCTTCAGGCAGCCTTACAAACGTCTAGTACTTGAGAGAATAATCAGAAAGGTGGTTAGACTCTCAGGGCACGGCTACATACTCCGAGTTTTAGGACTGGCACAACAAAAAGTATTCGAAAAGGATATTATAGTTATACCTGTTTTTGTTTCTCTCTCTCTCTCTCTCTATATATATATATATATATATATATATATATATATATATATATATATATATATATATATATAATGCGTTTGTTTTATCGTTTAGTATTCTTTAAAACGCACCCGTATTAAGCTCAGAAGGTTGTTCGCACAGCCGTACGTTACTTGAAGAAGTCCTTTTCGCAATTGCATTTAATACGAGCGTCATTCGCCTTACAGCCTGTTAATTTACATTTTAGTTTTTGAATCTTAAAGTAGGTTATATATTCCAAACTGAACAAACGAGGGCGCTCTTCTTTTATTTGCCTTCGTATTAATTACGCTGTAAGTAAAGGGTTGATGCTGTTTACTCGAATCCATAATGAAACCATTTGACACAACTGTATTCCATCAAAGACGGTACCTACTCAATCTTACTCACATAAGCAGAAAACACAGTCTGCACCGATTTACGATACAAATGAGTACTTCAACTGCATATCATTTATAATTAAACCAGTTTTATTAAAGAAAAAAATATTTTTTCTTGAAAAGCTATATATATATTTGTTGCATTTATATGATGAGAGCCGCATCTGTCGCCGTCGTTTAGTACCTTTGTTTGAAATCCATTCATTTGCGCGGGCAACCAGCGTCGGCGGTATTCAGTTCGCGCGTTCAAACCCAACGGACACTACCGTACGATCTCAGTCGTACGACAACCACTCCTCAGTCGTCATCACAGCAATAAAGACTACACAGTCAAGCCGTCAGAGAGACGGTAGCTAACTAGTAAGGCAAAGTGCTTGTGTCTTCTTCTCTTGGTGTAGAATAGTACGGTAATTCGGGGCAACAGTGACATAGACGAGAGCTTACGGTTGACAAGGTAGTCAACAATTTGGTGCCGTGACCAGGATTCGTGACTCGTCTGTGACGTTTGCCGACCGAAGTGGCTGTCCTAGCCTGCCGTACTAATGCCCCCTCAGCGGTGGCTACCTGGAACAACTTGTTCTAGCGTTTACACATGCTAAGCCGACCGCCACGACTTCGGCGCGTTTGGGCTTTATTCTCAAAGACATCTAGTTGATTCCGTCGCCGTCGTAGACTGTGTGAGTGAATCCAACAAACGTTTCGGAAGAGTTGGAACTCGGCGTCATGATGAGTACTACCGATGAGGACAACTCGCTGGCTTCGCTGCGGCGAGCACGTGGCCTAGAACGCCGGCAGCTATCACGAGCAGCCGAGAAGGCGAAACAGTGGGACAGCGACGTATCCCGACCGGACAGAAATGTGATAGTGGACTTGATATCAGTTGTGAAGCAACGTCAACAAATAATACGTGAACTGGATCTACAGGTGTTTGCGAATAGGTCGTTATCTGATGTAATGTTAGATGAGGAGGAAGGTCACTGTGCCGAGTATAGTGACAAGGCGATGACGACACTCGCCATCCTGACTTGACTGGTTGGTGGCTGCAGCACAGCAGTGCCTTCTACTCTGACGCAGTCGTTACCGGGGGTATTCGCCAAGCGTCCACGACTTGGTTGGCTTATTGGTGGCTCCGTGGAAAAGCGAATAAATGCTACGGTGCAATCCGTCCAGGGGCACTGCTGTTATACCACTCCGACCGCGTCTGTTGGCGACATCGAGAAACTGCGGTCGCTTGACAAGCTTAGAATAGAGTCATCTACAGAGACCCGCTTAACTAAGGAAGAAGAGACTCTGCGAATGTTGTTCGAAGCAACAACCCAGCATCAGGACGTCCGCTATACGGCGACTGTTCCGGAGAAGGATAGCATCGCGAACCTAGGCAATAACAAGACCGCGTTGCCACGACTCGATGCTACACTCATCAAGCTGAAACGTGACTCTGATAAGCACGAAAAACATAACGACGAACTGATGACCTTACTCCGCAGCAGGTATGCCGAAGAGGTTTACGACTTCCAGGCTGAGGGACCATCTGAGCGTGACGAACCCAACTATTTGTCTCACCATCGCGTCGGCCCCTACGGGAGGACTCGAACTGTAGATATACTCACCAAGCGGTTGCTGCAGCGGGTTGCTAGAATGTTTGATCCGGTTGGATGGATTTACCGTTTGTGCCACTCGGTGAGAGTGAAATTGCCGTGCCAGAAATCGCGCGCTCGCGATTTGAGGACCGGTACTTGGAGGGCCAAGTGGCTACTCGAGAGACGTACACCCACCCTAACAAGGGAATCGACGCCCATGAGCTACACGTATCTACGGATAGATCTGAAAGGGCTTATTCTGCCGCTGCTTACATTCGGACGTTGCACGACAGCGGCTTAGACGACGCGGCTCCCCTGATGACAAACTCAATAAGGGCCGCCCTGCACAAATCGCTCCAAAGAAGCTTGGTCAGTTTTGAACTGCCCCGATTAATTCGCGGCCAATCACCTACGCCAGCAGTGACCCCGGGGAGCTTCGCGCGATCACGCCTGCTGACTTCCTTCACGCCGCGACGCCACAGCCGTTGTGTGCCGCACTTCCACTCGACCCACTGGGAGGGACGGCGCTTATCGGTGACGGTCCAACTCGTCCTGATCTCAACCGCGCGACCAGGGACATCACTCGCTATCTCAGGGATCTCTCCGTTCGACGGAACCGCGAATATCTGCTTCAACTACGTTCAGCCAACATTGACAGCTCGGGAGTTAGTCAATTAACATCGTCCGCTATGGATCACGCGCTTAGAACGGCTATAGGGTTATTAAAACGGGGACCGTTTTCCCGGGGAGTGTTGCATTTATATGATGAGAGCCGCATCTGTCGCCGTCGTTTAGTACCTTTGTTTGAAATCCATTCATTTGCGCGGGCAACCAGCGTCGGCGGCATTCAGTTCGCGCGTTCAAACCCAACGGACACTACCGTACGATCTCAGTCGTACGACAACCACTCCTCAGTCGTCATCACAGCAATAAAGACTACACAGTCAAGCCGTCAGAGAGACGGTAGCTAACTAGTAAGGCAAAGTGCTTGTGTCTTCTTCTCTTGGTGTAGAATAGTACGGTAATTCGGGGCAACAGTGACATAGACGAGAGCTTACGGTTGACAAGATAGTCAACAATATTTATATATTTATATATATATATATATATATATATAGAGAGAGAGAGAGAGCAAAATATACATTTGTGATCATATACAACTTCACTTTATATGGAAGCTTCATGCGAATAAAGAAGACGTCATGGTAGTCCTATGGCGTTGTTCTCGAGATACGGCTGTATGTTTTGCGGTGAAATTAGCAATTAGTCGTTTTAACCAGCGTGTCTTAGATGGGGGCGGTCGAGGGGGCTAGACCAATCGGACCGACAATGTCTCCCTGCTGGGGCCGAGAGGAGACGAAGATATACCAGTGCCTAGACAAAGGTTGGACTCAGCTTGCGTACTCTACAAGATCAGTGCGGGCCCTGACGGTGCAAGATGCGGTGGTCCCTTTCACACTCTTCCCCTGGTAAAGTCTTGCAGTAGAGGAGGTCAGAAGAGGGCTGGCGTAGTACATATCGGCGGAAGAGGTGATAAGTGTTTGGGATCACAAACACTGTAGGTGTTGCGTTGCCCCCCCCCCCTTTCCTCCTCCCGCATTCCCGTGACTAAGAATCTCGTTCCACTCTTTCTAGGACCCACGACGTTGTTGCACGCACCTCCTACACTTGGCCCGAGAATGTGTCCTGAGAAGCCACCAAGGTAATTACATCACTGTTCACGACGCAAAGCGGAAATGAGGCTGGGTATATAGTTAGAGAAAGCTAGATAGGGAAACAGGGAGAAAACACTGTTTTTTTGGCTCTCTGTCCTCTCGGCCTCTGTGCCAGAGTCGGCGTGGGCATTCCGCCAAAGCGGGTCGCCAGCCTCAAAGACAGAGACGTGTGCCGCGGGTGGAGGGCATCAAAGAAGGAGTGCTCGTGCGCAGAGCGCGGGGCGTGACAGGCAATAGAGGTAATAATAAGTCTGATTGGAATCGACCAACGCGGAAAGATTGCTTATCAGTTATCGGCTAACGGGAGTGCCACGACAGGAACAAGACAGATACTTAAAGACGACTGACATTGTGGTTGACATTGAACTTACTGTAGGTACTTCACACTACAGTATAGCCCCCTTGATGTCCCAAAATACGCTTTATATATATATATATATATATATATATATATATATATATATATATATATATATATATATATATAAATATATATATATAAAAGAAAATATTTAGTCTGTTGTTTCATTAAGTTTCCAAGGAATTGGCGGGTTACTTTTCATGGGAACATATTTGTCGCTTTGTCGCTACAAACTTATCATTGGGTTGTTGATCTTTCTTCAGATATGGGTAAGTATATATATGGATCCCTAAGTATGAATGAGCGTGTAATCATATTTGCTCTCTGTCTTACTCTAAAACGATGTCTGTTACTTGCTCTGTGTACTTTATATTAACAGACGTCAATACACCTAGGTCTCTGATCAGTTTTTGACGAAGCAAGAAGATAGCTACGGATAGAGTAATTGTACTCTGCATTTCCGTGACCAAAATGAAGTACAACGCATTTTTCCATCAATTGTTTCAGATCGAGCGAGGCGGACTACTTGTAGAACTCATTTACCGTTACCTGTAGTTTTCTGCAATCCTCGATTAAGTCCGATTTTCCGTATATTTTAACACATCTGCATAGATCTTATATTGCATGTTCGATTCACTTAAAAACAAAATTATCGATGCAACTATTAGTGCCACTCCGAATGTATGCAGCACCTCGAGTACTTTACTGTGTATTGCAGTTTCAAAGTAAGCAACGTCAAAACACATTGATGTCGCGTAACACCCGAATCTTGCAAACGTAGTTTATGTTCTGATGGACAGGTTTGTTCAAATGTGTTTTTTATTAATTTTGCTTTCTCGTAATTTTTAGAAGCTAGTAAACCATTGGGGCGTATAATTGACGCTAGGTAATCTCAAACTGCAATTATTTTGCGGACATATCAGTGGATTGAGTTTACAGCGCTGCTTCGATTAACAGCGTGTTATTTGAGAGACCTTTGTCAAATGCATACATTGTTGAATTTTTCTAAAACGGAAAATGTTTTGCTCACTGAGCTCACAATCAAAAGCTGCTTGAAGTGCACACCAAATCGCTGTGGCACAGCGACTTGACGTGCCAGTAGGCGAGAAATACATTGTTTCAGGCCGCACTGTACGGTCATTCAAAATGGCATCACACGCCACAAACTCGGAGCTACAATGCGCTACGTCAACCTTAAAGCAAATCAGCTTACTTTGGACAATGATTAAGCCTCTACCGCCCCGTATACCACGATTCTATCTAAACCCATGAAATAGTCCCTCACCTTAAACTTCCGCTGAACAAACAGATAGTTCAGTAAGCCATGTCTCAGTTATCATTGCTCTATTTATATTTATACATTTAATATAGCTATGTAGAGTTTCAAAGAGAATCAGGCTTTACAATGGATCGAGCATTGAGGTAAGTACATCTCAATTTGTTCAGCATGGTATTTTTAGGTATGTTTGGCGCAACGGTGGGTCGTGGTTCTCTGTACAAAATAAAAAGTTCGGCCGCAGGCCAGTTATGCTTTCGGATAACTTTCTAACACCATATCAGCTCGCATATGACCGCGGAAGAAAGAAAGCCGAGTTTCGTCTTTCCAGAGTTCATCGTAAATAAGATTGTCGTAGTCTACGTCTGCAAGTTCGAGGTATAACTTGTGATCTCCACTACGTGATAAAGGACGTTTACTGCTACGCGATGGATATGGCCATGTGTCTTGAGATGATTGTAAATCTTCTCAGCAGAGACACTGGAACACGTTGGAGATAAAAATCCGCCGGCTGCTGATTCAAGCGCTCACTGTTGGCAGCGGTTGGAATTCAGTATCAGCTGGAGCATTTTAGCAGACGACGACAGCAAGCAGAAATGGGCAGCAATTTAAAGTATTAATCAAGAAACGTTTTGACTCAACAGCCGTGGGATTTCTTTTTTGGTTTTTACTTTAGGACGCGCATGTAATTGATGTGTTGCCAATTTTTTTTTCTAGGAACCATGTGCTGTATATTTGTTCAAATCCGAATCCGATAAATGGATCGATCGTGGCGAGCACGAGATTTTCTTGCTGGCTGAGGATCAAGCTGTATGAGGCGAGTATCTAGCTTCGCATTCGTTACAGACAGCGTGTCGACCGATTTCTTGAGGTTTTTATTTAGAAGAAGATAACTCATTTAGTATAACATACATATTTATTCACCATAATATTGGTATCAGTATACACCGGATGTTGTGCGAAGTCTACACTGATTCTATGTAGTGTGTACGAGATTGTAGTGACGCTGTGTCTATTTCGGTGCACACAAGTATATGGTATCTATTAATATCACAATTTCCACAGAATCTACACACACAACCATTGACCTCAAAACACTGTCCACTCAAACATACGGTGATGGTATCCATGCAATGTCACTCGACAAACTAGTGCTCGGTTCTTCTGGGCTCGTTTTTTCCATTTGTCCGAGCAAACGCTGGTCCGTCCGTATATTTATTGGAGGCAAACTTCACGTTGCGTATCTTCCAAAACTCTCTATATACTGTGAGCACGGCTTCACTAAGTGGTAGTCCGTATAGGGAAAAATCCACTGTAAGGGTTCGTTCGCGACATAGTTCAAAAGCAAAGGTAGCGTATGCGTTTTTGGGTAGACCTAGCACGCGCTTAATATAGAGTGTTTTTAAACAGTCTAGCCTTTTCAGATCACTAACAGTGAGAAATGGTGCTATTGTAGGCAGGCCTATCGCATAATAGGGACATTTTAGGCCTGAATATGTTTAGCGCAGTCTTCAGGTCAATATCTCGAAGTTCACCGAAAAGCATGACTGTTGCTGTTGCCCTGGCTAGTATTATCTTGACATGTCTGCTAAAAGAGAGTCTTGGTGTCAATGTAACGCCGAGATAAGCGCCATTTTTCGATGACACCTCTTGGCTTTGGCCCATGTGCGTTATTCTTGTGCTAGTTGTCAGGTTCTAGCATGTCGTGTGTGTGTAACAAGTGTGCAGCTATAAGGCTGGTATTATGAGTTGGATATTAGATCATCTACAAATAATCGCTTGACAGTGCACTCGCAAAATTTGCGTGGCCGAGCGACGGCGGGGAAGTGGCCCATATTGGCCTTGTCCGTCGACGTCGGCAATCCGACGAAGCAGAATCGTAAGCTCTCACATTATCGCAAACTTGGCCAGAAGCTCATGCAGCTTCCAGGGCGAAATTTCTCGACTCTCCGACACCATACTGACCATATGGCCCAAAAGCATGCTTGCTCGCTGGCTCGCTCGAACGGCAACCGCACGATTGCAGCGTCAATATATGAATACTGCATAGCTGTACTACTTCTACTACTAGCAGCAGTAATCGGAAACAAGCTACCTAAGTATTGGCTTCTGCACAGCATAGCAACGGCGCCGTTCTTGCTGCTGTTAGCTGGTATTGGTACCGTAGCTCCACGGACGGAATTACGGCTGCTACAAAGTAGTTTCTCAACCTTCTCTATGGCTGGAGCCCTGGAGTGTATCCCCCCCCCCCCGCCGCTCTCTCTCTTTCTCTCTCTCCTGTTCCTCATCCTTGTCTACTCACTGGGTAGATCTCTCTTCTTTTCCTCACGAGAAAGAAATCTCTCTCTCTTCTGTCAGTGTGCCGTTCCAGGTCGTTTCAATCGATTCTCCTACGTGCAGCTCGTTGGCTGGCCAGTGGCTTCGTGCATACTAGGGCAGGAGCGGCGGTGGCTTGCAGGGAACGCGAAGTAACATGCGTATTGCACATTTCGAACATCACGAGCTCGCCCCCTCTGGCCGTAGTAATAGTAATAACGTAGCGTTCGTGCGATCCTGGCCGGAGCGGTCGGTCGTCCGGATAGGACCAACGCTGCTTGGACTCAAGTTTGGTTCACGCCAAAACTTGCTGAACCGCGAAAGTAACGGCTGACTTTGTGGCTATGGATGATAGCAGCCTATGCCACACACCACCACGCGTGTGTGTTGTAGAATCAGCGAAAATGCCGTGATTAATGTTCATGGCGGTCCGTGGCGGGATGACGCCCGTTTCGAGGACGCCGGCCAATAAACTGAAGCCGAGTCACTATATGGCGCGGGATCATCGTGTGCAGAGCACGTGCATATACAGGTAGGCCATAACGGCACAGGTAGAGAACAAACCGGGGATATATATATATATATATATATATATATATATATATTTAATCTAGTTCTCGACGACATTCATTCAATATTAGACAACACTAATATCGGGTACCAACTTACTGATGACTTCCGCCTTATGGGCTTAGCCTTTGCGGATGATCTCATCCTCCTAGCCTCCACGAAATCTACTCTCCAACGGCTCCTTAATATTGCGGACCCCCTTTTGAAATCCCGAGGCCTTGAAATTAATACTAATAAAAGCTTTACTATCTCCCACCTATTTAATAGGAAGGAAGGTAATTTTTTATTAACACCGTACCAGAATTTAACGTTGAAGATCGGCAATTGCCAGCTAAAGGTATGAGCGATCGATGGAGATATCTTGGAGTCGACTTTGACAGGCAATGGCAGAGTTGACTCCACCAAGGATATACTCCTTAATTTACTCAACAGATTTACGATAGCTCCCCTTAAACCCCACCAAAGACTCATATTTTTGAAAGACTTTCTCATTCCCCGCCTCCTATATAAACTGGTCTCCGGTCCCAGACCATCTTACGCACTCCTTAGCGACCTAGATAAAGAGATCAGAAAGGTTGTTAAGTCGAAATGGCTTAAGCTCGAAAACTTGGTGCCGAACGCCTACCTGTACACGCAAACAGCACACGGCGGTCTGGACATCCCCTGCCTCCAAACATTCATCCCCAGACTCCGCCTCTCCCGCCTGACAGCACTACAACACTCCTCGCACCTTGGGGTCCAATCGATGCTAACCACCGAGCACTTCAAAAAAGACCTTGCGAAAACAAGATATCTTTGCGAGCGCTTGGGAATCTCCATTGAGACCGCTACACAAGAGACCGATTACTGGTCTTAACAACTACACAACACGTTTGATGGGGCACATTTTAAAAAAGCACACGAAACGCCTTTTGTACATTACTGGATTAAGGGTATGCCCTACCTATCTGGTAAGGAGTATTTAAACCTACTAAAGCTCAGGATCAACGCACTACCAACGCGTGCCAGATTGGCCAGAGGACGCCCGGGCTACAACAAACGTTGTAGGCACGGGTGTCATGCGCCTGAGACGTTGATTCATGTCGCTCAGATGTGCGATACAACACACAAGCAAACTATAAAGAGACATGACGACGTCTGTGATCGCGTGGCGCGTCTTCTCCGCGAGAGGGGTCATGAGGTGGTTTGTGAGCGAGTATTCCGTCGAGCGGGCGCACCGGGTCTAAAGCCCGACCTCGTAATAACAACACCTACCGAGATCTGGGTTTTAGATGCCGAGGTTTGCGGCCCGAACCGGGACCTGGCAAGCGCGGCAGGACAAGATCAGCAAATATGACGTCGAGTTCCTAAGGGCGGCGCTCCCCGACCCGCAAAAACCTCGCAGATTTGGATCCATCACTATCTTTATGAGTGGTGTATGGGACTCCGAATCTGCGAGGACGCTCTTAGGGCTCGGCGTCACGAAGAGGAACCTTCTGGATCTTACCGTTTTACCGTTGCAAGGAACCTTGAGGATATACCGCTCGCACCGGGTCCATAAGAGCGGGGGCTACCATCAAGCAAGGACACGGACAGCTAAATCTTAACCTCACGTACACCTTTTTACCACCATTTTTATTAAGGCGAGCACTGCCGAGTGTGCAAACGTATTGTAAATAAATTAATAAATCATCACAATATTTTCTATATATTAATATATATATATATATATATATATATATATATATATATATATATATAAAGAGTGTAATTTAACTATCGTAAACGACGAAACACGACCAACGAAGCATTGATTATAGAGGTCGATTCTGTCGTCCTTCCACAGGTGCTCTTCTCGTGCCGTTACGAGTGCGTAATGTTGACCGTTCGCCAGCATTGCTAGTTCTGATGGACGGCACGAACACGGTCGATCATGTGCCCTAAAATCACATGTCAGAGAGAGAGAGACAGGCGGATAGATGAGATGAGGTAAAGAGGACAGGTAGGCGAACACAAAGCTAGAAGGTCAGAGAGGCATTTTTTTAATTATATAATAGTTAGCAACAATGCTAAACTCGAGATCAAATCGATTTAGGATCGAAAAATTTCCGTATTATTCGTCTAATATCGTGCCCCGGGGACAGGTACGAAACGAGCCAACAACCTTTTATTTCCTTCCTTTGACAATGATGCTTGGATGTATCAGTGCAAAACCGTACACGGGCATTAGCCTTGCGGAAAACAAATGAAGTTATGGTCATCGCACATGTTATTAATAAAACGCACTTATATTTAAAGAAAAAAAACTATTGAGTCACGTGAAACGATATATATTTTTATTGTAAAGACATATACATTTATTTTTGTAAAATTAGCATTGTGAGTACTATAACTCATTGTAGTATTTTCATTATTCTGTTCATATTTATGAGCGCTTCCCTTTTCGACAGCACAATCCTACTCTTGTTCCTATGAAGAGGCTACATGTGACTTTTTTGCTTTGGGAGTGGATGACATGTGAAAAAACTTTTTTGCCATGAAATTACCGGAAACTTCTTGAAGGCAGTTGTCCACGGAGTCCAGGATGATCCCCGGCCTTAAAGGGAAAAAGTCCTCTTATGGAAGGATAGCTATTTTTCGTTTTGCGACTTAGACAAAAATCAGTAAAACTAGCTAGAAATGCCCGTAGGGCGCTAACGATGCGAAGGCAAAGAGACCCGCGCCAAGTCGAAGCTCCACAGTTAAACATGCAGAAATGAAGTCGAATGCTGTGTTACGGCTGTAAATTTGCATGCGACAAATATGTATACGATCAAATGGTTTAAAATTGAAGCCCTTCAGGTTAAATCGGCAAGAACCTCATAAAACATTTGTCTTCTCTGGTTGGAACTTGGAAGCTGAAACCAATTGTTATTGTTTTAAAACATGATAACTAGCAAACCGTTTCTAGGCAATTTGCTGTCACTATGCGGTGAAGTACTAGCCTCTCATCCTTATTGCAGGCCTAAATCTAATTTTCATTATTAAATAGCTGCTTGGGGTCCTGTGACGGCAATATGCCAAGTAAATGTAAGTGGACCGACAAAGACATCCGGTTGGTTCTGATGGATGAGAAAGTAATAAGCGAACATTAGAAGATAATAACTGATGAGCTTTGTACGCTTCTTACGGACTGGGTGCGGCTTCGGTTCTGCTAAAATCCGCCGGCTGAGGTGTGCCCTGCATGCAGAGCTTATAAACTTGTCATTCATCATTTAGAATTTAAATAATGTGTGCGCAAAATTGGCTGAGTTTAACACCATTCTAAGCGCAATTACCCTGCTTATATTTTGTTATTAAATTTTCATTATGTCTGGTACAAATCACGTGTCATGTCCTCTAGCATGCCCGTATTCTTCTTTGACTTTATTTTAATACAATAAAGTTTTTAACGTAAAGTCTGAACAAGCGCAGTCTCGTGAACGTGTTATGAGACCCTTCGGCGCTTCACTTTGTTATGAAGCCGGCCACGGCCTACGCACTTAAACAAAGTGGCCAGAACCGCAGCCACGTTTTCGCGCTGTCTCTGCAGAGGCAGCCTCTGGGGAAAAACTCTCTCGACCGTTAGCCGCCTGTAGCCAGTAGCGTTAGCGCCGCGCAGACCTCGCTAATGACACCCGTTGTCGTGCACACCGGCCCGCTAAATGCTTCAAACGTGAAGGGCCGCACCTCCAAAGGCGCCCTCACAGACGCGTATTTTCGGCGCTTGTTCGCCTTTGCCAAGGCCGCCACATAGCCGCTCTAGGCAGCACCGTGAAGCACTGCCCTAGAGGATGCGAGTGAGTTCGCATTGACGCGCCGGCCTAATTGCATTAACATATTTGAATTTAATGATGCTGTGGTATTTGATAAGAGGCGCCAGAGGTAGAAACGAACGCTTCCATAATTCGCCTCAAAGCGCAGCTGACGGCAACGTGTCACCAGCCGTTTGTATCCACATCAGGAAAGGCCCGGTTTTGCGAGACGCATCGTAGGCTTCTATTCTACTCATGCACTTATCTCACAGGTACTTTGTTTGACGCACTTAATGATATAACGTATACAAGCAGTACGCTAGCATTCTGTACCGCAGTATTCAAATGCCAACCTTTCACCCCATTTAGTAAAGACGATCTGCCATTATTTCGTCAAGATAGATCTGTCACATCACCGATAAAGTGTCGTATCCGCCTTCAAACACAAGTACTCGTATATACTTTAAGCGGAAAAAATTATGCTAAAATAACTCGCATTCGATCAGCCGTATGGTCTTAAAAGCTTATATATAAGTTTATAACTCATTGTCTAGTAGAATATCATTACCCTGTCCTAGTTTCTTTCGTAGAAGACTATGCCGCGTCGTAGCCTACGGCAAGCGAATTTATCTGCTTCTTTTAAACATCGTGGCCAGCAATTTTTCTGAATACACTTCGATAACTTAACGGACGATGCTACGGATGTAAACTAAGCTTTTGAGGTATGAAGTGTAACTATAATATATGGCTTTGCTTTGGATATGTTGCCATTATTGTTAATATTAGCGTAAAATAAACGTGTTTACGCGGCCCTCGTCGTTTTATATAAAACGCCAACAAGGTATATCATTTGCGTAGAAATAGGAATATATCACAAACAAAACCAACCTGCGTAACTAGTTTAAAAACAAATCGTGATGCACTTCGAGCAGATTATAGCCAACTCGAATGCGAAATTAGCAAAATATATTCTGAACATTGGACAATGTCTCTGGCACTGCACAGACAGGTCAATGAGGGTTAAATAGTCATCGCAGGGGACAACAATTGTAACGTCACAAAAGACAACAGCTGAGTTTAGGACCAAAAAACTCAGCCTAGATATTGTGGTGTAAGGATATCTTAAACATGTCACGCTGAAGATTGTCAACAACACTAGTCTTAACAACGCCTTTTAAAAGCTGCTCGGAGAAGGATAAATTAATTGTATGTGTACGTTGATGGACGGAACTAAACACTGAATGAAGAACAGAGTACCTCTTGTGTGCCGATGGCTTTGTAATTACGGCTAAATCTAGACCCATTTGCAGCTCAATAAACTAAGACGCGGCGCAAATAAAACAGACGAACCGCAATGTTTGTAAAAAAAAACAGTGTCCTACGCCAGGACCGTACGCAGCCGGCGACAGAAGCATAATGGTGGGTAATGAAAGACTACATATCGATATATCGATAATCATCGGTACCTGGAACAAAAACGTGCAAAGGCTACAGCGGCAGCAATGCTAGTAGGCGATCTCAAGAAATTAAATTTACGATGACTATTTTCAGATCGAAGATGCCTCAATCTGCCTCCCGACACTACAGACCATAATGAAAATCAATCAATTGCCTATTAAGCAAGGCCTAAAACGTCTTTGGTACCGCAGTTATGTGGAGAACACACTTTATCAAAGAAAGATCTAGTGCGGCACGGCTACACCTGCCAGAAGACGGTTATAGAGCGATACAACGTCGCAAAATAAACTTCGTCTTCGAGAATTACACCAACAGACGCGCCTTCAAAATGGATCGACGAAAAACTGCTACGCAAATGAATTGTTCACTGACCTGCAATGGGTATACCCAGGATATCTGTCTGAGGATTTACTGCTTTGAGATAGATGGCGGTATTCTTACACAATGTAGAACGATAAATATCGATAGGTACCATCTGGTTAAGTACTGTGAGATACCTAAGTTAAAACCGAGCGTTGCCGAATGTGTGGTTATATCATGCATAAGCTAGGTTTACAGCCTTTTTCTAATACATCTAATTATTTTGATAGGAATACAATACACAAATATAGCAAATTCAGCATAGAAGCATAGGCCTATGCATAGCTTGATATCACTGTCACATAGGACTTCCCAGTCGAGAGCGGTAGAACTTTAACACTACGGTCCCAAAGCTCGCATCGGCGCCTATTTTTACTACGTTTCACGTCTAACGATTGGCACGACACACTGGCAATCTAATCTCATTGTGGCAGACTCGTCTCAAGGCTCATTCTAACTTCTAATTACATTAAAGTGCTTGTTTTGGGAAGCGTGCCTAAAAAGTGTTCTTAAGACGCGACGTTGGATATGCGGGGCATGAAGCCAGCGACAGGTAATGGTGAATCTGTATTATCGTAATCTGAGCCCAGTCAAACTTTTGAAAGGAGCACTAAATAAATGATAAAAAAAGTAAATCGCAAGCATTTAATGGAGGCAGTGTTTTGTAAATGCTTTACCTGCATTTCTCAACGTAGAATACAGAGCAGCCCTAATTTTTAATTAATATTTTTGTTATTGAATTTTCTTGTTGTGGGACTGGATATACGATACACGTGCATAGCGTGTAGTACACGACTGTGTCTATCTAGTTGATTGTACTTACCATGATGCAGGTATCTTTTTAAGTTTGTTTATGCAACTAAATGCGGGTAAAACTACAAGCTAATATGTGAATATGTGTTTATTAACATATTAACTCGTATATTTACTCGCACTGTAAAAAGCGGGTTAATCACACTTTCGCAACCAACTAATCGCACTTACGGTGGGAATAGTTGGTTGCGACCAATGTGCGAGTCAAACATGACAGGAACAATGCCTTGTTGAAATGCAAATATTGTATATTATCCATCCACCCCTAGTGACATGACGTTAGGAAGATGGCCCCGTTAGCTAGTAGCCATTGGCCTGTTGGTTGCGGCGTTTTACTCCCACTGGATCGACCATTCTCATGATTTGCATAACTGTTGGGTGTGAATAATCGACAATCGTACAAGTCGGGCGTAGGTGTGTGTGCGTGCAATACCAATATGAACAACTGAGGTGGACTGAAAACGCTGCGAGGAGTTTCGCGTCAATGATGGCGTGCCTGTATAGCGCATTGCCGGCGTTACAGCAGAATCGCGGATTTGCTTTACATGAGACTTCGCCGGCCCAGTTAGGAGTAATTCTAATAGTGTACTACTGTTAGAAGCACGGTGGCAGTGTGGCGATGCCGATGCTCTGCTCGTGTGGCCGTCGTCGGGGCTCGGAGTAGGCAGTCTAAAAAAGCAACAATAAAGATCAGAACAAAGAAAGAACAAGTAGGACGGAAACTGTTGACCAAAGAAACGACCGAAAGACAACACACTGATTTGAGCCGAACTGACTTGGGGCGCGATTGAGATTCCGCCCGAGGATTTCGGCTAAATGCCTCGGCTGGCCGGTCGTCGTCTTTGCTGCACCGCTTATCGCTCGAGGAAAGGCTGGAAAATCAGCTAAGGGGAAGCGAGGGAAAACGACAACGAAAAGTGGAAAGTGGAGGGCGACGGAGGAGCCATTGAGCCATTCGCCTTATGCAGAAGGAGAGGAGCAAACTCAGCGAAGCAGGAGTAACAAGAGCGAGTCTGAGACCAGCGGCTCTGGAAACAGAGGGGCCCCTTGGTTACAAGAAAGCCGAAGAGGACTGCTTGCTCACCGATATCCCAACATCTGCAGCGCGAACAGACGGATACGGGTGTGACCTCAGCGGAACGCCTATCGTCCAGGCTACTTCCGAACGAGGTCGCGAACCCTTGATTTAAGCCCGGATACTGTTGAGGATGAATTGTGCAGAAAAAACAGTGGCGCCGTGGCCTTAAACGTCCGTGCCGATATATGTATGTACGCGTGCGTGTGTCTTTGTGGATAGAGTAATCCGCGCACTTTTCCTTACTTTTCCCACTTAACTGCGGAGTTGTCAGTTCACAGAAAGGAAACGAAGTAAATTGCTCGACAACAGCACACACGTGGCGTCGATAGTTGATAGACAAAACCGCAGTGGGCATAGTTGAGCAGTGTTACGATTTGGGGACGGGATCTGTGTGCGCCGCACGTTAACGAGTGAGCTAGAGAGCAAAGCATGCTTTGAAGCTTGCTTCACTGAAAGGTCACGGAGTACGCTCATAGAGTCCATTCGGACAGTAGACGGGAGTTATTGTAGAAGTGGGCCGCTACTTTGGTACTGCCAACAGCGGATGCAACGCAACGGCTAAACTCGCCAGTCTAGGGCCATTGGCGCAGGGCAAAAACTGGGTGGGTGGAGCTGAAAGCAAGTGAGTTGACCTAAGAAGCCTTATCGAGAATTCCTGAACACTGGTGGGGACTACTGACCGGGGGGATCGCCGTCGGATCGGGTGTCGTTGTCGCCTCCGCTCCCTCTTGCACCGTTTTTCGTATCGCATCCTTCCGCCTTTCCACGAACAAACGAAAGGAGTAAACGTGACGATGGCACAATATATACATATATATATATACTAAATTGGGTCACTGCTCCAGGACTGTGCCACTTTGTTCCAAAGCATGGATGTGGTGAGAGAGAAGGAGAGATTATCGGCCCCTAACTAATCTTGAAGGAGCGGGATGGGATCATAACGTTGCGCGGGTGGTCCAACGCTAGTGGTCAAGAACTTGCAGCTCAGCCGACGGCGGAAAGTATGGCGGAAAGTATCTCGCAATCAGCTTGCTGTCGAGAAACGCCAGTTGCGGCCACCTAATAGGGGGTAAGCTTGTTACTTTGATAGGCGTCGTTGGGAAAAATGTAAGGCGATATGGGGTAAACTGCAAAAAATACGCTACGACGATTGAAAACACTTCTCTTTCAAAGAACACATTCTGGTTATACCTGTTAAACATTGGCATGTTAGATTACAATCACAATTATGAAAAAATCCTTATCATTACGGCAATTATGACCAACGGCTCACAAATAGTGACAAAAGGTAATTGCAACTAAAAGAAAATGCTCAATTGTGAGCTAAGTTAGGCAGAACGGTAAATAAAATAAATCACGCAGCCTGTCGTATATGTGTGGATTATTGACATGTACTTTTATCGAATACTAGAATATTAGAATAAGAGCTACATAGGTTTCATAATGATTAAATCAGAAATAGAAATGCGACCCTGTGCTGCCCGTGCGTTGAGGTACCCATGACGGGTCGCGCAAGCCTATTTTTACTAACCTGATTAGCGCACGCTACTTAGTTAACGCTTCACCTACGTTACGTTAGATAGGCGGGGGTGTGTTCAAGAGATTTTGGGATATGTAAACTGCTGATCCGGCTCGGGCTATTGATTCGCAAACCGCGTTATGCGTAACAGAGCAAGCACTTCTACCGGCCAGCCATTTCGGTGTAAGTGAGAGTGTCAATGCAGATAGGACAAGCATTTGACTGTTGATTGTGTTTCGTGAGCATGCTGTCGAAGAAGCATGCGGGGTTTCTACGGATTGCATAAAATCTTCCTTATGTATGTTTGAATAGAAACCTGTGAATTCAGTGTGTTTACACAAAATCTATCTTTCCTTTGTCGATGATTATTAAAATACCTGGCATAAAATGTTACGTAAATAATGCCACGCTTTTTAATTTAAACCAACGACCACGTCTGATTCGGGTTATCATACATATCCTTTTTATCCTAATTTAAATACGAGCCCAAATAAGCCAAGCCATTAATTAAGTATTGACCGTATCCGTTTTCGCCCGTATATCTGACTGCATAAGCACGCCTCAGCAACCACCTGACAATAATGATAATAATAAGAGCAAACGTTTATTAAGATCAATGTGCTTATGTATCACAATTATTAATATAGTAAGTATAAATGATGTACTATATTTCTTATATTATTATTTCTTGAGTGTTAGTGACCACTCAACATCATCTTGGTGTTGCCTCTTCGTAGTTTCAATGAAATCTTCTGTCGGAGGAACGCGATCGATTTTGACTCCGCTGTGACCTCAAAGAGCTTCTTCCCAAGCTCTTTTGTCAGTTCGAGGGCCCTAAACACCAGATGACTCGAGACCGAACGCAATTACAACGTGGTCATTAAGAACTTGCGCGTATAGGCACCGTTTGTGGATCTCCCGTTGCTGAATGATGTGGCCGACGCCCGCGCTAGCTAGTGCACGATAGCCGAGGGCGTACGTGTCGGAAACAGTGACGTCCCACGCCAGCAGCCGATTGTGGTCCCAATATAATAATACTTAGAATAACACCCATATTTAATCTATTTCGTTAAGTTTACCAGTGAGAGATGTTCCCAGACTCTATCTAGGCTACACGTTTACGACAGTACAATTTATGCTCATATATTAACAAATATATTAGCGAATTAAACGTATGTCTATCCACAGACAAGGAATTTACCCTACAACCGTCCCTGCATCAAAATTATTGTATAACTACATACATTCAACTCTATAATGCAAAACCTCCAGATGCACCTAGGTGAGGCCGATTATAGCAAACCTTTGTCTCAACCGTTACTAAATCAACAGAGAAACGTGCGTGTGCAAAAAATGGAAAGCTATTAACGGTACCATAAAGATAAAGCCAATAATAAGACTGTCAAAATAATAATAATAATAATAATAATAATAATAATAATAATAATAATAATAATAATAATAATAATAATGGAACCGAAGCATTTCTTAAAGATTTGAGTAAGCGAATTCAGGAGGTCACGAACGACCGAAGAGAGGGTCAATTCTTGAGGCAAGCGTTGTCCTTGGCCGTTTGCAGGAGGAACGCGGCATCTATTTTAGGCGCCATGGAGTGAAATAATTATTTAAAGAATTTGCAATAATACGTTCTGACCTCACAATTGTAACATTATTTAACATGTAATAAAGAGCACAAATAATAATAATAATAATAATAATAAAATCTGCATAGGTAAGCATTAAGCTCATATGTAGGATGACGCTATGCAGGCATCATCATAATCAGATGTCTTATTCACATTCTCTTTTATAGGCAATCTGTCACAATTTAGGTCGAAGTCATATTTTATTTAAAAATACCTAAAAAATATCGTTGTAGCACCTGCATCTGTGAAGTGTGACCACCATATGATACACATACACACAAACCAATATTACACATTTTTTTGGCTGTATGCCCATATCTTAGCGTAATTTCATCTTATAAAAGTGGAGTGTCAACAACTCACTAATTTAAAAACTAGAACAATTGTTTTCTGCGTTTAGTTCAATTGTCAAACGTCTTTTAAAGGCATGAGGTCGTGGTCTGAGATAATCACTGCGACTGACTTTCTGACACTTTTTCATCTTGATATCTCGCTTCGGCTACATCGCCAGACTAGCAGGATCGAACGAACTTATTCAATATTTTGACTTCAGACGGGTACAAACTTTATCCAATTTGCAGTTGCGACCCTGAATGGTAGACCTGGCCTTGCTTTAGGTGCTCCAACCTCTCTACTGTAGAGAAGACCGAGCAACCTGCGGCCCTTAGTGACAATCAGCGGAGCCAGTATCTTAACTCTGCAACGTTTGAATTAATTGTTCTCCAAAAAGAGTCGACAACTGTCGCTTTAACGTTAATTTGTGGATCACCTCTAGGTGCGGGCATCAAATTCTACAACAATAAAAATAAAATATGATAAACGTGAACGCCTGGCCGTACAATTGTAATGCAGTAAACATTAAATAAAGATGTTACAGTGTCAAACTAAATTAACCCGCGACTCGTTTAGAGCAAAATCCTCTTAAATGAGTCCCTGTTCCGCAGCAACGCCGTCGTCCATCGCTCGGTGAAACGCAGATATGCGTCGGACATATTCGTAGGATGGAATTTCCATTACCAGCAATCGGATATCCTTCATTAGACGAGCCGTTGGCGTATGTAAGGTATACCTTCGTCTCTGGATCGATGCCATTAGCGGAGATATCCTCATTCTTAGAGCATATGTGGACATTGAGGGCCCATACCTACTAAGCAATTTGGTGTGCTATCCTTGGGCGGTCCTGCACGGCGTTCTCAAACTTTCGCAGCGAAATTCATTAAATCATTGGCAAAAATCAAGTACAGCGAATTATTGGTTGATGATTCAAATTGGCAAAAAGGGCGACGAAATCGACTCAAATGCGCTATCGGAAGACGCTTGGGAGCACAAACTCATTACAACGCTTGAAGTTGATGACGGGATCTTGATGTGACACAGGGCTTGGCTTTGCCTAGCTTTGTGATGATAGGACACTGCGATTGATGTCGAACTTGAATACTTTGCATTTGCCAAATTTTAGCTGTTACCTTATTTTTTTGGCGTGCCTGTTTTATGTCGCTTAGGTGCTGATAAAAAGTTAAATATTATAACCCCTACTACCAACAACGATAGCAGCAGCAGTAACAGAGGTAAAGACAAAACACAAACATTTGACTGCACATACACGCGTTACCAGTGCTGTTCTTAGCGCAAACTGGGAACACCGTTGAATTAACAAATGTGTGTTATAAGATAAATCATTTAATTAAATTGTTGACGGGGATGCATGTTTTTTTAGGGGTTAAATACGAAACGCTGGCGACGATTTTGGTCTTGCCCTCGTAGTCGAAAGCCAATGGGCTAAATTCAATTTATGAAAAAGCCAGAAATTGTATATGAAAAATCATGCGACAGTTGTTAGTACTCTATAATGGCGTTATTACAGAAATACCCGCAGAGCATCTATATATATATATATATATATATATATATATATATATATATATATATATATATATATCCGAATCTGCGAGTACGCTCTTGGGGCACGAAGAGGAATCTTATGGACCTTACCGTCTTAACGTTGCAAGGGACCTTGAGGATGTACCGCTCACACCGAGTCCATAAGAGCGGGGGCTGCTGTCATGCAAGGACAAGGACAGCTGATTATTAACCTCACGTGACACCTTTTTACCACAATTTTTATTAAGGCGAGCGCTGCCGAGTGTGCAAATGTATTGTAAATGATTAATAAATCATCACAATATATATATATATATATATATATATATATATATATATATATTGTGCAAGCCGTCTTAATTATGGGCAATAATACTTCCATCCTTTCGTTAATGAGTAGTAATGTATTGCATTGAATAAGCGAAGGCAATTTTAATTTTTCCCTATGAAGGTATATTAGACGGAGCATTCCCTCTTCTATCCAGCACTCGCTCCGACATTCTGCCGCTGCCAGAAAATTTTCTCCACTAGCTTGTCTTAAGTTGCAGCCGCCAGCTTATGGCGTGTTGTTGTATGCAACAACCGTGTCGTAAGAAGACCCGACGCGCCAAATGTTTCGAAAGTCAACGGGACTAGGTCGTGCATGCGGCATGTTGCCGGTTGCTTTGCTATTCGATAAGTCTCCACATTGTCTACAAATTGTCGCGCTGTCTACACCTGTTTGAAACAAAATGCTACTTGTCCTTTATTGCTGATCCATCTTGGTGTGCACATCAATATCATCGGATGAGACTTAAATATACCGTCTTGCAAAAACGTAGTGAGACATCTACGGATGCGAGTGGAGAGTCTGGTGTGGTTATTTGCACACGCAGACGCTGCGCGTGACGGATGAGAGAATCAGGCAATTGTGTCTCTTCTAATTAACGCGGCATTACGTGTGAATACATCATGGTGTTTCCATTGCAAAATTCAGAATACGAATGTCGGCAGTGATAGTGTGGGCTAGCATTGGAACAGAGTGGACCATTGTGCACGACACATTGGGTAGTAGGCTTCGAAGAAGTTTAGCGAACCGTAAAATAAACTGTGTATGTGGCTATCACTGCAAAATCGTAACACCTGTTTTGGCATCATGAAAACCCCACCTTCTTGGAGAAGATCGTCACCGATGTCGAGAGTTGGTGGCATCATTTTGAGTCAGAGTCATTTGACACAATGGAAGAATGCATAGTAACCTCCCCTACAAAAAAATCAAAGACGCTTTAACTTGGACGACAAACTGAAGGACACAGTGGGGAACTGGCTCCTGTCACAGTCGCAGGATTTCTCGAGACAGGGAACCTTTTGACTCACGAAACAGTAGGATAGCTACGCTCCGACGTCTTTGATTACGTTTTGAAGACGTGATTACGTTTGAATAAAGACTTCAATTGTAGCCACAGTGTCGTTTCGCACCTTTTCCCTAATATATATATATATATATATATATATATATATATATATATATATATATATGTGTATATATATATATATATATATATATATAAAAGTTTAATTTACCACTGCTTGTAGAGTATCTTTTGAATCAGATGCTCTCACTGTGCAGTATGTCATATAGCGTGCTGCTGGCTTCGTATAGTTTTATATACTACCATAGCATGAAAATTATTATTATTATTACTACTATATGTATAAGAGTAATCGCAAGCTTGCATAAACGTTTGCAAGGTCTTTAAGAAGGTATCTATCTGTGTGGGTGTGTGTGTATATGCGGACGATGCAGAAGCAGGCGTTCCCCTGTACAATTCATTCGGGGCTAAGCCGTCATCAGGCGTGAAGGGTGGACGGGAGGGCATTAAGCACAAACAAGAAAAATAAGAGAGAGAGAAAGAGGGGGGGGGAGAAGCACAAAACGGAGAAGAACAAGAAGAAAAGGACTGACAAATGAATAGTAGTAAAATAGAGGGGTGGACCGACCCCCCGACCGGCCGACCGGAACAGCCGAACCAAGCCCAACGTAAACGTTCGTACAAATATCTGCACGTGCGTGGGGAGCACCTTATTTGCCAGAAAATTCTATTGCGCTGCGTTCTTATTTTTCCTCCGTCTGCTTCTGTTTTTCCTCTCTCCTCTCAACCCCCGCCTGTTCTCCTTCGTATCTCTCTTTCTCGCTGTCATCGCTTTCAAAAGGGAAAAATTCGACGATTGTCGTCGTTGCGTTTGCCCACGCTTGTCGCCGCGGCTCCCAAACGCGTAGGAGCAGCCCGCAGTGGCAGCAGCAGCGACAACGGCGGCACCAGAACCAGCGGAAGCAGCCGGACAAGAACGGGCTGTGGCTGTATATCGCGACCCTTTGAGGCTATCCAGACTCGCTTCGCTGCACGCGATGTTACAAAACCGGCGACAGCGCCCAGCCTACGCCCAGCCGACGAAATAAATGGATGAGCTACATTTTTCCAGCAACTTGTCTCTCTAAATCAAAAGCCTTCCCCTGTTGGCCGCAGCTGGCTACCCTGAACGGTCTGGGGCCCCGTCGACGCCGTCGCTGCCGTGGCCACCGCTGCCCTCGCCGCGTTGTACCATTGAAAAGTCGAGAGGTGCCGTCAACCACCTCCCGTATGCGGGCTTCTCCAACCCCCCCCCCCCGAGCTTGGCCCACACCTTCTACCGCTTGAGACACACTCGACGATGACGACGAGGAGAGCAGAGGAGCGGATCCACGTTATCAACGAGTGGCGCATGCGAGTCGCATTGCGTTGTCACCTGAATCGTCACATTAGTGTGGAGCTGAGCAAGTTTCTTTACCTGGCATCGCAAGCTTACCACAATGAATATGGTGTAATGCGAACAATTATATAATGATAATTGCTGTCTTGCAAATAGAAGATCAGATGTTTAAGGCGTTCCAAAAATAGGCTAAGTTTTTTATCATCAAAAATGAAAAACATCATATATATTACATTTTCTGTGCTGCGTACACGGGCTTTCAGCCTGACAAGCTATTCGACCATAATGTTTTAATACACATAAGATATAGTATATAAAACGCACCAAAAAACAATAACAAGGGTTTTCAGGATATTTTAAACCCCCGTTAAAAACGTTTAAGGCTTATTTTAACCCAGACATGACACATTTCTAATGAAAAACAACATCGGTGAGGAAAATGTTAACTTTTTGGCTTGTACAAGCTGTACATAGAACGCTTAAGTTTTTAGCACTTTTCACATAATCGGTTTTTGGTCCACTGATGGACGTGGGCTTATTAGCGCATAGTCTACTCATCAAAAAAATCTACTGTAGAAGTGTAGCGGTTTTCATTCGTAAGGGAAGGCCAGTGATTGTTCCCGTTACGCGACATTCCGGGACATTTCGTCCTCAAGTGTTTAACTGTCTTAGATCCAGAATTCACTCGCATTGTGATTGATTCCGTCCAAATTCTGTTGAAGGTAATTACAGATTATGCTACAATAAGGTTTGCCATTCACCGTGAAGTGAAATAAATAGGGTCCAATAATTTATTTGGACCATAAGTCGTAGCAGTCTGTCACATATAACACGTCTCTTCGTGAATCATGTGAGGGTTCTCGATTGTCTAGATGCGACAGCTTTGTTTATTTACACCTCCATTTAAATATAAACGAGTTTCGTCAGAGAACCTATTTTTTTTTTACAAAAATGGCATCACGTTGCATTATCTCGGAAGCCCAATAGGAGAAGTTTAGTCGCTTCTGATGGTATATAGGCTTGAGGTCTTGCGTCAGCGCTCGTTCTTTGCATATCACGCACTAAACAGATCCTGTGAAAATTTTCGCACAATTTCACCAATCATGCTCTCACAAGGTTAAGGGTCGGCTATGTCGACAGTAAAATGCACGAAGAGCTCGCCAGCATGCCCGTACAGAATTTCACTTAGCATAATAAATATTTACAATAGCAACGTCTTCTTCCGTTGAGTGACGCTCCACCTTTAAGTTGGCATCAGCCCACAAAGCATAACTAGTTATTTCTATAATATCCACAACATTGTTGTATTTTATTACTTGCGTATCGGTGACTACTCAACATTATCTTGGCGTGCCTTTCTATAGTTCCAATACACCCTCTGTCGGAAGAACGCGGTCGATTATACCTCCGCTGTGGCCTCAAAGAGCTTGTGGCTAAGCTCTTTTGGTAGCTTGAGTGCATTTTTGCCCCAAACGCTTAACAGTGACTCGAGATCGACCGTCATTACAACGTGGGCTTCAAGGCGCCTTTTGTGCATCTTCTGTTGGCGAATAATGTGGCAGGCGCTACCGCTGGCTAGTGCACGATGGCCGAGGGCGTACGTTTCAAAGACAGTGACGTCTCACTTCGCGGCCGATTATGGTGCCAGTCCCGGCTGGTAAGGCCACCCAGTCGACGCCTGTCATCCCTCTACAGTCCAGAAAGCGCCTGTATCACGCGGGGTAGCCGGCTTGTCTGAAAGCGCGCCCGAAGGTGTCATTGGTGGTGTCGTGGCGGCCCTGCGTAAGCCCGCTCAGCTTAGGGCAGCTAAGCCAGTACGGCGTCTTGTTGGTGGCCGTTGAGTCCGTATGCAGTAGCGGCCACTGCGGAGGTGCAAATATGTGGCAAGTCAAAAAACACGCGCAATGCA
Source organism: Dermanyssus gallinae (assembly GCA_003439945.1). Classification (NCBI taxonomy): domain Eukaryota; kingdom Metazoa; phylum Arthropoda; class Arachnida; order Mesostigmata; family Dermanyssidae; genus Dermanyssus; species Dermanyssus gallinae. The sequence goes on from QVRM01000484.1 coordinate 872,107, forward strand.
AGGTCGGTGGCAAGCGAATGGCCAAAGCATTCAGCCGGACCGGTAGGATTGTCGACGTCAATGTCTTATCCCCGGGCGTCAGACGGAGGATGTTTTTTTATAACTCTCCTCAGCTGGCTGTCGAGGCCCAAAGATTCTGCTGGCAGAAGGAAGGCGGGTGAGGTCCGTAGTACAAGATATCTTGCACTCATATTGCCGGGGCAGAAAGTAGGCTTGGTCGCTGGTAAAGCCGGCAGAGCTGTTCTCTCTTCTCGGCCAGTACCGGCCCGATCATGTCGGGGAACACTGCCGTCGTACCCAGCAGGTTCAGTTCACACCGGCCCTTCACTAGAATACCCGGGAGCTTGCTGTTAAACTCAGCGATCACCTGCTGTCTCTTTTCGTCTTCGAAACTTTGAAGGAATAGTATAGTAGTGCTTTTTCTGTTTTTATTTCGAATACTATTAATAATAATAATATTTTTTGAGCACGGGTTTATTACTCATATGTACATCTACCTTAATTACTAAATATAAATATATTGATTGATTGATTTATTCGCTTGATAAGTGTGTGTACACATATCACCCTTTTATATCAGGGGCGCATTGTGCTGCAGCTATCAATTACCTATATTGTAGTCCTCCCTTATTTGTCCTTATGTGTTGAACATCTTCCATCGGGATAATCTCTGCTTAGTAATTTCAACCTGTGCCTTTTCTGCATCCTTACCTAGTCCTAGCGCTTCCCCTAATTTTAAATTCCTAATCCCTCCCAATTGTTCACATTCCCTAACTAGATGCTCTATCGTTTCTTCTCTCTCACCGCATATCCGACAAATCGTTGTTCTTAACTCCTCATAACAGCTTCGCTGCACCCTTGTATCTAACATACCGGCTCTCGCATCCGCTAACAGCCCGCTGCCTCTTGTATTATCATATAACCATGTTACCTCACCCCTTTTTAATTTCATTTTTCCGTATATTTCTTTTAAACTAGTTTTCTGCATGAGTGCTGCCCGCCATTTTTCTGTGTATGCTGCCTTTACCCTACTCTTAATTTGTCCACTGGACATAGCAGCGTCTGCCCATTGTTTACTATTAAGTCCTATCTGTCTTGCTGCGGATTCCACCCTCCTATCCCATTTTGTTTTCACCCCCATTGCTCTTTTTACCCATTGTATCTTCTTAACCCATCGTTCATCATTCAATGTCTTAATTCGGGTGCAATACCTGAGTTTACTTTGAACTTCTCTTTCGATGAATTTTGACATACCGCGTTCCCCTTCAAGAAACTCCTTGCTACAGTTAAAACGGCACCCCAATGAGAATCGAATTACTTCTCTTTGAATCCCTTCTAACTTTCTCCACAAGCCTGAGCTATGCACTAGCACAGCATTTCCAAAAGTCAGCCCAGGTACGTACATTGCCTTCCAAATGTCTCTTGTAACCACATATCTATTAAACCCCTAAAGACTTTTGCATCTTACTGAATTCCTACCCTTCTCTGCTTTCTTTATTCTTAATATTTCCTCCTCCTTCATTAATATATATATATATATATATATATATATATATATATATATATAACATTTTGCAATATTGCTTATATTATTATTATGATTATTATTATTGCTTGTGTGTCGGTGACCACTCAGCATTAGCCTGGTGTCTAATATTATTATCATAGGCCTTTAAAATTTAAGATACGTCTGCTGCATGTGCAGACACAAATACAACAAAGTTTAACAAACCATACTAACAGATACCGCTAATGCAGATTGAACATGAATACCTTGTCATTTAGCCTTAAATCTTTTTGGACAGCGTTTGACGTTACAAGCCTCCTCCATGAGCAGCCTTATCTTAATTTAGCAAACAAATAGCATAAATACTGAGGAAACGTTTGTAGACGGGCTGCACTTTACAAAAAACGTGGCTTAAATTTTTCGATTTAGTGTATAACAGTAGCATCATCGTCACATTTTTACAGCGTTATTACGTTCTCTAGTATTGCGCTAAAATACCGCAAGGATTGTTCAACTGTCATGGGGGACATGCCATTTCGCTAAAACGTTTGCTATTTACTATTCGTCGTAGCCGACCACCGAAGAGGTTAACAAGTAAGTTACAGTTGCGTTCCAAACAAGCATGCGGCCGAGCGAGATATCCGGGAGTTTCAGTACACACGGAAAGTCGGCCGACAGACTTTAGTTCCCGACAAAAGGTGTCATTCAAAGCGAACAAACGTGGGGCGCGTGACAGTCCATGATAGGCCAACGCGTCTATATGATCTATATAGTGACAGTGGGGCCAGACCACCTTGCGGCCTCTATGTAACCAAGCTCTAGCCCCATGACTACCCGGCCCTCGGCCACGAACGAGAACCATGAGAGCTGGTGGAGCGCGGTGCTCTCCATCCACGGTCTCGAAGTAGTGCCACATATTTCCGAACTCTAGGAGAGTGGGGAGGATTCTGGTTTTTAGTGATTAAAAGTCCAACACTGGGTGCTGTTGGTCACCAGTACGAATACAACATTAGCGCTTCCAAACCTTCCATAGAAAAAAATAACTCCTTGACTACTAACGGCTTGAAGCCTGGCTTTATCAGAAATGGGCTCTATCAGCCTGTCAGCCAGTCTCTAGAGTTCAACGTTCTAAGCGTCCCTGTCCGCAGCCTGGGTCAATGACGACACGATTGCGGGTTCTGTCATCACTACCGCGGCGGACCATCTACGCCGCCTAAAGAAACCGGGCCCATTACCTGATCCCTTGCCACAGCGTTCAGCTGTTTAATATTTTGTGTCCTGCAAAATGACTGTGCTAACCCCCTTAGGTGGCTGTTAGACTGCTCCGACGCGGGGGTTTCACGCGAGGTTTGTGGACCCGCAGCCTCATCCTGGATTTATAAGTCTGGTACGGAAGCCCGACACCGGGACCGCTCGCGTACTTCGCCACACAGGCTCTGACGAGTCATGGCCAGTTCCAGGTCTGCATGCAGATAATAGGAAAATCCCTGACGGACATCTGCGTCCTACGTAACTCCGGTCTCCCGGACACGGTAGATCACGCAGTCACCGACTGTCCCTTGCTCTCCCGACATTGCCACAACTCAAACTACGTGGGGGCTCGACAGAGAACGGCGAAAATCGTGTTCCGCTTGCACTCCTCCGCCGCTGACAGGATGAACGGATTCCAGTATCTTGACTCTGTCATGACGGAGAAGACGCGACAGGAAGAGGCCCGGAGGACCAGACTGCCACGGGGATCAATCCGATCCCTCTCCGGCTCAGTACCCGAAGGCACGTTGAAGTAGTAGTAAAGAATGATTTCAGCTCCTCGCCTCTTCCTGAGGCCATTTAGGTAAGAGGTTTTTAGTGGGTATTATGCCAACAACGTCGGCATGGTGGTATTTCCCTTCTTAAAAATGACTGCTCTGACGATACGGATTTGCATTTCATGATTAATTATATGACCTGGTTCGATTAGTGAAAGAGTAAGGATGCTCACGGCTTGATGGCTGAACGCAAATGGTTTCTGCGGGCGTTATTGAAAGCGTTTTGGAAGTACAGTTTGGCCATCACTGTTGGAGCTTTGCAGGATCAAAAAAAAAGCGCGGACTCAGTGGACTGATACCAAGAGTTACAGAAATAGTATCCCTATTGCCTATTTAAACCGCCAATCGGTGCACGAGTGAGGAACAGGTTATCGGAAAAATGAAGCCATTAACTCGGTGTCGCAGATGAGTATGGATTTGCAGTAGGCATAGTTTACAATATTAATCACGACGATTTACGCATGATAAATAAATTATGTATTACCTGACATATGCAATGTGGTTTCACACTCCTTTACATCAAGAGCAGCGCAGGGCTCCATTGAGAAGTAAGGTATGGATCCGAATTTTTCGTTGAACAACATAACATGGTGTTTCCAATATGAATCGTTGTTGATTTTCTTAAGGTGTTTCACAGCCTCTACGACCGCTTCCGCGAGTGTGTGGCGTTGTCCGTTTTCAAAAACCTAATTGGAATACCTTTTAACAGCTGTAGTGGAACTTTAAATGAAATAATATATTAACAACGTCCGAAGAAACTGTTGTCGCGCAAAGACAACAATAGGAACCGTGTCAACAACATTAATAAGGCCGATAACAACAACAACAAAAAGAGCAACAACAACAACAACAATAACAACAACAACAACAGGAGACGGAGGTGCACGTTACAAGGAGGCTACTTAAACTGGGGGCCGCTCAATTATGGTGGACGCTATGAGTTATGGCTTGAAGAGCTTTATGATGCACCATCACTCAGCCCACAATGGAGCGGCGTATGTCACACGTATGTGCGTGGGCGCATGAGGGCGCGTTTTTCTTGCCGTCCTGGTGTCGTCGTCGACGTTGTTATTGTTGTTGTTATTGCTGTTGTTGTTGTTGCCGCCATCGTCATACCAACTACAACCATGAGGTTGTAGTTGTCACTTCGCCGCCGCCACGGTTCTTAGCACCGCCATCATCACTATCAGTGACCTCGCTGGCAACGTCCGTTCTTCTGTCAGACGGAGAGAGCCAGCAAGCCAGCCAGCACGCTGCTTGCCTGCCACTCCATCGCCCCTACGTCTACAGCTCGTACAGCAGCAGTAGCAGCAGCAGCGGCTGCTTCATCAGCAGCAGGACCGCGATTAGTACCGCCATGCGTGCAGCGGCGAGGCGAGTCAGTGGTACTCGACGCATCTGAGAGAAGAAGTCGGCGCTCAGTCAGTTTGCGCTCTGCCGCGACCCCTTTGAGACAGGCCGTTAGCTGGACAAGCGGACAACGGCCAGACGGCGAGACGATCCGCCGGGTGGGCGTCGTCTTGTGATGCTCTTCGTCGTCGCATCTTTGGTAGGAATGGAGAAAGGAAACCATCATCATCCTTTGCTTCTTTCGACCATCTGCCCAGTATAGTCCCCATTCCCCTTGTCCATCTCCCATGGTGGTCTACAACTTTAGCTCGACGTACGCTGGCAGTAAGGTGATGATGAAGATGAAGAAGATTATGATGATGATGATGATGACGACGACGACGACGACAACAACAATAACGACACCCTTGACTTCGTCGCAGCAGCGTCGTCTGCTGGACGTCTGCCATTGAAATAGTTAGTCGCTTTAAAGTATCCGATCGCTCGTCCGCGTGCGCCCAAATGCCCCCTACGACGTTACGTGCTCTAGAACTGTACCGACCACAACATCCGCTGATCCCCTGCATCCCAAGCCATCAAGCTCGCATCAGAGAGCGAATGTTGCGGTTGTTAGCGCTGTTGTTGTTGTTGTTATTGCCACCGTCGTTGGAGCATATCATGTCTGCGTTTAGAGGCCTTATGCTTGTACCTCTGCTGCTGCTTCTGCATCTCAGATTCCCGTTCCTATACTCGACTTGCCTGCGTCTAGCTTACAAGCGTCTCGTGAAAGAAGCAAAGCAGCACTTAAGTGGGGTGACGGCTGTATACGTCGCGCACACCGCAAGAAACTTCGGTGTCCCACGTATACGGTATCATAAACCGAGAGAATAAATTCCAAAGTGTTACGGATTCACAAATGTGTCTAAACTCTGGACCTATATAGATATATATATATCGCATAAACCACGCACACTGTTCTCGGGACTACTGTGCAGATAGAGGCGCATGTCGTATGGACGAATCATGGCCAAAAGCTAAAAAAGGGAACGTAAATGTGTGCGGCTACGAGATGCGACGGTAGTATGAGCCGAATTTACTATTTATTATTGTTATTGTGATAGATATGCATGCACGTTCATGTATTACCCGACATATACCGATGTTTACAGCCATCGAAGAAATAAAGAATAAAGTTCAAAACAACGCATGAGCCGATCAGGGCGCTCCGACGTGGTATAGGAGCCTAGTGTGCTAGGATTCGTTGTCGTCTACTGCGGTGTCTCCGGTTTGATCCCTGTCGTTGATCGGATTTTCTAGGGGTGCTTATTGAGATTAATAATAATAATAATAATAAATAGCGTTTTTCATGAAACATTACATTTAGCAATTTTCTAGAAACAACTTCAAGAAATCGGCGATTTGTGGTGCTGTACAGTGTAACATACCTGTATATACTAGTTTTTGTAAGAAAATGTTTGTTTTGCTCGTCGCCGTCGTCTTTCGATAGCTGTACGGCACCGCAACGGTTTTGGAGGCTGTTTACCGAGGCGTTGTTCTGCGGGCGGACGGCCGGGGCCCATCGGCCATGCGGCGATCATCGATCCGAAGGTAGAAGGAAGACTTCCACTGTATGGATTTGCGGCTTCGATCCGCCACGCTGCTTTCATAGACTTGGGCACGTAGACGCACACACGCGCGGTCAGACACACACTGAGGTGATAAAATGAGGCTGGTGAGACAGATAGAAATATAGTGAAAGAGAAATAGAAAAGCAGGGGGGTCGAGCTGTTGTTTAGAACCGTTCGCTTTTGGTGGTGAGATTTCGCTGCTTCGACAATTTGGCCACGAAGGCGAGTTGTGCCAACACAGTGACGGCGGGAGTGGACGAGAAAATGATCCCGAGCCGGCTTTGTGTTTGTTTGTCTCCGTATTGCGCTAGCAGCGCACTGTCTACTTTAGCTCGTTGGCTGGCTTCGGGCGGATGTAGGAGGCGAAGGGAATAAAATGAAGCAAAGACGAAAAAAAGAAGGCCAACACGCACTGTAGGCTAGACTATAAAAACGTGACCAAACGTCTTCGAGAAAAGCCTCTCTTTCTCTCGATATATATATATATATATATATATATATATATATATAGATATATATATATATATATATATATATAAACAACTACATTGGAAAAAAACATGTAGGGAACAAAATAGCATGGACTTTCTCGCTATCATGAGATAATTTTAAAGCATAAAAACGGCAAATTGCTACTTAGACCAACGCCTACTTGTCAGCTTCAATACTTATCGATAGGCATCCCTGTCTTGTAGCCCTACTCTGCATTTACAAGTGTAGCAAAACGAAGGAATCAAGCTGGCGTGACTGCTTCTATCGGCATCAACACAAAACATTAATTAAGACAGCATATATATATATATATATATATAGTATAACGTACCATGATCATACCAAAAGGTCGACTTGTCGAAAATGTCTTCATCAGCGTGAGTAAAAAATTACCCAACAGATACGTTTTTTGAAATTTCATTGAACTCAGGGAATTTGTTAGCACTTCTGATTAATAGAAACAGGTAATTTTCTACAGGTGCTACTGTATTTTTAGGGCCTTGTTACACAAAAACAGTTTTGTCTGTAGACTAAAGACTCCCAGAAGAAAGGTTTTGCAATAAACATTTATTCTGGATATATTAGGCCAGGCGAAGGCTACGTTCTAAAGGACAGTGCAGTATAGCTATGTTTCTATATACTTTAATTAAATATTGAGAGGACAAATATTACCAATAAAGATTGCGAGTACTAACGCAACATTCCGATTATATATATATATATATATATATATAGTGTCTTGGGTATGCGCATGTACAGCACACCTTATTATAATGCAATTGAACATACCTTTGTATACATGAGTATGGTCATTCACTTAAAAGATACTGGGTATAGTACATGTATGTACTAATATATAACTGTGAGTGAAAGCAATATATTATTATTATTTATCAGCTAATACCTAAATTACACCAAACGCAAATCTTTTTTTTGTAAGGCGGGCGAGCAACACACTAATTACTGACTACAATCGATATAAAACGCGTAAGACATACATCTGTATTCGTTATAACGAAACAGCCTGACAATAATTAGAACTACAAAGCAGAACTCCGCAACGTGCATATTAAATTGATAGAACTTTACTCTCGCGACAATTTGTACTTCAGATGTACGTACAGTCACAACTGAGGTCATCAAAGTTTAGTCAATTGTATGCGTGTCGTTTGGAATCCCGTTCTCAAAAACCCTGCATTCCTCAGTTGTCAACTACATGCCATTTCTTGCGCATCGCTGCAGCTGGCGCTATCGCTTGTCTAGGAATTGTGGTTTTCCAATAAAAACAACGCAATTCAGTAAAAAAATATACTTTACGGGCATCGACGTATTACTGTGGTATGGTATGCGATTATTCTGACGTTTAAGCTGTCGTATGAAATCAGTCGGCAGCCAACCTATGCAATTGGTTGACATTCTGTGCACTGTAAGCCATATTTAATAATTCGTTGACTCCTTGGAGAGAATGCGGTTAGTCGCGGCCTGGCTCATAACGGAGTGGAGCCCGGTGGCGTGGTGCATTTGCGTGGAGGAGAGACATAAGTGCACGGATTCAATCCCCACCGTTGCACATGTGTATTAATGGAATTCGTCTTACGAAGTATTGCGAAAGCAAACCCGTAGATGCTAAATGTTGGCTGAGGGTCAGCCTCAAAAATCTTGTTTGGCCTATAACAGAGGCGCTACTGATCGGCAGGAAATGTGCGGCCTAGACTCTTGCCCGGGTCCTCCAAATCAAAACATAGACTACGACAGGAACCGGTCGAAAAGAACATCCGCGTATACATGTGCCCTCACGGGGAAAACAAATACACTAGGGCGCCTTCGACCCTGTGCCTTGTTAAAAATTACAGGCCGCTGATTGCGAAGTCCAGCAGTGTTGCCTAGCGGTACTGGCTGGTTGGAATTGTTAAGGCTAAATTGGCTATGTCCAGATGCTCTTTGGATGTTTATTAAAAATCTGTTACTCTATCGAGACCACTCCTCTGGTCGAAGTAACCCAATAGAACCCCAATAAAAGGCTTTTTGAAAGGTTATACGAGGTGTGTTCAAAACGTATCGCGACTTTTGAATTTTCGCGGGTTACGTATATTCGAATTTCGATTTTTTGTGGCGTTATGTTGGTACTCATGTCTCTCACTTATGCCGACAAGCTCGGCCATTTTGAATGTTCACTTAATTGTTGACAGCTGCTTTGCTTGCACGTGTTTTGGATCGTCTTCGATTTTTACCTATTCAAAAAAATGGATCAAAGAACCTGTATCAAATTTTGTGTGAAAAACGAAATTAAGTGCGCGGATGCATTCCGAATGTTGACTGTGGCATACGGAGAAGCTACCTTGGACCGAAGCAACGTTTATCGGTGGTACAAAATGTTCTCAGAAGGCCGAGAAGATGTGAACGACGAAGAGCGTGCCGGACGCCCGAGCACTTCAACAACAGACGAAAAAATTAATGAAGTGGAGAAAATGGTATTGGCCAATCGTCGAATCACCGTTAGAGAAGTTGCTGAGGACCTAAACACATCGATTGGCTCGTGCCATTCGATTTTTATCAATGATTTGGGCATGAGACGGGTCGCCGCGAAATTTGTACCAAAATTGCTCAATTGCGACCAAAAACAGCATCGCATGAACATTGCTAATGAGATGTTGGACTCTGTCCGCGACGACCCAAATTTGCTCCAGAGGGTCATAACTGGTGACGAATCGTGGGTTTATGGTTATGACGTGGAAACCAAAGCTCAATCATCTCAATGGAAGCTGTCGCACAAACCAAGACCGAAAAAAGCGCGCCAAGTTCGGTCGAATGTGAAAGTTTTGCTGACAGTTTTCTTCGATTGCAGGGGCGTAGTGCATCATGAGTTCTTGCCACAGGGTAGAACGGTCAATAAGGAATATACCTGCAAGTTATGCGCAATTTGCGCGAAGCAATCCGCCAGAAACGCCCGGATTTGTGGAAGAACAAAAATTGGCTTTTGCACCACGATAACGCCCCTGCTCACACATCGTTGCTCGTGCGCGAGTTTTTGGCCAAAAACAACACACTAATGATGCCGCAGCCACCGTATTCCCCAGATCTGGCCCCCTGTGACTTTTTCTTGTTCCCTAAACTGAAGAGGCCCATGAAAGGACGACGTTACGCTACGCTTGACGAGATAAAGACGGCATCGAAGGAGGAGCTGAACAAGATTAAAAAAAATGGTTTTTTGAAGTGCTTCGAAGATTGGAAAAACCGTTGGCACAAGTGTATAATATCTCATGGGGATTACTTTGAAGGGGACAAAATAGATATTCATGAATAAATGAATAATTTTTGAAAAAACACAAAAGTCGCGATACGTTTTGAACACACTATGTATATATATATATATATATATATATATATATATATATATATATATATAACCCAGGATTGCGTTTTTGCATATATGTTTCTCAGATTAATGGGACGCAGTTGATAAGCTGAATCCTACTTACAAATGAGTTAAATATGACTATTGCTTTTTAAATATGCAATCCTCTCCAAAGACGCAACAGGCAGCAGAACGTTTTGACATTCGTAATCGCCATCAACGTTTGTATTCTTTGTTTGGTTAACGATGCAAGGATGGATAAGTTTCGTCAGCATACAAATTTCTAAAACAAGATTCTCAGGAAATCTAGGAAAAGTTCCTTAGAAGAGCCTTCAAGGCGTACAGTCATACCTAAAATGTAATTTGAAATCTTTGCGTAAACTGGGAAAAATTACTAGTTGGATTCACACCGTTACTATTGCCAAAAAAGTCGCACAGAAATGGGCAGAAAGGTTCAGGTCGGTGTGCCCACTTGTAGCATTACTAAACCAGGAGGCAAGAATTTCAATTATGCATATACAATTAATTCATGCTTAAAAATGTACCTATAATATATGTAAATAAATCTGCATATATACATAGCGGTATGCTTGGTCGGCGACTGACGCGCAATTGATATCCTATAAATGCATTTATATGCCGACATAAATACATTTATATGCGTATATTTATACACCTTATCAACACATATCGTTGGATGAAGATAAAAAAATAAGCATCATCTTTGAAAACTGTACATCGTTTTGTCGACAATCCGGCTATCGATCTAACGGCTGGGCATCTTGCCTCATGGTACCTCTAGGGGCTCTCATGGAGGTCGTACAAAATGCCGACAACTCTATTTAGAAAGAAAAGCGTAACCCATATTTGGAGTTTATTCTGGTTGCAGTTTTTTTTTTATCAAAACAATGGTAATTGTAGTAGGTTGTAAATAAGTGTATAATCAACGTTTTTTTGACGAAACCGTCTTCTTCGGGCGGCAAGTTTATTTAAAATCAGTAGTTCTACATTGAGCTTAAAATATCTTTAATCACACATTTTTAATAATTGTAATAAGTAAGAGCGTCATACAGAAAAGGCTATTGCCCGCTTCTGCCCGCTCATATGTCGTAACGTATGCAAAAATAAAAGCCCCTGTCCTAAGTTAGGTTATCATGCGTGTGTACCTTACCAATTATCGGTCAATTACGGTTTTTCTCACGATCTAAGTTCGAGTCGTCAATAAAAGCGAAGCATAGTTTGGTATCGTTACATCTGTTCAATGGCAGGTTCTTAACTTTTGTATAAGCATAACAACCCGAGTATATATATATATATATATATATATATTTATATATATATATATATATATATATATATATATATATATGAAAAACGGCAGAATAATGCAAAACACTACTTCCAAAAGTGATCCAAAGCAAGGACTAAGCGCACGCAGGCTGCCGGGGTCCATTCAGAGTCTTCTTCGCGGTGCTTGCGGGAAAAGGACGGGGAGAGACTATGGAGTAAATCGGCTTGAAACCGTCGAGGCGGAACGCGAAGTAACAATGTCGTTGAGACCCGATGAGTGGGACGAATTTGCGAAAGGATCCCGAGGGTAAAGGTCCATGATGTCATGCTTGAGGTAAGCGTCCTATCTGATACGATTTCTAATAGGCCACAAAATTTCCAACCTTACTTTTACGGGATAGAAAAAGGACTCTTTCGACAACGTGCGTGCACGGCAGGTCTGAGGCAAAGGATGACGTTTTCTTCACACTGGTCGACTAGGGGACTACTGAAGCGGCTTTAACGCCCGTCAGGACAGAGATGGCAGATGTTGAGCAAAGGGCCCTCAGTTTCGTTTGATCTATTTAAAGACCAACAGAGAGCTGGCGCACGCCCCAGCTAGAGCGCTACTTACGAAGAAGGTTCAACACGACAACCCTATTGACTGAACGAGCGCATCGACGCGGTCTTTGAACAAACGTCGAGCGTACAGGAAGCGCGCGAGAACTAACGTGAGCGTGTGTATTAAAGGGCGATTTTGTGAACATTCAGTTAAGGCTGAAGGAAAATGAAGCCAAAGAATGGCAAACGATAGAGAATGGTTGTCGTGTTGCTGTTTCATACGCACAAGAAAACTAAGAAAGAGCTTCTTTAGGCTGTTACTTATTTAAAAGCTATTACCTGTTTGAATGTCAATTTCATAAATCATTTATGCGATACGACGAGCAGTAAATATACATGCGATAGAATGGTAAATGACAGCATTGTATTATAAGTCACCTTGACCTTTTCAAACTAAGGAATGTTTACCTCTATATAAATCCATTATTTGTATCACTGTATAATCATTTGTATTTGTAGCTTGTTTTATTATCCTATACAATAATAATATACAAGTTCGGCGCGCTCGAACTTATTATTCAAATTGTAATGAACATACTTGAGAATTCTGAGATTTCACAAATCCCTGATATCTACTCTCAGGACTCATCATGACAGCGGAATCACAGGTCATCTTCACTACACTATCTTGCTGGCGATGCTTAGCACTGTAATATAACATTGACCATTCAGTGAAGTTATTTTCTTCAAGTTAGCAATGTCCAGATAACGTCGTCGCCTACAATCCTATATAGTATAAAGTAAAACTGTACAGCTGAGGCCTGCTGTGTCCGGCTGGATGTCGAATATATATATTAAGTCTTGATGTCTGCACTCGTATGCACGCATATGTGCGTGTGTGTTTGAGTACGACTCCCTCGCAACGCCAGTACGAGTCAAAACCAAGGTATCTTGGGACTAAGGATTCGCCTATCTCGGGAACCTTCACAATGCCTCCATTGTGTATAATGTGCAATACACTTGTACATCGCTGTCTAGGTGTCTAATCAATTCCGTGTGAGGAATCCGATTGTAATTCTCTAGGTGACGGGTGCACACGTTGTCAGGTTGACTCGAATAGCTGTCGGCCAATAAGCACCGGTGACAATAAGCATTCTTCTCAATGCGCATTCCTGAAATTAAGTCGAATTTGCAAAGACACTTAGGCGGCTCATACAGCTTGCCTAGCCTCTACGATTTTGCATATATTGCCAAAAAAACTCAAAGAAATTCCTTTGCATGTATCAAATTATCTATGTCATCGAGACTTTGAGAGGCGCTTATAAGACCCAGTGTAGCAAAAGTAAATGATCTACGGGAATGGCCTGATGAATTGTATGTCTTTGACCATAATAAAATTGTGACATCGCAGAAGCGTTTGATTTAGGATCTCAAAAGAGAACCGAAGCTGATCTTATTGTTTGGGCGACCAGACACTCTTATGCAGCCGAACAAGTGGAAAGTTTGTTTCTAATACCGGCTCCCACAAAAGCGTTTTTCTTTATTGAAAGCAGGAAACATGTTTAAGTGTGCAAAGCGCAACCTGTAATTCAGTGCGCATTTTTATAACTATTACCAAGTCATCTGCGTAGAGCAAAATCATGACTCTTGAGCGCCGCTCTGTCATGATGAATGGCAAATTGCTGAGCAGTGTAATGAAAAACAGTAGACTAACATAGCCTTCTTGTGGGAAACCGAACGGATCGTGCTCGCACACGGTATCATTGAGAATAATCTGATAAGCCTACTCCAAGAGAGTTCTTCGAAAGAATATCACCGAGCGCGATGTGGAAAGCAGCTTTGAAATTAATGAGGACCCAACATAAGGTTTTTCAATTTAATGATATAATGGTTTGCTCAAGAAGTATTTCACAAGCTGAGATAATAAAAAGCTTAACTATGAAGTCATGCTGCTAATCTGGAAGGACAGCCTGTACTGTCAGGAAGTCCGTGAGTCACCTTGGAAGTAGTAGAAACAGCTCTTTTTAATATAGGCCGTAGCGAATAATTGGGTTCGATAAGTCACCTTTTCCTTTTTTAAATTACACTAAAAAGTAATCGCACCACTTGACTGTGAGAGTGCCATCAGAGAGCCATCTGCTGAAAAAGAATTGCTATATGAGTTCAACGAGATCTTCCTGCAGAAGGTGCTCATTCCACACAAGATCTGGCCTGAACGCCGTATTGTTTCGTTGACGAACGAGGGCCACATTGACTTCATCTTTAACGTCGTTCGTCAGATAGTACTAGATAGGTTGTAAAGTTGTAGGGCTGTCGTGTGATGAGATAAGGCTCTCGTTGCGCTTGTAGCATATGGAGGTGCTCCTGTTACTTAACAAAGTATAGCGTTACGGGGTCTTAAAATTTTTCATATTGTTTTCGTCGTAGCTGGGTTATAGGAGGACTACTGAATGCTTCTTAGCGGAGCGCCGCACATTTAGTGGTGGTTTCGAAGCTGAGTTTAGAAGGGCGCTGACGACCTCTGCTATAGTCTAATCAAGGGAGCCGTGTCGCACTTATATATTGATTATGCTACTCGCTCTTACATCTAACTTGTTCTTAAGCAAGGTACTGCATTTTGTTGTTATCGTTCGTGTCATAAAAAATGCTTCAATATTTATTTTCCAAGTGAAATAAAGCATTATTAATACAAAAGTTAGTATCAATATTACTATTAATCGGTTAAAGCATTTCAGCATATCGTGCACTTAAGCCACAAACCCTAAACTAAATAATCAGCTAGTTTTCACTCACCACTTGTTAACGGTACATTAGCCTTTATTTTGCAGTAGGCAAAATATATACTTTGGACGTTTGGATCCTTTTTCGTACGCCGAATCAGTTTCTGCACTCTTCAAATTCGTATGTGTGTCGCCGTAGTGGCGTATCATTCTAGCTAAGTGTAGTAGTTGTAGCAATAACAATAAAACGAACTTCAACTAAGTGATCGAAATATTAATATTAGCATTCTAATTACTTAAAATTGTGCTACGGTGTGCTAGTCAAAAGACACCCTTCAGAAAGCGCGCCATTGTGTGCTAGGCTCCAGGAAAGTCGTGTTGTATTGCTACCGCTGTAAACTGAAGTCTAAACCAACCCGACTCTCCGCCTTATTTTGTCTCTCGATCTCCCTACCTCAGTCGCTCACCTTCTTTCTCGTTGCCTCGTCCACCCTTGGCCCTTCCCTCCCCCAATCCGAGATCCTTCCCTAAGTTCCGAGGTCGACCCATATGCTTCTAAAAAAGTTGCCGTACGATGGGGTTGCCGCCGGTGACTATTTTTGGCTTTCCCCACTGGTCGCAGCAACAACAGAAGCGGCATATCAGCATGACGTTGTTGCGTCGAATGCACCATCGTCTCATCACTGTGGTGCACATTTAGCAGAGCCTCTTGGAACTGTAGACTGGGTGTGACGTAGTACCCCCTACCTGCTTCCTACGCCACTCCATTCATGTCACAAACACACGATACGCCCACGAGCAGGCAATCCAAAACAGGCAAGCTCAACGAACGCAGCCGTTTGGGCGGCGGTCAAACGGGTTCTGTTAACACGGACGGCACACCTATAGACACGCTGGCTTAGACGGAAGAACACTGAAACAGAGGAACGTAAGGCCAAACGGGAAAGAGGAATGAAGCCACGCGGCGACATTGTGCTACCCACTTTGTTGTCTGGCAGAAAGACAAAAAGGGATCAGGCGATAATGGAAGCGAAGCTGGTAGAGGAAAGACGACTTGACGAAGCCTCCAGCTGTATTCAATGATTCTTAATTTCAAGGTCTTTAATAGTAATGTTCTGTTTAATCTTAGTTCAGATCGGTATTTTTATGTAAACGGGAAAAATTGCTTTCATTTTCGGAAAAACGTCACTGTTCACCCAACAGTTCAAGCTTTTAAACTGTCCGAGATCTCTGCATTTATAAGCAATATATAAGGGTATACTAAGAGAAAATAATTGGACTCGACGTTGACAAAACAAATGCAATGAAAGTAAACATGAAAATAATTAATCTTAGTAAATAGGCAATCACATGTGAGTTACATCGTGCACGTACTCCATTATATTTTAAGCTGCACTGCTGGTTTCAACGAGTTTGCTAAATTTATATATTTACACACACTTTGGCAGGGGGCATTATTTAGGATTCTCGAAACTTGATAACAAACGCGACATCCGGCGATTTAAATATTTAGCTGTACATGGTTGCACTTGCGGGCTGTGCGTCACGCGAACATTCTAATTACGATTTCTTTCCTGGGTACAGTTTTAGCCTGAATGTTTAAACCAGAGCGAGTTGTTGTCGTCATGACTTCAAATAACTTGTTGAATCTATCAGGCTGCTTACATATGGTTGTAAACATACATCTGTCAATATTATCTAATATAACGGCTATGTCCATGCACTTATCATTATTCCTGCTAATGTTGCAGCGGTAGGCAGCATGCCTTATGAACTTTTTATAAACTGTGGCCAGAATCTTCTCATCACATGCGAATCCTTGATGCCATACGGGGGAAGCGTATAATAAGACCGGGATAACATATTGCTTGTACAGTCTGACATACAGGGAAGCGTCTTTAATAACAAACGAACGCAATATTCAGTTTAGTCTTCTTGTGGCAGCCGTTACCACTTTAAGTATATAAGGTGTATAGTTTAATGTGTCAGATGTCAGTATTCCCAAGTCTTTCATTGCCTTTTTAATCGTTAGTTCCTCAGAGCCTAGGGTGTATTTTTGTGCAGGATTGTTATGTCCAAAGTGTAGCACAGCACATTTATTAACAGATAGTTTAAGGTCGACATTATACCATTCCAAAAATTTGTCTAGCGTCTCTTGAAAAGTTACTATATTGCTTTGATATTTAGCAGAAAAGAAGCTTATGCTCAGACTGACTATACTATAAAGGTAAATGGGCACGCACTAGAATTGGTCATCAATTTTCGATACTCGGGGAGTAGCACTAAGGTCCAAGCTGTCTTTCACTATCCTTTCCGTAGGAACATATTGCCTCAGATTCATATTATCAGATCCTCCAAGTTAACATAAGAAAACTTCAAGTATCTCAACAAGATGAAAACAATGTTTTTAAAAGAATAATTGGGCTATCAAAAACCGCCTTAATTACGCTGGTTCTACCAATAGTGGTGTATAAACAACAACAAATACTCTTAGACCATGTGGTTGTGGCCTAGTAGAACAATAACCAATGATCGCCCGCAGGTAGATAAGGTAATGGTCGGACGACTATACCGTCAATACAACATCAAACTCAATTTTATATTAAACCATCATATGTAGAAATTGAGCAACGGCCAAGTGCGTATAGGACAAATGCCGAGCGGCGTGATTTTGCCGAGAGGAACGTATTTAGATGACCCTATACACACATACATAGATAGCAAATTTAAAGCTGGAGGTTCACGATGCACTTCATTATTGACGTTGGCTGTAATGACAACAGTAGAATTGCTTGTTTCGGCTATTGTTATGCCTCTACGCAACAGTTTCCTCGTTTCTATCCATTCTCCGCTTTTCTGAGAGCATTATCTACGTTACCACAGCCAAAGTCACCAGTAGCATCTTATTTTTGATTCTGTAGAAAAGATACCTGTCTGCTAGATGTTGTCGGTCGTCACAACCGCTGGATTGACGATGCCGTCGCGCTCAGCCAACCCGATCACTTCTCTTATAAGACCTTTGAACCCGGTTTTCTCTGCGGACTGAGCCGCCCACTCTGCTGTTGAAGCTAATCACACAGAAATAGCTGCAAACCGAACACTTCTCTTAGTAATAATCCGGAAATTTGCACGTAAGGTATGGAACCTTCCAACAATTATCGATGAAGTCATAAGACTTGTAGTAAAAAACAGTGTGGTATTGTACCGCCGTCACTCTGTTACGAAACAATAGTAACTGCTAAATTCATCGACATTCTACATATACCCTGCAGAAGCAGTTTACCGTTACTAAGTTAGTCCTGCAGCTTTCGTTTACCTCTCCTTTATTTATTTGCAGCAAAAGCATTTCATATCCCATTCCATAACGCCAAACCTCCGGCTTATAGGCAACGTAGGTGTGCATTCTAAATGTGTACTTAGAAAAGCCGACAGAGGCTTCCTCCAGAGGTTCCTGTCTGTGAGGACGCCCCGGGTGTTACGGTAAAGCGGGCAACGTCTTACTGTGGTCCGTGCGTGAACGATGTCCTTGCGGCTGTTGCTACATAAGCAGTATGCTTTGAGGCAAAAACGAGAAGGACTTATGAAAGCTTCTGCTGTTGGCGCTGAGAATGCAATCAAAAATGTTCGACCTTACAATCTTTTAGAGTGCTGTAATAGAGTTTATTTGCCTATGTGTCTATACGGGCACGTGATTGCCTTCAGGGGTGTTGTTGCGATCTTTCTCATCACGTGCAGCTGTTCGTATGGCGTAACTCTGCCATTGCTATCGACAAGTTTTACTATAAAAATATATTTTCAATAAGCGCTAATTGCATTAATTTCCTTAACAATGAAAACCCTGTTTTTGGTTAGTATAAAGAGTGGAAACTAATTATTAAGGTCAGGTGACATAATGAAAAGTTGTTCATATACAATCTTTGATTTTAAATAAAATGATTGTGAAAGATGAGAAATTTAATGTAATACCTAAACTATAAACTAAAATTTTAATTAGTAAAAGATTACTTTAAACAATTTTATATGTTCAGGATTTGTAGGTGTATTTAAATTCAATTCAGCATTTATTTCACCACAAATTTGGTAGACGGTTGATTCAATTTTCACAAGGTGTCACAATGTGACTTTTTGGTCTTACAATACAAATTTAACTTTGGATGATAAGGACGTTCCGCAAATTTCTGGGCACACAAGTATATGATAGCGTCCAATATCAAAATTTCTGTTTTGTCTGTAGGCTCAATATGAGTCTAGAAAATGCGGTGTAAATGGTTTGTTACTAAGTGCTAGGCCTTCAATAAGTGTTCTCTCTCCGCATATCTCTAAGGCAAGTGTTGCCGACGCGCATTTTGGAAAGCGCAAAACACGCTCAACATATCTGGCCTTTAGCTTGTCTAGACTTTTTAAATGGCTGAGGGTCAGGTATGGTGCAAATGTGGCAGTATGTTGCTACAGAGAGTACTTTGATTTTAAACCAATTTATAGCTGTTTTTACGTCCATATCGTGCATATTGCCTAACAAAAACATTGCAGACGTAGCTTTTGCTTGTATCTCTTCAATATGTCTGCTAAAAGAGAGCCCGGGGGTTAGTGTGACGCCTAGATACGAGAACTGGCTAAGTAATTTGAGTGGTTGTCCATATACTGACAGGTCTATATCAGCACTCTTGGTGCTGCTAATAAGTGTTTACTATTCTCTCTCTAAAGGCAACGTAACAGAACTATGCGGCGCATACGGTGGTATGAACATGATTGTAATCATAATAGTAATTAGTATAACACAGCATTGTAATTACATACATATGGTTTATTTCGCAATAACTTTGCATGTCAAGATAGTGCATAATTATAATGCAGTCGTTATGATATACAATTTGAACACACAGACCGTCCCAACGAGCAAAGAAAGGGTAAAGACCGCCGATGCGTCTGGAGCTCGCTGCGTGGTAGTTATTCAATTCAATTCAATTCAAACGCACCTTTATTTTGTCAAAGGGAACATATTACAATATTTACATTTCACAAACCGTTACCTAGATTCATAGGACAGTCGAGTTACTTGTGTGCCCACATTTGCACCGCAAGTATTTTAAGTTCTCAGTGCCCTAGCCATCCGCCACGAAAACATGTTGTTCACGCGATCCGTCTTTGCAATTTGTTTAGACGAGATGGTGGTACCGCTTCTAAGATTGTTCACGCGAATTGTAAAAAATTTAGATAAATTTGCTGATTTTATAATTCGATTGTACATGCGATAGTCCGCTCTGGACTGCAGCTCCCCAATAAGGCTTATCACAAGGGAGCTTTTAGCAACGTTACACCTTATTGAGACACGACGAATAAACTTTCTCTGTACACGCTCCATTGCTTCAATGTATTTGCCTAAATAAGGCCGCCAAACCTCACAACAATACGTAAACTTAGGAACAACTAAACTGTTATAAAGCCTTATGTAAAAATTGCAATCATTAATTATAAAACAGCGAAATATTGTACTCGATATAAGAGAAGTTTGTCGGATAACTTGTGTTATAGGAGTGCTAAAATCCAGTTCCGGTGTCACCGTAACCCCGAGGTCCCTAATGCTATTTAATATAGGGATAGCCTCCCCATGCAGCTTGTAGGTATGGGCTCCCTTTAAACACAGTACTGCACATTTCGGCACTGATATAAGCATTTCGTTATCCAAACACCATTTAGAAACTGCGTCAATTGCACTCTGTATAATTTGTCGTTCGCTAGCAGTGTTAGAAGGCCCGTATAGCTTTAGATCATCAGCATAAAGCTTATATGTTATCGAATCAGGTATAACGTTTTTAAGATCTAAAATAAATATGCAAAATAAAAGTGGGCCGAGGCTTGATCCCTGAGGAACTCCAGAGGGGCACCCTCCTGACTCACTAAAGCTACTGTTTACCCGAACGCAGAACTCTCTACAGGTAAGATAACTAGAAATCCATGACAATGAGCGAGTATCAATATTCAAGTACCTAAGTTTCTGTACAAGCTTTACATGGTTTACTCTATCAAATGCTTTAGAAAAGTCAAAATATACACAATCAAAAGTCAACTTATCATAATGGCCCAATCTTGGGTAATTTCAACGAGTTGAGTTGCCGTGGATTTGCCTCTAGTAAAACCATGTTGGTTTTCATCCAACAAGCCTATAGATTGAAGGAACTTAAAAATATGGTCAACTAGCAGTTTTTCAAATATAATACATGCGATTGATGATTGAGGTACCGGTCTATAATTATCTACATTTGACTTTGGACCCTTTTTATGTACAGGAGTTACGATTGACTGTCTAAAATTATTTGGCACAATGCCATCTTCATAAGACCTACTGAATATTAAAAAAAGAGGTTCTGTTATCACAGTCGCTACTTTTTTATAAAAGATGGGTGGGAACAAATCTGGAGTAAGGCTGCACTTATTGGGTAGTTGCTTGATTTTCGTTAGAATATTATATTCTGATAAATATAAATAAGGACAGCCGTCACGTAGTTAGCGCATATCTGCGAGCAGAACCGGCAACGACATTTATCGCCAACTTGGAGAAATCCTTAGGTTGAACATACCAAGTCAAAATAGCCATGCACAAGGTACCTTGTGTATACGTGCCGGCCTTCCATCCCTGGCGAGGTACACAAATAACTGCGCTACTTCTGCCAAGGCCTCGGTAACTTATCCCTGCCACTCGAACAAAAATTGCTGAAGTAGTCCTGTAATAGGTGACCTAAACCTGACTCTGATTGTTTCTACGACCGGTTCGCAACCCGGTAGCAGGTACACAAAGCGGTTTCTTGCCATCCGCGGCCAAAGAACACGCTCCATATATATTGTGAAGCATCTTTCTAGCTGCGGAAAATTTGCCGCTGAGAGAGGGACTCACACCCTGCCAAGGCTGTAGTTTAACATTGGCACAATCTTAAGCTTAAAAAGAAGCACTACCGCACTTAGAGACAGTCGTCGAGGGCCTCTCACCTCTGTGTGAATAGAGGCAATAGCCACCCGACATCTGTCGCCGATCTGCTGGGTAAAGGTCGTTGCCGTATAGTGTAGCCTGAGACCCAAATACGGGAAGTAGTTGACAAACTCTAGCGATTGGCCACAACAGGGTATTACGTTTGCCGCAGCCAATCGACCCCTACGACAAAACTTAATGGCTTTTGTCCTCCGCGAATTTATTTGCAGGCCCTTACGGTGAATGTAACTATCTACGTCGCCGAAAATTCGACGAATGGTACCGCGGTCCCGGTGGGCCACTACTATGCCATCCGCATACGTAACGACGACGGCGTTTCTAAACTCGTCCCGCACATGGCGAGCTAGGTCTGCGAGGAGCAAGGAGAAGGCCAGGCAACTGAGAGGTTCCCCCCCCTGAGGGGTCCCTACGTTTTGACTCAGCTACAAGGTGTCCTCGCCTCTTACGTTTATTTCAAGGCGTTCTTCAGTAAAGAAGCTGAAGAGCACTCGTAGGAAAGAACCACCCACCCCAGCATGTCGAAATTAATCGACTAGTAATTGACGGGGAGCTTTGTCAAAGGCATTGACAAAATCGATAAAAACGGCGTTGTTATTATAATAAAACACGTTTTTGTTGCAACTAAGCGTAATAATAATAATAATAAAAGGCCGGAAGTTGCTGAGTAAACTAATTTGCTACTTTTCAAAAAATAAATGGTGAGAGCGGACCCCAGAAACTTGACTACTTCTTTGATCCAATCGTTTGCGGTCGTTTGCGGAAAACATGCTTGACCGCTTTGGAAAAGTTGGGCAGGATACTAATGAAAAGGCAAAGGAATATTTAAAGAGGATACGTTTTTAGGGATCAGGACTAATCGGGCCTTCTGATTCTCTATTAGCAGAATTATAACGGCTTCTCCCGAGATACCGTTTCTGTCCGTTACTTTTCGCGGCCGGAGCTTTTTCATGATCCTTCCTGCTTCATCCATATCGACGGGAAGCGCGGGGGCTGCGCGTAAACCTTCCAAATTATGATTCAGCAATGACTTTGTCCATTGATCGATGTAGTCAAGTTTTTAAGAAGTCCTTAAAACTTTGGTGAAATCATTAAAAGAGGTGTATATGAAGTATATGGCCACTTTATCTATGACGAAAAACAAGAAGTGCACATCCCGGTGAAACTTCGAGGTAGTCCTTTATATAGCTGAAGAACCGTTTGATGCGCGCACTGCCGCTGCTCCCTGCCGGCTGTTTGGGGTACTGAGGCGAGGCTAGAATAAAGTCTATACATTTAGAACCGGTAAAATGTAGTCCAAGCCTAACGCCAGAACGGACCTTTTTAGATTTATTTGCAAAAACTAAATATCCATGATTCTTTCTTATTTTCATGAGCGTCTCTACGCGTTGCTTGTAGGTCGAGCAGAGATAGCATAGTGACTCTCTTACTAGCAGTGATAAAAGTGCGGCAGGGCGTCGCAATTTTGCGAATAATGCAACTTTTGTGTGAGGAACAGCTAAATTGAACAAGGCCAAGTCTGAGAGATACATGATTTGTTTTTTATTTCTATTTTTGCCGAGCACACGCTTATGGGGAGACAATTGTTGTCTAGAATAAGATATTTGGATAAACGATATACCAGTAAAAAATACAAAGTTTAAAGAGTTGCAAAGACGCACCTAATACTAGAATTATTGTGTAAGAAGTTAAGTTTTAAGCACGTTGGTTTATCTATATTTACACATATCAGGACGTTCGACATCAATATCGCCAGATGCGTTTCTTCTAAACTCTAGTGTGGTTAATTGGCTAGTTAAACTACACTCAATTGATTGTGGAAAATAAGCCGTAAAAATTATCCTTAATGATTTTTCAAACATACTTGCTGTGTATTGATAAAATTGCTTTTTCGGTTGAGATCGTTTTGTAATATTTTTTAGTAAATGCAGGGTCAGGTATTTAACAAATGCTATATAATTATCTGCAAAATCTTGGTAGAGCCCTTTTTGAGACCTTACAAGTTATAGTGTCTAGGCAGATGAGAGTCATTTTGGAAATATATCGGTACCACAGCGTTAAATATTCTACCGAAGATTGCCACCCAACATTGAACTCTTTCAGTGGAAATAGAATAAATTGTAGCCGTTGTCCTCCATGGCATGATCGAGTTTTCTGGTTCTGACTCGGCCATAATTAGTGTGTGGAAACATTTAGAAAAGGAAACACTATCAATAGCTGATTTGGTGGTGGTGGTGATGGTCCATCAGAAGCACACAAGCCAAATCGAAATGGCGTGCAGTGTCAATGAATGTGTAATGAGTTTCCTACCGCAGATTTGAGCACCAAACATTGTGTATGCGACTGCAACATTCTAGTAATAGTAGTTGTAGGTAGACACCACTGCAACAACCATTATTACAAATCTTAACAGAAACAGCAGCAGCAACAACTGGAAAAACAGCAATTCGATCTACTAATGGAAATGAACGGTAATCAAGTTACCCGGTTGGGATAAACGTGTTCATGCTGTGAGTCCGTGCATTGTAAATATATGTTTTATTTTCACTTTTACTTTAAATAAAAAAAGAAATTCAGCATCGCCTTAATGATCGGCCCTCGCTCTTTTCAGTCCTCTGTGGTCTGTCCTCGTCCCTGCGTCGATGGTTCACTCATCACCTGGAACGATTTAAAGGCAGTATTAACAGCAACAGCAAAATGCGTACCAATATTGAAACAATATTGCTGGCAAAAATAAAGCCAGTTGTGAATAAAATACTCTTGTAGACCGTCATTAGTACCACTTCTGAGTTGGTCCTTTAGTTTTGAGCTAACGACGTATTTTTGCCCCCCATGTGGCCGGTTATAGTATATGGTGGGTTACTCTCAATTAACGGAAATACTTTTTGTGAGTTGCATGCATTAGACTAGCGATATATATATATATATATATATATATATATATATAGCTTCTGCGTAGTGATACAACGCGTATATACATATTCTCCATTAAGAATATTTTTAGAGAGGAAAGAGGGGTGGCTGTGGCTTGCCATGATTAGGAATATAGCCGCGGGAGAATCGTAAGAATACAAAAGCGGACCAAGACATCTCTATTCCCGATCAGCGGCTAGGCGGGAAGCAGTGCGCGCTTCAACTCACTCGAACAGATACGAACTTAGCGGAGGGTGAATATCTAAACAAGTCCCTATGCAGGCAATCGGCTGTGTCGTGAACAGCATATATATATATATATATATACATATATACATATATATTTATATATATATATATATATATATAATAAGGTCACGCAGACTCGGTTACTGTACTAAATTAAACAAGTTCACGAGGCACACAACGTTGAAGCTTGCTCTCACTCACGTTCTTTATTGAAACGTTTCTCGTTGTAATGCAAATACTAGTCTTCGTCAGGGCCCGCTTACCGGTGAATCCGGGACACCATGTCACACAAAGTACCTGAGCTTACTCATCCGTACTCACCTGCTCCACTTGTAGTTTAAACATCGGCTGCTGTCCTTATGCAAACACTGCGAGAGTAAACGGTGTTGAAGGCGCTGAGAGTGGTTCAAACGCTCAGATGCAGCGGTAGGATCCCTATTACACGCGATCCGAGTTGCCTGTCGGTCGAAGAGGGACTTAGATTTAAAGGTGGACCTGCAAGCGACTTCAACCGGAATGAGACGGAATTGAGTCCGGCTAAAGCAAAGAGACTCGCCGTCTTCGCTATTATCATCTTCATCATCACTACCGCCGTCGTCATTCATGCATGTTGTCATCCATAGAAACAACCGCTGTTGAGCCGGGATCGTCTTAAAGCGGTGACTATTTCAAAATCTTTAGCTAAGGGAACTATGGAGGCCGATACCTATTGTAATATATACACCTCAGTGTACGAACTCCGGATCGCGATGAAGTATCAACCTCTTTCCCGTGGCGTTAGTTTTACAGAGGTCGCAAACGCTCGTTGGATTACCCACAGCATGCGGCGATCTGCCCACGCGTGGCTCCTGCGTCAGAATACCATCCTGATCGAGACCAGTCGCGGCTACTTTAGCACTACATATAACGTAAAAGTGAATACATTTACTAATGCTGATCGACTGCATACACAGCGTCCCCTAGATGCATCGCGTGTTTTTATCTTTCTTTGGTGGAAAATGTATGCTCAAATCGGACGTTTGCATATAATGTATACATGCTTGTGTGTAAAAAGAGCAAGTCAGGCGGCCAGGCCAATCGCCCGTGAAGCCGCCAGTTTCCTGGGAGTGAAACCAAATATTGGGGGACCTAACAATAAGTTCAGTGCAACTCGGCGTCAGCCAGATAACCATTCCTTCCGGGCATTTCCCTCCCCTGCTGCCGGCAACAGCAGAAACAACTTCAACAGCCAATCCGGGATTGCTCCTTTTCAACACCGTCCTCCACCTCTTCCTCCACTACCGGTTCTCCCCGCCATTTGGCCCCACCGACTCCACATACCGCCTCCACCTCTGCCACCAGTACCTCCATATTCCGGCCTCTTCCCAGATTACCTGCTGTTTTAAAACAATCCGGACTAAATTTCCCCCCCCCCAGTGACTCCGCCCAAAAGTTAGCATCATTTCCCACTGCGGATAAAAACGTGCTTTCAATATTCACCTCACCGCATCCCGTCGGAGTTCCCAGGCCCCCAGCAAGCCAGCCAAACTGCGAGAGAGAAAAACTACAATGGACGTCGTCAGGATCGAGACCAAAAAGTCAAACAGCCTGAAAACCTCAATGACCTGCACCAGGCACTTTTTCGCAACAAATAAGCATCGATGTGATTTTTATTTCAGAGACCTGGCTTACTAGCGCAATTAGTGATAGAGAGGTCTCACTCGGTGACCGGTACTCGGTGCATCGAATGGACCGAGATTCCAGGGGTGGTGGAGTGTGTATTTTAGCACTCAAGGGACTAAACTGTCGCCGAATTGAGATACCCACAGGCTCGGAAACCGTAGCGGTAGACTTGCATTATGATCACATTATCATTCGAATCATATGCTGTTATGTCACCAATGCGGACTCCGGCGCACAAAGAAAGGCCCGTATCGAAAATGTTATAGAAGTTCTAGAATTCTGTCGTGATGTCTGTTATCCTATATGCGTAGTTGGTGATTTTAACATGCCTGACACTGACTGGTCAAATCTGCGCTTAAGTGATGCTACCAGCCCATGGAAGGCTAGCTTCTGCATCATAAATGGTTTAGATCAGCTTATTATGCAACCCACAAGGGAAAACAATATTCTGGACTGGCTTATTACATCTGAGAGGGAGCTCGTCACTGAGCCAGCAGTCGTGGATCCCCCTATTGCTACAGATCATCGGGCTCTCAGCTTTCGGATTCTGGTCCCTTCCTTCCATTTCTTAGAGTCGGGTGGTCGGTTCAACTTCTGGAAGGCTGATTATGACTCGATCTGTACAAATCTTGCGAGCGTAAACTGGACGACATTCTTTGCACGGTGCGTTGACATTGAGCAGATGTATAATGTACTTATCGATTATATACACTTTCTTATCGAGGTATTCACACCCCAGAGAAACAATAATACTAATCCCAACATGACGTGTCTTCGAAACCATGTTCGACGGTTAGAGAAGCTCATGAATGAATTAGCGACTGAAAGCATCTCAGTGAAGCTTAGAAAGGCCTCGACACGGTTGAGAATTCTTGAAGAGTCAAAACTATCTTTTAAGGATGCTAAATCGTTTTACCGCTACGCGAATAAGCGACTTCGAGGTCGTGAGGAACTTCCTTTATTAAAAGTCGATAATGTTCTCAATGACAATAACCGAAGTAAAGCGGCGGCATTCTCGAAACTGTTTTCCTCTGTATATGTATACACCTCCGGTGATCAGCCGTCTTTACTGACAAATCGCGTGCGTATAGAAAGGCGCCAAAATCAAACAATTCATAAGCAGTTTTTAATCTCAATCGATGTCATAATTAAAAATATCAAAACACTCAAGAACAAATGCAGTTTTACACCAGATGGTATTCCACCAGTGTTTTATAAAAACACTTGTGATTTTATCGCCGAACCATTACTGTACATTTTTCAGAGATTGTATTGTGATGGGCAAGTTCCGTCATTATTTCAAAGGTCAATTGTAACGCCTATATTCAAAAAAGGTGCTAAGGATTTAGTGGATAACTACCGGCCGGTGGCTCAACTGTCCATTGCGTGTATTTTAATGGAGAAGTTAATCGTTGATTATATTGAATTTTTTTAGTGCGTAACAAATTGGTTGACGCCAATCAGCATGGCTTTGCCAGGGGCCGTTCTACAGGGACACAACTTATATCCATGGTCCACGACTGGAGTCTACGCATAAATAATCGTAGAACATTTCATTGCATATATTTTGATTTTTCAAAGGCATTTGATAAAGTGAATCACAAACTTATGTTACAAAAATTAGAAAGTATTGACCTTGACTCCACAACTTGTCGATGGGTGTCAGCATACCTTACTGGGCGAAATTTTACCGTCAAAGTTGGTAACGTAGAAAGTGACCCCCTCCCCTGCACCTCAGGGGTGCCGCAAGTATCGTGCATTGGGCCCCTGCTCTTCAGAATATACGCCCTCGATCTCCCAACAGTGATTCCAGAAGGTGTCACTTATCTCTTATTTGCCGACGATTCAAAAATATACTCAGCAGTCGACAATTCCACAAGTATTATTCAACTAGCAATTAATAATGGCGAAAACTGGTGTTGTGAGAATAGGATGCGAATATCTGTGCCTAAATGTGCCGTGGTGTCGTCAGATGGCAGTTCGCCACTGTATACACTCGCTAACGATGCAATACCAGTAATTAAACCTTTTCGTGATCTTGGTGTGATTGTAACCCCCAAATTAGACTTCTCTCAACATATTACTGCCACCGTTGCTTCTGCTTCACAACTATGTAATACCATATTTAGATGCTTCATTTAAAAAATACTGATTTCTATGTGACTTTGTACTGAAGTCTAGTATTACCCAAATTTCTCTACTGCAGCCAGGTTTGGGCTCCTTATTTGGCAAAAGATATAAATGCCGTTGAGAGGGTACAGGCCAAATTTATCAGACGGATATCGAAAAGATGTAATATTCCTCGTAAAAGCGTATCTCTTGTGCCAATACGTACATTACACGCACGAGGTGATCTATCGCTGTATTAAAAAAATGTGTTGTATCGGGACTAATGGTGTTAGCTTTTTGATTACGTATACTCATTGTTACATTACGATCATTCGTCTGGGTTTAGTCCTACAACCTACCTAACCCCATTTGAGCCTTTTCACAAACTATATAAATTAGGCATCTATTTTTTAAATATATAAGTATAAACCTGAAAGAATAGAGAAATAGAGCGAGTAACTTCTATGAGGCTTCATTGCAGCGACTGTGTTTTTAGGCTCTGCAGTAGGGTAGCACGTCTGGCTTTCTCGCTCGATTTGAAACGGCGCGCGTAAGTCAGGTAGTACAAGTCTCCTTCCGTTGCAGTGCTTTATTGCAAGTACGGGTGTGGGACAGTTAGTATATATCGCGTCCCCTTTCTAAGAAAAAATTAAAAATGTTCAAAAACTTACGTTAAGCAACAAAGTTTTGAAATGCAAGTAACAATATGACGGTTGATTGGTTCAGCTATGTTTAGCTGTCGTTTCTTATAATATCTGTCTATTTTAGCGAAGTTTATTTCTAGTTCATAATGGTGTAGAAAAATGCAAGTTCCAAGTAGGATGCGCTTGCCTAGTTCGTCTGCTTCAGATTATCTGCCTCTAGTATACACATATTTACCCCTTATATGCTACTGTTGGAGCTATCTTCAGATGAAACAACATAATAATCCGCAATGAGCAAAAAAAGAGTAGTTGTTGGATAAGTGTAGCAGTTAAAAAAAAGTAGTAATATTTGTACATAAGAAACGACGAGTGGCGACGTTCGCTACCGCCACTGTGCCGCAGCGTCACCTCACAGTCATTTATGCATGCACTCAATCTCGACATGCCCTCCGAAAATCTTAATTACTCCGCAACCACAGCTTATTTTAGATTTGGTACCAAAATGACCGTCATGAAATGCGTATTTTGTTTGTGTATGTTACTTTTGAGCGCTGTGAATGATCGTATGGTTATGGTTTTGAGGTACTGGGCGTAGAGGCTAATAAAAGAACTTCAGTTTTGCGAATTCTCTTCTAAACAACTATGTCAAATCATCTTCTGCTTAACATTATATGTTCATCGGAGAATTTTCTCACGAACACGACGATGTGCTTTTTGTTTTTGTACAAAATAACTAGTTGTCTTGCAACATTTTATGCTTTTTTGTCGAGCAAAAACACCCATGTCACATATTGTAATAATTTAACTCTCACTCCGAAGCAAGACTTCTTAGAGCCCATGTTTCATTGAAAAAAAATGCTTTAACAAGCTCTACAATACTTATTATCGATTCTCGGATATTTTCCGGACACCCTGCGTATGTATATACCATACACGTGGTGCAACAAATAAATAAAGATAAAAAGCTTAAAGCTGTCTTTAATGCCATGTTTCTTTTATAAAGAAGCCTGCAGAAGTTTTTCCACATGGCGACGTCTCACTGGGACCATTTTCGATTAGTCGACTTTCTGGACAAACCTCTGCGCGGCACTTTATTTGTTTCAGTAAATATTTATATGTGTAGTTATTCATGTAAGCGTATATATACACAGTTGCAACATCAGTAGTGATTCTGTTAGAGCACTGTACCGAAGCTTGCTATATATATATATATATATATATATATATATATATATATATATATATATATATATATATATATAATTTAGAACACCCTGTCTTGAAAGCGGCTTTATTTGTATTGTACTCATTTACAAACGTTCTTTACAATGTTATTAATTACAAAACTTATCCTGCGGCTGTACAATATGTAAATCTTACATCCATGTCTAAACTCGAGATTGCCTTGCTTGCAAGACCATATTCTCAGATACTCTACCGATTTAAGCTTTTCTGGCGTTGTTGGGCCCAAACCCTGTTGCACGCAAATCCGACGCTTTCAGGAAAAAGTCGGCGTATTGCATGGATACGGATGCTTGAAGTCCAACGGCGCCTGAAAGCACGAACGCGTTAAAATGCTCCGAGCGTGCGTAGCATTCACTGATATATGACAGGTCGTAACGGTGCTGCGTGTCCACGGTTCGCACAGTGAGCAGGCAGATGTCAATGAGCAACAACCCCGGTAGACGCGCTAGAAACCGATTTAAACGATCGCTTAGTTGCGCGACGAGCAGTGAAGGATCGGATGACGCAAGCTGAGGTTGTTGGCGCCCAGACGTATGAAGATCACCTCGATGGTCACCGACAGCGTAGCTTTGGCGATGTCTATCGGTTGGTCGATGCGGCCACGAGGTAGACACACGACCATGGGACAGTCGCTTACGGCAAGTGGCCCGAAGTAGATGACGTCGGAGGCGACTTGGTGAACGAAGCACTCGCCGATGGCGGCCATCCGCTGTTTGCACGCAGAAAAACGCTTCCTTGTACACGTAGACGCCAATAAAATCAATGCTCTGTTTGACCCATTAGTATGGCGAGAAGGCATCCACTTTTGCCCGTGCCGAGGCCAGTTAAAAATGTATTGAATATTTTGATGATGCTATAGAGGGAGAAGCACATGCCGCTATTGAACGAACTAAGCCTAACATTGATGCTGATGATGGAATATACACAAACATTGTTGTAGAGTTGGTAAATACGTTGTTGTAGAGTACACAAGATACAGGTAACTGGCAGACGATTTATACTGACATTACTAAAAATATTATAATTAGTGCTCATTTTAATTGTGATCTGACTAAGCAAATAGCAATGCAAACGATTTTTAAAACAGGTATGAACTTGGGCTAAATAATGAGAATAATTTCATGTCCATTGTAATCATTGCAAAGTAGATTTTAGACATCAGCGTGGTTAAAATGTATTGTAAATCCAACCATAAACATACGGATCAGCCGCTTACTTAACACTCATTTACTAGAGCAAGCATTAGAACTAGTCAATGATTGTAAAGATATTAAATGTACAGAAAAAACAATTCGGTAGGCAACCCATATGGCCGGGAAGGGAAAAATGACACCTCCATGCAAAAACACCAACCGTGGTTCGATAGGGAGTGTCGGCAAATAAAACCTAATATTTGCTGTTAAAGAAACGGAACTCATGGAATTATTTGCTAACTTGCTGAAATGAGAAGAGCATTTAAAAACATGAAAAAAGTGAAGAGGCAACATTTTGAAAATGAGCAGCGCATGAGAGTCGCTGAGGAATGTGTGAAAAGATCATGGCTATTGTTTCATAAACGTCCGCTACCTCCGAACCCACTAATCAACGACGACGATTGGGCGGCCCATTACAAGACTTCTCTACAAAGACGTGGTATTGCTACCCCGGTACAATGTGACAGATGATTTTCTGCTATTTAGTGAGGAGAAAATTAAAACCACCATTCGTACTAAACACAACCGAAAATAGGCGGGGCCGGATTTCATTGTTTATGAGCATATTAAAGCGAACGTTGACATTATATATTCTGTTCTAAAAAAATCAATAATAAATGCTTTTAACTGGAACGGATACCCAATGAATGGCGAAATAGTTATCTGCAGCCAATCTTCAAGCGAAAAGGAGACGCTACGGACCCGCAAAACTAGATGGACATTGTTCTCACAAGCGTCCTATACAAGATCATGACTTCGTTGGTCGTTTAAAGGTTACAAACGATTACGCAGAACAGGATTCCACATGAACAATACGGTTTTACTCCGATCAACTGCGGATGCAGTAAAGTTTGTTTTAGAACATGCTACGCCATCGTAACAAGAATATGACATATGCGGCTTTTATCAAATTTCAAGCTGCGTTCGATTGTATGCCTAAAAATCGACTTTTCGAGATAGTTAAGCTTAACTTTTCTGTAACAAATGCGATGTTTAATCTACTGCATAACATGTTGCGTTGTAACGCTATAACCATTAAATCAAATCAAATCAAATGCACCTTTATTTAGTCAAAGGGGGGAAAAAGCCAACTATGTACTGGAGACCGTCACGTAGAGCGTGGCACAAGGCGATTCGGCCAGCTCTTTTTTATTTATACTGTGTGTGGCCGGACTAGCAGACCTATTACGGGACCCCAAAGTGCCGCACGTATTTTATGCTGACGAGCTCGTAATACTGGCAAAATCCCGAGATCACCTGCAGCATTGCTTCAACGCAACAGCAAAACGGTGCAAAGAAAACAGGCTTACCGTAAACATTGCGAAGACGAAAGTTCCCGCCTTACCAGAGGAGGGGCATACGCCGCGGCAGACCACCACGTTAAGATCAACTGACAATCTCACAAACTTCAGCCACTTCTCTTACCTCGGAGTCGTCATAACCCCACGACTCTCTTTAAATCTACATAATAAGGAGAGGCAGGTCAAATCCACAGCTGCAATATTTTTACTTGGTGACTTCCGTGACGTAGACTTGGGAACCAGCATAAATATATTTCGTACACAAATGTTACCAATAGTAGGTTTCTGCTTGCCCGTGGTTACAACACACCTGACCTAAGCGATATGAAAAATTTAAACAAAATAAGAGACATTCAACGAATATTGGGCTTACCAAAGAAAAGCGTCAGCAACACTTGCAATGGAGCTTTGTAGAGAACAAGACTTTAATAGAAGAGTTGGCACTGAAGAAGCTACCCTTCAGTCCACAAGTGTAAGACGACAATTTCATGAGACTAAAAACATGATTTTGTTATTGAAAATTATAGCAAAGGATTGGCTTTCGTCGTGGCAGGGGTGGAAACGAGCAAAATAATCGTACAGCTATTTGTCGAACCACGTGGCATGGATACCACAATTATATATAAAACAAAATTGTCTCTATATTGAAAAGTATGAGTGTAGCTTTTGTCACGTTTTTCTGCTAAGAATGGTGCCAGGTCGCCAATGAATACAAAATAAAGACACAACTTTGTTCGGATATCGTCGTACTGATCAAATCTGACTAAGAGGCTAAGGACTCTTATCCTGGCAGTTATCTGATCTTAACACTTAAATAGGCTTTGCTCTCATTGCCACGTTTAAACGTGTACTCGCGAATAAATGCGCTGTATATATATATATATATATTCTTAAACAAGTCTAGAGAAATAAGGTAGGACACGACGAAGTGCCGATCGCTTAAGATTTAAAGAGAGGGTGGCGAACTTACCACGGCCAGGAGAAAGAGAAAAATGAGGGTAAGTAGGTGTAAATAAAGTATAAGAAACTTTTTGCTGGGATCTAAAGAGGAGACCAAATCATGATTAGCCAGTGGTACGTTACCTGGGTGTTCAAGGGGGGGCCTGGGGAAGCTGGCACGAAGCGCTGCCAACAAACATTTAATTTTTTATTGTATTAAATGAGGCCTCGATCTGGTCCTCTGCAATTAGGTGTTATAGATACAGAGCGATGTAACACTCAAAGGCTAGCGGCAGACCAGGCCTGCATGTCATTTGGACTGTATTGACTGAGCCGGCACTGAACTTCAAACCCTGGTTTGAGAGACCAAATGGAATTATGACCAACCACCGTACGCAGTTCCTGATGGGGGACACACTGATTTTAGAGAACGGGATGGCATTGGCACAGCGCCAGGTACTTCTTAGATCCTCTGCAACGACAAGGGTGCTAACGTGACCCACACGCTGTCTAAGGGATAAAGTCACAGACATAAGAAAACTAGGGCGTCGCTTTGACTGGATCCGTTGACCAAGCGCCATAATAATAGCCGGGAAACCTATCTGTTTGACACGTTAGTCCCAGAAGCATAAGCTGCCCAATTGTCTAGCGGTGGAATTCTCTATAAGAAGTTTCGCGAGCTTGTTTAGGATAAATTGCCAATTTTGTCTGCGCTACCAGTTATGCTCCAGAGAATTAAATGGGGAGTAACTCTTATTGGATATTTGAGTCGTGCGCTTGACCTAGAAGCGTCTTCTAAATGAAATCTTTAAACCGGGTTGTTAAATTGTTTCCCCATAAGCTAGTATACGAGCAAAATAATTTTGCAATATCGTAGCATATGTGCAAAAGACTAGTCTAAGAAACATCAATAACCAACGCATTTGGTATCAACACGAGACCCAGCGTGACCGTTTTACTTTAACAGCGTATGAGGGCGTGACCCGAAACAGCATGCAACATATTAGATAGCCAACGAGAAGAACGAGTTATGCAGCAAGGTACTTCGTTCAGTTTTAATTCTGAGAAAATAATCTAGGTGTTTCAAAGCCGCTTAATGGCTTTTGACATGCCACGCAGTGATGCTTAAAACCATTTATTTTCGATTAGCGCGTTATGTCTTAAATTGCAGCAGAAGCAGCCGCCGCATCGCTTATGGCCAGGTGGGTCGCGGATACATAGGCGTAGCATCGCCGTAGACAACTGTCGGCAGCATTCAGCCAATCGCAAAGAATTCTTCATTCAGCGACGATGACAGCGGGAGTTGTGCCGTCGCCGTCTCGACAGGCGGTAGTAGACAAGGCTTTATTGTTCGCGAATATATTGGCTGGTTGGTACTTAATTAGCGGTTGGTCTGCTAATTTCCTACGCCGATCGGTTAGGCCACGACGAGTTGCGAGGACGCTCGTCACATGCGGCAGCCAGTTCTCCCGCTGGGCTGAGTCCCTCAGTCTTCTAGTCGACGATCCTCGCCGCTTGACGAGCACTCGATAACATCGACACACGCTTGTGCACACGCCCCACGTCTTTGCTACAACAGGCTCTCAACTAGTGATTGGTTTCGCCGACTAGTAAGTACAAGGCCACGTCGGATGAGAAGAAGCGAGTTATGCAATGAGGACCCTAGAAGAAGCAACCTGCTCTGACACGTATCGCTATTGCCAGGACGAATTTGTACTTAGCCCATCATTCAGATTAGGTATTTTCGCATTTTAATGTACTGGTCGCAATTGAATAAAACCCAGTTTTAGTTTGTAATCTGCCATTATGGGAGGACTTTGAGTAATGTGGTTCGGTGTTCCGTTTAGCGTTAAAACAAACTTGTACCTTGTTTGGCAGTCGGGCATCTTGTACCTCAATAAGAATGAAGACGCAGAAAAGCCACATAGCATTCTATGGCGTATGCCGTTTTCCAATCATATTAATGCCGCTACATCTTGACTTGATCGGCATTTTGATTGTCCTCGTACAGAGAAGCGAGCCTGTACGTGTGCATGCGCAACCACTATTCCGTCAAATCTTCAGCGAATTACTCTTGACAACGTTTTTTCAAAAACTGCGATTGCTGTTACTGACTTTTTCATCGATATGAACGACTTCTGTACTTGTAAAATATGGCAAAACACATTTCAACGTAGAGTTTAATATCTTAAAACTGTTTTTACGTGGAAACGCACAAAGCTATATATATATATATATATATATATATATATATATATGTGTATATGCTCACTTTTGTGTGTCTCTACGTAAAATAACTTAATCACTTTTTTATCACATTTTACAAGTACAGAAGCTGATGTATATATATATATATATAAACTGTGGTGATTCTGATAAAGAAAGGAATTCGAGAGTGGGAATTCGATTTGTGTTGTGAGGCTATTTAGGGCGTTAATGAGATTTAATTCGCTATCAGAAAATCAAGTTGATCCGAGTCGGGCGTTTCCAGTAGTCTGAAATCCGTATCGACCAGGCTTCGTCTTCTCTAACTGGGACTGGCTGGAGCTGGTCTATTGTATGCACTGAGTCCGTCTCGCTCTCTCTCTCTCTCTCCAAATCTGTTTCTGTTCGATTTATGCGACGGCTGGTTTTCTGTCGGTGTGTGGCCGTGAGGCCGTGTGTGTATGTGCTTCTGTGGGAGTGTGTGGGGGTGTATCTGTGAACGAGGAGCAGCAATTGTGCCGGCCGAGCAATGCCATGCTGTACGCTGACAGACGAGAGCGACCACCCGACGGCCACCAACCAGTATTCGAGGCGCAGACAGGAACGTTCGCTTGTGGTAGCATGTTGTTTTCATGTTGCCCGGCCGGCGTTCGTTGTGTACGACTCTGTCCATTGGCGAGGTATCGGCTTTCGATCGTTTGTCAGCTAGCAGTGGCGGTGGGGGGTGGCGGCCGCCGTCCTGAAGGCGGTGGCCATCGAACCCCGGAGAGAGGCCCGAGAGACAGGCGAGCACTGATGCACCGAGAGCGCCGTCCTGCTCGAATGTCCACGCCTGAAGCCGAGGCCCTCCGGGGGCCGTAGAGAAGACAACAGTAGCAGTGGCGTCGGCGACTTTGAGCTACATCTGTTTCGCCAATACTGCACCGTTCCAGCGTTCCAACGTTCGCGCTGGCAAACGTTGGACGAAAGCGATTGAAATGGGCACGCTACCGTTGGCTCTATAATGGCCAGTAAAGACAACAACAACAACAACAACAACAAAAAAACAACAACAACAAAACAACAACAAAACAACAACAACGACAACAACAACGACGACAACAACAACCACAACAACAACAACCACAACAACAACAACACCAACATCAACAACTTCACCAACACCAACATCAACACGTTCACCACCACCAACAACAACAACGTCAACGAACGTCACCAACAAACACTTTTTAATGTTATCCTTTTACCGTTTAGAGTAGAAAACCTACACTTAGAGATAGTGCAGAAGTGTTCACTGATTGTTGTGAAGGACTTTCTTTATCGAATTGGCCCACCAGAACAATATATGGTGGCTAAACAGAATCACTTCTCGTAGCCTAAACGCAGTTGGGGGTTTCAGACCAGCAAGCTAACGGTAGTCGTCACAAGAACTAGATTCCAAACACTCCCGCGTCTTTGGTTTGTTTGGGTGGTCTCGCAAGGCTTGTCAACAACAGTTCAGAAAAGCTTTGTACAATACCGACTATAAATTATTGTAGACGGCAAATGTATTATTAAAATATAGTACATGTAGTCAAACATAGACAGTTACAGAAAAGTAGAAATAACCGTGTCTGCAAGCGACCGCCATCATCAATAACTTACTTAAGACAAAAATTATATATATATATATATATATATATATAATGCTTGAATGATTTTTTAAAATAAAAACCTTGAAAGAAATAGAAATATCTCGAAAGCTAGATTTAATGTTTACAACAAGGTGCAGGAGCAAGGAATTATTCGTCATCAGGCGGATGTAGTGATGTTACATAGTTACCTATTAGTATGTTTCATTTGCCATCATAATAAAAGCAGAATAAATATACATGCCTTAAAATGCAAAATACCATAATTACGCCAAATATCTACAGTATTTTCCATATACCCTAAGCCTATAACGTTTAGTAACCGAAAGCGATTATGTATTTTCAAAACTACCGGCATAAAGCGGAATAACATTTTCGGTTGTGAGTAAAGTCTATTCCTTTAAAATTTCACACCTTGTCACTATTAACTAAAGGTACCTCCAATATAAGAGCAATTGCGGTCTGCCAGTGAATTATTTCTGATATGGCTAATAAACAGCATGATAAATCATGTAAACATGACTGTCATTGGACAAGCCAGAATATGTTATTAGAAAATAATTTCTTAGTAGTTTTTATTAATAATGTGGGATTTAAGAACGTCGCAGTCGATTTCAAAGCCTAGACGAAGCATTTTTTTAATTTGTTATTGGCGATTTACACTTTTGAATAAATCAATGAGGAAAGAAAATTGCAGTTGAATTGTATTTTTTCTCAATTTGTGATCCCAGAAATTTTATAACACTGCCTCTCCGGTGTACCTTCCATCTAAACAAATATGGTGCACTACTGATTACTTTATGTTTCTCAAGTTCGTGATTTGAGCTTTATGTACATTAAATTAGTCAGTATATATTGAACGAGTGTTATCAAGAATAAGGTCACCGCCTTAATGCAATGGTGTGTGGACCAGTGCAGTCTTCAAAATACCCGTAAAAGCTCTTTCGACAATTTTATCGGATGCTATAGACAAGCAAAGGTTAGCACTATTGTTAACACTTTGCAGGGATTCAGATTGCAGGGAACTGTTCCCTTAGCTAAACCTGTCTCGTTTCTTGATTGTTTTCTTTCAACCCATTCGTCAGGTGTCGCACCGCACTAAATAGATAATTTGCTGAATTATTACATTCAGTTATTTGTTAGTGCCCTGTAGAATCGTTTAAGTAGAACTTCTTATTACATGAAGTGAATATACGGTTAACATTTTTTTACTGAGTAAGGGCCTATGAAGAGCTTACAAACCTAAATGCAGATTATTGCGGAGATGTGATCTTACGAATGAATAGTTTGCACTGCAGGCAATGAAGCATTTGACGGCAAACAGAACATCCGCATTCAATTTCCACTTCTGGCCCGCCAGCAGATGTTTTTACCCTAACTACAGGCGGTTGGAACTAGCCGACGTAATAAATTAAGAGGGGCTGGCTGCAGAGTTCGGCACTCTGGTTAACTTTAATGCTCTGATTATAGCTTGAGCTCCCCAGTTTAAAGTTCTTGGACCTCCTTATTTTAGGGCGGCTGGTTTATTCTTTGGGTTGGATCTATTTACTTGCAAGCAATGCCCATCAAGAATAAAAGAGATATCTAGCGAAGTAAAGGGCGCCAGGTCTTGTCAGCGTCCCATATATAGACGTATCTAACTGTGTACTGAGTATATTCGTGTATCCGTGTGCGGTTTTTTTCTTTAATACTGTTTAGTATGAGTAGTATTATTATTATTTTATATATACATGTGTGTGTATAAAAGCAATACATGGAAACCGGGCATTGTCTCGGGAAATAGCGCGGTGCAACAGCAGAGAGTTCGTCCAGAAACGGAGCCTCACAGCAAAAAAAAGAACTACAGTAGAATTCGGCAATAGCCACCGCCTCGGTGCTCTATATAACTCGAACGCACCCGGGCTACTTGGCGGCGTTAGCGGCGGAAGGGGCACCGCCGACCAAAGGAGGGAAGTCGTTTTGTCGGTGAAAGGAAACCAGAGAGGAGAAAGCGGTCGTCTGCGAAAACGGATAGTCTAAACAAGAACAGAGTAAGTGAAACTGCCAGTAAGGCGGGGACAGAGACCCAGCAGGAAGCGAGAGAAAGGGAGGCCTGGAAGCATATAATAGGTAGGGCGAGAGTCTATGCCTCGGGGGCGATTACGCCTCGATGAAGAAGAAGCTGAAGAAACACGCCAAGAAAACAACAGACGGGATGGACAAAAGAGAGATCCGCTATCTGCGTGCGGCTGAGTACACGCGGCCGCGCTGCTAGTGACCAACGGCCACCACCACATCAACATCAGAACCTGGTCACCACCACTTCTTTTTGGCACCAATGAAGTGTGTGTGTGGCCTGCAAATAGAAGAGAAAAATTAGATCATGTTTCGTCTCGAAATTGATTGTAATTACAATATATATATATATATATATATATATATATATATATATATATATATATATAGACAAAAGTCTTTTGGTAAGAAAGTTGAAATGTAAGGCAATGTTTTATTTATCGGCATAGTTTTATGAAAGCTCTCCAGATATAGTCTAGTGCTACACATTCGAGACCCTGTTCCAAAGACTTGAAACTGCAACAAACAGTGCTTTACTAATATATTGAATCAAGTACACGGGCTATAAACATTTAAGTGTAAATGCCGCATTCATAATGCCGTTTATAGAAGTGCACGTCCATGAAAAAAGTTTAAAGACGTCTGGCATTTTCTGGAAGAGCCATCTTTTTTAAAAATTGGTTAACGCTTGGGTAACGATTAAATTGTTTTTCATACAACAGAGGATCTATATGGAGAAAAACAGTCGCTTTTAATTACTCGATTAAATTATATTACAGCAACCTAGCCTCTCCTAGCTTAAGTATTCCGTAAGCTCAGAACCGGGTTCTCATGCATTTTCCTCTATAGCAGTAGCATAATATCTTAACTGTTCAGTGGCTGAGTATTCCAATGATAGTTCTACTGAGGAAGGTGAGTTTTGTCACCAGTTTAGATTACCTGTTCCTGACTCGACATGTGTCGAGCCCTCTGGCGTGGTGCATTCGCGTGTGCCTTGCGCAAAATTCGAAACGTTTGTGGTCAAATCTGGACAAATTGAAGATTCACAAACAACATCACAAATGCGATTTTATGTTGTCTACCGGTTCTCCAATTTCTGCGGATCGTGAGTGTAATTGAAAACCATTAATTATTTATTATTAATCACCTTTCGGTATTGTTGATTACATTACACGTATTCATTAAATTTCCGGAAACGGCATTCGTTTCCGTTAATCTTGGGCATATATAAAATATGTTGTATATTATTATGGTTTATTAACACTCAGGTTGGGTAAAATTATAAACATATACATCAGACACAGGCGGCGTGGTATCTATCGCACTGGGCAGAGCGCCTCGTGCACCTGCAACAATCCTGAGGATCGTGGAATTCTTCCGTGCTACATAACACGTGATGAAACCCGTGGGTTGCAAACGCCGTAGTTAAATGTCTGCCCTTATATCACGCTGCTCGCCAGGCCGTGCTTGTCATCGCTACCGTATTATATATTCCTAAATCGATTCCCTTCAATTTTTCCGTCCACTTCAAAGTATAAGCCTCAAACGCTTTCGTCCTAGGTAAACCCCATTGAAGTTGTAATTCCTGTGTGATTAAACTCCCCCCTCTAAGATATGAACTATTCTATTCTTACTTGAATTGGCTAAACCCAAAACCCGTTTCATAAAGAAAAATCTGGTCTGCTTCTCCCAATTTTTCTCATATA
This sequence comes from Dermanyssus gallinae, assembly GCA_003439945.1. Lineage (NCBI taxonomy): Eukaryota > Metazoa > Arthropoda > Arachnida > Mesostigmata > Dermanyssidae > Dermanyssus > Dermanyssus gallinae. The sequence goes on from QVRM01000484.1 coordinate 913,610, forward strand.
AGTGATATACCGAAGGTTGCTATTGGTTCTATTTTAATTTTGAAAAGAGCGGAGGCGGTATGTATTTACAACATTTGCGGGCTCTTAATTGCTGCTGCCGCTCGGATTGCTTTTCCCACTCTGCCTTCTAAATGTCTTCAGAAACTGCTACCATTCGACGTTATAGTGACACCCAGATAAGTAAATTTATTTACAAATTGTACTACATTGCCCCTAGCTCGAATAGTGTCGTTTTTTGCTAATCGACCCCCCCGTCGAAACTTAACTGCTATTGTTTTGTGCCAGTTTATGTTAAGCCCCATCTCGTCCATATAATCAATTATTTGTCCCAGTCCCTGTTTAACCCTAAATAGACTCCTCCCATAGATTACAATATCATCTGCATACATCAGAGTACTTGCCTACTCTCGAGTCCACCCCTGTCTCACCCGGTTGGGTAGCCCTCCCAATAATACCGAAAAAAGCAAAGTCCGTCTCCTTGAGCCACGCTGGTAGTTTGCTTTACTGTTCCCACAATCCCTATACCGTTGTCGATGCATACTATGCTCTCCCTGAGGATGGCCCCCAACATTTTTAACAGCTAATTCGGACCTCCCTCCAAGGCTAGCTTCTCCATAATTATGTTATCTCGGCGCTAGGTCAAAGGCGGCTTTAAGATCTATAAATACCGCATATAACGGTCTTCGTGGCTCGGCTAGAGTTTCCCAAATCTCTGCTAGCAATTGGCGCAGGGCCGTATGGGTCGACTTGGATTTTCTAAAGCCGTATTGTTCTTCTGGTACTGCGTTTCTGGTTTCTAGGAAGTGCTCAAGTCGATCTGATATTATCCCCGAGAATATCTTATAGGGGCAACTCTTAAGTGTTATTTCCCTCCAAGCTTCCGGCTCTGTTTCTATGCTCTTCCCTTTAGGTATAACAATAAGAGTATTTTCTTTCCACGCTTTAGGCATTTTCCCGGACTTTAGGCATTCATCGAATAGAGCTTTCCAGCATGGCGCCAGTGCCAACGTTTGCTTTAAATGTTAATTTCTCATCATATCGTTTCCGGCCGCTTTACTTCTAGGCGCTCTTTCAATTGCGCTGACAACGTCTTCGATTGTGACCTCGCGAACAACCCATTCCCGTGCAAGCTCTGTGTCTTTGTCCCAAGGCCCATTGTATAATATTATTTATTTTGGAGTGGTGTCGACTCCCTGTAGCATGCTAGCAAAGTGCTTAATCAGTCTCTCAGTCTCCACTGGGCACTGCTGTTTTCTTTTATGCTTTAGCCATTTGTGCGGATGTTCCTCTGCCTCTCGTAACAACTTCCACTCCCGGCTTGCCCAGGACTTCTGTTTCGCTTCCTTGTCTGTCATGTGCGTCATTTTCTTTACCATTATAGCAAACGGCTCATTACCGGATGTAAGTATGTTGTATATGCATCTCCGGAAGTTGTCAGCGATCTAACGCCTAGATAGCTGGCGCTGACCGACATGGGTCATGATGATATTTGGTACAGACAAGGTCGCAAAATTTGCAGCAACACTCATCGGAAGGGTTATGGAACCCAGTGCGGTTTCACATTTTTTTTTTTTTTTTTTGTTCTGGGAGGTTTCGGTAATGCATGATGCACATGCGCCACTAGCAGCCTGCGTGACTAGTGTGAGACTTGCAAACCCACTAAACCCGGATTCCTCCCCACCCCCCCAGGCTCGGTATTACTTTGGCATTACATCGAAACCGTGGGAGAGGCGTCCCTGCCGTTCTCCTTCAATCAGCTCTATCCCTGACTATCATCCCGCATGTCTACCTGCGGTTGGATAGGGGGATGCCATTTTGTAATCCGTCCTGTGAGGGTGCGTCGAGACCATGAGGGCCTGGCTGCTCCCCCCTCCCTCCCCCCTCCCTCGGCTCCTCGTCTCGACCACTCTCTCAAGAGACCCGCTCAAACCTCTCCCGCCTGGCCGTTTCCTTGGCTGTCTTGAGTGTCAAAACAGCGTCGAACAAGTTCGTCGCCTCCCTCCATGCCTCCGCCGAAGTCATCATATGGGAGACCACCTCCTTGATGGGTCGGCCCCTCACAGCGGTTGGTGCTGCGTCCCGTGCTTCCCTGAGAGCATCACACCGCAGAACAGTATGCTCTACGTTGTCCGTTTCTCCAGAGTCGCACAGTACGCAGATATCGCTGATGGCCTTCTTGATCCTTGACAGGTAGCTCTGGAACTGGCCGTGTCCGGTCAGAACCTGAGTCGTCCAGTAGGAAAGCTCCCCGTGTCGGCGGTCATACCATACCCTGAGGTCCGGTATCAGACTCTTGGTCCAGCTCCCTGTGGTCACACCGGGTCTTACCTGCGCCCATTCCTCATGCCAGGCCGATATGGTGGCACTCCTGGCCCTGGTGAGATCCAGACCTTCGTCTAGATACATTTTACTTCGTTCAGCCACTAGGAGGTCCCATGGCAGCATTTTGGCTAGGACCAGGAGAGCTTCGGTCGAGACTGTTCGATATGCCCGGCTTACCCTGATTGCCAGCGTTCGTTGGGTCGACCTTAGTGCCCCCCTATTTTTCGCCGTCCGCATTGCCATGTCCCCCCAGACTGGGGCTGCGTATAGCGCCGTTGATTCGGCCACCGAGGCCAGGAGCCTTCTTTTCACCTCAGCCACCCCACCGACCCTAGGCATGATCCGCGCCAGGTTCAGGGAGACCCTTTGGGCCTTTTCGGCCACGTACTTAACGTGTGCCGATCCGGTCAGTCCGGTGTCTAGCATGACCCCAAGGTACTTTACCTTCTTTCTGATTTCTATCGGGTGGCCCGCCATCACGAGGTTAATGCCGGTCGTCCTCTTTCTGCCTGTTAGGTACATCGCCTCCGTCTTGTCGGGTGCCAGTTTCAAGTGATGGGACTCCATCCACTCGGACACCATTGACAAGGCCTCATTGGCGGCGCTCTCCAGGGCTCTTTCGGTCCTGGCCGTTATCATGAGTGCAAGGTCATCGGCGTACGCCAACGTCTCCACCCCATACGGGAAACCTGGGATCTCGAGCACCCCGTCGTAAGCTATGTTCCAGAGCACGGGTCCTAGAATCGAGCCCTGTGGGACTCCGGCAGTAACCTCGTACTCCTGCCCCCCTGCAACCAAGCCTCTGTCATCCAGGTAGGATGAAATCATTCGACGGAGGTAGAGGGAAAAGCCCTTCCTCTTCATCGCCTCCACAATTACTTTCCAATTCATTGTGTTGAAGGCATTTTTGACATCCAGGAGGATCAGGAGCACGAATCCCCTTGTTTTAGGGGTCTTCATAGTCTCCTCACCCGCCCGTTTCAGAACCTTTTTTAGAGCCCCTAATGCGGATCTGCCCTTCCGGAAGCCGTACTGGGCATCTGATAGGGCGTTCTTTTCCTGAATCTCGTCGTTTAGTCTCTTGACTATAACGTTCTCCAGGAGCTTACCCATGGCGTCAATGAGGCATATGGGCCGGTAAGCCGAAGGCCCCGTCTTCCTCCCGGGTTTGGGGATTAGAACCAGGCTTGCCCTTTTCCACAGCCTCGGGAATCTCCCCTCTCTCAAAAGCTTGTTGGCAAGGTCTTGGAAGACCTTAGGCCACCTTTTGACCAGTAGCCTCGCTACCTCTGGGGGAATTCCGTCTAGGCCGGGCGCTTTACCGGTTGCCAACCGATTCCGGGCTTGTTCGACTACCTCCAGCGTCACCTCCGGAATGTTTTCCGGGGTGACCGAGAACTCCTCGTTTTCTCTCCGCGGCTGTGCCGGAAAAAGACCGGTTACAGTCTCCCGCAGCACATCCGGGGGGAGTTTCGGAGGAGGTCTCCGGAGTTTAGCCATGACTATTCGGTACGGCAGGCCCCATACGTCGCTCTCCACCGCGTCTATCAGCTCTTTCTCCGCTCGGGCTTTACTTTTGGCGATGAGTCCTCGGAGTCTCAATCGAGCAGCCTTGTACTCCGTCAATTGGGATTCAGCTCTTGCGGTCTCTCGCTCCCCGTAAAATCCCACCCGTCGTTTTCTTTGCGTTAACCAGCTGCGTGTTCTCGTAAAAATCCTATTTAGCCTAATGCAAGCCCTGCGGGCAGCTGCGATCTCTTTGTTCCACCAGTAATTAGGAGGGTGGCGGTTCCCATGGTGTTGTGAGGGAGCAGCTTTCTCGCATGCTGTAGAGAGTATGCTAATTATTTGATATTCATCCCCCACCGTGTCTCCCAGTTGTTTGCAACCCTCGTCTATTTCAGCCACTAGAATCTTGGCGTCAAGTTTCCGCATCTGCCATCTCTTACTAGGGGACGGGGCGAGGGCCACCTCGGGGGTACTGATGGTGAAACAGATGTATCTGTGGTCACTCATGGTCTCCTCCGTCTCCCTCACCCTCCACTCTACCACCAGTGGAAAGGCCGCCTCATTGACCATTGTTAGGTCAATGAAGGCCGTCTGGCTCCCTCTGGAAAAGGTGGGGACCCTTCCGTCATTAAGAACCATTAGACTTTTTTCAGCCATCCACTCCTGTAAAGTTTGGGCCCGTCTAGTTGTGGTTCGGCTACCCCATGCTATGCTGGCTGCGTTAAAATCCCCGGTGATCACTACCCTCTTACCTGCATGTGCCCCCGCGCTCTGGGCAAGTTCCTCGAGGAATTCCTCGAATTCCTCCTCCTCCCTGTTGGGAGAGAAGTAGCAGCTATAGATGACCCCTACCCGGTCAATCTCCAGCCAGGAGAACCCCCTCCCCGACCCCCCCGCCCCTAATCGCGAGGTTTCTCTCGGAACCCGTCCACCAGATTGCGGTATCCGCCTCTGCGTCAGATACCCAGTCTGCCTTCCGCTTGGTGATCGCTATGTTTGGCTCGGAAAGCAGGCAGAGGCCTATAGACTCTCTGCGTACTATCTCATCGAGCATGTCATGCGCCGCCCTGCAGCGGTTAAGGTTTACCTGAAGTATCTTTAACATTGGTCGGATAAAGGGTCCCTACCTACTAAGTTCCAATCACCCTTTCCGTCCTCTGCTGGGATAACGGTTTTCTTCTTATTTTTAGCCCCCTTGTCTTTATTCCCCTTTTTGAAAAAAAAAAAAGAGGTTTCACAGTTTATGGTGGAACCCATGGACGGAGTAGCGGGTGAGAACGTGTCGTTGCTCGAAGAGCGGTTCCATCCATGTATTGTCCAACATCGCCGGTGTTTTGTAGAACGCTTCTGGCACCTCCCTCATCTTCTGCTCGAAGTGCCAACGGAACTCTCGCAGTGACGCGGTAGTAGGAAGTTAAATAGATTGTCGGATAGGTGTCCCCAAATTAGTGTGATACCATAAGATGCCATCGAGGCCACCTTTAGGTTAAACAGTATTAAGGCTGTTTTTACTGAGAGCTTTTGTGGAGCCGAGATTGAGGTAATGGCGATGATGCTGCTATTAATTCGCTGAGATATGTGGGCCGCGAAAGATGTGCCGCTTGGCGTTAGTTTAACACCTAGGTAAGTAAACTCCGAGACAAATTCTACAGAGACACCGCCCAAGCTGAGCCTATCACATCTCTTCAGGGGTCCCCCGGATCTAAATTTCATAGCTTTTGTCTTCGATGCGTTACTCGTTAAACCATTTTGCTTGCTGTATGTCTCCAGCATCCTCAGGGACCTTTTTTATTTATTTAAAATACACCCTGTTTGGGTATGTAAATACGAACATGATATATATATAACAAACATGGTAGAATGAACTATGAGCATTCTCGCTGAAACTGAGAAAGCAACACGGATTCCGTAAAATCAGGTAGGTGGTAGAGGGGACATGGACCGCCACAACGACGGTATCTGCAGTCCTCCTTGGGTTCATGAAACCCAGCAGACCGGCAAAGTAGATGATGAAATCCGTGAACACTGTAGCGAGTAGTGAGGGGACGACATGGCCGGAGAGAGTCCTTCCAGGCCTGGTTAGTCATAGCTGGTGATAGATAAAACTCTGAGGGAATTAGAGACACTTTTTGAGAATACTCATGCCGAAACGTTTCCAGAGCGACTGTCTGCGGCAAATTAAAGCGGTCTACGAGTTCATCAATAAATGATACTGAACCCGCGAGCATCTACACTAATCTGTTGCGCGAATTTGACGGAAGGCCAAGTACTCGCTTCAAGAAGGCTGGCTTCACCCTATCCAACTGCCATAACTGCGAAGTGCTAAGATGCTTCCATGTCACTTGAATTCCGTAAGTAGCTACGGATGCCACTTTGAGCGTAAATAATGTCATGGCCGTCCGGACGGACAACTGTGTTGGGTTTCTGATACCCGCTGCCGCGATAAGCGCTCTTCTACAACGCTCAGTTACGTGCTGTGAAAAAGTTGTACCTCGAGACGAGAAAATTACCCCGAGATAGCAAAAGGTGTCTACAAACTGCACTTGTTCACCGTATAATCACAGTTTATCTGCGCGGGCTCGTTGCCCGCCACGCCGAAACTTAACAGTCTTGGTTTTTGACACGTTTACTATGAGGCCATTCTGCGAGAAATATTCATCCAGTGTGCAAAGAGCAGCCTGCAGGTCAGTACGGATTCTGCTGAATAATACCAGATCATCTGCGTAGAGCAGGGTCAGCAGGCTCTCTGTTCATAGGACTGGCCGATCGAGAACCACCACTAAAATGGAACACTTGGCCGTCCTGTTGTTGATCGGTCACGATTTTCTTTTTTTTATTCCGACACCGATGATTAGAGTTATCCGGCACAAAATCAAGTCACTAGAAGTATGCACTACCTTGAGGGCGACAATGTATAGGGATTTCAATTGTTAGCACTCACTTAAACACTTACAAAAGTCACAAATTCACGGAGCTCACACAGAACACGACCGCACTCGCCTGCACGTAGCAGACGAAAAAAAATTATTATTATTATTTGCATGCGAACTAGATATACTTAAAAGGTGTTTTCTCTTGTACATTTAAAAGTAAAAAGGCGATTTAAATAATTCCATTCTCAATTGAATGACAAATTTGACCTTGGACACAGGATGTTTTAGTTAATAAAAAGTAAAATGCCATCGGAATTGGCTTATCACAACAAAACCCCACTAAAGAGAAATGCTGTGTGGCATGTATTAAACCAGAGTTTAATTAAAGTAAATTTAGTTTCAGCCTTGCTTTAATCTAAGAAGTCGCATGCTATATTGGGGAAGTGAGTGGAGCAAAGTTCTAAAAAATACCGCTTAAATGAAAGCACAACAGTGTGGCTATCGTACTAAATTTCGATTTTTGTCTGAACAAGCCTGTTTTTATCGAAGTGTAAGGTGGAATCATTTTCGTTTGTTGAGTATTTTCTACAGTTGCCTTGTTTTTGAAATATTTTTTTGAAATTCATTCAATTTGAATATGAGTCTTACATGTATATATATATATATATATATATATATTTTTTTTTTTTTAGATTTCCCGTAAAGCAATTGCTCGTGTACGGATTTTTTATGTCGTCTGATCTGACCCAGTCGTCTGATCAAACGTGTTATGCTTGCACACACCATCATCGAGGATAATTTGGTTAGCCCTCAGAAGTGCGCAGAGTAGAGTGAGCATTCGCGGTCCGACTCCGGCCTGCCCCAACTTCTTTAAGACAATGTTACGGGGTGCGATGTCGAAGGCAGATTTTAAATTAAAAAAAAAACCGCAAACAACGAGAGTTTTTTCCGGTTCAATGAGATTGTGATCTGCTCGAGAAGTACTTCGCAGGCTGAGATAGTGGAACGCCCGGTCCTGAAGCCATGCTACTCATCTGGAAGGAACCCCAGTGCTGTCAGAAAATTCGTGAGACGTCTTGTCAGTATGCTTGATAGTAGTTTGTAGACACAACTTTTTTTTATATCGGCCGCCACGCAGCAGGGTCCAACGAATCTCCTTTTCCTTTTGGAATTACTTTAAGAAGGCATTCATACCATTTGGCTGGCAGAGCGCCCTCAGAGAGGCATCTGTTAAAAAGAGACTGCCATATAGGCACGAGGAGATGTCCCTGCCGAAGGTGTTCATTCCTAACAAGATCTGGCCCGAATGCCTTGTTATTTCGTATACGAGCGAGGGCAACATTGACTTCATCTAGACTAGACGGTTCATCAAGAGCCTCAGAGAAAAATTTCTCGGGAGTTTCGAGCTCGTACGAAATAGGAATCTCGAGAGGTACCGTATCCGCGTGGGTGAAAGCTGCTTGAAAGTGGCCCAAGAGTTTTTCAGATGGGATTGGACAGCTCGTAAAGTTGTGAGGCTGTCGTATAATGAGGTGGGGTTCTTGTTGTGCTTTTAGTATGAGGAGGCGTTCTTGATGGTCGGCTAATGATCGCCCCTTGAGGTATTGAAGCTTCCGATAGCGCTGTCGTGTGATTAAGTAAATAGCCGCCGCAGCTGGGTCATAGGACGATTGGTGGAGGGCTCTAAGTAGAATTTGCCTCAGCGCAAAGCAATCATTGTCGTACCAGCGTGGAGAGCGCCGCATATTTGGTAGTGATTTAGAAGCTGAGTTTATAAGGACGCTGGTGACCTCAGCTATTGCCTCATCAAGGGGGCCGTGCTGTAGCTTGTCAGGGTTAATCCGAGAAAGCAGCGAAATAGCCATGTTGTTATCAAGGCGCTTTCCTACGCCGGTGCGTCGTTTAATAGCACTAATCGATTTATTAGAGCGCTTGAGAACCAAGGGGATATGTTTTTTAATCCCCGTCAGTAAGACGTGAAAAGCCGGCCCTTCATATGTCACATAATTTGGCGGGGCTAAAGTTGCAAAAATGTCGATTGTTGAGCATCCCGTTCTTCCCATGGAGCCAACCCGTTGCAGGTTGGCATCGGCATAATAAGTGGGGGTGCCCCTATCGGTACACACCCACAAACTGTATGCATCGAGTGACTCTAACAGAGCGGTAGTCCGTTTACTCGGGGGGTTTTGCTTCAGCCGACAATTGAGGTCCCCAGCTAGCAGTATTGTCTGACCAACGTCAACAAAGCTCGCAGCACTGCTAATCTTCTCCAGTAATTGGTCTGTACTGTCACCGCTTCCCGAGTTAGCACTGCTGTACATAGCAATCAACAAAAGTGTAGATGACGGCAGGACTACAACATTATTCTTTAGAGCAGGTTCATGTTTCCAAGGAGAGGACCAGTACGAACAGATACGCCACCTGTGGTACGACTGCGAGCGACTCGTTGAAAGCAACAGTGAAAACTTTAATACCCGGGTACATCGAAACGTTGAACGGAAAATGTTTCTGTCAGGACAACGACGTCGAATCCTGATAGTTGGTTACATAGTCCAGATTCTCTAATGCTTCGAAATCCTTCGCAGTTAAATTGGCATATTACTAGTTGTGGTTGCGTTTGTTTTTATTGCTTGCCTTCGGCGTCCGCCAGTTGTTGTGCTGTGAGCTGAACACTGTTTTGAGCTCTTTGAGGTCTTGCATCATTTTCAAGACGAACTCTTGGAGATTGGGTTTCGGAGGTGGTATAGTCTGACGTTGTTGTTCCACGGTAAAGCGATGATTCACTGGCCGTGCTGGTCGATTTCTCGGGGTTGTTGGCCGATTCCTCAGGGTTGTTGGTCAAGAAGCGGGTTTCCAAACCTCCTCCCTTGGCGGCTCTACCATGCTCGGGGCAACCCTGGCCATTTTTTTCTTTTTTGCGAGTTTTCTGTTTGGAAAATCCTTTTTTGAAACGTCTTTTTCTAACTTAGTGTTAAAAAAGCGTGCGACGCTTCTGGCAGTTGCTTGGGCTATTTGATCTGCCGCTTCGGGGCCGTTCATTCTATCATTTTTTTTATTCCATTCATTTTTGTACATTCTTTGTACATTTTTTGACTAAATCGAACAAGATCCGATCGAATTTTTGTCAGAGACATGTACTTTAGCAGGTTGCCTTCAGAGAGACTCTGCAGATCAGAATTGGCTTTTTGACAGTACTCTGGGATTGCCACAGGCACTGAAAGCACCGTAAATTCGGAATCAGGGTGGTTTGACTTTAACCACTCAGCAAAGCCACGGACAGCTGATAACATTCAGGGACCTTTTTAGATCCATGAACACTCTACTATATACCACCAGATCATCGGCATAGAGAGTTATGCGGACACAGGGGTAGTGGTCATTGATAAAGCCCGGAAGATCACTGAGTAATACTGAGAATAAGAGCGGGCTAAGATTATCACCCTGGGGATAGCCAGTGGTTTGTAGGAAAGGCTGGTATTCCTGAATACTGTCATCTAAAATGACCGGGTTTGCTTTCAGGATAGCTGCTAGTATCCCCAAAACTCGTGGGCCCACGCCCGCGGCGGCTAGCTTCTCCATGACAATATCCCTGGGGGCAGTGTCAAACGCCGCTGTTGTAGTCTACAAATACAGCGTACAGTGCTTGGTGTTTGACGGTGACGGAGCCTTGAGAAAACCATTAATATATAAAGGTATTATTTTAGTGATTACATCACTTGGCACAAATATGCAGTTTGTTGAAATTACTACATACAATAACGTTCTATAGAAGACTCTACTAGTTTTAATTTTGATGCAATAATACAATCGCTTTTATTACACATAATACGAGGTGTGTTCAAAAAGTATCGCGACTTTTGTGTTTTTTCAAAAATTATTCATTTATTCATGAATATCTATTTTGTCCCCTTCAAAGTAATCCCCATGAGATATTATACACTTGTGCCAACGGTTTTTCCAATCTTCAAAGCACTTCAAAAAACCATTTTTTTTTATCTTGTTCAGCTCCTCCTTCGATGCCGTCTTTATCTCGTCAAGCGTAGCGTAACGTCGTCCTTTCATGGGCCTCTTCAGTTTAGGGAACAAGAAAAAGTCACAGGGGGCCAAATCTGGGGAATACGGTGGCTGCGGCATTATTAGTGTGTTGTTTTTGGCCAAAAACTCGCGCACAAGCAACGATGTGTGAGCAGGGGCGTTATCGTGGTGCAAAAGCCAATTTTTGTTCTTCCACAAATCCGGGCGTTTCTGGCGGATTGCTTCGCGCAAATTGCGCATAACTTGCAGGTAATATTCCTTATTGACCGTTCTACCCTGTGGCAAGAACTCATGATGCACCACGCCCCTGCAATCGAAGAAAACTGTCAGCAAAACTTTCACATTCGACCGAACTTGGCGCGCTTTTTTCGGTCTTGGTTCGTGCGGCAGCTTCCATTGAGATGATTGAGCTTTGGTTTCCACGTCATAACCATAAACCCACGATTCGTCACCAGTTATGACCCTCTGGAGCAAATTTGGGTCGTCGCGGACAGAGTCCAACATCTCATTAGCAATGTTCATGCGATGCTGTTTTTAGTCGCAATTGAGCAATTTTGGTACGAATTTCGCGGCGACCCGTCTCATGCCCAAATCATTGATAAAAATCGAATGGCACGAGCCAATCGATATGTTTAGGTCCTCAGCAACTTCTCTAACGGTGATTCGACGATTGGCCAATACCATTTTCTCCACTTCATTAATTTTTTCGTCTGTTGTTGAAGTGCTCGGGCGTCCGGCACGCTCTTCGTCGTTCACATCTTCTCGGCCTTCTGAGAACATTTTGTACCACCGATAAACGTTGCTTCGGTCCAAGGTAGCTTCTCCGTATGCCACAGTCAACATTCGGAATGCATCCGCGCACTTAATTTCGTTTTTCACACAAAATTTGATACAGGTTCTTTGATCCATTTTTTTGAATAGGTAAAAATCGAAGACGATCCAAAACACGTGCAAGCAAAGCAGCTGTCAACAATTAAGTGAACATTCAAAATGGCCGAGCTTGTCGGCATAAGTGAGAGACATGAGTACCAACATAATGCCACAAAAAATCGAAATTCGAATATACGTAACCCGCGAAAATTCAAAAGTCGCGATACTTTTTGAACACACCTCGTATAGCGTGTTCGCAAAATAGTCTGAGATCTTTTAGGCAACATAGCTTGCAATTCACCGTGGAGTGAAACAAACAGGGGTTTAATGACTCCTTTGGGCCAACGACCGCACCAAACTATCGCATACGGCACATATAACGGATCTTTGCCAATTACGTAAGGGTTCTAGATTGCCCAGACAGTATAGTTTAATTGCACCTTTATTCAGATCGAAATGAGCTTTGTCGGCACCACGTTGCGTGATTTCACGGCGAAACTTAGACGCTCCTGATTGTCTCCAAAATAAACCAGACGAAATTGCGCGAAACACCCAGTTGTTGGGCTCGTCGCCGAATCAGTGTTCCGACACTGTTCCACTCCGTCGACTTCAGCCGCGACATTTTCAGCCGAACGAGCGTTTCGTAGTTTTCCATGGCTTGGCGCATTGCTTATTGAGCCTGTTCTGTAAAACCTTTTACAGGTTTACGAATGGTGATCTCACAACGCCGGTTACGTCGACCGTAAATTGTTTGCTAGCGACCCTGTACAGAGTTTCCTTTTCATGATAAATGTTTACAATCCCTACGCATTTTTTCGTTAAGTAGGGCTCCTGCTTGAATTCGGCGGCGCAACTTTAGTCGAATGGCGTGCAAAATAAGCAGATGACGGACAGGGCAGAGCTAAACACAACATTTTTGAAAGACGCCAGCTGATTATTCGGACACTTTATGTTTGTCATCTAAGCAATTTCCCTTAACGCGTCAAACATACATAATCCCATCGAGTCAAATCATAACCCTTTATTGAACTCCCGTCCCCATTGTATTATATGCCGAACGTGACGCGATTTGCTTTCTAGGGAACACATGCATATTAATCAATATGGCAACACACGTGCATATGCTTATATATATATATATATATATATATATATATATATATATATATGCACACGTTGAGGTATCTGGTTAGTCACGTCTCAGCCCGCTGTATTCCAGAACAAAGTAGACAATCTGCTGTTACCATGAGGTGGGAGTGCGCCAGGTAATTTTAAACACTCTAGGTACGCCGAAACACGGTATTGAAAACAGCCTAGAAATAAACCAAAAACGTCGGTTCTCTTTGTCGTCGTAAACGGTCATGCTAGCCAACGTTATTTCGCCAAATGCAGACATGTTAACGAGGCAATAAATGTATCCTGATTAAGGCGTCTACTACTCTACAATTGTTTAACACCTATCACACTGCAATATGGTTTAACCGGTAATCTCGATTTTGAAGATGCAGACTTCCTCCCCTCATATGTTAATTTTTGATAACCATTTCCTGGCTTCGTTTCGTACCATCAGTATTGCTTAGCTTATGTAGTAGACTCACACAGGAGCACATTTATTTTAAAAAAAAACGATTCTACTCGAGTCGTTTCACTCGGCCTTTACAGTACTTTTCAATTTAGAACACACACGGAATTACACGCTGGGTACAATATTTCCGATTTCTCTTACAACTTTGCAACTTTTACTAATTTCGCAAAACATTTGTTGGAGAATTTTTGTATTGATGGTAGAGCTACTGATTATAGCAGGTAAACTATTATTTCAAGTTTATTCACCATAAATTGGTAGTGTATTACAAAAGTTCACATATCATTTTGTAGGCTAATAATATCGTTAACACGTGCTTGTAGTGACGGTGTTTCGATAAACGAGCAAGTGAGTATGTGGTATCGTCCGATATTGCACTCGCCACAATATTTACATACGCATTCGTCAATTTCATAACAATTTCCTCTTAAGCACAAAAGGTGGTGGTAGCCGTGCCATGTTGTTCGGCATATTAGAGATCTATTTTTCTGTGATGACAGTTTCCACTTATTGCTGCAAAAAGCTGGACCCTCAACATAGAGACCCATTACAAATGCTATGTTGCGGGTTTCTCTAAATTCTCTGTAGGCTTCTAAGATGTGTGTACTGAACGGTATCTTGTCCAGTACTAAATCCTCTACTAGTGTGCGTTCGTGGCATAGTTCCAGTGCGAACGTGGCCGATGCGTTCTTTGGCAAGCCTAAAGTGCGCTTTATGAAATAAGATTTTATTTTATCTATGTTTTTAAGGTCCGATATTGTGAAATAAGGGGCTATTGCGGGAAGGCAGTATCTTACTATAGGAACAATTTTTATTCTAAATAAATTTAGCGCAATTTTTAGGTCTATGTCAGTAACGTCTCCCACTAAAAACATGGCCGCCGTAGCCTTGCTACGCATTTCCTCTATATGTCTGCTGAATGACAGCCGGGGGGTCACTGTTATCCCTAGATAACAAAAGTGATTCACGAGTTCAACATTTACTCCCCCTATCTTGATGCACCGGTCATCTGCAGCGTACGATCCGCCTTTACTAAATCGTAGTATTTTTGTTTTGGCTATGTTGATTGTCAATTGGTGTTCTTGGCACCAATCTGAGGCTTCCTGGAGATAAAACTGCAAGTGATTTCGTGTTTTTGCAAGCACTACTAAGTCGTCAGCATAAAATGCATGTATTGCTTTTACATTTCTGAGGGCGTCCGCTAAGCCAGCTATATACAATATAAAGAGGAATGGGCTTGCGGAATCTCCCTGGACAACTCCAGTTTTCTGTGCTACTGGCCTGCTGACATAATGAGCTCCGTTTTTAATAATAATTAAGTTCGCTTGCAGCATGTCACGTATTAGATTATACATAGTTCCCTCTATAGAATATCGGGTTTGAAGTACTTTAAGAAGTTTGTCTCTTCTAACGCAGTCAAATGCAGTCTTAAAATCGATAAAAGCGGCATATGTCATCTCTTTTTGATCTTGGCGGGTCTTTACGTGTTCTAACATAAAGGCAACGGCATCCGACGTAGATCGCCCTCTTAGAAATCCATGTTGTTCACATGGTAGATCTGGACCTATGGCGTCATATAAGCGTTCTACAACAAGTGAAGTTAAAATTTTATAAACGACGCTAATAAGTGCAATCCCGCGGTAGTTGGATGGGTCGGTTGCTTCACCCTTCTTTTTGTAAATTGGCTGCAGGAAACTTTTTCTCCATTCTTCCGGTATTTTGCCGCTGCGTAGACATCCATTATACAATCTGGTCAATGGCGGGCACAGAGAACCTATATTTGCTTTAATATGTTCATACACAATTTGGTCGGGACCCGCAGATTTACCATTTTGTTTGGATTTGATTACATTGGCGACCTCTTCTTCTGTAAATGCTTGGTAATCACAGTTATTCTCTCTCGGAGGTAGTAGAAGATCACCACTGTATAGGCGCGAAAAATGAAGTATCCACTCATTATCATTGATTAATGGATTTGGTGGAGTGGGTCGTCTTGGGAGGAGTATTCATGGTTTTGTAGCGCTTTGTTGCACGCGTGTCACACGCTGAATTATGTCATATGCTTGTTTCTTTGTTTGCTTAATCTTTTTAAAATTCCGTTTCATACCAGCGAGTCGTTGTAATCCCTCCGGACTAAAATCCGTGTGACTGCAAATAGTGTACTTTATGGCTTTGCACTGTTCATCAAACCATGGTTTGTGTGTAGTTGGTCTGTATAACGATTTCCTTACGCATGAAATCTGGATTGCCCACCGGATAGCTCTTTCAGTTACATTGATATCGTCTGTTGGCTGAATGAGTTGTAGTGCTTGCTGTAATTTCTGGGGGTTCAGGGAGCGGCTGAGGGTATGTGCTGAGGGTACACTGGGCTTGTTAGATCGGTGCAAATGGAACGTTATTTTATAGTGTTTTCGATGTGCTGAGGGTGTTGAGTGCATCTCGCTGATTATTGATTGTGGCTGCTGTGCTGAAGTTAAAACTACATCAACGGCACTTTTTCCATTCCAGCTCGCGTACGTAGCCTCATGTGTGTTGTTTTCAATTTGCAATCCAAGCTCATGCATTCCTGATATGAAAGCTGCGCTTCGTGCGTTATCTTTTAATAGGTCGCAATTAAAGTCACCCCCTATAACAATGTGCTTATTTGTCTTTTTACAATAAGTTATTGCGTCCCCAACATCGTGTATTATATCAGCGGGTTGCCTGTCTGGTGGGCTATATATGCATACCAGGTAATATTCTTCTAATTCCAGAACTAATTCTCTTGCAGTGCATTTGAGTACGTGTGAGCACTCGGTCGTTCTGACGGCGATAGCCACACCCCATTTAGGTCGGCCTCTTCCTTGAGACTTAAGTGCAAGTCCGTGATATATTTTGTGTTGTGTAAACTGAATAAAATTTGCTGGATTTGTCACAAACGTTTCGGTTAAAAACACAATATCCATGTCAAGAAAATCGTTTTCGCCTGACTTATTAGATAATGATTCTAATGATTCAACGTTCCATAACATACATTTAAATTGATGCTGTGTGTGTTTTGCGGGCTGCTTTAACGCCGCTTGTCAATCTCTTGAAGTTATCATTGTGATATCGTCCTCTTCTTCAGTTTGCCTGCTGCGCTTAGTCCCAGCGGTCGTCGTTTTCTCTGCGTCGTATATTCTAAATGGTTTTAATTGTCCGCGATAAGGACGGAAGTGTATCCCTTCCGACCACATCCCAGGGTCCAATAGTTCTTTAAATTTGTTAGCTGCTATATTTATGTGAAAACTATTATAATATGCCTGGTTTATTCCTGAAAGTTTTGTCACTTTAACGTCCACATCGTTACCCACAATCCGAGCTACATATTGTTGTATATCCTCACATGTATGTGACAAGCTGAGGCGGCTTACAAATAGTGCTTTCATGCGAGGTCTTTCGGGCACGTCTTGAACGTCAACAACTTTCAGATCTGTCAGTTTGTTTGTGCCAGTTGTTGCACGTTGTTCACGATTCGTCACGTGTCCTCCTCTTCCAACTGTCCGCCATGCATTCTTGCGTCCTCCACTTGGTGTGAACGTACCGTTGCGGCTTCCATGTTGTTTTGGCACGTCTTGAATACGCAGACGTCGAGGGGTCCCGGTGTTGATGCTTGCATGCGAACTTTGCTGAGTATTGTTTCTGCACATTTGTAGTGTTTGTTGTCGTTGCGGTGCTGGGTGATTGTTGCTGGCCCGGACAGCTGGTGTTATGGCAATGGTGCTGCCAATATTGCCTGTGACTAACTTATTGACGGTTTTTGTTAGCTCGTCAATTTTCTTTTTGAGTGAATGAAGATCGCTAAGGCAGCCACAGTTTGGTTTTACACTTGCGCTGTTAGTTGTCACAGTAACAGCTACTTCTTTCCAAAAGCATGACTTGCAGCTTGTAGTGTATCGATCAGGTATCTGGTATGCACAATGAGTATGAAGTGCTTTACTGCAGCCCTCACAAACAGTGCGGTCTTTTACTTGATGAATATCACCACCACAAGACACACATGGAGGGCCTGGGTTGCTCTCGATGTCTCCAGCCAGTAACAGCATAATTACAAGTGCCGTGGAACGAATGAGTTGTGTCTTACTAAAGCATAGTCGAGGTAGATGCTTTAAAAACGCTTACCGTGTCATCTGTTGTGGTAAGTACTTTAGTTTGATGGTAGTTTGAACCACTTTGCGCGTTTGGCTGCAGTAGTACCTCTTTTGAAGTCAAGCTTTTCGTTAAAAAATACACCAATGCTAGGGCACACAAAAACTGCGTCCGTCTGGTGGCCGCCATCTTGCAGAGTGATGATTGTCCCCTAGGGGCATATACTGACACGTGACTAATGTTTGCAAACCCGGTGTGGCTTGAGTTCTTCTAAGTGCGACATGGGAAACTGCTTCCTGTGCCAGTTGCTGCAAACCGCGTTTCGCGTAAAAAAAAAAATTAAAAAGGCTGTGGTGATAAAAAAAAAAAAAAAAAAAAAAAAAAAGGTAAACTATTATGAAACCTATATAGAAGAAACCGGAGAGGGGACGGGCCAGAGGAGGCAGACATTGGACGAGCCGGCTACAAAACTGCCCACACAGGCCGAGTACAATACCGCCCTAAAGAGACTCCGTGGACTTACTGCTATAAGCAAGTTGCAAGCGTAAAAAAATAATAGATGCGGTGGACGATAACATATAGAGCTTGCCGTATCAGATCGTCATGGCCAAGCGCCGAAGAGCTTCCTTGAAGACGTGCCATACCAGTTTAGTAAACAAAACGTTGAAATCTACGGGATTATAGACGGTGTCTGAGTGCAAACGTACGTATGGTTGCACGTACTGTAGTTATCGTATCATTACTGCTATTGATGCGCATGCTGCTTCTGCTGTTGCTGTTGTGCGTGCCGTCTTTATTCTCACTGTTACTGATGTAGAAGTTATTGCTATTGTTATGTTGTCGTTTGTTTTGCTACTGGCTGGGTCATAATTACGACGATAATTAAGTGAACGAGCACATTCTTCTAATTAAGCTCATATCGCGTTTTGCTCCAGCCATGTGACTGCTGCCTTGCTTTGGCGTCTGTGTTGTGTAATGCACGTTCCGGACGACTTTATTCAGCGACCTTCCCTTGAACGTTGCCGTTCTTCCCGTTGTTTCGGTGTTGTTGTTGTTGCTGCCGCTGCAACCGTCGCCGACGCATCCCCACCACTACACAGCATCTACGAGTCATAATCAAACAGACACATTTCTAATCAACTGCATTCAGTGTTTTTCCTAATGAGTTTGGACATCGCTGTTGTTGTTCCTTGCCGTTCTTTATTTCTTGCTATATTATTTTAGTACATACAATATATATTAATAACATTACTACCGCCTATTTGGTTTCAACTATTACTGAGTTGCTGTTGTTGTCGTTGTTGTCAATGCTTACTAGAATCTAGTTTGTTTCCGTCACACTGGTGTTCTAACTAAGTCGCCGCTATCGTTATCGATTGACGAAGCAGCGCGACCATAACATGATGATGATGATGATGCCGGCGGCAATGTCGACGGGGACGTTGCGTTCGGCGCATGCGGAACCCTGTATCAGACCCTCCCTATCCGTTTGTTTGGGTAGGTCACGTTCATGCGACCATAAGTGACATTTCTGCTAGACCACCGCCGCCGCAGCCATTGTCGTTCATCATCATCATCATCATCATCATCAACATCATGACCACCACCACCGCCGCCGCCACTATTTCAACAGCACAATCAGCACCATCGGTGTCTCGGCATCATCACTCCCCCCTCGATTATCAGCATCATTTGATCATCATCATCATCGTCTGCACCAGCATTCGTTGCTGCCGGCCGTATTGGCTGGTTAGTTGGTAGACGGCATTCTCTCTCTTTCCCTCTCTTTCGTCTTCGTTTCAAGGAAAAGTCTTCTCTGTTCTATGCGCGTCTCAGGTCTTCCCACAAGCCACCTTCCCACAAGCGGTCTACGACAATCAATAGCATCGGCGACGGTGGTAGTGGTGGTGATGGTAATGATGATGATGATGATGGTAGTCGTGTTGTTGGGGGCAGTGGGGCTCATCCTCACGTTGTGCAGGAAGGACAGGACCGCACATGGTGTGTGCGAGATGGACCTTCACACGCAGGGGCGACGCCAACCACGGCAGTAGTGGCAGCAGTAGCATCGTCGACATCACATTATCACCACCAACAGCACCTCCCCAATCACCCCACTTCCACTACCACGACGGCTACCGACGCCATTACCCTGAAACCCATGGTCAACATCATCATCATCGTCGTCGTCGTCGTCATCATCATAATCGTTGTCACCGTCATTATCAACCAGGACAGGACGACAGAGATCGGCCTCGTCGGCTGTTGCACCAAGCGAGCTCCTTGCCACTATCGGTTCCTGCGACTTCGGTTGTCGCTGCCACGAGGTCGGACATTTCTACGATAGCAGCAACAACAACGACAATAACGACAACAACAACGCCAATAACAACAACAGCAACAACAGCAACAACAACACCAATAACAACAAAAGCAACAACAAAAACAACAACAACAACAACAACAACGACAAAGATGATGATGATGTTCATATAGCATATAATGACCTCCGTCACCTAGCGCTCCTTCAATACGTTAAGTTTTTATAGTATCGCCAACAAATACAACATATATTTAATGAATGCATAATACTGGCTGCTAAAAGCGACACAGCATACGCCGGCACAACAGAAGCAACGTCGTAAAGCAGCTGTGCGAACCTACAAAAAGCGTCCAATGTCGCGTAAGCGGCGAGTGGCTGGTGGTTGGGTAATGTCTATGCATATGCGTAGCCCTCTGGCTTCCAGAGTTTCGTACAGCTGGAAAACGAACAGGCGCGGGAAACAGCGATGGGAAAACAACAACACTGCAAACTGTTCCTCGTAGAAAAAGTTCAGGACAGGGTTTTCGGAGCTGTGTCCCGCCAGTTTTTGTTGCTGCGGTTTGGTTGGCAGCCGTGTGGCGTTGGGAACAAATGAGCACGCGCTGTGTTCAGGCTGCCGAGCTGCGAAAAACTCATTTCGGGAGGTCGACAAGTGCACAAACATACCACCTACGTTGTCGACACACAAATATTATACAAGGGGAAGATGTGCCGGCGGGCTGTCGCATAAGTCTTCATTACGAATGACAACTCGAAGCTACTGAGTGCTGTTACGCTGTACGCCACACTACAATATTGCGCTCGACGCACTCGAAGAGAAACATGTTCGGAGTTTTGTGGCATTCCGTGGTTATCGCCGACAAGGTGAGAACAAAAAAGTTAAGAGGGAATGAAAGTCTAGGCATGAGCTCTGCCGGGAGCAGCTTTTTGTCACTAACACAACATTACACAGCTCTTTAAAAGCTGTTCACACAGCTCTTTAAAAGCTGATCTCGCAGTATGTTGTCTAAGCTGCCACTGGGAAATAATTGCTTAATTAAAAAACGCACAGAGGGCAATCATGAATGTGAAAAGAAAATTGTAAAGAGGAGAGGAAGAGTAAGAGAGAAAGGGGCACAATGTGGCAAAGGAGCTGACTTACGGTGGCTTAAAAGCAGCGAGGCATGGAAGGGTGTAATTGTAAATACACGTTTAAGTAGTGTCTGGCAAATAAGCTGTATATATATATATATATATATATATGAAAATAACTATAACGTGGGTTAAAGTTTATTTTTCGTATATTACAATATGCATGTGGGGCACATATTATAGAAGGTTAGCTATGCCAATGGGCCTAGCGGGTGTGCATTGTGACAATCACGTGTCCGCTTCGTCTAGGCTAGGCCGAGACCACTTCAGAAGAGTGCCACGAACGGATGCTGCGTTTCCACGTTGTACGTCAAGATCCAGACGTTGTTTAAAGAAGGACGACGATCTGCTATCACCGGTTGACATATTTAACATAGTGCCGACTTTGTGAATTAGCTGTCTGGTCCGAACACCAGGAGCACCCAAGGTCTCAAACGCGAGAGGCCAGAATTCGTGGGGATACCCAATTGATGAGTATTTTCTTAGCTTGTTGGTCTCCGCAAGATGGGCTGCATAACCAGCTTCGGATGCGCCGCCACCGACCATAGAAGGTGCTAGGGAGTCGGTAACGGTTGCATCCCAAACCAGAATTTTGCCTCGCTCGAAGGGTGTAAGTGTCATCCCATCTGGACGCCTGCCGTCTTCCGCACAGAGGCCCGTGGGTTCAAGGATGCACGGACGACCGCATGACCTAAGGGCTCTGCTGAAGGTATCATTAATAGCGGCATGTCTAGAGCGTCGGCCTGCGCTGATGATACACGACAGGCCGTGATGTCCCAGTTTGTCGACGGGGTGACCACATTGACACCGATGCGGGCTAACTAGGTCTGTCCCTAGTCGTAGGCCTACTGCTATGCGAATCGTCTCGTCATCGAGAAGGGTACCTATGGGTGCACTGGGAAGTGCGTGTAACCAGGCGCCTGAATCCTTGGCGGACACGGCGTTTAGGCGGGCTCTGGTCGTGTCGTCGGCAGCCTCATTAAAGAGACGTCGTTGTACCTCAGCGTGCAAAGGGGCGCTCCAGTCACGTTGGGATAGTACGTTGTCAGGCCTGCCTCCGCAGCGGGCCTCAAGATTCTCCTGAAGCTGGGCTAAGCGGCTTCTAAACTGGCCGACTCCTGGTGTATCTAGAAGGGGGATTGCCCTGTTTTCTGCGTTTAGCATTGATGAGACTATGGCAGGACCGGCCAGGGTCTCCAAATTCGGAACCCCGAGGTCCCCTTTAGAGACGGGCAGTAATGCCTGTTGCCGTGCGCTAGATGGTAGAGATGTGTTTAGCAGGGCCTCGAGGGTAGACAGTGTCGATTCGTTGAGCGCTTGCAAGTCCTCGGCCCGATTAGATAGGTCAGCTCCTCGAAGAAGATGGATAAGTCTTAAGGAAGAGAAAGAAGACCTGTGTAAGAAGAGTCCCCGATGAGCTTCTAGAAGAGGAAGGCGAGCGGCGGCATTTTCCAGTTTTAATCTCCAACGCTTGATTGCTGCTGTAAGCCCTTCGGGACGAAGTGGCACACCTAGTAGCTCCAGATCGTCCTTAGCGGTCACCTTGCAGCCGGGGAGGAGGTCCTGGAGTAACTGTATATCAGGTGAAGCCTCATGGGTAGAGCCAAGGATGCACACTTCGCATTTGGCAGGATTTAACTCCAACCCAGATGTTACACTGAAGTCAAGGACCCGTCGGATGTCCTCGGCTACCGTATGAACGTTTCCTCCTAATAGGCCATCGTCAAGGTACCAGAGGTTCAGTGGGCTCTTGAAGGAGTCTACTAGTTCCTTGATACCCAGACAAAACAGGGGTGGTGCTAAGGGGTCTCCCTGCTGCAGTCCGGTGGCGGACGAAATCACATGCTCAGGCAGAACCAGGTGGGAAGGATGCCGGTATGCCAGCCCGACGTGGTGTAATAGATGAGGGGCGTGGGATGCCTTCATCAGGTGATCGCGTCTCATACTGTTAAAAGCGTTTCTAAAATCAAGCTTTACAAGAACCCCTGGAGGTTCGCGCGAATCGAGAAAGGCACGAGTTGCGTGAATGGCTACCTCGGTCCCACCTGGCGTCGCAAATCCCAACTGATGTGCACCAGTTGCGTGAGAAATAATGGCTTTGTTGTGCTTGCATCCGATTTTCGCGGCGAGCCTGCGTAGTGTAGACGAACACGCAATTGGACGTACCGATCCGTCCTTTTTCATAAGAGCAAATAGTCTTGCGCCAAATATCAACGGTTGGAGGCAAGAAGGGGGGTTGCCCCAAAGTAGAATGTCTACAACCTTTGCCAATGCGGAAAGCAAATTAGCGGCGACGTCTTCGAGGGACGGGGAAAGAAGGTCCATTAACAACCGCGGCCTCATGAAGTCTAGCCCTGCGGCGGAGCTCTTGGAGAAGCTCTTAATAGCCACCTGAATATCTTCCTTTGATGTGACATAGGGCATAGGGGTTCTGATCAATGTCGGCCATTCTAGGTTCTCGGGAGGCAATGGGTGTTGCTCTTGCAAGGCCTCTATACGGTCAATGCCGGGCGTTATCGTATCTGTAGACGCGATAAGTCTGGCGGCGCCAGAAACATCTCCTTCGGATAGTTTAATAATGGACTGGCGCACGGTATCATTCCGGAATGGTTTGGGAGCCGATACGCGAGAATGGGGAGTAGCAATCACGTCCGACAGGCGCATATCTCGGGAGAAATCGCGAAGGTTGTTGCGTATTATGACTGAGAGGGATGAAGCGTCGTTGCGGGCGCGGGGGAGTCGAAGGACGACGGGAGCAAAAGAGAAAAGACTATACCATGCTTCGACGTCGTTATCAGATGAAACTGCTGTGAGTACACGGGTAAGAGCTTCAGCCACTTGTCTCCTGACTGATTTTGGTACGATTCGAATCAGCCTAGTTCGCCCCATAACAGCTTGAATATCCTCCAAGATTTGTGTCGGTTGCAAACGGGGGGGGCTCATATATATATATATATCAGTAGCAACCATTTGTGCATTTATATTAGCGCATATTTCATGTGGGCTAAAACTAGCGTTATGGGATATGATCGTCAGACTTGTTACAATTTAACTACTTTCTGTTCTTACTGTGGCGATCTGCTTGATGTAAAGCAGCACCGCAATTTTCCGGGCTTGAGTTTGTTACTTCAATTGTTTGTTCTAGAATTGAAGTTCTTGTTACTATAAAAAATATTTGCAAAAAACGCGGATAATGTCTTGCATAGGCCACATACAAATGGTAAAAAAGACAATGATGTTTACATAAGGTGGTGAGGATTAAGAATACTTTATAAGAATAATTATTAAAGACACATTAAGAACTGTTCAAATGCGACAGTACAAAACGATCTAGCAACCACACCGGTGGAAATTTTAATACATTGCGTTAGGATCACGTTGTGAGACAACTAGGGTCGCGAATGGACGTAACTAGTGTAATTGTACGCATGCGCCAGCGCATGATAGAGGTGTGAAAAGCAGGCGGTAGTGTGTCCCGCCGAATTAAGGCGACGGAGCGTGTGAGAACATTATGGCATTCTCACTGCAACTCTTGGGGATTGAGGAGCGGCGAGGTGTACTCAGATTTCTGACTGCGAAAAGTGTTCAACCACCCGATATTCATCGCCGGATGGTGGCCGTGTACCGCGCAGATTCATACTTTGCCGTGCTGCTCTGCTTTACTCTACTATATTACTAAAGCGACGGTATAATCGCTACTAGCTCGCAAATACGGCAAAATACGTACAGTTCAAAAGACGGTCACGGGCGAATAAAAAGAGCATTCCTCTGTTGTATATCATAATTTTATTTAACTCGTAACGGGGTTAACAATTGTCCCCTAGCGAACGTGACGACAAACTACATCAGCCCTAGGTCCAGGCCTGGTGTAGACCACCTAGACAAGGTGCCAAGCACCGCCGTGGCGTTTCCACGTTGTATATCCAATGATAGCCTTTGCCGAAAAAAATCACCAGCGCGTGGGTCATCTGAGACACTTGCATATTTTAGTAATAACTCCCTCAGTAAATTTACCTGGGCCCCCTAAGGTTTCAAAGGCAAAAGGTCGAAAGTCCATAGAGTCTCCAATATGTGCATACCTCCGACACTTATTTCTTTCCGCATGCGAAACAGCATAACCAGCCTGGGTAGCGCCGTGACTGACCATTGAAGGTGCTAAAGAGTCAGACACGGTAGCGTCCCAGACAAGTGTCTTCCCACCTTCAAAAGCTGTTAGGGTCATCCCATCAGGTCGACGAGAGTCGTCTGTGTACAAGCCTGCGGGTTCGAGAACACAAGGGTAGCCGGAAGACCTTAGAGCACGGGCTAGGGTATCATTTAACGCTGCATGTCTCGTCCTACGGCCTAAACTGCGGATGCAAGATAAGCCATGGTGACCAAGAGGCGAAACCTTTTCGCCACAGCTGCACTCATGTTCCTCGACTAGAGGGACTCCAAGGCGGAGGCCAACGCAGATCCTGACGACAAAGTCATCTAAGAGAGTTCCAACGGGAGCACTCGGTAGGGCATTGAGCCATGCACCACTAGATGCAACTGCTCGGAGCCGTGCTTTTTCCACCTCGTCTTCTGTTGAATTAAAAAGATTGGCGAGTTGTATATCCTCCAACGGCGCGGTCCAGCTTGCCTGGGAAGTAGGTTCTTCTGGAGGGGGTGCTCCAGTGCGTGCCAAGAGACACTCCTTAGAATCTTCTAGTAGAGAACGTAACCGCTTGACGGCTGGGAAGTTTAGTATCTTTGACGCCCTATGCCAGGTACTAGACATTGAAGCGACTACCGCGGGACCTGCGACCAAGACAGCGTCTGGAGTGCCTAGGCCTCCTTTTGCCACTGGCAGAAGGGCTTGTCTGCGGGCTGTCTCTGGTAAACTTAGGTTAAGTAAGGAAGACAGGGAGTTCAACGTGTGGGTGTTCAATTGTTCTAGAATATTTAAATCTTGCGTTAGGTCAATCCCACGAAGCAGGTGGTTTACCCGTGCTGTCGAGAAGCAAGACCTTAATAAGAACAATCCCCTGTGTGCACCTAAATGACCCACTCCTCCTCTGTTGTGTTGTGTGACCCGAGTGCTTATGATCAAGCCAGAGCCATTTGATTGGCGAACAAATCAAACCAACTGCTTTAATTAATCTAGCATTAAATATTAGAAATCAATGTTAATAATATAAATCATGTAATCGATTGTCGTAAAAATAAAATGGTCGAAAAATTATAAACCAAAAAGAATATAAATAATTAAGAAGCCATCCAAATAAAAAATCTCATCTTGAAATGCTCGGTTAATTTTGTTGCGAACCAGAGTCGCTAAAACGAATCTCTTTGGCAAGACGAAACCTACAAATGGATCACATTCGTTCTATTTTGCTGTACTTAAGTTATGTCTATGCAATAGGGATGTGAATAATTCGATAAAGTAGACTCTTCATACGCGCAGCAGCACACGAATGCATGGCTAGTATTGTCGACCAAGAATTTTAGTTTCCCTCGCCAAAATTCAGCAGAACCAGCAAGAGCACCATTCAAAAAATACAGTGAAGAAGGACTAGTATTGCAAGTATCTGGTTATACTACCAGTCGACTGGACGGAGTAGGGGCTTGACCTGCAACCATAACGCAAAGGATCGAGAGTGCGATTCCAGCGCGACTTACCCACATCGAGCCCATATTTTCTTAACAAATACTGACCCTCCTATCGAGCCCATATTTTCTTACGATATGCCGGCCCCCCTTTCAGCCCAAATTTTCTTAGAATATACCGTTTGAAATTAATAAGTACAAATGCGGGTAACTTGAGTGGGTTTATACTTAGCTTCGTAAAAGGGATTTTACGAAAAAACTAAAAACCGGGGCTGCGCCCCAGCGCGATTCTCCTTTGTGCGACCGTAGTCATTTCTGCAGGATTTAGCAGGAGGACATTTCGTCTCTACCTGTTTTTCTTGGCCATAAAAACTTATTTGCGCTTTCTCTAGCAGATCAATGTAGAAACAGAACAATGCATAGCTAAACAACTTCCTAATCGAAAATGAAAAACAGTCCTGCCCGAGCAAGATTTGATCATACGCATTGCAATACCCCGATTTTGTGGAACACTACATTAGCCATCCCAGCCAGCGCAGGAACCGCGGTGCACTTAGGTGTACTTACTAGTACCCTATTAAAAAATATATATATACCGGAGTTTATCATCGCAATCGGAGAGTGTTGCACTGCGTTAATACTAACCATTTTATCTACGGATTTTAGTCAAAAACTATCTCGTAGCGTTGCTATGGAGTCATACGGTGGGGGTACGGTGGTGGGTCGCAAGCTGCAGCAGTTTAGTGACTAAGTTGGGGGAAAAATGCTGGCGGGAGTCGGCGTCCATGGCTGACACGCCACGAGGGTTACCTTATGTATGGCGCACGGTCATCCCGGCCTGCTTTGAGTTGATATTTTATCAGCCGTCGCCACTTTATTCATGCTGATCTTGTAGAAGATATTCTGCAATCAACCGCACGATGAAGCGCAGTAAAGTAGAGATGCGTATTTTTGTTATGGTATAAAACTCGTTCTCCCCGGCGAGCTACAATATGCTATGTTTCGTCTAACCTAATTACAAGCCTTATTCGTCCAGCGATTCAATCGCTACGCTTTGACGGGGCCAACGCAGTGCCCTTTAAGCCATGCTGGTTATTGCCTATAAATAAGGGTTAAGGGTAAATATGATGTCAGCTGGGTTCCGAAAATGAAGTCAGAATGTGCCAATGAACCCAAACATGCACTGCAAACTATGATCAAAATTGTTCGCTATTGTCTTGGCTAAAGCCACGTAAAGGAGAGAGTTCTGTACCCAGTTGCCGTTACTGCGCAGAATTGATAAACGTCGCTTTACTACTTATCAGTAGCAGCAGCCACGGTCGGCCTCTCTCAAATTTAGCCTCCCTTAGAATATTTTGGTATTGTATAAATTTCCGCTTTTTAATTTTAACCGGCCATCTGTTCATCTTGACCTTCTTAATCCTCTCATATGTTTACATTGCTCCATCTTTGTGTACACATCTCGAATTATGATCGCGATCGGGACGTGTGAACGTGTTCGCTGCCGATGGCGTACCTCCTAGGACAGCTGTGACTTTAGCAGTGACTTCTTTTCTATTTTTGTGTACGATCTGTCAGTAGGAACCAAGAGACTCATAAAACGGGTTATTGGCTTAGAATCAAATCACTTCTGAGGGTTTCTGACCCGGTTGGGTTTGGTGTGGCATTAGTCCTTGTTGGTCGCATAGACCACTCTATTATAACATAAACAATTGTCACGCTCATTAAAACCATCATCGCTATTAGATTACCAATAAGTATCTTTATCATACTTTGATGGCTATATTGTTAATGGCAGCAAGCTTTGCGGCCGATATAGCGCGAGCAAATATTAGAGAAATGGCTGTGTAAGCTTACTTATCGAACGGGTTGCCAATAGCACGTGACCAGGTTAAGTGGAGATCGGCACACATTGCATTAGGACACGCATGATTGCGTGACCTCCATCAAAGTAGAAGAAGTAGTTCTTCGGCGGTGGCGCTGCCCCCTTCCCGCCTCACCACTTGTCGGGTTTCAGGATTTTGCTTAAGTAATAACAACATTGTTTGACATCCTTAGACAAATAACCGCTACATTTTGTCTTCTTTTAGATCCACACATGCCAATGATGCTGGGAATCCCTAGCAGTAGTACCATTTCTCGAGAACTATACGTTTCGCTTATGTAGGAATATAAGATATATAAGAATGTTCGCTAGCCGCAGCCATAGCTTAACGTGACAGTATTTACTTTTCAGGTTCACTAATGATACGTAACTGACGATCCTTCTAGTGAAATCACAATCGATTTTGCTAATAACAACGACATAGACACAGGCGATGACATTATAATAATTAAGTGTGTTCCTTTGCTGCTGACTCCTAAGGTTTTAATATAAGCGGCTACAAAAAGATCACATGGCCCAACCTGCAGCAGCAGCAGTGGCGGGAGCGCACTTACTATAGTTTGCCGTCGGCAGATAAGCGCCGATATATCGATAGTTAGCACGACAACAGGAGTGTAACGAGCGACCTAGACGGGTTAAGGTCGCCCACTGGGACCATCGTCAGGGCGAGGCTACATTTTCGTGGCGCCCGGAATTCCACTGTTCGGAGCAACCCTTTCATGTATTGCGTAGTTAGTTATCGTGGGCCGGCCAGTTGCTGTTACATTCAAAGCACGGCTGCCTCGTTAACATTCGGGCGCTGTCACGAATAATTAGTTAACAACCTAACACTAATGATGTGTTTGCTAAACATGCAGGGCGAATGGATAGTAATGGCCGTAAGTTT
This sequence comes from Dermanyssus gallinae, assembly GCA_003439945.1. NCBI lineage: Eukaryota > Metazoa > Arthropoda > Arachnida > Mesostigmata > Dermanyssidae > Dermanyssus > Dermanyssus gallinae. Next base: position 942,707 of record QVRM01000484.1, read on the forward strand.
CCACATATGCTGTCGTTTTTCTGTGTGTTCAATGTTTTGTATCTAAAGTACGAGTCTTCCCATTGTGGTCACATATTAATTGACGTAGGTATCGGTCTTAAGAACGGTAAAAAATTGGAGTTACGGACGCGTAAGATAGGGTTTAGGCTCACCGCGACGTCTCTCACGGGAAAAAAAATATGTGTGGGTCTAGAAAATATGCCAATAAAGATAACAATAACGACACTTGTGGTCTCCATTATCTATTAGTAGCTATTTGCTGTGCTACGTCGAGTAACGCTGCTGCAGCGATATCTAGACAAAACGGTTGCTTTATAGAAACCATTCTCGGTGTTGACTCCGTATTTCGCGGTTTTACGGTGTTGCAAGCCAATTCCTAATAGTAGGATGGACAAGAAAAAAGCTTTTGCTTTCACCCGTCATAAGCCTTGCGTCAATGTCATAGGTATCGTAGAACCTACTTGATATAAGAATGTATGTATGTATGCTGTGTATACAGTGTGCGAAACAGATTCGATTCAAACCACCAGCCAGTGTGGTGGTCGTGTTAAAAAGCACTGCGCCATCGACAGCCTCTCAAAGTGTGAGCGGGCGCTCAGATGGACTGACACCGGACATTCTCCTTCTCAACACTTTTAGGCTGTTTGAGAAGACGGAGAGACGAAGACCGTTTGAAGATAGCCGCCTTGGCACACACGAAGGGCTAAACTGAAAACATGGCTTCTAGCAAAAGAAGAGTAAAGCTTCGACGCGTAGAGTGAGGAAGACGGCCCCTGACCACTTACGTACTCTCGGAAGGCTTCACTCATACGCCACACATACACGCCTATGTATAAATATGTATATACTCCTGTGTGTGGGTGTCTGGCGCACAGACTATATATTCTCATGTCACGTCCGATACGGTGAACTCATCGCTCGCGCGGGATGGCGCCGCTGGTTTGAGTGACTTGACCGTCAAGTCTGGGCCCAAACGTGCTGTTATGTTGCGTGATGGTGGTAGAGCCGGAGATGGGAACTACGAAGCAGCAGCTGTAGTAGCAATACGGCATAGCATCTAAGTGGCTGATATCTTCTATAAGGGATTGCAAGGTTAGTCAAGCTACAGAACTGCTGGTCGTGACGCAAAGACAGACCGCCGGACAAACAGACAGGCAGATAGACCGACTAACCTTGCCGACCAACGACAAGATACAGAGGTTCCACGCAGTTCAAAGGCTTTGTTTTAGCAACAGTCTGCCTGATCCAACGTTGTCTGCATACATAGTATAGCTAACTATTGTTGTTGCTGTTAGCTGGCCGGATTGTCAACGAAGAACTTATGGTCTTGTTGTCCTCGTGGAAACAGCTATTCGCGGAGGAAAGCTGATGGGTCGCAGTGCCGTTTTCTGAAAAATAATGTGAGATGTTCTCGCATTTCCAATAAACACCCCATCCCATCTTGATCCTGTCCTCTGTGGCTCCTTGTATTGTTGCCGGTACACGATCGGTTGAAAACCATCACCATCATTTCCATAATTATCATAATCATCTTAATTGCCATCATTGTCATCATTTGACGGCCATCCTTAGCCCAAACTGGTTAGCCGATGTAGATTGAGACAACCATTGTTAGGCGTGATAGGAAGATTCCTAGATCTGACGCGCTGCCATGGTCTCTCTCTGAGTGAGGCAGCGTGTCAAGTCCAGGCATCGCTGTCGGCGCTGGCATCAAACGTCACCAGCTGTTCTTTCTGCTATCTTCTGAGCCTAGAGTAGACCTTCCTCTGTCTTTCTTTGACCACAAGACGGACACACAAGGAGAAAGCTACTACGTGCTACGAGCACTACGTGCTAAGTGCTGCACGTATGTACGTCAACTGCTACTGAAGCGACTTGAAAGCGAATTAAACTGCGTCTTCATAGAACTAGCCGGTCTTTAGAACCAGCGTTTCTCACATTAGCCATTAACCTGCCAGTTATTAAAAAAGGCGTTTTCCTTATTTTTCTTATAACCAACCGGTTCTTAAAACCTGAGTGTTTTTATTCTCCTTAGAACAAACAGGCTCTAAGAACCAGCGTTCTTCTCATTGTCCTTAGAAGTAGCCGGGGTAGAACCAGTGTTTTTCATTTTCGTTAGAACCAGCCGGGGTAGAACCAGTGTTTTTCATTTTCGTTAGAACCAGCCGGTTCTTAAAACCAACGATTTCCTTATTTTTCTTTGAACCAGTCGGTCCTTAGAATAAGCGTTTTTCTCATTCTCCTTAGAACCAGCCGGCCCTTAGAACCAACGATTTTCTCGTTTTTCTTAGCATTAGCCGGTTTTTAGAACCAACGGTTTGGAACCAACGGAAATTTCTTATTCTTGTCAATACCAGCCGGTTGGTGAAACGAGCGTTTTCTGAGCGCTTCTTTATCAGCCGGTCCGGAGGACCAGCGTTTTTGTCATTCTCTTTAGAACTGTCCGGTCCAGAGCACCAACGTTTTCTCATTCTCCTTAGAACCTGCCGGTTCTCACAACCAGCGTTTTTCTCATTCTTCTTAGGACCAGTCGGTTTTTAGAACCAGCCTGCTAAATGACCGTTTTCCCCATTCACCGTAGAACCAGCTGGTTCTTAGAACCAGCGTTTTCCTCGTTCTTATTAAAACCTCCTGTGTCTTAGAAAGAGCGTTTTGTTCTTTGAACCAGTCAGTTCTTGAACCAGATTTTTTAAATTCTCTTTAGAACAAACAGGTTCTTAGAACCATGTTTTTCTCATTCTCCTCAGAATCAGCCGGTTACCAGGACCAGCGTTTTTCTTATTCTTCTTAGAACCTATGTATTCCTAGAACCAGCGTTTTTATCATTCTCCGTAAAATCAGCCGGTGTTTAGAACCAGCGATTTTCTAATTTTCCTTTGATCCAGCAGGTTTCTAAAACCAGCGTTTCCTCATTCTTCTTAGATCTAGCCGGTTCTTATAACCAGCGTTTTCTTCATTCTCTTTAGAACCAGCTTTTTCCTGATTCTCCATCGAACCAACGGGTCCTTAGAACCAGCTTATTTCTCACTTTCCTTAGAACAAGCTGGCCCTTAAAGCCAGCGTTTTTCCCATTCTCCTCAGAACCAGCCGGTTCTTAGAACCAGCGTTTTCCTCATTCTTCTTAGAGCCAGTCGGTTCTTAGAACCAGCGTTTTCTCATTCTTCTTAGAACGAGCCGGTCTTCTAGAACCAACGTTTTTTCTCACTCTCTGTAGAACCAGCCGGATCTAAGGATCAACAATTTCTTCATTCTTTTTATATGCGGACGGTTCTTACAACCAGCGTTTTTCTAATTTTCATTAGAACCAGCCGATCCTTGGAACCAGAGATTTTCCTCATTCCCCTTAGAACAAGCCGGTCGTTAAGACCAGCGTTTTCCTTATTCTCTATGGAACCAGTCGGCTCTTAGAAGCAGCGTTTTTATCATTCTCGTTAGAACCAGCCGGTTCTTAGAACCAACATTTTTCTTATTCACCTTAGAATAAATCTGTTGTTAGAACCAGCGTTTTCTTTATGCTCCTTAGAACTAGCGTTTTCCTTAGAACTAGCCGGTCCTTAGAACTAGCGTTTTCCTCATTCTCCTTGGAACCAGCTGGTCTTTAAAACTAGCCTTTTGCTCATTCTTCTTTGAAACAATCGGTCGTTAGGACTAACAATTTCATCATTCTTCTTAGAACGAGCCGGTCTTTTGAACCAGCGTTTTTCTCATTCTCCTTAGTACCAGCCGGTTGTTAGGACGATCTTTTTCCTCATTCTCCTTAGAACTATCTGGTCCTTAGAACCAGCGTTTTCCTTACTCTCCTTAGAACCAGCCGGATCTTAGAACCAGCATTTCTCTAATTTTCCTTAGAACCAGCGGAACCTTAGAACCAGCGTTTTCCTCATTTTTCTCTGAACCAGCGGGTTCTTAGAACCAGCGTTTTCCTCATTCTCCTAAGAACCAACCGGCTTTTAGAACCAGCGTTTTTATCATTCTCTTTAGATCCAGCCGGTTCATAGAACCAACGTTTTCCTCATTTTCCTTAGAACCAGCCCGTTGTTAGAACGATCGTTTTCCTCATTCTCCCTAGAACTAGCTGGCTCTTAGAAACAGCGTTTTCCTTATTCTGCTTAGAATCAACTGGTCCCTAGAACTAGCATTTTTCTCATTTTCCTTAGAACCAGCGGGTCCTTACTGCCAGCGTTTTTCTAATTCTCTTAATAACCAGTCGGTCCTTAGGACCAGCGTTTTCCTCATTTTCCTTATAACAAGCTGGTTCTTAGAACCAGCGTTTTTCTCACTCTCCTTAAAGCCAGCCGGTCCTTAGAAACAGAGTTTTTCTTGTTCTCTTTAAAACTACCACCAGTTTTTCTCGTTCTTCTCAGAACCAGCGTTTTCCTCATTCACCTTAAGAATCAGCGTGTCCTTAGAACCACCATTTTCCTCATTCTTCTTAGAACCAGCTGGTGTTTAGAATCAGCGTTTTTCTCATTCTCCTTAAAACCAGCCGGTTCTTAGAACCAGCGTTTTTCGCGTTTTCCTTAGAACCAGCGTTTTCCTCATTTACTTTAGAACTAGTTCTTAGAACTAGAGTTGTTCTTATTCTTCTTAGAACTAGTCGGTCTTTAGAACCAGCATTTTCCTCGTTCTCGTTAGAACCAGCGGGTCCCTAGAACTAACGATTTTCTCATTTACTTTACACCAGCCGGTTCTTAAAACCCGAGTTTTCCTCAATTGTCTTAGAACCAGCTGGTCCGCAGAACCAGCGTTTCCCCTATTTTTCCTAGAACCAGCCGGTATTTAGAACCAGAGTTTTTCTCGTTCTCCTCAGGACCAGCGTTTTTCTCATTCTTTATTGAGCCAGCTGGCTCTTAAAACCAGCATTTTTCTCATTCTCCTTAAAACCAGTCGGTCCTTAGAACCAGAGTTTTTCTCGTTATTATTAGAACCAGCGTTTTCCCCATTCTTCATACACCAGCCGGTTTTTAGAACCAGCGCTTTTTCTCGTTCTCCTTAGAAGCAGCGTTTTCCTCATTTATCTTAAGAATCAGCGGCTCCTTAGAACCACAATTTGTTTTCATTCTTCTTAGAACCAGCTGGTGTTTATCAGCGTTTTTCTCAATCTCCTTAAAACCAGCCGAATCTTAGAACCAGAATTTTTCTCGTTTTCTTTAAAGCCAACGTTTTCCTCATTTACCTTAGAACCAGCCGGTTCTTAGAACCAGCGTTTTCCTCATTCTCCTTAGAACATGCCGGTTGTTAGAACTAGAGTTTTTCTTAGTGGGTTCTTAGAACAGCGTTTTTCCTCATTCTTCTTAGAAGCAACTGGTTTTTAGAACCAGCGTTTTTCTCATTCTCCTTAGAACCAGCGTTTTTTTTCATCCACCTTAAAACCAGCTGGTTTTTAAAACTAGAGTTTTTCTCGTTCTCTTTAGAACCAGCGTTTTTCTCATTCTCCTTAGAACCAGCCGGTCCTTGGAACCAACGTTTTCCTCATTCTTCTCAGAACCAGCCGGTCCTTAGAACCAGCGTTTTTCTCATTCTCCTTAGAACCAGCCGGTTCTTAGAACCCGAGTTTTCCTCATTTGTTTTAGAACCAGCTGGTCCTTAGAACCAGTGTTTCATTTATTTTCTCTAGAATCAGCTGGTATTTAGAACCAGAGTTTCTTTTTCGTTCTTCTTTGAACCAGCGTTTTTCTCATTCTTCTTAAAACCAACCTGTTCTTAGAACTAGAGTTTTGTTCGTTTCTCCTAGAACCAGCGTTTTTCTCGTTCTCCTTAGAGCCAGCGGATCTTTAGAACCAGCGTTTTCGTTTTTTACCATAGAATCAGTGGGTCCTTAGAACCAGCGTTTTCCTCATTCTTTATTGAACCAGCTGATTTTTAGAACCAGCGTTTTTCTCGTTATCCTTAGAACCAGCCGGTACTCTGAACAAGAGTTTTTCTCGTTCTCTTTAGAACCAGAGTTTTCCTCATTTTTCTTAGAACTAGCTGGTTTTTAGAACCAACGTTTTTCTCGTTCTTCTTAGAACCAGCGTTTTCCTCATTTACCTTAAGAATCCGCGTGTCCTTAGAACCACTATTTTTCTCATTCTTCTTAGAACCAGCTGGTGCTTAGAATCAGCGTTTTTCTCATTCTCCTTAAAACCAGCCGGTTCTTAGAACCAGAGTTGTTCTCTTTCTCCTTAGAACCAGCGTTTTCCTCATTTACTTTAGAACCAGTTCTTAGAACTAGAGTTTTCCTTATTCATCTTAGAACTAGTCGGTCCTTAGAACCAGCATTTTCCTCGTTCTCGTTAGAACTAGCGGGTCCCTAGAACTAGCGATTTTCTCATTTACCTTAAAACCAGCCGGCTTTTAAAACCCGTGATTTCCTCATTTGTCTTAGAACCAGCTGGTTCTTAGAACCAGCGTTTCCCCTATTTTCCCTAGAACCAGCCGGTATTTAAAACCAGAGTTTTTCTCGTTCTCCTTAGAACCAGCGTTTATCTATTTTTTTATTGAACCAGCTGGCTCTTAACACCAGCGTTTTCCTCATTTACCTTACGAATCAGCGGCTCCCTAGAATCAGCATTTTTCCTCGTTCTTGTTAGAACCAGTGGGTCCCTAGAACCAGCGTTTTTCTCATTTTCCATAGAACCAGCCGCTTCTTAGAACCAGAGTTTTTCTCGTTCTCCTTAGAGCCAGCGTTTTTCTCATTTACCTTACAGTTTTGTTCGTTCTTCCTAGAACCAGCGTTTTTCTCATTCTTCTTAGAACCAGTCGGTCCTTAGAAACAGAGTTTTTCTCGTTCCTATTGAAGCCAGCGTTTTCCCCGTTCTTGTTAGAATCAGCCGGTTTTTAGAACCAGCGTTTTTCTCGTTCTTCTTAGAACCAGCGTTTTCCTCATTTACCTTACGAATCAGCGGCTCCTTAGAATCAGCATTTTTCCTCGTTCTTGTTAGAACAAGTGGCTCTCTAGAACCAGCGTTTTTCTCATTTTCCATAGAACCAGCCGGTTCTTAGAACCAGAGTTTTTCTCGTTCTCCTTAGAGCCAGCGTTTTTCTCCTTTACCTTACAGTTTTGTTCGTTCTTCCTAGAACCAGCGTTTTTCTCATTCTCCTTAGGGCCAGCGGATCTTTAGAACCAGCGCTTTCGTTACTTACCATAGAATCAGCGGGTCCTTAGAACCAGCGTTTTCCTCATTCTTTATTGAACCAGCTGATTTTTAGAACCAGCGTTTTTCTCATTAAACTTAGCCAGTCCTCAGAACCAGAGTTTTTCTTGTTCTCTTTAGAACCAGGGTTTTCCTCATTCTTCTTAGAACCAGCTGGTTTTTAGAACTAACGTTTTTCTCGTTCTTCTTAGAACCAGCGTTTCCCTCATTTACCTTAAGAATCAGCGTGTCCTTAGAACCACTATTTTCCTCATTCTTCTTAGAACCAGCTGGTTCTTAGAACTAGAGTTTTTCTCATTCTCCTTAAAACCAGCCGGTTCTTAGAACCAGCGTTTTCCTTATTTACTTTATAACCAGTTCTTAGAACTAGAGCTTTCCTTATTCATCTTAGAACCAGCCGGTTCTTAGAACCAGAGCTTTCCTCATTCTACTTGGAACCAGCCGGTTTTTAGAACCAGAGTTTTTCTCGTTTGTCTTAGAGCCAGCGTTTTTCTCATTTTCCTTAGAACCAGAATTTTTCTTATTCTCCTCAGAACCAGCCGGTTCCTACAACCAGCGTTTTTCTCATTCTTCTTAGAACCAGCTGGCTCGTAGAACCAACGTTTTTCTTATTTTTCTTAGAACCAACCGGTCCTTAGAACCAGCGTTTTCCTCATATTCCTTAGAACCAGCGGGTCTTTAGAATTAGCGATTTTCTCATTTTCCTTAGAACCAGCCGGTTCTTAGAACCAGAGTTTTTCTCGTTATCCTTATAACTAGCCTTCTTCTCATTTACCTTAAAACCAGCCGGTTCTTAGAATTAATGTTTTTCTCATTCTCCTTTGAACCAGTCGGTCTTTAGAACCAGAGTTTTCCTCATTCTCCTTAGAACTAGCCGGTTCTTATAACTATAGTATTTTTCGTTCTCCTTAGAACCAGAGTTTTTCTCGTTCTCCTAAGAACCAATCGGCTCTTACACCCAGTTTGTTTCTCGTTCTCCTTAGAACCAACGTTTTTTCTCATTCTCCTTAGTACCAGTGGGTACTTAGAACCAGCGTTTTCCTCATTCTCCTTTGTAAGAGTGGGTTCTTATAACCAGCGTTTTTCTTTTTCTCCTTAGAACCAGTGGGTTCTTAGAATCAACGTTTTCTTTATTCTTTATAGAACCAGCCGGTTCTTCGAACCAGCGTTTTCCTCATTTTAGCTTGAACCAGCGGGTCCTTAGAACCAGCATTTTTTTCATTTTCATTAAAACCAGCCGGTTCTTAGAACCAGAGTTTTCTCATTCTTCTTAGAACCAGCGTTTTTCTCATTTAACTTAGAACCAGCGGGTCCATAAAACAGCGTTTTTCTCGTTCTTCTTAGAACCAGCTGGTTTTTAGAACCAGCGTTTTTCTCATTATCTTTAGAAGCAGCCGATTCTCAGAACCAGAGTTTTTCTCGTTTTCCTTCGAACCAGCGTTTTCCTCATTCTCCTTAGAACCAGCCGGTTCTTAAAACTAGTGTTTTCCTTATTCTCCTTAAAACCAGCCGGTCTTTAGAACCAGCGTTTTTCTCATTCTTCTTAGAACCAGCCGGTTCCTAGAACCAAGGTTTTCCCCATTCTCCTTAGAACCAGCCGGTTCCTAGAACCAAGGTTTCCCCATTCTCCTTAGAGCCAGCCGGTTCGTAGAACCAGAGGTTTTCTCGTTCTCCTTAGAGCCAGCGTGTTTCTTATTCTCCTTAGAACTAGAGTTTTTCTTATACTCTTTAGAACCAGTCGGCTCTTAACCCAGTTTTTTTCTCGTTCTTCTTAGAACCAGTGTTTTTCTGATTCTCCTTAGTACCAGTGGGTTCTTAGAACCAGCATTTTCCTCATTCTCCATAGTACCAGTGAGTTCTTAGAACCAAAGCATTTCTCGTTCTCCTTAGAACCAGCGTTTTCCTCAGTTATCTTAGAACCAGCCGGCCTTTAGAACCAGAGTTTCCCTCATTCTCCTTAGAACCAGTCGGCTTTTACATCGATTTTTTCTCGTTTTCTATAACCAGCGTTTTTCTAATTCTCCTTAGTACCAGTGGGTTCTTAGAACCAGCTTCTTCCTCATTCTCCTTAGAACCCGTGGGTTCTTAGAACCAGCGTTTTCCTCATTCTCCTTAGTACCAGTGAGTTCTTAGACCCAGCGTTTGCCTTATTCTCCTTAGAACCAGTGGGTTCTTAGAACCAGCGTCTTCTCTCTTCTTTTTAGAACCAGCGGGTCCGTATGAGTCAACGTTTATCTCATTCTCCTTAGAACCAGCTGGCCCCTAGAACCAGTGTTTTCCTTATTCTTCTTAGAACCAACCGGTCTTTAGAACCAGCGTTTTTTTCATTCTCCTCAGAACTTGCCGGTTCTTAGAATCAGCGTTTTTCTCATTCTTCTTAGAACCAGCTGGCTCTTAGAACCAGCGTTTTTCTCATTTACCTTAAAACCAGCTGGTTCTTAGAACCAGAGTTTTTCTCGTTCGCCTTAGAACCAACGGTTTTCTCATTCTCCTTAGAACCAGCCGGTATTTAGAATCAGCCGGTATTTAGAACCAGCGTTTTCCTCATTCTTCTCAGAACCAGCCGGTTCTTAGAGCCAGAGTTCTCCTCATTCTCCTTAGAACCACCCAGTTTTTAGAACCAGAGTTTTTCTCATTCTCCTTAAAACCAGCTGGTCCGCAGAACCAGCCAGTTTTTAGAACCAGCCGGTTCTTAGAACCAGTCGGTTCCTAGAACCAGTCGGTTCTTAGAACCAACGTCTTTCTCATTCTTCTTAGAACCAGCCGGTTCTCAGAAACAGCGCTTTCCTCATTCTTGTTAGAACCAGTGGGTCCTTAGAACCAGCGTTTTTCTCATTTTTCTTAGAACCAGCGTTTTTCTCATTTTCCTTAGAACCAGCCGGTTCTTAGAACCAGAGTTTTTCTCGTTCTCCTTAAGACCAGCGTTTTTCTCATATTCCTTAGAACTAGCCGGTTCTTAGAACCAGAGATTTTCTCGTTCTCTCTAGAATCAGCGTTTTTCTCATTGACCTTAACACTAGCGAGTCCTTAGAACAGCTTCTTCCTCCTTTTTCATAAAACCAACTGGTTCCTAGAACCAGCGTTTGCCTCATTCTTCTTAGAACCAACGGGTTCTTAGAATCAGCGTTTTTCTCATTCTCCTTAAAACCAGCTGGTCCGCAGAACCAACGTTTTTCTCACTCTATTTAGAACCAGCCAGTTTTTAGAACCAGCCGGTCCTTAGAACCAGCCAGTTTTTAGAACCAGTCGGTTCCTAGAACTAGTCGGTTCTTAGAACCAACGTCTTTCTCATTCTTCTTAGAACCAGCCGGTTCTCAGAAACAGCGCTTTCCTCATTCTTGTTAGAACCAGTGGGTCCTTAGAACCAGCGTTTTTCTCATTTTTCTTAGAACCAGCGTTTTTCTCATTTTTCTTAGAACCAGCGTTTTTCTCATTTTCCTTAGAACCACCCGGTTCTTAGAACCAGAGTTTTTCTCGTTCTCCTTAGAACCAGCGTTTTTCTCATTTTCCTTAGAACTAGCCGGTTCTTAGAACCAGAGATTTTCTTGTTCTCTCTAGAATCAGCGTTTTTCTCATTGACCTTAGAACTAGCGAGTCCTTAGAACAGCGTCTTCCTCCTTTTTCATAAAACCAACTGGTTCTTAGAATCAGCGTTTTTCTTATTCTCCGTAGAACCAGCCGGTTCTCAGAACCAGAGTTGTTCTCGTTCTCCTTAGAGCCAGCGTTTTTATCATTCTCCTTAGAACCAGCCGGTCTTTATTACCAGCGTTTTCCTCATTCTCCTAGAAACCAGCCGGTTCTTAGAACCAGAGTTCCCCTCATTCTTCTTAGAACTAGCCGGTTTTTAGAACCAGAGTTTTTCTCGTTCTCCTTAGAGCCAGCGTTTTTCCCATTCTTCATAGAAATAGAGTTTTCCTCATTCTTCTTAGAACCAGTCGGCTCTTACACCCAGATTTTCCTCATTCTCCAGCGTTTTCCTCGTTTACCTTGGAACCAGCGGGCCCTTAGAACAGCGTTTTTCTCATTCTTCTTAGAACTAGCTGGCCCTTAGAACCAGCGTTTTTCTTATTCTCCTTAGAACCGGTTTTTAGATCTAGAGTTTTTCTCGTTCTCCTTAGAGCCACCGTTTTTCTCATTTTCCTTAGAACCAGAGTTTTCCTCTTTTTCCTTAGAAACATCCTGTTTCTAGAATCAGCGTTTTACTCATTCTCCTCAGAACCAACGGGTCCTTTTTATCAGCGTTTTTCTCATTCTCCTTAGAACCAGCTGGCCCGTAGAACCAACATTTTTCTCATTCTTCTTAGAACCAACCGGTCCTTAGAACCAGCCGGTTCTTAGAACCAACGTTTTCCTCATTCTTCTTAGAACCAGTGGGACCTTAACCCCTGTGTTTTCCTAATTTTTCTTAGAACAGCCGGTTCTTAGAACCAGAGCTTTTCTCGTTCCTCTTAGAACCAGCGTTTTTCTCATTGACCTTAGAACTAGCGAGTCCTTAGAACAGCGTCTTCCTCGTTTTTCATAGAACCAGCTGGTTCTTAGAACCAGCGTTTTTCTTATTCTCCGTAGAACCAGCCGGCTCTTAGAACTAGTGTTTTCCTCATTCTCCTTAGAGCCAGCCGGTCTTTAGAACCAGCGTTTTTCTCATTCTCCTTAGAACCAGCCGGTTCCTAGAACCAGCGTTTTTCTTATTCTCCATAGAACCAGCCGGTTCTTAGAACCAGAGTTGTTCTCGTTCTCCTTAGAGCCAGAGTTTTCCTTATTTTTCTTAAAACCAGTCGACTCTTACACCCTGATTTTCTCATTCTCCAGCGTTTTCCTCATTTACCTTGGAACCAGCGGGTCCTTAGAACAGCGTTTTCCTCATTTTTCTTAGAACCAGCTGGATTTTAGAACAAGCGTTTTTCTCATTCTTCTTAGAACCAGCTAGCCCTTAGAACCAGCGTTTTTATCATTCTCCTTAGAACCAGCCGGTAGAACGGTCTTTAGAACCAGCGTTTTCCTCATTCTCCTCAAAACCAGCCGGTTCTTAGAACCAGAGTTCTCCTCATTCTTCTTAGAACCAGCCGGTTTTTAGAACCAGAGTTTTTCTCGTTCTCCTTAGAGCCAGCGTTTTCCCCATTCTTCGTAAAAATAGTTTTCCTCATTCTTCTTAGAACCAGGCGGCTCTTACACCCAGATTTTTCTTATTCTCCAGCGTTTTCCTCATTTACCTTGGAACCAGCGGGTCCTTAGAACAGCATTTTCCTCATTCTTCTTAAAACCAGCTGGTTTTTAGAACAAGCGTTTTTCTCATTCTTCTTAGAACCAGCTGGCCCTTAGAACTAGCGTTTTTCTTATTCTCCTTAGAACCGGTTTTTAGAACCAGAGTTTTTCTCGTTCTCCTTAGAGCCACCGTTTTTCTCATTTTCCGTAAAACCAAAATTGTCCTCTTTTTCCTTAGAACCAGCCTGCTTCTAGAATCAGCGTTTTACTCATTCTCCTCAGAACCAACGGGTCCTTTGTATCAGCGTTTTTATCATTCTGCTTAGAACCAGCTGGCCCGTAGAACCAACATTTTTCTCATTCTTCTTAGAACCAGTCGGTCCTTAGAACCAGCCGGTTCTTAGAACCAGCGTTTTCCTCATTCTTTTTTGAACCAGCCGGTTCTTAGAACCAGCGTTTTCCTCATTCTTCTTAGAACCAGTGGGACCTTAGAACCTGCGTTTTCCTCATTTTTCTTAGAACAGCCGGTTCTTGGAACCAGAGTTTTTCTCGTTTCTTTTAGAACCAGCCGGTTCTAAGAACTAGAGTTTTTCTTGTTCTCCTTAAAACCAGCGTTTTCCTCATTCTTCTTAGAACCAGCCGGTTTTTAGAACCAGCGTTTTCCTTATTCTTCTTAGAACCAGCCGGTTCTTAGAACCAGAGTTTTCCTCATTCTCCTTAGAACCAACCGGTTTTTAGAAACAGAGTTTTTATCGTTCTTCTTAGATCTAGCGTTTTTCTCATTGTCCTTAGAACCCGAGTTTTCCTCATTCTCCTTGAAACCAGCCGGTTCTTAGAACTAGAGTTTTTCTCGTTCTCCTTAGAGCCAGCGTTTTTCTCATTTTCCTTAGAACCAGAGTTTTCCTCATTCTCCTTGGAACCAGCCGGTTCTTAGAAGTAGAGTTTTTCTCGTTCTCCTTAGAACCAGCGTTTTTCTCATTTTCCTTAGAACCAGAGTTTTCTTCATTCTCCATAGAGACCAGTGGATTCTTAGAACCAGCGTTTTCCTCCTTCGCCTTAGTACCAGTGGGTTCTTAGAACCGGAGTTTTCCTCATTCTCCTTAAAACAAGCGTTTTTATTTTTTCCTTTGAGCCAGTAGGTTCTTAGGACCAGCGTGTTCCTCATTCTCCTTAGAACCAGCGGGTCCTTAGAGTCAACGCTTATCTCATTCTCCTTAGAACCAGCCGGTCCTTAGAACGAGCGTTTTCCAAATTGTTCTCCTTAGAACCAGCCGGGTCTTCAAACTAGCATTTTCCTCATTCTCTTTTGAACCAGCCGGTACTTAGGACCAGCGTTTTTATCATTCTCCTTAGAACCAGAGTTTTTATCATTCTCCTTAGAACCAGCCGGTTCTTAGAACCAGAGCTTCTCCAATTTCCTTAGAACCAGCCAGTTTTTAGAACTCGAGTTTTTTTCATTCTCCTCAGATCAAGCCGGTTCTTAGAACAAGAGTTTTCTGGTTCTTCTTAGAACCAGCGTTTTTCTCATTTATCTTAGAACCAGCCGGTTCTTACAACCAGCGTTTCTCTCATTCTCTGTAGAACCAGTCTGGCCTTAATACCAGCGTTTTTATCATCCTTCTTAAAAATAGCCGGTCCTTAGAACCAGCGTTTTCTTATTTTCCCTAAAATCAGTTGGTTCATAGAACCAGAGTTTTTCTCGTTCTCCTTAGAACCAGCGTTTTCCTCATTCTCCTTAGAACCAGCCGTTTTGCTCATTCTCCTTAGAACCAGCCGGTTCTTAGAAGCAGCATTCCTTATTCTTCTTAAATCCAGCCGGTTTATAGAACCAGCGTTTTCCTCATTCTCGTTTAAACCATTTGGTCCTTAGACCTTGCGATTTTCTCATTCCCCTTAAAACTAGCTAGTTCTCAGAACCAGCCGGTTTTTAGAACCAGAGTTTTTCTCATTCTCCTTATAACCAGCCGGTTCTTAGAACTAGAGTTTTTCTGATTCTCCTTAGAACCAGCCAGTTCTTAAAACCAGAGTTTTTCTCGCTCTCCTTCGAACTAGCGTTTTCCGCATTCTCCGTAGAACCAACCGGTTCTCATAACCAGCGTTTTTCTCATTCTCCTTAGAACCAGCCGGTTCTTAGGACCAGGATTATCCTTATTCTCCTTAGAACCAGCCGGTTCTTAGGACCAGGATTATCCTCATTCTCCTTATAACCATCCGGTTCTTACAATCAGAGTTTTTCTCTTTCTCCATAGGACCAGCGTTTTCCTCATTCTCCTTGAAACCGGCCGGTCCTTAGAACCAGCGTTTTTCTCATTCTCTTTAAAACCAGCGGGTCCTTAAAACCGGGTTTTCTTCATTCTTTTTAGAACCAGCCGGTTCTTAGAAACAGTGGTTTTTATTCTTCCTAGAACCAGCGTTTTCCTCATTCTCGTTTAAACCATTTGGTTCTTAGAACCTGCGATTTTCTCATTCTCCTTAAAACCAGCTGGTTCTTAGAACCAGCCGGTTCTTAGAATCAGAGTTTTTCTCATTCTCCTTATAACCAGCCGGTTCTCAGAACTAGAGTTTTTCTAATTCTCCTTAGAACCAGCCAGTTCTTAAAACCAGAGTTTTTCTCGCTCTCCTTATAACTAGCGTTTCCGCATTGTTCATAGAACCAACCGGTTCTCATAACCAGCGTTTTCCTCATTCTCATTAGAACCAGCCGGTTCTTAGGACCAGGATTATCCTCATTCTCCTTATAACCATCCGGTTCTTACAATCAGAGTTTTTCTCTTTCTCCATAGGACCAGCGTTTTTCTCATTCTCCTTGAAACCAGCCGGTCCTTAGAACCAGCGTTTTCCTCATTCTCCTTAGAACCAACCGGTTTTTAGAAACAGAGTTTTTATCGTTCTTCTTAGATCTAGCGTTTTTCTCATTGTCCTTAGAACCCGAGTTTTCCTCATTCTCCTTGAAACCAGCCGGTTCTTAGAACTAGAGTTTTTCTCGTTCTCCTTAGAGCCAGCGTTTTTCTCATTTTCCTTAGAACCAGAGTTTTCCTCATTCTCCTTGGAACCAGCCGGTTCTTTGAAGTAGAGTTTTTCTCGTTCTCCTTAGAACCAGCGTTTTTCTCATTTTCCTTAGAACCAGAGTTTTCTTCATTCTCCATAGAGACCAGTGGATTCTTAGAACCAGCGTTTTCCTCCTTCGCCTTAGTACCAGTGGGTTCTTAGAACCGGAGTTTTCCTCATTCTCCTTAAAACAAGCGTTTTTATTTTTTCCTTTGAGCCAGTAGGTTCTTAGGACCAGCGTGTTCCTCATTCTCCTTAGAACCAGCGGGTCCTTAGAGTCAACGCTTATCTCATTCTCCTTAGAACCAGCCGGTCCTTAGAACGAGCGTTTTCCAAATTGTTCTCCTTAGAACCAGCCGGGTCTTCAAACTAGCATTTTCCTCATTCTCTTTTGAACCAGCCGGTACTTAGGACCAGCGTTTTTATCATTCTCCTTAGAACCAGAGTTTTTATCATTCTCCTTAGAACCAGCCGGTTCTTAGAACCAGAGCTTCTCCAATTCTCCTTAGAACCAGCCAGTTTTTAGAACTCGAGTTTTTTTCATTCTCCTCAGATCAAGCCGGTTCTTAGAACAAGAGTTTTCTGGTTCTTCTTAGAACCAGCGTTTTTCTCATTTATCTTAGAACCAGCCGGTTCTTACAACCAGCGTTTCTCTCATTCTCTGTAGAACCAGTCTGGCCTTAATACCAGCGTTTTTATCATCCTTCTTAAAAATAGCCGGTCCTTAGAACCAGCGTTTTCTTATTTTCCCTAAAATCAGTTGGTTCTTAGAACCAGAGTTTTTCTCGTTCTCCTTAGAACCAGCGTTTTCCTCATTCTCCTTAGAACCAGCCGTTTTGCTCATTCTCCTTAGAACCAGCCGGTTCTTAGAAGCAGCATTCCTTATTCTTCTTAAATCCAGCCGGTTTATAAAACCAGCGTTTTCCTCATTCTCGTTTAAACCATTTGGTCCTTAGACCTTGCGATTTTCTCATTCCCCTTAAAACTAGCTAGTTCTCAGAACCAGCCGGTTTTTAGAACCAGAGTTTTTCTCATTCTCCTTATAACCAGCCGGTTCTTAGAACTAGAGTTTTTCTGATTCTCCTTAGAACCAGCCAGTTCTTAAAACCAGAGTTTTTCTCGCTCTCCTTCGAACTAGCGTTTTCCGCATTCTCCGTAGAACCAACCGGTTCTCATAACCAGCGTTTTTCTCATTCTCCTTAGAACCAGCCGGTTCTTAGGACCAGGATTATCCTTATTCTCCTTAGAACCAGCCGGTTCTTAGGACCAGGATTATCCTCATTCTCCTTATAACCATCCGGTTCTTACAATCAGAGTTTTTCTCTTTCTCCATAGGACCAGCGTTTTCCTCATTCTCCTTGAAACCGGCCGGTCCTTAGAACCAGCGTTTTTCTCATTCTCTTTAAAACCAGCGGGTCCTTAAAACCGGGTTTTCTTCATTCTTTTTAGAACCAGCCGGTTCTTAGAAACAGTGGTTTTTATTCTTCCTAGAACCAGCGTTTTCCTCATTCTCGTTTAAACCATTTGGTTCTTAGAACCTGCGATTTTCTCATTCTCCTTAAAACCAGCTGGTTCTTAGAACCAGCCGGTTCTTAGAATCAGAGTTTTTCTCATTCTCCTTATAACCAGCCGGTTCTCAGAACTAGAGTTTTTCTAATTCTCCTTAGAACCAGCCAGTTCTTAAAACCAGAGTTTTTCTCGCTCTCCTTATAACTAGCGTTTCCGCATTGTTCATAGAACCAACCGGTTCTCATAACCAGCGTTTTCCTCATTCTCATTAGAACCAGCCGGTTCTTAGGACCAGGATTATCCTCATTCTCCTTATAACCATCCGGTTCTTACAATCAGAGTTTTTCTCTTTCTCCATAGGACCAGCGTTTTTCTCATTCTCCTTGAAACCAGCCGGTCCTTAGAACCAGCGTTTTTCTCAATCTCCTTAGAACCAGCGTGTCCTTAGAACCGGCGTTTTCTTCATTCTCCTTAGAACCAGCCGGTTTTTAGAAGCAGTGTACTTCAATCTTCTTAGAACCAGCGTTTTCCTCATTCTCGTTTGAACCATTTGGTTCTTAGAACCTGCGATTTTCTCATGCTCCTTAAAACCGGCTGGTTCTTAAAACCAGCCGGTTCTTAGAACCAGAGTTTTTCTCATTCTCCTTATAACCAGCCGGTTCTTAGAACTAGAGTTTTTCTAATTCTCCTTAGAACCAGCCAGTTCTTAGAACCAGTGTTTTTCTCGCTCTCCTTAGAACTAGCGTTTCCGCATTGTTCATAGAACCAACCGGTTCTTAGAACCAGCGTTTTCCTCATTCTCCTTAGAACCTTTCGGTTCTTAGAACCAAGATTTTCCTCATTCTCCGTATAACCATCCGGTTTTTACAACCAGAATGTTTCTCTTTCTGCATAGAACCAGCGTTTTTCTCGTTCTCCTTGAAACCAGCCGGTCCTTAGAACCATCGTTTTTCACAATCTCCTTAGAACCAGCGGGTCATTAGAACCGGCGTTTTCCTCATTTACCTTAGAACCTGTTAGCACTAGCGTTTTTTCTCATTCCCTTTAGAACCAGTGGGTTCTTAGAACCAGGCGGTTCTTAGAATCAGAGTTTTTCTCATTCTTCTTAGTTCCAACCGGTTGCTAAAACCGGAGTTTGTCTCATTCTCTTTAGAACCAGGCGGTTCTTAGAACCAGAGTTTTTCTCATTGTATTTAGAACCCGTCAGTTCTTAAAACCAGAGTTTTTTATCATTCTCCTTAGAACCAGCCGGTTCTTAGAACCAGAGTTTTTTCTCATTCTCCTCAGAACCAGCCGGTTTTTAAAACCAGCATTGTTTTTGTTTTCTATCGAACCAGCGTTTTTCTCATTCTCCTTAGAACCAGTGAGTTCTTAGAACCAGCGTTTTTCTCATTCTCCCTAAAATCAACGGGCTCTTAGAACCAGCGTTTTTCTCATTCTCCTTAGAACCAGCCGGATTTTAGAACCAACGTTTTTCTCATTCTTCTTAGAACCAGCTAGCTATTAGAGCAGCGTTTTTCTCATTCTTCTTAAAAGCAGTCGGTTCTTAGAACCAGCGTTATCCTCATTCTCTTTAGAACCAGCCAGTTGCTACAACGAGCGTTTTTTTTCTTAAAACTAGCCTTTTTTTAGAACCAGCGTTATCCTCCTTCTTCTTAGAACCAGCCAGTTGCTACAACGAGCGTTTTTTTTTGCTTAAAACTAGCCGATTCATAAAACCATCGTCTTTATTTTCTCCTAAGATCCAGTCGGTTTTTAAAGCCAGCGTTTTTCTCATTCTCTATAAAATCAGTCAGTTATTAGAATCAGCGCATCCTTCATTCTCCTTAAAACCAGCCTGCTTTTAGAACCAGCGTTCTCCTTATTCTCTTTAGAATATACCGATCCTTAGAGCCAGCAGGTTCCTTATGCTACTTAAAAATTAGCCAGTTCTCAGGACCAATGTTTTTCTCGTCCCCCTTAGAACTAGCGATTTCATCAATCTCCTTATAACCAGCGTTTTTCTAATTCTTGTTAGAACTAGCCGGTTTCTAGTTCGTTCGGTTGTTACAACGAACGTTTTCCTTATTCGTTTTAGAACCAGCCAGTTCTTTAAACCAGCGATTTCCTTGTTCTTCTTCTTAGAACTAGCGCTTTACATCTTCTCCCAAGAACCAACCGGTCTCTGAACCACGGTTTTCTCATTTTGCTTAGAATCCGGTCCTAAAAACAGTGTTTTCCTAATTTTTCTTAAAACCTGCCGGTACTTAGAATCAGCGTTTTCTTCATTCTCCTCAGAACCAGCCGGTTTTTAAAACCAGCGTTGTTCTCATTATCCTTAGAATCAACTGGTTCATAGAACCAATATTTTTCTCGTTCTACTGAAACCTTCGTTCTCCTCATTCTTCTTAAAACCAGTCGCTCCTTAGAACCAGCGTTTCCTTCATTCTTCTTAGAACCAGCCGGTTCTTAGAGCCAACGTTTTTCTCATTCTCCTTAGAATAAACCGGTTTTTAGAACTAATGTTTTTCTCGTTCTCCTTAGAAGCAGCGTTTTCCTCGCTCTTTTTGGAACCACCCAGTCTTTAGAATCAGCGTTTCCTACATTTTCATTAGAACCAGCCGGTCCTTCGAACCACCATTTTCCTCATTCTCATAAGAACCAGCCGGCAGCCGGTTAAAAACAGCAATTTTCTCATTCTCCTTCAAACCAGCTGGTTCTTAGAACCAGCGCTTTCCTTATTCTTCTTAGAAACTGCGCACTTCCATTCTTTTTAAAACCAGCGTTTTCCTTATTCTCTTTAGAGCCAGTCGGTTCACAAAACCAGCCTTGTTCTCATTATCCTTAGAACCAACTGGTTCATAGGACCAATGCTTTTCTCGTTCTACTAAAACCTGCGTTTTCCTCATTCTTCTTAGAACCAGCCGCTCCTTAGAACCAGCGTTTACTCCAATCTTCTAAGAACCAGCCTGTTCTCAGAACCATTTTTCTAATTTTCCCTAGAACCAGCCGGTTCTTAGAATCAATATTTTTCTCGCTCTCCTTAGAGCGAGCGTTTTTCTCATTCTCCTTAAAACCTTCAGAAAAGCGTTTTCCTCATTCTTATTTGAACTAGACGGTTGTTAGAACAAGCGTATTCCTAAATTATTCGTAGAACTAACCGGTTTATAGAACGAGCGTTTTTCTCATTCTCCTTAGAACCAACCGGTTCTTAACACCAGCGTTTTATAATTTTTATTAGAATCAGCCGGTTCCTAAAACCAGCGTTTTCCTCATTTTACTATAAGCATTATAAGATAAAGCGTTTCTCAATTTAGTGGGGGTGTCATGTTCGGGAGTTCGGGAAGCGGTGAATGAAGACTTACCCAGAAACTGTCTTGGCGTCCTTTCTAGGCTACATGCAGTACTGTCGGTGGGCCATTACGATGCAACCATTTGGCCATGCGCCAGCGGTAAAGGTTGTTTATGTGGCCTTCCGTGCGAAGGCTTTGAGAATCACTGAGAGGTGTCTCCTTAAACCGTTTGATAATGTAAAACAGATGATGCGCAATATTGTCCCGCTGAGCCTGCGTCAAAGCACTCTTTGGTCACACGCATAAAAAGGGCGGCACGTAAGACAACATATAAATTCATCGGTAATATTTATGAAGCTCAGCCGGTTAACTTACCGGGATTCCCCCGTCATGCAGGTAGGATATTTCTGATATGGGTCCTAAACAGAAGAGCAGTACGACAGCTTACTAACGACCCGTGCTTTATACGCGTAGCTAAATAAACACGTGTCGTGACAAAATAATTCGATAGTCTAAGCAAATTGACATTTAGATCGGGTAGCTCTAACGCTGACGTAGCATTTGACTGTTGTGCCATATCTATACCTGTTTAGTAAATATTTCACAAGCAAACTTTGAGCCAAGTTAGTTTTGCATTATTGCGTGCACGCGAAACTGATTCGAGCTATATATATATATATATATATATACTACACAAGCTTGAATATAAATATAGGTAAAATCATGACTAAAACCTGCGCTAAATAGAACATGCTAAATATCGGCTCGCTGAACGTTACAGCTATGCCACAGTGCCAATACACGCCCGCATAAGGGTGCCTAAAATAAGTTTAAAAGTGGCTGAAAGCAGGCCCTTTGAGTGCAGGGCCATGACAGTGAAATCTTGTTGAGTGTATCTGAAATAGCGACGCTTTCACATGGCCTGATCAGACATCAGAGTCGCGACGTTGTTTTCGTCTTCTTTCCTACGTTTGACGGTTCGTTGAGCAATTATCCAGATTCAACAAACAGCTCAGATTAATTCAGTCGAAAAGCAGCATCAGCCACAACGCAACATTTACATGGTGACGGTAGCGCTGCTTTCGCCAAACAAAGGTAAACGACCTTAAAACGAAAAAATGCCAACATAGACAAAAGAGATAGCGACCATCCTCCTTACGGTAAACAGCAGTTGAAACGTTTAGACTGGCTTTGCGGCCTATACGCGTCTTTAGCTAAGATCCTGTCGACCGTGCGAGCGTATCACGCATACGACCAACCACTAGTTCGTCGTTTATACGGATAGTCTAAAAGTTTGTCACTAGATTGCCGCCAGAAACAGTAGCATCAGCAACAATACCAACGGCAACAACAACATCATCAGCATAAACAACAACGACAACAACAACTGCAGCTAAAATATCGCCACCCACACAAGATCAGCTACAGACCACCGAAACTACCGAATCCAAATGCAGGCAAGCGTACAGAGCTTCTTAGTAGTCACGCCAAATGGAGCGTGCATAGAAACTGCGCGCTTACACCAGCAAGCCAAATAGTCAACTAGCGAATAGACACGAGGGGCAGATGGTTCTGAATGCAGTCAGTGACCACTAAAGTAGCGAATATATTGATACTGCTCCAATACCCTATTTTGTAGCAAGTTAATAGTATCGTCTTCGCTATTTGTTGATGCCATACAGAAGATGCGCGCGCTACCGAAAGCGGAAGCTTTCAACGTCTGGGTGGGAGGCTAATATAGCAGACATTGACCCGCTATATTAGCCTCCCACCCTATAGACCTCTAATAGTTGCCTGCTCACATCGTCGAGACAGCGCACACAGCCCTAATTTCTCTTTATGGAGAGGTAGTTGATGTCCGGCGACTGTCCGTCCCGACGGCGCTTTTCTACCTCAAGATTGTTCCAGCGCTGATGTATGGTCTTGACAGAGTATGGAAACACCTCACTCGGGCAAACTTTGGTTTGCTTGAAAGGTGTTTTACAATGTACATGAAGCGAGTACTTTGCCTGTCAATGCGGACAAGGAGCCGCTTTGTGTACCTAATTTGTTGAGATAATTCGATTGAGGTTAAAGACGCCGCGTACAGTACCACTCGAGAGCTTTATCTCGGAATGGGAAAATAAAGTTGAACAAGTCCGACGAGTTACATAGTTCATGGCTATCATCACCTGGTTTGTTCGAATACGAGCTTCCACAAATAGTACACCGAGTGCGTCTGTCGACTGTGCTCTCAGGTGTGTACGAAGTTTCATGCGTCTGCCTGCCTGGCCCTTGCGGAGAGATTACTGCACTGCCTTTCTCGAATAACATGCCGCGAGCAGCTGAATGTATAATTGTCTAATCTGTTTAATTATGTTATATGCATACTCAATATGAGTGAAACAAATACGATGAGTATAAAAAATAGTTGCCTATTATTTGTTTTCCTTGACAGCCTTCAAAGTCATAACAGGATTTGGCGTAACGATTACTAGTTAGCCATTACTGGCTGACTAGTAACGCGACGGTGGCCTTCCGCCGACTTCGCTGTAATCGAGCACAAGATTTGATACGCAACCAAAAAGAGGATTAAACCGATCAGCATGCAGACCTCACGTGAACAGCTGACCGTGTCGAGGAGGATTAGCACGTACAATTCAGGAGGTCAAAAGCAAACTCGCATCGCAAGACACACGACTCGGTAGTGCAACCTTCTGGATTTCTGTTAGTTCGTCTTTCCCACTGTGGCCCTGTATATATATATATATATATATATATAAACTCCTCTTCAAACTGTGACCTTCTTAATCCTAATAATAAATCTTAGTTTACTTTGTACTTCCCTTCGTATTAAGTTTGACATCCCCCTTCCCCTTCAGGAAACTCCATGACGCAATAGAAACGGCAACCCAATGCAAATTCTACCCTTGTACTGTTTCTTAATTTTTTCTACACACCGCGCTGTGGACCAAAGCGACATTAGCAAATGTCAATCCTGTTACATTCATGGCCTTCTATATATTCCTTGTTACTCTATACTTATGTATGTACATATAAATGTATTAAATAAATTGATATAAACATATGTGTATGTCTATATAAGCATATATGACTATCAGTAAATGTATATATATATATATATATATATATGTATTTAGCCTCAAAGGGTCGACGTTTGGGTTCCTGCGCACGTGTGTGCCGTTGCGGGGGCCCACTGTAGGGAACAGCCATCTTGACCTTGTCCAGGGCAGCCAAAAGTCGATTGGCGGCAACCCCTAGGGCAAAGAACAGCAGATCGTGTAACAGACGTGGTCTAATTAAATCGAGGCCTGCAGTAGAACCAAGCGAAAAAGTTCTTATGACAGGTCGAACGTTGTCACCCGATGTGGTTAACAGCAAAGGTACGTGACACGGGCTAACCAGGTCAGAAGCGCCGGTGCTGGGAGTGCTTTTCTAGCAGAGAAACTGTCTCTCTGGGCTTCTGCGCCAGTATGTCCTCCGAGATTAAGACCCGGGCGGTATCGACGGGCGCAAGTTTGAAGGGCTGCTACCGTCGTCAAACGGTCTCCCATCAGCAAAGTCGCAGAGGTTCTTCCGGACGATTAACGCTTATGAACGGTCGTACTTCCCACTCTCAGCGTTGAGGAGTATAACCGGGGGGAAAGAGAACAGGAAAAGCAGTGTCGTCGTTGCTCTCTGTGACTAAGAACAGGATCTTGGTGAACTTCTACGTACAAGCCAGCACGCAGACAAGACGCTACTTGACTACGTACTGGCTTCGGCAAGATGCGGACTAACTGGCGTCTTGATTAACACTGACTAACCCATCAAGGGCAAACCGAGAGCTCGAGGGCTGTGACTCGACGTTATTGTTACAGGCAGGTCTTCCGTGCTTTGTCGTTATGTGTCGGCGCAGGCCTCTCCTTGTAAACTAAAGTCTGCACGTTAAACAGAAAGCTTTGTTGGGGTCCACTGCCCGGACGTCGGGTCTGATTCCCTGCAGTCCCTGCAGGAGGTAGGCCAGCCCCGAAAGCAACGCACCCGTGTCGCTAATGTCGTAAAGCCCGCCTCCTTTTGTAAATCTTTGGTATCAGTCTAGGCTCAGGTAGAACGACCTAATACAGAGAGAGAGAGAACGACCCAGTAGCGTAGGTGATGCCTTGTGCCTAGGACAACGGGCTACCTTGGACGAAAGCCGCGGGACAACGCACAGCTTGATTGATGACCGTCTTAGGGTTATCCGGTCTAAGTTGCTAAAGCCTCTACAGCATAATCCTGCTTTTCTCGCGTAGAAAAGCCATACGTGATCACAGGATGGATTTCGTCTGGTGAGGTCCCTGGCAGTTCATACACTTCGGGGAGTCACGGCTGGAGTCAGCAATATGATCCGAGCCTCGGCAACTCTTGCAGAACTTTTCTTTCGAGGCGCTTCTTAGCCAGATGCCCTGGTTTCATGTACCTAAAGCACGTCCTGGCTTGACTTTGTTTCAGGATAACCGATTGAGATCTATTACCGAGAGAAGTGCGCCGATGACTGCCGATAAAAGTTTAGAATTTCCTTCGTCGGCGATGACAATGCCGACGCGCGTGGGTAACTTCAAGTTCCGCCAGTTTGCGGGCAATCTCACCTTCAGTGAACGCATGGCTGGCTCTCTCGATCCTAGCGATAACTGAGGTGACGGCCGAGCAGGCAGTCTTTACGCGCACTCTCCTAAGCGTGACATTCTACAGAGAGATTATACATACTTCGCGTCCTTTGTCCAGACCGCAATTGACTATGTATTATCACGAACTTTGCAGTCTGGCGACACGGCAAAGATCTCTTGAAGGTTAAACATTGAACCTTCAGAATATGATAATGTATCCGACCCGACGTTTGGCTGTTCAAAAGGTAACCTTGATGATGTGGCCCTGATTCAATGACACCGGAGCTTATTGAGCTGTCGTTAATTGCGTGAGGCGGAAGCCTTCTCATTCCGCAAAATCACTTTGATAAACCCCTAGGGAACCCGCAAACCTGCGTGGTCAACGATACCAAATTGCCAATTATATTTAAATCATTGCCGTCGTCGTTGCCGGTGACAGCGCACTCCATCTCACGTTCGGACATAGACGATGCGACCGCCTCGGCCATGCCTCGGTAGTGTTGTATCCATCACAGGCGGCCACCGCCGTTGTGATATATCCAGCGAATCAGGGGGCTTGTCCTGATCGGAAATCACCAACATCGGCATGCGTGTCTGCTACAAGCGTGGAGACACAAAACAAGCAACTGCACTCAAAAAGACTTAGACAAAGAAGAAACAGGCCTGGTAATTAAACGTAAACAACTTTTTTGGGCTGACCCTTAGCCAAAATGTAACGTCTCTGGGCTTGCTTTTGCATTGCTTTGTAAGACGGACCCAGTAAATACAAAGGTGCAACAGTGGCAACCAGGCAACCGGAGGTTTCGGGAATGCATGATGCACATGCGCCACTAGCAGCCTGCGTGACTAGTGTGAGACTCGCAAACCCACTAAACCCGGATTCCTCCCCACCCCCCCAGGCTCGGTATTACTTTGGCATTACATCGAAGCCGTGGGAGAGGCGTCTCTGCCGTTCTCCTTCAATCAGCTCTATCCCTGACTATCATCCCGCATGTCTACCTGCGGTTGGATAGGGGGATGCCATTTTGTAATCCGTCCTGTGAGGGTGCGTCGAGACCAGGAGGACCTGGCTGCTCCCCACCCCCTCCCCCCTCCCTCGGCTCCTCGTCTCGACCACTCTCCCGAGAGACCCGCTCAAACCTCTCCCGCCTGGCCGTTTCCCTGGCTGTCTTGAGTGTCAAAACAGCGTCGAACAAGTTCGTCGCCTCCCCCCATGCCTCCGTCGAAGTCATCATATGGGAGACCACATCCTTGATGGGTCGGCCTCTCACAGCGGTTGGTGCTGCGTCCCGTGCTTCCCTGAGAGCATCACACCACAGAACAGTATGCTCTACGTTGTCCGTTTCTCCAGAGTCGCACAGTACGCAGATATCGCTGATGGCCTTCTTGATCCTTGACAGGTAGCTCTGGAACTGGCCGTGTCCGGTCAGAACCTGAGTCGTCCAGTAGGAAAGCTCCCCGTGTCGGCGGTCATACCATGCCCTGAGGCCCGGTATCAGACTTTTGGTCCAGCCCCCTGTGGTCACACCGGGTCTTACCTGCGCCCATTCCTCATGCCAGGCCGATATGGTGGCACTCCTGGCCCTGGTGAGATTTTAGCCGTCCGCATTGCCATGTCCCCCCCTATATTTTATTCAAAGCCCTTTTCAAGGCGTTGATCATTTTACAGGTAGCATCTCTTTTTTAGGATGAAGGAGAACACTGCGGTCTTAATAGCTACCCGCCATTGCTGTTACCGAACTTATTTTTAGGCTCATTGAAATTCTGTCTTGACATTACGTCTAAGCTCAACTCGTTAGACATATAGAGAACTTTGCACTTTCGGCTAAATTCTAATAATATTTTCGAAAGGCTCGTCTCACTAAACTTGATCTGCATAATATGTGATAGGATGTTTGCCTGCATGGGTGTAGATAGGGGAACATGGTGTAGAAGCTTTGCATTCTTGCTTCATTGTGTTATGTTACCTGTAAAGATAGATCATCTATCAGTTAAAGTTTCTACGGCAGTCGAGATGCCACAAGGGTTTGTGATCGCCTCATTTTACCTTACAACACAATTAAATGTGATCATATGTACAAACCTATTTCGCTCAATAGCTTTCATTCTTTTGCCAGAGCTTTCTTAGTATATTTTACTATTTTGTTAGACGTGTTTCTTGTTGTAGATGAAATCTCCCTTTAATTGAATATCTATTTAAGTGAGTATAACTAATACATATATTTGAAATTACGTTAAATAAGCGCTGTTCACTGAACAGATTTGATCATATAATAAGCGTGTTTTAAGTCCAATGATATGGACAAAAAGAGCAACTAAGGGAACGCCTCAGGAGGATGTTTTTAAGACCAAATTCTGACTAGTAAAATATGAAAAGGTATATCATATCCGCGCGTAGAAGTGTGAGTGACGTAAGTTCCTTATTTCCAACAAACCGTACTTGAGGTACAAAACGTAATAAACACTTAACGTTGTAGTCTATTGAGAATGGCTATGGCAAAACAAACAGCCAGTTAATATTGCCACTGACAGGTGCATGTGGCAGACACGTACGTGACAAACTATCAGCTTTTGAATCAAGCATCCGTGATTTCCTAACTTACATGAAAAATGTAAGTTGCGTCTCGGAATCATGACAAATAATTGAGCATAAAGTTGTCTGGATTGCGTAGGCATTAAAGCAGGTGCCGGAATACAGAAATGAGCTATAATTTTACCATAGTAACTGCACTATTTTTTTTTTAATTTTAAGATTTAAGTTTTTTTATATGACTTTTAAGTTTATTGATAATACAGATGGAGCGACAATTGTCTTCTGAGAACGTGTGCACTTGGAATATTACCCTATCTCGTATAGAGTGGGTTGGGACCACTTCTGCAGCGTGCCGCGGACGGACGCCGCGTTCCCGCGTTGGACGTCGAGGTCGAAGTTGTTAACCGACATCTACGACGCATAAGTAGTTGCATTTTGCCTACGCCAATTATGGAAACGACATTTATATCTTTATTAAATTGCATTACGTACTCTATAGATCGTGATATTATAAATAATGAGCATCTAGTGCAACTCCGAACATGGTGGAGCTCGTGAACAGCGAATCGGACCACTGCAAGGCGCTTAGTGCCAAAGATGCCCTCCTAATGCAGTCCTTCATTGCAACAGCGTTAAAGAAATCTGGATTAATACTGACTATTTGTCATGCAAAATGCGAGTGCAGGTATGTTTATGTTGGTGCTAAGCCAAATCTGTGTAACAAGTGTTCGATCATTGATATTGATCATTAGCAATGTAATCTACCAGCAGGAAGATCAGGCGATTCTTGCTTAACAAGTGCAATCCCATCACTTTTTGGCAAAAGGCCGGCTTGACGTCGTCGAGCTGTTTTTTATATGCCTATGTCACAAATGCGGCCAGATAACCTGTATGCCGTATGAAGCCGTTGGTGCTCTTGAGCTCAAACAAACCTAGCAGAAACAGGAACATATCGTAATCTGGTCCGTGAAGGTGTTGGCATTGATTGGAATTACGGTTTCAAGATACTTGGATCTGTTGAGGTATTTGAGGTCGCTTAAGGACAGCCGGAAGCTGCAAAATGGCGCACAGCAACTTTACGATGTTTATAGCTCCACCTACCAGTTCCACCAGTCTTATCATTATTTTATTTCGGCTTGAAAGTCCACAAATGCAGCCTATACATATATGGAGGGACCACATAGAAGGACCCGTTTGGTTCACATCTGGGCTCACTTACCGGGTGCCCGCGTCTGTTGTTGTTTGAGTTGCGGATCTTTGGGGATTGTTGGAGGACCTTATCGTTCGTAGTGTCGTGGTCGCGCTTATTCCCAACGGCAACTATTTCATCGTATTCCCACAGCATGCCACCCATTTTCTGAGGCTTTGAATAGATTCTGCAGGGTAGCTCCAAAAAAATCAATCTTTTGAGATTCAGTTTTGTCAGCATGTCCTCATCTGCATTTGTCTTGTTTATTAACTGTAATACACATCAATTTTGCTTACATTCTGCGTGTTTTGATGACTTGTCTATACCAATATATAATTCAGAAACTAAAATAAGGTACGGCATTATAAAATAATCGTAGTCAAACAGTAATACTAATAGAGACATTACACTGACACGAAATTTGTTGCGTGCTGGTTAATGTCGGTTTTTGTCCTTATTGTATAGCAGGATAATGTTTACAATAATACGAGAATAAGCACGTGTAAGCGAGGAATCTAGACGAAGTCTTCAGAGCATGAAATATATCTATTTGCCAACTAAGCTCTTAAACCCCTCTATCATTAGGAATATTTTCTCGAAAGCCAATTTGATAGGGAAAACAATAAGACATTAAGCTCGAAATCATGGAGATTAAATGCCATGCCACTGCGTAAGCGCTACCCTGCCTTAGAAAATAAATTTTACAAGCTCCAGTCAATACGAAAAAACAAGACAGAATAACAGGACAAAAGTCAACATTGCAGCTTGCAAGGCAAGTTTGGAGACCCTATTATACAAATACAAAAACGTGTGGAAAATGGCTTCTAGCCAAGGAACGGCAATTATAAAACTAACATTTGCCTAAAAAGGGCTTATAGAAAAAGAAGACGTTGCAGACGCGGTCGCTTCGTTTATATTTTTCGTTGCGACTTTTCGACGTATTAAGAGTTTTTGCAAGAGCTACATCGTTTTTCAGTGAGGTCTTATAACACTGTCGTTTTCCACACAGTGCCGTCCCCGGCGCACTCACTCTCATCGATTTACGCTTCTGAGTCGATCAATGGCGAGACATGTCAATTTAAAAGACTTCTCCATTAGGACACTGCCTTAATGTCATCGTGTCCTTAGTAGCTGTCCTGCTTGCCGACATCTTAAATAGTTTCTGCTGGCCCGACATTTTTGCCTATCCGTCTTAAAGACCGCAGGCAATGTTCTTTGATAAAGGCAAAGGCGGTCGTTATGACCTGAATTGCTAGACGGATAGCCGTGACTGATCTTTTGTGTGCAATGTTTGAGCGTATTAGCTGCACGCAGTGCGTCAATGAGCAATTCAGATAACTGTGGGCCGTTAACAAACGGGCCTGCTACTAAGCTTGCTATTAGCGATACGTTGAGAAGAAAAACCGGAAACCGGCGATTTAACATATATTTATGCTTTCTATTCACATAGTTTCACATCAGTTTTAGATTTTTCTCAAACTTTTGCTTAGCTTTAGTATGGAGAGACGATATTTTACGCAGTTTTCGTTTGTCCTTTGTTAGAAAAAAAAAACAAGGATTGAAGAATTTAAAAACTGAAGTTTAGCTAAAAAATCACCTAGTGCCACCACCTTGCTACTCCACTTGCTACCTGATGACCAACGTAAATGCTTACCTGACCTTTTTGCCTGAGGCATGTCAGCCTGGTGCAATCAATCTATTTGGTGCATTAAATCTATTTTGGCCTTAGACATAAATTCCGTACGCGTTTTTGCCTAAGGTCGGCCCGTTCCTTTATAAGCGAGCACACGGTACATTGATTGTGCCGTACTGAAAATCTTCACCCTTACTTTGTTTAAGTTTTTTTTTATTATCACCAGTTGTACGCTTTAAGCCTCTTAGGTTATTTCTGCTGAATATCTTCACTGGAAAAAGGTAGAGAGGAAACCGCGCTGCTTGAGATGTCAGGCCAAAAGACTAAAATCGATTGCCTTATACATACATATTGTTTACTTCGTAATAGCTTTGCATTTCAAGATAGTACATACTTTTAATACAGCCGTCATTATATACAACTTAAACACTTCAGCGACCGTTCCATAGGGCGAACAAGTGCAAAGACCACCAATACATCTGGCAGTTTTCTGCGTGGAAATTAGCGCACATCTACGAGCAGAACCGGCAATGACAATAATGACCAGCTTAGTGAAAACCTGGGTCAAGCGTACCAGGTGAAGATAGCCATACACAATACACCTTGCGTACACGTGCCATGCCATTTCATCCCCAAGCTTCCTGGCGAGGTACACATATAACTACGCTACCTCTGGCTAGGTATTGGTTACTTCTCCCTGCAACTCCAACAAAAATTGCTAAAGTGGTCCTGTAATAGGTGCCTTACTGTGATTGTTCCCACTGCCGGTCTGCAACCCGCTAGCAAGCACACGAAGCGGTTTCTTGCCGTCCGTGGCAAGCAAAGAACAGGTTTCATATATATTATGAAGCATCCATCTAGCTTTGCAAAATTTGCCGCTGAAAGATGGTCCCACACCCTTCCAAAGCTGTAGCTCTACATTAGCAGAATCTTAAGCTCAAAAACATGCACTGCCGCACGCAGAGAGGCAGTTTATTTGCAGGCCCTTAAGGTGAAGGTAACTTTCTAACGTGGGCGTTTGCGTAAAGCAGAAGGGCAGTAAAATACTGCCGCAACTGTTCCTTTGTCATGCTCTTGTTTAGCCGGCGAACAACGTAGACATGGGATTCGCGTTCCTTTCTCTCAAGCATGTCCTTCTCCTCATCTTACAGATGCTTGTTCTCCGCAAGCAGATTTCTGTTAACCTATATGTTTGATCACCTTGCCTGGCCATTCCCGTTTTGACACCTCTACTTGTCCCTGATGATGACAACGCGGTAGACCGCAGACAACAGACAGTCGGACAGATAAACAGGCAGAGAGAGACTTCTCTCTGAGGCATGGACAAAAAGTTGGCGGGACGATGCAGGACCTACCACCACCACCGCCGCCGCTGCTGCTGATCTTGCCGCAGCTGTAAAGCTACGGACGGGATCATGTCTCAGCAGCAGGAGTGCCGCATATACCACCGCATCATCATCAGAATAGCCATTCATTGACTGAGAGAGAGAGAGTAATTCGACTTCGGGAACACAGCACTTCCCTTTCGGTCCTGGATTTTTTTGTCCCATTTTCACCTTCGTTAATTTGCTGCTCCATTTTATTCATTTTGAGTGTTAATTCTTTCTATAGTTTTGTCTCCCTTGTATCAAGACGCCCAATTGCCTCTTCGAGGTCTTCGATGGTGCCTTTGGCCTCTGACTTTGCGTCCCGCCTGACTCTTCCTCTATCCTCTATTGGTGCTACTAGTTTTTTTAGTAGCTTAGGGAGATTTTGGTATATTTTTAATCTTCTTCTTCGTAAGAGGATGTGCTTTACAGTTTCAAGAAGCTTTATATTCATTGCTTCAACGCCAGGACGGCGTTCTGAAGTTGTTATTCGATAAGCTCTTCTAGAATCTTTGTTGTTCCATCTGTCTTCTCTTTTCCCAGTAATCCAGAAGCGGGTCTATTTCTAATGTTTGACTGCCCGTGAGTCATCGCGTAACAGATGTCTCCGCTCCCGATCTCAGTTATTTCTCTCCCCTTTGTGACCCACATTCGTTTCCAGTCCCCCTTCGTGACCATTGCCTGGCCCTACCTGAAAGTTGGCGAATCTTCTCTCAGTTGATAAGGTTGCGCTGCTACCAATATTTAATCTGCGGTACTGTATTGTCCACTAGGTCAACGCTCTGCTGGGTATGTTACGCTAGATACTCCGCAAATATATATATCTGTATGTTTCACTGGGCACTCTGCTGCTCTACGGTTATGGCACTGTTTCACTGTGAGGTATATCTTTAATGCACCGAGGGCCGGACATGTTGAGATATCTAGGGTTTCCCCGACAGTCCTTGTGGCAGCATAGCCGCTGACTCTCAGCGGTATGATTTATCATCTACAATGAGCATCGCTCAAAGAAAAGTCAATTAACAACAGGGATCGAACCGGCGACACCGCGGTAGGTGACAACCGTGACTAGCACACTAGTTCCCTAAACCACA
The DNA here is from genome assembly GCA_003439945.1 of Dermanyssus gallinae. Classification (NCBI taxonomy): domain Eukaryota; kingdom Metazoa; phylum Arthropoda; class Arachnida; order Mesostigmata; family Dermanyssidae; genus Dermanyssus; species Dermanyssus gallinae. The sequence continues at coordinate 975,318 of QVRM01000484.1, forward strand.
CCGCCACTCATTTACTAGGCTTGCAGGAACAAACTAGCCTTCGACTGTTTTTAGTCATTTGGGAGGTTTCGAGACTGCATGGTGTGCATGCGTCACCGTGGCACGAGCTTACCTATTGTACATATTTCTGGCACATTTTGTGAATGAAATAAATCTTATTTCAAAAATATTTATAAAATCAAAACAAAATAACAACTGAAACAGAGCTATACATATTTTGACATTCAGTGTAAGGCATTTATATATGCAGGGAAAATGAAAAAAGTGAAATTGGCTTCGGGCGCTCGATGCCTCCTTGCGATCCTCATGAGCTCGTGCTAGTATAATGACGAAAAATAATAATGGTCGACGAACAAGTCGGCTGTATGTGTGCCAACGTCCTGCGCCCACAGTCTTTTCTACTAATGTTTCTGTGCGTTTGGCATAGTCGAGTGTTTATGCGTTTTTAGTACATAGTGCTTTCCGCTTTCCGCGCATTTGTGCCTTGCTTCATTCCTCTCTAGTGGCCTTTGTAGTCTGCGCGTCGAAATGGTGCCAGGAAACAGGACCCGAACAGACTAAAACGTCCATAACGTATGAGCCTATCCAGCGTGTGTTTTGGCGTTTTTGTCTAATTGAGGGGTCGCACTGTCAGGGCGATAAGGAGAGCAAGAAAAGAAAGATCGAAGAGCCAATTCTCAAGGTTTCGATCGATCATGCTGTACGGCAGGACCAGAATAGCCCATTTTCGTTTCTATTACTTAGTAAGTGAAAACAGAAACGGTTGACTGAATCCTAAGGTAAATGCCTAGCATTACACAGACTACGCTCTAGTCTAAAAGGGCGGCTATATGTCTTCTGACATACTCTAGAGAGCTTGTGCAACTATTACGCACCATCTGGTCGTCACGCTATCGCTCCAATAAGTCAGTCTCAAACTAGTCCTCAATGAGCATCCAGCAAAGCAATAATACGAGTACCATTAGCTATAATACTGGTACACTCTATCCTAAGTATGTTAGTACTGTCGTCGCCGACTATTGCTGTGAACTGCAATAAGTGTGCTTGGCCAGTCTCTATGTCGCGTGCGTTCGCCGGAAAACTTCGCAAAATGGCAAATATTGACTCGTCATGTCTGTGCCGAAGGACTTTCAACCCACGGCACGCTGGGCTCGCCAGCCTCCGGCGCCGAAACCAGATACTTCGTGGAGCTGCCATCTGTGCAGAGACATGCGCTGTGAGTCTCTTCCAAAAAGATGACATTATCGACAGCGGATGTCCAGATTCATGATCATAAAAGCAATAAAGGAGGGATGAAGCTGAATTCATGACCGCCGCGACTCACCGAGGATAGCGAAGCGAATTCTGACTATACTACACACGATGATGTATGATTCCTACATACTACTTACTATACATTCGACCGCACCATACAACCATAACCAGTAAATTAGTCAAGACACCATAAACCTATTTAATTAAATATAATTTGATTTGTAGCTAACGGCAAATACATTTTGGAGTTATAAAAAACAGTTCAGTTAGCGACAACATATAATATATAATCCTGCAACCAGGAGATTTGCAATATCAATAGCGCAATAAATAGAATGAGTCCCATAATATTTGGCTTTATTTTGAACGTTATACCTACGTGTTAGCAGCTAGGACAATTGTGAGCATAATATAAATCAATAATGATGTATTACTCTGTACTTTCTCATCTAACTGCATTCAGTGTTTTCATTAAAACTACAATAGGTATGTTTTTTAGACTTAACTAAGACATTCAAATATAAGCTTCATTTTGCTAGAACTTGTTCATAGGTTAAGTAGTAATGTATGAGACAAGAAACAATTTTTGCGCTATACACAATCATATTACGGTCAGTTTGTATATGCAACACGCTGCTATTGGGCGCTAAACAGAAGCGTCGTCATTATAGCCCATGTATACCTTAGCTAAAATGTGCACTTGTTAACATGCCATATTTCCTCACATAGCTAAAGCACTGACGGGGCTTGTTATTCAACATGCATTCTCTAAAGAGCTCAGATCCTTCTTTTCTCAGTACGCATTGTAGTGCAATCGTACACAGTGTGCGACCCGTAGACTGCAGCACAAATCATCACCGTCAAGGCGACCGCATTTAGATATTCGATATTGTAATAGTCACAATTTAACGTGATTTTAATTGCCGTGATTTTGTACCGTTGATCAAAACAATACACGAACGAACCTTTGGCAGCAGGGTTTGTCGATACTTAAGCCCACATCTCAAATCTGGTGCAGATTCGTGACGGTGCACAAGACCCAAATCGAAACTGAGTTTCAAGCAATAGAGATCGCCTGTGAACTCGCTATGGCACGCGCTATGGCTCGCACTTCATAGTCGCAGAAGCAGATTGACGAATTAGGGTTAGAATTACCACCCCGTACACCCTGTTCTCCTGGTTTGGCCCCATGCGACTTTCTTCTATTTCCGAACCTCAAGATATAGCTCGGTGATATATTTTCCTCCGGAAAAGGAGTCATTGCTGCAGAGTCTAAAGCAACTCAATCGTTACATAAAACTAAACAACTGAAATATTTCTGGTAACTTAATAAATGACCACTTATACGGCAGTACCAATAAGAGTCACATCTACGTGGTAGACGGTCAGAGGTTTCGGCTTGTGTAAAGCTCTTTTTTCAGAGACTATGCGTCTCTGCTTCTCAAATAGATCGCCTTGCTTTTGCACTCGAAGCATTTGCTACTTAGTTATTATGTTACATTTTGCTTTATTCTAGATGACCGGCGATTCGTGTCAGAACATCTCTGCCTATAGGAGTTGCCTTAAATGCCATACTGCTTTTCATAATTTTAAGTGCGTTGTTAACTAGCGAAAAGCTGCTCTACACGTATTGAATAGGTTAATTAAAATACCTCCTGTGCAACAGTATGAATAGCTTGCAAGATCTATTACCAGCAGAATTTCTCCATTTATGAAAGGTCAGTTATGTGACGTCGCCACTTGATGCCAAGAGACGACGCACCGCCCTTTATGTGGCAAGGTAGTCGAAATGCAGCAGCTCATGTAGGCGACCACTTGCAAATATAATCCAGCTAATGTAGAGAACATCCGATCAGTCGGACATAAAAACTAGTTTTAGTTAGCCTCCTTTTACGGATGAATTTTTCCATTTCCTTTGAAAATTCCCTGTTTTTGGTGAATGGGCACAGATTCGCCCGGGCGTTCGGAGCGTCAGAGTTGACCATTAACGACTGCAGTACCGACGGTCTAGTACAGACGACCCCGGTTAGAGCAAAACAAGCTTATAGTCGCTTTCAGATAACGCTGATCCCTGAATCTTCCAGCCTCATACCATAGGTGCTACTGCAGAAACCACTGGTAGTAGGACGAGCGGAAACCAGGATAGGACGGCGTCGATTGCCGATGATACCGATCCCGCCGACAAACTAGCCCCACTAACCTGTTTGCTCGTCTAACGCCTTCTCAGTCAAGAAAGTTATCCTTCAAAACTTTTTCTGTTTTTCTGCAAATTATGGTACAGACGGGTTCCGATGCCCTCTAAACTTTTAAAGTATATTTTCTTCAATAATTTTGAAATAAGTGGAACAAAAACACAACCATGAGAAGCTAAATTGGTTCCAGCCTTACGAACTATGCGACTATATTGTTGTAAAATTTTAATCAAAACGCACTTGAAAAATATATCTGATACAAATTTAAGCAACTTGAAAGATGGTGACGTGTCAGGCGCTGCAAGGCTCATAACTCGTGCGACACGTTCGGTTTTGAGTCCGACAATATGGAGGCCCTACGTGATACGCTTCCCTGCGCACCAACAGGAGTGAGGTGAACCGATCCCTCTGCTGAAGCTTTATCTGCGGAAAACTTTCACGTATCACAAGAAAATATATACCACACAGTGGGAAGCATTTATAGAAGTTCCGCTGCGGGTTTGGACTTTATTAGACCAAGGCTTCTTCAAGATGTACTTTCACGAGCAATGAGTAAAATAGCTGGCCGATGCACTTGCTAAACTCCTTGAAATTTTACTACAAAGGGAGCCGCCAACTCTTGCTAATCATATTTGGAGCGAGGTTATTTGCTAAAAAAGAAGGATGGCACAACTTGCCCTATCGCATGCTCATCTACACTCCGGAGGATGGCAGCGAATATTGTCTAAGACATAGTCATGGTCAAACTAGATTTTCAAAATGCTTTTAACAGAGTTTGACGTGACCATTGACTAAGCATTTTTGTCTTGCATGGACTTATATCATTACATTATGCAGGCATACAGAAAACCAACTCAACTGCTGTTGATGCCTCCATCCTCTTTGTCTCGCCATCAAGAAGCTGATAGACTACCTCGTGTTCCCGCTTAATGTATGGTACTTGGATGATGGCGTGTTAGCTGGTGTCCCTGTAACGGTAGCTGGTGATATTCAGAAGATACTGGATTTTGCAACGAAAAGCGGGTTATGCCTCAACCAAAAAAATGCGAACCCTTTGTGTCGGGATTATCTCAATAAACGTCGCTCAAAAAAAAATTGTATAAACAACAGAGATCTAGCCGGCAAACTTCGGTAGAGGACAACCATGACTAGGACACTAGCTTCCTAGACCACGCCGCTTATATATATATATATATATATATATATATATATATATATATATATATATACATAAAGTATCGGCCTTATCTAGGGGACTAGTGTTCTGCACATTTATTCTAGCGCTACTTTACCCACAAAATGTTCTATGCATATACAAATATTTATAGACAGTTATCCAGATAATAAGTTACTATCCTAAGGCTCAGATTTGTGGACCAGGTGCTAGTCAAATACAAATTACGTAATGCTTATGTTTAGACGTTATGTATGCATATAAAACATATCCAGCGGGGTGGTTGTTGCGGTGGGTCATAGAAAAGTCAGACGCTATCAGACAGATACGTAGTAGGTGCCAATGTGGTAAATATTTGTCGGAGCCCTCAGCGAAGTTTTGTCGGCGGTTCGTGACACAGCAAACCAAAGAAGGCTTTGCATTTACCACTGGAGATATATATATATATATATATGGTCGAACAGCTATGCTAGAGAGCGATCATTGGTGGGAGCTGTAATTTACGAGGTACAAATTCTCGACGCAGCTCGCGGTGAAGTGGCTGTGCTTCGCGTTTATCGTGCTAGCTCAACATAAGCGTATATTAATTTAGATATTTATGATTATATAAATGATTCCGGTCAATAATTAATGGTTTACTATAAGAACCTAAGTACTTGCAATAAAAGATCGTTCTAAGATACGGCAAAAAGCCACTTTATGTTCTTTAGCTTTACTTCTATGTCTTCAATGATGGGGTCCTTGATGAAAGTATTTTCAACGCAGAGTTGAAGTGCTAAGTTTATAGTTTTCGAGGTACTAATCTTCGAGGCGCCTTGTAGCAATCGGATGACTAGTTTGGCGTCGAAGGCAAACTAGTCATCCGATTGTCATCTTCGGTCTCTTCATGTCCGTCGCAAAATCGAAGCTACAGGGAGCCAAATATAGAGCCCAGTGGCACCCTGCAGTCATGTTAAAACTAGTTCCATAGGACTGTGCGTCCGGCTTTACACAACACTGATTTGTTTGAATACAAACCTTTTTTTAGATATTCGAGCAGGGGAATTTGTATGATGCGAAGTCAAGCGAATAGGCCTTCGCTCAAGAGGCGCTTTAGAGCTATTCCTGGTAAGTGCGGTAAAAACTTTGGCAGGCACTCTGCACTGTGTCAGTGCTAGTCACTGTGCTACTTTCTCCCGGTTTCACCTTCGCCACAGATTTACACCCGAAAAAGAAGATAGCGATTATCACCATGCTAGCCAACTGTTGCCGCTTCACGTTTCTGCGTGGAAGCCTGGGCACTCCGAGCGCTGGAACTTAATCCGATATCTTGAGGGTCATACAATTGTATCAAAGTCTCAACACCTGTGTAAGCCTAACAAGAAAAAAGATCGGTTATGTTAAAATTTTACCTGAGATTCTCGAGCCTAAAAAACCCGCGCCTCTTTTTCGTCCTGTGACGAATCGAAGGATACCCATCGAGCATATTTTTTTTATAGTCCGAGGTAGAAGGGAAGGATCTCGTGGAAGGACACGGCATTCAAGCCTAAAGTCTTCTCTAGCGATGTATATGTTATGTTTGAATTTTCCGATGACAGCCTTTATATTTATACAAACTTATTATATTATAATGGCGCTGATGTATGGTCTTGACAGAGTATGGGAACACCTCACTCGGGCAAACTTTGGTTTGCTTGAAAGGGGTTTTACAATGTACATGAAGCGAGTACTTTGCCTGTCAATGCGGGCAAGGAGCCGCTTTGTGTGCCTAATGTCAGGCTGTGCACCAGTTGTTGAGATCATTCGATTGAGGTTGAAGACGCCGCGTACAGTACCATTCGAGAGCTTTATCTCGGAATGGGAAAATAAAGTTGAACAAGTCCGACGAGAGGTCGGAGACCTGGATGTTTTCAGGGCCTTTCACCTCTGGTCTGGTCTTGCGTGTGACAATCGCCACGTCTATACCAGATACATAGTTCATGGCTATCATCACCTGGTTTGTTCGAACATGAGCTTCCACGAAGAGTACACCGAGTGCGTCTGTCGACTGTGCTCTCAGGCGTGTACGAAGTTTCATGCATCTGCCTGCCTGGCCCTTGCGAGGAGATCACTGCACTGCCTCTCTCGTATAACATGCCTCGAGGAGCTGAGTGTATAATTGTATAATATGTATAATTGTTCATGTTATATGCATACTCAATATGAGTGAAATAAATACGATGATGATTATATTTACATTATTGTTTTTGACGCTTTTTATAAAACATGTCTCACAGATTGAAATTGGTAAGTAAAAATAACTGGATATGAATGTCCAGTTCGCAATTGTTGTACCGTTGCGGCCACCATTACTTAAAACCAGTTAAATCTCTAGTCAATCTTCGCTGGAAGTGGTACAGAGAACGGTAGACGGTTTGATTTTTAGGTGGCGGTTATGGCATTGACATACTTATGTTCGCCGTTTTCTCACACCGTTATCAGTGGGAGAATCGATTTGAATTTTGCTCTCAAACCTCAGCAAAGGTAACGCTATCCGCCAGTGAATTCGATTCTATTTCACTATTCACTATGCAGACACTTTTACAAACTTGTTTACTTCCCTACGACAGAGAGAAGACTAATAGGACAGAAAAGCGTGCTGCGTTGATTAAAACACGTTAGCTCTCCACAGACACTACTATTCATCGTATTGAGTATCTTACATAAATCAAGAAAAACGGTTGGCAAATTAGGTAAACACAAATAATGAGCCCACTATATGTAATTTTATTGTTTATAAACTTTGTTATGCGGCGCCTAACAAACCAAAAATGTTACATCATAAGCATGCGGTTAGTCCCTATTGATCATTCGGCTGAAGCGTTCCGATTATATTTGGTTTATCTGAGACGTAAGGTGCGGCACGGGTGGGCTTAACGGTGGTCGAAAGAGGTATTACACCCAATTCGTCTACCTGTGTGACACACGTTTGATTTAAACGAATTTTCCATTCAATCTTTTTAGCTAGTGAAATGCAAGCATTTGTAGATTCGGTTTACAGAGTTACGTCAGAGGTTCTGTTGCCTCTAACGTAACCCTGTAAACCAAATCTGCAAATGCTAGATCGAGAGTAGATACACACTTGCATGTCAACACTATGCTCACATTTAGACAAAATCATATGTTTGTTGTTGCACGAATGATCACATTCTGACTCCAACTCGATGCTACTTTTAACGGTGCTACGTAGATCTATTATCATTTTCGACATGTTTGAACATTGCGTCTGGCGCTGCTGGTGTGCGGGAGGTTCTATCACGATCGATATATGGTTACTCGATGATGGTTTTGCAATCGTCGTGGTGTTGGTTTCAATTCATGTTGCAATTTCAACTGTTGGCTGCCACTGATCTCATCCGGTGCAATTCGGATTGCAACTCGGGTTCCACTGCGGGTAGTTTTCGGCTGGACTCTATTGTAGTGCACAATGTTTATTGAAGACCAAGGCCAAGCCAAATGGCGCAGCTTTAGATGCCTGTCCGGCATTTTATCAAATATAATAGGTTTTATTTAAGTTTAGACGTATTTCATGTGTATTATTGGTATGCCTTACACAGATACAAACGCGAAATACAGCTGACGTAGTGATCTAGGGTCATCAGATAAAATGGGGGGTTTCTCTCTAACCTGTCTTATTACCAATGGGTAATTGATTGGCGCTAGATTGAAGCAAATAACTGCTAACCTGAGATTCCCGGCAAAAAGTTAGGTTAGATTAAAACTCAGGAGGATAGATGAGGTGAGCTCACAAGAAAGTCAATTATCGTTGTAGATCTTACGAGCTCGCCGCAGCTCAGTGAGGACGGCGCTTTAAAGAAGACGCCCCCAAAACGTCAGGACGACACATTAGCTAATGGGCGGCCGTGTACATGTATCAGACAAAACGTTTCTGGAAAATTTCAAAAGTCGATTCGCGTTCATGGCTTGTACGGGTTCAATCAGACGGTCTCGTGGGCGTCAAGTCGGCCTTTGCCAGTAACTGTGTCTCGTCACTAGAGTGCATGACTTTTGCTTTTCTGGATAGTCTCGACAGTTGCCGACCTAACGACTATGACTGAGTGGCACCATTAGACAGATAAGGCCAGATATTTGTGACCAGATACCTCACACAACCCATACCATGACTGATGACCGCCGCTTACATTTTATTTTACCTAATCGTGAGCGAGAACGACGTTGAATTTTCCGTGTTTTTCTGCAGTGACGACTCATTATTCGCCGAACAAGATAAAACGGACATAAAGGTATGTTTCTTACAATAATGGAAGACTATATCACAACGATTGTCTTACAGGGTTTCAGAACGGCGATCAGTTTATATAACGTATTACGGTTGTAATTATTATATTTATATAACGATGTCTTGGTTAGGCAGAAATGTTAGTGAGGTTTATCCGATTCAGTGAATTTACGCTGTGCTTCTGGTGGAATCGTAAAAATGTTTAAGTTCAAGTTCAAACGTGGTTTATTCAACAAAATTGCATTTTGAAATGCTTAAGTTATGAGTAAGCAAAAAGGGTTGAAAAATAAATCAAACACCGAGACAAAAAGTCGCACTCGACACACTTCAAGGAGCGCCTTGATTTAGTACTTTAATAGAATTACAATAAGTTTCTTTCTCGAGGATTTCTAAACAGCGTTTGTTACAACGCTTTGATGTGAAGCATCTAATATTTTTAAGTTGCAGCTCCAGGTTTTGGGGAGGCGGCATGCAAATGAGTGTTGACTAGACTTCAAGGATACTAAGTGCACTGCGAAAGTTGTTGCACATCTAGCTGATATTCGATTTGGGGTAGGGACTAGTGGACACCTCGCGAAACTTGATATGCTAACATAAAAATCCGCAGCGTAGATATTTTTTCTACGTTAAATAGGCTATATTGAGTGCATAAATCACGGTCCGAATTTCCTCGTCTCCTAAGGAAATGGCCCTAAGTGCATCATTCTGTATTACTCTGCCTCTCTGAATAATTCCATTAAAGCCTAGAGAAATATAGCATTGCACTGGTAGGAACACGGCCTTGTACATCAGAAGTAAGCCCTCTGCGGGGACCCCAATCAATTTCATTTACGCAGCGCCGATATCACAGCTTAGCACTTGGATGCAATATAGTCTATATGGGGATGTCACCTCATGTTTTCCTAGAGAACGAGCCCGAGGCACCTCGCGAGGTGCGAGAGCTTATTATTCCGTACCTTAAATAGCTGGCTGTGAGGTAAGGTCAGTAGCCTCGGCGATTAACAAAAAACTATTAAATTGGTTTTATCGGCATGACAACTAAACCAGAAGCATAAAACATGTTAATTATATTGTCAACATTTAGCAGAAAGAGGTGCAAATCTATTAAAAAATGATAATTAACTCCGATGAGTAGAGTCGTGTCATTAGCAAAATCTATAGAAGAACCAATATTTAGCCCCTGCATTCTTGATAAAATAATAATAAACAAAAATTCGGTTCAAGAATTGAGCCTTGAGGGGTACCGATGTCAACGTGCTGCTACAAAAATTCCATTTGGCCAGCTCGAACCACCGGTCTCTGTCCTAAGAAGCAGGACTTAAACCAGGCAACGGCGGGCGCTGAGCAGTCCAGCTGAGAGAGCACCAGTAAGCCGAACTGGTTAGGCGATAGGAAATTGATCAACTTTAAGTGTCAAGTGTTAGCCTGATCGACGCCACCGTGGTGAACTATCAAAGCGTCTGCAGAGCAACACAGCAATCAACCGTGAAAAGTACTGCCAGCTGGTCGACCGTCTGAAGCAGGCCGTTGTCAAGAAGCGCTCGAAAGGGTACAGTCGTGAATGCGTCGGATTCCACTCTGCCATGCCAGCTTGCAAGCATTTATGGTGAACCGCTGCAAGTTACTGAATTTTACATGTGACCGTGGTTCTTTAAATAATCGTCTGTTCCGTTTTAAATTTCTCGAAGAGTAGAAGACGAGTTTGATATGCTTGGGTCTCAATATACTATATAGAATTTGAGGGCATACCTGTTTTTGACTGAAGTGACACCGTATGTATACAGTATATTTCTGAACTTGGATCCGAGAAAACTGTTTGAATTACCCAGTAGTATTATTATAGAATAATAATCAAAACAATGTGTTAACACATGTTAAAGACGGCGCGAAAAGCGGGTGAAACGAAGCCGCCGAGGACTCAATGCATCTTTTTTGAGCTCTTCCATTTTTGGTATTGTTGTTGACTTAGTTCCACATAATTGACGAGGTCTCTTGTAGGCTTAGTCATATAGACGACAAACACGCTCACATATGCTTGAGGAATGCGCCTATAGAGGAAACGCTGGGCACACGCGTCCGTCAATCTTCCGTATGTTTGTAACAGCAGCAATTTCCATCAATAAACCTTAATTACGTTGGAATCACAACTCAAATAACCACATCGTTTTTGCACACTTTTAAAGACTTTGTTTGGCCACTTACATGGGCATACTTTCGCGACTTCACTGTAGCTCCCAAGCAGGACATTTCGGCCCGCTCCATTGGAAAACATGTTTAATTCTATGAGTTTTGTCTTTAAATTGATTTTTATTTATGTTTAATTTTCGTTAAAAAAAGAATTCACACAGTGCCAAGCTGGGTGAATGAGCTGCGGGCTTCAGTGTTTTCAGCCCGTTCGGTAGGCGCGTGATCGTGGTGGAGAAACCACCGTTAAAGGGATGCCATAGCGCTCTTCCAGGTAAGAGCAGCAAACTTTAGGTGGAAACCAATCGTTTTCCAACGAAGTGACCACGGAACATATTTCTGGGAAATCACGCGTCTACGAAACTTTTGTTCAACCAAACTTTTTATCGTACAGCTTAATGAACGCCACTTTCCGAGAGACATCCACAGTGAAATGATACAAAACGACAATGGTTACAAACTCCTTGCCGTCGGCGCCACCTTACCCGTATGGACATAAAGTGAAATTTACAAATGTGACTCTCAGAGCACTTGTGTTTTGCAAATTTGCGCTAAACTTACGCTGCAGCTGCCCAGTGCTTCAGAGAAGAGAATTCGATGTCCTCTCTCGGTCGGATGGCAACTAAAGTCAATTACTTATTATGCCCATGTATATAAAAATGGAATCACGCTCCTTGAAATACTCAGTCTAAGTGCAACAAATTGAATTAAGGAAGTAATTCGGCGACAGCTCTACGTGTAACTAAAGCATTCAAGTCGACATATATCAAGTAGAGGTTGTGCAGCACGCCGGGTAGCGGCTTAACACTTATTTCGTTTAAATGCGCCCAGATTCGCCGTCGTTATTTATGTTGTCGAATTAGCCGCGATTTGGGAAATCACAGTAAGTAACAGCCAAGCCGAAAAACAATTGCTACAGCAAGCAGCTGTTGTAAATCGTCGTCTCCAGGGCATCCCTATTGCCGCTTCTGGCTGTAGGCCAGCGAATAGGCTGACTTAACCGAGACCTGGCACGCAGCAGCCGCATCTGCCGCAGTGCAGACCATCCGTCATTTCTATCCGAGTTATCTCTTGTCGCGTCACCCCGCTGTTACAAGTCCTAGTTTGCTTCTCCTATTTCTTACATTTGGCTCTTTCTCTTTCTGTCATTCTCGTTCGTTTTGTTTTGAAGCGATTTCGGTTTAAACTCGTACGACACGTAAAGGTATGCGTGTACATAAATGCAAACAAATGTATGCACATATAATTATCTACTCTCTCCTGTAAAATAAATCACGTGATCTTGATGTAGAAAAAGATGGGTGCGTGTCCCATATTTGTTTTTGGTATTGTTTGTTGTAAACAAGCGGATGCTCCAACGAATTGCGCAAAGATCTGTTCCGTCACGCGCACTTAGAAATGAGCCTCCACCGTTCCGTCAGCGAATCTGAATTTCAAACTATACGAGCTACGAATTTGTTAGAACGCGATGTTTGTATGATGCACAAGCCTTGGCGTCCGTCGCTATAGTAAGATCGATATTATTAGTATGGCGCACGATCGTGTACATCAAGCTGTGACATAACAAGGTACATATAAAACTCTAGCTTCAATTCTCTTTGCACTATACTGTTTAATGAGCTAGAGTTACGTTCTGTGAATTAATCACGTTTTTTCAGGCCTCCCACGCTTCTTCAACTCTATCTGGGCAAATATACAACGATGGCGGCACAGGTGCCCCGTTTGGGCTAGTTATAGCAGTCGGCTTAACGTATATCGATGTTGCCACGTATAGCTACAATCGCCCGGCTTGTCTTAGATAGCATAGCCGAACAAACATGGTTGTGCAAATAGAAAAAAAATAATAAGAACTGAGAGTTGAGCAAACAAAGATAGGTGGCTAACGAAGAAAAAAGTTTTGTAAGATTAGCTATTGTTCCAGCAAGCGGGCACGCTCATGCTGCTTATCACAACAGTACAAGCCAATCACGCCATTTTTAGCGCCGTTAACGTTGTCATTTTGGCCATAATCAGTCGTACAAGCTGACCTTGAGGCCGTTGGACCACGGAAGGATTCTCCTCAAATTGACATTTTTTGGCGGTTTTAGAATTGACACAACAGAAAGAAGAAAGGTTCGTTACGACGTTACGACCAACTAGCAGGGCTATCACGACCTTTCAATAGAAAGTGACGCCCGCAGTGCGACGAGCTAGAAATGAGACTTTCTTAAGATGGCCTAGTGTCTATAGCCGCATGGCTGAACCTTTACAGCCTCTGCATTTATACAACTCCCCGCGGCAGCGGCGACAATTACTTAAAGGTTTGTCAGGGGAGCATAATCGAATCTAGTTGTCCGTAGTTTTTGGTGCTCAGAGAGGATATGCCATTACTTTTTCTCGGTTTCTGGCCAAACCCACGCGTTGTCATACCAAACACATATTGACTTTCTTTAATATGATGAAATTTCGCAGCTATATAATACGCTATAAGATGCAACAGAACTAACAATGACGAAGAGGAAGGTCTACCCAATCCAGACTCGGCGAGACGACCCGCCCGAACATCAACGCAGAGTACTTGTGAAGAGAAGGCTTAATCTCTTGGCGTTTCCATACTGGCGTTAAGTGAATTCGATGCAATGCGAGAAAAACGCACAAATCTAGAGGTAATAGCTAAACGCGAATGGCTAAATGACCTGCTTGCTCTTGCTACTTGAGCTGAACAACTTCCTAAGATATCGTTTATTTGGCTTTGATCACCCCAGGCATAGAAAACAAACGATTGTGCAGACGACTGACTCTACCCGATTGGGTGATAGTTTAATGATGACAAGTTAGGCATTTATTTCCACATGTTCCTACTTTTGCAAGCATATTTCCAATCATATATTGCTTTTTGGCAAAGCTTCAGCTGCCCGGTTCACCAAAGAGACTTGGAGATTCACCATTAAAGCAAGTCACTACGAAGTTACGAGCAGCCTGTTTATGCGTATGTGTTGTGGAATCGAAGTAATGTATGCTTTTTCTGTTATAGTGGTTAACAGTACACTAAATTATATTACTACTGCTACTATTAAAGTATAACTGTGCATATGTCTGTAATTGACGGAGACAGACGTGGCAATTTCACACTAGCATTTGAGTATGTCTTTATCAAAAGCACGAATTTTTAAGTTAACGCCATCAACGGCTTTATCGGGAATGAGGTCGACAGTCGATAAGAGAAGCACTCAATTTTTGAATCATAAAATACCAGCTGTCGCAGTGCAGTGCAATCGGGATCGCATGCTGTTGCTGCCGCTGTTGCTATTATCCCCTCGATATCGACATTGAGCAAACAATTCGGTGCTACGGCCTGGTCGAATAGCCGGAGCCGCAGGCATTGTGCTTTCGTCGAAAAGGTTACCTCAGAGCCGGAACAGATCTCCACTGTCGAGAGTATCTTTTGCCGACGATGTCGGCAGTCAAAGCCGTCACTGCAATTCCAATACATTAGGAGATGTCAAGGTTTGGAGATCGAGTTGAACGAGGGAGAAGACTTGTTTCTAACTACGATTTATAGAGCAGCTGGCTTTAGCGTCAGCATTGGCGACTGGTAAATCGTGGAATTGAATTGCTGGCTTTGGTACCTTGTCCCCGGGTTAGGAGGTCATTGTGGAGAAGAGTGCTAATTTCAGAAAAGGATCGGGCGTTGCTTGTTATTATTTGTTAGTAGTGTTGTCGTGCTCCGCGGCACGTAAGCCTTAGATGACTTACAGCAGAGAAATATGCGCCCACGAGTTCATTGGTGTGCCACTAGTGTTACCAATAAGTTCATGATCTGGTTTCAATTACCTACACCCTACTAGCTATATATATATATTAATATATATATATATATATATATATATATATATATATATATATATATATATATGGGTCAGTGTCTTGGCTGAAACTCAGCCCCGAAAGGATATATAAATATACATATTGTGTCAAAAAATATGTAATTTACTACGGGCCACTACAGAAACAAATGCAATTCACTACGTTTGCGCGGGGACGGTCGGTGTGCGCGAGCTGAAGGCTAACCCAGCTGAGTCAAAAGGCGAGGTTTCCCTTCAGCAATATAGTTACCTTCTCTCTGTCGAAACCTGCTTATATATGCTGCACGTGTACCGCGAGAATCGCGCCGGTTTCTTTCTATTCTCACAACATTCAGTATATGTGTTGCGCGTTTGTTTTGCTTTTTAACGGCTGCAATTGCACGCGACGTGCGCCACTGATATGTGTAACAGTGGATTGACTGTTTAATGTGCGCGCTCTTCCATGCGCCTTTTTCGCGACACTCACTGCCAGATCTGTATGGGTATGTGTTCAGTCGTAGCCGTGTGTTCCTGTAGTAGACACATATTCCATGCCAAATTATATGGCGGTGCAAGATAAGAAATTATGCTACAAGAGGAATATACTTAGGCTCCCGCCATAGCAGCGTTGTCGCACTGGCAACCGTGTTCTACCAGTTCGAATTGACAGACCGGCAGACGCCCCCTCCGATCCGCTATCACGGGGGGGGGACCAGAAATGGGCCATCACACTATTCCTACCCTACGATCAGAATTCCTTGCCTCGCAATTCCGCGTTACATATCGGCAAATAGACCCACACCTTTTCGGGTGACTAGACCCTCACCGGACAGAGGGCATTCATCGTTGCGGAAGGCAATGCACAGTACACTCGCAGGGAGGTCTGCCTCATATAGAGGTCATTAATCTCTTATGCCTATGAAGCCAAGACAGCTAGTTAATCCGGCCGATACCACAGAGTGGGGCAGACCTTGAATGTACCATCGATCATATGACAATAGTAAACCGCCGTAACTTATTCGATATCATATGCCCTGCCGCCCCCCCCCATAACCGCTCATTACAACCGAAGGATTATTACTATAAGGAGATTACACATCTGAACTTTCTATTTGTGAGAAAGCTGCTCGCAGAACGCATACTTTGAAAAGGCACTGTTCATTGAGAGTTTCTGGAATTTTGAACCAGACGATTATCACGCACCTTTACTATCAACACTACAATTTTCCAGTAGGTTAAGAAAAAATATTGAGAAAGAAGGCGTGTCTGTGACACATATTTCCCCAGATATTTTGAGTCTCCACACAATTCGCTTCTTTGTTCGGAAATCCATTACGCACATGCAAAACAGTACACGGGCATAAGCCTTACGGATAAACTAATAAAGTTATGGTCATCGCACATGCCATCGACAAAACGCACTTAAAAAAACATTGCTTTATTTCGATTGCTTTAAGGCATTGGTAAATGTATGTGTCTTTGAAGCAGGGACAAAACACATTAACGTCTTTTTTTTTATAAAGATATACAAATAATGGCAGAAGGGAGATTTAGACGCAATCAAAGGCCAAACGCGGACTGATATTTGACAGATAATCGTAAAAATATTTGAAATACGGGTTTACTTAATCCTCAGAATTAGAACTGCTATTTCGTTGATTAGACACGCTCCATATGCTTGCAAATACTTTTTGTCGTAAAGAAAAATAGAAATACTTTTGCGTCATTCTAGTTTTTGCCTCTTTCAATAGCGTGCTATGACTGTTTACGACAAAAACCTTCCAAACTAAAATGTGACGTGACGCGAGTTACTTAATGCGCAATCGCCTAAATAAGCTGTCTGCTGTTGTTATCTTATTTTTACTTTTCGAACAACGTTAATGCGCTAGTTCATCACAAAGCAAATAAGTCACCAAGTGATTATAGATTTCAGTTATGCGGATATTTCTATTTTAAAGTTAGTTTTTGCTCTCGCCGCAGGATATATTTGGCAAGTATAAACAACTTTACAACAGCTCTAGATGCAACTGAAGCACGCTAAAGTATTGCATTGAAGCATCGTATTCTATTATATTTACCCAGGAAGAAAATGGCTTGTGCATCACACCGCGTAGAGTCCGAGCATCCTCGTGTGTGCAAACACATTATACTATTGCATCAGTCAGGCTTTAGCAGGTTTACATTTGCTTGTGTGAGTCTTACAAGGACAGCTGTAGGGAGGGCAGCAACAGTTTTGGTAGCTCGGCTGGGCCCCGCGCTATCTCGAAGATTTCCAGCTGTGGCAGCTGTGTATTGTAAATCGTCGTCTCCAGGGCATCCCTGTTGCCGCTTCTGGCTATAGGGTGCCGGGTAGGCCGAGCGCCAAACGTGACTCGGCACGCACCAGCAGCCCCTGCAGCCC
Organism: Dermanyssus gallinae; assembly: GCA_003439945.1. Lineage (NCBI taxonomy): Eukaryota > Metazoa > Arthropoda > Arachnida > Mesostigmata > Dermanyssidae > Dermanyssus > Dermanyssus gallinae. Next base: position 992,605 of record QVRM01000484.1, read on the forward strand.
CAGCAGCAGCAGCAACCGGAGCAGTAGACACCATCCATCATTTCCATCCGAGTTGTCTCTGGTCGTGTCGCCTCACCATTACAGGTCATAATTTGCTTCTTCTTTTCCCAGCGTCCCTCTTTCGTTTTCTCTCGGTCATTCTTGTCGCTCTTCTATTGTACGAGCGGATCTGTTCCGAACTGATCTCGTTACGACCTCTTACGACTAAAGGGAAACTACGCGTGGGCATACATAAATAGAAACACACGACTACATATATGTGTATATATATATATATATATATATATATATATCTATACAGACAGGATATATATTCGCCAGTAAATTTGGTGTCGCCTTCGTAACAAATCGTTGCTCTCGTTTCCTTTGTTGAACTCAAAGGGGGGAGAGAGAGAGAGAAAGACGTTCAACGTGGAATTGTGAATCAATCAGATCTTCCCTGGCATCCTCAACTTATTTGACTCTAACACGGCAGAGATAACCAGCGGCGACAGTAGCGCTTGGTCTAAGCATAACCATGCCTGACGTTTACCGAAAATACGTCGTCCAGCTACTATCGTTTTGGCTTGGCGGAACAAACATAATTGCGTGCAGGGAAATAGGAGACTGAGAATGAGGGAAAAATAAAGGCCGCAAAAAGTCAAAATTAAAATCAAACACAATTGTTTAAGACTAGCATTTTCGTTGTACGAACGGCCGCGCTCCGATTGCCTACGGAAGCTTCATAGCTCCCCACTAAACTCAAGTCGGTTCGTATCAAATTCATACGCTACCAGGATTTATATTGCATGGTACCAAGCTGACGGGGAGAGAGCGAAGTTTTGTACGAAGAACCCTTTACACATGACGGGAGTGCGCAGAACGTCTAGGTTCTCCCGTGTCGTGTAAGTTATTCCAGGAAATGCTTGTGTGATTGTTGAAACTGTTGAAACAGAACAGAAATGCCATAAGAAACAACGCTGGCCCTAGTGGACCTCCCCGTGAGATACCAATTTTGGACACTATGCTAAGAGACTTAAAGCCTCTCCTTGTACATCGACGAAATGTGTCTTTCTTTTATCGCATTAAACGCATGTCAAAAGTCTAGTTTAACTAGCACTCTTATCGAGTCCTCCGCGCGCGTGGCATGCACGGTGACTCTTGCTTACCCTTATATGGCAACCCCAGCTTGACGAGGAGAGATTGCCGTTACAATTATTCACGGCCATGCCAGTCTTGGGAGGCATTCTTCATAAGACCAATCCGCACGGAATAGGTCTAATTAATCTATCTTTTTTCTAAGGGCAGTTGGGCTTGCACCATGGAAATTAGCCACACAAAATGAGGGCACTGTGAACACACTTATTGTCATATTGTCTGGTGTGACCTATTGATGCTTAAATCAGACAAACGCAGATAAAGTATTCTGGAAGCAAACTGAGTTAGCCTTAAATTAAAAACAGTTTTTAAGGATGTTGTTTTTAATTCTAGACTATCCTCCGTCCCCTACGGGCTTGGAACTTTACCTCAGGTATATCTTCAATGCACCGAGGGCCGGACATGTTAAGATATCTATCCTCAACAGTCCTTGGCAGCATGGTCGCTGACTCTCAGCAGTATGCCTACTATGCCCCTAATGTTCCGGTAATGTAACACAACAGTACAAGCTCGCTTATTTAAACAAAGAGTGCTGATGGGGCGTTCAACTCTAAACCGTCAAAAATGCAACAGCTATTTAGCCATTTTCCCCACTTGGCCTTCCTCCATGCACTCTTAGGACGAATGTCCGCCATAATCCTTCCAGCGTTAGCAAGAACCTCACGCCAACTTCTTAGATGATTTGGTTTGATATAGAAGAAGTAAATCATGCCTTGTAAATTGATGCAATATGTGTTTGGTATTGATCAAATATCGAATTAATAGGAGTCAAGAGTTTATATCGGTAGTTGTGTCAAGAGGACATTGCAGGCGCCATTGTGTGTGTGTATATATATATATATATATATATATATACTATCTTTAACCACAACAGCAATCATGCTTTGTGGTCAACAACGGAGAATTCCCGCTCGGCGAGCTGTATTTCGAGTGCTGACTGCAGTCAGCGTAACAACCCAGCGAATCCCTTCTTTCAGCGGGCTGGATCTAATTTCGAGGAGTGGTTAGTCGTCATGCTATCGAGACGGACAATGGCGCTGTCTGCGTTTCCACCACAGCACCCGTCGTGGCAGCCCGCAAGTGACGCCCATCTGAGTCTGGGCCCACCCTGAAGCTCGAGCCAAATACAACGTTAATACCGCCCATAACAATTTGTGTTCAAATTCGTGCCGCACCGCAACAGTGTACGCAGCCGCTCATAGGTTTGTAATAGCGAACTTAATACTTAAGCTTCTGTTTTCATGCTTATAGAAACATTTGTCGATCTTCTTTCACCTCACTGGGCGGAAGCTTCTTTGTTATCGCTTCTTTATCGTTTACAAGATCTAGCCTTCTTAGCCTTGCACTACTTATTCGATCGTAGGGCAGGAGTAACAAATCTTCATCTAAGCAGTCAATGGCCACGGTTCAAAACAGCAGTTGCCTAAAATGCTTCCTAACGGAATTCTAGGTGGTTCTTTGAGCTTCGGCCTTTCGGACCATTTCTCCGTCTTTATACAAGTCGTTTAGCAACAACAAGAGCAGAAGAGGTCACAAGGATAGCCATGCTGTATTTGACATAGCAATCACCTGTACGAAAAAAATACAAACCCGAACCGTGATTTTGGTCGATCGTCTCTCGTATGAACTTGCTGCGCAAATACATTTCTTGCTTCAGCTGTCGTCTTCCTTCTATCTCAATAACTGAAAAAGTCAATCGTGGCTGCGGATAACGGATAAAACGAGTTTTGCTGTCGGTAATAGCAGGTCAAATCATTCGAACAGTATTATATCATTTCTGTGTCAGCTATTAATTTTATAGTTAGAATTAGTGATAGTAGCGTAACGACAACAAAACACTCATACTACTACAACACACGAATTAACCCCGCTAAATGAGCATTTACATGTTTCGCTTACTCATAGAACAGAGGCACGAAAATCCGGGGTACGGGCTAACTGGATACGCAAGCGTATTTTTGGTAAGCGACGTTATCGTGTTTATGCCCAATCTTTAATTTTTTTTATATTTGCAGTCAACGTCTAAACCCTATGTTCGTGGCCGATCAATCTTGGCTGCGCGTTAAAGTTTGTGGTTAGTTAAAAAGAAATGGCTATAATATAATTTTATTCCTTTCATCGTTATAAACAGCAATGGAGCCTCTCGATAAAACAATTGGGATTTCCTTAACTGACCACACCTAATATTTAGCCTACGATGAAAAGCTTTAGCGTAGCGCTGATATAGCCTTTTAGGTTTGGGATATACTTGAAGGTTATATGTAAGATCACATCTTAGTATTTTTGATCCTAGACATATTTTTGTCCTGTCCCCAAAATAGTTCTTAAAACCTTAACCAAAATCTGCAAATTCTAAAGAGAATCTCTTCCAAAGCGTGTGCATATTGAGATCAAACCCGCGATTAATAGTAGTTGAGTTATTGGCCATACCCTTCATTCCGTTTCGTCGATAGAATACGAATAACATTTAATAAGCGTTGCCATTGTAGCGATTACCGTTGCACACTGAGGGGGCAAGACCGTTGTTACTACAGGAGCGCATTTAAATCAGGGTGACTAATCACGCTGTCAAGAGTACTTGCGCAGAAATAGCTCGAAACCGGGGCAGGGCGCGTCCAACATTACAAATGGCTTAGACAAATTATAAATCTGGCGTGCGAGTGTTCAGCCTATGAAATTAAGACCTGGTCCGTATTCATCTCCAATTCGTTGCTAACCTAGTTCATATATCTACACGTAACAACGGAGTTTGGTGACAATTAAAGGCAACCCGCCTCTTCTCATTTTCGAAACTGTGGTCGAGGAACTAGCCCACAGGTGTGCGTAAGTGTTGCTACTTAGCAACATCCTTAGACGCTTTAACTGGGCTTCAACATAAGCGCGTGTTGCTTTACACGTGGCATATGCAGCCATTGAAACCAGCTCGTTTAATCAGGTTCTGGTTGCAAGGTCGACTCTTTTGCAATAGCGTTTGGTATACGCGCATATCAAGCTTGCATATTTGTTTGATTTAAGCAATGATTCTTTGAACAATCAACGATACAGTGTGGTCGGTCTTTGTCTAGCAGCATCGAATAAACCAGCATGATAGTTATGAATACTAGTCGCAGAGAGCTGTCATTGAAGACACTAAGGCTAAGTAATTGTTCAGCACTTAACAATTCAATGTTCATTATTTGCTATGCTCAATCTACAATATATATTATATAATCATTATACAATATATATTATATAAAGATGGTATGCTCAATCTTATGCATTTTTTCAAATATAGCTAAATTCTTAAAATTGAACAGTTTAATGTTCATTGTTTACGATGCTCAACCTCATGGATTCATTTCAAATACAACCTTGTATGCTTCGCTTTAGTAAAGTTCTTAATAAATTATATTCCATGTTATGCCGCATGTTACAGCTCTTTAATTAGTACAGCTTCGGAGAGTTACAGTTTTTTTAATTTCCGATATGAAAGTCGTCTGGGACATAATTGCCGGGTACATATCATATCGTTTACACACTTTGCCTTATACTATGATAAAGTTGGGCCGTTGCATCTTGACACACGCTACCCGGCATAACCTCTTACATCTGCTATCACATTATTATTATTACCTTGAAACCGTCTTTAGACCTCTCGTTGATGCGTATACTTACTGTCATTTGCGTTGTTCCCATAGGTGTATTCCATTGGTTTTTCTGCAAACAACGCCTCTTTGTCGGCTGTCCTAGTTTTTGTATAGTCCTTAGTACTGAAGCGATACCTTTCAAGAAGCAGGAAGTTACTTGGGGCGTCTTAGCTTGGGACGCCTGCGGAGTGTGTTTTGTACCCTGGACAATAGATTTAAATATACATATACGATTGGGACACCCAAATCAGAGAATAGAATGTACATGTAGAATGTCAGATGCTTTGTATAGACAGTTATCGAATCCACGGGCTAAAACAACGGAAAATTATGGTATGAACAATTCGCAGATAAACGTCTACTACACATGTAATGCAATGGCCGAAGTGAAGGAATGTAGGTGAAGCGCATATTTGCAGGTCACGAATATACGTTCACTAGACTCGCCGCGTAAGTGTTCCATGTATGCATTGTCTAACCTTGCCGGTGTCCTGTAGAACGTTTCTGTCACGGCTCTTATTTTCTGTTCAACACCCTTAGAGAACTGCAGCAGTAAAGCCGTAGGCAAAAGTTGAAAGCGGTTTTCCAGATCGATAAACGCGTCGTCCTCGAAAGACTATAAGTTAGCCTGTCTCTACATTTCTAGGGACAACCAAAGCTATCTTAGAGAGAGTTATCTTCACCTTTGTTAAAGCTTTCAGCTGCCAAGCGGATGGATACTCCTAATTAGTGTGCTACCATATGATGCCACCGAGGTGAAGATTGAAGATTATTAGGGCTGTCTATACTGAGAGCGTAAGTACCGACGAGATTGAAGTCACGGAGTCTTATACAAACATATCAAGTGGTCATTCAAGAGGCCCGGAGTATGACTGAAAATATGAGCGGGCTAAGATATACGTCGGAGATAGCCGGGTTGCAGCCGGTGTTTCTGAAAGTCTTCACCGATGGCCGGGTTTGCTTTCAGGATAGCGATCAGTCCTGTGTTCGCAAAACCCACGTTCGCAGCGGCTAGCTTTTTCATGACGATTTTCCTGGCGGCAGTGTCAAACGCTGCTTTGTAGTCAGCACACACAGCTTTCAAGGCTTGATGCTTGACGAGTACTTCAAGCATTTATCACCCATCTTTTCGTAAAAAACCTTGGGATGCGGTCATCGTTGAACGTATCGAGCGAAATCCATGCTGTTTCCGAAAGATGATTCCTAGTGCCTCGAGCAAGTAGATAAGCCGGTGCGTCAAGAGACTTGATAATATAATTTAGGTTTTTTGCAGTCCCTAGTCAAAAGGATGGACAGAGTGGGTCGCCTTTGCCTTTATGTTATAACGTTTTAGGGCTTTGTAGCTCGGCTACAGGGTCTCCATTCCCAGTTTAGTCGCGGCATACCAATCGCTATTTCTGCTCCGGCTAGCAGTGCTGAAGTGCACGCTAAGCATGCACAGGGCTGAGAAATGCAATTTACTGCGATAACTTTATGCATTACTTCACCTTAATACTACGACAACTTAATGCACTATTCTGTTATTTGAAAACGTTTGGCTAGGCGAATTATGACGAAGCCGCGTGATCGTATTATGCCTGGAAAAAAATGTGTACAACAAATACGTGCACGCGTTCAAGTATTCTACTAGTAATAAGCTGACATTGTTTTACAAATACATCACAGATGTCGATTTTCTTCCACAGCTTTCTCTGGAAACAATCTCTTTGTCCCAATCTGCCAGTCACGTACCCCCCAAGTACGACATTTCCGTTGGTGCTAACTGAAAAGCAGTACACAATTTACGTTTAGCTAATTAGTATAGCTGTGCCACCAGCTCACCGATTTATGGCTGATGGTGGAGCCCTCAATTGCAGTTCCCGCACTCGTGACATTTAACGTCGTGACACTCAAGCTTACTGTACCCTCGATAAACCCAAGCAACATATGTCCCTTAGACACCGCATTAATGCGAAAATAGAAAAACGAACCGTTCCATTGCTGTACAACAATAACCAGAAACATACGTTCTCTATAAGAGCCTATTATCTGAAACGTATTTTTTTTGGAACAAGGTCATTTATTTATTATATAAACATTCACAACGGTATGTTTCATACATTTACAAAGATTTGCAATGAGTCTATTGTAATCTAAACCTACTACAGTTACCATTGTGTTGGTAAAAAAGTGCAGCCGGAATTAAATTAGTTTTGTTTACCTCTATGCGAGAGTCAATTTAAAAAGGCTAGTGTACTCATCATGAATGGGGTAATAGGTGTTACTTTAAATTTTCCTTGAAGTTGGTTAAGGATTTCAAACAAGGCAAGCTAACCGGACGAGTGTTCCACACTCTGACAGCTCGAACGCAAAAAGCTTGGCTGCCCTTGCTGCTTCGATGCATGCGGATCTTCAGTGTGACCGTATTAAATGCCCTGGTCTCTCTCGCCCATTCAAGGCGATCAAATTCTAGTACCTTCGGCCCAATTTCATGGATATTCTTAAAAATCACTATCAAGGTTAAATAGCGCATCGTATTTTCTATATCTATATTGTGTTGTTTTCTTTCTCGACTAGCCGATCCCCAAAACATACGAAGAAAGCGCCCCTGTGCCAAACTTTGTCGCTTTGCTCAACCCTTACTGCAGGCGGTCCAAAAACCCGATTCGTACGTAAGGTGACTCATAAAATGCGTTGTAGAGCAGCTTGCATGAAGATGCTCCAATTTTGTTTTTGATGTATCTTGATGAGTTTGTGATGACAGCAAGTCGACGGATAAGGGTCTCTACATGCGCGTTGCCAGAAGTTTTGCATCCACTGTTACAACCAGGACCTTGACACAGTCGCTGGGTTGTATCAGGTGGCCATTTATGATCACAGGTGGCATTCGAGGGATGGCGTTACCCTTTCCAAAGACCACCACTTGAGTTTTCCTTGCATTGATAGCAATACGGTTTGCTGCACACCAAGCGTTAAGGGCCGTGACATCCTGCATCATCATCATCATTTATTTATTGCACCATATGTATGGTATGTTTATATATAGATTATTGTAATAAAACACATGTTTATAGATAAGTAATAAAATATCATCGAGCTAATTGCGTAAGAAAAATAGCTCTCTGACAGGTATCGAGATGGTAGATAGGGCACGGCTGGTTACATAAACGGCAAAAACAGCCGACATCAGGATCGTGGAAGCCTCTTCGATGGCAGAGTTTATGGTGAAACCCGTGAAGTGAATAGCGGGTCACGAGATGTCGGTTTGGTTGTAGTGGTCTCTGCCAGTTCTGTGTGACCATGGCTGGCGAATTAAAAAAGCTTCCGGGAACTGCTCGAACTTTGTTCATGAAGTTTTCTCTAAACTGAATAAAAGCAGCGGTTTCTGAGAGACCGAATCTAGTTACTAGATCTTCTACAAGTGGTTGAGTAGAAGTTATAAGGTAAACTAGACGGTTTTTCGCATTTCGTGGCAATCTAATGGCTAGCTTGAAAAACGTAGGCTTGTCCTTATTTAGTTTTTCTAGCTGTGATAGGCTGAGGTGTTCCCACATGACCTGGATGCCGTAGGCCGCCACCGAAGCAACTTTCAGGTCAAAAAGTGCTTTTAGTGTGGTCAGGGATAATTGTTGGGGCTTTTCAATTGTAGACATCGCGACTAGACTTTTTCTGGTTCGTTCGGCGATGTGTTATCCAAAGGTTGTGCCCTTCATCGAAAAGTTAACCCCAAGGTAACAGAAGGTATTAACGAACTCGACTGCACCAGTACTGAGTTTCAAGCGATCGGACCGAGCAAGCGGCCCCCCAGGTCTTAATTTGATAGCTTTTGTTTTCTCGGCGTTAATCTTAAGGCCGTTGTTCTCGCAGTACCCCTCCAGGGTGCGTATGCTTCGCTGCAACTCCAGCTTGTCACGACTGTACATGACGATATCGTCAGAATATAGTATGATGCCGACCGTATCATGTTCTTCGTGAATTATTGGCGGCAGATCGCTGAGAAGGGTAGAAAAAAGCAGAGGGAGATTATCACCTTGAGCATAACCTGTGGTCTGGATAACGGGCTCATGCTCACAGATCGAATCGTCAAGGATTATCGGGTTTGCTTGAAGAATGCTGGCGATTAGGGTTAGTGTTTTGGGGCCACCTGCGTTGGCGAGCTTCTGGAGTAGAACATTTCGCAGAGCAGTGTCAAAAGCGGCCTTCAGATCGACAAATAAGGCATATAGAAACCTTCCCCTTAACTTATAAAGTTCCAGGCTTTTTTCACTTCGGATAATAACATTGTCCATGCTGTTATGACCGACTTTCCTTGACGGAATCCATGCTGTTCTTGTGGTATTATGTTACGGTAATGAAAGAATATAGAAAGGCGCGAGCACCGATGCCAAAATCTTATAAATACAACTCTTCTTGGCAATGCCCCTCCAGGATCGGACATCAATAGGATCACCTTTTCTTTTGGGATGACTTTAAGGATGCACTCCCGCCATGCTTCCGGGACATAGCCCTCATCTAAACATCTATTGAATATTGCAAGGAGAATAGGCCAAATATAAGGGGTGTCTTTGAGGTGTTCGTTCCAGACAAGGTCGGGACCGAAAGCTTTATTTCTTTTAGTTTGGCCAATAGCCTCTAGAACCTCGCTGTAGCTGACGGGTGCTTCTAGAGAAGCTACTAGAGCCTTCTCAAATTCCTCGTCAGGTTCTGCTGCAACTGGGATTTCCCGGGGCACTGTATTGGTAAAGGCAAACATGCCCTTGAAATGTTCACGAAGCACATCTCCAGGAATTGTGCAACTGCTTCACACTCGCGCTGTCTGAGCGGCGAGGTAGGGTCGTTCCTATGCTTCCATCACTAGCCGTTGTTCCTGTTTTATGAAGAAATCTTCCTTTTTTGTTGACGTAAGGGACCGATATTTTTGCGCAAGCCTAAGTAAGCGTTCTGAGTTTACCGATCTGTCCTCGATGCTGATAGCAGACTTAGCAAATGTTGGTAAAGTTCATAACATTCCCGATCAAACCATGCGGCCGATTCCCGTTTGAAATTCTGCGATTTGCTGGCTGCGGCCGATTTCCGTTTGAAACTCTGCGATTGGGTGGATCCTGCATCATAAACCGATGTATCTCCTCACCAGACTGCCCAGCATATTTAAAAGTGCTGTCATCAGCATAAATTATAGCCGCTCCTCGTGCGACATTTTCCATATCATTTATAAAGCAGAGAAAATCTAGTGAGCCAATGCACGAGCCCTAAGGTATACTTAGTATGTACAGTATCGTTTATAATACCAAGATTGACGTAAATCGGATCTAACAAAACTCGAACTACCCAAAGGCAACTCCGGCCAGTAATTTTCCTAACGTAATGGCGGTTATATATTTTGCTGGTACTGCCGTTGCAACTTGCGCTTTTCATAGTTTTTTAGCCCAGGCTTTTCAAAGCTTCTACGGCAGAGGTTATCATAGCACTGGGTTTTTCATTGAAGCGTATTTTCGAAGTTATTGCAACATGTCGGACGCCCTGAGCAAAACCATCGAGTTCACGCTCACTCAAAACTTATTAGTCTAGAGGGCCTGTGAAGCACCAGGTCATGTTGTTATCACTGTTGATATTTCTACTATTATTTTTGTTATTGTTGTTCCACTGCAGTTGGCGTTGTCTTCTAGATTGTTTCCTTGCCAGCGCCGTATTTGCTGTTATGTCAATGCCAATGTTCTTTTTTTTGTAGCTGGTGTGTTTATGTGCATTTAAGTGTTTAAGTGCTTCCAGCATTATTGGGGCTTACTTACTAAGTTTCCAAGTTAATCTAATTGCATGGATCACTGTACCTGGCTCTAAAGCCATGTTAAAATTAACAAAGGCACTGCGTTCACTTATAGCCTAATAGACGAGACACCTTTGTGGCAGGGCAGAATTGAGAAAACCACTACAGCTGATGTGAGCAACTACGGCCGGGTGTTTACTGGATGCTCACTAACAGTTGAAAACCTTCGTTATAAAAGAGATGCAGAAACCTTTGACTTACACCAATACAACGAGGGGATTGAGAGGAACTCGATACGCCGTATTCGGCAGAAGCGACTTCACGTGTTAGAGGAGTCGTGATTGGTGACGAAGTCGGGAAAAGCACGCATGCACGCCAGTGATCATCAACGACATACGACATACCACCAGTGCAACGATGATAGCATGCGCCGCAGGTACAGGGAGATCTTCTTCTGCGCGAGCGCACTCAAAATTGACGACCAGTTGGCAATGTTAAACGCATTGCGGACGTTCAGCAGTACCAATAGCACGTAGTTTTGTGACCAGAATGGCCGCTGCTGTATGACTCGTTCCACGGCATGAATGGTGGAGCAGCCCCTGCTAAATCTGTATTGATTGTTTGAGAGAACGTTTCTCGCCTCCAGATCTTTATTTAGGCGATAAACAAGCACGTTTTCGACTAGTTTGCTCATCGCCTCGAGTAAGCATATGGGGCGGTGCGCTGACGAGCCGGGTGAGGCGTTCGCCTTCGGTTTGAGTACTAGGTGGGCACGTTTCCACCGGGCAGGAGAACGATCCTCTAGGAACAACGGTGACACTAGCTCTGCAAGAGGCCTAGAATCGTGCTGGCACTCGCACCACGTCCTGGTGGGACGCCGTCCTGGTCCGGGCTTTCTCCGGTGCTAACCGCTTCGCAGCTCCCATTATGTCCTCTATTGTTACTTCCGGGATCTGTTCGCGGTCAACGGAGATCAAATGAAGCTAGGCCAGGGATAACTGGATATCTATTTTATATGTAACGAGACATCTCTGTGTGGCGCAATACAGTTGTGGCTTTACAAAGGTCCGGATATTCGACCAAGGGTCGGCCGATAGCAAGTGGCTGGGCAAAAATAGAGAATGATGGAACGGCATGCATAATATTAAAGCGTACATGTTGTTGTGTAGTCCGTATCCAAGTTATACGGTAAAGGATTGACTTGAAAAGACACCCACTTAATTTTGTAAAGACACTTTGTTAATAGTAAAAAGTACCTCTAGTGAAAAACCTCACTGTTCTCTAACAGTTTTGTATCGGATGCTGACAAGTATGCAATACTATATTTCTTCCAGCCCTAGTCGATCTTTGCTCAAAGTTAAAATTGGGCAAGCTGTATAATCTAGTAATTATATCCGGTGCCTCTTTGTGAACTGTGGGTTTTAGACCAAACTACCACGGCTTGACTAGTGGAAAGACGTGTTGTTAACCAAAGGCTTAATCAATACCGCAGGCCACTACAATAAACAGTATACACTCTAAATGCCTCTAGAATCTCTACCTAGTCACAGAAGAAGACACAGTAACTAGGTTTACGCTAAGGACAATTCTAATCAGCCATTCCACAAGATAAATATAATTGAATAAAATCACGATAGCTGCTCTTTATGAGCAACGTTGCGCGACAATAACTAATCCTAGATTATATATTGGTACGCCGAAGCAATATCACAGCGTTCAGCTTGAGTTATAACCATGTAAGAGTCAGAACGTAACATCTGAGGCATGCGAGCTTAGGGTAAATGCGTTGGCAGACTTGGAATGCATGTATCCGTAACCTACGTCTTGGCGTCGCGTGAGAAGATGCGGATTCCCTCCGCGTCGATGGATGGGAACGGTGGGTTAAGGTTAAAGAAGCTGACATGAAAAATCGAATTATCCGATGAAGGTCTACGAGTTTCGACTTAGTGAGAGTCGACGAGAAGTTTGGCCGCACTAGTCCTAGCCAGAGGGTGAGTACACAGGCAAGCAGAACTCATTAGAGACTCACCACACTCAATAGGGACCATTGATTGACTCGGCGTCTCGACTAGGTCCCGACGACTGAACTCTGGCCAGGTGGTTTGTGCGTTTTAGGGGAGGGAGCTCGTCGGAGAACGCGGAAGAGGAAGGTACAAGGTGTGCAAGGGCAAGTGTGTGAAAGCGAGAAAGAGGCTGCAAGGAGAGGATGAATGTGGAGACGCTAGTGGCGGAAAATGGACGAGTTCTAATGAGCCGGACGTCGGCCATACCCCTAGAGAGCGGCCCCGGCTAATAGTTAGCGAAACAAGATTATAGCAGTGCGCGCATAGCGTACGCCCGCATTTTCTACCAGAGCCGGCCGAGTCTGGCTCATCCTTAGCTAATTGTATCCGCCAAGTAAGGAAAGAAGGAATCTTGCTCCATTCAGTCTTGTCCATTTGACCTCTACGAGCTCTTCACCAGCTACTATTATTAAAATTGTCAAATTGACAGACAACTAGAATGTTGCTTTAGAATGTTTTGTATTTATTGTTTAAATTATTTCAATCAAATGTGCCAAAAATAGCTATATCACAAGAAAAAAAAATCATTTTAAGACAAATACGTAGTTGGCCTCCATGTGACTTGGAATGTATCCGATCAACTTACTCTGCTGGAACCACATTCTTAAGCAAAAACTGTCTAAAACATCAGGCGTGTGGTACGTTTCTCAATTTATAGTAACTTCTCGTGAATTTCATAAGGACCTATGAGGTAGTTTTTTTAAACCACACATTTACGAGGAAGCGAACCTTGCGAGGGGGTCATATCCAGGTTCTCGTTGGCATACTAATAAGCGTTGTGTACATTGAACCTACCCTCTTGAATAAACGAAACTTTATCTGTGACACAAATGCAGATAACCCAGTCTGAGTTTATTTTTGTACGAACACACTCTTTTTGTAGCTCGGGTGTAGCGTTTTAAACGAAAATGAAGTGCACGCACCTCTGTCCACGATTTAGGAGATCGATGCGTTTATCGATGGTCTTAGCAATAGCTAAGGGGATCAACTCTGCATTTATGTGTATTATTGAACGCCTTTACGTACATATAACCGGTCATATTGGCAAATAGTGTGGAACTCTGTACTAGCTATTTAAAGCCATGTCTAATACCTGCTAAAAAACTCCACTTGGCCTTTATAGTCCGGAAGTGCCCTGAATACATTTTTTAGTAATACCTTGGGTACGTGCTATTGGGCCTATATTTCTTAAGGTATAAGGTAGAATCAGCTTGAGCCTTCTTTTTTAGTTCGGCAAGTTGTGTCGTAATCCGAATCTGTTGGACAAGATGTATCTGCATTACAAGGACAAGATGTAATTGCATTTACCAGTCCTTACATTCGAGCATTAGTTGCATTGCGTTCGTTGGGGAAAACTGCTTCCTTTCCGTCTTTCTATGCAGCTCCTGCGTTGCTTCAGTCTGCAGTCTTCTGCTCTAGAGCGGATGCCGCATGCGGACTCCACTGTCCAGAATCGCCCTTCCCCAGACTAGCGACGCATATAGATACAACCGAGTCCACTACGGAGGCTAGTAGTGTCCTGCTGCTCTCTCCTGCTTCTCCTACTTGAGGTGCAATTTTGCTTATGTTTTTGGCCAGCTCATTCAAAACATACTTTACGTGAGGCGTGAATGATACAGATATGTCTAGGAAATTGTTGTCGCCTCTTAAGGAGACAAACCCTTTAGCCACCATCATATGCGACGTTCCAGAGTACTGTCCGCCAAAACGGAGCCTTGTGGCACTTCCGCAGTTATCTTCTGGCTTCAATTTTAATTACAATCTAGCGTCCGTTTGCCTAGATAGACCGCTACTATATGGCTTGGGTATACCGATACACCTTTGGCAGTCAGTGCTTGTTGTACCACTTCCCATCTCATGAAGCTAAACGCATGCTTGACAATAAACATAACTACTTGTTGGCCTTCCCGCTTTCAACGAGCTTTTTGTCGTGATTTTCTGTTACAGGTCACAGTTTTTGCCAACTAGAGGAGATTGCTGGGAAGCTGGTACATTTGATAGACGGCTTGAAAAGGTTCCGGCATTTGGACCTCAGAGCGTGATTTACAATATGCTCTCAGTCGCCCACATTATGGACCGCCCCTTACAGAGACCATATAGGTGATCGGCGAATTATTAAACCTGATTTGAAAACATGTCATTGCAGTGTGGAGCGTAAATCGAACGTCAATATTTACTGCAGTTAGGTGCATGGCTGCAACTTGAGAAGGAATTTTTGTTATAGACATAACGATGTTAAAATTGTAACCGCGGATACATATATATATATATATATATATATATATATATATATATATATATATATATATATATATATATATATATAGAAAATATTGTGATGCTTTATTAATCATTTATAATACGTTTGCACACTCGACAGTGCTCGCCTTAAATCAATTCTGAGACGACGCTCACGCAAATTGGCTCTGCACAAGGCTCAAGCCGATGGCATTAGTAGTACTTTCCTGCATCGTATCCCAGGTCAAGTCAAACAGTTATACAACATTTTTCATCCAAGACTTGTTTAATATACAGACGTGTGCACATGGCTAAATTGTACGTGGGAGCCTGGGATGATGTTTGCATTTTTCGATTCACACAAATTGGTGCCTGAACTAATCGACGTAAAGAGAAACATATCAAAAACACGATTTGGATGTATGCTTCGATGCATGGACCCAACGCGTCACTACATGTATAGAAATTAGTTAGAATCACGTCCAAATCTAAACAATGAATCCACTTTATATATATATATATATATATATATATATATATATATATATATATATATATATCATAAATGTTGCAAAATCTGCCAGATTTCCATGTGTTAACATTACCGATTAGCGTCACCCTTACATCACATATGTGTAGATCTGCATTTGATTCTTGTTCGACTGTTATTTAATGTTTGTCCAGTATTGGCCACTTCAAAGCTGTGCTTGCATTATCAACCCGCTGTTCTCTCTTTATTATACTTTTAAACGTAGTTATGGTATTGTGGCCCGAGTTTAATCTTAATCGACAGCCCACAATATACAACACTGCTCCACTATAGATCACGGTAGGATAATGGCATGAATAAACGAGCAAACACTGAAGTGTCTGTAACTAGTGCAGCAGAAATAGCGATAAATGTTTTCTCAGAGAATCGCAAAGGCTTCTTAGTTATATGCTCAGTTGTACTCATAGTATCTGTCCTATTTTGTTACATATAAATCATTCTGGAAGTGGTATATCATAAGTTAATAATTGTCGTTTTTTTGCCATCAGCTCATAATTATTTATCTGCATTTTAAATAACTGGCAACAACACCACCACCAAGAGCGCAGCGACCAGCTACTACTGTAGAGCTCTAACACACGATTAGCAATTTAGTTATTAAGTCGACATTTTCTCTGAAATAGGGTAACACTGCTGCCCTAATTGAGAGTGTGTAGCCACGCCCTACTCCCGAGATGATTGGCTCGAGTAGAGGCTGCGTTTCACCAAGGTTCCGCCTAAGGAACTCTAAAGTGAACGGATTGCTAAGAGCGCCGCGAGGGCTTGCTGGCAGACAATTCGTTCCGCTTTGGAGGCTTAGCCATATAGCCTCATAGCCTAATAAGACTGTTCCGCCCCTTATAGATAGGATCGCTGTCGCTCAGAACAATGACTAAGAAACGCCGTATCCCATTATTTTTTTCTTCGTTCAGGAAGTAAGAGCAACGACGTTTTGCAATATTGCGGTGTGTGCTTCGGCTCGAATTTGGCGATTGATAGTTTGCACCGTGTGCTTGTGCAATATAAATAGCATGTGTAGTCACGCAAGTTAGTAAGATAGTTAAATGCTTCGACTAGAAAGCACAATACACGCAAGGGCCGTAAAAAACATATGGCAAATTGTTGAATCCTGTGTCCTGCACCTCGACAGGTTTAACTGAGAAATGATATTGTCGCCGTATAAGGGAGAGTATTTATGATGCAACCAGACAATCAGAAGTCTAAAAAATATACTTATTTTCTCTCTAGACGAGGCTATTTGTAATCAACAGTTGATTATATATATATATATATATATATATACATATATAATTACTTCACTACACAAGGGTTCGTCAGAAGCGTTACCAGTCGAGCTTGTCCTCGAGGCAGTCCCCCATTGCGTCCATTATTTCTCCCGCTTTGCCGCGCTGAGCCGTCAATGACAGCCGCTGAAGTACAAAGTCAAGACCTCTTGTCCCCCTTGTCGCCAGTTTGATTCGTTTGCCAATCTTATGGAGAAGTGACCACGCCTCGGAGCTGGGTTCCCCAACTGTCTCAAATACTAGCGGCACAAAAATAAACTTGTTAACGAGCTGGGCGTATTTGTTAACCTTTAGACGTTCAGCCTTCTTCGATGTAATGCCAAAGTAATACCGAGCCTGGGGGGGTGGGGAGGAATCCGGGTTTAGTGGGTTTGCGAGTCTCACATTAGTCACGCAGGCTGCTAGTAGCGCATGTGCATCATGCATTCCCAAAACCTCCCAGAACAAAAAAAAAGTCGTTCAGCCTTGCGTACCACGAAGCCAGTGGCTGATGCATTAGCCTCCAGGTTCGAGAGGGTAAGGGTGTCGGTAATCGTCGCATATTTATATCTATATATGGCATGTATTTTTCATATGCACATCCTTGCTGCTTTATGTGCTGGAAACTCGTATTTTTGTTGTATTACGCAGGTATTTTTGGCTGTTTAGCCTCACATCAACCCAATGAAGAACTTGCTATGCCCACTAATTGTCTCAACATTGCAAACGAATAGTAACTTGTAACCAAATGAACAGTACGCATGATAGTAATGATAATAATGCATAGGGAGCAGGGACTACATGATGCACGTGTTGCATACGAGTATAATTAACTCTTAATAATTATCATTTAGGTCCACCGTATATATGATATGCATTTTTTTATTTGCCCTATGATTTCTACAAACCTTCCTGACTGGCTCTATATATATACACAGGTAAGCAAGCAGTTAAACATGAAGGTGTGTCTGCATACACCACCATTAGCCAAGATTTAACGTCCACGGGACTGCTTTTCGCATGGTTTCATAGACGGAACGCCCCCATAAATACAAATGTGTAACGGTGGGGCTCGAGCCCGCGCACCTATGTGTCTTACTCCGGTCGCGAGGCGCAGGCGAATGCACCACGCCACGCCACCGGGATCGACACTCTCAACTATCTACTATGCCAACAGATTCGTCCCGAGCGTTTAAAAATGGTCGCCATTACCTGAATACAACGAACATATAAACATTTCATTTTCGCTTTCATTGGTATTGCGTCTGCTGTTGGGACTGCTCATTTCGGCGTCAAAACGTCGACGGATCGCGACGTCGTCGTCGACATCCCCGCCGTTACCTACAGAGCCCCGAGAGCCTTTACATCGTGTCTCATCTTTCCCACCGCGTCCGACGAACAATGGCGGGCCGCCGAGCGGACGGATTTGACTCGGGTACTTCGACTCAATCGAGCTCTGCGCCAACTGCAGTTAAATTCGCTGCGCGAAGCTCTGATGATCTCGAATCGAGCCGTTGTCGCCTACATCACTTCGTTGCTTACGCGCCCACCCTCCGCCCGCTGTCGGCGCCGAGCGTGCCGTTTTTAAGGCCGAAAGATGTACGCAAGGCGCGCCACCGTGGCATAGCACGAGACTGTTCCCCTTCGAACCTCGAACGTGCGTCGGGGCTACGGAAATTTCTCCTTTCGTTCTTCCTTGCTTCCTTCGTTCTTTCTCTGCCTTTGTTCCTGAACGTGTCTTTGTCACAACGCCTCCTCGTCCTACTGTACCCCTCTACTCTACTTTCCTCTTTATTTTAGAGGGTCCTAATGTCTGGGGCTACCTCATTCCAGCTCTGTTCGCTCAGCAGAGATGGGGTAACCCCTAACAGTCGACCAACCAGGCCCCCAACCAGCCAGCAGACTTTCACCTCATTTCCGCTCGTTTCGCGCACACTTACTCGTTCGCATACGTGCGTATACGCATTCACGCTAGCTAGTAGACAAACGCATGTATGTGCGCTGTGTGGGGCGAGGTCCGCCTGCTGGGGCAGATGGGTTGAGAGGAATGGGCTAAATGAGAGGCTTGATTGGGGAAGGGGTCCTGTTTTGGGCATTAAACCGTCGTCGGGTCGGCAGCGGCCGAAAGGTATAGAGTAGGATAATGGTCGTAGTGATGATAGTGGTGGGAGTAGTGTCGGAGCTCTCACGCTCTGCTGGCTTCGCCGTAGTCGTTGGGATAAAAACAGCACGACCGGTCTCTGCGTGTGTCCTCGGCGGATGCTGTTTGCGAGCGAAAATATTCCCCTCTGCGGCGTTTCTTGGCTTCGCGTTCTGCACTTTCTTCCTAGGCGACATAGCAGCAGCAACGGCAGCCGTAGAAGTATGAACCCCCGTGTTCTACCCGTGTTCTCGTAGCGTACGTGTCACAACAGCCGACGACAAAGTCAGACCCACAGCCGCCGCAATGTCCTCGCACGTGTAATCGCAGCCGCATTCGCCTGCAACACACAATGACGACCACGCAGTATGCGTCCTGCCTTCTCCACTCAGTTAGGCAGACTATATATATATATATATATATATGTACAAATGATTAAGGGGCATTGTATAATGCATTTATTGTAAATAAACTCACCGCTTGTCAGGTACCAGGAATAAACACACGATAACATTTGTTGATAATATGTTGTTAACAAATTGTTACTGTAACTAGAGTATTTGCATATATCCAACATACTAATGAGTCAACTGAGTTTTAGAACTAGTATGATGAAAATACTCTTAGGATATAAATGACAAATTGTACTGTTAACGACGTCCAGTCTTACTAGACGCACACGCTTATTTGCACCGTCTCTGGATGACTTGTTGCAGGTGTACTCCGATAACTCCTGCTCTCGCGTCAAACTTAGTTATTTTACCGTGTGTAAAATGTAGTAGGATTCTCCGGCACAAAATATGGTTTCACCAACAATGATAGCTCAAACAATTACTTGTTTAGAAAAAAAATATGAATAAGCTCTAACTATTTACGACACAAGCCAGAACGTGTGCGAACGTATCGCAATGACGCGATTCAATCGCTTTTGAAGTGGAGTATCCTAATGTAACAGATCAACCACGGATAAGCCAGTCTTATCTCTCACAGCAGATTGTCTGTGCTATGCGCCTCAAAAACTCAAAGAACATCCCTTTCTTAGAAACTTGATCCGGCAATTTGTTTGCTCTGTCTATTATCCGAGTAATTTGATATAGGAAATATGGCCGGACTTTCAGACTAACTCGATACATTATGTGCATATAAATAACCGTTTCTTGAATATATTAAAGCTGTCAGTATAATAATTGTGTGCATTTTAACCAAGTAAAACGAATTAACGTGCATAGTGCACCGTTATACTCAGCAAATAGTTAATCTTCATGTAGGTAAACGTGTTCCGAGATAGAAAAATTATATATAGAAATAGATAGCTAAACGCACAAGTTGCTTTATAAGCTCCTTATTTTTATTTTAATACGGAATATAGCAAATAGGCAAACTAATGGAATATGACAGCCGATTACGATCGACGTTTCGACTAGAACGCAGCATATACGGCCGGCAATAACCAAAACAAGTGCTTCCCAAGCAATAACACTGCTGCTAATAGCGCGTCGGTAGCAGTCGAATTCGCATCTATTCGTTGTGGTAGGTTCCTCTATATATGGACTCTCTCTAATAACATGTTCTTGATGAAGGTTTAACCGACAGTTAGAATTAGTAGTGCTATCTTTATTGATGGTTGTTATTACTAGTATATTTTTTTCGTTCACAGTAACTGCTGACGAGGGATTTTAACGTATATATATATATATATATATATATATATATATATATATTATTCTTTTAATACCACCGTTTCACTCTACTAAGCTTCTATCCCGTGGTTCTAATACCATTGTTGTTACTGTCTCGAAGGTAGTGCTCCCTCTACGTGGTGCTAGCTTTAGGAGCTGTCGTAGATCGATCTTAGTTACCTTCATGACCGCCCCCGCTGATTCCCTCTATCTGAGCGACTGCCGTTCCCATGAGCAGATTTGCTATGCCGTCGCCAATCGAACCTACGTTACGGAACAGGGAAGATGTGCTACTACCTACTTGCTATGTCCGAGAGTTGCTGAATCGTTATATTTCGGAGTATAGCTTGAATTTTGTGCTACCCAATCAACAAGGGAGTCAGGCAAGCTGAAATTACCATACGTATACTGTCGTATTGAGTATAGAATTCTTGTTACTCTTGACTTATGTGGTTACTATTATTTTGCTTTTTACTTAGTTTTACCTATTACCAAGTATGAACGTGTGCACAACCAGCAGCTGCTAAGAAACTATGAATGTTCTTACTCTTCGTAGCACTCACTCAGTCTTTACAGACACACAGATCTGCCATTATCTCCCTGGGCAACGAATTCTGCCATCGGTCTCCTATAACATCTTCAATATGTCTTGCCAGGTGCTTGAGGAGGAACGATTGTAAATAAAACACTAGGCCCCTACCTCCATGCCGATAGCGAGAGGGTCTAGTGCGGTTCCAAAGCGACAGGCATAAGGGGTGGCACCACCATCGGAGCTTGAGGGCTGGGCGTATTTTTGCTGCAGTTTCTCTACCTTGGCGTCGTAATCCGGTACTACGGCTGTTAGGACCACAACGATTACTCCACGTTATGCAGAAATTCACCTGCTACTACATCAATGTGAGGTAGCTGCACTGTTGGTAGCGCCAGCTGCAGCAGGACCATCCCACACTAGCAGCAGCAGCAAAACATCCACTCTAGCAAACAGTTGCAAGCGCAAGCATGCCTCTCTCGGTCTCTCCCTCTGTGCGATAGTGCGAGTGATTTTGCCATTTCAGTTTGGCTTGCGTACACATTACCACTCGTAAACAAAACCTAAACTTGCTGCCTGTTAGTCACAGCTTGTAGTACGACGCCGATGGGCCAACGCACTCCTATCCATACTATCCTCCTATCTCACTCTCCGTAGATTTCCCGGCAGACGAAAGCACTAGAGACACATCAGGACAAAGAGAAGAGAACAAAGAGAGCGAAAGGAGAGAAGCAGATTAATAGTTAGAGAGAGAGAGAGAGAGAAAATAAGAGAAGGGGGCATCGTCAGCTGCAGTGGGCATCAACGAACCGGTCACTACGAATCTACCGGTGCCTGACTAACTACAACCACAAATCGGGCTATTGCTAGGAGGATGACGATAGGACATCCTCTGGCCTTACCATAAACAAACGCGAGTCGAAGCTCGTGTCTACATAGTCCTGTTTGTGCCTGCTTTCGCGTGACAGTATCGACGGCAGGATAAGCTAAAAGGCTGACAAGTCTTGCCTGCAAGTCGCTGTGTAAATCGAGGAAATAACGTATTAGAAAGTCAGATTTTGCCTCAATTAGGCTGCCGCTACGACAAGCATCCGCGGAAAACCTTCCTGTTTCTGAAATGTAAGCCAATTAGTTGCGAAAGTGAACGTAATCTCATGAAGGATTACACATCTACGTACGTCTGTCGTTAGCGGCTTAGTTCCGGCGTCGGCATAAAGATGTTAAAGATTCTTAGGTGGATCATTCAGATCATCAGCATCATCATGGTTGTAAAAACACCCTGAACTTACGTAGTTACTGCGAAGCAGACCGAGCGTTATTTTTACACAGTGGCTTATCAAATGCACAAACATTTTTACTTGACCGTCTATTGGCTAAAGGTAAGCGTCATTGTCTTAAGTTTATTGTCTCAACTTAATTTCGAAACTTGACAGTACGAAACTAGGGTAATGACAAATTAATAATGCGTGTATTCATCTAAAATCTATAAGTTGGTTAGCGTTTAGAGGAAGCCGTGCCATATTTTGACGTCATGGACTGACGACTCACTGCGGCATGCTTCTTCATATCTGGTTCCGCCGACAGTTATGGTAATCGTAGCTTGCAGATTTGTCTACTCAGAAAATGTTACCTTCTGGCTCTTCGCGAACAGGATAGCGGTTCCATTACCCCCCACAGAACGCCTACCCAAATCTACCCCTCCCCCCAACCACCTCAACCATTAGCATTGCTTGCCTATTAGTTCTAACGAACATGACTTAGTGAGCAAACCGCTTGCTAAGCACTACGTTAGGACCTATTAAATGCCTATGCATTGCATATCATTTTTACGAAAGTGTATAACACAGATCAGCAATAGTCTACTAGTATTAGATTGATATATCGTTACAAGATGTCTCGAATTCATGCTCAGCTTTTATGGCGCCTACATGGGCTGTATACCACGTACAAAGTTTAGCGTAGCACAGTTAGTTTTTATATTTTTCATCGCACTAAAATGTTTTAACATGATTCGCTTCAGTTGTTTAGCAGCAATCGCATATGTGGTCTATTATAGGTTACGATATGTGGTAGAGGTGCTAGCAGCCATAAAAAGTTGGCAATTGAGTAGCAAAATATGAGAGATTGTATGGTGCCAGCGTCTTGTCGCGTAAGTGTTTCATCGGAAACTCAGTCAAGTACTAGTTGGGACATCCTTTCAGGTCCACACGAAGTCAAAACAGGTCGCCAAGTTGCTTGTCGCCGCCATCCCTCAGAGGTGGGAACGTCCTTTAGAGTACGTGGGACGCTAACCTCGATTGTAGCACGAACTGGCCATACGAATCAAATGCCAAAAATCATTCGCTTCCATTTAGCGGCATCTGCTCGGACAAAGGGAGTTTTCGCGCGCGTAGAGTGTGCCAACAAATTTATGTCGGGTCGCGTTGCCGGTAAATGACCAATCGAACTGTTCGCGAGTGCGGTTACAGTATGACTATGACTGCAACCGGTCAGAATACTGCTGAGAGAACCTTCCCACCAAATCGAGAACTCTCACCAAATCGAGAACTCGACGCCTGACAATGGTGTATTCATTCAACCGCTGTCGTATTTAGATTCGCAGGCGGCGTCAAACTGAAGACATTGCTAATCTTTTTATGTTTGTCCAGCTAACGGACGTGTACCATATTTTGATTTCCCCTCGTTCGGTGAACTTGACCAAAGTATTCCAGATGAGCTTACGCATCTGTGGTGATCGCACATTGGTAGCGTTGTTGATGATGTTGTTGTTTTTTATTTTCTTGTTGTTGTGGTCATTGTTAATGTTCTTGATGATATTGATGCTATCATTGCAGTAGTAGCTTGTGTTGTTGTTGCTGTTGCCGTTGATGATGATGCTCTTGTTGTTGTTGATGATGATATTGATGCTATCATTGCAGTCGCCGTTGTTGTTGTTGTTGTTGTCGTTGATGATGATATTGATGATATCATTGCAGTCGCCGTTGTTGCTGTTGTTGTTGTTGTTGTTTCAAAGAAAATATACGGTGTATGTGTGTACGGGTATGTGAGTGACGGCGTGTGGCAATGGCTGAACGCAAGCCCAACTTTGAGTGGGGCTTGAGGCCCGCGCGCGCGGTAGTTAAGGAAAGAAGCCGACGCGACCGACGGGACCGGCTGTTCGCGAAATACGCTCGCCGTTCGGTAAGATGAAGCGAAGTGGTGACGATGACAGTGTGATGGGTTTCTGATGGAGAACACTGCCAAGTTCGTTTTATAACCTGTTTTGTCACTAGCAGCGCCGACGGCCAGACGACGGCATCCGCACGACACGACTACAATGATGAGACACATAGAAAGGACAAAAGTGAACTCGTAGGACCGAACCAGTGAGCGAAAAGGAGAGAAACAGATCGCTACACGGAGCTAGTAAGCTCAATACAGCGCGACATAGAGAAGAAGATAAATAGAACGAGGGAGAGAGAGAGAGCGCGGAAAGGGTTCAGTATCATGGTATGTCCTGACAAACGATCCCATCGGGGAGCCTGCTTGCCACGTCATCGCCATACGCGAGGCGTGTGGCCGACAGCAGGCACGTCTGCACGCCGCTACGTCGCAGGACAATTGTGGACACAGTTGCTAATTAAACGTAGCCCAGCATGTATGCGTGCGGCGTGCATATACTGCATTCGGACGGATAATTATGATGTGTCCTGCGACGTATGTGAGTGTGCATGTTTATTCGCCTAGCCTAATGCGCCACTCTGCTGGCACTGATCGAAGATCTAGTTATAGCGCATTGTAATCCAATCGATGATGCCACGCTGAACTCTACCTCTACCCAATTTCTTATATATACCTACTTATCTACCGATTGTGTAGTCTGTCTGTTTGCTACTCTTTGCAGCTGCTAATATTCTATTTCTACTTAATTTTCGAATGTTGCGCCATTACACAAACCGTATTCCGCGTATCAATACGTTAGCTAAGTCGCGCGAGTTCCACGCAGTTTGTAGTTTTCCACGATTTAGTTAGCTTCCTACACTGTCTGCAAGTTTTTTAAGAACAAGGCTTTAGCATCTTAGCCTAGATCTTTATTCAATTCCCATCGAGAAGGCAGCCAGCCGAAGCCGCTTCTCTAAGGCTTGTTAGCGGGAATTCTAGATATAATCTCATTGTGCTTAATTGAAGTCACAGCTTAACTATTTTGCGACTTGAGATTACAAATTGTGTTGAACTAAGTCAGACAATTGCATAGTAAAATTACATTGCATATATATATATATATATATATATATATATATATATATATTTGATTGACCTGTAGACCTAACTACAAATGTCCGTTATTTATATCAGGAGATGTGTAAGATGGGTCAGCATAGGACCGCAAATGTTGAGAATCTGAGGTTTTGCCAACAGTCCTTGCAGCAGAATGGTCGTTGCCCCTCAGTGGTGTGGTTTTATACGTTTATTCTCAATAAGCATCGTCCAGAGTAAATTCGGTCAACAACAAAGATTAAACCAGCGACATCCCGGTAGATGACAACCGTGACTAGCCCACTAGCACCCTAGACCATGCCGCAATAAGAACAATATATACATATTCATTATGAGGATTCACGCCAATATCTGCTAGTCTGGCGCCCGTCAGGCCAAGTATGCATATATTCATCAGCGAAAATCTCGCGCAAAGCCAGGCACAATCTACTTTCCTATATCAGAATTGGTTTGTAGACGTGCATGACGTATGGGCGTGTGTGTTATAGATCCTACAAAGTTCAAAGACTGCACTTAACTAACGTCGACTTAAACATTCGTCGATTTACACCTTCATTTATTGTTTACTATTTAAAGCATGATGGGTCCGTTTAAGAGAGTGCTATCGAAGTTGTTACGTTTCCGCTTATCACAGTGAACCGCTGAGAGAAGCTCCGACGTATCAGTGTCCAACCATGCCTATAATCACCTTTGATTCAAGAGTCAGAGACAACAAGGAGTGCCGTCGGCGTTCACCTGAGTATATTCTGCGCGTCAAATTATGACTGTGGCGTTTACACACCACAAGCATAAGTACACAAATACAGTATGTGTCAAAAAAGTGTTAGTGTAAATTGAAGCATATATCTTCATCTAAGTTTTATCTATTCGACGCTTGCACTGATCGCATATATAGTTAAGTCATTAAACAATATACTTGGCGATGATAGCGACATTAAGCCTGCATACTTTGTAAGTTTCAGTTGAATCGGTGACTGTTTGTTCGTTCGTCGGTGGGGTTCTAAACATTCAAAACATCAATTACAATCATGTGATAGCATGCCGGTATTACCTGTTCAAAAAGATAGGGCAGAACTAAAAAAGTAATTTACTGATGATTTCCGGCTGCCGACTGCGCTATAGAACAATCAGCAGCAAACCTATATACTTCCGCCCAAACTTAAGGCTGTAATCTGCGTATAAAACGTTTAGCTTATTCGTGGCCATACAAACTTTTAGCAAGCCCGGATTAAGCACAGTATAATGAACCCACTTTAAACGCGAAACGTAATACACGTAGCAACGCACATCGATTAAAAGTACGTTCGAGTACGTATGGTCTCAGGATGTATATATATAGACGTGTAATACAAAATTACCATTCCGTGACGAATAAGTTAGTGTGGACCCATACCTAACTAGGAAAAATACACTATGCCCATTCTTATACAATCAAGATTACACTTAAGTAAGATATAAATTATGTTTTTATTTTCCCTAGAGGTAAACGAATTAAGCAATATAAAAATAAATTTTATATTTTAAACGCATCTGGTAGGCAAATCGTCTGTCTCATGTCCAAGTTAGCACGGAAAAACACTCGATACACTGAGTCGGTAAATTGGAGCGGCGGAAGGAACTCCGTTGTTTTCACTTGCGACAAAAATGATAGCCACAGCCGCAGTCTTTAACTAGGCGGCTATCACACAGACTCCCGGACAGAAGCGAGAGAGCCCTGTATAGGGTCGTCTACTAGGCCTTGTCGATAGTGTCCAATTACTCAAAACTCGCACCAAACAAGACGGAGGCGATGTACCTAACAGGCAGGAAAAGGACTACCGGAGTTGACCGATATAAAAAAGGAAGGCGAAACAGAGGAAAAGATCTCGCCAGGGCTTGGAATGTTACAATATCGGCCTCAAAGGAGGAATGGAGGTAGGTACGACCAGGCATGACCACAGAGTGCTTAATCTTTGGGGTCAAATACCGGATTTCAGAGCATGATACGACTGCCGACACGAGTAACTTTTCTACTGTACGACTCAGGTTGTGACCGAACACGGTTGGTTTCAAAACTACATGTCAAAGATTACGAATCGGCTATCAGCGACAACTGTGTGATTCCGCGAAGGGCGAATAACATGGAGCGCACTGGTCTGCGCTGTTACGCTCTCAGGAATGCAAGGGACGCAGGCTTAACTGTTGTGAGGAGCCGTCCCATTAGAGAAATAGTCGACCACATGATGATTTCGGCGGAGGCTTGGATGGAGGCAACGAACTTGTTTGACGCCAGTTTGACACTAAATACGACCAGACAGGAAAGGGAGGGTCGAGACGAGGAGCCGAAGGGAAAGAGCAGCCGGGCTTTCATGGTCTCGACGCACCATCACGGGAAGATTTAACAAACGGCACAATCCCCCTTCTAACGACTGATAAACATGCGGGATGATAGGTAATTTTAGAGCCGAGTCAAGGAGATTGACAGAGACGCCTCTCCCATGGCTTCGAAATTATGCCTAAGTGATACCGAGCCTAGGAAAGTGGGAAGGAACCCGAGATTAGTCAGTTTGTGTTATTTCAGGAGTTTCACACCAGTCGCCCAGGTAACTAGTGACGCACGTGCATCATGCATTTCCGAAATCTCCGAGAAAAAAACACACGGTCTTTGCACTCCAAGTTCGTTCTAGAGGCCTACAAGGCTAGCCTACCGAAAAACGAGGATTGCTTATAGACGGCAACAGAAAAAGTCGTCGTTTGCCACATCGCACAGCTTATGTTTATTTCTTAAGCTCCATTCTTAAATCGGACAAGCTCTCGAGCTTTCCAAATGTTGGAGTAATCCAAGGAGAGCACGTCCACTCTCATTAATCACGCTCATCAAGCTTAGCGGTCGGTCGGTGAATATAGAGGCATGTGTATGCCGCTACTCCACCATGAAAGATGGGCAGCATACTAACAAAAACAACAGAATGAGAATCGTTGAAGACGTCTTTCGCAGAGGTTGTCGATCGTTGTTGAGAGAGGACATCAAACAAACGACGTGTTTGGGCCCTGCTTGTGTGCTGATAGCGCACCATTAGCGGAATGAGCCAGCCCACTCATGGTGCATTTCGCCGCGCGTGGCCAGATTGCTATTCAAACGCCCTTCGTCTTTATTTGCTTCTTCCTCGTATTTTTCTCCTTCGTCCGATGATGATGATGATAATCACTGTTATTGTTGTTAACCGTTCGATAAAGCTCGTTGCTTTGCCGGAGGAGGGGGAGGGGGCGGTCCATCCGACCCCACGGGTGCATCGGACCCCCGAAGGACCTCTGCATGCATCGACGTTTATCGCCGAGCTTTGAGCCCTGGTGGTCCGGCTCATCCGGCCTCATAGGCGCCGTGCGTGGGGACGCGCTAGCATGGCGGCAATAATTACGTCGGCGTTCGTCGTCTGTCCAATATATGTAGGCGACGTCAGCGCGTTGAGGCACACGTAATGTTCAACCCACGCTAGTGACTCGTGGTAGTGATAGTGCGGCGGCGGCGGCTGCTGCTGCTGTCGCTGTGGGCGCGGTTGCTTCTGCTGTTCCCCCTTATGACAAGGTGAACTGATAACAGATATCGATCCGTTGGAAATTGCTGCCATCACCACCAATCGAAAGAAAAAAGCAGAGAAAGAGAGAGGTTGTTGGTTATAACGACGACGTGGGCTCGCGTTTTCTATCCAATGGATTGATAGATGGCGGACGCCGGTACTTAAATAGCTAGGATCTTGCAAACATTTCCTAACAGCCATGCTGATTCCGACATATGATCGGGCCGGATGAGGCTGTCCCGATTTCTGCGCCTTCTAAGATCGCCATCGCTTAGATTCGAACTAGCACGACGCTAATTCGATCAAACAGGGTAGGTCATCTCATGTTGTCGGGTATAGGCTTGTGCTTAAGCGAAATTTTCTTCCAGCGGCCAACAGCATGCATACATAATTGTCTATCGATTTGTCGGCGGTGCAAATTTAAGGAGGAAGCGGGCGAACTCCAACTCGAGGAGTCGCAGATTCATTCTGGTGCGACACATTATTTTCAAAATAATGTTTCCTAGGATTCGCTGATTTGCTTTAACGTTGTAAAGTATCATTTTCAAATGCACATTTAGTTTTGGATACATGAAAATGTAATTTTGATTTACGTTATGTATTGTTTTTGCACTATGTATGCCACTGGTCACACATCTAGAGAGATCGTATCCATGCCTTACCCTTTATTACAGTGGAATATACGACGGTGCAAGCACCTGAACTATCTTTGAACAAGTGCGACCTTAAATGGACTGTAGTGGGTTCCCTTATCGACGTCGACGCTACGTTCTGCGAGTACGTCGAATAACCATGAGATCGATCACAAATAGCTTGTACCAACTAATTGCATGGCATATTGGGCCTCACCAGAATATCCAATAATCTAGCCGAGGTTGGACAGTGATCATGTGAAGGACAGTTGTCTCGGTGGTCAGGTTTTGACTGTGTCGAGCATATCTATGTAGCTGCTTGAGATTGCTTACACTCGTGAAACTTACACGTGAGCTTATAGTGGATCGGCTCGCTCGTGAGCTAGTTTAGCTTTGGAAATCATATTCAGATTTGAAAATAGCAAGACAGCACAATAGTAATAAAGTACCCGGTCGTATAAAATATGCCGATGCGAGAATCTAAGCTAGCCGTGATAGCCAATCTGCTCTTATCAACGCTGCGCAACAAGTGCAATGCAGTTGGAAACGGGGACTCTAAGTTGTCTAACGTACTTAGCAGCTGCCTCCACATGCAACTAGCATTTTTGACAATTATATAGCTTATTGGCAGAAACATGTTTTTACTTTTAAGGGTAGTGTTAATATATACTACTTGATACTATTTTGGATAAAAACTTAATTTACTGAAGATTGCTACAACGACGTTAGAAGGAAACGCTGTCAAAATCGTGGTAAGACAGTGAAGCATACATATAGAAGCATACTTAATATTATAGCATCTAGTCTGACATATAGAAGCATACTTAATATTATAGCATCTAGTATGTACAAGAGAAAAAAGTTAACCCAGTATCACAACGTTTAATACCTCAGAGCTATTTAGACTTCCAAGAGACAGCATTAATCCTGTTAAGCTAGAGTTGCCTAAGACTATCTTGCTTTACCAACAGCAATGTATTGTTCTTTAACTTGTATATTTATCGTTTTTGTGGTGATATAACATTTTATCTAGCGATTGAACGTCTGTTCTTCGGCGCATTTGGCCGCGCATACTGAAGTGAAGCATTACTGCCAGTGCCATACCCGGAATCGAGTGACCCTAGTGGCTCTCAAATGCGCGTACAGTCATCTCATTATTTACAATAAAATGTTACGTCTTTCTCACATTCTTTTTATTGCGTCTTTTTGACATTCATCATTCTTACGTCCCTTTGGCATTCTTCTTTCTAATATGGGACATAATGGTTTGAGTCCAATATGCGTATCTGAATCTCCTCGTAAAACAAACTGGCGGTGTATTCATATTTACCACATTTACTTTTAACTTAGTACCTATATACCATTGCTGTGATGTGCCCTCGTCGTGAACCATTTAGATTTTATAGGCAGCTAAACAACTGACTCACGATTTCATACAATAAGATGGGAATGTATCGTCTGTCAATCTTGTTAATTATGTAATAACGCTAATGACAGAGAATTGGTCTGTTACGCCAAATAATGAACCAACTCCAGGGGCATCAGGAACTTTCCGCAGATTTTTTCAGCTATTGAGTTTATGCGAATTAGGGTCACTATGGGCAATTTGTAAAAACCTTGTGCAGTTTACGAACAGAAATGTTTTTTATAGTTTGGTCCTGCTTGGAGTGGAAAGGGTTTAGCAAGATTCAGGGTACCCTGGTACAGGTGGGAGACGGTTAAAGTGCTTGCCACGGTATTATCTTAAACCAAGATTACACGCTCAGGCATGCAGTGGCATATGACTGCGTCACTGCGCTTAGCTAAGCTCACTTATTCATTAATTTATTGTCGGGGACCTCTGATGCTGGACGATCTTCGCGCGCACAATCTGGGGTAAACTTACTTTAAAGCTCGTCCATGAGTTGGTGCCAGGGAAGACGTACAAAGTTTCGTTTTTCCTATGGAAGTTCAACTGCAAACTGTTTAAAATATTCTGATAGTGTCAATTGTGATTCTTACATTGATAAGCCAAAATATAATAGTCCGATGGTCCATGTTTTAAATGTTAAGTTCACATCTTTGTGTTACGTCAAATAATGATGAGACCAAACTAGAATTCTGGCCTACTGCCCGCATAGCAGTAGGCCAGAATGCTAGTTTGCTGTGCAACTGGTACCGACTCCCTAGCCCCTTCGATGGTCGGCGGCGGCGTACTTGATGCTGGCTACGCGGCCCACCTTGTAGAGATCAGTATGCTACGAAAATACTCATCAAACGGGTATCCCCACGAATTATGCCCTCTTTCGTTCGAAACCTTCGGTGTTCCCGGCGTTCGAGCCAGACTACTAATCCGCAAGGTCGGCACTTTGGTAAGCTTGTGATCCAGTAATAGCAGATTGTCGTCCTTGTTTAAACAACATCAGGATCTTGACATACAACGTGGAAACGCCGTCTCTGTTCGGGACACACTTCTAAATTGCAAAGCAGACACATGATAGTCACCGTGTTAGTTATATCCTTTTGAAACAGGTCATAATTGAATACAGCAGGGCGGGTAAATACAAATATAGAGCAATATGTAACTGTTCTTGTAAGCATCTTTTTATAAATATTACGCCACCTACATCGTGATTTTTGAGGATAATTGAAACGCTCCCTAATGAGCTATGAGCGACAAACAGCTTAGGTATACAAATATTACCTGGTTTGTTCAAATGCCATTCTGTGACTGAGTGTTGGGTGCATGTCTGTCAGAATGCGGGGTAACTGGGTACAAGACATACAGTCTGTGTTACTCTTGAGCATTTATTCTTTTTTTTTATGTTTGCGGCGCCATGTGTTGTCATTTTATTCTCTACTGTTTCCTCAAGTGTCTCCTCTGCAGCTTGCTATGCCTAATTCTAGGACTTTGTTTTCTTCTGTATATCTAGTATAGAAGTATCCCATCGTTCTTAGCCGCTTAGAAATAGCAACTGCCTGCGTTTATATTTTGTACTGTGCTGCCGCTTCTATAACCAGAAAGAGAATACTCGTTTGTCGTTGAAGTACAGTCGTGCAGACGTAATGCTCCTACCAAACTTCTCATTCATTTTAAATGAAGACCAGCTGCGTGAGGCTAGTTTCCAGTATCGAAACTTCTAACGGACGATACAGCGCTTTTTGGATATGCCGCCTGGCAGTTCTAAGTGTCGTTACCGACAGCCTTACCTACCTTGTTCGGCACTCCGATTGATGGATCATAAAATTCTTCTTGCTACTTTTACTAGTTCGCAAAATCGCTTTCTTCAAAGGTTTCGTTGTCAAGCGCGCCTTTGGGTGCAGTTACTGCGAGTTTTTTACTTTTCTTCGGATGCGAAGTATTGTCTCTATTTGATTTCTTTCAGGAAAAAAATATGATTTCTAAAATTAGGCTACGTGCAACATATATATATATATATATATATATATATATATATATATAATAGACTCCAGTTCAAATCTGACGTAACGCTTGTCGAGGGGCCGCTTGCTTGCCCGCTTAACTTAGTTATGAGATTGCGTTGGTATTTAAATGCCGACGATAATTTTAGGCCGCATGTAGCAATTTCTCTCATTTTAAACAATTAAAGCTAACGTTACAGCAAACAAAACGTTTGCATGCATGTATTTAGCAGTAAAAAGTGAAGACGAGAAGCGGAGTTGTAGCGGAGATGGTTTATTCCGCCATTGCTTGTTCAAGAGATTTTTATGAAAAACGAACGTATATTAGCTGAAAGAAATTGAATTGAATTGAAAAGGACACGGTGGATGAACATATGGTCATCTCATGGTGTAAACGTTTATCGTCGATGATAGACGTTCACCGTCGATGGCCACGCAAATGTGTTGCAATAATAATAATAATAATAATAATAATGCGAGCCGTAATGTAGGTCTACGCCATTGTGCAGTCATCCCTTGATAAGACTATACGTAGGCAGGCTCAACTATACTAACTGCACCGACACTAAACTCGATATCACCGTGGTCGTCATCGCCACCAGCCGTGGCTCTTATCCTGCGAAAAAACCGCTTCGTCACCGCGTGTTCTGCTGTCGCCACAGAGAAGATCGACGCAGAAGAAGACGCTGATCCCGTCCTCTCTCTCTCTCTCTCGTCTCGCTTGTTTTGTCACCGTTGGAACGTGTGAGTCCACGCGACGTCCCCAGGCGTATTACTTGCCTGCCGCGTTACTTAGCACGAAACGTCCACACTGTTTCGACACTGTGACTTTGCCGGCTACTTCTCGAGATGACTAGATGGATCGGCATCTTCGGCAACTTTATAAAATCGCTAAACATCAGAGAGAGAGAGAGAGAGAGCGGAAGATGAGAAAAAAGACAGAGAGGGGAGAAAAAGAAAAGTGCAAAAGAGGGTGGAACGGGCAGATCCACCCACATTGCCAAACGGGGCGGGATAAAAACAAAAAGGAGCACACCGTGGCGGCCCGGGCTTCTCCGACGCATCCAGCGCAAAAGCCAACGATTGTGGTTCGTAGCATGGAATCACAATCGTAAGTGACTTAGCTTTGGTACCTTTCTGCTCCTGTATTCCGCACGCAAAGCTGGCAGCGTTGCTGACAGTAGTCTGTGCAATTTTGCCTCGTCGGACGTGTCCGTGCCAGCTCGGGCTAACTTGGCTGACATTTGTTCCGCCCTGAAGATCACCGCTAAGTCCGGCTCAGGACACAGGGAGACCAGCTGTGGACTCCGATGACCGCCACTCTCGTCATACCGATCGTGCCGGAATCTGCCCTGGACTGACGTAAACGAGCGCATGCTTAAGTGCGCCATATAGTACGTGCGTACGTATGATCTACAATACGAAACAGGTCACGTACGTAGCACAGTTGGACTCGCAGGCGCGCGAATCGACACAGTGTGCCTAAGCAAGCATGGCTAGGTAAGCATGACCGACCTACACCGACCGACGCTTTGCCTGTCTCGCCCGCACGGTAGCGGCGTTCAAATGGTAGCACGGCTGCTCTGAATCAGAAGTAGGGTCTTTGGAACGGTGCGGCCGAATGCAGGTTAGGGAAATAGCTAGTTCGTCACTTTCTCTGGATCGTAGGGGTCTCCTGTCCTGTCCATCTCCTGTTCTCTTATTCTTTCAGCCAGCGTTTGTATCTCACTATGTGTGGTGCACACATAGACTGTGTGAGGGGTTCAGTGCACTGACCATACTTATGTATTCTTGAGGGCTAAGCATCTGTCCCAGGCCTTAATCTAACTGATCCATCTCCGAAGAACTCAGAACGCCTGGTACCAATCAGATCTCATAAGCCTTCCGCTTTTCTGCTTATCTTATGCTTAAAAAAGTTCATAAATACGCGTTACGTTTCTTCCGTATTATCATATTAAAATTAGTATTTGCCTATATATATATATATATATATTTATATTTATATATATATATATATATATATATATATATATATATATATATATATTCGTTTATTTTTATATACATTTTTAGTTTTGGCGTTATGTATGTATAAAGTTAAATATAATAATTATTTAAATGTCGAAGATGAAAATGTGTCTGCAAACCTGCCAGCAATTAGAAACAATCTTCTAAGATTATTTCTTAAATTCTTATTGGCTTTTATAACCCAACAAATATTATCAATATAGGCGTCTATCGCCAGAGTTAGACATATAGCTGCAAAGCGGCCGAAATCAGTCGTGCTTACTAAGTGGGTGACAATAAAGCCGCCTGGGAAGCCTGGGCTTGTGTTCACATCATCAAGTGAATCGGAGACCATGATGCACACACAGCCACGTTGGCTTCTGTCAGCTCAAAACACCTGTTTTATCTCTGTATTTAAATTCTGTGTCAAGCGTTGATTTCAAGATTGTTTAATAAACACTAAATGTTTAATGCGTCAGTTAAGTGATCCTAAATGGCTACTGGCTTTCATTTTCATGCACAAACATGTAAGTGAGTGGTGACCAAGACAGCACTCGGGGCTGTCTTTCTGGTGCTATGCGTCCCAAGTAAAATTGCATCGCAATGCAATATGATTAAACATTGACGCAAGAAGGATGCTTTCATTCACTTCGTCGACAAAAAGCGAAGTGAACATTACGAGCTGTGGTTTGAAGGACACGCTAACTTAAGTGTAAATTTATTCGTTTTGTGTGTGCCGGTCACCAAAGCACTTGCTCTATTTGCAGACACCCATACCCTCTTTTTCACTACGCACGCTACAAAAGGGACGATTTTTTAGAGTTATCAGCTGTACCCATTAAGGTCGTAATCTATTTAGTGTACTGATCTCCAGCTAATTCCCCCAGCGCTTGCCTGAACGCCATGTTTTTCTTCTCTGTACGTCTTGCGACGTGCTACCGCTGCATTATTCGGGAAGACGCGCCAATTGAAACATCGTGGCCTGATGACCCTATCAGTGGAACATGATTTAAGAAGAGCAATTTCGTCACAAGCCGTCTAGTTTATATTGCTCCGTGACTCAATGCCAGCGGCAAGTTTGCAAAGCGCCGTATCACGACGACGCGTTCTGGTTGCAAGCCGGATAGATCAGTGATCTCAATTCGTCTGGTATGTTGTGCCTTCCCGCACAGCATTCATACGGGCGAAAATCGATTTCGTTCTTGACTACTGCGCTATAAAACACGAAAGCAAATGACTCCATAGTGCACCTCGGCAACGGCTTGCGAGACAACCGATTCGTAGGGCGAAGCAGTGTGTTCAAAAGGTCGCTATAGATCATACGACCTGTACCTGATTAAAAGACATTTCAGCATTGCAACTGGTTAATTACTTTATTGTGACAGCTTTAGTCTTAGCAGCATGCAGTTTCACGTACAACTCATTGAAGCCCGTTCTGTTGATTGCGTTAATTGTGTGATGTTGATTGTCTGAAAATTCATTACATCTACTTCACACATATATATATATATATATATTTCTTTGCCAGACAGGCAGACAATTCATTAATAGGTTGGAAAATCTGCAAATAATCTGCATATTGTTCATCATGAACTATTTAAATATCTCAAATATTTACAAATGTAATAAAAAAAAAAGATTTTTTTATTCTTACCTGCAATACTCTGTTTGGAAATAGTCCTGGCACATCATAAAGAAGTGTATATTTTTATAATGATTGCCTATACAATGAGAAAATACTGCGATTAAAACTGCAATTAATTGTAAGGTTTTCTTACCTTTTAAGTGTCTGTCATATATATATATATATATATATATATATATACCAGTTTTGGTATCCACAAGCCTAAGACAGTCATGTGTTTGCTGTTCGAGGTCCTCTACCCCCGAGTTACTTGCACATGGTACGAAGGACGAAATGTTCTTAGCCTACTGTCGAGAACAGCTTCATGGCAGTTTTCCTTCTCCCCCCCCCCCCGCTATCTGCACATTAGTGTGCCGGACTCTGCCACTCGGTTAACCCTCATCCT
The DNA here is from genome assembly GCA_003439945.1 of Dermanyssus gallinae. Taxonomy (NCBI): domain Eukaryota; kingdom Metazoa; phylum Arthropoda; class Arachnida; order Mesostigmata; family Dermanyssidae; genus Dermanyssus; species Dermanyssus gallinae. The sequence goes on from QVRM01000484.1 coordinate 1,029,457, forward strand.
GCGAGCAGACCCGGTCTCCTCCTGCTTTGCCTGAAGACGATGAGGCGGCCCGCTATCACGAAGGCAACCATTAGGCCCCACTAACCACGTATGAGAAACTTGCAACAGCTGTTGAGTCATCAATCTGCATACTGCCCACTTTGTCCGCTTCTAGGTGTTTCTGTTTTTGGAGACTACCTGCGGTCATGTTCAGCCACGTCGAAGCGTCCTGACACGTGACATCAGTGTCATCAGCGGGTAGTCTTGCCAAGGTTGCTCTACTTCCTTAAGGCGGTTATGTAGAAATTGGCGCAAACGTGTCAGTAACGGTTTAGCAGGAAGGCTACGCAGGTACGCCTTGTTAGACGTTATTCCAGCCATGAGGAGAAGCAATGCTTTGCTTGAGCAGGAGGCTTTTTTACAATACGCAGTTTGACTGTGACGATAAACCGTTGGTCTATTACTTTAATTGCTGCAGGCGCCCTTAGTCTTTCACGCAACAGAGCCAAGCTTGCAAAAAATCTCTTAATGCTAAAGAAAAGCATTACTTCTGCTAATTAAATTTCACAAATTTAACGCGTTTACATTGTCTCATATACATGCAGAAATTTCCAGAAGAAATTTGATTAAATTATTTGCTTTCATCTGGGGGAAAGGGAGTAAGATTTACCGGATGGTTTGATTTATTGGCACAAGTCTAATTCGGCTTACGAAACCACTGATTTGGCATAGTACATCGTAAACTCTATGCGTGGCTTACTTGTCATGCTTTAACCAGCTTCTCTTAATAATGCCAACATGTGCTTCTCATGTATTCTCAGAGCCCTTCACCGCGTTCTGAATTATTGACGTATGTAAAACATTCTCATTATGAAAATAGATATGCACTATTATTTTAGTAAGGCATCCCTGCTTCCTGACCTCACCTTACTTAAAAGGTATACAACAGATTTGAACGTACTGCCATTGAACCTATTTCGAGTGCGGTTTGGATGAGAGGATGGCCGGAAATACTATAATGGTAGATGTCATAACATGTTGTGTAGAAAACCGCCCGGCTTACTTTAAAACGCACTCTGATTCACATAAAAGGGTGCACTTTGCTTGCAAATGGATAACTAATAAAATTTAAAGTTGCAAAGCGACGCCAGGAGCCGAGATATCGCTGGGATCCTAACAGCTACCGGCCAATCTCTGTCACCGGCATTATTTCAAAGCTCTTTGAACGCAGCGTCTAAGCCCAATTAGTTAGACATGTATGAAACTTTGACTTAGTAGCTTATGCGCAGTATGAGCTTCGGAAAACTCGCTTCACTGAGCTTGCCTTATGTGATATTTCGAGTATATAACACGAGGTGCGGACGACAGTAAGTCAGTGCTAGGAATGTTTTAAATGTCTCTAAGGCATTCGCATGAATCTGTACTTGGTCTATTTTAAATGTCGCAGTGTCGCATGAATCTGTACTTGGTCTATTTTGTCTTATATATTATCATATTCGAATGTAGTTCTAACTGCCCTCACAACTCCGTCAAAGCTTTTTCTCTTGCAGATGGCGTTCCCTATTACAAAGAGGATCCCAACAGTCGCCCTTAGGTTACTAAATGTGCAGCAAATCAACGTTGTACTGGATCAAACTACTACTGCATTTAAATTGCTGCACCTGCAGTTGAATGTTGCAAAACCTAAGGTTGTAATCTTCAACTCAGCAAACTAGTGTATTGATGCACATTTTCTTGATAGTCGAATATGACTTACTAATGAGACCATCAAACCGGTTTCCAGCGCAACGATGCTAGGAATCCCGATTCAAGAAGACATGAAGTGGAAATTACTCGCAGAGCAGATAGCAACAGAAAATCATTTAGGGGCCTAGTTGGAATGTACAAGTGGCTCAGAAATGTACGCTTCAAGCGGGCCTCAAGTGGTCAAGCTCGTTGTCTACTGCTAAGCCTAAACTTAAAATGATAAACTTGTCATTTTATCTAAACGGACTACAAGTCCCTGTATCCGTTCTGAGTTCAAAATCAGGTTAAAGGACGATCTTCTGCCATCACTGTGGAGTTTGCTTCACAGTAACCTAAAAGAGATCACCTCTTTTAAGTCGAGCCCGGTATCGTGGTGCATTCGCCTGCGCCTCACATTCGGAGGAGACACATAGTTCTTTTATCCACCCAAAAATAACATTGTGCTATTCCACATCTATGATCACCTATCTCTACTGTTGTTATCCACATACATTTACCTCAGCAGGACTCGGGACTATCTCGAAAAGCTAAGTTAATGCGGGTAGATAGCTACTTGCTGTACCATGATACCATTGACGTCCGTTGTAAACTTGAAAAAATAAATAAATATAAGGAACCGTTTTCTCCGGGCGGCATTTTTTTTCAATTGAATAAATCCTCAATCAGCTTGAAATTTCCATAATTGACACATTTTTAACATTTGTGACAACTAAAGATATACATATTACATAACTGTGTTTATTTTAATGTCTTAATTATGCTGGAAGGCTCATTCAAACACGCATATTTAATATAATCGGCTAAATTAAACAAATGTATCGTGTAAATTTAAAGTTTTCCATTCCTTTCTAGATAACTCTAATAATATTCATCCAACGAATGAGAAAATTTCGCCTTTCTGTTTACCAAGCGATCATAAAACGTCGAATAATTTGTCACAAGCCTTGTATCTGGGTGTGTTACAACATTGTTTACAGCACTTTTAGGAAGCTTTATTTGAAGTTACCCTAAAAAGGGAACGGCTCTTGCTATAATGTGTATATGAACTTTTAGCAGTGCAATGTTATATATGCACTTTTCATTAAAGTGCAATATAATTTTGTTTCTCCATATGATATCCATATGCCAATCCAAATATATCTCGTATGCATTTTTTCTGATGAGTTACTATTGGTTCGACATTTGACTTGAATGAGGCACCGTTCACAAACATTTAAATGTGAAAAAATAAATGCATATCACATGACTTTTAAATTTGGAAGGGTTTGTCGTATTTTTGTCGCCCTAGCCTCTGCCCTAATGTTGCTTGTCATATAGTTAATATTGATTTTCCATTTGATGTTTTTCTAAAACGTCAGACCAAGAAAATCGAATATTTGCAATTTACCTCAAGATCTAAGCTGGAGCCGGCAATAGAAGTGAAGCATAACCTGGTGTTATTACATCTGTTCAATGAGAGGGGCTTAACTTTAGTATCAGCATAACGACCCAAGAAAGCACATGTGTGACAGGCAATGTTAAGTGCTAGTCCAGCTCCGTGATCTACTCTAATTTCCATTTTTTTGTTTTTCACATTAAGACATATATGGTTGATTCACAACTAGATATTGATCCTAGCCATAATACTTGTGACCTTCTTTACTAACTCATTTTGGTGCCACTCTCAATCCGGATGCATGTATCATCCGCGAACTGAACAACTTTCGCATTACTACAAAATAGGTGTAGATCGTTATTGTAAATATTGAACAGCGTGCCGGAACGGAATCCTGAGTTACGCGGTGACTAACAAGAGCAGCAGGGTTACCCAAACACTCCTTATACTTTGTACACTGTTGCCTGTCAGATAAGTAGTCTTCAATTATGTCGTAATTGTCTTGCATAGACCCAAAGCCACCACTTAATTTAGTAATATTTTCCAATCTACACAATTAAATGCTTTCTACAAATCAAGAAAGACGACTAGACAAACTTGTTTCTTCTTCCCATCCTCGCTTATCATTGCCCCAATGAAGTTTTGAACTTCCGTTATTGCATAGTATGATTTAAATAAATCTTCAGTAGTTTGCCCTTCCATTAAGCCGTAGCCAAAGATGACTTAAATATAGTAAGGAAAGTTCTAGTTTGTAGACATAATTTGTAGGAATGTTCCGACAATGGTGCTAGAACATCTGTATTTGATTTTGACCAGTTTCGTAGAAATATTTTCAGTTCCCTCAGTTGCTAAGTTTTTTTAGAGGTCTAGTAGCTGGCAGTACTTTAGTTAAGGACGTAGCTTGTTTTGAGGATTAATTTGTTTATTGGGCCTTTGAGATCAGCTACGGCTAGACGTGTTTTACTACTAGACCTGGCGGATTCCGCAATTTCAGTTCCAATTCCTGCTAAATGCCTATTGAGAGAATTTAGTATGTCTTTAAGCTATCTTTCAGGAATATCTTGCAGATTTTTAATGAAAAACTGTTTAGCATTGGGACGCTTGAGCACGGTTAGTATTATCTTGAAAGCCCGTTTCGTATCTTTCTTCAAACCTAAGAATTTAGCTGTTAGGTGTTCTTCACGAGTCGAGCCCGGTGGCGTGGTGCATTTGCGTGCGCCTCGCAACCGGAGGAGATACATAGGTGCACAAGTTCGAGCCCCACCGTTGCACATGTGTATTTATTAAGTCCGTCTCGCAAAGCAATGCGAAAGCATTCCCGTGGGCGGTAAATGTTGGCTGAGAGCCAGTCCGAAAAAGTTTAAGGTGTTTCTCACGCAAACTTTGCATTATTAAGTTGTTTTCTATATCTATTTATTTATCCGGGCGATTGGGGTTCAGATAACGAACCTCACGAAAAGCTTATTTCTTTGCCCTATACTTTGCACAATGGAGACATCTATGATTTCGTTGGTCTATGCCTATGGAGAAAAGCAGCTCCAAGAGGTCCTTCAAGTGATGCGGCAACAAATCGGGCAAACGCCTAATCTGTGTAAGGCCAGTAACACGAAGATCGAGCTTAAGGAGCTGTCTCAAAAGCTCCCCAGGACCCTGGAACGTCTAGAAAAGGTCTTGGAGGACAGAGGGAAGGCCTACCGAGAAGTTAGGTCAGCTGATGAGGAAGAGATAGAACAGCTTAGAGAGGAAGTCGAAACTCTACGAACAAACGAGTGCAGACTGAGGGTAGAGCTCGAGGGTCTAATAGAAAACGGGGTACAGGAGAATAGGGAAGACATCCAACGAGACAAGATAAGCGAGCGGGTAAAAGGCCTCGAACTCCTATGCGCACGCTGTCACGGGGAGCTAGATGAAGATAGGGCCAAGGAGCTGGAACTAGAAACAGAGGCTACGGAGATAGAAAATAGTATAGAAAGGGCAAGCACTCCGGAAGAGCTGGTGAGAGCCGTCAAGGGACACTGGCCTGAGAGGGTGATTAAACACTTAAAGGTCACCACTGACGCCCTTACCACTCAGAGGGAGGTTAGGGTAGCGGTTATCACTAAAGGGTCAGATTCGGATAAGGGTTTAATAAAGGGGTTGGCGGCACAGTTTCCCACGCTAGCAGCGGTGGCTGACATGAGCGCAGGGACGGCTGCTGTTCTTAAAATCAGCGACGCCGTCGAATTCTTAGAGGGTTCAGGAAACCAAGCGGCCTCTCAACGGTACTTGGTAGTGGGAGTGATAAACCCGGAAGAAGAACTAGGGACCACGACCCTGGGGGTGCTTCAAGCTGTCGTGGGAAAAGCGCTGGGGCTGGCTGGCACTCTCCGGGGTGTTAGAGAACAAGTCAGGCAGCAAGAAGGCGCCGGGATAACGGTTAGGGGGGTAGTTAAAAGTAAGGAGGGTGACCTTTTAATTAGAATAGAGGAGAGTGAAAAGGGCGCAGGAGAGAAAATGGCGGCGGCCATTCGGGAATCTGCGAAGATGCAGGCCGACTGCCGAGAGCTTAACCAGGGGCAGACCATCGCCCTGTGGGGGATTGACCCACTCTTGGACGGGGAGCAGGTCGAAAGCGAACTGCAAAAGGCCTTGCAGCTTCCGGCCGGCGCCAAGATCACAGCTACCGAGCCAAGGCTCGGAAGAGCTGAAGTTTGGTACGCACTGGTTACGGCGTCCCCGGCGGCGGCAAGAGCCATATGCTCCCGCAAGACCCTTAAGGTGGGCTCGAGGTGGTGCAGACCTGAGGAGTGGATTAGTCTCCCCAACTGCTACAAGTGTCATAGGCCGGGCCATAAGGCCCAAGACTGCAAAGCAGAGAGCCAGGTGCCTCGGGTATGCCACAAATGTGGTGAACCTGACCACCTGGTAGCCAATTGCAAAGCAACGACACCAAAGTGTCTGGTCTGCGGCATAGAGGGGCACCGAGCGGATAGGATGTCTTGCCCGGCCTATAGGGAGCAAGTCGAGCAGCGGCGGGAGGCCCGAAGGGGCGTCGCCAAGGGACAGGTAGATGGCAAGGAGACCCAAGTAGAAGCCCAAATAACCAAGAAGAGCAATAAAAAGGGGAATAAAGACAAGGGGGCTAAAAATAAGAAGAAAACCGTTATCCCAGCAGAGGACGGAAAGGGTGATTGGAACTTAGTAAGTAGGGGCTTTTTATCCGACCAATGTTAAAGATACTTCAGGTAAACCTTAACCGCTGCAGGGCGGCGCATGACATGCTCGATGAGATAGTACGCAGAGAGTCCATAGGCCTCTGCCTGCTTTCCGAGCCAAACATAGCGATCACCAAGCGGAAGGCAGACTGGGTATCTGACGCAGAGGCGGATACCGCAATCTGGTGGACGGGTTCCGAGAGAAACCTCGCGATTAGGGGCGGGGGGGTCGGGGAGGGGGTTCTCCTGGCTGGAGATTGACCGGGTAGGGGTCATCTATAGCTGCTACTTCTCTCCCAACAGGGAGGAGGAGGAATTCGAGGAATTCCTCGAGGAACTTGCCCAGAGCGCGGGGGCACATGCAGGTAAGAGGGTAGTGATCACCGGGGATTTTAACGCAGCCAGCATAGCATGGGGTAGCCGAACCACAACTAGACGGGCCCAAACTTTACAGGAGTGGATGGCTGAAAAAAGTCTAATGGTTCTTAATGACGGAAGGGTCCCCACCTTTTCCAGAGGGAGCCAGACGGCCTTCATTGACCTAACAATGGTCAATGAGGCGGCCTTTCCACTGGTGGTAGAGTGGAGGGTGAGGGAGACGGAGGAGACCATGAGTGACCACAGATACATCTGTTTCACCATCAGTACCCCCGAGGTGGCCCTCGCCCCGCCACCTAGTAAGAGATGGCAGATGCGGAAACTTGACGCCAAGATTCTAGTGGCTGAAATAGACGAGGGTTGCAAACAACTGGGAGACACGGTGGGGGATGAATATCAAATAATTAGCATACTCTCTACAGCATGCGAGAAAGCTACTCCCTCACAACACCATGGGAGCCGCCACCCTCCTAATTACTGGTGGAACAAAGGGATCGCAGCTGCCCGCAGGGCTTGCATTAGGCTAAATAGGATTTTCACGAGAACACGCAGCTGGTTAACGCAAAGAAAACGACGGGTGGGGTTTTACGGGGAGCGAGAGACCGCAAGAGCTGAATCCCAATTGACGGAGTACAAGGCTGCTCGATCGAGACTCCGAGGACTCATCGCCAAAAGTAAAGCCCGAGCGGAGAAAGAGCTGATAGACGCGGTGGAGAGCGACGTATGGGGCCTGCCGTACCGAATAGTTATGGCCAAACTCCGGAGACCTCCCCCGAAACTCCCCCCGGATGTGCTGCGGGAGACTGTAACCGGTCTTTTTCCGGCACAGCCGCGGAGAGAAAACGAGGAGTTCTCGGTCACCCCGGAAAACGTTCCGGAGGTGACGCTGGAGGAGGTCGAACAAGCCCGGAATCGGTTGGCAACCGGTAAAGCGCCCGGCCTAGACGGAATTCCCCCAGAGGTAGCGAGGCTACTGGTCAAAAGGTGGCCTAAGGTCTTCCAAGACCTTGCCAACAAGCTTCTGAGAAAGGGGAGATTCCCGAGGCTGTGGAAAAGGGCAAGCCTGGTTCTAATCCCCAAACCCGGGAGGAAGACGGGGCCTTCGGCTTACCGGCCCATATGCCTCATTGACGCCATGGGTAAGCTCCTGGAGAACGTTATAGTCAAGAGACTAAACGACGAGATTCAGGAAAAGAACGCCCTATCAGATGTCCAGTACGGCTTCCGGAAGGGCAGATCCGCATTAGGGGCTCTAAAGAAGGTTCTGAAACGGGCGGGTGAGGAGACTATGAAGACCCCTAAAACAAGGGGATTCGTGCTCCTGATCCTCCTGGATGTCAAAAATGCCTTCAACACAATGAATTGGAAAGTAATTGTGGAGGCGATGAAGAGGAAAGGCTTTTCCCTCTACCTCCGTCGAATGATTTCATCCTACCTGGATGACAGAGGCTTGGTTGCAGGGGGGCAGGAGTACGAGGTTACTGCCGGAGTCCCACAGGGCTCGATTCTAGGACCCGTGCTCTGGAACATAGCTTACGACGGGGTGCTCGAGACCCCAGGTCTCCCGTATGGGGTGGAGACGTTGGCGTACGCCGATGACCTTGCACTCATGATAACGGCCAGGACCGAAAGAGCCCTGGAGAGCGCCGCCAATGAGGCCTTGTCAATGGTGTCCGAGTGGATGGAGTCCCATCACTTGAAACTGGCACCCGACAAGACAGAGGCGATGTACCTAACAGGCAGAAAGAGGACGACCGGCATTAACCTCGTGATGGCGGGCCACCCGATAGAAATCAGAAAGAAGGTAAAGTACCTTGGGGTCATGCTAGACACCGGACTGACCGGATCGGCACACGTTAAGTACGTGGCCGAAAAGGCCCAAAGGGTCTCCCTGAACCTGGCGCGGATCATGCCTAGGGTCGGTGGGGTGGCTGAGGTGAAAAGAAGGCTCCTGGCCTCGGTGGCCGAATCAACGGCGCTATACGCAGCCCCAGTCTGGGGGGACATGGCAATGCGGACGGCGAAAAATAGGGGGGCACTAAGGTCGACCCAACGAACGCTGGCAATCAGGGTAAGCCGGGCGTATCGAACAGTCTCGACCGAAGCTCTCCTGGTGCTAGCCAAAATGCTGCCATGGGACCTCCTAGTGGCTGAACGAAGTAAAATGTATCTAGACAAAGGTCTGGATCTCACCAGGGCCAGGAGTGCCACCATATCGGCCTGGCATGAGGAATGGGCGCAGGTAAGACCCGGTCTGACCACAGGGAGCTGGACCAAGAGTCTGATACCGGACCTCAGGGCATGGTATGACCGCCGACACGGGGAGCTTTCCTACTGGACGACTCAGGTTCTGACCGGACACGGCCAGTTCCAGAGCTACCAGTCAAGGATCAAGAAGGCCATCAGCGATATCTGCGTACTGTGCGACTCTGGAGAAACGGACAACGTAGAGCATACTGTTCTGCGGTGTGATGCTCTCAGGGGAGCACGGGACGCAGCACCAACCGCTGCGAGGGGCCGACCCATCAAGGAGGTGGTCTCCCATATGATGACTTCGGCGGGAGGCGACGAACTTGTTCGACGCTGTTTTGACACTCAAGACAGCCAAGGAAACGGCCAGGCGGGAGAGGTTTGAGCGGGTCTCTCGGGAGAGTGGTCGAGACGAGGAGCCGAGGGAGGGGGGAGGGGGTGGGGAGCAGCCAGGCCCTCATGGTCTCGACGCACCCTCACAGGACGGATTACAAAATGGCATCCCCCTATCCAACCGCAGGTAGACATGCGGGATGATAGTCAGGGATAGAGCTGATTGAAGGAGAACGGCAGAGACGCCTCTCCCACGGTTTCGATGTAATGCCAAAGTAATACCGAGCCTGGGGGGGTGGGGAGGAATCCGGGTTTAGTGGGTTTGCGAGTCTCACACTAGTCACGCAGGCTGCTAGTGGCGCATGTGCATCATGCATTACCGAAACCTCCCAGAACAAAAAAAAAATGGTCTATGCCTGCTTCTTCGCACGGCAATTTCTTAGGAGCATAATCTAATTATATCTTGATTTGATTCCGTTAATTGTGCTGCAGCGGTATTTAAATAAGATATATTATAATAAGAAGAAGACTAGTTGTACGCAAAAAATCACTTACCTGTTCAAAGCTTTATATTATTTTTGTATATATATATATATATATATAATGAGAAAGAGGGAGATAGCTAATGTGTCTACAACACTTGTAATATTACAACCAAGCTCTTTACCTGCTATACTGTATCCTTATTGGACGCGGCTCTGAGTTTCTGTACGTAGTGCATTGTTGTTTCGTGATAAATTCAAAATCGTTTGCGGAATTGACCAAATTCAGAGTTCGGAACTTCTGGAACAGGTCTGTCTTGACCATCCAACGATCGGACGGCGCTTCTTTCACCATAAGAGGGAAGATAGGCTACGTACCATTGCAAATGTTTTTGGCTGTAAGCTATAAAACAGGAAAACGTTTGCAATAACTCTGCGTCGAGACAGAGCGCTGCCTCGACAACAACTTCTAGTAACGTAGATATGAACTGCTAAGCCGATTCCTACACCATCCGTTTCGTGCGTGCCCAGCAGAATCACGCGTTTTGCGCACCCGAGATGTAGTATGGCCCGAGAGTAAGCACTCTTAGTCGATGTAGCTTTGTTTCCCTTTTTTTGACACACAATTCTGACGTTATGGGCGCAGTTTTTGCCATTCGAGGTAAACGGCGTGTACCAGATGGCAACATTCCACGCGACAGGCGCTTGCCTAGTAGAAGCGTCTACTAGAAAACAGTGAGAGCTTTTTCATGTTCGCCGTCGTCACGCGCGCACAAAAATATATATATATATATAAGAGAACAATAGGAACATCCGCTACTATTACTCGCTATTAGCTTGGATAATGTCGTGCCCACGAGGTTTATTGTACATACCCGACTGTGCTGATTTTCGGCCCTCAGCTATGGTGATTTGTATAGTGTATGCTTGGTTCAGGAAATATTGATTGGACGATTTTAACTTAAAAATGTTACTCATTCAGGAAGACTGCAGTTCTGCATAATGATTAATAAAAATCCGTCAATCAGTAGTGTCATGTTTGTTGAAGGCCTGCGCACGTAACTGCGAATTTGTCTTTCGCTGCTGCAGTATGGTTTTTGATTGGATTATTACATGTGAGAAGTGCGTTCCATGCGACATAAAACGAGGCTAGACTACTGGACCCTGGAATTTCAAGCTAAATCCAAAGTGGAAATATGTATGTGCTTGCTGCCCTCATCTTATCACAGGGCGCACACTGCGCCCGTCGGCATAGACATGTCTATAAAAACGGAACTATTTATTTGCTAAGTTGAGGTAGAGAAGATGTATACATACCGAGGGATTCTTGTTAAATACAAATTGTTAAAATTCAAGTGGGTAAGCTAAAAAACTTTCTGCTAACCCCGACCCCAATGGTACACTCAGTTTTATGTTAAAGTGCTTAAAAACAAGTGCATATATGCAGAATATATTTTTTTTATTATTAATTATTAAAGAGGCATTTGTGCAAAGCAAGTGCATATTTAAATGATAAATATCATGCTTGATCGTCCTTAGTTATCTGATTTCGCGGCCGACTTCTAAGGAATAAACATTTCATGATGTTTATTCACCCTTATTGGTAGAACTAAAAGTACTAAAAAGGCCATGCAATCAGCAACTTCAACTGCGTGAAACTGACCCACCTGTAGTGTTATTTACAAAAATTATAATTATGTTACACATCCGTGAACTAAGCGCCTTGTGCGTATAAACACTAATGTCTACTAAATATCAATATTTTCACTTTCACGGACAGCGCCTAAAGATGCGTCGCCGCTATGGGAATTACAAGCGCGTTTTCACGTCTGCAGAAATTTCTCACCGATCACAGCCCTGAAACTACTACGTATGTATTTATCATAGTATCGGCGTAGCATATCTCGACGATAGGTACTCGTCGGAAGATGCTGATTTGTGAGACATGATCCAAGGTCTTTAGAGTGTAAGAGCACCCACAATAGCAAAGGGGGGTTAAGGTGAGTTGGACTACAACCGTGACCCTCACGTGCGGCATGTTTTGTTACCACATTCACCTACAATTTTCTCTGGCTCTGCCTATAGCTTACCGCGCTTTGCAACAGTTACGCTTGAATTCCTGTCTGTAAGAAAACGCGTATCTTCTTTTATGAATCTGGGCGTCGGCTTCCTCCTTTCACCAGATTCCTAAGCGTTGCGCCAGTGCTAGCGACAACAGGAAAGCACTCGCATACTTACTCTAGAGTCTACATGGATTGCGTCTGATTGAATAACTTTTAATAAGAGTACATTTTTAGCTCTTTCTGTTGCCTTAGTGGTTTATCACAACTTGTGAACGTACCAACTAGACCACGCAGCGGTACCATTTTAGACCTTTTATTTACTGACAACGAAGATATTATAGCAGAGCTTTTAGTAGACGAGCCACCCGTAAGGTCAGGTCACCTTGCTGTGTATTTTAAAATACTTATTGACACACCTCAAAAGTCCGCTAGCTCTTCCCTAGACTACTTCCATTCGGACTATGACGCAATTGCGGCTAATATTGCAGCTACCAACTGGCGTTCGTTTTTATCTCATTGTGACTCCATCGAATCACAGTATACGTCATTTGTGAATGCCACTATACTTCTTATGGAGATGTTTACTCCGTTAAGAAAGCCTAAACCATCTACCTTGCAAATGTTCATAGAGGACGCATCTAGGCGCCTATATAGTCTGACGCCATCGTCCCGTGCATACTCGCGCTTATCCACTCAATTGGCACGAGCCGCAACCCGCAAAAGGCGGCTAGAGGAGGCCAGCCTAAACATTCGTAATGCCAAAGACTTTTTAGATATGCTGGTCGCCGTTTAATTTATTTATTCAAAGAGCTCTCTGTCAGCTTGGCTGAACCATTATCATTGATATTTACTCGCTCCTTCGAAGACGGTGAAGTACCGAGTTTCTTTCGGCAGTCCGTTATCACCCCGACGCACAAAAAGGGTTCTCGTGCAGCGCCAGAAAATTACAGACCTGTGTCTCAATGTTCAATACCTTGTTTGCTAAGGGAGAAAATAATTGTGGCTGAGCTTTACACCTTTCTTGATTCTAAAGACCTGTTGGACTCTTCACAACATGGTTTTACAAAGGGTCGATCAACGGGTACCCAGTTATTGAAAGTAGGTCACGGTTGGGCGCTGGCCCGAAATCGCAACATCCCTCTGCATGTCGTTTACTTTGACTTTTCACGTGCATTTGACCGCGTTGACCATCATCTGTTTTTGACAGAGATGTCAGCGTTAGGTATCGGCCCCAGAATCATAAACTGGTGCAGAGCATACCTGAGAGACCGTACATTTGTCGTCAAAGTTGAGAATAGCTATTCCGCGGTCGGCAGGTGTGTATCTGGTGTCCCGCAGGGCTCATGCTTAGGCCCCCTAATGTACACTATCTTTGTGCAGGATCTCGGGGTAATGCTTCGAGATATTGGTGTTACATATAAGCTGTATGCGGACGATCTTAAAATCTATGTTGAGGCAAAAAACGACAGCAACATAGCTATTCTACAGAAAGCGATTGATACGGTATCCCTATGGGCAGAGGAAAACCGTATGCAAATATCTTCTTCCAAATCTGCTGTTCTCAAGACATTGCCAGATACTACTCAGTATATGCTAAACAGCCTACCCATTCCTGAAGTCTCACGCTACAAGAACCTCGGGGTGATCTTCGACCGCCAAATGAAGTTTAGACCTCACATGGCTGAGGTTGTCAAGGCCGCGTCTCGAATATGTAATCTCATAATGCGGTCTTTCATTATACAGGACCATAATGTGTACCTAAAGCTGTATCAAACCTTAGTGGTGCCAAAGTGGACTTATTGCTGTCACGTATGGATGCCATTCTATAAACGAGATGCTGACTTTTTGCAGAGCGTGCAGGATAAGTTTGTGAAACGAGTTGATCGTCGGTGTTGTCTACCGCGCGAGCGTATCACATTGCCTAGTGTTAGTGAATACCAATCCCATGCCGATTACTGCATGTTTAAACAACTAGCGCGTCAGAAAGTTATTGCTAGGTATTTTGTTCTGGGACCAAAGAATCTCCGGAGCGGCGTTTCCATCCACCCCCACGAGATTGCTCGGGTGGACGTTGTGAACAACTCATTTGCCTGGAGGATTGCACGTCGTTCACAGATTCAAAACGACTTTGCTGCTATTGTAATACCCCTTTTCCAATAAAGGTGATATGATATGATAACTGTGCCATAAAACATTCTCTTAACGAAAGAGCGAAGAAGTCTGACGGATAGCGGCACATGGTTGATGTTTGGGCGTAGCATTCGAGTCGATTCTCCGAAACACACTGGTCTGAGTAAATGGCAGGCTCAAACACATCAGTGCCGAGTGTATACGAACATTATAAAATATTTAAAAGTGGACATTTCATTCCGTACGCAAATCTTGTGAAAGTGATCCAGAACTAGCCACAGACATGGCTCGTGTAAAGACGCAAAATAGGTATATATTCACTGTAACAGGCTATATATCCGCAACTACGACTAACAAAAACTTAATTTATAAAATACCATATGCATCGCTAGAAGAGACCTCTTTCATAAGATTTTGCATGTCTACGTCGGACTTACCATCAATGTGCTCGACAGGTGCCTCGAAAGTTAAACTGGCAAGGGTCGGTTTTCTCAATTTTTGAGACTCGTTAAATTGCGATGAGTTCTTCTTTGGGTTCGGTGAACTTTAGGTTGATTTTTGCACTTCTCTACTCAAGTCCCAGAGCACCCAGCAGTCAGGTGTTGGAGCATCTACACCGTCAAAAGTGAAACGGTAAAAGTCGCCTGGTAACGTCGTGGTCGCCATCTTCTTTTCCGGGAGTGATATTGCGGCAATAACCGAACCGAAATACTGAGGTATATCGATGACATTTAGGTGTACTGCAGAATGTCTACCAAAAGTTTTCACTGCAGTCACAAGGGAGTGGTTCTAAAATGTTCCTTAGGCGATGATTCCTCCATCACCAGCTCGTCGGACTGAAAACACTGGAGCTTTTCTCGCCACATCTGGAGTCATATAATCGCCCTGGTAGAGCATCTAGCTTATTTACCCCAATTGACGTCGTGTAACTTTTTTAGCTAGATGTGCTTCGATGTATGGATCCACAGCTAAATGATCATGGTGTTTTCAGGCATAAAGTGGACACGCAAACAAAGTAATTTTGAAAAAAAAATTATAAGCGCTCTATAATAGCGATTATTTAGATCAACACGTTACAATTTTTGGTGTGGAGCTAAAATTTCTTTGCAACTTTTTGTGAGGACATTTTTTATGCACGAATAAGTTTAAATTAAAGGCTGCCAAGATTAGAGAAAAGTGTCCCAAGAACTAAAAAAGGACCGATCTTAAAAGCCAGCCAATGGTGGGTGGTAAGTGCGTCCTCTCTCTCATTAGTTTAGGAGTACTTTCTTCGAGTAGTCAATCTTCTATTGGCCCTAGTCTAGATGGTTGCCTGTTGGACGCTAGTTCGAGACCATCGCTGACCTATATTTAATGCTCATATTCGTTAAGCAGGCGTCCGTCAAGACTTCATCAGGGAGGCCAAAACACCTCTGTACTCTATGTTCCAGAGTATTAATCCATGCACTGATCCCTGGCGAAGCTGGTGATCATCTGTGCTTCCTGTCCCCTGCCTATGTGATCGTTCGTTCGACGAGGGAATCTTCTGTGATTTTTATAAATATTAGAAAACGCCTTTTTTGGCGAGTTCCAATGTTCTACCATCTCATACAATTAAACGCGTTTTATATATATATATTAGGTTTACATAGCATCCGCTTCAGGTTTTTTTTGTTGTTCGCCAATCATTTTAGGCAATACCAATAATAATATACTTTCCGGCCAATCATGATCGGACTCTTCTTGGTGTGTGTATTTTCCCCACTACATTTTAGGTAATTTCTTCAAAGGGCCAGGGAGTAGACCTTTCCAGATATTGCCGTATATGACATTGATGTAATTTTGTTTCTTTACTTTTTTTTTAGATTAATTGTTTGTGACAACGTAAAATGATCAAACGCAGGACTCTAGTGTATTTGCTAATATCTTTCAGGTATAAGCAATTTCCTGCAGTACTTTGCAGAGAAGAAACTCCGCCCACATTGAGTTTGTCGGCAGCTCGTGCGCAGAACTCCGTGACGATTTTCATGATGTCGTGCTCGTCCGATGTGCAGTGTAATTCATCCATACGCTTTAGTTATTTCCTAAGGCGTGCCTATTGCACTTTCGCTAGTTTCTTAGCACCTGACTGCTTAATAGCCATATTGCAGCTTCATTTTTGATATCAATGAGCCAGTCCTTGGCCGCCACAAGTTCCGCTTTTGGCTTGCTAGATACATTCAAACTTGCTTGCGTCTCGAGCTTTCGAAGAGAGGCCCTGTGCATCCCTTCTTGTTCGGCCTTTCCTAGATTTGGATTTTTGCACATCCATCCTCGGTTTTTGAGGCTTGGCAGGTTGCGGTTCCGAAAAAGCTGGTTTTCTTCTGTCGGGCAATAGTGCCCTTTCTTAGAGCATAATCTTAACTAGGTAATGATGTCACTCTCATGCAGCTTTTGCTGGTTAATTTTTAACAAGGTACGACCGGTTACATATTGCTTGATTATTACAAATTTGCCATAATGTAACTGAATTTACATAATGAAGAGTTCATTAAAGACCTTCGGTCCTTTTTTTAAGTTTTTCATAAATAGGTTTATATAACACAATTGTAATGACGCAATTTTGCGCCCTTTATGCTAAAAACAAAGGATAACGCGGATGTCAATATTACCGGCAATAACTATGAAAACACCGGCAGCAACACTAATCTCAAATACAGAACTAATTAGGTATATTTCAAATTATCACTATTAGGCATAGATACACGCAGTTATTTTACAGCTAGAATAAGCAAATGGCAATTTAAAGTAAACTTCAGAAGCGTGAGGCCAAACTTCTCGATCCTTTGTAGGGACACGTGACGAAGAACAATTGTCTCTGAAAAACTTTGTTCCCTGAACCGGTCTGCTCTGCTCCACTTTCATCTCGGGTGGCCTTACCGCTGTTCAATTGTGTCAGACTGAGGGCGTCAGAGATCTCCCTAAGGATCACTGGAGAGGCGTACAACATTTTAGTTTTGCAGCATTCTGCTTGCCCATTCTCCTCACGGCAGTCGGAAATGAAAAACTTTTTCATCTAAATATTGACAGCGCAAGTCCAGATATAAATAAATATTTTTGTACGGACATGTATTTATGTATATATATATATATATATATATATATATATATATATATATATAGGGAGAGAGAGATATTTCTATATTTCCTCATTTGTTAATTTATATATTAATAAAATAAAAATGTGTACTTTTACTGATTATATAACAAGGTGCAAATGCGACTTTATGTATCTATGTAAATATATATATATATATATATATATATATATATATATATATATATATATATATATATATATATATATTTATACATATATATATTGTGTCTACTATGTTTATGTATATTATGTATATTTATGTGAATATATAGGATATCAATATTTTTGTTTTTCCGTTTGATTTGACAGAGCGCGATTTTTTATGACGTTTTTTGGTTTTTATAAAACTGATTGTTTGTGAAGTGTTACATTTATGTTTGCAGTGACAATCGCACCAACGAAGGTGTGTGTAGTAAACGCTCCACTGGTGAACAATACATGCTCGGAGACACTTTGGTTTTGTCTCTGAGGAATCAAATTCCTGTTGGGTCCTCTGGCTGATGTGTTCGATTCGCTAGCGTTTACAACAACGGTGAAAAAATGAGTTGTTTAGGGGTTATTGTAGCCGGTATGTGGTTGACATCTAGTGACAGTACCATCAACTTCAACTCAACAGCACCGGGTGCAATACCCAAACCTTCACGCTTCTTTTTTATTATCACTTAATTATCAAATGCTTATGTTGTGTTCCGGCACTCGTTGCAAAACTGGTACGCCGAAGTTAATGATGTCCGGTAAGGATGGGCCACAGGATTCACTGGGTGGTGACGACTTAGGCGGTCACCGCTTGTGATAACAACAACAAAGAGGCAGACTGCATTGCGGTCGCATCGCCCATGTGCGAAGATGATGGCGAAACAGGGATACGGACATCAAGAGCCCCCGACAACGTGGCGTTAGTAGTTAAACGTGCGAGACCAAGCAGCAAAACCTAAGACTCGATGCAGGCAATCAACATCAAAGCGGTACCACAGGAACTGCCAGAAGAAAAAAAACGGGCAGCGTTATGTTAAGAAAGAGGAAGAAGCTTTGACAAAGCTCAAACAAACGCGTGAATAAGGGACACACAAGTTTTTTTTCCTGTAATTTTAATTACACCCAAAAATGTCAGATTACTACCCAGGGGAAGCTGTTAGGTATGTGCAAATGCCTTCACCTCAAAATGGCAAACACAAATATCTCGGTAAAGAATGGACATTTCTCGGCAGCTCTCGATAAGCTCCAGGAAGCGCGGAAACTGATGTGCATCACGGAACTAGTCAGGTTGCTGTTAAATCGGCGTCAAGAACTATCGACAGCATCTGGGGCTCGTTCAGCTATGCCAACACAGACTTCCAAGAAAAATCGCAGGGCTTACCAACACTGCAATCATACTTTCGCACGCGCGCACTTCGTGACCCCGCTAATCTTCTGGGTTCAGTCATCCAACTGTTTTAAGACTTCGAAGAGAAGAAGCCTGTCCGCCATAAAAGCTATTCATTAGGACGCCTCTAAAAATGGGCCCAAGGCTAAACTACCTACCTAGCATTAGGCCGAGTACAGAACACCTAATCTCCGCTTCCCTTAACAGCAAAATAAGAGCTTTACTTTCTGTAAAAAGTCCGTCCTGCGCAGCCGACGTTAAAACGACTTTGAGACACCGTCAGCCGGACGACCTCGGTCTTTCGATGAGACCACCCGACGCGTAGCTACCAGGCGTCAGTGCAAGACTAATCCACTAGATTCCGTGGACCTTCCCGTCAAAGTCTATCGCATGGATGGTCCACGGCTGCGTCATTTTAGAGACCTCCTCGCCACGATTGATTTGAAAATCGCCGTTGTCTGCGCAAGGTGGCAATATTTGCTGGCTGGTTGATATAATATATAATGGTTGATATTCTCGGTGGTACGATGCCAGAGCCATTCGCCCTGTTCTTAGTGGTCGGCAGATCGCAATGAAAAAGCAGGGTGAGTCCCTTCGCAAAATGTCACACTAAAAGCAACTCTTGTCTGCATGAAACTTGAGGCTTACCTGATTGGCTTCAATACACTTAACAGCATTAAAGCCTCAACCCACACAACAAAAGCTTTTAGATTTATCAGTGGTGCACCGTAGAACATGGTCGCCAGCTTAATATTCAAAATGCTTTTAGCCAGGTTCGCCAAGACCACATACTGAAGTCTGTACTAGTCACCAGAGCAGGCCTGCCCTCTTTGACCAAGCCTATAGATTCAACTCATAACGCTCACTTAGTGATAGAGCGACTTTTTCATGTAGCGGTGTGTGGCTGGGCGACTTCCTTAAACCGCCACTGATTTGCTTACCCATTGAAGGACTAGTTGAATCTATCCAGACTTTCCTGAACTCTGGTTGGCAAGGGGAGAGGCATGGCACCATCGGGGACGAGTCACTAGCGGCGCAGGCAAACACCTAGAGAGTTATCTACTTTGGCCTGCGTAGCGGGCTTAAAGCCAACCCTTAGACTCGCGAGGGTTAGGCGAAGAAGTGTGAACTCGTCTTCAAGAGTTAGTCTAACCTATCTTTCCTTTGGGCACTCTTCCTAGGATGCCAGCTCGTCGAAGCACCTGAGATTATGCTCCTGGGGTTCTCTGCCAGTGCCTCCGCTATCGTCTGATCACGTTAAACCTGCTGAGTCCCAATGCGCCTATCACCTACTGATATCCTCCCTGGATTTGAAAAGAATCGCCCACATCGTAGAAGAACGTAGGGAAACTCAGGTCCCCCAGCGGAACTTAGAGGAAGGTGTAAAGGCCTTACTGCGTGCAGTCGTCCAGAAAGGAGCCAGCAAGTGAGTTCCTTAAACCTTGGTACTTTACTTATTCACGGAAGCTTTCTTTGGTGCATCGGTTCAAGTTTGGATGCAAGACTAATACTAACAAGATTAGAGCTTAGGCATCTAGGTCGGTTCCAATGATATTTATATATACATGTATATAAATATATATATATATATATATATATATATATATATATATATATTTAGGTTGTTTTAGGGGGCGGGGGAGGGGAGGATGGGACTAACTAAAGCTATACAAATGCAATAACTTTTAATGTAACTTGTCAACTTTACATCAAAGACGTAGCAACTGTTAGCGCTGAAGGCAACCCTTTGTCCTAGAAAGAATGTCTATTTTGCCGTATTATATTTGCAAAGGTGGCCTCTGTGTCGCCATCAGTAAAAAATATTATTCCAATTATGCAGTTATGCATTAGAACTAGGTATTCACCTGCAACAAATACTGTATGTATATATATATATATATATATATATATATATATATATATATATATATATATATATTATATATATATATATATATATATATATATATATATATATATATATATATTATATATTTATATATATATATATATATATATGGGTCACTCGGCAAGTGATACTATTCTTTACATTTTTGCCTCGCGGCAAAAAGTTTTTTAAAAACATAACATTATAGTATCGATGACAAAAAAGCCTCAATATATAAGTTAGTTCTGTCTTATAATCGAGCCTATCATATCTCAATATTGACTTAGAATAAACGCCTTTAAAGTGAAAATTATGTACACGTTAGTTGTCGGGAGATAATTGTATTTCCATATTGGTGTTCTTTAATTTGTGACTGTGAACTGAGAAACATATATGTCAAACAGCCCTTTCACTGAAATGTGCATGCTATACTTAAGGTGCAAAATATAGCGTAACGCGACGACCAATGTGTTTGCGCTCACCATTTTTTTACACAATGACTGACGATAAGAATGACTAATGGCTTACTTAACTGTTAATATTCGTGTACATTAGGGTATCTGTTTTGTTAGCGCGTTCACTATAAATTTGAAGTCAACTAAATTACTTGGGAAGCACATAGACTTAATCTGTGGAGGCGTTCGTTGTACTAAGGCACCGTCGAGGGCGTGATAGACGCACGTTTTCGTCCTTCCACCTGAATACCAACCACCGAGCAGACTGAGAACAACAAGGACTCGCAGCAAACCGTGTAGAGCCATCTATGCAGATTGGCTTAAACACGTGGTATTCTTCGCTAACCAATTGGCTACTAGTAGGGTATCTCGTTAAATGTGCTTAGTTGTACTACGTCGATGCAGACTGAATGCAAGGACGCAGACACACATACGTGCATAGAGAACGAAAACGTCCGACACAAATCAAGAGAAAAGGAACGTACGCAATACACACATTTAATATTGTTTTGGGCAACCTGCATTTCGGCAGCCGCTGACTGTAAGCGTAGAAGGGCGAAGAAAAAACGTCCGAAAACCTGAAAGAATTTCCCTTTTCCCCCGTAACTCCTCTCGGTCCTGCAGTTTCACACGCACATTCGCTTGCGGTGGGTGCTATGAGTTAAGCAATCTGAGTGCGCCTTTGTACGAACGTCCTACAATGCAATGCTTTCGAGCAGAAGGGAAGTTTACCTTTTTCTTCTGTCTCCCTCTCTCTCCCTCTCTCTTCCTGCTCTTCCTACGTTACTCTGACTACAGAGAAAGCTAAACGAGGTGGCGGCGATTTAGCTGCTTCATCGAAACCGCATAGCTTGGCAAAGGAGAGGAGCCACCGCCAGTGGCTGTAGGTAGCACGGCTAAAATTACGCATTCCACGTGGGTAAGCGTCGCGTAACGTTAATGATCCGTTCCGGTAGACGGACAAAGTCTGGCAAACCCGCTCTTTGCGGTGTCGAGCATGCGTAGCGACAAGCACACAGAGTGTTGCACACTCTCTGTCGTATTCGTAACACCGCCGTAGTTTTGTAATGCTTGATTCGGTTGTTCTTCGCTAGACGAGGTTATTTGGCGCGCAAAACATTCAGAGTTCAGAAGAGCAACATAGTACACAATCAGCACACATGAACATGTTAAACATCACACGTCGTCCGGGAGTCGTGTATTCTATACAGAGACGGCCACTATGCCCCTAGCATAGCACTCGGACTGTCTACCTAAAACAGACTTGCATTTGTAGTAGTCTGTTTCGAGGACCCTATCATTGCCTTATGCAACAAGGCGACATATCAATTACAAAACTAGAAGGCTGCTTTCAAAATATCGACATTGAGCGCGCTACTCCCTCATACATGTGTATATGCTCATACAGCCAGCATACAACGAACTATTCGCAGTAAATTCGCAGCTCGCTAGATATATAATTCACTTATTCGCAAACACTTTTAACAGCTGGATACGTTTTGTTGTTGTTTGATATATCGTTTGCTTAAACAAATATCATAAAGGACGTCAGCTTCTACTCTACTGTACAAAACAATGATGCAGTCAAGTTATTCATAACATTTACCATTTGGCTGAAAAGTAAGTTTACCCACTTTAACCTAATTTTTATAAATGTACGTAATACTAAACTTAAGTACAAAATGGTTGCACAGATATGTGTATTGCCACGTAATGCAAGCATTGAAATACTTTTGCAAATATTGCCTGTAATTTTGTTCATATACTAACTCCGGGGTACATGTATGACTCTATGTATGAGGGTCCCTGTCGTCGTCGATGTCTTGGAATTTGGGAGCCCGGACCCAAGAGTCTGGGCTGCACATTTCTTGCTGATCGGTCGCGCCGCTCTGTCATGGGCCGGGAACAGCGACTGACCGCGTTCTCGCTCGACTGCGCTCTCTCACGACGCAAGTAGCTGGGCGAGGGAGCAGTACTTAAGATTGTGTTCTAGGTGTCTGCTGCTACATGAATAAAAAAAAAGGCTGTGCGTTGACAGCTAGGAGGCACCGCTGTCTTTTTCCCTAGCAATTTCGTCATCTTAAATATTGGCTAGTTTTTTTGTCTTTTCCGGATCTGCGGTGCCCTAAAGCGTACATCACGTCCGTAGGGTCGTTCATGATGGCAGCTCTACTGTGCTTCTTTCGTTCTTATGTTAATCGCAAATTGTAACCACCTGTCTGTGGTCTGTAGGGCCCGGTTTTGCCTAGTTCTCAAAGTTCGTTCAAGATGAAGCTAGCTTCAACGTGTGCATCGGCTTGAGGTTGGGAACAAGAACTAACGGAGGAACACCAGTGTCCGTGCGGAGCACAAGTGGACATTTGGGGAACCCACGGGCTATCCTGCAACAGAAGCGAAGGAAGTCAAAGCCGTCACAGTGAGATTAACGAGATTACCGCCCGGGCCTTAAGGTCAGCTCTACTGCCATGCATTCGGAAGCCAACCAGCCTCCTGAGAAACGCCTGAGAACGAAAGAGGCCTGACGGTCTCACCCTTATCCCTTTTGAAAGGGGAAAGGCGCTTATTTGGGATGCTACAGTCACCGACACGCTCGCCTCCTCGAACATGGAGGCTAGCGCATCAGCCGATAGCTCCGCAGCACGCAAGGCTGAACGTCTAAAGACCAACAAATACGCCCAGCTCACCAACGAGTTCATTTTTGTGCCACTAGTATTGGAGACACTAGGGGGTCCCTGAGGCATGGTCACTTTCACAGAAGATTGGCAAACGAATTGAACTCACGACGGGGGACAAAAGAGCTTTCGACTTTCAACTCCAGCGGCTATCTCTGGCGGTTCAGCGCGGCAATGCGGCAGCAAATATGGGCACAATGAGGGGCTGCCTCGAGGATAAGCTCGATTGGTAGCACCCTTTACAAGCCCAAAGGTAGTTAGATGCCTATAGTTCACAGCCTATGGTAGCGCACGCCAGCATTGCTAAGATCCAATGTAGATTCAATGTAATCACAAAACGTCTGGACTGCCGCCGTCGTCGCCGCCGCTGTTGCTGCTGCTGAAAGGGACGACTCCCCTGAGGGTGAGTGTTACGCAGTACACACAATGCATACGGCCGTTTATTAAAGCCGCATTTCTTTCTCACGCTTTGATTGAATATATGGCTTATTGCAGTATACTTCCTTTGCCTCCAGTGAAATCGGTACTGCGAGTTCCCCCGTGGTGTATGCCTAATATCATACGTGCTCTATGATTAGTATACTTTGATGACTTCCTCAGTCACGGTTGTCAAGTCTGTCTTAACAACACGGCCCCCGTGGTTGTTGTTGTTGTTGGTGGTGTTGGTGTTGTTGTCGTCGATGTCGTTGTTGTTGTTATAGTTGTTATACAGTTGTGAGGTTCGAACCTGTCGCCTCGATTCAAGCAAGTGCTATTTAGCTGTTCATCCCACCATCAGGTCTCTTGTCACTGCCCTGTCCGAGGTTTTGTGGTTCCAGTTTTGCTGGCAACCTTGCTTTCGTTAGGGTTCTTTTAATAATTTGATTTAACTCTATGTGCTGTAAATTCTTTCGGAGTTTCTTGGACAGCTTAATGCGTGTAGACCGTAGGTATCGACCTCGATAGCGGCAGCCATGCGGAAAGTGGTTGCGTCCAGCATGGCGCCTTAATGTGGAAATGGCAGGGCTTTAAGCCAACCTCCACTTAAAACATCTTGGGTGGCTTTAATAACCGCTTTTTACACGGCACGTACACAAAGTGTCTTAGATACCTCTTTCTAACTTTCTGCCACTAAATCAGTCTAGTTTGCGCTTATATAGATGCTTTTCAAAGGGCCCGGGTCCATTTTTTTCACATTTTACACTCAGCTTCCATCTTACGTTTGTGAATTAGCTGTTGCACGTCGTGGCCTGCCAACGATTCTGACCCTTCTATCGAAGGAACGCGGTCGATTTTGGCTTTGCTGTGGCCTCAAAGGCCTTCTATCTCCCTTAAGCAGTCGGCCAGCTTACTGCCGTGACACTTCGCGTCACGCACCAGTGGCGTCCGATGGGACCGCTTTCAGTGTAATGTCGTCTACATCTAACTCGCATACCGACAGAAGAGTTAAATGGGTTCCGGGAGTCCGCCGGCAGTAGCGGCTACGGAGAGGGCGCGGCTATGTGACGAGGCACATAAGGCGAGTAAGGAAAGGTCCGCGCCGACCGGTAGGCTTGCCTGCGGCCATGCCCTACCTCCAAGTCCCAGGTCGAGGACGTTTTCCAAGGCTTTTCTCACCTGGTCGTTGAGGTCCAAAGTTTCTGCCGGCAGAAGGAAAGCAGGTAATATCCGTAATACATACAAGATATTTTGTACTTTCGTTGCGTGTCGGGGTAGAAGGTAGGCTTGATGTCTTCCAAGATGACCCAGCCGCTGCTGGAGTTGGGAAGTTGTTCTCCCTTTTCAGCAAGTACCGGGCCGATCATCGGGCAGCAGGAATATATATATATATATATATATATATATATTTAAGCGCTCTAAAAGTCAGAGTGTCCATAAATAAAGCATGACAAACAATTGTGTGTACATATTTGTGAATATGCCAAAAAAACAAATATTGTTTTTTTTCGCGAATATTTTGTTTGTCCTATATATGAATATGCACACATGGTACTCACACATTTATACATTTACACATACAAGACACAAATGTAGTCTCCCAAAGCTAGAGTGTATATGCTGATCAGTCTGAAGGTAAACGTGTATCATTACCAATATATTTGTCATTACATCGCGTGGACAGCATTATTATGTTGTTCAATAAAGCCGATGAGTCTAAGGCTCCTGGGGGTCAGAAGTATGTACAGTTTGCGTGGCTGAATGATCGCATGTGAATCGCTACCGCTGCAGACGCAAATGTGGCAGCCCCATCACGCCTGCGTAGTTATTTGGACGTTATGGCAGGTCACAGTGGCCGTTAGTGCCCATAACGAAGTGGAAATAATGCTACCATTAAGCGGCATCACTTATCACTTTGGTTCTGCAATCGATGTCTATCGGCATACGCGTTTTTGCCTGACACGATTATTGTTCTTAAGTATTTCTAGTTTTATCCATTGCTACACGTGCTGAGGTCGGCTAGCAGAACTTGCTGTCAGTGTATCTGGCGAACTCAAATTCATTACACTCTGCTCGCTTTCTGCCTAATAATAGCGTCTATGATAAAAGCCACGTTCCTCTACAAAGGGCCAAAGACATCATCTGTCTCAAAATCATGACCCCGCGTCGATCGCCCGTAACGTCTTTTATACGTTTTCCGATATCGTTCAGAATTTTCGTTCTAGCTGTGCTGATTGGGCTGAGGATCTTCAATGTAATGGGCACAAAGTGGTAGCTCCTTGATGGCTCGAGATACTTCTTTCGTCTATCAGCGCCTTCTGCAACTCATCCAGGTTCAACTGCGCTGTAGCATAGATTATTATTGAGTTAAGTAGAGTTGAGTAGTCACCAACGCTCGAACAATAGTAATAATAATAATAAGAATAAAATAAGCAATATTGTAAATGTTATATAATGAATATATTAGTAATTGTGATACATATACATACTGATAACAATCATAAACCCGTATTATTATTATTTATTAAATTCGTAATTGTGTTATCAGAGTACAGTTGTGAGGCTCGAACGTGTCGCGTCGATTTCCAGAGCTTCTTGGACAGCTCTCTGGGTGTAGACCGTAGGCATCGACCTCATTTCCGCATGCTGCGCAAGGAAAGGGTTTGCAAATTGGAGCTCCTATCCTGATAGCAGCAGCCACGCGGAAAGTGGTTGGGTCCAGCATGGTGCCTAAATGTGGAGATGGCAGGGCTTTAAGCCAGCCTCCACTAGAAATATCTCTGGCGGCTCGGAAAACCGCCTGTTCACGGCGCGTACACAAAGAGTCTTGAATGTCTCTTGCTAGCTTTCTGCTACTATATCCGTCTAGTTTGCACTGATATAGATGTTCTTCCGACGGGCCGGAGTCTAATTTCATCCTGATATTACATTCAGCCTCCACCTGGCGTTTGTGAATTAGCTGTTGCACATCTTGGCTTACCAACGATTTTGACAGAGCTCTGAACTGGTTCAGCGAAGCAGCGTAACATACTGGAGCCAGGTCTACTGCACTCCTTAAGCCAAGTCCACCCTCCTTGATAGGTAAACTTGCCCTCTTCCATATCTCATCGTTAAGCTTGGCGTTCAGCACCTCGCTCATGATCTCTCTGGTAGAAGTATCATATGCCTCAAGTTCATCTGGGCAGAGATCTGTCGGTGCACTACGAAGTATGTAGTTCAAACGGGGTGCTCCCAGGCTGTATCTCCACACACACATTGCCGCTTGTGGATGCATTCGCTTGAGCAAAGGTGATACGCCCTCGATAAAGGCTGTTTGGTCGTTTAGCACTTGAGGGATTCTTCGCCTGCCTAATGGGGCCCCTAGTAGTTCCATATCAGCTTTGTCTAGTTGTCTCGCTGAAGGTAGAATCTCTAATATTGTGGTCATCGCGCGTGCTCTGTCTTCGTGGGATCCACCGAAAGCAGTTACTTCGCATTTTTCTGCATTAAGATCTAGGCCTCCTTGTTGTTGAAATTCTCTAATTTGGCGTATGTCCGATGCTACGATATCTGCCGGTCCTCCGAGTGTTCCGTCGTCTAGGTACCAAACGTTAAACGGGCTTTGCAATTGGGCGACCAGGCCTGATATACCAAGGCTGAAGAGCGCGGGTCCTAACGGGTCTCCCTGTTGAACTCCATTTTCTGAACCGATAGGCGTCAGCGTATCCCAGGATAGCAGTGAGGGTTCTTTGTAGCTTTGCCAGACCAGTGGCAGTAGATCCGGAACTTTACTTTCTACTCTACTTTCCGCAGAAGCAAATCTCTTCGGATTGAATTGAACGCATTGCAAAAGTCCAGCTTAACCATTACGCGCGTCGGTCCTTCTACTTCAACGTAGGCTCGGGCGGCGTGAACTGCCAATTCCGCTCCGCCCTTGACTGCTACACCGACCTGGTGCGGTTTTATCGCTGCGAGTATTGCTCTCTTATTTGTGGCCAAAGCTATCTTTGCTTCCAGTCTTCTTAAAGTCAATCCGCATGCAACTGGGCGAATGGAGCCTGTTTTCTTCCGAAGGGCAGTAAGGTTTGCTCCGTAGAAGATCGAGAGGCAGAACGGTGGTAGTCTACATTAATTGCGTTCTCCATAAGAACTCTGAGCTCCTCCAACAATTTTGTTGAAGATGGAATCGTTTGGTCTAGCATATCTTTTAGGTGTCGTGGCCGTAAGCCATCCAGCCCTGCTCCTGAAGCTAGCGCGAAAGATCCCACTGCCTCCAATACTAGAAGGTCTGACACGGGTCTATGGTCATCCATTGAGGGCTCATTCATTGCCTCTATATTATTCCTGCTACTATTATCAAGCTGAGGATGCTTGCGCTTAAATTCCTCCTCTGTGTTATGGTCGACGGGGGCGATAACGTCAGAAGACATCAGCGCACGTACTGCGGCTCGTATGTCACCTTCAGCCAGCTTGCGCTCTGCGAGGCCTACGCGATGGTCTTTATTGCTTTTCGTTCTGTGCGTTGTTGTATATGTATCTTCTGTGAGGTACATCTTAAGGTTAGTATTTTCTAGGCCTCTTATGTTACGTCGGATTAACTGGCATAGCGTTGAGTCAGTTTTATGTCTCGGAAGGGCAAAGATTAGTGTTGGTATCGACAAGAGCTTCACCCATGATGTTACGTCTTTCTTTCGGTTGAAGTCACCCAGTGCTCTTGCAAACGCTGCTGCGCATGGTTCCCTGACGCCCCTGGGTATTATTCGTATCAGCCGAAGATGTTTGCGCGTTTGGACCAGGAGTTGCAGGACGGCATCGTTGTTCAGTGCAGGGCTGAATGACAAGTCACGTGGGAGATCTGCCGAAGCCTGGTTTGTCTGTCGCTCTGTTCTGTTATAGGTGAGTGCGGAACGATTTGGACTATGAATCCGCGTTGTGTGTGCTCGTAGGCCCTGCAACGTTCGTAACACTCGTCCACATTGATCGCATGTATGGGTTGGCTGTGTCCACGTGTGAATTTGCTGAATATCCCGGTTATCTACGCTTTCGGAATGACGTAAAGGTTGACTGGTCATTTCGATGATGGACTAGTCGTTGGCTTAGTTTCTGAAAGAGGGGGAAGGGCGTTTACGTCTGAGCCCTCGAACACAGAGGTCAGAAACGCTTTTCCTGGTTCAGACTCTAGAAAATAAAGTAAATTATCGACAACTGGATTCTTCTTTAGCCATTCAGAAATGAGTGGCCTAAATAATCCAAGTATCTTCAAGAAGCCGTTGATTAATCGCGGCGTTTGTTGTTGTGTAGCACCTTTAGAAGATTGGCGCCTGGGTTCAGCTCCACGAACCTGTTTTGCTTTGTTGTCGGCCGTATTGGGTTTTATAGGCGTCGGAAGATGGCACACGACCGTCTTTCCATCTTTGCCCATAATAGGCTTGCTGGGAGTTCTTGTTACTTCAGCGTACGACTTACGCTCATCGCTGCTGTTTGCTGGCGGGGAACTTTCCGTATTCATTGCGGGAAAGTCTTCAGTCGATGTTGAGACCTGCAAGCGCGTAGAAACTTTCTCGTACAGCTTTTTCCGTTGAGCTTCGCTGTAGACTTGCCTCACTGAGCATCTGTTGTCGTTGGCTGAGTGGGCACCCCCACAGTTAGCGCAGTGTGCTTTCTCTTGGCATTGCCACATTTGGTGTCCTGGTTTGGCGCATCGCCTACATGTCGGGCTAGCTTTTTTTAGTGCACACTGCAGCCTTATGACCAAACTTGTGGCATGAAAGGCATTGTAGAGGCGAGCCTGCACATAGCGTAACTTGGAAGCGTTCACCTGCTATAAACACCTCCGGCAGAGGAGGTCCATTAAATCGGAGTCGGACTCTTCCTGAGTTCTTCCATACTTTGACAACGTATTATTATTATTATTATTATTATAATGATAGGTTAGGACAATACAATTGTGAGATGTGAATGTGTATCCTCGTTATTTCATGGTTACCATCTAGCTATTCTCAGCCCATTGCACCTAATATCGACGCGGCATTTCCTCTGCAAACTGCCAGTGAAAGCC
This sequence comes from Dermanyssus gallinae, assembly GCA_003439945.1. Classification (NCBI taxonomy): domain Eukaryota; kingdom Metazoa; phylum Arthropoda; class Arachnida; order Mesostigmata; family Dermanyssidae; genus Dermanyssus; species Dermanyssus gallinae. Next base: position 1,059,337 of record QVRM01000484.1, read on the forward strand.
GCTGCCTCAGAAATTCGTCTTCGCGTATATCCCCGGTGTTTGCTCGTATTCGATCACCTAAGTATTTTATAAATTTCCTTGTACTTCTGCTGATTGGGCCCAATGCTTCCATTGCAATCGGCACAAAATTGTATCTAGCCTCTAATTCTGTGTATTTACGCCACTTTTCTTTTTCTGCATGTTCGGCAACCCATCCCGCCTCCGTCGCGCTGTGGCATAAATAAGACGGTGCGGCCGTGCAGGATACTGTCGCATCCCAACCCAGGCATTTGCCTTTTCCCACGGCAGGATGGTCACAACGTCGGGCCTTTTATCGTCTTGAAGTCCTAGTCTGGGTTCCAGCATGCAAGGTATTCCCGCTCTCCGGAGATCTCTTTGAATGATTGAGTTTATTTCGGTGTGCTTAGGGGCCCGACCTTAGCTCTTGATGCAGCTCAATAGGTGGAGGTTATCCTTCTCCACTGGTTTTCCACAGGCCTTACAAATGTGTGGTTCGCATATTTGCCCGCCGATTCTTAGAGCCGACACCATGCGGAATAAGATGTTGTCCAGCATGGTGCCGAGCTGCGGTGACGGAAGAGCCCTGAGAAATCCGCCGCTGAAGGTGTCTCGTGCGGCCAAGAAGACTGCTTTCTCTGTGAGAGACTCAAGGCTTTCGATGATCTCACGGGCTATGACTTTGCATCTGTAGTTGTCGAGCACTCTATGCGTTGTATGTTTTTCCCAAGGCCCTGGATCCAATCTCAGTTTGACCCGTGACTCTGCCTTTTGCTTAGCTATGTTCAACCGGTGGTGAGCACTCGGGTCAACTAGCGTCTCAGCCAGCTGGCCGAATTTGAATAATGACGCTGCGTAACATATGGGGGCCAATTCTGTTGCTGATTGAATACCCAGTCCACCTTCTCTTATGGGGAGACTTGCTTTTCGCCACGTACTGTCCGTGAAGTCAATGTTGAGAACTTCGCTCAATATGTCCCTCGTAGAGTCGTCATACGATTGCAGGGCAACGGGACATTGGCTTGTCGGTGAAGTGCGTAGTGTTTAGTTAAATTTAGGGGAACTTAAACTATATCTCCAAAGGCATAGTGCCGCTTGTGAGTGCATAGCCAACAGACGAGGTCGCGTCTGTAGCAACGCGCGGCGTTTATCTCTTAAGGTCTTGAAAATACTTTGTGTACTAAGTGGAGCCCCAAGAACCTCTGACTCGACCGGTTATTATTATTATTATTTTGTTATTGTTATTATTATTATTATTATTATTATTATTATTATTATTATTATTATTATTTTTAGGTGAGTGATGTGAATGGCATTAGACTGAAAGCGGTCTCACATGACGCTGCCAGAGCGCGCCTCGACGTATTTGCGTCCGAGGTCGTCGGCAGTAGGCTGGCGAGCGACCAGTTCCGTGCCGCCAGTGGGCTCAGACATGGCATTGTCATGTTCGAGAGAGAGAAATGTCTATAGGGTGGAACGGTGGATGAACACGACCTGCACCGGCTTAGCTGCACTAAGCTGGCCAGACTTGCGTAGAACAGGTATTATTTAGGGCGCGCATCTTTCTGAAGACCATGTTGTTATGGCGTTTAGACTCGAATCATCTGGTGTTTGGGGCAAAGATGCAGTCAAACTGAGTCAGATAGAAAGACGCTCTTTAAGGCCACATCGGAGGCAAGACGACCGCAATATTATGACGGGAGACTCGAGAGCATCCGAATTCTTGCGTCAGAGTCACACGTTCGCGCGGAGACAATTGTCCATTCCAAAGTACTAACATAGCAATGTGAATATATATATATATATATATATATATATATATATATATATATATATATATTGTAAATGTATTAGATTCGTATGTAATACATGTACATAATAATATTAATAATAATAAAACCTTGTTAAAAAAATTCTCATTTTATTTGGAGAACAAATGCTATAATTTAACCTCGCTGATCGTCGCACTGAACATAGGGTCGATATGGTTGCTCACGCAATAGGGAGGCGGCTTCTCTGCGATGTCTAAACCAAACCTTTACCGCCAACTGCACTAAGGTTCACTATCAATAATGTTTGATTTAATTATGTTTTATTTATTAAAGCTGCAGAACGGGCAGAGTCAGGGGTCTTACTTCAAGCAACCAGAATAATTTAGGATTTGGTAGACGTCTCAGTTCCATAGTTCGAAAGAAAACGGATTCAAACCGATATATGACGTAAACATCAATTGGACCAGTTCCAGGCTATCGGCGTGTCAGCTCGTACTTTATTAAGGTCGAGATAACATATCTCTTTGTTTCTTGACATCTATGTATGTATATATGCTTGTCTTCTTTGTCGGTTTAATTTGGCAGAGTGCGGTCGTGTTTTTCAGCTTCCATACAACCGGTTCTTTTGTGAGGTTTTACTTTGACCTTTGCAGTGACAACTGCACCAACGAATGTGTGTGCAATGAACGCTCTTCGGGACGGGTTTTGTATTTTAGCGCTTGTGGCAGCACAGGAATGCCGAGGTTCGTGATATTCGGTCAGGAAAAACTTCCTGATTCGTTGGCTATATAACGTCTAAGGGCGGTTGTGAACAACACCTGTGTTGAAAACAACACGACCGAGACAGATTGTGCATTATGCATACACGAAGATTGTGGTAAAACAGCTTTTACGGGATTTAAGACAACCCGGCAGTGCTCCCAAGACTCAGTGCAGGCAATTAACACCGATGTGGCACCTCAGGAACTACCAAAAGACGAAAGATCCAAGGCGGTCGTGGTTTAAATGAACAGATCTTGGCACCGCTGAGCCTCTGGCACTAGCTGGATGGACTTGTTGTCATCTAGGGTGCGCCTTACTTGGAAGGCAGACCTCTTTGCAAGGCTCATCAGTGCTACAAACATTCTGAGCGGCTTTGATTCTCAAGCAACCAGAGTACTTCGTAACTTTGCCATTCTTCTCGGTCTAGTCACGGCGAAAATTACTGTCAAACTGGGAGCAATTCTTGAGTGTGAGAAGTTTGGGGCTCACTAGCTTGGCTTCAATGCACCTTATGGCCAAGGCCGCGGTCCACAATAGAGCCTTCATTACCAGTGCACCCAACGATTCTGTCGTTGCCAAGCTAGATTTCAAAAATGCCTTTAACCAGGCCTGTCGATACCAAATACTGAACGCAGTATTAGTCGATTGGCCAGGGATGGGGTTGTTGACCGAGGAACTCTCACTTGGTGTCAGAACGATTTTTCATGCAGCGGCGTACAGCAGGATAACCTTCTTGGCTTGCCACTGTTTTGCTTAGCCATTAAAGGACTGCCCTAAACATCTGGAGCCTTGACGATCAGTGGTGCAGGCAGACTTTAAGAGAATTTAAACTCGGGCTTGAGCTCAACTCCAAGAAATGCGAACTCATTTATAGAAGACAGCCTAATCTATCCGCATTAAAATTACTCGGGTCGTCAAGGCAGCAGAACTGACGCTCATGGGGTCCCTGTGGGCTCAGCTACCATCCTTCCGGTACTCGCAAGTAGGATTGAGAGCCTTCATTGCCGTCTGACTAGACTGAACCTGTTCAGTCCCCACAGCGCCTGTCACCTATTGAGATCATCAAGCGTCGGAGCAAACTAGGATCTGCTGCAGGACTTGGACAAAAATCTAACAAGCAGCCTCAGGGTCTTACTCTAAATCTGGCTGATAGTAACTGGGCTCAAGCAACACTCTGCTTTAGTCTTGTCTCGGGCTGTCCCGCATATTAGCCCGCTGTGGCTTTCCAGGACGTCAAAGAGCATCTGCAGAGATAATACTGGTATCCGTGCGGAACACCAGTGGACATCTAGGGGACCCGCGCGCTCTCCCGCAGCGGATGCGAAAGACGTCAAAGCCGTCACAGCAATGTGAATGAGATTAGAGCCCGGGCCTTCAGGTCTCTATTGAGGTACATCCGAGAGCCAACCGACCTCCTGAATAGCGACGGAAAGAGGCCGGACGGTTTGACCTGTATCCCCTTTAAAAGGCGGAGGGGATCGTTTGGGGTGCGACGATCGCCGACAACCTCACCCTCTCGAACCTGGAGGCCAATGCATCCGCTGCTGGCTCCGCGGCACGTAAGGCTGTACGACTAATATGTGCCGCTCGCCAAATAGTTCATTTTCGTGCCGCCTGTGTTCGAAACACTCGGGGGACCTGGCCCCGAGGCATATTTGCTTCTCCAAAATATTGGCAAAATAATCGAACTGGCGACAAGCAAGAAAAAAGCTCTTGACTATAGTTCAACGACTATCACTGGCGGTTCAGCGCGGTAACGCGTCAGCAATAATGGGTTCGCAATCGGTCACCGCAACTATTTTGGCAAAGACACTGCGAACATGCCAAGCTCGGTGTGTACCACCATCTGCAGGCAAAAACCGCCCACCAGTAACTATTCAACGGTCAGACGGCGCATTGCTGATCTCACTTATATCGTGCTTAGTCAGCGTCTCGAGATTGCTTCAATTGGATCTACGCTGTTGTAGTGTAATTCCGAACATAGGGACACCCGTTCCGAGATCGTTTTTGAAACGACGCGCGCTCAGCTGCGTGACCGGGAGAAATCGCTCCTAACAACCGAATGCGACGGCGCCCCCCGTGCGGACAGCCGTACCATCCCCTTTCTCTGCAGCAGCTCACGCAGCCGGCGTGTTAATGAACACCGTAGGCTGAGAGCGCTCGCGTTCGATCAAACGCAAGCGCTCAGAAAGTAATCACCGGACTGTGGTTGGCACAGCCTCGTCAGCTGACAATTTCAACCTTGCTGTTGCTAGGAGTAACAAGAAGCGGATATTTGTATTTAAAATAGCTCTCGGCCTCACAGTCTTGAACACTCATGAGTGTCTGTTGCGCCCAAACAGAAATCAGCATTCTTTGTACGGAAACATCGGTCATAACGCATTACATACTCGTCATTCTATTTTTTCGTGCAAAATAAGGATGAGGAAATAGTTCTAGATGCCAATTTCTGGGCGTCTGCGGCTGTCATAGTAAATTTAGAAAGGACAGGATCAAAAAGTGCGATGCCTTCTGATGTAATCAGCCTAGTAGCTCTCCATTACCCCCCCCCCCCCCCGCCCCCTTAAACGGAGCAGCGCCGGTCCTACTACAGGACGCTCAAACTGCATGAGCGCAAGCTTAGCAGCAAAACAGAGTGCCGTGTAATGTATCGTATCGTATCATATAGTGTAACCACAACATAATTCTCATATTTCTTTAAGAAAGCTGATTTAATCAGTCCATAACGGGCCCCGAACTTTCCTTCAATAACAATTTTCGGTGTTTCTGACTGGACCGTGGTTCCACAGAGGAAGGAGACGAGTACATTCTTGCCTCAGCTCGACTAAACGTAGTGTTTGTTCGATTGCGATTTACCTGGCGAGCAAATTGCAGTTCAACTGCTCACTACACATAAAAGGTATTGTTTGAGCTGTGTCTAAGTATGAAACGCCGGTGACGCCCTCAGACGCACGGATCGTATTCGCAAACGCTGCGATGCCATTAATTGAACTGACAATCTGGCGGCCCCATGACCACCGTTGGAGATTTTAGCTTACTTTGCCCCCATTGAAACCATTGTGGGGTCCGGCCCCAACGTTAGCTCGGATTACAAACTTGTCTTGTTCGGCGTCAAATTGACGTTGCCAAGGCGGTCCAATTGCTCAGCCGGCTCAACTATTAGAAAATGAATATTAAGGCAATAGCCACGCACTTGAACCTAATTGCTCCTGCACGTTGCTCATGACGTCTATGTATAGTTCAATAGATCTCTGTCGCCGGCACAGTTTTTGAGAAGGTTCTAGTCAGATACAGTTAACAAGTTGTTCGATGCGACACAACATGTTCTGTGCCTCGTCGATCTACGCGTACACAACAACTAGAGATGACACACGACTGGGCGTTACACGTTGAACGTCATCAGGCATTTTAAATATATCTATTTTATTTAGAAAAGTGCATTCGATAGATTCAATTATAAGATTGTACCCACTAAACTACGAGCGCTCGAGGTCCATCCGCACACTTGCAAATGATACGCAGGGTTTTTGAGCAACTGGGGTTTCCGAATCAAGCCAGTAGATGCATTAAGCAGTCCGCCCCCGGCACCGCCTGGTGTGCTGCAGGTGAGTTGCGTCTATGCGATTGTATACATATTTTTTGTTCTAGATATAAAACTCTATATACAACCGAGTGTTAAACATGTTCTGTATGCAGGCGATTGTTAAGTATGTAAACGTTTGACTCCTCCAGCCGTTGGTGCATTGACAATAGTATGCAGCCTTGTTTATAAGTGTCTTGTGCTAAAACACGACTCCTCTAACCTAAACTACCTACTGAGTGGATCAACTCTTTCAACGGCCAAGGTGACGCGGATCTTGGAGTCTTATTATAGACGGTCCTCACCTTCTTAGCGCATATTAAAGAGCCAGTTAAAGCAGCAAAACAGCATCTATACTTGTAAATATCGTGTTTCATTGTTTTATTGTTAAGAAGCTTACGAAGTATTTTCATTTGTACCTGATCGTGTAGCCGATTGTGTTGTCCAAACTTTTACACCGCTCACCCGTATGACGGCCACATTTATATAAAGTCATAGGAATGATCGGCGGGTGCAAAGGATTCTTAAAGAAACTTCGCAGAAGATGCGACCTAAACCCGAACGATGTTGTTTCACTACCATTAATGGACACATTCAAGAATTATGACAAACAGGTTATAGGTCAATTCGTGAATGCAAACTTTAGTGATCAATTTTCAGAAGTGTGTTAAAAAATCACAGCAGCCAAAGAATTCACAACGACGCGACTGCGCTGGTTCTTCCTGCAACCAGTCTTTCTTCACTCTTCATTTCGTGAATAAGGAAACCTCAATTATGTGTATATATATATATATATATATATATGACACCGACGACGACTTGTGCGAAATAAAGGAGAATTGCAGTCCACGTGAGTTAGGCTGTAGACTTGCTAAATGTGGATGGTAGTGCACAATATTTAGGGGAGGGGACGGATGGATCCAGTTAGCGACAATTAAATTATAACGACCTGCACAGAGCTCCGCTATGCGCCTATAGTTCTCGCAGCGCTCCTGTGCACTCAGCAGGGGGCGTCACCATCCTCATATCCATCGTATCGCAGTGGGCTGGCGATACTACGGGAAGGGAAGATTGTGCATCTGGAAGCTGTCCGCTGATCGAGCGGACCAACTGGCAAGTCTGAGGGCCTACTTAGGAGCGTATAGATAATCTATACGCTCTGCATCGATACTACGGTAAAAGTACAGACATATTATTGGGGGGGGGGCATGATAGCGGTGATAGTGCGAGTGATGAAGTAGGCGATCGGGCAGACTGCTATGCCTCAGGTGGTCATGTGACCGTAGCCACCGAACTCTTGCACCATAGACGACTCAAACAAACCAACTACAAATGCAATTCAATTATTTTGCAACTTAGTTGCATTTTCAAAAGTATATACAAAACGAAGGACACCTTATGCGACGCTAGCGTCTGTCTCACGTTGAGAGGTAGTGCAGGGATTGCTGAGGTGTCTGGCAGTTCATTGCTTCGTACTTCACGCAAGCCTATGACCAGAACCAGCATCGATACTGGTGATGGATGGTGAAAACTGGAGCAGAACAAACAAAACTGTAAAAACCGTATATGATAAAGCCTGTGTTTACGTAACGGCAAGAGGATATGGCTCCCTGGTAAAGGCATCGAACGAGATTGATGTCAAGGCATCCAATATAAGCCGAGAGTCCGGCAACCTTTCCCTGCTGGCCCTGCTGGAATGGCTTAGTAATAAGTGATCTCTGTCCGAATCTGATTATTTCCACTGCAATTATACGAGTCTAAAGCGGAAAACAGATAACTTGTATCAGACATGTGGTCTCTAAAACATCTCAACAGAGGAGTACAATGCCAATAACTAATCTAATCTGATACTACCAGCATAGCAATCGACAAACCCGCGGTATTTGAAAGTCAGGGCTTGCAAAATTCCAGATCCTATGATGGCGGCTAGGGGGTCATTGCAGAAACGCTAAATCCTGGCTTCGAGTGAACGCTTCGCTGACTATTGCCTTAGCAGGTGCCGTTCCTAGCTAAAGCAAACATACTCTCTCTCTCTCTCTCTCTCTGGCTAAACTGAACGCTTGAAAATCTTGCTGTGGCTGTTGTCATGCGTGGCTAGACAGAGCGCCGAGTCTGACCTGGTACACTTCAGTTTCTATATGTCAGCTGCGATATAAACTCGTCTGCCGATTAGCTGGCCACGACACTGAACTCCCGACGTTGTCTCGGTTAAAGCTCTTTCTCTCTATTCGGAGGCACTTCACGGGTTTGACACGGCGTAAGCTCATCCAAATCTAGATCTGCACTACTCTCTCTCGAAGATTACGAGGGCCGTGCGCCTGACGCCAGCGGTGAGCTGTTATCGCTTCTCCCATCCACCAACGTTCAACAGCGGACAACCGGCTTGGACCCCTGGCCCTGATCGCAAACGGCCACAATGTCGTCGGTCGCTCCTCCTTAGTTGGCGGTATTCCTTTTCTTTTTCCTTTTCTTTTTCTTCTCCTTCTTCTGTTCGCTGCGACGAACGGGCTGGCTGCACAGCACCGCTGACATCTCCAGATGTCCCGTCGTCAATTTCCCCAGACGACGGCTGGTTTCTGTTGCGGTTCGATTAGTTGCTGCTGCTTGCCCTCGGGTTTCTTTGAACAAACCAACTACACAATACAGGCGGAACATGGCGCCACGATGCTTCACAGCCAAGGGCTGGGCAGCAGGGGTTGTTCCCAACGCCGACCATCACGTGATCTCTGCTGCTTATCGGGCTCAATCTTACAACATCAGTCGTTGAGCCATGTTCAATTTGTGGGAACCTGTCGCTATAGGCTGTGTCGACCGGGGTCGTAACATATCCCGCAGGATACAAATCAACAACGCACTTCCTTGCAGGGCAGATAAGTGTCAACAAAACAATCTAATTTGTGTTATCTTAAGTGATGAATCGACCTATATATATATAGTCTTAGTAAAAGCTATATGCTACACAGCATTATAGCGTGCCATTGCTAAGTGTCGATACCACCTTGTGATATTGATTGACTAACCGCGTGATGTTATTGTATATTGGTTGTACAAAGCCATTTATTTTCGCAGAATAAGCCTATTACCCTGCTGTCAAATAGTGGGCATCAACTCAGTAGAAGTAAATGCAAGTAACATAAATCTCACACAATTGTGATGACCAGTAAGGCTGGCAGACACAATGTCCGCCTGAAAGCTACATTGCCAGAATTTGTTAAGAATCTGCCCTTTGTAGACGCCGCATGCTTAGCGATCCTGTCGGTAGAGCCAGAGCGCAGGAAGGCCTTGTAAGAGGCAACATTTCACTGGCTATATTGTGGTACAACGTGAAATGTGCTTAACGGGAATCGTGTTTGTAGCCCGTCTATTCCCAAGTTTACTATGATTGTATGTGAACCGGGCAAATGTATTGCCTTTTAATATCGTATGTGATGCTATATATATTAGCCAAACGGTGTTTGCACTGCAGGCAGTTAATTAGTGTATGCATACAAAGTACAATGAATAATAGTCTACAATATGTGTCTTTCTAAAAGGAATTTGAGATGGATCTGCTCTACCCTGGAACTACACTGCAGATACTAAGGCAACGGTGCAAATTGTGGGATGCATTATTTCTTCGAAGTATTATTTATTTAGGTCCTTTAGTTGCACATAGATTATTGATGCCGTTATTTCTTGTACACGTAGGGAATGAGACTGGTGGAGGTATATGTATATTCCAGACATGTTACAAGCAAAAGTTTTGCTTGTCATGCCAAGCAGCAGTGGGTAAAACAGACGCTAAATGCTTTGGTAAGTACCAAAGCTCGTAGCTTTTTGAAGGCTTCAGAAAAACGCAGGACGTCCTTTAGAGTACGATTGACGAGCGCGACCGAACGGTCCGGCGCACTCACTGTATGTATATGTGCTGAATGTGGGTGTTTCGGCATACTCGCAATCAGGTTCTGCGATCGCTTTTTCAGCCATAGCCGATATCTCGAGTCTGGTGTACACGCATATATGTAAAACGTAGAATGTTTGACCGGCAACTATCGTACGACGCGTCCATGCGATTCTTACAAGCGTACAGGCAAACTAGCAGAACATACGAGTACACGAAACGATGGCGAACGGAGCGACAACACGAAATGTGCACCTTCCAAACGGGATGCTGTACAAGGCGACTCAACCCGCAAACTACGGGCGGCTTCCTGTCGGCGCGGTGACCTTTAGTCGTGAGTAGAGCGAGACGAGTTGCAAATGGGCGCACGGCGATGACTACGACGACGACGGCGAATTGGGTTCAGTTAACCCGTTCGAGTCCAGCCCCGGGACGGTTGCCAATCCCCCAGGGGACATGGCAACGCCGAAGCTGACTAAGATCCCCAAAGCAAAGCCAAGCTATGGCCAAGTAACGCATTCCCGTTTAGATGTATCGCCCACCCTGACGTTTGAGTTTGATCTGCGTTGAGCGTCGGAACATTGCTGACTCAAGGCGGACTAGCAGACCTCGAACACCATAGTGGCACGGCCGCTCGATCGGGCTGGGGTTGCGGCGGCGAAGAGCGCGCTCCCCCCCCTCCCCCTGTCCCCCACCACCACGAACGTTTCCTCACTGCAAGACGAAGTCAGCCATGTACGAGCGGGGTGTTTACTCTGCGACAGCGCACTGGCCGACATTCAAATGCCGCGGGCCCGTTCAGTGGGAATTTCCTTTTGCTGCCAATTCTAACGGCGACGTTTCAGCTACAGCAGCCCTGAGCTGGGCGGCGTACATACAGACGGCACTCATGCGCAATCCTTTTGACATCAGATAACGCACGAAGCCAACGCTACGAGTTGTTCACAGTTTTGCGTCGCTCGTTGTACATAGTGTGTAGTAAGGCAGCGGCGCGTCGATAGCGTTGATTTGTACAAACGTAAGTGCACTGCTGAAATTGCTCGCAGTCGTTTTCTACTTCTTTTCCTTCTCCTACTATTACTGCTACTCCTACTACTACTACTACTATGGCACGTTCTAGATAACGTCGTTGCAGTAAAAAAATAAGCCCTACAACTTTTGGTCGCTTTAGGGCAAGTCCGGATGGGTGTTATCCAAATCGTGTACGTCTGACAGAAGAGATATAAAGCGTTTGCCCCATTCGTACGGTAGACACTCCACGTTGGCATCTCTACACTGGACGAGAGCGCGTTGTGGTCCGTTGGTGCAGATCATTGTGATCGTTCGTATAGCGAATGCTGTCGTTGTTGTTGTTGTTCTTGTTGTTGCCGCTGGCAGTGTAGTTCTAGAAGTAGCAACAACTTATGTTGCTTCTTTGGTTGTTACAGTTGCTGTCATTGTTGTCGTTGTTGTTTTGTTGTGATCTCCGTCGTTGTTGTCATCAACGTTACGCCCTGACTTGTCTTGGTAGTAGCAAAAAGCCTACAGCGAGGATAAACAAATCAAGCAAACGGATTCTGCCGACTGTGCCAATGCCTTGATGCCGCATGTTCGGTTCGCCTCTGTAGGGATATCGTGTTTTTGCACAAAACGAATTACCCAAGGGAAGGGCGAGGCAACGAACATATGGGTCACAGAAGCGAGTGCAACATGTACACCCTTGTTGCCGACAAAAGCAATGAGGTAAGACATATTGGTGTACAGTTAACGTTTCCCAGATCCTTCTTGGTTCCACCTTCCAGAGCGTTTCCGTTCGGTGTCTAGTTGTTGTGCTTCCCAAGCAAGCAAAACGTCGCGTTAGAAGTTGAACTGATTGCACTAGCTCTCCACGTACAATGGAATGTTAAATATGTTATTTAAGGTAATATACGTTATTCGAACCCTCCCTATTATGCCCTCGACGTCATTGACAAAAGGTGATACAACAACGGAATTCGAACACGAAAAACGGCCCGATTTTAGTTATAAACAGTGGGCAAGTGAGAAACCAAAATGTTTGATATAGAGTTGCTATAGCAATTAGTTCAACGAATGAAAAAAAAGCTTGGAAAACAGTGCCGTCGGCGTAGATTGGTATTTGCAGCATCTCACTGCGGTGTTTGTGGTTACCAACAAACACACCATCGCAAAAATGCTACTACACATCAAGTTTAAAATTAACGCAAACAGACGGTTTGAATCTTTTCTTTGTGGCTCTAAACTTGTGAACACTTGCTTATAAATTCCAACGTACTTCGTTTAAACATATATACATATATTGTGTATATAGTGCTATTTCTTAAGCCCTCTAGCCATACTTTGGGCAGACTGGGTGAAGCTGCAGGTGGCCGGGGGCCTCTTAGGCGTCTGTGCACTCAACCGAGAAAACCGTCGTCATATGTAACGAGTCGATTGCGTGTTGGCCGTTCTCGCACTTTCATTCTTTCCCTCTGACTATTTCAGTCTGTTTCGGAAGTGAACTTCTTCCGCCGTGCCTGGGGGCTGCCTCTAAGGAGTCTGCACAGGTTTTAAGCCTATGAGATTGTTCAGTATGTCCATTTCTCGTACGACGACTGGCTGTGGAGCCCAAACGCTCCCAATGCCGAGATCACGAATCCAGGGAACGATCCAGATTGGTTTGCGTTCGGCTATCGTCACCAGTGCTAACCTGCTCGAATACATAAAATACCAAAAGAAGTCAGCAGCAACTCTGCCGGTGACGATGAGGCCGACGTGACCGGTTCTATCTCTGTTGTTAATCAAATTGTCTTGAAGAATAAATGATACAAACCATACCGCTAGATAATACGTCATGAAAGTCATGTAGCTGATATACTCACGGCAATTTCAAGCCCTTAGAAGGCTAAGAATAGCCTAGAATAAGAAACAAAAATCCCTAAAATATTTTTTGGATTCGAGATCACGCACACCCACTATCGTGAGGTCGCCTGTCAAATTATGACAACGTTGCTACGTCAGAGACACAGTGCAAAGAGACTTAAAGTTGAGTTTCATGTCAATTTTCTTCTCACCTGAATCAGAGCAGATTCCAAAGTATGATATTGGCACACCCACAGAGAGCGACAAAGAAAGAACGAGAAACGCCACTATAGAGGACTGGCAAGCAGAGTGGGACGCAATTCCCTTTGGTGCCCCCGGAAAGAGTCTAAGCAAACTGCTCCCAAACATACGGACGTGGATAGCAAGGCCGGGAGGGGGCTTAACCTTCTTCCTAACGCAGGTTCTCACGGGACATGGCAACTTCCAGTCATACCTTTACCGAATAGGAAGGAGCCCATCAGAAACATGCCTTTTTTGCAACGAAGCCGTGGAAGACACCCAACAACACACACTCCTCAGGTACCAGGCATGGGAAGAGGCCAGAACCATGGCAATTAGACAGATTCGTGAGAGATGGTCCAGAGCGGGACTTACCTATCCCGAAGTACAGGACCCCCCGCAAAATGGTATAAAAGAGTTCGTGGAATACATCCTGTGTTCGACACAAACATGGGAATTGGGAGCGGAAGTAGCACAGGGAGTGCTAAAAACAAAGCACAGAAGATGCAAGGAGAGACAGAATCTTTTTGAGGCCGGCACGGCCGAAGAAAGCGCAACTTTAAATCAAACAGGTTCGCAAGGGCTGGGACAAAGTGCGCTTGACAGGTGGGGGAACTTGTGAGTGACCCCGGCCAATTGATCCGATAGGGCACTCGCCACTTCTCCTGATGGCCCATAGCACTATTCTATGGAGATCTGGGCCATCAAAGAGTAAAGTTTAAGGAGGGGGGTGCGTTTAGTGGGTATGGGTCTCAGCGGCGTAACATCCATCCGCTGGGGTCGAGTCCCAAACAGCTCGAGATGGAAACTCCTACTCGTAGCAGTAGTGCGTAACTGCATTTAACCCTCCTCCACAAAAAAAAAATCCAAAGTATATCGAAACCGCAACACCAAATATTGCAAATGACAAAAATGCCACGTTTAAAAAAGTAGTACGTTGTAAAAGTCATTTGCGGTTACCCGACGTCGAAAACTTACATTTATTTATAGAAGCCAGAAATACTATCAAACTCAATATGTTAGTTGCTGATCTAATTGCCCTATATATATATATATATATATATATATATATATAATATATATATATATATATATATATATATATATATATATATATATATATTATATATATATATATATATATATATATGAAGAGGGAGATAAAGATATATATATATATAATCAAAACATTGTATGTATATGAGGTAATTATTACAAGAAACATTTTGTACAGCAGAGGAGAGACGCAGCTTTCCTGTGGAATGCTAGACAAAGCCAGTCGTGACTTACTAAGAGCTACCCGCATCTCATTCGAAGCCACCGATTGTGCAGAAAAGCCGCAAGGTCTTTTACGAGACTCTAAATAGACCTAGAGCGTCTTCATCTTGTTAACAATAAGTCTATTATTAATGACACTTTTTGGTCGAAATCTATTCAATAAAAGTTTATATTTTCATTTATGTACAAGGCCCAATTGTTTGCTATTTCTAGCCGTTGCGTGCACGTAGAGCATCGAGACACAAATCCGTGCTCAGATTTGTCAAAAAATTACATGTGATTACATGTCTAAGGTCTTTTCAAAAATGGTGCAGACAATAGAAGATTGTGATTCACGGCTACAGTTTGGGTATTTCTTTGGAACCCTTCTATGTTACAATGCCCTGACAAAATCTGGAACGATGGCGTCGTGTTATGACTATTCAAAAATGAGTTTCAAACGAATGCTTTTGAGCATCTTGTCGATCACATTAGGAGTAAAAGCTTCGATCAAGAAGCGGCAGCACCGCATGAACCTATTGCGCCTCTCATTAACATCGTAGTAGTCTAGATCTAAAGAACTCCTTCTAGTCGATCAGGTTGAGGCGGCTAGTCATTATCTCAATATTAATTTGTTGAAAGTTACACCCACAAAACAACTGAACTGCTTCGGTGGTGTCAAATTTGAGTCTGAACGAGATGAGCTTGATCAGAGCTGACAATAATGTCGCGGCTGAATATATATATATATATATATATATATATAATATATATATATTCGTTCACTTACATAGAATTGTAATATAAATTGATAAATAAATCATATATTACAATTACAATTTAATAAATCATATATATATATATATATATATATAATAACGCCCGTAAAAAAAAATATATATATATACTTATTGGAGAAAGAGTATAGCATGTATAAGTTCGCATGAATAGATCCGCCTTAAACGTGTTTCTTATTTATTGAAGCCAGTAACCAATATTAAGATATGGCTTACACACATTGGCGTAACGTCGTCGCCTTTGTGTCCAACATTCGGTAGATTTAAGAACGGACTGAGATCCGGTCGAAAGGCAGACAGACTTGCGACATCCACCTTTATTCCTAGTCTGCCAGCAGCACTGCCTTCATATCTCTTTTGTGTTGTTGTTGTTGCTGTCGGTGTCGCCAAGATCGCTGCAGTTCGCCTTCCCGCCGGTCGCCTGGGTGCTTCGTTTTTTCTTCCTCTTTTCCTCTTATTCTTCTTTGGCCAACCTCAATCCGGCTACATCTCGCTCTATACTCGAAGCTGATATCCGAGGGTCGTTTGTTCGGTCGCTCGTCTCGCGAATGTACCCTCTTTTCTCTGGCCGACGCCAACGCCAACGCTGACCGACTAGCCAACCGTCCAATCGAAGAGGTTTCTACCGCTCGTTCTCCCGATTCGAAGTTTGACGCCGGCAGCTGTCCAATCGCCCTCACCGCTATGGTTGCTGCTGCTGCTCTCGTCACCACCACCACCACTACCACTATTCCCGCCGCCACCCGCCTAGGTCGTGCCCCGTCAGGGTCGCCCTTCATACTTGGTCGGCGCTCTATTCATCTCAAGTCCACACAGCTCTCGCTAGTTCTTCCTGCCCCTACGGCACCCCTGTCTCCGTGATCCTCATTCTCCCACTCTTTTCTTTTCCTACAGCCTTACTTTTCTTCTTCTTCGTCTTCTTCCTTTTTTTGCTCCATCAGTCTATCTGTCGATCAGTCGATGTGTATGTAGATCGCCTTTTTTCTGCCACGAGCCAGCTCCAGGACGTCCTTCGGCGACTTCTCATAGTGACGAGGACCCACGAGGACACAAGAAGGGGAATAGGGCAGGAAGGTCCCTTCAGGAATGAAACGCAGTTGTATGGGAGTCGAACGGCGACAAGCCAGGCCTGGCCGAATGACATGCACGAACGGCATCGGCAGTGCAGACAAACGGCCCGCCGACGACGGATTTGCTTCGCCTGGACCCTTCGAGTAGGAGATGGCCGCTAGCAAAAAGGGTCCAACGAGGTTCAACATCCTCTTATGAGCCTTCTAGACGACGAAGACCTCGGCGACGACGATAACACCCTCGATGATAGGCCTATCGAAAGCACAATATGACGACTCTCGACCAATGGTTGGTGGCGCTCCAACGCCTCGTCGTGAACTAGCACGTTCGCAGAATTGCGAAGGCCTTTATCCCAAGTATACCTAAAAAAATTGAAGCGCACTGGGGAAGCGTTGACGAACCTTTGATCGCGGTCGATGTCTGGCTGCTGACAGTAGCGGTAGTACAGGCCGAAAGTAGGTGCTTCCATCATCCTTGATCCCATAGGATATCATCGATAGTAGCAGTCTATTTCAAGTAGTCCATTAGCCCAAGTCACATACAGCGTATATACGAGCTGAAGCTGACAAATGAGCTATGACAGACACTCCAAAATATGTATATATATATATATATATATACACACATAAATTCGTAAGCATATATATATATATATATATGTATATATATTTATTCATATATTTTTGTTTGCACGATTTACTGCCATCATCAAAATTTTATTCTGTCTCGTTTTAGCGACAAAAGCATTTACGTATTTTAACTATTGTCATATATTGCAGCAATATTTAGTGTCTGAAAACGAGGCAAATTCTCTTAATTATTTAATTTTTCGCAAAGTTACTTTCTATTTTCATTTGCAAGGTGCAATTCTATTTCTTTTCACTAGGACATTCTATTAGTGAAAGCCCTACGACAGAACACGTCATTGGTGGCGACGCTGTAATATGCAATCGACGGTAATCGACGCGCCGAAGTAATGAAAGCAACCGCGGCTGAAAATTACTATGTTGTCCTCGAAGGCAACAAGTGTAATACTGATGATGTAAATCAGTTCGAGTAACGTGAAAAACGCATCCGAGCTCACCGAAAAACTTGGTACCTCGATATGCTGCCTTGCAATGGTACTAACTCAACACGCGGCTCGATCGTCCCGAACAGCTTCAAACAACAACATTGCTAAACATCTTGCACGTACGCGGTATATGGATTGCGGATACCTCTAACGAGTCAACATTTGAGGTGCCGATGGGCAGTGTGACTGTAGATCTATTGCTTGTAATTTGTCAACTACACACGCAGCAATATCTTAGTCCACACCATTTTACGATGATAAAGAGGCAACCTATGGCATATACCCGTAAGCATAGACGTGCGAGTTTCGGAAGAGAATATAATAATTTTTCGTCGCCCCACCACGACAACGATTGTAAGGAAAAGGCTTAATGCTATAAGTAGACAACGTCCTCAAATTCTGAAGTAGCAACACACCGCAGATCCGAAATCCCTGGAAAACTATGCAAAATACGTTATAGATAACAAACATTGGTGGTAGTGAAGTACCGGCTGCACTTTCGTGATAATAATAATAATAATAATAATAATAATAATAATAATAATAATAATAATAATAATAATAATAATACATGCAACTTGGAGGCCTCTACATGGCATCAAAATCAACATACCGGAATGCATTAAAACACGCTAGCATTTCTCCGCGGAGCACATCAGACACCATATGCACGTGGCTCAAGCAAGCAAGGCAGCCAGCACGGGCAGCCTGCTCCGTATATAATAAATGTTCGCTGTTTGAAATGTTTGCTTACTGAATATGAAAGCGACTCTTAGAGTAGATAGCAATATCATCAGCATATTGGATGAGTAGTTCTGATGTATACTTCTGCTTCACAATCGCCGGCAGCTCACTGACCATTACAGAAAACAGAACTGGACAAAGGTTATCGGCCTGTACAACCCTTAATGTCTGTCAAAATGTAGGATGTTCGGTAACGCCGTCGTCCATTGTCACATAGTTTTCCTGGAGTATAGCCGCCAATAGCTTGAGGAAGCGTGGTGGCACACGCAGTGTTGCCATCATCCCCAGGGCCGATGGGAATCATTAAGAAATCGCAGCTTCTTTCGTTAGATATCGCTGTCGCCCTATTCAATATCAAGGTAGCCTCAATAGCATCATGTGGCATAAAACTAATTTGAGAAAGTCTTACGGTTGGAAATATGCAAGAAACACAACAAATCATATTTTAATTTGCTGTGCATGGCATTTCATGCGCCAAGGAAATATGTATTTGCGGACATTGTGATGAGTAATGCAACAAATATTTTGCTCAGCCACGCTTAAATTTTACATTAAATCATAGTATGTGTATATATATATATATATATATATATATATATTTTTTTTTTTTTTACTGGTTTCGTGTCTTATTTAGAACACTTCATGATTTATTGTCATAGGCATACAATTATGGAGAATAAAAACAGTTTCTACGGGATCTCCGAAAGCCCTGCGGCTGACGGAAGAGACCCTTCCACGGCCGCGGCGTTGCCGCGTTGAACCTCGATCGATATGCGCTGCAACAAGTATTCGCTAGCTCGGATGTCCTGAGTTGCAGCGATGACTTTCCGACCCAGTTCCTTAATAAACTTCATAGACTCCGGTCCGATCGGTCCAAAGGTCTCTATGGCAATCGGCTGAACTATAAATTGCGACGCTAGTTCCTGGTATTTCGTCACTTTTCGGTTCTCTGCGAGCCGGGCGCCTGCGCCCACCTCACGGCTCGTGTTTTAAACGTAGCTTTTGGCCAGCGTACATGACACTGTAACATCCCACACGAGAAGACGACCACGAGCCCAGGGGGTAAGAGTTTTTCCGTCTGGCCTCAGCTGACTATTCTGACTAAGACCGACAGGCTTCTTCACTGCCGGAATGTGGGCCGAGTGAAGAGCACGAAAGATAACGTCGTTAATAGCGAAATGACGTGAGTGGCGCCCAGCGCTATAGCGACACGACAAGGCGTGTTCACCCGTGGCACTTACCGGTGCTCTGCATAGACTGCATGGGTGGGATGCGCAAACGACCTCCCCAAGCCGTAAGCCGGAAACGATGCGGAGTCTGTTGTTGTCCAGCATCGTTCCCAGCTGCGGCGAGGGGAGGGCTTGAAGCCACTTGCCACTGGTTTGATCAAAGCACGCTTTTAAACGGGCCCTCCCTGAGCTGTCGGAAACATGATTTTCTAGGTCGCGTTGGAGCCGAGATACCACGATTCGATCCAGAGATCCTTGTGTTATGTGTTCCGGCACTGAATCCCACTGGTCGCGAAAGTTAGCAAGTGCTGCCTGCGTTGAGACGACAATCCAGCTTTCAGTCGAAGGGGCCCCGATGGCGACGACAAGCTTCTTAACTTCGGACAACGAGCCCAGGTAGCAGGATAGGGCAATGTCGACCGATCTGCGTACACCTAGGCCCCCAGCACTAACGGGAAGTGCAGCTTGAGTCCAAGACCGATCCTTTAAATCAACGTTTAGCAGGGATTGTAAGGTCTCCCGGAGTATCTCATCAAAGCACTGTAGTAGGTCGCGTCTTCTGAACGCTGGTGAACATCGAAGTCGGTACATTAAGCGAGGCGTTGAGAGACTGTGTCTTAATAGATACAATGCTGGGTGCGCGTCTAGGGCTTTAAGTCGGCGGCACCATCGGTTAGTGTCTGCGAGCTTTTTCCTAAGGGCACCCTCTACCGCCGCTTCTGTGAGTGGCGCACCCAGTAGTTCTAAACTGTCGTCGGTTACCTCTCTGAAGTTTGGAAGCTGCTTCTTTACGAACGCTGAAGACTTCGTGCGCGTATCTTGAGAAAGCCAGGATACCTCACACTTATCGTCGTTTAAGCGTAAGCCTGATTCAGCCTCAAATGCTCTGACTTTTTTGATACCCTCAATAACCGTCAAGCTGTCGCCGGCTAAGCTGGCGTGGTCGAGATACCACGGCCGCAACTCCGACACTAGTCTGGCCTGGAGATCGGAGATTCCAATGCATAAAAGTGGTGGACCGCAAGGGTCCCCCTGCTGCACGCCACAACATGATTGTATGGTTTCTGCCTGCCAAAGGAGATTTGTGGGAAATCGGTACATCTGATAAACGGCTGGAAAAAGCCCCGGTACTTTGGACTTCACAGCGTTCAGCAGA
This sequence comes from Dermanyssus gallinae, assembly GCA_003439945.1. Taxonomy (NCBI): domain Eukaryota; kingdom Metazoa; phylum Arthropoda; class Arachnida; order Mesostigmata; family Dermanyssidae; genus Dermanyssus; species Dermanyssus gallinae. The sequence continues at coordinate 1,079,732 of QVRM01000484.1, forward strand.
TGGTCGCGACGCATTGAGTTAAATGCGTTTTGAAAGTCAAGTTTAACTAAAACCCCCTCCTGGCCACAGCGGGTCTCGAGGAAACCCCATGCAGCGTGTACCGCTGCTTCTGCTACACCCGTAATCCCGCAGCCAAGCTGCATCGGAGCCACGAGCTCCAAAATACTTGGCAAGGATTTCTTGATCAGGAGCTTTCCCACCAGCCGCCGTAATGTGAAGCCGACAGTGATCGGCCTAATTCCGCCGTCCTTCTTGCACAAGGCAATGAGATTCGCACCGTAAAAAATCGGAAGTATAAACTCAGGCAAACGACCGTTAACCGCTAGGGTGACAAATCGCACAAGGGCCTGCAGAAAAGGATTGCTGCCGTCCTCGTGGGTACCAATGAGATCTTTCAAATGGCGAGGTCGTAGGCCGTCGGGGCCGCCGGAAGAGCTGTTAGGGAATCTCCTGACGGCGTTACGGATCTCGGTCGGCGTAACAACGATTTCCGATACTGATGGCGTCGGCGTCGGTGCCGGCGGAAACGACGAGTTCGACGGGTGTTGGGGGTGTTTCTCCAGCAAACTACGGCGAGTTTGTGAATCAAGAGGGGCGGTCGTATCAGTTGAAAGCAGCATGCTTGCGGCTGCTCACACGTCGCCTTAAGCGAGCTTTGCCTGTGCGTTTATTGCTCTACGACGGTCAGAGTCTGCAGCGGGGTTTGTCCTGGTATGTCTTCTAGTCGTGTAAGGGTTATCCGATATAGACGCACCCCTCTGAAAGCGAAGCAAGTTCTCGCGAACTACGGAACTGAGTGTACGGCCTTTCTCCTTTTTTGCCGGGATACTGAACACCGTCGTCGAAAAGGTGAGTAGCCTTTCCCAACATTCCCGGGTCCCTGAATGACTGACACCGTCAATGGTTTTCGCCAGCTCAACAGAAACACTATTCCGTAAGCTGCGTGGGATGCAGGATAACATCTTGACACTCGCCTTTATCTGGGCCACCTTCAAAATATATATATTAACCACCACAATACAGATAAACGGCGATTAGTACGGGTACATTTTGTCGCTGCTTCTTATTCCCTACTCCATTTCCAAACTCTCCTTAGAATCGTAATCTGATAATTACATATTCGTAAAATGATGAACGTTAATGGCCAACTTTCATTTCATTTAATTATGTTAATGCCAAACATTAGAATTACTGTTATACTCCGGGTCGACGGGTTTTTGGTTTGTAACCCCTCTCAAAACTAAACCCAATTGCAAGACTGGACACACCCCCGGCACAACGCGATCATGAGTCATCATCACAAGTCACAAGCTCAACTCTTTCTTTGAACGGTAATGCTTGCATGCGGTTTCCCTTCGAGAACACTAAAACAAAATACACAGATCAAGCACTAGTTCCTTCTAAAAACGTTTTCAATGTTCTTCTAGTCGGTATGTCTTGTTGTCATATCACATGGCTTGTATGCACATGGCGGCCATACGTAAACGAGGAAGACATGCACAAACTTTATAAGTAATTAAAGTAAAGTAAGCCTTTCTATTTAAACGTTCCAAACGTTCACGACAGTCTTGTCTAAGGGCACGACAATGTTGCCGGAGGGCCTAGCCCGGCTAACCTAAGAGGTTAATTGCACCGAAGGTATAGCACTCGCGGCACTTGCGACACCAGCAGAGACGTCTTCTTCCGGGTTCTGAGCCTGTCTATTTCATTATCTCGTTGTGTCGTTTTGCCTCATGCGTGACACGCCACCCCCATCTATTCGCCCGCCGGCTGGCCTGGCCGATCGTGGCCGGGCTACACACTCGTGTTTATTTTCCCCTAAATATCTTCTTTTCCATCCGCCGTCATGATGTTGCTTAATGCGGGGCGTACTTTCGCACCACAACCACCATCACGACCACCGCTACCATCGCTACCACCTAAACCCTCGCTCGTTGCCCTCGGGGTTGGTTTCTTCCTTTGCGCACTTTGTTCCTCGCTGGGCTCTGTTCATGCGGGTACGCGCACACGCACGAACACGGGCAGGCAGGCAGGCAAGCAGAAGACCAACAGTGTGCTTATCATTGGCTGGCTCGTCGACGTGGTCGCGATGGCCCTCGTCGCCGACATCATCATCATCATGATTATCACCGCTGTTATCTCGTCGCAATGATAGCGGGCGTTGCCGGCAGGAGCCCTTATCCTCTCTCAACCAGCGCGTTAGGTCCGTGGGTCGTTCCGTTCCCGACGACAGCGTTCTTCTCGCCGAATAGCACCCCGAGGACCGTCAGCCGCCACCTCTACGGGCGGTTTGCTTCCCGCCGATTTGTTTTGCGGACAATGTGATCACTGAGGACGGCGGAGGGAGGGGGGTAGAAGGAACCGGCAACAAGTCGCGTTACGCCTAGGAACGACCAAGGGGCGGTTCGGAACACGGCCATTGCTCGAGAGTCTCTGGCGACCGAAAGTGGGTGACGTACAATAACTACGAAACTTGGGTCGAGGTTGACTTGCACCCAGTGGTCTGATCGGAAGCAGTCAGTGCGATATTTGGGTCGTTGCAATGTAGGAAGAAGAGCCAATTGGGCAGTCACAAACGATCGCCTTAGGACGCCTAATCACTCCTTGCTTCGAAATCCACATACACACACGGCTGGAGTGAGCGTTATTTGCTCGAGTTACATTCAAACGACGATGACGGCAGCACGGTCATAAGTCCTACGCAATTCGGTTAGAAGGCTTTACCAAATTACAAAAGTGGTTGACCACCTGTATCCGCTCAAAGATGCAGACTACTATCCTCGCTGCACTATGCTGGTTATCATTAAACGTACAACTTGATCAAATCATATATACGCTTTTAATTGCTAGTTAAGGGATACAAAACATTTTGTACGATTAGCGTGCTTATTTTACGATTACTTACTTATAGTTTAATCATGAGGCACTGGGAAGACACAGGTATCGATTTCTTGACTTCACTTATATTGCCTACAGATATACTACTTGTAATTTGAAGGCTGCCTTTTAGTCTGTCTATTAAGACTACTTTTTTTAAATACTGTTTTTGCTTTACGCGTAGTTAGTTATAAATGTTTACGGGTAAGTTGCAGTGGGGTTTTTATTTGAATCCCATGTGTAATATTAAGGTGACGAGTTCCCGACGAGGCTAAACAGGAGCTAAGTCTCAAACAACAAAGGAAAACACACAGAATTACGCTACACAATACTGTCGTAGTAAACGATCCCTGTATAGTTAGAATTTTTATCTCTATGAAACACACATTGGTTTAGCAGTAGTCATGTATAAGTAAGTGTAAGGATCACGGAATTGTAATAAGATACGGTGATGTCATCTTAACGCTATGTGATGTCCATTGGAACGTTGGAAGACAAATGTGCTTGAGGATTCCGCAACTAAGGTGTTACTCTCTCGTGGATTAGTACACTAGGCCTTTACCTACGGCTGGTACAAAAAGCACAAGGAAGTCACCCGTTTTAAAACGGCACACCTGCCAACGAGACGTATTTATTCCGCTAGAAAATTATATTCTAATCACCTTCTGGTAAAACCAATAGACGACACTGCTTGGTTTTAAGTCCCTGTCTCAACACGGCACTTAATAGATTACCACAGTTGGCAAAAACGGTATTTTGCGTATCCCTCTAAGCTAAGACCAAGCTCCTAGTCGAAAGGGCATATCTAAGAAGCTGCAAAATACATTCTGATCCTTTTCGGAGCCGTATATAAAAAAGTGGCCAGTTGTAGTCTCAAACAAGGAAAATAGGTTGTCTACAACTACTAAGCCATCAGAAGTATTTACATATACAACCACTAGCCATCAGAAGTATTCACATATACAACCATGGCGGTTCCTGAGCATATTCAAATCGGCTTTGGGTGGCCATCTATCTGTCAAGGAGGGTGTTTTTGGCTCGTAAGTTTTTTGCATTGCGCGCTTTAGTCGGCATTATGAGAACGCCACAAGCGGTAGATGCTCGCGCTCTTAGAGGTGGCGGATAGCGTGCAGACATAATTGGCCAGGACGGCCTCCTGTGTTAGCCCTACTTGTGAACCTGCCCACTTTTCTCATGAAGTAGCTACTTGTTTGGTTTCTAAGGTTTGACTGCTTGCAGTAGTGATGGTATTAGCAGAGGCCATCGTACGACCAGTTCTATCAGCAAAAAAGGTAGGTAGGGTGTCGTCCACCCGCCAGTCGTTTCTTAAAGTTTTCCCAGGTAACGAAGCTGACGGTCACTTCTCGAGGCGGGCGCTGCGTGTTTCGTTCTCTTCTTCGCATTCCCTCTTTCGCTTTTCCGTGCCGATGGCCTTTTCTGCGATGGTGCTTGATGAAAACGATGCCTTAAGGGCATCATCAGTTCCTACCAGCGCCCCCAACACAAAAGCTGCATCGTTACGGCCGTAAGAAAACACCCTTGCCCCTACAGGTCCCGCCCGAACAGTCACCGTTCAGAGTTCGGTTTTCGTTTCGGTCTCCGCGCGTCGACCTCCTTGCTGTTACTGCTGCCTAAGGCATTCGATAGCCTTGCCTTCCTTGCAGTGTGCCATTACTGTGTGTGTGTAGTTCAAACCACCAGCGTAGTTCTAATTTTCAAGAAAGTGTCAGCAAGTTCTCACATTCTCGCAAATGTTCCAGGTCCTAGTGAACGAGCCAATGACAGTCTTGCCTTAGGCCAAGTGCAATGCACGGGCACACAATATCCAGTCCGTTTCTGCTTGAACAACACATCGAATGCACTTCCTTCTAGAGCAAAGCCACGTGTAATCGAAGGCGAAAAATAAATAGCAAAAGTAAATTGTGATTAAAGTCGCTACAAGTCTCAAGGTTAAAATTTGCTTTTAGCAACTTCGCACTCAAAGGTTGCAGAAATATGACAATGTAAATCAACGAATTATTTATTACAATGTACGATATTTATTTGTTACAATGCCATACATAATAAGCAAAGCCGGATTGCTAGCCATTAAATACATTAACAGGAGATATATAGTACTCAAAACTTGTGACATCATCAATTAAATTGCTAAAAAGAATGAATTTCTGCATCCAAGTGCAATCCAGAAGCTGTCTTATGGCTAATTCAACATAACTGTAAGGGTTAGACGATGCTTTCAATATACGAAGTTAGATTTTGTCTCCCTCCGTAGCATGCCGATAACGATTAACTAAGCGAAATGAAAAAAAAACAAGTTTTATGCATAGCGAATAAAGCTTAAACGAGCGCGACCGTATTCACATCTAAGTTCCCTGGCGAAAAGAAGTGGCCCCTACGCAATTCCAAATGCAAATGATTGAGGCGGTATTACGTTCGCTCCAACCACTTATTTGCTCCTGTCTGACAGTGACGAAAACTCTTTCGCATGGTATTCTACTAGAGTTGGGCTGAAATGTAGTGGTGATCCGTTAAACATGCTAAGCCTGTAACAAACGTACGTTGGCAGTCTGGCTTCTACAGCTCGACAGCTTTGAACGGTTAAAAAATCGCAAAACATGTAAATAAGAGGCAAGCAGGCCACAAGGAGCGCGAACGAAAAGGGGTTGCCATATCGTCGTTTTAACGATCGTTGGTGCAAACATTGCTGGCTGGACGACAAATTAGGATCACAGAGCTAGCGGAATTGACCGTAAGTAAGTAAGGACCGAACACACGGTGTGCTAGTTCATCTTGCAGTGAAACGCATCAGTAACGGCAATCCTCCCTAGGCATATGTTGGTGAGCAAGTTAAGCAACTGCGTCGACAATGGGACTCTGCGGGATTGCTCGAAGTTTTTGCAAATACACTGAAAGTCTGCGTGTCTAACGCTGGCAACGCTATAATCAACTATTAGCATAGTCTTGTAGACCATTATCACCATTGTAGCGAGGGTGTTGATCATCATCATTATTAAGATCATAAAGTTATATTTGTTCATTTTCCTTTGTTGTGTGCCTTACTAGCGGGTTACGCGCAAAATCCGCAGGCCGGCCAAGCCATATTATTTCATCAAATCAAGCCTGCTGCCTTAGTTCAGGTATGTACGTCAAACATGAGTCTTTGCAGGAAAAAGCATGTCGCCCTTGGATCACCTGTACCATCTACAAGTAGGTCTGACACCTTCTGTAGTAACTGCTTTATGAGTGAACCTGGCCCTCCCAGTGTGTCGATTTCTACTTATGCGTTTCGTTGCAGTTGAGCTGGCACAGATATACTTTAGTTAGCACTCAGAAAGAGCATTTCAGGCAATAAGTACGGAAAATCGAGACAGGAGGTTGAGAGTGCTCTTTGCCAGTAGCTTTAAATCCGCGCTTTCGCCTCTACGTTGGATAAACAAAGGCTAAAGTAATCACAGTCAGTAGTACGCGTCCAAAACCTGAGAATTTGCCTCCATTTACCACAACAATTTGAAAACCTTTCACCGGCCGCTGATATCAAGGGACTGGCGTACGACCGAAAATGTATATTATAATAACATACAGATGTATTTATAGACATGCGTTGTGAAGACATCGGATAGACTTAAAGTTGTTAAATTTCCAACCGGCACTGCCAGAACCAATAATCCAAATTCTAACAAAAAACCCTCGTAACCGTGTCTAACAACTTGTGTGCAATGTACACGCTCAAATTAAACCTACTGACAGTCTCGATTTAATTGTAGGAAAAAAGTGACAGTGATTGTTTTCATTATATTGTTTCTACAGTCTTTGAGGATACTCCATTAAGAAAACATAATATACACTGCGCTGCGTTATGCATGCGTGTGTAGTACGCCGTACTATGGTGGACGACACAATAGAATAAGGAGTAAGTTTATCGAGGGATGCGGGCGCTTGCCTTCCAGATTGTGGACGCGCTTTCGCTATTAATAGATTATAGTGCAGTTTAGCGGTTCTTGAGAGAGCAAGTGGAGCGAGAAAGTGTGATGGAGAATTGTTCACTCACCACAAACTCTAGCCAGCCACGGCTAAATTTTTTCTGGGAACTCGCCTAAAGTTAGTATGCCTCGCTCAGAGAAAGCTTTTCGGTCACTTACCATAAGTAAATATATCCATCATTTGCAGTACTGGCCGTAGCGTTTTCTCGAGCTTTGATCGAGCACGCACCTGCTTGATTACGACCGTTATGTTCTGTTGACTCTGGCACTATCCGTTAAAACGCGATTTAAAAAAAAATGTTCGTCGTCAAAAAATAAGTAATACATACATGTTGGTTATTCTGCAATAACTCTGCATTTTATGGTGGTACATAATTACAATACAGTCGTCATTATATACAATTTGAACACTTCACCGTCCCATCGGGCGAAAAAGTGCAAAGACCGCCGGTGCGTCTGTCAGCTCGCTGCGTAGTATTTAGCGCGTATCTATGAACCGAACTGGCAACGACATTGATCGCCAACTTGGTAAAATTTGTCGGTCAAACACACCAAAAGATGATGATAGTCATGCTCAATGTTACATGTGCCGGCTAGTGCATTCCATCCCAAAGCTCCCTGACGAGGCACACATCTAACTACGCTACCTCTGCGGAGGCCTCGGCCACACAAACAAAAATTGCTAAAGTGGTTTTGTAGTAGGTGACCTAAGCCCGACTCCGATTGTTTCCACTGCCGGTCCGCAACTTGGTAGCAGGTATACGAAGCGGTTTCTTATCGTCCGTGCTAAGCAAATAACCCGCTTCATATATATTGTAAAACATCTCTCTAGCTGCGCAAAATTTGCCGCTGAAAGATGGCCCCACATCTCGCCAAGACTGTAGCTCAACATTGGCACAATCTTAAACTCAAAAAGACGCACGGCCCCACTTAGAGACAGTCGTCGAGGGTCTCTCACCTCTGTGTGAATAGAGGCAATAGCCGCCCGACGCCTGTCGCCCTTGTGCTGAGTAAAGGTCGTTCCCGTATAGTGTAGTCTCAGACCCAAATACGGGAAGGAGTTGACAAACTCCAGCGGTTGGCCACAACACCGCCTAGTACGAGAGTTCTTATAAAAAAGAACTACCTACCCCAGAGTATCGAAATAATCGACAAGTAAGTAACAGGGAGCTTTGTCGAAGGCCTCGACACAATCGATAAAGACGGCGTACAAGTGACGCCCGGGCGCAGCCAACACCCGCTCCACTATGTACCTCGACCCTTCCTGAATCCGAATTGGTTTGGAGGTAGGGCCTTCTCCACGTGTATTCTCCACAAGCAGATTCTCGTAAGTTGCTCTATGTCAACCATAAGGCGTCCTACGTCAGCAACTAACTGGGGGTCGGGGTGTAGAGCCCGCGTTCGGCGCAGGAGTCCCATAACTTCCCGACGTCTTAGGCAGCAGGTCTGTGTAAACTAGGACCGCGCCCGTCTTTGTCTGTACTTCTTCTTGACTACAGTCGCATTGACAGTGGCTCCAACGCGTGGTTGCTTTGTTCGATGTCAGAAGTTGATCTCAGCAGCCCTAACTCGTGCGTCAATATACACAAATCTAGCTGCCCCGACCATTACGTTGTCGGCTGCTGATGCAGAACATAAAAATAAATAACAAGCTCTTGAAGTTGCTGCAGTCGTGTGAGTACACCTTTCAGACTCAACGGAGTTACAATATTGTATGCTCTATGGTGACAGCCTATTGCACAAAAAACTCGTTTCGCTGATGCTAACTAGTATGCCATGAGTATGATCTACTTTCATTTCTTAGCTTGGTCAGATGCTCGAAGGTGTACACCCATACCGTTTGATTGTGGAAAATATACTTTTCCAGCATGACTATATATGCATGTATCTATATAGTCAATATTTTGCTTTTGGTATGCATGTCAGTTTTCAATGTGACTTTTTGGCCTTGATGAAGACCTCGCACAGATCAGGAACGGCTTTTTTTTAATGGTATCGTGTCTTACTCTCTTACAGGAGCTTGCTACAGGGCATTGACGACACTGCATCTGACAATGCAAACATATTGCAAACAGGTGTATATATGGGAAAGTAGAATACATGTAGAGTGATTGGATACAAATAATATCACTGCTCTGGACCGGCGCTTTATACACTCTAATATACATTTATCTGTATATACAGTACCCACAAATGTATATTTGCGCCAGGCAATATGTAGTATACCTGCTTTGTGCGCGCAACGGCCGATGGGCTCATAAAAAACGACTTTTTAGACCGTTCGATTAACCAAGCTATGACAGCTTAGTAGGGTTTCCGTACAGGAAAGCAGTACAACGGCTTGCTGACTTCCAGTGTTTTTACAGTTTCATCTGTACGTGGTTCTACCAAGGCACCGATTAACTGTGACTAAATACACTTTGGAAACGTGCATAATATAAGCATTAAAATTGAGGTCGACTATGGCCTGGAAGCCCAGATTGCATACTGTGTTAACGAGGTAAACTGCGTCAAAGTTTATTGCAGATATTTTGTTTTACTATATATATATATATATATATATATATATATATATATATATATATATATATATATATATATATATATATATAAATTCAGTCAAAATGTATTAAGAATGTAAGTGAAGCGACAATTGTCTCCTGGGAACGTGTGCACGGGAAATATTACTTTATCTCGTGCCTCAGATAAGCCGCCGATCTCTTATCTCCGGTTGCGAGGTTCAATTGTTCACCGATCCTGTGAAGAAGTTTGCGAAGGACATTGCCTGGGCCGCCTAAGGTCTCAAACGCTACCGGTTGGAATTCATGTGGGTAGTCGCTTGACGCGTGTTTCGCGATCTTCCGCGCCTCGGCTAGATTACCAGCGTACCCTGCCGAGGCCGCCGCGCCAACGACCATTGAAGGTGCTAATAAGTCGGTAACTGTGGCGTGCCAGAAGACGGTCAGAGTCATCCCGTCCGAGCGTTTGCCCTATATATGTATATATATATATATATTCGTTCCAACGAGAATAACGCCTACATTGTGTGTGCTTCACAATGGGAGGCTCAATACAATCTAAGGCAACGCAATGGCCATATAATTAGTGTATATCCTACGTCAATGCGTGCCAACGTTTGAGCCAAATGCAAAATGTTACCTTTCCTTGATATACTTTTGATGTTGATAATTCAAACATTTGTTTTGCTTCTCATGCATACAGAACAAAACATATAATCCTTACGAAAAGCATTTCGGACATCAAATGATAAAAAGAAATGATTGAACAGGTTAATCCATTTAAAGAAACCCCTTTGAAAGGGACGGAAATATTTTGGGAATCAAATAATATATGTGGGGGATATAATACTTATTGGGTAGCACAACGATCCTAATCGGAGGCCCCAACCATAGAGCTAGCGGGTGACAATGGCCTATTTACTGGAAGAAACTGTCCAAGCCTACCCTAACACACAAAAATACAATTTGGCTAGGGGTGACATTATTGACGTAAACGGACACCTTCGATATCGTAGAGTGAGACGGCAACATAAACTAACCGGTCAAACTACTTCTTTTCCTGTCAATTGATACCCCCATCAGATGGCTACTGCCGCAGGAATAATAATTACCACCATGAGAAAATCCCTTGCAGTCAGCCGCAAGATGGGTTAATGCTGCACAGAAAGAATTTGGCGAGTTAGGTGCCGCCTCAGTCTGACAAATCTAAATTCGCTAAACATCAAGCTCTGCGCAGTATCGAGTAGAATGAAGGACACAAAATACGTCTTGGGCATTGAGACTAAGTACTTATTTTGTATGAAGTCATCGTTGCTTTCTCCAGCCAAATGTATTATTAAATAAGCTTAGTACGCGCTACTGTTTTTCATAATCTATCCTACTGGAAAGGCTAGCTATAAAGTAAACGTACTTCGCGTTTTTAGAAAACAGATGCAGGGAAAGTTTGTACTTGTTTGCGCGCAAAGAAATGCACGTACTGCTTTGCAGGGAAACAGTTATAGCGTTGATCAGACCTGCTTTGCTGGCGCATTTGGCAAGGCAGCACTCACGGCTAGGCCAATGCGGTTTAGCCTACGTATATACACGTTTTTCCAAGAAAATATGCAGGAATAGTATTTACTGGCAGCCGCTAACAAAGCAATACGTGTGCTTGAAAACTGCCGCGACCATGGTGGGGCAGTACAAAATGCGCGTCGGCCAAATAAAAATAAATTTGCGTATGCCGTGGAGGTCTACAGGATGTACTTTTTGGGACTATGCAACTTTTTTGGGACTTCTAAACATGGATAACGTACACAATTTGCTTGATTCAGCCCGAATCTGCAAAAGAAAGAGACCTAAATGACTATAGCGACTTAAAAGGGTATGGTCTTATGGGATATGCAAAACCGAAAAACGGCATTTGTCGGTCACCCCTGCTGAAACTCGCAATCCTCACCGACTGATGGTATTACTTGGGTTAAGTACCTCGTATAGCAAGCGGACGTCCATTAAATAAGAAAGGAATTATCACTGTCATCGAATAAGAGTGAGCGTTATATAACTGGATGTATTGTAAGACCACTATAGCAGCTAATGTCTTTCCCTTAGCGACCGCTAAAGGGCGCTGACGTATGCCAGCCGTGACACGCACATCTTAGCTTTTAACTGCTCTTTCTCTCCTTAATTATATAACTACTGATATCCATATGTTTACCATTTATGCAATTATATTAATACTATTATTCCATTAATCTATCCGACATATATAATTTGTTTACGAAACTTCATATTACATGATTTAGTCCTACGTAAAAAATGGAATGAAGTCGCAAGCATACAACCATAAATTTTTTCAATAACGACATATGGTAATTTGTTCATTGTTATCAATCACCAATGGTGGAAACATGACAATTGGGTCCCTGCGAACGTGTGCACATTTACGAAGGGCGCAACGTAAGAACCTACCATCTCTGGAGGGTTCCCCGGACCGAGACTCCGTGGCCCCGTTGCACATCTAGCGACAGGCGCTGTCTAAGAAAATCGACCACTCGCCTATAACCGCTGGCTAGAACTAGTCGCTTCCCGACCCTATGTAGCAAACCGTGAGTGGACGGGTCTGCTTCGCCAAGTGTCTCGAAGGCAAGTAGGTGGAACCCGTACGGTTACCCGATGTTCTGGTACTTTCTCGCTTTGGCTGCCTCCACGAGAGCTGAAGCATATTCGGCCCGGGCCGCGCCGGCACTGAACATTGAACTGGCTAATGAGCCAATAACTTTCGCGTCCCAAACCAGCATGCATCCACGCTCGAACGGAGTTAAGGTCAGACCATTAGGTGTCTTCCCGCTCTCCTTGTCTAGTCCGACGGGCTCCAGGATGCACGGTAGATCACTGGATCGTAGAGCTCTGCTGAAAGTTTCGTTTAAGGTTTGGTGTCTTGCTCGCCTACCTGCGCTGACAATACAAGACAGCCCGTGGCCGTACATCTGGCTGAACGACATCTCTGCAGACGCAAGCATGAGCGTACACAAGGTCTGTCCCCAAACGAAGTCCGACCGCAATTCTCATCGACTCGTCATCTAAGTGCGTCCTAATCCGAGCTTAGAGTATGGCGTGGAGCCATGCGCCCGCCCTGTTTGAGTAGACGGCGCGCAGCCTGCCTCTATCAGCGTCTGTGGCGCTTCCCGCAATGAGATTTTCAACCCTTTCCTCATATAAAGTTGCCAACCAATCTCTATGGCGTCCAGCTTCGAGGGGCTCGTGGCTGCACAGGACCACACATATATAACCATATAATTATAAACACGTACATAAAACAAAATAAGAGAGCGGAACCGCAGCAGCACAGCTGTATACAAATCACGTAGACAATGCACAACCACATAACGGGTAAATATGGCATCTCATTTTTAGCACAATTACCAATTTTGAATCTAATTGTGTCACGTAACTAAATGGTCGGAGAGCTCAGAAAAAGCGCACTATTCATTTAGCGTAACATAATGAGAGTCTCATCGCAATGACACATTACTTCACTCAATACATTAGAGAGATTCAGAGTGCCATTTTTTGGTTCGCGCGTAAAAAACTCTTGAAGGTAATTCATCGAATCTGTCTTTGTATATATAGGATAGAAGCATCGGCCGCTAAGCTGCGCAGGCATGGACCGTGCCAGTTGGCAGCAATGGCGAAGCAAGCTAATGAAACGGCTCCAAATAGGGCATGCCGCCATTCCAATAGCGCGGGCAGTTTAAGATATATAAAGAGGCATGCGAATAAATGAGGCAGGTGTCGTTAGCGCGAAGCAAGCAGTGCACGTGTGCTGTTTAAGCAAGAGACTGGCAGTCGACGTCCGGTCGTGGGGGTGGTGGACACTATAATTGGCGCAGCCAACAGGATCGGGAGGGAAAAAACAGTGCAATGGCACCGAACATTTAAGGTGTATTTAGAAGCTACCTTAGTTAGCGTGGCCAAGTTAGCCGAGGCGAATATCTGTACAAAACCACTACTACCTTAGGTCCGAGCGCCAAGCATAATATCTCTAGCGGATCGGCGACCGGAGCCGGGAAAAAACGGCGAGGCGCCACTAACCGAAGACGCCGAGGTTGCTCAGGAAACATAAGGGAGCAGCCGTTTCTCTCAACGAATTCTTCCAGTGAGGGCATTGAGGAGCCAGCTCATTCTGAAGGCAACAATGCCACATGTGAGAGAACAACTCTTCCTCGAAGAGGCCTTGCTGGTCGAACAGGCCCTAATGGCTGCGTTGCCGTTGGAGAGGTGTGTCACGAAAGCCAGGTGGATCTCAAGACGACATGAGCAGACAAACGAGGTGCGGGAAGCTTGGCAAAACGAAACAGACTAAAGCCGGCAACAGGGCGATTATACGAAGCGGGTGCAAACGCCCCGTGTACGGGGCAGTCAAACAGACACTAGCAACCGCGCTACACAAGGAAAAATGCGTCACGAAAGTCATCTGGTTCGCAGAATGACACGAGTAGGTAAACGAGGTGCAGAAAGCGGGAGGGACGGCGGAACGAAACGGACCAAGGTCGGCAACAGGGCGAGAACATGGAGCGGGTGGATATGAAGCGCGCGGATGAAAAGCCACGAGTACGGGGCAGAAATGTATATGGGCTGGACGAAAGAGGTGCCGAACCTGTGGCAAGTTTAGCCACTTTCGGCGAAAGCGTACGAGCGCGGCGAAAGCGTACGAGGTCATACACGGTGTGAGAATAAGAAGGCAATTGACGTGGAGGATTGTTGGACCAATCGAAAATACCTGGAGACGGCGAAAAATGCCAACGCTAACTGAGAGCGTTTCAGATGGCCCATGAAAATGCGCACCAGGGGGTAGTAAAGATAAAGCATCTACCGCGGAACACGTTCGGGCGGCAAATGGAGACGAAACTGTATGCAGGTCTCCAGCGAGAAAACACCACACAAGCCCATAAGGATGAGCGAGCGAGAGTGGACAAAGACAGAATAAACAGAAGGAGAGCGGCAGTGGAAACCAAGTTCGTGTCCGGCGACTGGGTCATAGTACGGAGACCAGCCGCTGCCATGAAGGATGAAAAATATGGGGAGAGGAGGGGGAGGCCAGGCTATCTACACTGCCCGAGTCAAAGTGAAAAGGAGAGATCAGAAGACGAGAGTGGACGTGCACCACGTGAACAACACGAAAACGATAGCGTACCGTGTGAAGGACAATCACGGTAGATGAGACGCGCGCTGAGCCATACACGGGAGTGCGTAGATGATGACAAGGTTGAATTCAAAGCAAGTCTGTAAAGGGGAGGAAAATGTAGGATAGAAACAAACGCTACGGAGTGCAGGCGTAGACAGCTTCGGTTGACGGCAGCGGCAGAGCAAGCAAGCAAAAAATTGCACTAAAAAGAAGGTGTCGCTACCCCAGCAGCGGAGTTGCAGTAAGTCAAATGTGTTGTTTAAGCAAGAGGCTGGCGGTCGCCGACCGCCCGTGGGGGTGGTGGGTCCTAGAGTGTAGATGCAATCTTTGACGCAGTCACACACAAACAGACATACACAAAAACTTATAAGACAAAACAATTCCCAACATGTACATTTGATTCTCAGAAGGACGTTATGTGAAATAAAAATGTCCTTGACTAACCCCTCCGTTTTCAGAAAAGGATTGCTCCGAGCATTCTGCATTATTTATGTCATGCGGAGTATACCATCACGTGTCTCTCTGTATGAGAATACCCAAAACTAACCACTGCCGACAACAAAGCCGAAAAAACTGGAAGTAAGCATTGTATGAGACTCCTACCGTTCTCATGTGTCGTAGCACCGAGCGTACCATTTTAGCACAGTATGATCAACATGAGGCTGTCAAGACACCTAGTTTTTTTTGACAAAACGGCCGGTTGTTCATGGAGAGCAGAAAGTTCTCACCCGTGCGCCTTTTGTTGTGAACAAAGCAATATGAAGTTGGTCTTATAAATAGAAATGACTAAGCTAAAATAGCTGCAGCTGATATGATATGCGTCATTGAATCGCACCGCTGGAACGACAGTGCTTACCAAGTTAAGTCTGAAAGCCAACTATTCATTTAGATGCACGCCTTTACGGGCGTACAATAATCGACGTCAATATTGTTTTACACCTCAAGAACATTTAATTTATAGTACAATAAATAATACCGATAACCCAAATACTACTACTGCTGATACATAAACTAACAATAAATTGAATAGCCAGATGTACTTTGAATATACTTGTTGACTTATAAGGCTTACAAAGGCATTTAAAACATTTGGGCAATCGTTGTATTATTCACAAATTTGCGCCCAATTGTTCAGAAATGAAACTAATGTCTTATTCTTTTCAAAGACCGTGGCAAAAACAAATCTAGAATTCAAAATTGCAAGCGGCGCCTATCTTACACATAAGTGAGGGCACGATGTACCAGATCGCTACCGAGCACATCGCGTCTGATATACACGCCCTATGTGGTCGAGGACGTCGCCGCTTGCCTTTAATCTTTGATCCAGCCGCGCAGCTGCCTCAAACCAACAAAGGCAACAACAGGACAGACAATGGCCGGTCCTCTGCATCTGCAGCGGGACATCATCCAACAAACCAACAAATGAATATCGAAGTAGGACGGCTAAGGACAGCCGAACCCAATAGGAGTGTGCCGGACTGAACCAAGCGGACAACATCCAACCTACGTGAATGAAACCGAACGGAACAAAATAACTTGCTTCTCGCTCGGCGCCTCGCACTGTCTACGAAGTGGATGACGACAACAGCGTCAGCGACAGCAGCAGCCTTGAGACCTGTCGGAAGGGTAGCAGGTGCCCAGAACGAGAGGCTTTCCCAAATTGCAAAAGCAAAACATCTATCCAATGCAGGGGAAAGTAGTTTTGTCTTGGCAGTTGCAAAGTGTTGTCTTAGTCACATCCGTGGAAACCGCAGAACCGCATTGTTTGCTGCATATTGATATCTCCTGCCAATGCCATATTGGATGGCGCAATGATTGTGTTTGTCGTCATCACTTCTGTTGTATCTGCTGCTGCTGACTGCTGTTGTTTTTGATGTTGCTAATGTATTCACTTCCTCTGAGGTTGTTATTGTCATAATTGTTGTTAACATTGTTTTGTTGCCAATTTTGCCGTCCCTACTAAACTATTGTTGTTATAGCTATGCCACCATTTTAAGATAATGTCATTTTAGTATCATAGATAATGTGTCTATTTCGGCTGCTGGCGCTACGTTGTTGATCTTTTTTCTTTTTCGCCAACACAGTACACCGATTGTGGCGGGTTTGGACTGTTCGCTAGCTACGTTGTCATACGCTCCCGTTTCCTCGAATTGAGTTTAAAGCGTCTCTATTTCATATCGATCCACTTTAAAAAAAAGTATTTTGATTGTGATGGAATAAAATTATGGGTTTATTTCAGTAACTTTGATCTCAGAAGATCAGATATATTGAAAAACGAATGTTTCGAGTAGCTTTTAAGGCCATCTAAGTTACTCAAGAAAACGCAGGCTGTCCGTTGCTGCAGCGGCGTGGTCTACGACGCTAGTATGCTTGTCATAGTTGTCATCTATCAGGGTGTCGGCAGTTCGAACCTTGTTATTGAGCGAATTCTCTTTGAACAATGCTCATTGAGAATAGATAAGAAATTAAACCACTAAGAGGCATTTGACATGCTTCCACAGAGACTGTTAGGAAAGCCTTAGTTATCTCGACATGCCTGGCCCATGGTGAACGGTACAGTAGAACCTTGGCTCAGAAAATATCGGTGTGAAAATTTGTATCCCATGTGTGCCTTTGCCCTTTGATTATGAATGCCCTCAGGGCTTAACAACGCTCGGGCAGAATAAAATATTGCAGAGAATTTGTTTATTAGCCCAAGTGTTACGCTAGGAATAATTTCGATAATTAATATGTTTATGGCTTCTGAAGCGGTAGATCAGTGGCCATCTCCTATCGGGGTGTTCAGGTGGGCCTAAAGGTGATGCGTTACTGCGGCTGGTTCTCGCACTACTACAGACCATTTAGCTGTGCAGCGATATTGCCGAGGTTCGAAGACCCTCATGGGGACAGGCGCCAAAGCACTGCACAGCTCCCTGAGGCCCCAAGGAGGGCTCGATGAGAAGAGAGTTAATCCTCCACAGCGAGGAAGTAGAGAGATTTCTCAAAGAAATTCGACCGACGGATGTCGGCCGCGTAGCCAGTCCAGTACGTTATGGCTGAGGTAATTTAAGAATCGAAACCGCACCAGGAGCTATCTCACTGAGGCGGATAACTAGATGATTCTAAGTACTACCCCTTCACCATGGCTCCGGGGGAGGTGTCCGCGAGGTGTTTCCTGATGTTCTTGAAAATGTCCACAAAACGGCCTTCCCCGATCCGAACTTTGATTGTTGTCCAGAAGCTCAGGGCGGAACGGGATGTCACAAAGCCGTTTGGGGGCGGGCCCCGTGGAATATAAGGGGCCCACCGCATAATGCGTTAGGACCAAGCTGGGTGGCCTGTGCTACCAGCACTGCGTGGTCGCGCTGCAGGGTTTCCTCCTTCGCTCGTGGAACGTATAGAACAAGGAAGTCATGAAGAAGAAGTCAGCAAGAGCTACCAGCTGCAGCATCTTGGCAACCTCTTAATGAAGTGAAAGTTCGTTTTAAGACAGGGCCCGAGAATCCAAACCGCGAGGTGACGTTGGATGCATTTCGAAGGGATCATCGAGGCTCTTCCAAGTGTCAGTAGCGTCCAAGACCTCCCGTCCCGGACAGCTGCCCCAAAAGTGCCAATAGGGAAAGAACCGCCCTCCTAAAGCGGTGGCGTCCGTGCCCGCGCCTCGTCCTGCCGCGGTGTCGATTGTGGCCTGGAGGATCCTGATGTCCTTAAGTATCTCCAGCCGATCCTCTTGAGGAGCCAGCTTAATAGTATCCCCCGAAGCGTTCTCTTACGAAGGTTATACGCCAGGCGGCGGGAAATCACCTTCGACTCAATCTTCGTATTTTTAGCTTTGCCAGACTAAATCACCTTCCTGACGTGTCCTTCAAGGGCCTTGCGTGAAATGTCAAACTGTCGCATCCACACGCGCCCTCGTGGGGTCGCTGCCGGCCGGCCACGCTTCTGCCGGGCGCTTGCGGCGCAGATTGATACGTCCGCCCCTACGCCCCGCAATTCGAGAAAAACTGAGATTGTAGTCCGATCCGGACGACGCTCTCCCGGGAACCCTATATGTAAGGAAGATGGCGGGTTCGCCCTGTCGCCCCGTCTCCCGTAGTAGGCAGCAGTACGGCAGATGTACTGTGCACGTATATCCGACGTGCAGTACGCGTTTAACCAACGTGCAATGCACGTATAGCCAAAGTCCTTGCCAGTTTTTCCCCTCTGGTGGGCTGAAAGAGGTTAGGTTGTAATAGGTAGACAGTTACTACTAGGTGTGCGTAGACATGCATCCACTCTCTAAGCTATAAAATATAGGTGTATATTTATATATATATATATATATATATATATATATATATATATACAACGCTAACGATTAGTCGTGGGTACGAATGGCGAAATAAATACGGACCTGTCACGTAAAATAATGGCATTTGTGCGTAAAAGTACTTTTCGGGCTGAACCTCAGCCAAGATTTAACGTCCACGGGACATTGCTTTTCGCAATGCTTCGTAGACGGACCCCCATGAATACAAATGTGCAACGGTGGGGCTTGAACCCGCACACATAAGGCGCAGGCGCAATGCACCACGCCACCGGGCTCGACGGTATTTGTACGTTGCTAGAGCTTCTTACCAACAAACATAACAAAGCAGAAAGCAGATTTTAATCCAAAACCATGTCGCAAAATCTCATGTTTGGGTTGTATGCCAGCGGTGGTTTTGGAGTATACCAACAGATATCTCACCTAGCTTGCGAAGTGATACAATGTATACCTACCGGCTTTCCTGAAAAGTATTGTCACCATGAAAACGCTTCTGCAGCAGAAATATTTATTATGATCTATGCTAAGTTTAGCATAGAGTTGTCCTCGACCGCAAATCCCGCAAACTCTTAAGTCCTGCATTACGGCAACAGCACAGATTGGAGACCTTAATGTGTTGTTTGTCAGTTAAAACCCGTTCTTGTCACCCTTTGGCTTGAGGATTTTAAATTAAGAATATCCTTACATAGAATATGTATACAAAAGCCATGTAGATTTGCTATCACTCTAAGACCGGCGCAGAAATAAAATCATATCTAAATTTACAGAAATGCGCAATATCAAAGAACATACTCCGAAAGGTGCAAAGAAAGCCGCGTGGTATTTTGTAAGGCACAGTTTGTTTAACAAACTCGCTGTGGCGTGTTAGCACCTCACATAAGCCTCCTTGTGGGCTCCGTGAAATGAGGACTTGTTCACGTGCCTGATAGTAATCAGTTTGGAACTGAGTTGGAAACTCTCGGGCGTTTAGAACTTCACGGCAGGATCCGAGGTGCCGAAGGCGTTTAACGTTTGAAGCTCGAGAATTTGACTACACACATTAACACAACGCCAACTCCAGATGAGGCAACTTTCGCTTTGCCACTACCGCTTGCGGCGAAAATATTCTGCGTAGATTGCTTATATGCACAAAACCTTTAGTACATTTATCTTAAAGCTTACACCAGCCGGTGCAAGTTACCAAATTAGTCAAACCAAAGACGTCTGCATAGAAAGTACAGCCTCCACGATATGATCTACGATGTAGCTGCCTAAAGAAAATTATTGGGGTTATAAAGCTACAAACCAAGCCTTTATATATATATATATATATATATATATATATATATATATATTTATGTACATGTCAAGCCAAAAACACCTTTATATGCCTAAGTATACATTGCCTCTTACAAATAAGTTACAGCTGAATAAAATTATAACAAACATCAGGTCTTCAGATTTTGCAGACTTTGTGGAGCTCTCCATGAAAATTTTTTTGGCTTCACTGAGCGCACAACTTTCAGTGATCTAATACTACGGTGAATCTCCATAACAGCTAATTTTGTTAAACTCAATTATGCATAAACATTTTAGAATACTAAATGTCAATTTTGAACATTGATCAAATCTATTTTACCATCACCCGTTGAGTCCGTACCATCATCCCACAGAGTGCGGCAACACCTATTTCAAGCGATTTTTAATTTGCTTGAGAAGTGCTTCACACTATACATGAAACGAGTACTTTGCCTTTCAATCAAGGCGAGGAGCCGCTTTATGTATGTATTGTCGGTTGATTGTCCGACACTGCAACAAAGATCTTTGCACTCCTTTTCTCGGTGGAACGGCATGGCAACAAATAATTATGTTTAATAATAGCTTGAACCATCTTGTACATACTCTATTTCAGTAAATAGAAATGATTGATTGATTTGATCAACATTTTTATTTCACTTATATTGAGTATGCATATAACATAGACACTTATACAGTTGCCGGCTGCCCACGGCATGTTATTCGAGAAAGGCAGTGTAGTGATCTCTTCGCAAGGGCCAAACGAGCAGACGCATGAAACTTCGCATACACCTAAGAGCACAGTCGACAGACACACTCCGGGTACTCCTCGTGGAAGTTCGTATTCGAACAGACCAGGTGATGATAGATATGAACTATGTATCTTGTATAGACGTGGCGATTGTCAAACGCAAGATTAGATCAGAGGTGAGAGGCACTAAAAATACAGAGGTTTCCAACCTCTCGTCGGACTGATTCAATCTTCCCATTCCAATATTCCCATACTCGGTCAAGACCATACATTTATCATTGAACCAATTTTGAGGTAGAAAAGTGCCACTGCCGTCGGGACGGACAGTCGCCGGACGACGCCTACCTCTCCATAAAGAGAGATTAGGGCTGTGTGCTTTGCCTCAACGATGTGAGCAGTGAAATCCGCCCCCGTCTAACGGAGCCGCAGCCCTAGATACCGAAGAAAGTTGACAATTTCCGCCGCATTGGCCGCCGCAACGTCAAACGTCATTGGCAGCCAATCGATGCCACTTATGAATTTCACAGCCTTGGTCTTCATGGCGTTTATTTCCAGACCCGCTGAGACCAGGAACACCTCTGCCAGAAAAATTATGTGCTTGATGGCATCCAGGCCGTGATGAACGACCACTATGTGATTCGACCTTCCTAAACTCCTGTCAAATATGACCGACAAAATCGACAAGCAGAAGAGTGAAAGAGACGCAGCTCAGTGGGTCTTCTTGCGAGGTTCCCAAATTGTGCCTTACCTGCAACACTTTCGGCTTACCAGTAAGATGTCCTCTTCAAGATAGCTCGAAATTACGCTTAGAAAAGAGCCACCAATCCCTGCGTGTCGGAATGACTTCATCAGGAGATCTCGAGATGCTTTTTCGAAGGCTTTGACGTAGTCTATAGAAACTGCATACTATTGGGCTCCGGGTTTTGCCACAGCTCGTTCTGTCTCTGACTAAAGCATCATCACATCTATTTGCCAGATAGATCAAATTTACAACATTGATTTATAACAAACTTTGCGCAAACGGAAGTTTCAGAATATAACAGAAACAAAGAAAATTGTAATAGTACCAAAAGGAATCACATATACGTTTTAAACTGAAGTCCAAACCGTCAATTTGTCGTGTGTTGTTCGTCTTCTGTCCTATGATAAGCTCAGTTAGCTCTAGTGCTTCAAGGAAACTTACACTACACTACTTTGCACAATGTTTCACAATTTATTGTACAATTTTTACTTGGTCAACTCGCTTAAATTTGGTTGGCAATGTATGATTATCTAGCTCCTCATAACGAGATTTACAGTCTGGTCTCTAACACCCCTGCAAGACACTCCGCCAACACTCGTAATGCTTTTGAGGTGCTCTTTAAGCACCGGCTTTTAAAGTATTTTTTATTTAAAGTTAACTGCCTACTACTATTTATTTTCCGTATATTTTCAGCCAGTTTACCAACCCATACCTTTGTGTGCTTTGAATGAACTCCGAGTTTGTGCCGTACTTCTCCACATTGATGGTAGGCTGGCATATTTCATATAGAAACATTTTTATTAGCTCTATCATCTGCTCCCAGCAATTTGACTACCTACGGAAATTATATATGTTGGATTGCAAACAGGCAACTAATATCACGACAGCCACAGTAACAACGACAGCAACAACGCAAATCAAAAATATCAACGAAAACGAAGGGCCCTAATGAAAAAAACAGTTTTTATTTTCTCGGTGATCTCTTCGGTATGTTCTGGAAAATTTGCATAGCCGAACCGCGAGGAATGCCGCCTCGTTTATCCAGAGTCAGCCGCAAGACAGTGTTCGATGTGATCATAACTGTGTTGGGGGCCTACGATTGAAAAGTTGGCAGTCAAACAAGTTTGCTTAACTTAATTTCCCTAATCAAATCAGAGTTTGTGAGGCGTCTATTTTCGTGCTGCTAACGCCGCTGCTGCTGAGGAAGAGCCTTGCAGGTCGAAACCAGGGCGAGGCAATTGAGGCGTGGTCTGGTACTAAGTCTACAGGCATAGACAGTCGTTATTAACCCCTTTTGGCACGACCTATCTGTTTAAATATTGCTTGAACCGCGCATCACAAAAGCGTTTACTTGCTATCGAAGCAATGGGTACATTTTTACGCATTTTGCCGGTGCTAGTTATGGTTTGGATTAACCACACAGAGAGGGCGAGATTACAAGTGGCACTGTCTAACGTTGACAAAAGATATACACTATACTTTTCAAGAAGATGTATAAGATACGTGTAGCTGCTGTACTCCCCGATTAAATTATATATACACGGTGTTGCACACATTTTTCATATTAGATATAGGGGATTGTAGAGCTCGTTGAAGCAAATATTTTTTCCAATAGAACATGGTCTCTGAGAAGTCTTGTTTCGGAATGATAGTGAAATTACAAAAAAATTGACACTAGTGTTTTTGCCCGACATAGGAGCATAAAATGTGCTGTTGCGAGACAACCAGTCCTCCTATACAGAAACTAAGCACTCCGTCGTTCCTGCAAAAATTCTGCTCCAACTGAAGAATATACAAGGCCGGTCAAAAGACGCGACATGGTCGCTTAGAAAAGAATTCGCCAAAAATGAAGTTCTTCATTAGCGTTCACGCCAAATACTTCAAAATCATAACCCTGCAACCAGTCACAGCGCTCAAAACGGACATATTCAGCAAATGCGCATTTCATGACGATCATTTTGGTACCAAACTTATGGCAATGCGAGCTGTGGTTGTGGAGTGATGACGATTTTTCGGCGAACATGTTGAGATTAAGTGCACGGCGAACATGGTGAGATTAAGAGCTGTGAGTTATGGTATGGTTATAATTTTGAGGTATTTGGCGTGAACGCTTATAAAGAACTTCATTTTTGGCGAATTCTTTCTAAGCGACCATGTCGCGTCTTCTGACCGGCCTTGTATATTCTTCGGAAGAAGCAGAATTTTATCACGAACACGAAGGTGTGCTTAGTTTCTGTACAGGAAGACTGGTTGTCTCGACACAGCACATTTTGTGCTCCTATGTCGGGCAAAAACACCAGTGTTACAAATTGAAGTAATTTCACTCTCACTCCAAAGCAAGACTTCTCAGAGATCATGTTTCATTGGAAAAAAACATTTGCTTTAACGAGCTCTACAATTCCCTATATCTATTATGAAATTTTTCTTTTAAGGGAGGATCTCTCAAATTGAGCACATGACTATAACGTTAGTGAGTTCGAAGGCTTATAAAGTGTGCCTCAGTGTATTGCTATCATGGAGTGCTAAAATTTGGTAAATTCTCACGTTTGTAATTTATCTGAGCCGTGCAAGCATATATTTAGGTTATGCTCTAATAAAAAAAACTGCTACATAGCACCAGAATAATTGGGCCAAAACGAGTTGGAAGTAAAAGCGCTCTAGAAAATATTTCAAGCGTGCCAGATAACCGGCTTTTAGTTAATTTCTAGATTAGAATTGTCCGTCTGTTGTGATCCACGTGGATCTACAGAAAACGAGCGTAGAGCTATTGTTCTATGAGCAAAGACTATAAATGCATGACTATTCGCAGCTAAATAGACCTGTCACCCAGTTTCACAATGTATTTTTACAGAGAGTTTGTTATGTAACTCGGATTGGGTAGTGTGGGACTTAATGCCGATGTTATTGGCATAATACCCACTCAAAAACCTCTTACCTAAAGGCTTGGCGACGAAGCGAGAAGCTTCCTTAATATTACCTAAACCCTTGTTTTTGTTTTAGGGTTGCGTGGGCTAAGCGTACATTTAAGTCTGGGCCAAGTCTTTCCTTTTAGTGATCAATAGCGGCGAAGTTCGTAATGATGTTTCAACTTTGAATGTTTTTCAAGACTGCCTGCACCATTTGTTTGAATGTTACAGAGGGTTTTCATTCAAAGGGCCGCGCTCTATCTAAGGTAAGCGCATTGCATATAAATATATATATATATATATATATATATATATATATATATATATATATATATATATATATATATGGGCCTACTAAAAGGGGCTGGCAAAGCAAATGCTAATATATATATATATATATATTTGTTTTTTTTTTAATGACGAAGCGCTCTATCATTTTGACAGTACAACAATGGCATCAGGCGCGGTTCAAAGTAATCTTAACCGACCACGTCCAAAAGCCGCTTTAAAAGGGCCAGAGCGTCCGCAGCAAGAGCCCAGCGTCCTTAACCGTCCAAACGATCACCATCCGATGACGACACGTCTCAAGCAACCAATCGAAGAATGAGGATCAACTCAAGACACTCAATCCTAGTCTAAATACTTTTCAGGTTAAACCTCAGCCCAGATTTTACGTTCACGGAACTGCTTTTCGCAATACTTTATAGACGGACCCCATAAATACAAACGAGCCGCGGTCGGGCTTGAACTCGCGCACCTAGGTGTCTAATCCGGTCGCGAGGCGCAGTCGGAATGCACCATGCCACCGGGCTCGACGCTCAATCCAAGTCTATGCCCAACAAACTTCCCATACGAAACAAACACAAACCGATGTAAATTCTGACCGATTTCGGGGCGGAGTCTTGCATCATTTGGGAAACCAGCACGCCATATATTTGCGAACCAATAAATTGGATCGACTTAGGGTGGACCCAAACCATTCTCTTCTCGGCTGTGCTACGCACCGGACGTACGGCCGTGTATTCTCGCTTATCCGAACGCTAGCCTTTCCGCGATATAGTTACCGTCGTACTAAGTTCTATACATCCCCGGTCAACTCAACGTGACGACCTCGTTACATTGTAAATACATCGTTACACTTGGTGGAGAAACGAAGAACGAAATAAAATTTTTGTTTATACATATATGTACGTTGTGTTACTTTCATAAAAAAAAAACTTGCGTTATACCGGACGGACTCTTTTATTAATATGCATTATCTGTGACGCAGAAGAAGAAGACGATAGCAAACACACGTTTAGCAAACACACGTATTCAAATAAATAGTATGTCGTGCACTGCTGATCGTAACGGTGACGAGTGCATGATTCGCCAGCATCGTGACGTCCAGGTCGTATGCAAATTGTATGGTGGAACCCATGCACAGCAAATCGAAGACGACAAGTTCGCATATTGGGATCCTTCTAATATGGAGGGATCCGAGATAAAGTCAAGCGTCATAACGCGACATATTTCACGCATAAGCCGGCGGTTGAGTTTTCATCAATCTACTCAGAATCAGCAACTCACGAATTCTTTTTTTGAGGAAGAGGAAATTGCGAAATTCTGCGTGGTCTTCGAAAGTAGAAGAGCAGCGGTTACAATGAAATCTACTAGGTAGAAGACTAGGTAGATTCGTCAAACGTCCTTGCAGTAAGTTGGCAATCAACCAGATAGCCGATGAGAAGCTAACACCCAAAACAGCACAACTTAAAACGCTTGGATGTTCTAGTGCAAAAATCTTTGGGATCTGGTACAACTCAGCACGAAAATATGTTTTCGCAATGAAATGACTAGGTGGAATTGTTGTATCAAACTATTTATCTTGACATATTTTACCAAACATACGATTGCGAGAACCCCAGTCAGCATATCGAGATTCGCGTGGTAGGAAAATTTAGCATTTGCTGAGTTATCCAACGTTATAAAACTCTGCAATTCTTATAGTTTGGCTCTCACGCTCTATGGCATTTTGTTTACATTATTCTCATATTACTACTACTACTATGTCCAAACAATTGTACCATAATGTAATTATAGTCATTTTGGTAATAAGTCCAGGGTACTAGAAGCTGTGATTGAGAAGTAACACAGGTTTTGTGACATACACGTCAAAATGGATGCATGCACATACGCTAGCACTTCGACTTGCTTTATCAAATGAATCACTCGTGTAACTTTTGGCAGCACACCAAACCATTATATAATTACAAACAGTACTTGAAAGGGCCTCTTCCTGCTATTATTCACGTTTAGTAGCTGTTGCAAAAGTTTCGCTGGACGTGTTTAAATACTCCAGGCATTTTTTTAACAGCTTCAGCTACGACGTTTATTTTGTTGATCAGCTCGTCACGCGAGTGATCATGAGTCGGATAAACGAGACTCTTAAGGTAGTCCCAAAAGAAAAGCGTTACCTTGAAAATTGGGAGATCGCACCGGCCGAGTGGTCGGCTTGCCTTGGCCAATCGGGAAAACGCGTTTAGGCACTACACTAGTGCTTTATGGCGGTGCTCCGTCGTGCTTGAACCACATACTTCAACAAAAGTCTTGTCGAAGGGCAGAATAACTATATTTATATATTTCATCTTTACTATTAAACAAGACGTTTCCGCCCCGCCTTCCATCAAAGAAAAATATTTTCTTGCCGAGTTTTACCAAACCTTATAATAAGTGCATGCGGTTATAATATTAACTCTGTTCATGTATATATATATATATATATATATATATATGTATGTACATAATATATATATATATATATATATGTATAAGTATATATATATATATATATATATATATATATATGTATATATGTATGTATATATATATATATATATATATATATATGTATATATGTATGTATATATATATATGTATATATGCACATATATATATATATATATATATATATATATATATGTACATAACGTAGGCGACAGCCGGTGCCAACCTGCATAAACTGCAGAGAGAAAGGCAACGGATGGGCTGAAAGAAGGAGGGCGGCACGTGTGGGATTTCGAGCCTCCACCTCACAGCAGAAGTATTCTGAAGTATATTTGTAGGATCCGTCCAAAAATTGGCAACGAACAAACTCTAGTAGTGCCTTACTCAGATCAATAGCAAACATAAACGGTCGCACAAAAGAGATCATGTCTGTTCAAATATTGAAATATCTATATAGACTGACCGTGCCCTTAGTAAAAAAAAAAACTTTGTAAGCAACTATAGGATATGCATACTAATGCACCTTCAGTCGAAAATGCACAGTTGGTTTGAGCACAACGTACTTAGATTTACTTAAATTAGCAAACGATATGTGGCACCCTACAATGGCAACATTAAGCCTATGTAAAAAAAGACACAAATGTTTTCTCACTTTTATCTAGCTGAAATATATAAGAAGAATAAGAGTTTATAGTGCAATGCCACAAGGTGCAATATACCGTGCAACATAAACTCTTTTCATGTGCTTACCCTTATTCTTAGCAAATCAATAGCGGAAGAAGACACCGCGTGTTGTTCAGCACGAGTGGTCCCGGTGTTGTGGAGCCCCCCGCCCAGTACTTTGAGCGTATACGCCAAAATATTAACATTGACAAAATAAAGATGTCAAACTATGTCACCTTTAGGCTAGGGCCGCTTACGATAGTTGCTATGTAGAACCACACGGCTACCGTCAAATGATGTGCTTGAATATCGAAATCCATGAGGACTAGAGTGCATGCACTGCAGTTAATTATATAGCATTTTGAGCGGTAAAATCGTGACAACAAATATGTAACATGTATATACTCAATCGAGTGAAGTAATTGATGATGACAATATCTACGCTTAAAAATGCTATCGGTTTGTATTAGAAGCGTATGCACCATTTAACTTCCTGTATCTTCGCTAGCTAGTTGTGAAAAAAATGTATACATATGTATACATTAACTTTCGTTGAACACCGTGTTGCTCTACCCTGGCACATATTAGTCGCCAGAAACATATATTAAGATAGGCAAAAAAATATGTAGCTGTGCTAAATCAAAGTTAACGATAAGCTACAGCTACTAAATACTAAATTAACAACGGCAGTAATAGGAGCCTCTTAAGCAGTCATAAATACTAACATGCGAAACAACAATAATTATATCTCTATAGAGACATACTAACAATGATAACTCCAAAAACAGCGATTAACGTGTTGTCTACTTAAGATCATAATTCTAAGAAGTAACGACAACGTTTGATTCAGAATTAGCACTGTATTTATTTTCCACACTTCTTTTCTCTTTCTGTATTCCTTTCAAAATCCTGAGAGCAATTATCGCGTTGGAACGCCCCACACCGCGCCGGTAAACGGTAATGTCAACCGCCATCTAACCGCCGAGCCAGCTAGCCATGAACAGGCATACTTGCAAAAATCTCGCAAAAAATGATCCCTTGCACGTCTCGCTTTAGCGCGGTGTCGTCGTACCCAGGTCGTAAGAAGACTGTCTCGATTGCCGTTTTCATTCCTGCTAGCCAACGTAACGGTTACCAGAAAAGCGTAGTAGAAAGTGTGCCTCTCTCTCTCTCCCTCACTCATTACACGGGCCTCTGGGGATACAGCAGCCTGATCGATACGAGCGGGCCGCCGAGAGGAAAACGAGGTGATGGTCCATTATCGTTTTTGGCGACTCGAAAGATATCGCTAGGAGAAGACTGAGGTCGTTTGTTTCCGAAGAATTATAGTTGGCGCCGCATCGCGCGTATGGTGTATCGGAAACCTTGATACACTACTACTTCCGCTGGTCCCACGTCACGACTAGACTTGCGTCGAACTACTTATCAGCCATAATAATAATAATAAAGATCGGAGTCAACAACCAAAAGTTTATCGGGACAGGCAACAACAACTGTATAACGTACTCGTAGGCTGCAGTTGCTGCTGTTGACTGACGCGTTGCTGATCAGCGGTTCAGCAAAACGAAGAAAAATACTCACTGGTTTCCGCCGGCATTCTGCTTCGTCTGCTCACCATGCAACGACAGTCAAAGTAAATAATAACTATCCGATACACTCAATGTGAATAGAAAGTATCCGATCAACAATCGTCTTCATCCGAACCATGTCAACCAATCTGTCACCGTCGAGTCTAGTGCTCGTACTGGATCCGGAAGACAACCCAGCGGTTATGAGCTTTGTCAGCTCGATAGACGAAACCGCCCAAGCAACACAATAAGACAAGCGGCACAAACCAGCCCAGCGAGAAGCTTACTGCATGTATATCTTGTAATACAAACGAACAAATTGGCTTAGTGGCAAAGCCGCTATTGTCGTGCACTCGACAGGGCATGGATTTACGTTCTAGACCGGCCGCTATTGAATTTGTTTAATTGGTTTCTACAATCGTAAAACCGGGTGGATGCCAGAGTGGATTATAATCGGACAAACAGAAACAAACACACGGGGACCATAGATGTCTCAGTAAAAGACATGGTGCAGTAACATTCCTTTATGATTATGACTATAAATATGAAGAAAAAACGATAAATACGATTATGATACAAACGATATAGTGAATTTTCGCATGTTTCGACGCGCTCCGTTGTAACAATAATCCCAGTAGGAGTCCGTAATAAGAGTAGTCGCAGTACTGAAAGCAGTGAAGGCCGTGGGGCTTAGGGAAGCCGTACTTGAGTGCGAATCATCGTTGTTGCGGCGCAGAAAAGTACCATATTATATATATATATATATATATATATATATATATATATACATACATATATAGCGTGTAGCGTACCACTCGGGCTAAAACCTTAACCCTAAAGAACACAGTATTCCTGCACTGACGAGATACGTATCTATAAATCAAAAGTATTCCGAGAAATGCACAAAAAATAACAAATCGTACGTGGAAATTGTCATGAATAACTGTGTGGTTAAGCAAGGAAAAGTCACTGAAATATAACAACGTTTTAAAACAAACTAGTAGTATATACAACCCTATATTTACATACCAACACGATACACTCTGAGATTATACAAAATGCATTTAATGAACCATCAAGACTAAAGAGTTGCGAGGATGCACGATGTGACTAGTGACATATTGCCTTTATTGGCAAACTCGTTGAAGGAGGGTGTCATAACTTGCGTAACGCTGGATGAAGCAACACAAATATTACTGTTTAACAAAAATCAATATCGCACTTAAATCTAATTTCCTTTGAGAAAACTACGGCAATCAAAGTAAATTATTATGGCAAATTGATACAGCAATACAAAGTGACAAAGCAAATGGAAGGTAAAACCTAAAATTGCGCGTTGAGATTCAGATGTGTACCGTGTTAGTTGACACTGACCGATCTCGTTGTGGCAACAATGTACTGAGCCGCTGCTCATCTCATTTCGATTTACATTTGAGCAGATAGAGGCATCGTTTTGTCGACAAACAGAACTACTGCTTACAGCATTATCTAGATATCCGACTTACTGAAAGCCAGATTAGCAGCCACAAAGACAGTTAGAGCAATGAACTTCGGTTGGACTAATAAAACGAACATAACCACCTCAATTGAACGTCGGTGCCTGCCACACTAATGCCGGCAAACAACCGAAAACATAATCGCACGCTTTAATATGCATGCATTATTGAAATCGTAAATAAAAACGAATGGCAAGAATCGGTAGAAATTCGTAGATAACAATAACGACCAGTAATAATCTACTACACATAGTCTGCAAAGAACAGGCCTTAACGAAACGCTGACATGCCACATATCTAGACCGCTATTGATGCAAAGTCGTACAATCTTAGATTGGAGGTGGAGTTCAGTAGTGGAGGTGGAATTCAGTAGTGAGACAGCCATCTATTCAGCGAAGTTCAAATCGATAGATAGGCAATTTCAATTCAGCAGAATCCAGAACGGCGGTCTATGTCTTAAAGGAAAACGTCACGATTGATCGAGATTAACGAGAGACTGAATTGCTCTAGACACATATCAATATGTTACCTTTGGCCCACCTAAATCGTTGCAGACAAAATGAAGCGTCAAAGTACATATATGCATTATTAGGGCTGCTCACTGTGTAAGACGCTGCCTTTGGGGTCGACTTGAGTACTTCTGGTCGCCACGAAATGCTCGGGATTGACAGGATTAGTTCTCGCTGTGAAATTGACTAGCAACATTGCGAACGTTTACTACCGTCGTATTTGACCGCAGGTGCCGGCGGCCAAATTAGAACCCAGACGATGACGATTTCTTTTGAATCTTTGGATGGCGGAGACAATGATTACGAGATTCGGTGTCCAGGATTATCGATACAGAACGACTAGACGCTGGCGGCACTACAGAACACGGGCCTGCCGTCATTGAGTGCGAAAAGATTCCAACTGCATGTACACATTTATACACACATACACGCCGTGGGAGAAGTATGGCAACGGTAGCTGTTTTTTGACCCAAGTTATGACGATCACTTTGGTCAAAGTTACAAGTCCCGCCTACTCACCTCACGTATGCACCTGAGCAATGTATCCTCTGCAGCTGACTTTTACAGTAAGCCAAATGTAGCCGTTGTCGTTTATCGCCATTAAGTTTTTCGTCCCCCTTTGGCAGTGCAGAACGTATAAACCCATAGGCACCCGCAGGCATAAAGCAACAACCAACGCAGTCCGTACGACGTACGTGTATATCCGTAATGGCACTCTAATGATATACACCAATAGGGAACCAACGCGCCTTTCATCCGCTCATGTGTGGAAAATTTTTTCTCCCGCTATAAAAACAAGCCACGAGAACCGGCGAAAATCTGTAGTAATGTGTCGAGGTAGATGATGCTAGACACCGGTGCTAAGTTCTGGCGCGCATGTCCCTCTCGATTTTTGCACCTCCCCTTTCGTGCTGTACCAACGTCGCCTACGTCTCGTGCCTCGTGCTTTTCCGATCTCCGTTTTCTCAGGTTGCACCGCAAAAGTGCTACGTACAAAGTTTTAATCAGCTATCTGTAAATGTACCCCCCCCCCCCCCGCCCGTACCGCTTTGATACAATGATTCATGCATATGCCACATCCTCTTCCAAACAAGCTAAAATCATAATACCCCACCACGTCTAACTGTATAATTTCTGTATCGTCGTACAATAGTAGTAGCCGAAATCCAAGAATGGTAATCAGGGTAGCAACAATGGTGAATTAGGCAGCCTGAACTGTTGCCCCTAGCCATGCAATATGACCGCTCAAGTGGACTGCTGTTTGTAAAAGTGCCTGCTCCTCCTCAATATTCGTTTTTTCCTTCCTTTGTTGAGTCGTATATTGTGGGACTCGTTGTCATCGGTTTATAGCCCAAGTTAGGGACAGCTTACGGCTTCTGTTCTCCTCCATCGCTTCATTGTGCCGCTCTACGTTACCACCATTGGAATCTCCTATCTAAGCCCTTGCGAGCTATCACAAAATACAGGCCGAATATGGCCTCTTCACGTTTGAACAGTCCGAGCCCGCCTGTACATAGCTGTATAAACGTAGGGTGCCAACACACGCAACAATTATTTCTGTGTATCCCCGATCTATCTAGCCAATCCGACCCCCATTAGTCGTCACGTTCTGCTAATAGACGGAGCAATGGCGGGTCACCCCACAGCAATCGACGAATGAAGGGGCTTTTTTGAGGCAACCTATGCACCCGACCGGCCTCATTTCATCTTAGCCCTGACCTTTTGTGCAAGGCTGTCTAGTTCTAGCTTTCGCTTCCCCTTCTATGATCGCCGCTTCTTATGACGACAAACAACGAACACAAGCATCACCGAGCTGACTGCATCTGCATATGTCGCATAGCATTTGTAGTCTGCGTTTCGGTGTTTCGTTCGTCGGCGAAGGGGCTGTTATTCTCAAGGATTGTTGTCTTAGTTTTAATATCATCAACACACCCACCTATACACGCGCGTTCAATCTTTGCGTTGGGCACTACGTGCAGCAGGCGTGGTAATGCAGACGCAACCTATGGTCTACCCGGAGCATGACACCAAGCTGCTATCATCACCAAACGAATGTCCTACACCAAGAGAGACAGACAAACAGAGAGGAAGAAAGCTGGTCGAATTCCCTCTATAGAAACTTGTACGCCGGCTCGTGCCTTTTGGCCTTCGACTCGGGCTTCCAGGTGCGTGACGCGCACACCTTTGGACCCGCCCACCACGTATGGATGTCCGGGTAGACCTTGCGCGGGATATCGTCGTGAAGCATCGCACACAGCCGACAGAAGAAATACGTGTTGATCATCTCGCCGCGCCGCCGGCTCCGCAGGAAGCTCTCCCAGCGTTTTCGGTCGCCGCCAACCTCCCGCAGATAGCTGGCGAGCTCCTTCGCCGACTTGAAGTCATCGACGTGGATGAACGAGTTTGGTGGGGCCGCCCGAACGTACTCGCTCTTCCGGGCGCCCATCACGATCGGCACGATGCTGTGGTTCAGCCCGTTAACGAAGAACTTTTCGGTGATGTAGTCCTGGCAGTTCGAGTTCTCGAACGCCAGATAAAACTTGTAGGTCGTGTCGAGCATCTCGAAGCAGCTCTTGTTGTAGCGCGGACACTTCTGTTTGCTGCAAGCGCCGAACACGTCGACGTTGATGAAGCCGCTCAGCATGCGGGCGTACTGCAAACGCCCGTTGCGAGCGTTGCAGTTCGAGACGAACCAGGCGACGTCTTTTGTCCGCTGTTCGTAGTTGCTGTCCAGCGGTTCCTCATTCGGCGGGGAGTCCTCCGTGATGTCCGGGTATGAGACCCATTTCTCGTAGGGAGCGACGAGGTCGCTGTCGTGTCGATAGGTCGCTGTCCAGTTAAACGTTGGACCGAGGTCCCGAAATCCCGGCGTATGCATGGGGCACTCCAGCAGATAGAGGATATACACCTGATCGGGGTGACGCGTGCCAGGAACCGGCACATACCTGTATTAGGTCGCAAACAACAACATCATCATTTTGAGCAAAATAACACAAATTTCTGATGATTACCATTGACACTAGTAAAGGAGCACGGATAAAAGACCGCACTTTGTGCAACTTGTTCCTTAGGTCTCACCAATAGTCGAAAAGACATCATCTGGGGGCTCCTGATCTTTAATGTCGGGGTTAAAGAAAATGTTAGGATAACGCCAACTTCAGGTTTGATTTCATTCTGTTGGCTACGTATGCACCTACCTATACCGGGGGATTTGACGGGAAAATGAATGGACTGATTTATTATTCGCTTCACATTTATACCTAAATACACATGTCACACTTTTATACCAGAGGCGCCTAGAGCGGTAGAATAAACGTACATGTTGGGATATCCATGTATAAGCATAGAGATAACAGTCCGTGTGGCAGCAGCATGGTCGCTGACTCTCACACATATTGGCAATTGTAAAGTAAAAAGACATCAAACATCGACTCGTTAATTATCTTAGTGTACATCAGTTACTATGTTCAATCGATAAATGTCTATAAATAGCAGTACGAAAACGAAAACAGTTTTAACCATACTGTTAAAAGTATATCAACCCTAACCAAAAGTTCTGTAAGTTAAAAAAAGATTTCTCTTTCAAACACTTGATCTATCTTCACTTTGTATCGATATAGATCTAAATTTCTCGCAAGCAATATTGCTTATTTAGAAGGCAAACGTTTATTTTACGTACTGCAACACACTGTTAGGAGGCATGCTTACTCACAGTAATTTTATTTTTCTCTGGAAAAACACCAGGTACCCACCAGAAAATGATTTGGTTACTAGGAGAGTTTCTTTAATAAAATTAGCATCTCTAGCGGCAATTGCCCAACTACCAGCTACAGCCAAATGATGAGGAATTCACGCTGAATTTACGCTGAAAAGTTAAACCGGTAGGAATGATTGCCAAGTCGCTATTTAATGGCGCCATTATAGCCAGTACCAAATATACGTACGTGTTTAGAGTGAACTTGAGAACACATTTGCCGGGAGTGCAGAGTCTAGTGAGTCTTCAGATCAACTGTTACAGTATGTGTGGCACAGTCTTTAGTGATTTTGTTGGAAAATCCATCCCAATGTATATCTCGACATTCTCCCCATTCATATCAAATCCGGTGCCCATCATCTGTCTGGTTTATTAATTCACGTACTTCTCTTAAAATTGTAAATGCGCGTTCTGGATGTATCTCGAGTTCTTTAAAGCAATAACAATCACCTGTTTAAAAATAACTGTAGAGCATGACGACGGCTTGGTCAGAGGCTCTACAAATATTGTAATATCAGGCAAAAATCACGAAGTCCCAGCATATAGCGACATGAACCTATTCTCTGTTAACAGATACAACTGTGGCACGAACAACAACGACGACGACGACAAAAACAACAATAGCAGCAACGGTGCAGCTCGTATCACCTGGTTGTCGGAGCTGCGTATCGGCGTCATAGTACTTACCGATCTTTGAAAAGTACCGCGTGCGCCGTCTCCGGGTCATTGACGATGGTGCATCTGTTCACCGGACAGTTGTCCCGAAGAAAGACGCTTTGCCCGAGCGGGATTCCACCCCACGAGTTGCGCTGCAGATAAATCTTCTTGAAGGGCCCACTCAAATTAAGCGGCATAAACATCAGCTGCTCAACGATTCGGTCGCTGTCCGGGTCCTCGTGAGGCCATAAGTTGCCTGCAAAATTGCCCGCAACGCCAAAAGGCCGAAGAAAATAATTAAGCAGGCGTCAGGCTGTATATATATATATATATAATAGACACCAGTTTGTAATACTGATAATATGCTAATCCGATATATATATATATATATATATATATATATATATAGAAATATATATATATATATATAGAATATATATATATATATATATATATATATATATATATATATATATATATAATATATAATTGATATAATTGATTCCCAGGCCGCTATAGCTTCAACCTCACCAAGCATCAGGGCAGTCGGCTTGCTATAAGTCTGGGACATCATTTTAAGGAAGGCGCGAGCTGTGTGAACAATAATAATAACAGGTGTAAGCGTAATTTTGGGCCACCACTCTTGTGCTCGCTAGTAGTTCCATTAGGTAAACTTCTCTCATTCGCTCTCTTACAGGCATTGAGAACACCCTGTTACTGTAAACACTACTTGCGATGCTCTGCACGTAGAATGACGTTTTAAAAGTGCTCTCTCTTTTAGCCTCTTTACTTTGTATGCTTGTTTTTTGATCTCTTGAAGCCCTGGTCCTCGATTGGCTGCTAACACAGCTAATGAGATGATGATGATGATGATGATGGTGCCTTTACATTTAAATGTTGTCGTGTTTTCGCCGTGGCCCGGGCAGGTATGCCCTCAAGTGATGCAAGTGGCGTTTTTCATTAGAGCAAGCGTCCTCGTTAAACGACGTTGACGACAACAGTAACGGCGTTGTATGAACATGTAGACATCACAGCCATATGAAGGAATCTTGTTCTCGTTAGCGTCCTTGTTTGGCATTCTTTACAGACGTCGTTGCCTTGTCATCCGCCGCCCCGCCGCCCATTCTTCTATGTGTCTAGTGACCCTTGCCTTGACGCCTTTGGTGTTGCCTGGCCAAATCAGATAGATTGCACCACTACTGAGCGGTACAACACAGTCATGGCATGATAACATGGCCACACAGACAAACGCCAACGCGCCGGCACCGCAGCCGCCCCTGCTGCTGCTACCGTCCAGTGTTCCGTCGTCAACCATGAATGACTACGACCCCGTATGAGCTGGCGAGGAACAGCAGACAGAGCGGACCAACTGGCCCTCATCACTCATCACGCCCTCTCCAACGAGCCGGCAGCGGCGGCGGCAGCAGCGTCAGCAAAGAGTGCACAACCAGCTGTGCCGATTCGAAAGAAGCCCCACTCTGTACAGTGTGCATAAATCGGCAGCAACACATCTATCCGTCCCCCACGGCACATCCTTTCCCTCCTCTTCTACCTGAACTCGTCGGTGGCTTCAGTAGACTAGCTGCCTGTATAGCCGCATATGACAGCAGATAACGTGCATGTTAAGCCAGCAGCGACGGTACGGCTGCTGAGGATGGTAGAGCTGCCACCGTATAGCACCAAAGCCGGCTGGCTGCCTCAGAAGTGTTGCCATCTCACTCAAGCTCGGTGGTGCGCCATTACTTTAATAGCAGTGACACACGTGCCTGGCCGGCCAACCTAGCTTCAAGCAGACCAGGCAGACAAGAGAGGGTGCTATCACGACCCAAACAGACACCGCGAGCATTTCCCTAGAGTAGCGAATCGTCTTCAGCAAACGGATTTCTTTCCACCGACCGATTCATTTTGAAACCTAACAAAAATCTGTCCAAATATTCACAAAGAGCCACTGTCAAACAGCCTAGTTGCTAATGAAGCCCGTTTGAACAGAGGCTTGCTAGATTTATTAGCTAGTATGCAACTATCAAAGCATTGATTTATGGTCGAATAGAATGCAGACCTTTATATAGATATATGTATATTATAAGATCGTATACGCTGGATGTTGTGCATTCAATATTGTGCACTGTCTCAACCCACCAGCACGAGGTTACCTGACGTTGCAACTAATCCAATGATACAGACTACATTTCACGTTTAACATAAGCAAAGAACGTTAAAAGACTAATGTAAATATGACCGCGTTACAGTTACATTTATCGCTACTATATGTACAAATGTTCTGATTCTTAAAATGAGGAAATTGTTTTACACCATGCCTGAAAGAATTCATGTCTCAAGTTTTGTTTTCCGTTTTACATGGGCATGCTGTGCATTTAGCAGAGGTTTATAGGAAATAGTTACATTCAGTGAATTAAGCGAAGAATCTGCTAAATAAAAGAAGTTCATCTTCGGCTCGTAAGGCTAACGGCCCGAAGTCTACTTCCGCTATTCCGGAGCAGGTTTCGATTTTAATGCCAATACGCTCTGAACGCGACTGGATAACGCGTAGGAGTAACAGAGAATAAATGAACATAGAGAGATAGAGAGAGAAAAGTAAAAACTGAGTAGGACCGGAATAGAGACAAATAGGGAAACACAAAGTAGTGACTGAAAGGCGACGAAGATCTCAAAGAAGAGCTGCTTCCCCACCCTCTCTAACGCCTGATCCAGTACCATCGAGTCGAATACTCGTCCTGTCAACACTCGCAAGAAGGCATTTGTTCATTCAGACATGAGACTTGCAAAATCCAAAGAAGAAGAAGGTCGCTGCCCTATGCAAATGCACACAGTTCGTCGTTGTTCTCGCCTTAGCGACAAAGAGGTCCCCTGGGTCCTCGCCGGCAACGCGGCCCCAACAGGCGGAGGGAGATAGGAAAAAAAGGAGAGAGGAAGGCGGCGAGGGGAACAGAAAGCACAAGTCAAACTTGAGAAGAAAACAGATAGCAGAGGAGAGACAGAAAGGAAAGAA
The DNA here is from genome assembly GCA_003439945.1 of Dermanyssus gallinae. NCBI lineage: Eukaryota > Metazoa > Arthropoda > Arachnida > Mesostigmata > Dermanyssidae > Dermanyssus > Dermanyssus gallinae. The sequence continues at coordinate 1,118,654 of QVRM01000484.1, forward strand.
AACTAGTTGAAAGAAGATGCGTAGACGCAGTAAGGAACGGACGAACGAAAAGTGAAGAGAGTCAGAGAGTTAAAGGGAAAGCAACAGGGACAGCAGCAGCAGCAGCAACAACAACAGCAGAGCAGAAACTAATCCAAATGGGACAGTGTTCACACAACACCGGCATCTGCTAGGCCTGGACTGTCTGTCATTACGGTCGTGTGGCCGCTTTGATCACTGAACGAGCCAAGCGGGCGAGTGATGCTATAGACTTTGACTCACTGCACTAGTACGTTGCATGAGCACCGAACTTCCAGTGAAAACAATCTGACCTGGACGACACTAGCCTCCTACCAGTGGCTACTATATGCGTGTATCCGTTTACTGTATGATATATATATATATTGCTGAATTTTCGATACGCTCTATCAGTATTAATCGTTCGCGACAGTTAAACGCGTGTGCTCCGGCAACAAATTACAATGAGATTAACTTTCACTTGAATGAGAGTTTGAGTCTTGACAGTACATGCAGAGGTATTTGTCCACTTAACCCCAGTGCTTAATCAATATCGAACGATTTTAGAACACTCATCGATCTCGTTCTCTGATGCTCCCTTAATAATCCCCCTCCCTCCGCTCTCAGAGTTCCACGTTCTCCATCCCGGTCCCAAGGAAACACATCCCGGTGTGTCATTTATCCTAACTTCTTGAACAAGCAGAACTCTTTCTTTTGCTACCCCTCCTGTACCTTTTTACCTCCTTTTTCTATCTCAATTCTATCACATTGTGAGCCTCATATATCGAAAGAACGACACGATCCCTCCAATACGGCCTAAAACTCATACTCGTCCACCGATTGCACCCCTACCAGTTGTAGCGGCAGTAGAGGCAGTAGCAGTAGTGGCTGTGCAGGATAGAAAACAGTAGAGCGACGCGACCTATGTCGACCATGTCGCCTTTCTCCTGCCTCTGTTCGTTTTGCTCCGCCATCTACTATCCTCGTCGTCGTCGTAGTCGTCGGCGAACTCAGTCGCCAAGCGAGTTCAGGCTCCTCGGCGGCTACGAACATTATTATCATGGCCATCATCATCATCATCATGGCAAAAGACGACCGCGACTATAACTACCACCATGGCCGACGATGCCTTATTGCATTGCCGATATCACAGGCTGTGCTGCGGTGCGCTTGGCGTTCTTGAACACATCGTCTACTTCTTCGACGTTCTTTACTGCCGGCCCGCGACCCGCGGTTTTGTCATAGGTCGTGTGTAAGGCTCCCGCTCTTTCCCCCTTGCTTGTCTAGTATAGGCTACAAGAAGTTCTCTGTCGCCGGCTTGCTGCAACCCTCGGACGCCCGCCTCTCTCTCCCTCTCCTTCTCCCCCTCTCTCTCTCTCTCTCTCGTTTTGCCCTATCAGGCCCATACTACTTCAACCCATATGTCCAGATGTGTTACCAATGTCCCTGCTAAACTAACATCATCATTAACTTTATCTTGAATAACACCATTGCACCGCCATTTCATGCCTATCATTGCACTATACGCATAAACCACGATAGCAACAACATAATAAGCCGTTAAGCTGAAGGAGTTATAAGATAAAATACATGCAACGTGCTCCGTTAATGAATAGAGCTCAGCTAAACTCATACCTCAGGGCCGAAAAAAAAAACGCTCATCGTGAAATCAACTCGAACGCAGATAGGATCGAATTGAGGATTCGAAGTCGATGTCGACTTCAAGGTACTACATGTTGGGATACATATACACATCGGCCCTTAAGAAGAAAGTTCGATTTCGTCACATGTATATGGTTGCTATCTGAAACGTATCGGAAGAGCATTCAGAGAGCTATCTATTAATGCGCTATCAGCAGATGTTGCTTGCAGGACGACATGCTGTCATTTGCCCTAAGACCTTCCGTCTGCTCTCCCTTACTAATGCTCCTTCGTACAACGGCTATCATACCTCCAACGCACCCATCCACATTATCCCAATGCTCCCTGGCTAACTATGCTCGGGGCCTACAACTTGTCTCGACAGAGCGTTATGGCAGATTACCACATAACGTGTCACAGCGTTTGTTGTACATGCTGTAGCTATTCGACAACAGCAGTAGCAGCGCAGGATTTGACAAGCGCATGTCATCAACCTGGTAACAACAAGCAGAGTTGCCGTCACCTGACAGGAGGGACGTTGTGTACGCCGCCATGTCGCACGCGACAAACCATGCCCTGAATGAGTGCTTCGAAGGGCTGCGGGGCCGAGAAAACCGTCCTCGATCTATGCGGGACGATACGCGGGTAGCTCCACCATAAGTGCTACTGCTACTACGATATTCACTGTATAGCTGAAATTCATAACTCATCAAAACAGAATAAGTCCGGCCGCCCCCGCAGATGAACTCATGTCATCACTTCTCCCCTCTACTTATCAACCAGTTTCCGATAGGCGGTAGTGATGGAATTACGACCTCGTTCGAATGCGGCGCATTTGAAAAATTGAATAAGGGCTCAGGCTAGAAATCGGCGATTTCGTTCGCACTTGCCTACGGCAATCAACTACATCCTACTATCCTCTTCCTAAGGCCAGTTTCCGACGCCTCACGTCCCCGCTCTCGTGCCGAGTCTGCCCCTCAACAGATTTCCACCCTTTCTGCGATACAGCGATGGTCTCTTCTAAGAAAGTCGCCACTTGCCGAAACTGTCATATCGCATGCTTTACACTTGAACATCAAGCAGTTTTACAATACATTATATCTATGTTACACGTACGTCTCGTATTCTCTCAAACATCTAAGCAGTCTCATATTAAAAGCACTGATACCATCTGATAAAAATTGGTTAGCTACTAATAAGGTACAGATAGTCAGACACCTAACATGTAAACGTAAAGAGTCAATAGACTGCCAAATTACAAGAACTCTGTTGCAAACCTGAGTTTCAAGTAAATCGAAGGATATATCAAATACGAGCAGATATACACTAATGATTCTAGTAGAGGAAAGCGAAAGCAAACAAGCAATCGGCCTAGCTCATAATCGACGGCAAAATAATGGATGTTTTAGAAGCTAGCTATACACAACAATTATTGTTCTCAGAAGTAAACAGCTCCATATTGTAAATCTTTCTCTAGTTGATTTTTACATTTCTTCACAGGGACTTGTATTATAAAGTCGAAAACACCGACTACTGGTGTGACATAACAACAGCATATTTTAGATTAGCCTTAAACGGAAACAACTATTGGCACAACCGGTTTTGTTGAGGCACAACAAAAAAACAAGAACAAAAAATTAAAACAAAGATGCTCGTCGCTGAATGCTCGATCAACGTCTTCTGCATAACAGTACTATCTTTTGCGCGTTACTACATTTATAATCTCGTATTTCCTATCTCTTCAAGCTTCTCGGTTCGTTCGCAGGAAGGAAATTTTCGCATTCGAACACGGAGATGACGCCAATTGAATCCACTCCGGCGAGGATTGGAGGGAGATTGGGAAAAATATTCCAATATTTTTAAGAATGTAGGATATGATTTTGGTCAGTTTTATCGAGTACAAAAATCTGTTCGGTGGCAGGGAGACACGAACAAGAAGTCGCAAACAAGGCGTCATTCGCGCACAGCAAGCCGATCAAGCTCGGCGGCCGGTAGCTTGTACGACGGGCTTCGACCAATGGCTCGCTATCAATATTGGCTATCCTTTACGAAACTGCCATCCCAGTTGGTAGTTGGACCACCCACCCACCGTAGTAATGATAGGAGCGGTCGCGGTAACAGGAACTCCCATGAATGATTGCGTGCCGGCCGAAGATGGTAAGCTTTTTACGCCCTTCGGACTGAGCCGAACGACGACTTCGAGCTAATACGACCCGACACAGACATCGCCAAAGAAGGATAGCACCTTGCGACAGACGTCAGCCGTTGGAAAAAGCCAGCCATTGCCGCCGGCAACCTAAAGCAAACTGATAAGCTTCATATATATATATATATATACATCACGGCGCCTACTCGAGATTTAGTCCTGTTTAATACGGATGGCACACGTTAGGCGATCAATGGATATTTTAGTAACGTGTGCTAAAAACACAATATTTTATGTATATGATGCTCGTATGGATTAATGTACTAACACAGAAATGGAGCCGCAATCTTCTATCGTGTGGATACGTCTCGTCTAAGAAAGAGATGCTGTCATAATGAACTGGCCATTAGATCATCCACCTATCGTCATTCATGAAAAGAAGAAAATTGTAGCTGAGTGTCGTTTTAAAAGAAATTTGTCTAGTGGTGTAAGTAATTAAAGTCCCTAATCGAAAAAACTTGCTTGCACATTGAATGAATGAGGACAAGAAAATTAATACGAAGCAAGTAGATGTATAGAGGTTTGCAAATTGGCCAGTCGGCGTTGGTGTCGCAACGTTGGTGGGTGATTGATCAACCAAATCGCGGAAATGCTTTTTACCGTTTAAGTGTACGCTTATTCAAATTTCGAATTGAAAAATATGTAAAATGTGTAAAAAGACAACATTATCTTTATACACCGTTGTAGTATGTACATGATTAAGCAACGATACATCTCTGTCTGGCATCAATCGCACTGAATCGTCATCAAACCTACGAGCTGAGCAGCAGGTCCCAGCCGTGAGCCAGAGGGCCTTGTCCTTCTTCGCATTGGTTTTTCCAACTACCAACTGCCACATACACTATTTATTATTTACTCTAGCCCGTATCATTTCCGTACCACATACTGCCTCCTATCCCCATAGTAACTATGTTGAACAGTTATTTATTTCCCTAAGCCCGTGCTCGTGTCTGTCATCTATGGCGAACGATGGCAGCCACCAGAGTAGAAAGGAAAGACCGCTGCCGGCGCTATCTTATTAGTCTCCAGAAGCGACAAAGAAGCGTTTTCTCGTGCACAAAGCAAACGCGTCCCTACTACGTATCATATCGAACGCCCGACTTCTCTGCTCGATCATATAACCATAGCGGCCCAAGGAGAAATGGCTACAAAGAAGACTCCATGTAATGTTGCTGCGCACTGGCATTATAAGTACGTTGATAAAAGGCTTGTAGTTCATTGTGGTTTCGGCAATCCCTAACGCTTGCAAATTATAGGCAAACCAGTCTAGATATATGGAAATGAGTAATGTGTAAGCAACAGCCAACATGTCACCTCGATACAAGGGTGCTCGGCGATCATGGGAGAGCGGGTATTTTGCAGGGTGTGCTGCAAAACGACACCAGGATTTGAAAGATCTTAAATCAGCCACTCAAAGCTTGTGGAAAAAGTTTCCGGGTAGTGTCATTTCAGTTTCAAGTGAGAAACTCTTGGCAGGCAAGATCAAAATGGCGACAGGCGGACCTACAGGGAACTGATAAGTAGTTTGCTTTGAAAATATCCTGAAAATGTCACGTGTTTTATGAGGTATCACTTCCACACCCTGTAGTACTGAACGCGAGCAGTGGAAGGTATCAAATAGTACTCGACAATACCCATACATAGCCGTGTATATAAACACATTCACATCTAAAACCACTACAGCGTCACTACAGCAGTACAAACATCTGTATACACACACATGTCGATTTGTTCACGTACATTGTATGTATCGCCCGTCCGTATGGTTCCTAGAGCCAGCCTATATCTGACTCGAGGCGGCCACTTCGGGGAAGTTTAACATTCATCAGACACACATCATATCAATGCTTTCTTTTGCGTACGCCTATGTAACAACCATGTTTGTGCAAATGTTTGTGTGTAGGTGTGTGCATATCTATTCATCTTCATTTTCTTTCTAATCAGAAGAAACAGATGACATGAGCGGAACAGAGTGTGAGGGCGAGGATGACGACACGCGGCAAAACCTACACGTAGAGCTTATCCACCAGCTCAAGTAGAATTTTTTGATCACTTTATATTTTCGACCGGTACGAAAACATTGATCCCGTTGGGTTTACCTGCCCACCTACCTAGTGGACAAGAAGAGACCGTATTTTATCCGTTCTTTTTCCTCCTTCGTTCCCTTTCCAAGTTGCTATATTTTGTCCTCCTTCCTGAGCGCAGATCGGACAATTGCAAGGATTTCCCGAATAAAGGAACTTGCCTGGCCGTCCGACTAGCGCGACATGTTCGTGTGTATGTACGTCTGCCGCTCGTCCTCAGGCGAATCCCTGCAGCAAGCCGCGAGCAATTTCGGTCTCTTCCAAGACAGGATCATAGGGGCTAGACGCTGTGAAGACGCGGAATTTTGTACAATCATAGTTGAGGATCGAACAAAGGTTACGAATATAGTTCGAGACATTGGGCGCTGATTTTCATGTCTCACTGAAATTGACGCACACTTGTCTGGTTGATTCGCGCCTTATCTATCACCCCTTGACGCACAGTTTCCTTCACTGTCACCTCTACTGCTGGGCCTTTACTGAAAGTCCCTTATGAGTAATACTGGACGTATTTGAAAATTAGGGCCGTCATCGATATTCCTTAGAGGCTTTTACATTCTTACTAACGGACGTTAGCTGGTAACAACATGCGCTCACTTCCGTTCGAGCCTTTTAGATGTACAATAGTTCTAAAGTTCTAACGTGGCACTCATTTCTATTGGGCGAACAGACTTGTACGCAGGACATTCCGCCCAAACACACGATTGATCCGCATAGCTACATTAGGTCCTGACGACAACACATTTCTCATTCTCTACGAGCCCTAGAGCAAGCGTTGCTGTCTTCAGCCTTTCCTGGTAATCGACGACTATTGTTCTCCCTCTCTCTCTCTATCTCTCCCTCTAAAGAAGAGAGCACTCCCTTGACGGAAGAACTCGTCTAGAATGTGGAAAAGGCGCTCTACTATAGGAAGGCCAATACAGCACGAACGCCGCAAGCACCAACGTACCGCCCTGCAGAAAGCTAGCAGCCACTCCATCTGTACCGGAAGGAAGATAAATGAAACGGCGACACTTGACCTGCCTCGTCGAACCTCGTCTATCGCGTCGATAGACGACAAGTTTTTTCTTAGATCTCAACAACCGACCACGGCAGATTCGATATCAACCAGCGATCAATGGGCGCATTTCCGTTTCTATCATACTGTAGAGTAGCAGAGCAGGAACTGTGCCCTAACTGTCGTTCTTCTGCAAGTTCGCATGAGACGCTCTAATCGCTCGGTTGGCGGCCACCCAGCCATATATCGATTCCGTAGACCACACACCCGTCTGCTGGTAGTGGCAATCAGCTGAAGCAGAGACGATGACAAACACACTTGCCGGCCTGCTCGAGCCACTACCGCAGGAGGGTGGTGCAGCAGTGTAAAGGGGCGGTGCTTACCAAAAAAAAAAGTTTCTTCATCCGGGTTTGCTCGTACTCTAAGCTTCGACCACTCGACGGTGCAACTGCTAAATGATTGGTGCGCCGAGCTTGCTGACCTGGTTCACATGTGTGAAATACCTCCGCCGTTATGATTATATTGAGCCAATGGGATCTGCTAGATGTACATGCAGCACACCAGCCGCAGCAATAACAACAGTGACAATAATAACAACAGCAAAACAAGTCGTCTACGCGTAGTAGCAATTTATCCAATTAACATGTATTTTAGTTGAAATCGCATTAATGTGATGATTGTTGAACCATATATATATATATATATATATATATAAAGCGGTACACGTATGATTTAGGGTACCGTCCACTTGGCTACTAAACGAAGAGGCAAAAGAAGATGATGACGACGCTTTGTATAAACTGCCGACGCATATGGGGCGATATATTAGTTCATAACAGATGGACGCGCAGCTATATTCATCGTTGTGTTTCCCGTTTACGCTCTCGCCCCCCTTGCTTATTTCCCTGCTCTCCTGGCTCGCTCTGAATTTCGCTTTACTCTACCGCCAAACCCTTTCTTCTCGCCTGCCTTCTCTCTGTCTACCTCTCTCGTTCCACCCTAGCATTCTTCTCGACGGCACAGCGTCTCTCTGACGGATGAAGAAATATGGGCAGCTCCCAGCCACGACGAGACAAGAAAACTAAGCAGCTTGGTGGTGTCTGGGAGTCTGGCAGTCAGGAACGGAGCCAACCACTGCCGACACTGTCACACCGATCACTACCACCACCACCACGACCACCGGGGCTGATCCCCGGAAGCATGGCGACCGATATTTTCCGACCCGTGCCCTATCTCGAGATAACGAGAGTTGGCCAGGAAACGCCCTGCGCGCGCGACAACCCAGCTTGAATTTGGCCGTAGGCATACTCAACACAGGCGACTTCGGCGGCACCTGCTGCTGCTGTTGCTGCTACTTCTACTACTACTACTACGACTGCTACTAACGCTTGAAGCACGGCGACGGCCCTCACTCGAAGCTCAAGCCATCGCCGAGACAGACAACGATCGACAGGACGACGAAACGAGTCTAGGGGCAAGCAAACGAGAGCCCATACCTACAGCCTCCCCGTTGTCATCCGAGTTGGATAACCCACAGCCCTGCTCACACCGCCCCCGTCGTCTTATATCTTCGTCGTCCTTCGTCGATCTTCCATTGGGCGAGAGGCGAGGGAGGAGACAGCATTGGGGATCTTTGAACGGTAGGGAAAAGATGGCCATGAGCTCTATCAATCATCTGTTTGCCAACGTCAGAGCGTTGTGCCAGGCGACTGTCAATGTATGGAACCCGCTACTCCTTTCCTGCGCCAACTGATGCCGCCCTCTCATTCCCTATCTTTGAGCGGATCTCTCGCCTCTCCGAGTACCATACGCACTCGCAGTTTATCGAGTCTCCGCACTATATCGTACCGCGCGCGCGTGCCTTGTTCCCCCGACATTGGCAGCCTGAACGCTTTCTCTCTACGCACGCAGGCGCTTCGTAGCATGGCTAAGACTGCCATTACGTTCGACACAGCCCGCCCACGATCTGACGTTGCACACCATAGCCAATTGCCAAAGTCGTTGACGTCGTCGTCGTCATTGTTGTCTTCCACAAGTACTTCATTCGCCACTCCACTAAAACCCTCACGCCTGCTGGTTGAAACCCAACGCCGAGTTTGACCTGTGCCGACCGCTTCCGTGGATACAGCCAGCTGTCAACTACGCACCGCGTCGTAAACAGGGACAGTCATAACAAATTAATTAAAGTTATAGCAATCGACAACCTTGAAGTATAATAGTGGCAATGACATAAGCAGCAGAAATAAACATTAAAGGACCAGCTAGAACAGAAATAACACGCGCGCTTCTCGCGTTTAACCACCAAAATAATTTTGCAACACTTCACTTTGAGCACAAGCATTGCAACTGCATTATTTTGAGCACAAGAGTCAAGTCGAATTTCCAGCCGAAGAGCAAAGGGAAACCAGATCGAATGAAAGAACTGCAACAACAATTCTGCGTCAAGTCTGCTGTTGGACCGCGCTTTCGGTTACATACATTACACGTATAATGTCTTCAACCGGGTTTTCTTTTTAGGAGCGTTTTACCAGGGCTTCTTTACAGTAGCTCTGACAAACTGCATACGCTGGTGCACCTCGTCGAACCTTTTTCCTCTCATCATGTTTTGAACCTCTTTCTTTGAGAAGCGTTAGTGCCGATTGTATTGTATTTAAATACCAGTAAAGAGCATTCTGCATTCGCTGGCACCGTCGTCGAACCAGTGATTATGTGTTTGGTTTTTACGTATGTCCGACTTCGGTTTTGTGGCCAGACGTGTGGACTATCGAATAGTCTTTTCGATGGATACGGTTTACACCTTCGCCGTCGTTATCGGTAAGTTGTAGGGCTTGCATGGCTCAAGCACGTGGGCGTCCAGTGAGCGACTGAAACAGACATTAGTCCTCGGCGTGTTTGTGATTTGACTACGTTGTAGTTTAGTATTTGCGATAAGTCGATGGAATCATAGTTTGCGGCGATGCTAAAAAGACAACATCGACATCACAGAACCAGTAATATAAGTCGTTTTCCTAGCATTTTCTTTGGCCAAGTTTACATGTCCTCCGATTATTCTACTTTTGTTAGGATGTCATGCCTTATTTGGTGTACTTTAATTTAAAGTAGATTCTAATAAAAGGCAAGTTTAGTCAGTTCCAAAACTACACATCTGGATGTGGTATCAGTGAATTCTGAGTTCGCTGCTGTTCACAGCTTTATACATGCCCTACTTTGGTCTCACTCTGCCCTCTGCTTTAGTCGCGAGGCCGTAATAATCTTATGGTAGCAAGCGTGTTTGAATAGGGTTCGTGGAATAGAGAGTGAACATGGAAAGGCCCAAGTTGAGAACAGTATATCGTTTTCCTAAACTCTTCTTCCCCTGGGGTTCTGCATAAAGAGTCGAGGGCTTCTACGTTCCACAGCTACCACTTCGATGTCAGGCGAAACGTATACCCTCGGGGCATACAGATGGATGTGACCTAGGAATTTACTAAATTCGTTTGAATCTACCTGTTTGTGAGAGCTGTTGAAGTATATTTGGTTCTTGCCCACCTAACGTTCCAATCGAGTGACCTTTGGATACTGCCTGGCGTGGCATGGATCCACTAGAGATGGTAAGTCTGTCAATGCGCCCACCACGACGCTGGCCCTCAAAGTCGAAGTGCCTGAGAGCATCTGCATTATACATATATACGCGTACACAGCACAAGCCTAGGCTAACAGCAAATATCTAGCCGAGGGTCGTAGCTGAATCTTAAGGGCTGCGGACCCAGAAGATGCCTTGCGTGCTTCCGGACATTGTATGTGGGTGATGCGTTTTTAGCCACTTAAGCTCTCCTCTGCGTAACTGCGTTATGTTGCAAATACACGCAAAACAAGAATTCCCTCGAGAGAAGCTGATCGGAAGCGAATCTAGAACCACTGCGTATGTCTCTGATACACACGTGCTACGGGACATTAGTCCAAAGATCTAGCCCAAAGCTTCCTAATCACCTAGATTTCGCTATCTTCACTTCTGCTTCTCGTTGCCTTCTGCTCTTTTTAGATTTGCTTCACACAGACAAGCAAGTCTTTTCGGCTTCTCTTTCTCTCTTGAAGTCCCCCTCCAAGGCTAGCCTCCACTGGCCTTCGAGAGCTTCCTTTAAGCAAGGTGGCGCCATTGCTATTTTGCTCTGCTCAAACAGAGACCAAACGTGTGGTTTACTAGACCGGCTACGAGCACGTTTTGTGTTTAGATGGTCAATGGCTCAAAAGCTTAGGCGAATGCTCGTACATCGAGACCAAATATTCTCTCACATTGAAATTGCATTTGTCCAAAAAGATCGATACGCTAACTGATTTCACCATGTTGTGACCGGTATGCGCCACAAGCCAGACTTCTCCACTAAGCACTGTAACAAACATTTACGATTTACAGCTTAACACCGGCCGCGTACAATTATAGATCAGCGTTCCCATACCCATGTCTTACCTCGCTCTCCCGGTAAGGGCCGCTTGCTTCCGTGCTGAAAGAACCATGGACGATCGGGAATTAGCGCTTCCTCAACTGGCCCGTTACTACTAGGTTTTTCGTCTTTAACAAGTGATTTAGAGCGCTGTGCGTACGAAAGCACTCTATCTTGTTGTGTTTGTAGTTGTGGCTGGTGCAGATAAGATTGTTTTTTTTGTAATTGCTGGCTCGACGGCAGCGGCGGCTGCTGCTGTTGGTGTAGCTGGCTTTGCTGATGATGTACGTCGACATTAATATTGGCGGGCGAGCTTCTTTTGTCGAATGACCCGGGCTGGTTTTTCGACGAGTTGTCGTCGTTTGACCTCGGCGGTTGAACCGCACTCCTTCCCGCATTGAGTCCCACAGTGTCCCGGGACTCGGCAGTCTCGTGAGAGCTCAACAATGAAGCAGCGGGTACGCCCGGTTGGAGTCCGCCCGGCTGAAACGAGGGTGCTACGAAATAGACATAGGCTCCGCATGTGAGCAACGTTGAGGCGAGCGCGATCCGGCGAAATTTCTTGAAGGCTAACATCGTCCACCAGCGACGGCGGTGGCGGTTGAGCCGGCCGTGATACCGTGGTGGCCTTTAGCGGTCGTTGTCGAACACAGGGCCGGCAGCACCCGCGGGACGACGACGACGACGACAACGTGGACCCGTGGCCGTTGTGACGATCTCAAGTGCGACAACGTCAACGCTCTGCTGCCGCCACTCCACGAACTCCTACAATGACACAATTAATGCAAACACACACACACGCAAATACACCATTAATAGCAATGCAGCAACAGCGACACCCCACACATATATATATATATATATATATTGAACACCACCATGAACCATGTACGCCTGGAATGCTGTACCTAAGAACAACGAGCATATATTCTAATGACCACATCCTGTCGCCACATACACTAACTAAAATTAGTATATGCCGACAGGCCGTGTCGGAATATGACAAAAGGCAAGCACTTTCCGCTACAAAATCCTTCTTTTAGTTTCCGACCTTTACGCACATACTGATCAATGTGCACTTAAGAGCTCCTGGAATAGAATAGATAACCAGGCGGCGTTTGCATTGCAAAGAGGCCATTGCAAACTTAGACGTTCTTCTCTTGTAGGCAGTTTTTCTAAACATATTCTTATAGGCAAGGCTCCATTCATGCACTGACGCCTGGAGAGTGCTCCTGCGGGCTGACAGGAGGTACGCAGCAGCAAGTTCCTTCTTGACAAGTAAATATATAGCAATATGTAAGGTATTTTCCCAATTACTTGGCAAGTAAACTCTTCATTTTCTTATATCTTTATAGAGCAGAAAAAAAACGTAAACTTTGTTGTTGAATAACATACACTGGCCACTCTAGGTGATCGAACCAAACCGACCGCAGCGTGACTTGTAGAGTCATTTGGCACGGTGTTCACTCCTTGCTACATGTAAATAGGAACGGCTGCAGCAGGCGGGTTTTAACGTCAATACTGTAACGAGAATATCATTAAACGATAGCACAATATAAATTGCGCTCTTTTGTATATATATATATATATATATATATATATATATATATATATATATATATATATATAAATGCGTTTTAGTTGCCACTCCTTGTTGTTTTCAATCAGATCACTGTTTTCACTCCTCCTAGTTCGTCGCATTTCATCACGATGTATTCTATCGATTCCTCTTCTACATCACTCGCTCTACGCCAAACGCTTTCATTTTCCGAGTATTTGGCCACCAGCAATCTATCGGGTGTGAGCATACCGGCCCTGCAGTCAGCGAACAGCCCTGAGGCTTGCAAGTTCGAGTGTATAATATCATTTTTGGTCGCATATATCAGTCGCGAAAAGCATGAAGTTGGAGGTTGGGGCGCCGATTCGAAAGCACCATTTTACAATAAGGCGCCGGCGCGATGATACAAACAAGAGTCAAGGCGAATATTGTGAGTATATTTGTGTGTTGTCGCAAGAGCGTCTTCAGCTATGTTCATTAAACTCCAGCCGCGCCATGATGTTGCTGTTATACGACTACAGCTGCTATATACTCGTATATGTTTCGTTCCCTCTCTGTCCATTTTGCCCCAACAAGCAGAGGTACTGGGGCGTCTTCTCGGCAATCGATCGGCCAGAGGCGGTATTCGTGCGCCCTTCGAACCTTCCCTTGAAGGCACCGGGGTGCGGTCATCGAAACTAGCCATCCGTTAGAGTCACTTGTCTCCAGTGTTGGCCCTCCATCTCACATGTCGTCCAGAGAGACCAGCAGACGCTTGCAATACACGATAGATAGTGTGGCGCATTCTGACGGGTATTCTGCCATGCATGGCCGCTGTCTAACTCACCGACCGCATCCGCCGTCCGTGAACTTTTGGAGCTAGCTGGAAGGATAGAAAAAGAAAGTTGCGTCTCATCACCATCGAGCGAGCGGTCTCGGCCTCAAGAAGAATTTATTTCTAGGAGGGCCCTTTCGCTCACACACAAGTACTCAGCACATCTGTCGCCGCCTGCTCGCGCCTCGACGTGTCCTTCTCCGACGACGACGACAACGACGGGCCCTGGCTCTCTATCCACCCATACGGCAGCAACCTAACCTAACACAAATTGTCGTGAGCGGAGTGTCAGGATAATAACCCCTTCTTCCTAGTCCCCCCCGGGCGCCTGCTAGCTCGCTCTGCTCGCATCGGGCGCTGTTTGTGCTGCTATCACGTATGTACGTTCACTTCGGCCGAGCATACCATCACTGTACAGCAGAGCAGTCAGTCACTACTCGCCCCCAATGCGGCCTCTGCAACAACCTCACACACGCCCACACACATACAGCCCCACCTGTTCGAAACGGTGTCTAACAATAGGCATCGTCTCTGCTGTCGACAGCGCACTTGGAAGCGAACGACTTCTAGAAAGAATAATCTTGCATATATATATATTTATGTGTGCCTCACATGTCTTATAAGTAAATATAAATAATATATATATATATATATATATATATATATATATATATATATATATATATATATATATATATATATATATATATATATATTCAAGTTCAAGTTTTTCAAGTTTCAAACGTGGTTTATTCAACGGAACTGCATTTTGCAATGCTTAAGTTCTCGGTAAATAAAAATGGTAACGAAATAAATCAATCACCGAGACAAAAGTCACACTCAACAATATTTCAAAGAATGCTTTGAATAAGCACAATTACACAATACATAGTCACAATAAGCATCATCACCAGGATGTCTATACAGCGTTTGTTACAATGTACAGCATTAGGTGAGGCAACACGCGCTCACATATACGCGCAAGTGAATTGATACACTCATACAGCATCTATATAATACACCACGACATCAGGTAAAAACACACTGAAAAATTAAAAACAAATATAATTTGTGCAGATGATCCCTTATAAAAAGCACTAATAACCCCGATTTAGGATAAAACTAGATCATCAGCCCGATTCAGACTGTGAAATTAAAAGCCATTTTTTTACTTCGCGAGCAAAGAGGTGCTTCGATGTGAGGCATCTAATATTTTTAGGAATTCTAGTCCAAGTTTCGGGCAGGCGGCATGCAAGTGAGTGTTGACTAGTCTTCAAGGACACTGAGGGCACTGCAAAAGTTGTTGCACGCCTAGCTGATGTCCGATTTGAGGTTGGAATTAGTGGAAACGCAATCTCCGCTGGTACAATACCTCGCGAAATTTGATATGCTAGCATAGAAGCCCGCAGCGTGTAAATGTTTTCCACCTTGAGTAGGCTATAGAGTAAATAAATCCTGGACCGAATCTTTCCGTCTCCTAGAAAAAATTGCTCTAAGTGCATCATTCTGAATTACTCTGACTCTCCGGAGAATTCCGTCATATCCACCACCCCAGAGAAGGATACCATAGCATAGTACCGGTAAGAACACGGCCCTGTACACCAAAAGCAAGCCCTCTGTGGGGACCCCAATCAATTTCATTCTGCGCAGCGCCGATATAACAGCATAGCACTTAGGTGCAATATATTCTATGTGGGGATGCCACTTCAGATTTTCCTGGAGAACGAGCCCCAGGCACTTGGCTGTCTGCGAGAGCTTAATGCTTCGTAGCTCGAGTAGTTGGTTGTTAGGCAATGCCTGATGCCTCGGTGATGAGCGAAAAACTACAAAATGTGTTTTATCGGCATTGACAACTAAACCAAAAGTATTAAAAATGCTGATTGTATTGTCAACATTTTGGAGAGACTGGTGCAAATCTGCATCAAAATTACGATTATTAACTCCGTAGATTAGCGTCGTGTCATCAGCAAAAGCTATAGTAGAACCATGATTTAGCCCCTGAATTCTTAATAGGATAAAATTCAGAAGGATAAGAAACATAAAAGGCCCGAGAACCGAACCTTGAGGGGTACCTATATCAACCTGTTTCCACGAGGATTCAATTTGCCCAGCTCGAACCATTTGCCTCCGTCCTGAGAGATATGACCTAAACCAAGCAACAGCCGGCACGGAGCAGCCGAGCTGAGCGAGCATCTGGAACAGTAAGGAATGATCAAGACAATTAAAAGCAGCCGACACGTCAAGAAAGACCGCAAGACAAAACTTGTTTGTCTCCACCGAATCAGACACCCGCTGCCATAAGTGCGCCAGCGCTAGGTCAGTCGACCTACCCCTGCGAAAGCCGAACTGGTTGGGTGATAGGAAATTAATCGACTCTAAATGTAGATTTAGCCTGAACAACACCAACTTCTCAATGACCTTTGAGATATAATCAACAACAGATATCGGTCTGTAATTTGCTGCGCGATTTCGTTCACCCTTTTTCTTGAATAGAGGAAATACCGCCGTATCCTTCAACCGTGCTGGGAAGTTTCCGGTCTCAAACGAGCGATTTATAATAGAAGTCAGAGGCCCTGCAATCGAAAAAGCTGATAGCTTCAACAATTTTGCAGGCACACCCGTGACACCTCGGCTCCAGTTTGCCTTGAGACTGGAGAGGACACGAAGAACCTCGGAAATAGAGACGGGAGAGAGTGAAAATACATTATTGTTTCGTTTCCAGACCTCATCAAGTAAGGTTTGCAGATTCCTGTTTTTCTTGAGTTGAGCGACCGTATTATTACCTAACGTGGCAAAGTGACGGTTAAGCTCATCTGCTATTTCTACTGGATCTTCCAAAGTTTTATCATCGCCAACTATTAACGCGGACGGTAGGTCCACTGCGTCACGTCGCCTGCCACAGAGGCCGTTGATGAATTTCCAGAGTTTAGCGGAGTCGTCGCGCAAGAATTCAAAACGATTCCGATAGAATGCTGTCCTCGCAGCGCGGATAGCATTGAGGTAGCGGCGACGGCTGTTTAAATAGGCGGTCTTCGTGTCTACCGAATTTATCTTACGATGTCTGCGGTACAACTTATTAACCTTGCGACGCAGCCGCCGTAAACCTGGAGAGAAGGAAAACTGACACTCCTTACCCGAACTGTCAGGGTCAGGAAGGTCTACAAGGTCAAATGATTTTTCGTATGTAAGAAGCAGGATGGTACTAAAAGCGTCAAAAGCAGAGTTTACAGTGACTGCATCATACACCGTTAACCACGAGACATCTTGTAAGCGGCGTAGGAACGAGTCAATGTTAGCCTTTGTATGACGTCTACGTGGGTTTAGAGCCGACTTTTCCAAAGGCTTAGTAGTCGCGGAGTCGTCGGAAAGACTTAGGAAAACCGGGTAATGATCAGAAAAGAGCAAAGTTTCAAGAACCGTAGGCTGGATGGTAGTAAACTTCGAGCAATTTGAAACAGCTATGTGGTCTATACATGTACCCGACGCGGGTCTCGTTATGCGATCCACTACAAGGGTGAAGTCTCTAACGGAAAAGAATGATGAATAATCGCTAGGTTGCGGAACCGAAAGTAGATTAATATTTGCGTCGCCCATAACAATGACAGGGGTGGAGGTACAATTCGGTAACAGCTCGTCTAGTGTATTTAGTAGGGTGTCTTTGCACGAAACGTGATTGGAATAAAACCCTACAATAAAACATTCAAGGCCTGCCCGTTTTTTTAAATGTACGCGTACCACCTGGACATTACCATCATGACTAGAAACTGAGCGAGAAGATAAGATACTGCAGGTGGAACGCACGTAGATGCCGACACCGCCGCCTAGTCTTCCCTGCCCTCGGTTTGACGTGACTAGTTCGAAACCACCTATAGAATGAGATGCCTGATCACAATGCTTTAGCCAAGTTTCACTAACGACTGCCGCATCAAACATGGCCCCTTCTTCATCTAAAAAATGGCTTAACAACTCCAGTTGACCTGATTTTTTTAGCCCTTCAGTGCCGGCATTTAAATGGATTAGCGCCAAGCCAGTGTGATTTAGTCTAACGTTGTTTGAAAGTTGGCATGCCTTAATATTAGGCGTGCTGTTTTGGCTAATATGGTTTACACAATGCATTTACAGGAATATATGAATGTACAAACACCAAGATAATAAGAACTCAGTAAAAAAGATGCTAGGTTAGCATCGATAGGGTTGACAACAACGGGGTGAGAACATCAATCAATTTTTTTAGACGCGTTGCCGCCTTTGGGGATACAACTTTTAAAACCTTCGTAATGTGTTTCAAAGATTTGATTATGCCGGAGTCACGTCCCTTCGATTTGTGAGTAGCAGAGGTGCGCGATGACTTCAATGAGAGAGGCTTGCGAAGAGTATTCGCAGCAAACTTCTTCACGGTGGGAATCTGCTTCTTGGGGAAGGATGTTGATCCCGGTAGATTTACGCGAACGTCAGGGCCAGTCGAGGTCTCCACGATTAGTGACCTCACTACGGCAGCATAGGTGGGTGGCGCAGACGTGGATGATCCAGGCGCAAAATTCGGAGCGGATGAGGAATCGGGTGCGATAGCCGGCTGCGGCGAGTCAACTACTTTAATTTGTGTTGCCTCAGGATGTTCTGATCCGACCTGTTGCAACAAGCGACACTCCATCAAAGCTTTGCGTTTCTCTATTTCGCATAGTCGGATAGGGCAGGACAGAGAAGACGACACATGGGGGCCTCTACAGTTTACACATTTTGCCTGGTGCTTGCAGTTTTGAGCCAGGTGACCAGCTTGTCCACACCTTTTGCATGTTACTTCGTTTCGGCAATATTTTGCAATGTGTCCTAGCCTCAAGCACTTGTAACACGAGACTGGCGTTCCAGCGTGCATAGTGACTTTATGAGACCTGAAAGCAAGGAACACGTCAGTCGGTGGAACCCTATTAAACTGAAGCATGACCCTGTCAGTAGGGATTGACGTGACAGTGGATCCTGATCTCTTAATAATGCTCTCCCGTTTCGCTGAAACAACACCAACATCCTTAAGGGCAGACAGAATATCTTCGTCAGTAAATCCTCTATCAACTCCGTTTATTCTGGCGCGGTATGCATTCAATCATCATCAGCATCAATATATATATATATATGTGTATGTGGGTACATATCCAAAAATGCTCAATACTTCGCTCCAAAGCCAAGAACATCGGCCTCAGCAAATTCATCGCCGAAGAGTCGCGGCTAAGCTGCCTAGAGTTCGAACGTGTAAAAATCACCAACGCGCAAAACAACCGATATCACAGCCTAGCTTTGAGGTGACATGAGAGATTTGTCGCCTACCCTGCGCTCGGTGCGTCGCTTGCCTTTTTCACAACAAGACAATCACCTTAGGACGACATGCGTTTTTTTTCGTCGTAGGAAGCGTGCTCCTCACATAACGCTATAAAAAAAACATTTCAAGCTTTCCTCCCTGACAGCTGCACTGATACAACTAGTATATGTAAAAACAGAAGCACTATCCGATAAAAACAGTATTCGAAATTTTACTTGTCAGTGTTGTTCTAGCAAAAACTATTTTGTACATTTTATATATTATCGTCTTTACGACAAGCTAAGGGTGTTACTCTCCGGCAATCATTTGCATGATATCGCTGACACACCTTGTCACAATACTTGCAAACACATTCACCATTTGCGCCATGAAACCCCTCATTCCTCCAGAGCACGTGATGATATCCGTGCACAGCGAACCGAACAATGACGTGACAGTTTCTCGGCATACTGCCTTCCATTAATCACAAGTCGAAAACGATATTCTGTAGTGAAGTTTATGCAATGCCAGTCCAGCAATCTGCGCTGTGCACATTTTTGCTTATTCGTTGGTTAATCATAAATCTCGTATACGGACATGTGCGCTCAGGTAATTGTCCACACTCGGTGATTGAACCAGAATACACGCATGTTGCCTTTTGCTATAGCATGTGATGAAACAAAATACGACTATTAGTATGAACTTGTTTATATGGATGTATCATTTTCCTAACCAAACTTTTTTCATGGAACTAGCCGCTAGATTGCACAGCACACACGTAGGCAATAAAGCTCACTTATATTTTTGCTTACAGTTTTGTTACGCGTATGTGTAAGTTTGTATGATTTTTGGAATCACGTATCTAACCCGCATTGAAAAGGTGGGACAACTTGCAAGCGAGTTAAAGCAAAGCTATATAACATACACTAAATTACAACCACGTAACGTCGTGAGTATTACTTGTTATAAATGGGTAACATCACGCGCGAGGAATATTCCCAATGACAGGGTTTGCAGAACCCAAGCATGCGTCACACATGTTTGGATTGAACAAAACTCAAGATGAAAACGTCTGTTCAGTGTTCTCTGTGTCACGCAAATTATAGAGTACGCGTGGAGAGCACAGCGCACCAGCAGAGCACACAGCAACTGTTGGCTTTCAGGTGGAATTATTTCTCCTAGAATGTTTTTCTAGACAACTCAGAAAACAACACCAGCTGTGCTCTTAGCTTTTACGTGAAAGTTGTGATTACTGTGTATGAATGTTTATATATATACATGTGTGTGTACGACAAACAACTGTAACGACATACCGTCGATATAAGGAATTCAGTTAAACAAAGTGAACAAGCAGTTAACGCTTAAAGATAGGAAATATAAGCACGATAATTGGCAGACTTTACTGATGAATGAAGAATGTAAAGCACCAGTCTCTATTGAACCGATAAGAGAATCGTTATTTCAACGTTTCCTTTCGCAGACCAAATTTTTGTTTATTAGAAAATTATTAAGTAAGTACATGTCCTTGTTTCGCTCTTTGCAATGCTTACTGTTCAGATATCGTCCAAACCTAGAAAGTAGTGTAAACTCGCTCACACCACTGCCACGATAACAGCAGGAACTTTACAAATTAATAGGACTTTTTGTACCGTCAATGATTGCATTGGGGAAAGTGTCGCCTGACGGCCTAATAAATTTCCTTTTGTCATAATGGTATTTAAAACCATTTTGGCTCTAAACATAAATATATCAATACATATAGTTGAGAAAAAAATACATGTTGTGAGGCGTTATTTTGCCGCAAGGTCAATCTGTGTGGCTTTATCAAAGCTAGACTAGCTCTAAAAACTGTTTCGTCATCTCCACCTTGCTTGATGTGTGCAGCCAGCTCTTGAGACTTGGAGAAGAATGGCAAACTTCGACATGCATCATCGCAGTGTTTACATGCCCAGTGTCAGCACGACTTTTTTTTACTAAAGTATGACCCGGAGAAATATTGGCATTGCGAGTGACAATTGAAGGCCGCCTCACCACATTGTGCGCGAGCTTCTACATTAAAATCATACGTGATGTCTCTTTACATGCTCCGATTGCTTCACACAATGGGAAGAAGAAAATGCATGGCTTGTTTTGCATTTCAGATTCGCGGTCGCCCTTCGTACATTGTCTGGGCACAACAAACAAGCACGCAAGCATGCTGCCCGAATAAACGGAATAGCTCACTTAGTGGGGTTTACTTCTTTCGCCATCCTGGACGGACTTAGCTTACCGCTAGAACCCAGTGATCTCCTAACCGAGAACAACCTAAGCGAATAGACGATCACACTTACCGGCATTGATACGTCGTCAGTCAGTACGCCTGCTGCTGCTTCTGGTGCGACTACAAGCTAGATTTATTTCTAGGTTCAAAATAAGAGAACTTCGTTATCTTTGTTTTTCTTGTTTTTCAGACGGGATAAAGCGAAGCGAGAGAGAATGCTGGACCCAAGAACTGAGAGGAATCCCAAACGTTTCTAGAAGAGGGATTAATCGATGGATTGTATGATTTGTATTGCATTTGGCTAGTCAGACACGTGACCGGTACCACAATACGTATTTGAGAAGCCAAATGCTACTGAGTCCGGCGCTGTTTGAGTCAGTGTCTGTACTCATATACCAAAATGATCACCACGCGGGTGGCAGCTTCACGTGAACAACATTTTTAATTAAGACTAGGGCCACGGCAGCAACAACACAAACACCAACACCCATAACAGCAGCAGCAGCAGCTAAATCAATATGCAAGTGCCGACTCAATTTTGTACGGGTCGGTTAGGACGTCGTCAGAAACATCCACTATCAAAAAAGCCCCTGTGATTTTACAATTAATGAACTCCAGTTCAAACTACTCACACTAACCGCCGAAGCCTGCAGTTGCGGCGGGGTTATAGACGTAATTGGGGCGTGCAACAAACCTTACGGGCCCGGCATGACTCGCGGTCATAGGCGTCCACCTATCTGCAGGAAACGTCGTTGGCGACGCCCAGGCATTTACAGAGCCTAATGATTATTGATTACCTTCTTCCTGCACCTACCTAAAAACCTACTTCCTGCTCTGAGCCGCACAAGACGTACTATAAAATGAATGAGCGATGTGATAGATGACCACTGTCGTTACAGTGGGCGATTGCATAGGATGTATCACGTGTCTTAGCGTGTGTGAAAATGTGAAAAAATCTAACTAGAATGCCTTTTTTTGTTATACCTGCAAGTTTAACAGAATAGAGCTTCGCAAGAGCTTTACACACAAGAAACGTCTCAAAACATCGCTTTGCAAAACTGCCCCCTGCTTATAAATTGAAGATTGTGGAAACGCAATCGACGTAGTTCTTTCAAGCAGAATTACCGCTAATTGTGAGCGTATTTTATAATGCATACGACATTAAATTTAGTTTTAAGAGATACAGGCATGCGCGCAGGTTTCTGTGTGGGTATTATTATAAGTACGACGTCGAGCGTCCTCACACTTTCAAGGGGAATCGTCGGTGATATATATATATATATATATATAGCAGCGCTCGTTAAGCAGCGCGGGCATATACAGCGTCTGTTGGCAGAAATACTGAAGCAAACTATATATATATATATATATATATATATATAACCGAATGTTCAAAAGGACCGGGTTGATATTCCTAAGAAGAGGTTGCCCCAATAGAAGACACTTACTCAGTAAATATCAGACAATGTAAAAGTGGTGATAAGAATGCTTGGATAACATAGATGGTTCCGCTCTATGCGCCCTTAATATAAAATAGTGGCATATTTATTTAGCTATACATGTCAAGCGAATAATAAATAAATATATTTACACACATATTTTTTTTCAGGTATATAGCTAACACATGTATTTATGAGTTTAACGACAAGACGAAAGAGAGAAGATAGCCTGGCAGGAGCCGCGGGAACGATTTCTGCGCTACACGTGCGTTGACCCGACCTCGTGGAATTCTAGCTATGAAAATGTTATGTTTGATTTTTCATCAACCGTAGCCTTTACACGGGTTGCATTTTCATCGTCAGTTGGTGTTTTCATGTTCTACACAAGGTTCGTCAAACAGATTGAAATGTCCTATTCGAAGTTTTCTGTACCATCTATACACACTCCTCAGGGATAGGGTTTCATCTCCAAATGGCACGCAATCCTCATTGGAGTTTGTTTAAATGGACAGTACGCAGCCTGGGTATTGTCGAGCCCGGTGGCGTGCTGCATTCGTCTGCGCCTCGCGACCAGAGGAGACACATAGATGCGCGGGTTCGAGCCCCACCGTTGCACATTTATGTTTATGGGAACCCGTCTATTAAGCAATGCAAAAAGCAGTCCCGTGGACCTTAAATCTTGGCTGAAGTTCTTGAAAAGAAAAACGCTTATGGGGTGCGGCTGTTGTGGCACCGTCGAGCTTGAACTCGCAATTTTCTCACACTCTTGTCTGGGCGAGAAACAACACAAATATTCCGCTTAAACAATAAAAACGAAGTAATTAGTCAAAGGTAAAGTTATATATATATATATATATATATATAACATGGAAGGAAATCTTCACAATATTTGTAATGATCGTTGTGTTGCAATAATTATGAGAATGTAAGCAAGTGCAGTGACGCCCTAAGGCCACAAAGTGTCGTCTGCTCAACGAAGGGTGTCGTCTGCTCATGGGTGGGGATGCGTGCCTTATCTTGTGTATACATATTGTTGTTCATCGTTTTTAGTGAATTTCATTTGCTTTGCTTGCTCTCCGTCTAGGCGTGGATAGAACTTTATCCGCCATATGTCTCTGTAGCCCATCGTCGCCTGTCTAATACCAGCTAACTCATCCCGGTGCTTGTTGATTGCCCGTCACTTCATTTGAACGTGTCATTCTCCTACTACCGAGTGATCCCGTATAGGGGTGCCATTTGTTCTTCCCCGTTCGGCAATGTTTCTGTCCCGGTTGCACCCTCTAACCAGAATAGAGCCGCAGTAAGGTGTCTGCTTGCCGCTCGGCCGTGTAGCTCTGCTGCTTATGTTTCTCTCTCACACGTGGTAGTAGTCCCAATACTACGCCAGAAAAGCTTACGACAATCGAGTTATAAAATGTAATACAATACGTGAGGGCGATTGATTCTTTCTAATAAACTGCGATTAAAATCTCCCCGTGTTTGCGCATGACCCTCTGGAACTGTATATTAGGCAATAGTACTTCAGAAGACCAGATATTTCGGATTTTGCCAGTTGTTAGGCTATTTGTTCCAAGGTTGAATGGATCTCAGCCTCATTGTGGCCCTTTATCGATTTTCTTTGGCTTTGGAAATGTTACATTTTCATGTGGGCTGTTTTAACACCACGTCTTTGTAGCAGTGTGGAGTGACCAAGCGCAGAACCAAGTGCGCTAGCGAAGGTAACGTATTTTTCTTAATGCGTTACATATACACACCTGACGTGTTCGAACACAAGAAATAGATTTTCACACCCCGGATCAGACCTGCGATTGAGCATACTAGAAGTACTAGCTACCCAGACCACGCAGCTACTCTATACTAAATGAAGGTTTACCAAGTCCGAGGCGATACTACCAATTTTATGATAAATAAAAAAAGATAGACAGATTTCCCAATTCCGATAATTCGAGTACACGTCTCAAATATTGTCGCTAATGGCAATGGTGTCTTTGTGGTATCTGATTCGGCTAGCTCTCGTAATGACTTAAGGTAATTTTCACAATGCTGCGTTCATTCTCCTTAATGTAATAGCCCATGCAGTCCAACCACCTAACGCAGTTTCTAGCTTCTACATGCGATTTCATGGCATAGTAAGACCTTGTTTTTCTCCGAGCGCTGAGCAACGTTTATCTCTAAATAATTGCCAATTTCGTATTCAAGGGCATTCTTCCCACTCCTGTCCGATCCAGTGCACTTCGTAGGTGTTCGTCATACTCTTCGTTAGTAGCGAATAT
Organism: Dermanyssus gallinae; assembly: GCA_003439945.1. Lineage (NCBI taxonomy): Eukaryota > Metazoa > Arthropoda > Arachnida > Mesostigmata > Dermanyssidae > Dermanyssus > Dermanyssus gallinae. The sequence continues at coordinate 1,143,634 of QVRM01000484.1, forward strand.
CAGCGTGTTGTCTACGTACACCAATAGGCCGGACAACCTCTCTAAATCGTCCATGTCATTACTTTAAGTGCCGTAGGGGACGACGCCTTGCTGAAACATATTCGTGTGTATCTAAACAGACCCTCCTAGGGTATGATACGTTTTATTAATCCTCTCGTCGTTCTGCATTGCTAAATTTACTTGGTCCTCATCTAGCGTTGAGAACCACCAAGTCTCAATACATAGAGACGCGTCTGACGGCTTTATTTTACCTGTAGTACTACAGATACCACGTCTTTGTGGTATCTGTAGTACTTACTACAGGTGACTGTAGCTTGAACTTCTTGTGCTTCCTATCTCCAATACACCTTGTCTGCTTCTTCCCGACTAAACAATAGCCACCGCAGCTTCGGCGTCTCTATCAAACCTACTGACAGCCATTATGTATGAGGGCGCTCACTGCTTAGACGCGGTAGAAGAGGAAGCAATGGTGGTTAGTGATTATCTGGGCATTGAATTTAACGTTTTTTTTAAATCGTAAATCGGTGTACCCTTCTTGTTCAAACGTGTCTACTTAACCAGCTGTGGTGGTTTTCCTTCTTCTAACGAGGCAAGTGGTCTGAACTCTCAGTAGACTTCCCAACTCGTTTTCCCTAAGTAGTGTGACCTTGTTTTTCTCTCGGTTTCATTTAACTTTAGATCATTGCCAAGTACATTGAGCCAGTTTTTTTCTGGTCGCAGCTCGGATGGAAGCAGCAGCGATTGGGAGGAAGGCAGGAGGCATTTGCAAGATCGCGGTTGACTGCGCCATTTCGTCCCCTATAAAACCGCTGATGTACGCGCCTATCCTGTAGACCGAAAACTCAGCCCATCCGACTTTGACGACGCACAGCGAAACGCGATTCGATTCACCCGCGCTGATGCGTAGTTCCGTCCAAACCTTTCGGTTCAGAGCTTTCTCCCACTGGGTGTCGTGTGCCCAGCGACATCTTGTCGTCAGCTTGTGGACGTGTGTGCTTTATTGGGCGCTGATATTATTTTCTTCATATATACATATAAAATAAAGTTTATTTCCGTATAATACATTAACTTTCTATAACTAACTTTAATACATTCTTTTCTTCATCGTATTTTATTGATACGTTTTTTTGCATAATGAAAAGCCTACCAAAAACAGAATATACAATTGTCACATCATATAAAGAGCACGCTGTCTCTATTACGCGAATAATCGCCTATTGGGCCATATCTGTATGCGTACTACTTCTTGCGTGCTGACTCTCTCGTGCAGATAGATACCTGTGACGATATCGATGCCTTTCTTCGTATCGTGGCAATTTCAGAGTATTGTGGGTATGGTGAGATGGTTTGAGATTTATTTTAAATAATTTGATAAGTGACATCCAATTCCCAAACGTTTTTTGTAGTTCCCATTGCTATCGACTTTGGGAGTGACGCGGCAACTTCGAAATGCCTGAATATTACTTATGCGGTGTGATGTCGTGGATATGGTTTAAAACTATGGTGTTTTGATTTTGATGGTGATCCTGATACGGCGCCAACTGGATATACGCTTAATATTGGTTCCGTGTGAAACCCAATAATGTGTTATGCTTTTTGAATCGGGCGTTGTTGCCGTTACTCTATAGCATTTGTTCTATATGGGAGGTTTTGGCAATGCAATAATGCACATGCGTCGCTAGGAGCTGTCAGCAATTAGTGTGGAACTCACAATCCCACTAAATCCATATTCCTCCCCACCCATCCAGGCTCGGAATTGCGTGGCATTTCTTCGACACCGTGAGGGAGGAGTACGAGTAGCGCTTCGCCTTGCACCTCGCCTGGTCTGCTTCGGCCCGAGGGGGTAAGTCGAGACCTCGCTTTACCCTCCCTTCTTACTCTGTAGCACACGAAGCTGAAAAAGTCCAATCGTTCAATCAATATTGAACTAGGTTTTTCATTTGACACTGTTGACACTGCCGGCAGGATGATGATCCATGTGTGGATAGCTTTCCTTTTACTGTGTGGATAGCTTTCCTTGCTAGGCACAACTGTGTGTTAGGAAACGGTAGGTATTCCAGCGTGGCCGGGTGGTACCCGTAGCAGTAAGCAGGTGAGCAGGGTGACACGAAAATAGTTCTCACAGAAATTAGCTGTAGCAGCGATGCTGCACAAAACGGATACCACCTGTCAAGCAAAACCGTCAAAAGGAACGAAAGACGGGAGAGACGAAACATTTCCAATACCGTTCGAAGTTATCGGACATGAACTTTTTGGCAAACAAACAATTCATAATTTCGAATGCACTATAGTTTTCAAATATACTAAATGGAATAGGAAAGATATATTATACTACCATACTAAATGGGATAGGAAAGATATAATGTATTACCAGACTAAATGGGATAGGGAAGATATAACATATATAAACATACTTTACGTTATATATGAACATACGTTACATATGTGCATACATTAAGCGTGATTCTAAAGCGAATATCATATAAACGTACTTACACAGAACTCGAGAAGAGTAGCAGTGTAGTTTTCAAAGTGCTAATTGTAGGTATTAACTTTGATCATCGCTCGCTCCCTATAATTATTCGAACTATATTTAGAGCACCGCTTACTGTTAAACAAAGATTGAGTGTCGCGACCTTAACCACAAGAAGGTCTTGCAAAGCAATAACACCAAGTACTTAAGCTCTAAGGGGTGCTGTCTTTTTCATGTATATGTACCCATTTATACATATGGATACATATATGCCGGCACAAATTTCGATCATGTTGATCATTACTGCGTTTGACTTCGAAATACAATAGTTTAACAACAGGTGAGAAGACAGAGAGGAAACGCTACACACCGCGCAAGAATTTCCCCGTTTTGCTGCGCAGTCCCAGCCGTTTTCAATCGTTGTTTCGGCTGGTTAGTTGACTGGCGCTTTCATACTGCACCGGCACCATCACGTAAAAATGGGAGCACGCGCGGGAAATCATTCGTGCCCCTGCCACATACTGCCACTACAGAAACAATAAATAACAGTGTCACTACTATAATGTAACTTTGCAGTTGCCGCCGGTCGCGTTGGGTATTTTGACGCACCGCAGAACAGCCTGCTATCCTTCTTACCATATATTTATATAAATAGATACGTTTATTGTCTATAAATCAGTAGTTTAGACAATCCTTCATATGCCATTATTTACGATAACAATCTTGTTTGATGCCTAACTGTAGTGACGATGTTTCGATAAGCGAGCAGTTGAGATTGTGGTAGCGTCCGATATTGCACTCGGTGATTTCCTAACAAATTCCTTCCATGCATATAAAGTGATGGTGACCATGCCGCGCTGTTTGCTTGTATAGATCTGTTTCTTTGCGATAACAAATGATATCCACCACTGCAAAGAGCAGGCCTCTTGACATATAGACCCATTATAAGGGCCATGTTGCTACGGTTTGTGTATTGAATGGTTTCTTGCCCAGTACAAAATCCTTTACAAATGTGCGTTTGTGGCATAATGTCAGTGCAAGCGTCGCCGTTATATTGGTTTATATAGATACTGGTAAGCCCAACATGCGTTTTACGAAGTAAGATTTTATCTGACTTCGTTTTTAGGATCTGACGTTGTAACAAAAGGCCATTGTGTAAACACAATATGCTACATTGGTACAATCTTTATTTTAAATAAGTTTAGCTCTATTTTGTGTTGTACGTTAGTAACGTCTCCCACAGAATCATATATAAATATATATATATATATATATATATATATATATATATATATATATATATTTTTTTTTTTTTTTTTTTTTTTTTTAGGATTTTGTATAAAGCCTATTTTATTAACAATGAGTAATCCTGTTCCACAGAAAACCGCGTCAAAGGTACAGCTTCGTTGTGACTAATAAAAAGTTGCTCCTTCTTATACTATGCTATAGTAGCTCTCTTTAATATGATAATAGACTCTTTACCATCTTCATAATCAGCGAGCACAATTAAGCATATCAATTTCGGTGAACAGTGTTGTTGCCTTTCATCATTGTGTAGTTTTGCTGGTGCTTTGTTTTGTGTTTTCTTTTATAAATCATTTTTGTCGTTAGTTGATAATTTAATTAAAGATACTCAGGGTGACCCTGACGCCGGCGTCATTGTGACGAGTACAAATTAGCAATTCTGTGCGAACGATATGAAGCGCTTGTGTCCCTCTTTTTCTTTTACACTTGACGGACGCCCCGCGGGGGGGGGGGCGAGACTGGCTAGAAGTCGCGCAAGTGCGATAGCAATAAAAATGTATGTATGTCGGAACATTAGCATCATAACTTTCCCGACGAGCGGAGGTAACAGGAAAAATGGCCGCATAAGCAAGAAAACTAAGACTGAGAGACTACGTTAGAGGAGAAAAAGACAGAAAAAGCTAAAACTCTAAAGAAGATAAGAGAAAGTTATCTAGTGGGAGGGATCTTGATGTTTACCGTAAGCCAGATGCCCGATGTTAACAGTAGCTTCGTTTCTGATTAAGTTTCGTGTCCCGTACCGCCAGCTTGGCTGCGAGATCCTGGAGGTTCAAAACGGGGTGACGATCGGTGGAGCACTAAGTGAGGAGAAATCAAAATTTTCAGATAGGAATAGTGTGCCCGCCAGCGCAAAAGGAACCCTAACGAATTGAGCAACAAGAATCTAGTCACTGGTTTACAAGGACGTCGTTTTCAATGGCACATGTATGCATTAATAATTTTATATACAGAGTGTTCATAAACAAATGAACCATATTTGAGAGGGTAGTTGAAATAAGCATCTGTGTACAATGGAATAAGCGGGGGGCGGGATGTCTCGTTTAGAAGTGGTAGCAAAAAACGATTTTTTGTTATAGCGATGTGGCTGACCGGAAGTTAGTTTACAAAATGTGTAATTGCAATCTGATGGGTTGTGCAATCGCGAAACCACTCAAGTCGCTTAATCGCGAAACTGAACATACATACACGCTGGAGGGAAAGAATACTGCTTCGTCTGAAACACAACTTCTCTAGCGAGAAAAAATAGTATTTAATGAACTCGCAAATCTCCAATGTCGTAACCTCAGAGAGTCCCATTTTAACAAAAGGGGAGAGGAAGCTTGATGCGGGTCGTCCCGAGGGAAGCTAATACCCTACGGGTTGCGTCCCCAGGGGCCTACAGGGAAACGTCCATTAGACTGTGGTGCGTGCTGGGTACATAACTAAATGCGGATTAAAATAACTAGAGTTCGAGGACAATTTGCTTCAGGTGAGCCAACGCGACGAATATAAACGAGAAGAAACGCGTCGAGCACATAGCATGAGGTCGTACAAGAACGGCTCGAGAAGAAGCACCGGCACTACATCAACGGGGTCAATAATTTCGAAACTGAGATCTCACAGGATCTCAGTGTTTGTGAACTTATTAAATACAACACTTTTCGTTCACTGGCAAAGTTGGATGACAACCAGTGATTTGAATTGTCTTCTTAACATGCTGGTATGTTTAGTTTCATAATTGACAATTCGTTGCAACAAATTTTTCAACCACACATTTAGTGAATTGATGACTGTCACTTCCAAACAACACATTTTTGCCTCCCACTCAAACGAGACACGATGTTTTTTAACACATGCGACGGCCACATAAAGTATGGTCTATTCGTTCAGGGACATCCTGTATTTAAATTTAAATACATGCAATAAAAATAAAACTAAATGCATACACCTAAACATCTTGCATCTTCACGTGCTTCTATATATATATATATATATATTGTGGCAGTATGCGGCGCACTCCCTTTGGGGGACAGTAAAACATGTTTAAAAGGGGGGCGGATATGTTTTTCTACTTTCTGTTATACAGATGTGACTGGCTGGATATTACTTCACAAAATGTGCGCTTGCAAGGGAATCAAATGGTCGATTGAGAAACCGAAGGCCGGTGTATTAGGACGAAAATTCGCAGAAGAAGACATCCCGTGATGCCTTATGTGTGACATCATAGGATCTCGATTTTTGCGAACTTGTTTAATACGGCTATATTTTGTTTACTGCTAGATGGATAACATCACTTCGAATTTTCGTTCAAACAAACGGGTTTGTTCAATTTTTTAGTCGAACAATTTGTTGCAAAAATTTTGCAATCGCTCCTGTTGTAAACGTCCGGCAAGCCACGTCGGCTTAAGAAATATCAGTAATTACATTTCTAAACAAAACAATTCAGCCTCCCTTGTTGAACAAGTTCTACCATCCCCTTAAATGAGTGTATCACAGCCCCACCATATATATATATATATATATATCACGTGATGATGAAAGGTGTTATGCACGTACATAAATATATACAAAGTGTCCATGTGTGACTAGTATAGCATACTTAAGGAAATCGTAAAATTCGTTAAAGAAGCATTCCTTCAATGAACCCGGGAGAGGGGCGAAACTATATTTAGAAGTGACAGTGAAATAGCAAATGTTTGTTGTACCATATATTACTTCACCAACTATGCGATTGCAAGAGAGCGAAATGATTGATTAAGACACTAATATACCGGCTTGTTAAGAAGAAAATTCTTGTAAGAAGACATCCTGTGATATTTTATGTTTGAGCTTTCACGTTTAATACGTTTATATATTTCCATTACGCTTATATAATAATATTATAAGGTAATAACATTCAGAATAATGTGCGTTTCATTGCGTTAAACTTAAACTAACATTTTCATAAAAGAATTTCATTTCATAAAAGTGCGTGTGCTGTAATTTATTATCATAATATTGTAAATTGCAACACTAATTTCACTAAGCGCCAAATACGTGGATATAAATTGCATGCGCCCATTTTTTCATCCGCTAAACAAACAAACGCCACAGCCTATAGAGTGATGGACCGCTGGTTGGTTTAACTATCGGAGTCTATATTAAAAAAATCTATCAAAAAAGTCTTAGAGCGTTGTTGTTACATTGAACTATATTTGGAACAATATCAGCCGTCGCGCTTTGAGGGCACCGGAACAACAGGCTTTTAGCCATGTGAGGCTCACATACAGTAAAATAATATGTAAGTTTCCGCCCACTGCAAACAGCGAAGGCACGGCGCATGACACGCAGCTCCCAACGAGCCATGGCCATCCGGGTCACGCGGGCAATCGGACTGCATCGACAGACATCTTGTTGGCGCTTGCCTACTAGATTCCCCGAAACAAATCAACCAATGAGAGTAGCAAACGCAAACTGGACGGTGACCACTACCTAGACGCAGAGAAAAAGCCCAACCCACCAGCTAAAAACACTAGGGGAGTCCGGACCGAGAGGCTTAATCAACGATCTTAAAACCTGGCATAAGCTCCGGGGAACGCTCACATATCAGTTGGTGCAAGTGCTCACAGAGTATGGACAATCCCAATTATACTTTATTTGCATAGACAAGAGCACCACAGACACGTGCGTTCTCTGCACCGCAAGCGCACTCAACGACGCGGCGCACATTGTAGGAGACTGCGAGGTCCTCGTAGCTTGCAGGCTTTACCTACACCCACAAGGGCAGCTCGACCACGACCATCATGTCGAGCATGCTCGAGTCGGCATCGGGCTAGCATACTGGGATTTAATACATAGACAACCTCACGCGTGAAAAGACTCGCCAGAAGGACCGCTGCAGATCGCAATTCAACAGTGAACCTCTAATGACCACCCCTCGGCAAAACCCACTTCCTGCTCGGGCCGTTCTCGTAGACCAGCAGAGAGGGTTGCGGCATGGGACTCCCTTCTTCCGGTATCGAGGTAATGGTTCACAATTTCGAGCCAGGAGATAGAGAGAGAGGTGGTTTTTAATGGGTAGCACGCGCGGATTGAATCGAGCTGTATACTCTCCCCCGGCGTTTAGCCCCTCACTACCCGTCACTAAGATTAAAGGGTGTGCGTAAAAGCATTTTCCAGCTTCTATATATATAAGTTTAGAAAGAGCAAAATATAGTTGGCTCTCATCTCTACTTCTACAACAACTGACTGAGCAGAAGAAATCCTGTCCCCATCAAAGGCTGACAAGCAGTGCGAAGTTCATAAACACTTCTACGATACTAAAAGAAACGGGTAGGGGTCACCGTTCCATTAGTCCTAACCCTTTGGCTCGCAAAATTGGTGGTTCGTTTGCATGGCGAAAAGCCAAATGGGCAGAGGCAAATCCTAATCACTGTAACATATATTTTTGAAGAAGATAAGATGTGCCCTAAAACACATGATATACGGCTAAACTCTTGATTGAAACTCAAGAAGGTTGCTACCGCAGGGTTTCACTCTAAATGGAGACGCTATATATTTATATATATACACCCTAAACGTGTGCCCACAACGTCTCTTAAACCAGTGTGTATTTATACTAATAAAATGCCTGCCATGCCAAATGAGAACTACAATGCCAATAATAGCTATTACTAAAATCAAATACGAGGCATTTGCAACAAAGTAAATTCGCGACAGCAATACTTATATATATATATATATATATATAATTTTGCTCTCGAGTTAACTTAAGTACAAGCAGTGCGGAAGGTTGTCTTTAGATACAAAATGCAGAACATGTGTGCGTGTAAATAAACTTCATTACTCATTAACGAGCTAGCGTTTTTTCTACTAGTGCCCGCATACTATACAATAGCGGCTCTGTGCTCCCTAGATACGTCTATCCGTGCTACGGAGTTGTGCTGCTCTATCTTGTTCCGGGGTTAGCACTGACTGTAAGCAAGTTCCACCACAGAGAGTGTCGAAATCTTTGAAATTAGTGTTCTACTTAGATTTGTAAATCATTTAGTATTCGACGTGATACCAAGATCAGCTTGTCTCGATAAACCTGTTAACTTTATGAGAGCCAATTAAAGTAGTCTACGAGTTAGATGAGTGAGTAGCAGTAAATAAGTCGTGACCTCAGAACAATCAAATGTAGGGTCCAACAGCCATTAACCAGTCTGCAGCAAATCTAACGCAAACTGCGCTAAACAAGCCAAGAAACACACACACACGGTGCAAGGCTATTGTTATTATTTTAGCTAAACTATAGAAATATAACGTTGAATTGGATGCAACTGAATAATCAGACAATTGACTTCGCTACTACACACAGTAAGCTCATATCGTAATGATCGATCGCCCAACCAAGACGTGGCAAAAACTAACTGGACATCTGTTCCACTGCGTGACAATCTAGCCTTGTAGAGCTAGAATCGAGCAGAACAAAAGACAAATAGCTGAGCTTATTATTATTTTTTTGCATGTACAAATGCAAATATATTAGTTCTTGTTTGTATGGCTACTTGTGTTGTTTTTTAATAAATACTATTTATTGTTATTAAGTGTTAAAGAAATACTATAGTAAGCTGTGAATGTGTATCCTCGTTATTTCATGATTTTCCCTTAGCTTATCATTATTATGATTCCACGTTCAATGGCGTTTAGTGTTGTCTCATCTCTGGTGTTTGGGGCAAGAATGCGTTCAAGCTAACAAAAGACAGAGGGTATCATTGAAACTACAAAGAGGCAACGCCAAGATGATGTTGAGTGGCCACCGACGCTCAAGCAATTATAATCATAAACGCAATATCGTAGATGTTATACAATTATTATACTAGCAATTGTGGTACATGTACATATTATTAATAATAAAAAACCCTTGTTTAAGAAATATATTATCCTCACTATTATTATAGCGCACATCGCTAAGCAATAGTGAGATTGACGACGACAATAGAACGCTTTTCAGATCGAGGCATATTTATATATATATATATATATATATATATACATGCATAGCTCGGCACAGCGAGTTGATGGTCGTAAGTCAAAAACACAACTGATGATATCGTTTAGCTGAGCCACGAAGCACTCATGGGCCGGACTCAACGCCGACTGGCTGGAATTGTGGCTGCCCTTCTAACGCTGAGCACGATCGGTCGGCGGAGCAGTAACAGAGGACCGATCTCTTGCTGTTAGGGAGCCCGCTGTAGTCGTCGTCCTCGTCGTGGTCAGCGTTGCCGGGCCCAATCTCATGTTCTCAATTCAACCGTTGTCTCATGTGGCTGGACTCTGTGAATGCCTCTCCAGAGTGTCACGCTATCTTGTGGCCATATCACGGACAATTTTGTCCGCAATTGTTGCTGGTCTCATTGTGTCGACTTCGGGCATTAGCGGTGCCCACAGCAGCAGCAGCGGCGGCAACCGTCAAACTCAGCAGCAATCTCGACAGTAACCACTTATAGAAAAACAATTCGACAGAGTATTATACAAAAATAGAAACTAGTATCATAATTCATTTTTTTTTTGTTTTTATTGTAGGCTAGCACTATCGTTTCTAATGCTACAACCACTAATGCGACTTCGTGTAATGTTATTACTTTTTTATTTTAATTCTGAAATATTTCTAGAATTATAGAAAATATGCGCCGGATACACTACTGCAAGTAGGAACGCAGACGGGCGTTCTCGTACAATTAGTGGCGAATCGCGTCTTCTCGGCTTTGCTGTACAACATGCGTCTCAAACTGTTTTGATCTTTCGAGGGTCTCCTTCACTCGCATAGTATCTCATACGACGCAGCGGGTCACGGCCGTCCATTCTTCCTCACATCCCAGCACGAAAAGAGGCACCGTCTTCGCTGTAATCTGCTGACCTAACTCGTTGTACAATCGGATTCAATCTTTTGTCGTTCGCTACTGCGAGTCCTAAAATGGCTTCTGATGCTATGACCTCTAGGCCTACGAATTCTACCACTACATCGGTGCTCATTGACTACTTCAACTACCTAGGAGTCCTCTTATAAAGCGGAAAGGGATGCTTTGACCTTTCCGCACACAGTGTGAACGATGTACTTTGATTGCTTAGAAAGAAACTCACAGTTCCTTTCTCTACAGACGAGTCTACAACTATTCGAGACAAGGATTAATGATTGACGAAGTTGCATGTGAGCGTTTGTCGGTACACCGATGGTAATTATTAGATCCGGTGAAGTCTACATTTGTGAGTATTTTTCTGTTAAAAACATACAAAATAAAGTAGTATACCTTCAGTGTGCCGCCTACTTATTGAACGATATCATACGCCCGCGCTAACGTTGTTCAGGCAAAAGCTTAGCGATCTGCCAGAGGAATTCGCGTTGTCACCCGTCATAACATGTGATTACTGAATGGGTTCCCTGCAATCTACGACACCGTGTGGTCTAGGGGAACTATCGATCCCCGATGTTGATTGAATTTCCTTTAAGCGATGCTCATAGAGTATAGATGAGAAACTACCATATGCCATTAAGAGTCAGCGGCCATGGTGTCACAAGAACTGTTGGGGAAACCGCAGATATCTCAACATGGCAGGCCCTCGGTGCATTGAAGATAAGCTTCATGGCGATTGCAAGTCCGTAGGGAAGACGGAGGATAGTCAGATAATAACTCCTTACTCAGTGCATGCGTTCTTTGCTTGTAAGGGAAGGAGTGGATTCCACACTTGTGGATAGGAAGGCAGATGCAAACATGTCAACGAACAATGTTAGCTCTGTGATCTGGACAGCCTAGCTCCGGCGGACAAATGAGTATCATTTACAGAGCAGCCGGAGCTCACAAACGAATAAGGACGGCACGATTTTTTTAAATTATAGTAATATGTAGTGTATGGCCTACAAACGTTTTTTTTTAACATACGCTCATTTATCTTAAAAAGACGAACTACTAACTAGCATTGGCCTTTATATTGTTATTTAGATATTAATGTTGCAGATGTCGTCGTCAACATCACCGCATCATTGATATCGCTGGGCCCGCCGATCGTTATGCCCGTTCCGTGTCCATTCGGTCAAGCATCGAAGCGTGTGCATAAATCATCATCAGTTTCCAACAATAGAGTGGTACAAGGGAGGGCTGATGCAAGCAGAGACGAGGAGACAGAAAGCCAATTTAGAATCAAGCTGGCAAACAGTGGTTCATTCATCAGGTTAGCTTGACAAATCGGCAGCTCGGAAGGTGTCCGTACCACAAAGCAGACCGAGAGGTAAAAAGGAGCACCGTGGACAGATGTGAGTCTGGGAGGGAAGCAGGGAGAGAGAGAGAGAGGATCATCATTGTGCGTCCAAGTATTCAGCCATGCCGATGGTAATAATGTATTATTATTATTATTATTATTATTATTATTATTATTATTATTATTATTATTATTATTATTATTATTATTATTATTATTATTATTATTTAACAGTTGTGACCTCTAAACGTATAATCGCAATTATTTTAAAGATTTATCTTACTTCATGGCGCCTAAAATAGATAAATCGCGTTTCTTCTGCAAATGGCTAAAAACAACGTTTGTCTCAAAAATTTACCCTATCTTCGATCGCTCGTGACCTCCTGAATTCACTTCTTTAATTCTTCGAGAAATTTGGTTGGTTCTTTTGCTGATTAGTCCCAGTGTCTCCATGGCAATAGACACACAGATGTGCTTTGTTTTTGAGTCAAGTGTATTTCTTCCGTTTTTGGCTTCCGCGTGCTTCGCTACCCACCCCGGCTCATCTGAGCTGTGGTGTAAATAGGAAACCGCGGTTGTGCACAAAGCTGCTGTATGTCCATTATTCATATTATTATTTTTATTGGCAAGGCCGAGAAAGCGAGTGACAGAAAGATAAGGAATATGGGTGCAATGCATAAATAGGTAGACACACGTATATTTGTCGCCAGCAACAACTCATAGCATTGATTGAGTGAAAGTGCGCGCAAACACTATTCAAGTGCGGTTTGCTATGAATGCACGGTGGGTTTAATCTGAATTACTTAGATGTTACTACATTTAGGGTTTTTTAGGTAAATGATAAAAGCAAATAATTAAAATAAAAATAACGTTATTGTATAGAGCGCTAGAATAATTAGCAAAATGAAACCATAAAGATTCGTTTATGTCTGCATCAGCTCATGACGGTATCGTCAGTATATCGAAAAGAAGGGCTCAAAATTGGGTCGCTGTGAACAAATACAGTGTCTCTACGGATTTAGATGCTTGAACTATGTAAACAACAAAAAAGTGCCCTGTGATTCGCTGACCAGGGTTATCTTTCTACGTTCTGCTACACACGAACTATGTGGCGTGCAGCAAGAGCATCCGCTTACGCACGCCGGCTTGCAATAGCTTTATCGAGCCCGACTGACCATGCTGCTCTAGACAAAACGCTCAGTCTTCTTTTCCTCTTTTCTCAGTTTTCAGGTTTGCCGCCACTCGGCGTTGCACCAGCCGGCGAGCCCCATTCTCGATGATGATGATGATGACGATGATGATGTTTATGATAGTAGCGGTATCTGTTTGCAAGTGGAAAGAAACGGTGAGAGAGGAAAAGAGACACAGAGAGAGAGAGAGAGATAGAGGAAGAGATTCGACCACTGACAGTCTACTGTCACGCAGGACTAATTCGGGAGAACTTTGTGTAGGCGGCCGTCTGACCGTCGGCGTTGTTTAGCAGAGCGGAAATTGGTTGGTATCGGCGCGTGCCACTATCGGTGTTTTCGGCAAACGCGGCCAAACGTGGCTTCGAACGCGGGGCTCCGTCGTCGCCAGTGTAGCATATCCGGAACAGCCTCGCCACATACCAGCATTCGTTGCAAGCAAAGTTGGCACCAAATTTCAAGTCAACTACTACTACTACTACTACTGCTGCGACTACGACCACCCTCACTCGACGAGAAAATATAGCACACATTTCAAACGACGACTACAAAGCTACATGGAATTCGAACGTGCGTACGCGTTGGACACCTTCGCCTTCGTCAATCGACGCGGCAACAATGGCGGCAATAACACGCATACAAATTGTAGGCGTTCAAAGAGCTTTTTTTCGGGATATTTAAATACGTGCACCACCGACGCAGTCGGGTCCGCGCATTATCGTGCATATCTGTCGGCCATTGACGCATAGTCTTCCTCTTCTACTGCTGGGCCTTAGTAAAAACTCCTCATGACTAATATTCGACCTATTAACTAACAAGGCCCGTCATCGATATTCCTTAGAGCCTGTCACATTCTTACTGAGGGACGGTATCTACATTATAGCAGCAATAAATTCCAACAGGGTCATCAGAGTATACGGGGAGGTTTTTCCGGTAATGAGGTCGTTTGCCTTCGTCTTTTTTTACCACCATAGATATAATGGTGAAAAAAATGACGGAAAAAGTATAAAATGAAGAAAAACACAAATACTGGGAAAGTTGTCCCTTTAGGGAGTTGTCCCTTTGAGAAGTTCTCGGGGATAATATCAAATAGACTTGAGTGCTTCCTCCAAACCAAAACAGCGGTACCAGAAAACAACAAGGGCTTCGATTTGGAATTCGACCGATACAGCCCTACGCCAATTGGTAGCAAAGATTTGGAAAATGCTATCCGAACCGAGAAGACCGTTTTACAAGGTATTTTAAGTATATTAAGACCGCCTTTGACCTGGCCAAAAAGCCAAATTACATAGAGGTAAGCCATGAAAGGGATTTCGTATCGATTGTTAAAACTATTAGGGACCATTCTTAAGGAGAGCACAGTATGCATCGAAATGTCATGGGAATTGTAGAAAGAGAAACGAAGACCACAAGAGTGGCCCGGGGAGACAGATTCAGTACCTAGCAGGGGTGTGGCCAAGTGCCATGTAAGGTATGCAGATGACATCGCGTCCTATGGCTAAAGTCTTTTTAGGATTAAACAAAGACTAGGAACCTAACTAATTATATAGAGGTGATGGGGCTTAGCACTAGCAAAGCACAGTAGTTTTATGAATCATAGTACTAATAATATATATATATATACGAGGTGTGTCCAAAAAGTATCGCGACTTTTGAATTTTCGCGGGTTACATATATTCGAATTTCGATTTTTTGTGGCGTTATGTTGGTACTCATGTCTCTCACTTATGCCGACAAGCTCGGCCATTTTGAATGTTCACTTAATTGTTGACAGCTGCTTTGCTTGCACGTGTTTTGGATCGTCTTCGATTTTTACCTATTCAAAAAAATGGATCAAAGAACCTGTATCAAATTTTGTGTGAAAAACGAAATTAAGTGCGCGGATGCATTCCGAATGTTGACTGTGGCATACGGAGAAGCTACCTTGGACCGAAGCAACGTTTATCGGTGGTACAAAATGTTCTCAGAAGGCCGAGAAGATGTGAACGACGAAGAGCGTGCCGGACGCCCGAGCACTTCAACAACAGACGAAAAAATTAATGAAGTGGAGAAAATGGTATTGGCCAATCGTCGAATCACCGTTAGAGAAGTTGCTGAGGACCTAAACATATCGATTGGCTCGTGCCATTCGATTTTTATCAATGATTTGGGCATGAGACGGGTCGCTGCGAAATTCGTACCAAAATTGCTCAATTGCGACCAAAAACAGCATCGCATGAACATTGCTAATGAGATGTTGGACTCTGTCCGCGACGACCCAAATTTGCTCCAAAGGGTCATAACTGGTGACGAATCGTGGGTTTATGGTTATGACGTGGAAACCAAAGCTCAATCATCTCAATGGAAGCTGCCGCACGAACCAAGACCGAAAAAAGCGCGCCAAGTTCGGTCGAATGTGAAAGTTTTGCTGACAGTTTTCTTCGATTGCAGGGGCGTGGTGCCTCATGAGTTCTTGCCACAGGGTAGAACGGTCAATAAGGAATATTACCTGCAAGTTATGCGCAATTTGCGCGAAGCAATCCGCCAGAAACGCCCGGATTTGTGGAAGAACAAAAATTGGCTTTTGCACCACGATAACGCCCCTGCTCACACATCGTTGCTTGTGCGCGAGTTTTTGGCCAAAAACAACACACTAATGATGCCGCAGCCACCGTATTCCCCAGATCTGGCCCCCTGTGACTTTTTCTTGTTCCCTAAACTGAAGAGGCCCATGAAAGGACGACGTTACGCTACGCTTGACGAGATAAAGACGGCATCGAATGAGGAGCTGAACAAGATTAAAAAAAATGCTTTTTTGAAGTGCTTCGAAGATTGGAAAAACCGTTGGCACAAGTGTATAATATCTCATGGGGATTACTTTGAAGGGGACAAAATAGATATTCATGAATAAATGAATAATTTTTGAAAAAACACAAAAGTCGCGATACGTTTTGAACACCATATGTATATATATATATATATATATATATATATATAAACAGTAGCTATATAGATAAATGTATGAATATATATATATATATATATATATATATATATATATATATATATATATAAAAAACAGTAGCTTTAAAACCATAGTAATATTTAAAACATAGATAGGATAGACAATTGTCCCTGAAATAAGGGACACATATAAGGCTTAGGAGGAGCGCTACTAGTCGCGCTTGTCCTCGAGGCGGCCTTTCATCGCGCTCCATACATACATATATGAACTTGGTAAAAGTGTTTGTTCTAAAACAAATGAAACATTGAGCGCATGTTCAGCTCATTCATTAGCTTAGGGCACGCCCACTCCATTTGCCGTAAATGCAGTCTAATGTTATCGGGCATTGCATCTTGACACCCGTCAGCAGCGGACGAAACTCAGTCTAAGCATAACCACTATATGAACAGGCAACCTATACTCATATATACATATATATATATATATATATATATATATATAGCAACGCTCCATTTGTTTATAGTGACATCTGTAGTTGATTTTTATTGTCTTTCCTTACAATTCTGTCATTGGCAATTAATGTCCCTAATCTAAATAGAAAAAAACATAAAAACCGATCTGAGAGTCGTCTCTACTAAATGTAAACCTCCTAATATTTTTGTTTTCCCTTTTTTTTTAAATAATTTATTCAATGTAACCAACCATTTATGGTTGGACTATGACATATATATATATATATATATATATATATATATATATATATATGCATCATTAAAGAAAATCAATTCATCGTCCGAGTTATTAATTGCTTGAGAACAGATGTGAGTGCAGATAAAACCGACTACATGCTGTTTAACCCTGGATTGGAGACCATGAAAACCAATTTAAGAGTTGCGCTCTACTAAATTTAGACATCCTAAATGTAATACAAAGGCTTTGCCAATAAGCTAGCGTCATTAATCAACATATATATATATATATATATATATATATATATATATATATATATATATATATCGCTAGAGACAAGCAATTAATCGTTCGTAACATTAATTGCTTAGCAACAAACGTAAGTGTAGATGAAACCGACCACACGCTGTCTAACACTTTTTTAGTAGTGTGACTTCATTCACAACTTATAAAGGTACCGCCGCTGGCACGACAATAGGTGAGCTTTTACCATACGTTTTCTGTTACTGTATTTTCCATTCAGCCAATCTCTTATGCTTGTTGTGGTTTTAGGCTTTCTATGTTTCAGGGAGAGTCTGGAAGTATCTAAGTAGTATCTGGAAGTACCATCTAATGAAAGTATTGGAGATGATACTCTGGGGCTAAGCGTACGACGTCACAAGTTAAGCTATACAGCGGCAGAAAATATTGCGCTCCTCTCCACGTGGGAGTGCAAAGGGATGAAAGACGGAATAGCAAGCACAAACAAACTAAATACAACCGCGTTAAACACACGATTTCGTTAACGCAGGGTTAATCATGTTCTCATCTTAATAATAATGAAACGATGCAGTTACCAGGTGGTCCTTCTTCAAGGCGGCATGTTTAAACGTTTCATGAAAATTAATATTATAGTCTATATACCCTTGATTGTCTTTACGAAACTTGTAGTAGGCAATACTTGCAGCAAGAGGCGCTGAAAACAAAACAACGATATCGATAGTAGTCTACGAACCGTCAGTGATCGGGTAACATTACGGGTCCCCAATTTTAGGGCAGGCATTACATCGAAAAACTACTGCACCTACAGAGCGTGCGACTGACGAATCAAGCCACCGATTTGATTGCATGCTTCTCGTTAAGGTTGGTCGACTCTCATGTACCGCAAGTTGTACAGATCCGAATCAGGTTGGGCTTCAGGCCTTAAAAGCATCGGACTTTTCATAGACTCTAAAGCATACAAGCGTACCTAGAGCAGTTAGTTTCTGCCGGCAATACTACACAAAGTCTATTTTTAAGTCACAGCAAATAGACTATATAATAATTGGCTATGTTTAAGGGGGGACATTGGGGCCGCCATGAGCCAATACCTCATTAACCCTGCTTCTGTTCCGAGCGCGACCAGCGACAATAAAGTAGGAGCGAGAAAAGATAGAGAGAAATAGAGAGAGAGAGAGATAGAGAACGAGAATGTACTTGCTTGTGCATGTGTGCATGAGTATTGGAACAAAGCGCACAATAGTAATTACAACAATTGTTTCATACGGCTTGCTTGGTCGACGCTTCTCTAATATGGCGGAGCTTTGCTTGGCTCGCTTTGAAGCTGGTCCCTCTAAATTTGCGAGCTCGTTTTCGCTCTTCCCGGGAACGCGTAACTCAATTGCTTTCAATTGATTCAAATACAAGTACCAAGACATACTAATAAGAGCGACAAATTGATAGACAGCCATTTAGCGCCAAACCGCAAACAAATTACATCCGCAAAAAAAAAAAAAAATATATATATATATATATATATATATATATATATATATTTACGGAGACATTCCTCGGGATGCAGAAATCTGAATTTGTTATCATGAAAATTGATAGTCTGGTCCAGAGATGGGGAAATGTTGTGGCGAAAAATGGAGAGTGTTTGTTGAACGAATAAGATCGGCTAACTCGTCAAATTTTTAGATTGATATTAAAGGTAAACATTTTCGGCTAAACTACTTTTTAACCTATATGTATATCCTTCTAGAAGACTGAAGGGATAACAAGTTGGACCTAAAAGCAATTAAAGAAGAAATAAAGCAATTGCAATTTGAAAAGAAAAAGTGTAGACTTCTTTTAGGTATTTTTTAAGAGAGTAGCGAGTAAGGAGAGAGGTTTCTTAAAAAAGGCCACAAGCCACTACAGAGCCACCATTGGTTTAATGGTCAACATGGACAGGTTCCGCAGGCGTTTGCCGTTGCCGTTCCGTTGCCGACAACGGAGGCCTGTTGTCGTTGTCAACCTAAGCAGGTAGATAGAGTTAATGCCATGATAGAGGCCGGTGACGGCGAGAGGGACCTTACAACACTATGGGCCACCATTTGGCCAGGAGGGGGTATACACATGCAAACCTGGTCGAGGCAAACATCATTAGAGAAAGCACGGTTCAACTTATGGTTTTAAAAGGGAAGCCACGGAACGACAGTGGGACATGGAAGAACATACCAACCCGATTCAGCGGACTAAGAGGAGATGTGATCTCTCAATATGTTTAAGAACAGGGGACTATGAAGAACCAATAAACAATTGCAACAATCAGTATTAATCGCCATGCGTCTGCCAAAAGATCATGGCATTCTACAAGAAAGTGGATTATTGGAGAAAACGCCCGGGAAAGTGAAGCAAATCGTAGAGATAAGCAAACATCTTGCCCGCAAGGGCGACATATCATGTTATATGACTTGTCAAGGAGAGTCACACAATGGTCGAAAGCTTTTCGAATGCTTTCCTCCAGCAACTACGGTCATCATTCTGGAAAAAACATGACACGGCAACATATGCCGTCATGTTTTAAACTTAGAAAAACAGTTGACATATGAGGACTCTAAAGCGAGGACGTGAGGTTGGCAATGGCAGAAAGGGTGGCCGGGGGTGCGCGGACTTTTGCAAAAGCACTCTGCAAACAAACAGCTCTCGACGCGGAAAATATCCACGAGAACAGGCTAACTGTCCACGGACTGTCAGAGAAGACGTCTGAACAGAAATAAGAGAGACAGTCACTTCGCTCCTGGAAGAAGGTGAATGCTTCACCATGAACATATATGCACTATGTAGGTATAGAAGAGTACACAAGGGATCCATGACAGACATAGCCAAAGCCAGGGAGGGCGTTTCGCGCAAGATATTAGCTATCGGATGCACCCAGCTGGGCTGGAATTGGTGCAACATATCCGAGTGGGTCACGATTCCCTGCTGCCCACGCTAGCAAAAAATTAGGCACAGTGCAAAAACCCAATAGCGATGGGGTTCGTATGTCACAACTGTGAAAAACTTTGGTCCCATAGCGCAGGCTTGCCAGAAGACACTGGTCCCACTGGTTACAGATTATCTGTAAATCCGATCGTTACACAGCGATTGCAGAGAATTTGTGGTCGCCATTTCTCGTGGATCAGTAACAGACTGATCAGGAGATACAGCCAAAGCGAGAGGCAGTTCTACAAAGCGGTTATGTCAGCCATGAAGGCCGGAGTGCCGCGGGAATCGAATCCCCCCACTCGGGAGTGTGGCACACGTCGACGTATTCCACCTTCAGAATATGCCTCACGGAATGGAGCCTATGTAGACGACTTTGCACTCACGGTACAGGCCCGAAGGGCGGACCAACTCGAAAATACTCGAAAGTGGTCGAGCATGCCTGGCCTCTAAAAAACCGATATCACCTCCACTCTGGTTCGTTCCCTCCCAGAATAGAAAAATGTGAACGCGAATTAGAACAGGGCCAGTTTCCCAATCAAAGTCACAATCTAACGGTTGTGTATCTTTGATGTTTACCTAATTTGCTAGATTAGACTCTAAAAAGTTGCGAATAGTCTTTCCTCCTGGAAAATTATATATATATATATATATATATATATATATATATATATTTACACACCCTTTAGCAGGAGGGCTTTATTTGAAAAGATCAATTGCGCCTTATTTGCTAATAAGGAGCATTGAATAAAATTGAATCGCTCCGAGCCAATCTATTTTATATTAAATTATGGAAGACGTAGACATTCTGGCAGTTTACTATTTCGTGTCTAGTGAGACTATGTGGCACCCATAAACAGGCACATTTCACAGTAAGGTGAGTACACATGAAAGCATTTACGTGAGGTAATGATGAAGTAACCATGTATGCAATCTCGTTGACTGCTTGATGAGTGTTACAATCTACGAAAGAACAATTTTAACCGTATGCACTGTGGAAGACCGACCTGCTCGTTACCAATCTATCTTATTCTCCAGAGCTCTACTACGAAAGAACTACCGCATTGTACGGTGTACGCTAACTCAACTTTTTATAGACCTGTAAACAGCAAAATCTTCGCTGAGGCAGTCGCATTCAGTGCTTCCTGAAGTGAAGAAGCATAAGTTTACGCAATTGAGAGATCATTTGTATAATTTTTCTGTTACTTACTAACGGTGCAATGCCGCCCCGAGTAAGATACGTTTAGAGAGTATTGACAATTAAACAAAAGACAGACTATAACAATATAAGACGACTCTTGTTGACAGCACAAGCTCGCCTTTACTGTGATTCGCTAAAAACAATGGAATTCACTTACCGATATGACTTTACAGAACGGGCCTAATATCTACCTATACGTATATGAGTACTTTTGCACACAGATATGTATATAATATACATGGCCGTTTTCCGTCGCCTATACTCCGAATTTGTAGGCATATTGGTCGCAAACGGGGTTCCGTTGATAACAGGTTCTAGCCCCAACAGCAACGGGCAAATTTATTGCGACAGAAACTCTGTCGTTCGATGTGGATGCATATTCATAGCTTGTTGACGCCGAAGCTCAAATATGCAGTTCCGGACATAGACGTCAACAAGGTCGGTGACGACGCAGCCTGCATGATTATTTTGCTCTGCGTCGCCTATGGTTGGCACGTCGCGCAAAGCAGGCACAACCTAGGTATTTTTCATTGCTACGTTTCGCTGCATACATCTATATAAGCGAGTTTATTATCTGTTTGTTATGCACACCTAAATACACGTGCCATCTTTTTATATTCGAGGCGCTTACAACGGCAGCGTAAGCTGACATGTCAAGCTATCCAGGGGTTTCCACAACAAACCCTGTGAAAGCATGGTCGCTGACTCCCAGTGGTATGGTTTATTATCTATTCTATTCTCAATAAGCATTGCTCAATGAAAATCGATCAACAATAGGGACTAAATCGGCGATAGCTTAATAGATGACATATATGTGTATGATAAAAATCAGAAACCTTAACGGTCAGATTATTTGAACGTGAGGCGAAAACATAGGTAACGTACAAAATCTAGTTAAAATCCAGTTGCTTATCTATGGGTGTGAGAAAGCTTGTCATATATGTGAACGGGAAAAGTTTTAATAGCGTTAATTGTTAGTTTCGCACGAAGTGAGACATGTTAAAGTATGAAATAGGTATTGTTGGTGCTTTTACATATTTTGCATATTTTTGTGCACGAGATCTTAGGCAATGTAAAATGGCGGTTTCGTGAATAACCATCAAATTTGAAATGATGACTTTTTGGCAAAACGTGGGCGTTATTTTCAAAATCTTTCGCCGAATATTTTCCTTCAGCTCGTCGATGGCGGCAGGCTTACTGGAGAAAGCCTTTTTCTTAAAAGAACCTATAGGAGACGTGGCGAGGCATCAGGTCGCTCGACCGAGGTGGCCACGGAACGACTGCTCTCTGGGAGATCGCACACACTTTCTGTGCAAACTTTTGCTAGAGCAGCTCTTCGTGTTGAAACCACGTACTGTCAAAATCTAATTGAGTAAGGTTGGGCCTCCTACGTTAGCGTTTAGAGTCCCCGCACAGTATCTTTCAAAGCGTATAGTCTGAGTTAGGAATGGTCTGAGAAATGCGTTACCAGAGTTACACAAAAATACGTCGTTTTCAAATTTTAGTGCATATATAAATGCGCAGTCGCAAATTAAAGCTTGCGAACACTTCGATGGCGGTCAGCCGAGCAGGAACTGTTGGTTTAATGAGACGTCTTATTGGCTTCAAGCACTCACGAAGAATCATATCTATTCATTTATTTATTTATTCTTCTCCTTACAGAATCCCGAGTCTGACTGTCACCATCAAGACATGGCCAGAACATTGTCATCCGCCTTCCTTTCCGCCGTGCAGCGTGGGACACCGTGACTCAATGAGACGGACACGTCTGTTCCCGAACGGCGTCCCGCAGCTAATGGCACCACAGGCCGGACCGTTTACTTCGATCTGGTTTGACGAGCTTTTAAACATAATTGGGTGTATGTATCGGCCAATGAGTGACTTAGTTCAACTTCGTAGATCATTCAACTCGTTTATGTCACCTGTGGGCGACGTGAGCAGCTAGGAGCCCTCAATCTGCAAGAGAGTCAACTTGCTGCTAATTGCGAAAACGAACTCTGGCTTGCCGAAGTTTCAGAACTTGGCTATATATATATATATATATATATATATATATATATATATAAATCGCCGTCCTAAATTCTCCTCAAAATAGCATCGACTCGCGAGCTGAATTATTGGTTTCAGTCGTGAGCTGAATTATTAGTGTCAGTCGGGTTGATAAGATGTTGTTGTAAAGTTTGGACGAATAAGTCGTTTTGGAGAGGCGTAATGTGGCCGAGTAGGGTCATGCCTAATTTGGCCGGTATACTTTTTCCTTGCAAGGCAAAAGCAGACTTATTACTTTAATATCTGTGCAATCTTTGACGGGTAACTACAGAAGTAGCTAGTGGCGGACATTTTGAAGTCCAGTTCAGGAAGGTATTACCGAACGTCATATTTAGCAAAACTTTGGAGTACTGGAATAAATTGATTCTGTACAATTTAGCGCCACGAAACGATTTGCAAATATTCAAGTATATTTTTATTTACCGAGAGTTTAGGCATTGCAAAATGCAGTTCCGTTGAATAAACCGCGTTTAAACTTGAACTTAGAGATTAAAAAATACTTGTTGATGTAAACGCATACCACCTTTTCCAAAGCGTTGCCAAACTGGATCTTTGGAAATAAGCTGCAACCTCCAAATCGCTTGAAGTTGAAAAGAACTCACTAAAAGAAAACTTATTTAAGAGCTTTGTCAGACGCAACCGTGTCATTGTGGTAGTGCAATTAGCGCTTGTGGCGTGCAAAGAATCCTTGCAATTATAGTGACAGTCTTTTTATGATAACCACATCGTCGTACAAAAATTAAAGCTTTTTAACAGCTGGTGCTGAGGTACATGACGCGATTCCTCACCCGCATTGACAAGCAAAGTACTCCCTTCAGATTCATTTATAATTTTTTTTTACAAACTTAAGTTTGCTTGAGGTGTGAGCCTAATAGACATACTAAGGCATATGCCAAGTATGCTCACACCATACGAAACATCACATGAGATGTCCAATACCCTGTCAAGTCAAAACATTAGCCTCGGAAAATGTTGAGGTTGAAGTGTGTCACTGCCGTCGGGACGGACAGTCGCCGGACGTCGCTTATTTCTATTATTATTTATTATGATAAATACTGTACTGAAGCCTTAGACACCAGAGGAAGTTGACAAGCTATAAGGTTGGAAACGTAACGTCTTTGGCAGCCAATCGACAGCCTCGTCTAAATTTCACACACGTATATTTCTAGCCTTCTTAAGAGAAGGAAAACCTCTGTCAGGGAAGTGATACGCTTAAGGGCACTTATGATAAGTAAAGGAAAATCGAAGAGTAAAGGAGACGCAGCAGTGTGGGTCCTCATGCAGAGTTCCCACATTTTGTCTTACCCGCAACACATCCTACTGACTCTGCAACGTGCCTTCATCAACGAAGCTCAAGGAGCTCCTGAGCAATTAAGCTCAGGAGACAACCACCAATCGCGGCGTGTCGGAATGACTTCATCGGAAGACCTCGAGATGCTTTGTCGGAGGTCGTGACGAAATCGAAAAAGGCTGCGTACAAATGGCCTCCGTATTCTACTACAGCCCGTTCTATCTGTGACTGAAGCACATGGATTGCATCACGCGTTCCTCCGGCCTCTTCGGAAGCTTTAGAATTTCCTCGGCGGAAAGCACAAGATCACTATCGGCATCGGAGTAAAGCAGGACCAGTTATTAAGCTAACTGGAAATGTTTGTCTTACCTGTCTCAGAAAGGACTTAATAGATAAACGGGGAGCAAAAGTGCGATATCTTGTGTAATATACCTAGGTGAAAAAATACATGCATAATGAACTGGTATTCACTTCCCATATTGGACCAGTCAGGGCCATTAGCATCATCGTTAAGTGGTCAAGTGTCAGTTAAGCGATTTTGTCAAACAGGCGAGCGATCTCCTCGTGGATGACACGACGAAAGCATGGGCAGCGACGGCCGAATCTGGTATGGCCGCTAACCGTGAACGCCAATGAACACGGCATGAAACACGATCGAGTTGAGCGGCAGGCGTGACTATCTAACCGTCGCGTCAATCAATCACTAGATCATCTTTTCCCCTTATTATTATTATTATTATTATTATTATTATTATTATTATTATTATTATTATTATTATTATTATTATTATTATTATTATTATTATTACTATTATTATTATCATCACCATCAATTAACAAACCTACATTTGTGAGATCCGATGGTTTTTAGCAACAGTAGCTTCCCTTTTCATCTTCTTAGCGGCAACCGTGGAAGAGGAATTATACTCTGTACACAGCAAGAGACATAAGTTATTTTTTCAAAGTGTTCTGTCACTGTCCCACTAAGCACCGACTAAACCTTGCCGTTCCACTGCTGATAAGTCGCAGTGAGTTAATTTCAATTGGAACAAAATTATAATTGTCCTTGCCATCTGCGTGTTTAGGTTTCTATTATGATTATTACTATTACTATGATTATGGTGATAATGTGAGTGGATATTAAGCTGTTCATCAGTAGCGGAACTACTCTTTGGTGTGAAAGACGCTGTTTATGTGGTGTTGCGTGAATGTTACATGAAGGTATGCAGCTATATCGCTTTATATTCCATATTGAGCAGACGATAAATGCTATAGTAACACGGACGACAACAATAACAACAACGACGACATCAACAGACAACAACACAATACTAAACAGGAGAGCGAGAGAGAAAAATAGATCAACAGACAGACGGCGAAACCATCCGAGACAAGCTAAGGAATTCGACGCAAGCCCCCTGAACAACGACACGAAAAACGTCGTCGACTGTCTTTGCTCGGGATCCTCTCAATTGACGGAGCAAGTCAATCTGAGACGACGACGAGAAAGACATTGCCAATCGAACGAGAGAGAGAGAGTAACATACAGGCAGACAGACCAAAAGACATTCGACGTGTTGTCCACTCCGTCTTTCGAAACACCATCATAGGCAAGAAAAACTCTTTTTATTATATGTAATTATTAAGCAATTCCTGAGTTTCGTTTATATATATATATACATGAGGATAAAAGAGCTTGAAAATAAACCGGGAAAAAACAGACACTTCGAAAGGGCGCTTGGCCGGAGAGGACGCCCTACAAATCAAGGAGATAAAATTACAACTTGTTGACTAAATTACCTACTCAATGGGAGGTGTGAGGTACGTAAGAATCACCTTGTCAATAAACAGCAACAGATTTCAAACATATACCCAAGATAGGGTCAGGAAGGCCACTATGACAGCTGCTGCGCTTAAGTGCCCACATATGCTTTCGCTTCAGGTAGCCCCCATCGCCACATATAGTATTTTACTTGTAAAGTTTTTCTTTTTTAAGAATGTTGTTTGCCATTTGAATACGTCCAGAAATAAGATTGTCGGCGTGCTAAAAGGCCGTCTCCTACTGACAGAGGATCTGCAAAAACGATGGAACCTGAAGAAAAAGAGCGCCTTTCACGTTCATATGCTGAACTGGCAAACGAAAATAAGTGAGGCGGACATAGGGATTTGTAGGACTTTAGGATTTAGGGACAGGCGTACCGGCTACAGTAAAATAGATATTTTTTCCAAAATGTTTAGTTTGACGTAATGTCCACCTATTTCTATACGTTTCTTGATACGGTGGATTTTTGCATTGAAGCACAATTACGAATCGCGTTTTTCGATGCTTTCTAGCTCTGCCTAATTATTCGTCTGATGCGCTGATATGCTCACATTTATTCCGCCAAATGCAACAACAAAGAATCATCGTTTACACACAACTGTGACGGTAACTCAAAATTTTATTTATTTTAATGTACCCTTGAAGTTAAAAGAATCACACAAAATGTACGTTTAATTGATCGAAATATTGAAATATTTAATTTACAGTTTGCAAGGCTCCTTTGACGAGACGCCTGTCAAAAACTGAAAATGCCGCGATCGAAATGTGTGCTCTTATTAGTTCATTCTGAGGGGCGTCACTTTGCGCTAAGAACAAATTCACCATATGCGAATCTGAAATTAACATGCACTCATCGGTATATTTTGAATACAAAGGAGTAATAATTAGCGCTGGTTTTGATAAATGTAGTAAACATATAATATGCAAATGTTTAAGAGTAGGTGAAATCTAACTAGAATTTGAACGGTGAACAGTGTCACGTCAAAAAGTTTTGAACAATGTCACGTCAAAAAGTTAACGTGAGTTATGAAAACGGCTTAAATTACCTGGAATTACTTTTCCTCGCAATAGCAATACATGTACCTTTTACGCAACTAAACGTTAACTTTGCCACGTGTACACGCAGTCGTTTAGCGTAATTATTAAGCTTTCAACGAGTTCAGTAAACGATGCTTCTTCTTCGTCGGATGCTTAACGATTTCCATAGACCGACCTGTTAGTCCATATGACTCACATTATTTGGCGTGTTAAAATCTGCCTAAAATGAAACGCTGCCTAGATTATTCGGTATCCTCTGTCAAAATAAAGTCATCCTAGCCAGTTGCAGCTGCGCAATTTATATTGTAGGCATAAACAATTTCGTACACTCGACTTGTTGAAGAAGTGTGTAGGCAGTAGCTTCAAACCACGTGTACTATGTCAAGTCCAGTTCGAGGAGCTAGGCCGGGTTGCCGTGAGTGAGAACGGGAGACCGCACATAAGACCTGCACTATATGCGTAACTTAGGGAGAACCGTAATGCCCCCGATGTAGTGAGCTTTCCATGGACCGTCACCATGCGTTCATATGATAGCTTGTAAGCGTTGTAAATTGTAAGCGCAATTAATACAAGTGTGCTCTATCTGTCCATCGAGGTAGAGGTACACAACGCCTGCGCGGTGTGCTGTGATCTTCTTAGGTGGGCCAACGGTGGGGTCGAACAAAAAGTATAACTAATGAAATTGGTGCCATTTCGGTTGCATCTACAATCGTTACGCCTTTTAATAAGAAATAAAAAAAAAGTTAATATTACAACTACTGGCTGCTGCAAACACAGATGGGACATATTCTGTTCTGGTGCATGACTTTTTAACTAGGTCATGCACCATGAAGCACCGACGAGTGCATTCGTGTCGTCATTTCTACAACACTAATCAGTAGAACAGGCACCCTAAGCAAATGGAGTCAACAATAGAAAGCCGTACAAAAAATGGTACAGCCTCAAACGCGACTCGCTTATCTACCCACTTGCGCGACTGCTAAGAGGCCTTGGTGACTGCTTTCAGCAGAATACCTACACCGCATTGATAAAACTGACTTCCCCGTGTGCCGCATGTGCAACTCAGGGGAGGCTGACGATGTAAGACATTGCTATGAACACTGCGCCTTTTTCGATGCTGAGCGAGAGCCACTGCTCCTGAACCTACGACTGTAGAACCCCTTGACATGCCAAGCCCTTGTAGAGGCTTGGCATCAAAGTATCATGCATCCTGCATCATGGTTAGAAGATCTGCAGAAACTGTCTCCGCGGCGAAAATAACCGCCACACAAAGTCGAGCAGCCTAAGTCTTAAGAAGAGTGGCCAAGTGGAGTAATCTTGAGAAGACAGTACTTCCGCAACTCCCGACAAGAGGCAAAGGGGACGACTGGATTTTAGTGCGTCCCACACTACCGTGGGACTTTAACAACGACGCATGGTGTGCATCACTTATTTTACCAGCCAAAAAGGCACAAACGCTACATCACCAAGAGGAAGAAGGAAAAGCACGTATACTAGACGAAAACCAGACGCAAGAAACGCGTTTTGGCGCGTCACATTGGCATTGGCGCCTTCGACGAGTTCGAAAACTGTTAACTGTGTGGCGCTTGTCTGAGGTGCTTAAGACGGCGTTGCAAACACTCACCGGCGTTGTGGCAACAGCATCCCGAGATCAACGGGACATGGCGTCGAGTAGCCAGCCTAGACGCATTAGAAGCGCTCTGGCTCTGGAGATGTACACTGTCAAGCCAATCCAAGTGAATAACTAGTAATATAATCCAACAAGGGGGCGGAGATTGAATTCAGTAACTGCTGCTGCTGTGTCAGGCACGTATACCTTCACATACACAAACCCTCAATGCACATACTACACATAGCTATACACCTGTGGGTGTGATTCACGTGAGTCCTTTTACTTGTTGCTGCTGATCATCTAGTATAGTTGCTAATGCTTTTTGTGGTTGGTCTCCAGCATGTTCATGACACTGTTATCGCTGCCGTTGCCGTTGATGCTGCTATTGCTGCTGCACAAAGCGGAAGGTGATCCGTTATTCACACGTTGAATCCGTCACTATATGATGATTTCTACCTCGGGCTCAGCGCTCCTCTCCCTCTTTCACATCACCGTCCCTCCTTCGTGATTTACGATACACGTTGTGACATGAACGTCACTTTTAGTTCAACTATTCTATAGTCCTACTAGCCCAACTACCACAACCTATCTAACCGCCCGTTTTAAAGTGGCATCGTTTTATCGAAAAACGACCTCGTTCCAGCCGTGTTGTCTCTTCTTGACTCAGTGAGCTAGCTAAAAACGATCAAACTAATCACAACGGTTCGTCCTATGGCCAGCTCGCAAATTTGACCATTGGCACTGCCCATCGGTGTCGTTCGTTCGTCGATGATCTCATCGCCATCACTAGCCCTATTATGATGGCTAGGTTGAATCAATAGCTAACAGTTAGTGCATATAGCATAAACAACGAGAACAGCACAATGATTGCACTAACAAAGACAACAAAAACAACAACAACAACAACAACAACTAAAATAACAGCAGCAACAACAACAACCACAAAAACAACAACAGCAACAACGTCGACAGAAACAACAACGTCTTTTAATGTGTCACCTGCATCTACCGATAACCGCCACTTAATAACTGTCCAAATAACCCTACTACTACCGGGATGCATGTCAAAGGGCAGCCGAGGGTAAGCAGCAGCAGCAGCAACAACAACAACCACAACAACAATAGCAACAACGACGAGAACGACAACAACAACAACGACGAGAACGACAACAACAACAACAACGACGAGAACGACAACAACAACATCAGGAGGTCACAATCAAGCACTGATGATGCACATACACACGATGAACGACGAGTCAGGCCACGGTACTACGGCCCGCTAGCCAGACAGACAGTCAGTCAGTCAGTCAGCCAGCCAACAGTGAATAGTTAGCCGAGTCATTATTGTGCGTAACAGAACACGCACACTGAAACAGCAGCAGCACCACCATCAGTAGTAGTAGTAGTAGTAGTAGCGCCATTAAACACTCCTATCTCTCGGCTGCGGCTGTGGTAGTCGATGTAGCAGAGAACGACGAACGATGAACAAACGCGCGCGCGTCCGTGCTTGGACGGATGGACCGACGACGACGACGGAGGTATCGATGGATGGATGGCTGCCTGCCTGCCTGGATGGATGGACGGCTAGAGGAATGGCGTTGTGGCTGAGTGCTATCTATCTCCTCCTATAACAACAACAGCAGCAACACCAGCAGTAGCGGTGTTATGCTAACTAACTATCTTACCAACAGTGTAGGTGCGCGGAGCAGCAGCATCAACAGCAACAGTAATAATAGCGGCAGGAGGAGTCATCTGCTCTGCTCTGTTCTACCCTGGCCTTGCCTTGCTGGCGCTATGGCTGATGCCGCTAGGGCTGTTGCTTCACCCTCTCTCTCTGTGGCAGGGCAACTCTCTATCTCTACCCGTCTATGCATCGCTCGCTCAATCGATCCATCTGCCTATGAGTCTATCTATCCTTCGATTTATCTATCCACCTATCCATGTATCCTTCTATTTATTCATATGCTTAGTCGTCTGTCCATCGATGGGTCCATCCGCCAATCGATCTATGGAAATATCCGCCTACTATCCATGCATCAATCAATGAATTCATTCACCAATCCGCCTATTCATTGGTTTATTCATCCATCCACCAGTAGTCCGCCTATCCATCTATTTATCTATCCGCCTATCTATGTATTGATCCGCCTATTCCTCTGTCCATCTATTTGTCTATCTGGCTCCCTCCCTCTCTCTCTCTCGCTCTTGCTCTCTCTTCATTCTCTGTCTGACTGATTGACTGACCAGCCAACCAACCAACCAGGCTACCGCTGCCGTAATCATCGTAGTTGTCACCATGTCACCAGTGAATCAATCAGTTTGCTCGCCCGCTCGCTGATCTACTCAACCCCCCTTCCTTGCCGCTCGCGCCCACGTCTGCCTTTCCGCGCCCGTCATCTAATCTAGTACTCACTCTGGTCAAAATGAGTCAACACTCTGTATCATTTAAGTAGCGCTGCTAACAACGACATTATGACGGGACGGCTGCGGCCTGTAGTGGTCAACAACAACAACAACAACCCTCCATCGACCGTTGTGGCGGCTGTAACGGGTGTAACCGCTGCTGCTGCTGCTGGTACTGCAGCACCAGCAACAGGAGCAGTCTGACAGACCCTCAGTGGGTTTTCACGCTCCCAGCGTATTCGGTAGCGTTTTGTGTGTCCTCGTCATGTTAAAAACAGGCCACATCTTACAATCGTGTGTTCTGGGCTAGCTAACCTCAGGTCCATCATCGTAATCCCAGACGTACGTCGAGAGCGCACGCCTGGGAGCCGTCCCAATCCTGAACAGGTACTACTGCAAATCCCCCCGTAGCCCGTCACGACCTAAGGTATGTAGACGGTTAGTTCCTTCTCAGATCATTCCGGTGAATAGAAACGCCGCCACCGCTGTCGCCGCTATGATGATCGGGATCGGCCATGATCTGGACTCTGAGGGCTCTGATCTCTTGAGTACGGCGCACACGATTCCAGCTCGTTGCGGTTGCTAAAGTGTCAAGCGGCGCCAGACGGAAGGTCCAGTCGCACAAGGCAGGCGACTGACTAGGCTGAGACGGACATGATTTGCTTAGAGTGCAAGGGTCCAAAAGTGTTGGGCTTGTTAGGCGTGTGTTTCTCAACAGTGACCGCCGCCGCTACTGTCACTGCGGACGTGCTCTGATTGGCAGCGCAAACTGTTAACTCTATGAAGAGAGAATAAAAAACAAGGGGAACTTTACGGCTCACGCGCACACGCGAATACGTCTGGTCAGTTTTCCACTGTCAGTGCCTATAGCAGTAATAACAAACCATACGACAAATAGAGTTGGTATTTTCATTCAACCATATCGAGGGCAACACCAACAAGACGTATACATAACATAAACGTGACTACGCTTTTAACTACATCAATTGGCGGTGAGGGATCTGGAAAGAGAGACATAGACCGGGTGGATTGTTTCGCAGTTTTGAGTACAATAATAATAAGATAGCTGGCTGTAACATGATTGTGGTATTGAGGTTTGGAGTTGAGAACTTTTAAGAAGCAAAAATAGAAGGAAAAATAACGATAACAACAAAAAAACGCTTCTTATGAATAGCAACATCTACAGCGTGTCGTAGGGCTCGATATGACCCCAGCAACATAGCATCGGAGAAGGTGTACTATAAAAGATGCTACCGCCTTGCAAATCGATTATCAAGCACACGTTTAGAACCCCTCTTCAAGGTCTTCCAAGGCCCTATTATTCACATTATTATCCACTACAAGCTTATTTATGTATCTGCGAAAGTTTCGAATCGTATTTCATGACAATGTTATATTTATAATTGTATGCCATCCTGGGCTGCAGACGTAGTGAGAAATAAACATTTATCATAATCATCGGGACCCTCTTAGAGGAGTTTGTCGTTAGAATCTGTGTCGGCCTCCGCCCTGGAATCTCTCTGGTCAAGGAACAAGAGTGCAGCTGTGGTGAGAAGGGAGAAGATTCCACCTTCCGGCTATTTTTGTGTGCTCGAAGACGACTCTCTACGCAAACGACTTCCAGCGATCTGGAAGGAATTACCCTAACCGTATTTGAGGCTGGAATGACACTTGTGTGGAACGCTACTGTGATTGACTCTTTAGCACCCGTAAAAGTCAATCGCGGCTTGGCCCAGTTGGTTACGCTGTTTTGCAGGCGGAGAGAACTAAGTGTCGGAAGTATGCATTTATTGGGAACTCTACGGACTTTAATTATTTTGCCCTCGAAACCTTAGCGGGCCCAAGGAAAAAACCTGGTTTATATATAAAGATAAGTCACTGGGGACCCACGTGTTGGTGCATTTTCCAAAGGCCCTCACTGGGTGCACAGCGTGGCAACGCTACGGCGGAGCTTGGCACCTTGTTCAGGTAGGGCTGATGTACTTCGTCATCACACTCACTGGGAAAATTGTTTACAACCCATAATGAAAATATACATATACTCGTGCAAATATATATATATATATATATTCATTGCTTTACGACACATGAGTAGGTATATAGACATATGAAATAGGTTATAAACGACATTGTGGTCACGAATTTCCCTGTCGAATGTTCCGCAATAGCAACCAAATGTCATCGGATGTCTGACTTACCTACTTGAATATAAACACTATATTTTTGGCCGAATACCGAGTGCTAGGCTCGTCAATGCCCGTTTGCGGAACTATGTGTCGAGCTATATGAGCATTTATCTGGGACAGTGATAATGCGCTTATCAATGAAGTTGTCAAAGCTAGACAGATGACGTCGCCTAACAATATGTGTATATATATATATATATATATATATATATATATCAACGCAGAATATAAACAAACGGAACCACGCTATGTAGCACAACGACCAAGCCGTTCAGAGTCAGAGGATGCCATCAAATTAGGCGAGATAAATTGGCAAACAATTATAGTTAAACACTACTATTTTGTTAACTGAAGTTTTGTAAGGGCAGAATTGTATTATTGATTAGTTAACTGAAAACGTATATATATTTTTAATAAGTGCAATATAACATGAAGCTTCAGCAGAGAATTGTGGTTTACAACACATTTAACATGCTCATATACCCACTCATGCGTCGTGAAACGGCAAACTATTGGTTTCATTCTACATATATATATATATATATATATATAATTAACAAACAAATTGTAAGGCGACATCGAATCAAAACACCCATCAAGCGCACGCGTAAAGCGACTTCGGCTGTAACCGGCTCTAAAAGCACCTCTCTCGGGTTGTCTCAGATTCTTACAGGTTTAAGTCCAGAGATATCGGCCAAATTCAAGGCCTTATTAGAGCTTTTGGAGCCGCTGTTGCAACTCCTACCGTTAGTGGACAATCTACGAAAAATCGTACAATCATGAATAATCACGATAGCATAGCTCAAGACGGAGAAGCGCCACGCACTACTTCAACCACTATTAAATGTCCACTTTGCGACGGGCGATACACACACGCGGCGTGGCTTAACAAGACATATATCAGCTAAGCACCCGACCACCACTGACGCTTCCTCCTCCATATCGACCACCTCTGAGTCCCCCCGTTTGCAACCGGTGCAAATCCTGGAGGATATTCAAGCTGTTATGAGGCAAATCAGGCTATGTCGAATTGTACCAAAGCCAGTCAGGAGACAAGTGGCCGAGGCTTTTACCCGTGTACTCACAGCAGTTTCATCTGATAACGACGTTGAAGCATGGTATAGCCTCTTCTCTTTTGCCCCCATGGCCCTTCGCCTCCCCGCGCCCGCAGCGACGCTTCGTCCCTCTCAGTCATTATCCGCAACAATCTTCCCGATTTCCACCAGAATATGCGTCTGTCAGACGTGATTGCCACATCTCGCTCCCGCGTCTCGACCCTTAAACCATTCAAGAATGATATTGTGCGCCAGTCTATTATTAAACTCTCCGAAGGAGATGTTTCTGGCGCCGCCAGACTTATTGTGTCTACAGATACCGTAACGCCTGGCATTGACCGTATAGAGGCCTTGCGAGAGCAACACCCATCAGCTCCCGAAAACCTGGAATGGCCGACACTCACCAGAACCCCTATGCCCTATGTCACGTCAAAGGAAGACATTCACGCGGCTATTAAGAGCTCCTCCAAGAGCTCCGCCGCAGGGCTAGACTTTATAAGACCCCGGTTATTAATGGACCTTCTTTCCCCGTCTCTCGAAGACGTCGCCGCTAGCCTGCTCTCCGCATTGGCAAACGTTGTAGACATTCTTCGTTGGGGCAACCCCCCATCTTGCCTCCAGCCGTTGATATTTGGTGCAAGATTATTTGCCCTTAAGAAAAAGGACGGATCGGTACGTCCCATTGCATGTTCGACTTCGCTACGCAGGCTTGCCGCGAAAATCGGATGCAACCACAACAAAGCCGTTATTTCTTACGCAACTGGTGCACACCAACTGGGATTCGCGACGCCGGCTGGGACCGAAGTACCCGTTCACGCAACCCGGGCCTTCCTCGACAATATAAGACGCGATCACCTGATGAAGGCCGTTGCATCCCACGCCCCTCATCTATTAAACCACGTCGGACTGGCATATAGGCATCCTTCCCATCTGGTCCTGCCCGAGCATGTAATTTCGTCCGTCACCAGACTGCAGCAGGGGGATCCCTTAGCACCACCTCTGTTTTGTCTAGGTATCAAGGATCTGGTGGATTCTTTCAGGAGCCCGCTGAACCTCTGGTACCTTGACGATGGTCTGTTAGGAGGAAATGTTTGCACAGTAGCCGATGATATTTGACGGGTCCTTAACTTCAGTGTTACATCTGGGCTGGAGTTAAACCCGGCCAAATGCCAAATATGCCTCTTTGGCCCCACCATCGAGGCCCCTGAAATACAGTCACTCCGAGACCCCCTGCCCGGCTGCAAGATGACCGTCAAAAACGATCTGGAGCTACTAGGCGTACCAATTTGCCCTGAGGGGCTCCTAGCAGCAATCAAGCGCTGGAGATTGAAACTGGAAAATGCAGCTGCTCGTCTTCCTCTTCTGGGAGCACACCGGGGACTTTTCTTACTCAGGTCTTCTTTCTCGTCCTCAAGACTCATCCACCTTCTTCGAGGGGCCGACCTATCTAACCAAGCCGATGAGTTGCAAAGGCTCAACGATTTGACACTGTCTACCCTCGAGTCCCTGCTGAACACAT
The DNA here is from genome assembly GCA_003439945.1 of Dermanyssus gallinae. Classification (NCBI taxonomy): domain Eukaryota; kingdom Metazoa; phylum Arthropoda; class Arachnida; order Mesostigmata; family Dermanyssidae; genus Dermanyssus; species Dermanyssus gallinae. The sequence continues at coordinate 1,179,815 of QVRM01000484.1, forward strand.
CTCTACCATCCAGCGCACGGGAACAGACATTACTATCTGTTTCTGAAGGAGGCCTCGGTGTACCAAATTTACTCACTCTGGCCGGGCCTGCTATAGTGTCATCAATGCTAAGCGCCGAAAACAGGGCAATCCATCTTTTAGATACAGCGGGAATCGGCCAGTATAAAAACCGCGTAGCTTATCTTCAGAAGAACCTTGAGGCACGATGCGGAGGTAAGCCTGAAAACGTACTATCTCAGGGTGACTGGAGTGCCCCTCTGCACGATGAAGTACAACGACGTCTCTTTAACGAAGCCGCCGACGACACGACCAGGGCTCGTCTAAACGCCGTATCCGCCAAGGACTCAGGTGCCTGGCTACACGCGCTTCCCAGTGCCCCCATAGGCACCCTTCTTGATGATGAGACGATTCGCATAGCGGTAGTCCTACGCCTAGGAGTAGACCTAGTAACCCCTCATCGGTGTCAATGCGGTCACCCCGTCGATAAACTAGGACATCACGGACTATCGTGCATCATCAGCGCAGGACGACGCTCGAGACATGCCGCTATCAATGAGACCTTTAGCAGAGCCCTTAGGTCGTGCGATCGTCCGTGCATCCTTGAACCCCCAGGCCTCTGCGCGGAAGACGGCAGACGTCCAGACGGGATGACACTTACACCATTCGAGCGAGGCAAAATGCTGGTTTGGGACGCAGCCGTTACCGACTCCTTAGCCCCTTCTATGGTCGGTGGCGGCGCATCCGAAGCTGGTTATGCAGCCCACCTTGCAGAACCTAGCAAATTGAGAAAATACTCATCAATCGGGTATCCCCACGAATTCTGCCCTCTCGCGTTTGAAACCCTAGGTGCTCCTGGCGTTCGGACCAAGCAGCTGATCCGCAAAGTCGGCACCTTGTTAAACCTGTCATCCGGTGATAACAGGTCGTCCTCGTTTTTCAAACAACGTCTGGATATTGATATACAACTTGGAAACGCTGCCTCCGTTCGGGGCACACTTCTGAGGTGGTGTCGGCCTGACCTCATCGAAACGGACACGTGACAGCCACAATACGCGCCCACTAGGCATATTGGCTTAGCTAGTCCATCGTGATACGTGTAACATATGCATAATGTATTATATTGAAAACAAATATATACGAGTAGAGAGACGCTGTGCTACTTGGTGGTTGGCTACTTGAATCGATAAGTATATAAGCTTTGTGTCCCACAAATGGCATTTTACTTCCTTTCTGATTCCAGCTAGTATCCCGGCATACTCTATACTCAGTAGCAGTTTATTCCATAATGTACTCGTATAGCTGTCATTTGACACAATACTATCACGTTATCCGTGTTCAGGATATTTGCCACTGGTAAAGTAAATCACCATTTCAATGTATCTCGACATAAAGTTAATAGCTTACAGAGCACGCTTTCATGTGTTTCATTCCATACACCGTTGTAGTAACATAAAGGAAGCTAGCCATTGGCTATGAACGCATCATATCCGAAACTATTGACGTCACTGTCAGACTCCTATCGAAAGACAGTCGAGCAGTCTGGTGTGTTCGATCGCAGGCTTGATCCCGGGTGTAGGGATCGACTTATTGTGTTCGAACTTGTCAGGAGTAGGTACACTTGAGTTTTGTGTTTGGCTATTCTACGCAATTATTACTAAAACTATGTGGTATCACAAAATGCCGGAGCAGTTCCACCAAAACGTCAAAAGAGAATGAAACCCATTTGACCCTGAGAAAATAGCTTGAGAAATCCTATATAGTAGGTAAAATCCGGAAGAATAAATCCGGTTGGTTAGAAATGATCTAGTCTAGCAAGAATAGTTTTCTCCGTTCTCTGCCGCGTGTACCTCTGTGACCTTCTGCTGTTTCCGTCGCTTCAGCGTGAGCTTCTTGCTTTTTCATCTGATTTTGTCAAGCGTAGGAACAAATCCGTCGAAATGGTACTCCTTCCTCGATTAGATCAGTAGCACTATTTCAGCTATAAGTGCAATAGAAGCAATAATAACAATAGCAAATAGTAACAACAACAGCAGCAGTCTTGCTTCGAACTCGTTGACGCTCGAAGAGAACACAGCGTCAGCCGGGCGAAAGCCAACCGAAGCGTTGCGGTAGGATGATGACAGCCATATCTGCTGGTCGACACTTTCGCTGCCAGGTGAATCATATCTCCATTGTTAGGTCGGAGCCGTCGCGGAGCGTCCCCACAGATATGCGGACGAGAAGTAGGAGGCCCACAGGGAACGCCAACCCATACACCACCGGCAAGCGGGATATTGGCAAGCCGGGTGGGTATTGACGGCGGAGTTGCTGCTATGCCCGTTGTTATCACTAACTCTGTGAGAACTGGGCGTGCGTACGTGCTTGTGTGGGTATGATGAAGTGCATGGGCACATTGATCACCGGTACGGTCAATCTAGTTTGGTGTTACCATGGCTACTGTTGTTGTTGCTGCTGCTGCTGCTGTTGGGCTTGTGGTTCCCGCCGAATTGTTTTGTGCTCCTGTGTGAAAAGCTGAACCATACACGAAGGCTTCCACGCAACCACGAAGCGGTTGTAGTTCCACGTAGCGCCCGAGGGAAGCTTACCGACGTCCTCCGCAAGGACAGAGCCAAGACATCCAATACATCTATGCTTGTCGGGACAGCTGTTGTTCCCTGCAACTGCAGCTGGAAGGGCACCTGCTCGTCAGGGGTGTGGGTAGATAGATGGCTTCGTGTATCCACGGGCACATGCAGAGCCTGCATGCAGAAATAGTAGAAGGTGAAGAAGCCCTTGCATCAACAGCTAGCCCTAGTTGGTTGGATGCTGGGTGACTGGTGGTCCTGCCGTGATCGTAGTAGGAGGTAGAGAAACACCAGCCGCTGATATATGTATACAATATATACCCGCTGCTCTGCTGCATCATCATACTGTCAACGATGGGTCTGTTTCGCGTTCTGAACCATCGCACGTGCGTTCCGGATCCGGATGCACAGAACAGCGGAATTGGATAACATTGTCTACTGAAAGCCATTGACAAAGACAATATAACCAAGTAGCCTAGTTTCCTAGTGGTTTGATAATAAAAATCTCATAATTTTGCTTTTTGCGCAGAATTGATATGACCACAAACAAATATACGTTACCGGCAGCCGTCGCACAGCGCGGGACGGAATGAACCCTGCATGCAGCCCGCCCTTTCTTAAACCTGACAGGGCCCGCTAGAGTTTGAACTAAGCTGGATTTTTGCACTACAATTAACACCATACATAGGGGCGTCACACTTATGAAGTAAAAGATAGGCTGTTGCCCATGGTATGGCGGACATCCAAGGACAGGTTCTCTTTAGTCTCCGAATACCCGAGTTAGTGACAACGAGAAATCCCTTTTGTATATTTCGTACCTTGACACTGCAAATATAGTCGCGGCCGACCTTGATACAAAAATATTCAAATAGAAGCAGAAAGCAAAATAGAAGTCAACCTTCAAAGTACGAAGCCATCGCAATTCGAGGCAGTTATTATACCACTTAGACATTTTAGGCCCCCTGTGGCTCCAAAAAGAATCCCTTAAATGCTTTTAGCTAAAAAAAAGGAAATACTTGCAAAACGTTATCTTTGTCTGGCAGCTGTAGTCACACACAAGCGGTTCTAAATTTCGAGATAGTCTATTACCCCTTAGATTTAGCTACACTTTGTGAACATGTGCTATACAGTACCTTAAGGATCTAAAAACTTTACAACGAAACTAGTCTAGAATAGAGTACACAGGCTTTGAACTTCAAGCTTCGGAATTAAGATCTCAGTTGATCTGGCCCCCGTTCATTACAGCGCATCCCAAAGTATGTTGGCTCTTTATTAGAATCTTTCCAAAGCGCACCAGTTACTGGATTGATATAGGGACACCAATCGTCAGATAAATCCCAGGTGCAAAGTTTTCTGTTGTGAACGAACTACTACCTGGTTTTTGAGGCAAGAGAGCCTGAGGCATAAAACGAAAAGAAACATTTTTGACATGGTAAATGTAAAGCTTGGGACGCTATGGTCTCAATCTTACCCACGTTACAGTTTCTTACCCACCTCGGACTGTGCGACGGCATACGTTGAAAAGACGAAGCAGCGTCCTAACTCTGGTCTAGAGAACAGCCATTACTAGTGACGATATACATAGAGACTGTGGCCAAGGCCTATCTCCCTATCAACCAAGACATGGTGAGGTTTAATCAGAAGCTTAGAAGACGGATAAAAGCTATAACAGACTTCTAATGCGAGGGAATAACATTTCAGGCACTATTATCTCTTGCCATTTGTAGGGGAAAGGCCGCCTCCGTTCTTGGCGCGATGAGTTTCTGGTGTAAGCATTGGCGCCACTTTGAGGGTCACACATTACTATCTCATATCGTATTTATTATGCTATGATAATTTGCTTTTTCATTACTAAATCAATTATTTTTCAATCGCGCAAAGTGTGAGGTCCGTTGAGTGCAGACGTATGCCAGACACCACTCAGTAAAGAAAGGAAACATTAAACAAGAAGGAGAGAGAGGATTTGACGGGCCTTACCCGTCCCTCTATTCAATTTTGTTCTGACATGATCGTAGGCGATGGTGAACGGCTCCCGCGGTTGGTCAAATTCGGCTGCCCTGATGCTCGGCCGGGGGTAGCCGGTTCCTGTAATCCTGCTCTTGGGAGGCTGGTGCGGGTGATGTCCAGGGGCTGGGGCTCCCCTCCGTTGATAGTTTATGTCGGTCGCGTATCCGCTCTAAGCTGGGCGGGCGTCCACGTAGCAGCTCGTGGGGAACCAGGGGTGTCCAGGTCGGCCAATGAGGAGCTGCTCTATCATGTTGCGCATCAGTTGCCGTCACTGCTACTACAGCTCCACACAATAGTTGCAGCCTCAAACAGGCAGCCGTTCCATAATAAAATGTATCTGGGCGACCATTCTAACCATCGATGAATTATTTGATTATCTCCTATTGTCGCCGTTGTTGCTCTTGTCGTTGACATGATTGCCATCGTCATTGTTGTTATTGTTGTCAGTGGTTTCCTGTTAAAGTTGGTACTATTGCCGGTTAACGTCGTTATTGTTGTTAACATATTTCCTACAGTTGTTGCTGCTGTTGTGGATGGTAGGACATTAGCGGCATTCCGTGTGCACTGGAATCCCCGGGTCTATTTATCTAGGAATGACGGAAAAAGACCTGACGGTCTCACTATGGCCCTTTTGAGCGCGGCCGCATGCTTGTTTGGTAAGCAACTGTGACCGACTCTTTAGCCCATTGCCATAGTCGGTGCAGGTGCGGACCGAGTTCGTGTTAAAAGGCTCAGGGTTAACCAGTCGCTTAACGCTGGCGTAGCACTGACACGCTGTGTCGTATTTACTTTACCACGGTTATTAATGTCTGGGCTATGCTTTACAGAGTTCGCGCATTTTAAGAATTTGAAAGCCCGATAGGCTTACTCTTGCCGTCGACGCCTAAACTAAACATTTACCCCGCATGCGCTAATGTACTGTTCTTTATAGCAGAAGACTTTAAAAAAATCCGGCACAACAGGTCGACAAGACTATGTACAATACACTCTTCAATTTCAGTTCGCAGCCGCGACAGTACGCGTTCCTCAGAGAGTGCTAGCCTGCCCATATAGTAAGGATGTGCAAGCAAAACTTTCAAGTGCGCGGTGTCCATACAGTATTATTGTACTTCAATACGGCTACTCTTGGCTGAACATCTGGCTAAGGAGGTATGAAGGCCACAACGACTGTGGAGTAATTCGAGGTAAAATAGATTTTACCAGCCAATAGTACCTACACTTACGACGCAGCAAAAGCCGTACAATTGTTTTAACATCGTCGTTCCTTTCATCGTCTAAGCTCTAGAGACCTTAGAGACCGACAGATCACAAAACATTCTATCTCCGTGCTGGAGCTCAAACAGCAGAATCATTTGTCCTCAGCAATCTAGCGTATTCATATACGGTATGGATAGCGTCACAGCCACATCCGTGTTCAGCTCTTCTGAATTCGACGACCTTTTTTGTGCTATAATAATTATATATATATGGTGATGATTTATTAATCATTTACAATACGTTTGCACACTCGGCAGTGCTGGTTTATATATATATATATATATATATATATATATATATATATATATACTAGGAAGCAGTGTAGCTAATTCATAGTTATCTTTTTCATTTTATTTCGACCACTGGCAGATGGTCCTTACCGACATAAGAGAGTAATTGTGGCCGCGATTCAAAGACGACAGACGAAGCAGAAGAAGTCATCTCAAAAGTAAGTTGACTCACGGATTTCTGGGAAGAAATCCCAGAGGAAAAGCTCCGCATTCCTCGCAACACGTATAGCTCAGGGCCCTCTCCTTGCTTTCACCTTGCCACTATGCTGGATCATAACTGTTTGGGCAGAGTGAAGGAGCCGAGAATTTGGGGCACCCCGTTTCTTTGCCAGCATCTCGTTTGCAAGGTTTATCGAAAGCGGAGACTGCCCAGAAACGTCTGAAATACCACATTCTACATGCTATACGAGCTGTGTGAAAAGACCAAGCCGACACATTCCGAAGACAGCCATATCGTTAGGCGTCTGCCTTCGTAAACAAACATACAAGCCTCGAAAACTAAATAGCTAAGCCAAGCACGAGCCCTGTGCTAACAAAATGTGATCTAAAGATAAAGGGTGTGCAATCAATTTTTGTCACCTCTTCTGAATAGATGTACTTAAGTCTCTACACGTCAGTCCAGAAGTACCACTCTCTACTTAAACATCACAGGCCACTCTGCAGATCCCTTGTAGCAAAACAATACTGGTGTTGAATAAGAAAAGCCTCAGCAGTGGCTGTAGGAAGGCACAAGTTCTAAACATGGACAGGTCACTCCCAGAGCCATCAACGAATTTCGATTGTTGAATTAATCTGTAAAGTGTAATGCCGTTAACTTTGAAACAAGCTGTATGGGGCCGCCTAAACTCGTACGATTTACTTCCTGAATATTTGTATTTTGAGTTTGTAGCCTTAACCCGAATCAGCAAATCTTGAGAATGATCGCCTTGGAGAAGTATGTGTCATGCCGAAATCGAGCCCACGGATGTCGGAATGGTCGGTTATCTCATTTACTCTATTGTACCATATATATATATATATATATATATATACACACACTGGGCTAGCTGTTTATAACAATGGTTATTTACAGCTAGTCCAATCTCACACAGAAACCGCGTCAAAGTTACGACACTATGCAAATCGGCCACTTATCGCGGGAGCATAGCTGAGAGACACTCGGCTCAGAACCTTCTAAGGGTAACAACGATTAAAACAAAAGCACACCACATAGCAACATATCCGGTTACTTACGAGGCTTTCTGACTGGCCTAGAAGCGTTAAACTGCAGCCTTCTTTTTTTCTTTGCGCGCAAATGGCTCCAACAAATTTGCGACTCGATACGATGTGCCGGAGATCATAGAAACGAGTAGTCTCTATGGATATGTGCTCCAGTTTCATCCTCAAGTAATAACGGGCTACGCGGCGTGGCCAAGACAAAGCCACGACCTTGAGCACCAGCTGACCTTATGACGCTCAGCCTGTAGACGGCGGAAATGCGACTTCTCGTCTGTGATCACAATGAACTGCGGAAGTTCCCAGCATTCGGATATCAATGCCGTCGGTGAAAATGAAAGCCCGTGCCAAGAAAACCGATTTACTATTCAAGTCCGTTTGAGCAAAAGTTTTACTGCAAGGGTAGACTGTTGTGAGCAATATATTAAATGGACTAGATAAAAACTTTTATGGATGTCATATATATATATATATATATATATATATATGTGTAGGCTTGTAAACAATAACGAATGTCTACTGTAGGTTTTCGATTACATCGCTAATAGTAAAGTATATTTTCGTGCATGGAATACACGTTAATATTTCATGAGACTAAACCAGAATATAACACCATTGACATACTTGTCGTGCCTGGAAGGGTGGCAAACTTTGTAGTATAATGTATAGTGTCGTTTCTCAGCGTGCGCAGAGTTTAGGCTACAACGATGGCCCGTTGCTACTAAGATCACGTTGAGGTGATAGATGACGTCGCAACCGCATGATATTGGGATGCTCCTAGATCCCCCAGAACGGCCATCTTTGCTGTTTTCCGTCGAAATTAACTGTGTGTGCTCAATAAATTAACGCTCGACTCTACCCGACGAAGGGAATGTTATGCGCTGCTGTGCGTTCGTTGACTGGATACTTTTACGATGGCGTAGATACTTCACTTTTAAATGAGAGCTCCCGCATTAATATTATACGTTCATTGTTTGTTTGTTTTTAGTTACATATATAATGTACTAGATTCAATCATCATACGAACGCAGTCATGTTGGAGACAACGGATGGTGTAGCGTGTGAAAAGTTGGTTATCGAAAGCGGAATAAGACAAGGATGCCAGCGGCGTTCCATTGCGTGCGTTGAACGAGCGTGACCACCCTGATTTACCTAGATGACACTGGATCTACAAATTTCCGAAATGAACGAGCAGATAATCTGACTATTGTTGTATACCCTGATCGTTACTAGTACTCGTAACTGAAAACGGGGGTTACCGTTGCATCTGCTGCTGCAAGATCGCCTTCGAAACTTTGCCGCATAATTCGGCGTCATAATTCTAACTTCTCGAAATCCTGCGAAGTTTAATGTTTTACTCACAACCTTCATCGTTTATCGGGGAAAAACATACATTTCGAGCTGACCCCAGCCAAGATTTAACGTCCACGGGACTGCTTTTTGCATTGCTTGATAGACGGACCCCCATAAATACAAATCGGTGCAACGGTGGGGCTCGTACCCGCGCACCTATGTGTCTCCTCCGGTCGCGAGGCGCAGGCGAACGCAACACGCGACCGAGTTTGACTTATCTATCGAAGCAGAATCCGGGCTGTGACAGTAGCATTTTGATACAAGAATATTCTAGTGAGTAACGCTGATAGCTGGGCGTTTTTCCATTGCCTTCGAGTGTACGATGATTGCTAACTAAGTGCTAATATGCTTGTTGTACCCTTGACTATACAATGTTTAATTTTAATCCGCCGCCCACCGCCACCACCTTACAATCGAGAAGGTTGCCTCGCATTTCTGCCGCCAGTCAGCAACACTTGTCAATGATTGATTTTATATCAGCCTGCAGCTGTTCTCCTGCTGCTGCTGCTGGCTGGTGTTGCTCGGACACATAGAGCGCACACGCGCAAACAAGAGGTAATGGTAGAGCATTAGAGGATACTGACGGCAACACACAGCACCGCTTCGGCCGGCGCGTCGGCTGTTTCAACCAGCTGTGCGCACCAGCTCACGCACTAATCAAAGCCGCAACAACCTCCTGCCATCTCTGCGCTGTCTGTGCTATTTATGGCTGTGAAAATGTGGAGAATGTCGTTTGCAGAGACTCTTCGTTACGTTTCGCCGTAGGGCCACGTGTTAGCTCAACCCAAGCGATGCTTTGTGTCACGTTGTATAATAATCATGGTGATAGTGGTGGTGGTGATGATGATGATGACGATAGTGACCACCAATATGATGGAGTTCATAAAAAAAGTTGCCAATGAGGGAGACGGATATATGCGTAAAACCTTAAAAGTTTCGCAATAGTCAACAGGCGTCGTGTCGACTATCATTAGTGTGCCATTCGGCGTCGTGGTCCTCAACGGCATCACAGTATAATCAATGGCGACGTCTCTCGTCTGTCTATCTCGCTGCAGCAGGACGGTGGAGTCGTCTGCTATGCACGAGGAGGGAGGCATCGAGGTGACGTTTCCAGACTACGATCCATCCTGAAAGCGGAATGGTCAGGGTCACGGCTAATGAACAGTTCAACTCACTACTTAACTGAAGAGAAACAAACACACAAACTAGTCTAACGAGACACACAATTGGTCTAAGAGAGCTGGTGACTCACCGACGCCTGGGAGAGGAACGTGTCATCGAGTCGTTGTGGGAGGGACCCTGTACATGTGTAGGGAACTTTTTTAATTTTCAAAAAGTGTACTCTTTCTACAGACGACTATGGAGAACCTAAGCCAATTTAGTATTGTTCTCGCAGGCATCTAGTGCGTTCCGGATTACATTAGGGAGGGCACAATTGGGTAGGTCGAAGTCGGACTAGGATAGAAGGAGCTAAGTGTAGATATTTGTATACACGCACGTTCACATCACCCACGAGAAATGCGTGAGCATGGAAAAATGCGGCTTGGCTAGTATAACGGTGATCACGTGTATGTCTGTGTGTGTAATCAGCCAATAATCAATTAACGTTGTCCGTATTGTCTCCTTTCTCGTTTAGGTTTTCTCTTCAGCGTTTGTATGGCAGGGAGGCTACGTGTTCCCTTCTTCGTCGTAGGGTTCTCTCTCTCTTTCTCTCTCTTTTCGTCCGCGTGCTTCATGTACGTGTTCTAGATCTTGTGAGTCAAATTAGCCGAAAGTCATCGTCCTTGTGTGTTTGCTATATTGGTGGCAGCAGCAGCGGCAGCAGCGGTACTTTAATCATGACAAGGACCATCACGGTCAACCCGGCTGTTGGCCTCGTGAGTGAAGCGGTCGGGGGCAGGGGGGGGGGGGGGGGGCACCGCACAGAGCTGAGTACAAGACAAACATTTGCCCAAGGGTTCCGCGCGACAGCCCGCAGCTCACGTTCGCTCTCCCATGGGCACCTCAACAAGATATGTTGTATATGTTTGTATACAAATAATCAATATATACATATATATATATATATATATATATATATATATATATAAAGAGAGAGAGAGAGAACAAGGAAGAAGAAGCCTGTCCGGTAGGCTGGTTTAGCTAATTAGGGATTTCCTATGAGGTGTCGGGGCACTTTTCAGGCAGGGAGGCTGTCGCTGCTTTTTAACCGAGTCCCTCCCGAGTGTGTACAGATGAATGTATGAACGTCCTCATGTATTTGCCTGCGGTCAGAGACGTCCAATTCCTACTCGGATTGAGAATCAACGATGAGCGCGATCAGCACTAGAAAGTCAAGTCGGCATAAAAAGGTGTCTTTAAGTGCTGTTTTGGCGACCGACGCTATTGTATTTGTTTCCGTTTAGAGAAGTCATTTCAGCAGGTTATATCTGTCCAGCAGCTAGTCTTTCTACGTATATATAAACTTAATTTATTTATTCACTGTACTCAATCATTCACGGTCGGAACATGACATATATATATATATATATATATATATATATATATATATTTAGATATACTATGCTACTCACAAAGCCATTTCGGTTAGATATTAGCGACGCCAGTTTAACTACTACCCCACGTGGCGTTTGATAGTAATGCTGCGTTCTGCGTAACTAACCACAAGCTAGTACCTTTATACATTCGTCAGTGAAGATACGCTCAGGTTGTCATTCTTATTGCAGCGCATGTACGTATTTAGAAGACGAGTCAAACCCAACTTTGGCATTCTCGGCTTCGACTCGACATTTATTCAATTCAGATAAAAATAAATCAAACGCTAACTCATTTGGCTGCTAATCTCTGTCCTCCGATTACTTCGAATGGAAGTTTTAGGAACTAGTTTTTTTTCAGCACATAGGGCCACTTTGCAAAGTGCAGAAAGCCGCCGCGTCAGTACGACAATACAACCGAGTTCACTTGAATGCGGAGATGTGCACAAAACATTATAGGTGCTTTTCGTAACATGCATACGCACCATGTGCGTCCTATATGCAGGATATCGGATAGCTTCGAGTAGAACCAACGGTATCGACTTGTCAAGCAAAATTCTGATCACCGAGTTTGCTTTACGACGGCATGTTGAGAGCCGGTAGCCACGTACATGTCCTAGATGTAGGTGTCTCGTCACCGAATGTAAAGCTAGGGTGATGACGTTGATCATTGCGGCAGACTTCGACGTTCGACGAACGTCAAAAAGCACCTCCATGTTGCCACGTTGTCTCAAACGTTTCAGCTGATCTAAGTGGAGTTGCTTCAGTCGCTGTTATCTGTTAATACCTAGCACAGCTAAGCTGAGTTTCAAACAGACGCTTTGTCATACATGGTATTGTCAAAACGTTGTCATGATCAAAACATTCTGGTTAAAATGACGAAACGGCCGGACACTTGGACCCGAAAACCTAGCGTTTCTCTCCCTCCCCCCCCCCCCCCCCCCCAGCCACACACTGGAAGTCAGGCTAGGTTGAGTGTTTGTTGATATGACTTTGTCTACTGTGGCAATCGCGAAATGACGATTGCCGGCTCAGAGATAATATTGCGTTCGTGTAAAACGTAATAAGTTGCCTGCTTTCCAGGCACTTCGTTTGTTTGACAACTGTAACCAGAAAGAGCAGCGTCTTGAACCCGACAGGGCGTTTCGAACACGTAGTATCCAGAGTGCTACTTCGCTGCGGTCGAGTGTACCCAACATTTCTCTACTACTTACATCTCGGGTTCGTTGTCTCTCTCGTCGTCGTCGCCGTTGCCCTTGTTATCGTTGGTGTTGTTTCAGCTGTTGTCTTATTAGTTGCTGTCCAATGCTTTGCGCCGAATTCGGTCGAACTGAATGGCATGCTACGGATCCCTACTGTATCCTGGGCGGGGGGAGCGGTCGAGTTTCGGTTTTCGAAACAATCAAGCAATTCGAATCGTTTGGTTTCCTAGCACACTAACACACACTAAACACAGCTATATGTAGAAAAATGCACGCACTCTAAAACACCCACAGATATATATATACATGTACAGCCACACAATCACGCACACACAGATGGAACACGAACACGTTTACATCGGCCAGTCACAGCAACAGCAGCGATAGTCGTGACACATTAACGAGTTCATCTAACCCGCCGCATCTTGTTGCTAAAAGCCTCGTGAAGCCTACGGCCGGCCAGCACATGTGGCCGAGGTCTTCAGTGGTGTCCCTCGCTGGCCAGTCGCTGCATCGGCGTTATGCAGCACCCACGACGGCGTCAAAGTACGAAGCCGAGAACACGAACGCCCCGAAGAGCGTTCAGCCAAAGTGTGTTGAACATCGGCTCGTGATACCAGTCAGGAGAACAGCAGAGCAGAGCCGAGCCGAGGGGAGGAGGGGGTGTTGGTTTACTCGTCTGCTCTCAGGACGACACGACTACGATAGCAGCAGCAGCAGCAGCAACAACAACACCACCACCAGGAGAACGCGTGGAAAGGGTCACCCTGTCGAGAAGGAGGCTGAAGTGGAGGAGGGAATGCTCTGCTACGGATGAGGGGTTTCAATCCGGGCACGGCGCCCACGCCGTTGCATCGGGCCGAGCAGCTGGCTTGGTAGGTAGAGCACTACCCGTAACTGACGATTTGGCAGTAGCAAAATTTGCAAGCCACTGTGTTGCTGCTAGCATAGCGTCCTTGAGAGCGTTTCCACGCAAATCATGTTAATAGACGGAGCCAGGCCAACAGCGACCGAGTATAACAGTACTAGCCTTCCTAACAGAGACAAGAAACGGAACCAGAAAACAATTGTAAACACTGGTGCCGATATGATTTCGCCTGAATGAAGCTCACCATGTTTCAATTATGAAGTATCGAGTGGGTACTACATGTGGGTGTTAGGAGTAAGCAAAGATAGAATGCCGCCTTTAGTACGAATAAAAGGGTTCCAAGCTTTATGCAGTGGTCCATTTTTGGTATTATGGCACCCGACGGAATGTTACTGTCACTGCGCAGTATGAAAGTATTAAGGACAAATAGGCATCGTTAGCGTACTGATTTGCAGCGACTTGATCTATGCCACGGCGTTTATCTTATCGAGACATTACTGTCAGGTTAAATACAAGAAAAGGTAGGCAAAGGGGTAAGTGAGGCAAATTTTCTATGTATGCTTAGGTATGTAGACATATGCTGTCGTTCTAAGCGGCCTTGTTATAGAAGGGTGTGTACTGAGGTATACGGGTCAAGCGAATTATATTTCTATTCAATTAATTAGTTACGTAAAAGTGCGTATTGGCGGTAGTTGCCCGTATGTTCTCTGCGTGCGGTGCAACTATATCGGCACGAAATAAAAGGCAAAATATTATATTGGTGGGCGAGCTATGCTTACGCTTGCAATGTACTGGCTGGCACCACTTAGGAATATCGGACAATCTGCAGTGGTAGTGCGAGTGACATAGCATGCATTTGGCAATGACGCTATAACCACGGCTGGTTGACCACAGCGGTCGTCGAGGTCTACGAGCAGCCAATGTCATGACAAAGAATGTCCACCCGGCTACCATAGGCAACAGTCATCCGGAGCGTACGATATATGGCCAAATAGTATCTATTTCATAAATCTATTGCAATGTGCACTTAATAATTTCATGCAATGATCAAATATACAATAATGGGTTACCACACCAGAGGTTCACCGAAGGCTTGGGCGTACGATGCTTGGCGACGCAAGCAAATGACGAAAAACATTGTGGCAAAATTGCCAGTATTATGTACAATAACTGGAGACGGCGCTCGTTTGTGGCACAGAACGCTGCTGTTTGTATCAGGCTATTTTAATGTCCGACGTTCCATGAAACTTTTTTATTTGTCAGTCGTGGAACCTGTTGTCACAATGTGACCCCGATCACTGGAGAAAATGCAACGGTGTTTCTTGCAATGGGTTGAAAGAACAACGGTGCTGTACCGAGAGTTGGTCTGTCGGGATGACATCGCTTATTGGGCTGATGAAGACGGCCGATATGCGGCATTTACGCCGGGTCACAAGAGTAAAGACTTGTTTGACGTGCTACTTGAGCCTGAAGGGTCGTTGTGATATGTCTACCAGCAGCCAACAGCTTTTTAAGAAAACCTAATGACCCAATTAAACGAGTCATAAGCTATCTATAGAAGCATGGACAGTATAGTGAGAGTATAAAGAATGCACAAACATTATACGTTGTACATGTTGACGATAATGTCACACTTTGTAAAATAAACGGTAAACTTTATCAACCTTTGTTGGCTGGTGCATCAGCTTGGCCACCGTCGTGACGAGCCCCTAAGCAGAGTACCGCGAACACAAACTAACGCTGTAACCACTAGGTAGCGCCGGAACTACTGGAAGGCCAATTTAATAATCTAAGCATCTGTATGTTGCCTAATAAAAACAACAACATTATCAGAAAAAAACGTTCAGCGCCATTTTATCTTCTAAAGCTTCTGTGCGTCTGCTAAGTTTTAGCACTGAGCTTTTTGTGATCAAACGCGCCAATGTTATTGACAACCCTTTCCTGCTGCGGAAATTTCAATCTGGGTAAAACCTCCGAGCCGTGTTCCGACTCAATTTCATATATACAACAGGGTGTGACAGGCATGTCGAAGACGATTCCGAAAAGGGTTTCCACCAAGCCACCCAGAAACTGTACGATCACACACACTATCCCATGTCATTTCTGAAACACGATAAAGACTGAAAATCAGTCAAGAAAGAATCTCTGAAAAGCCATTGGTTTTTGTTTTGTTCAGAATTGAGTAATCCCCATCGACAACATTAAATGTGAATGTTTTGTCACACAAAGAGCCTACAATGGGGGACCTAGCTGCACCTGCAGCACATTAATAGCGCTTTCTTCTCGTACATCCTGTCGAGCAGTAGCATCGTTAAATGAAACTTAACGCCAAATATCCAAACGGATATGTAATGCGTTAATTGCTTGCGATTTGATGAGGTTGGATACCAAATTTGTCGGTTCGATTTTTCACACGAAATGTCGACAAACATTTCCTAATCGCAGGGTTGTACATATGTTCCAGAAGGCACCTATGTGACCACCCGTGCTCCCAGGGATCTGATGTCGCCAAAGTGAGAGCTGCAATGGATTTAGAGGGGTTGAAGTAGTATTAAATAATGGTCCCAGCTTGTCGCCTCTTTCTTTCCATTTAGGTGAGAGGTTTTTAGTGGGTATTATGCCAACAACATCGACATTGAGTTCCACACTACCCGCTTTGGGTGTGCGTAAAAGCACGTTTCCCTTTCACATAAAAAAATAAAAAAGTTATTTAGCTGCATCGACACTACTCGCCGGTTCAGGGTGTGTCGAAGAAGATATTTCGGGTATTTCTGCTCACGCGGCAGTGATGTAATAAAAAGCCTATAACGTTATGGGATAAGATTGCGTATCGTTTCAAAGCGTGGAAGCATGTCAGGAAGTCTACTTCGAGCGGCGTCGTTAAGCTTTTTTGCGCTAAGCCATATAAACAAGACTTCATATGACTCTAACTGATAATCTTGGGTGACACAACTCCGGACGAAAGTAAAAAACCATGCTTCAATAGTGATCAAGTGGCAAGACTGGGTACTACAAGTGGGTGTCAGAAGTAAGCAAAGATAAAGAGCCACCTTTAGTACAAAAAAAAGGGCTCTAAACCCAAAAACCTCTATGTTAGTACGACACATGAATTTTTACAAACCAAAACCGAACGAACCAACTGCTTTGACAGTAAATGTACCGTTCTAAGGGTCTGCAAAAGGTGCCATTATACTTTGTATTCGCGTTAATGTCCATAAGGTACTCTTCCTCTCTGGAAAGTACAAGTAGGGCCTGCTGCGTATCGATATACGGCGAAGCTGAATACTAAAACAGAGTCTGCATCAAAGTAGTAGTAACCCACGGTTATACACGGTTACATAATAGTCTAAAAATACCAGGTCATGCCCAAACTCGTCTGGCTTGCATAACACTTCTTGTTTTATGCTTCCGGGCATTCTGAAAAACAGTCTGTCTCACTTTGATCTTCTAACCTAGCAAGTGGCAGTACCGGAAATGTACCGGCCGATACATCTGTAGTCTAACCCATTCAAATCCCTGAAATCAAAAATTAATGCTAAGCTAACAAGTGAATTTGGTAATATCGTTATATTCTCTCTAAATCAACACGAAATCTCTGAGCACCGTTCTACCCACTAGGCAATCCTGAAAGTAGTGGATTCTGGGAAAGATCCAAAGTCAAGAGGAGAGGGATCCAACATAAACTCACTGCCTCACAAAATGCTAGATATCACATGTGCATGTAGGCCGTGAGATGTGTTAAAGTGCATCTAAGCCGACGCAGACATCTAATCCCATTTGGTTTTCGTACTCATCGAACCGACCAACACGAGCGAAAACAAGGTGTTCGTTGAGGTCCCCCAAAGCGCAGGTGTGTGTTCCACGTTGTGAAATATTGACTAAAAGAAGCAAACATTTGACTAATACTGGGGATGTATGACATTTTATAATTATCGATGGGTTAATATTTCGGCGCGACTTTCGACCAGAATCTCAAATGAATTTCGCAGGTTTGACATACATCGGCGAATGCGACTCAGAACTCTCTTGAACGAATCTTCTCGCATTCCAGAGGGCTTTGGAGATCTGACGAAGGCTACCATTGTAATGTACGCTGCTCTAGTAATTCACAACAGGCCGGCTGCAGCTCTTGAATAAGGCCAGTTTAAGCCATAGCAGTTTAAGCTACGAAGATCACACGCAAACAGCGCAAAGCGGCTACAGTGGCTGGCTTTAGAAGTCTTAGCCGTTAATTTTGGTTCTGGCAACAATAACAACATCACTCAGGAACAAAAAGTCGCTTATAATACAGATGATTTTGCTTGGCAGGCGAAATGAGCTTATGTATATTAGAGAGCCTGGAAAACTAGGTTATTTGACAACTTGGTTATTGAAAAGTCTAAATCACACTATTCGTAGCGCTAAGCGCGGAGTTATTAAATTCAGTTACATTATATCATGCAGACATACTTTATAGCAAAGACCATTGTAAACGTGGATAATTCTAAAAGGAAGTGCTACAGCCACCCCGCAGAACGCCGACATACGAACGGAGATATATCCTATAGCTCATAATAAACTGTCTACGCACTTTCATGAAATGCTTGCCGGATCATCCACGGTATTCAACTGTACTCCTGTGTTTCCTTCGGCATTGGTTGAGCAGGTATCAGTAAAACATGTCAGTTAGTGGTTCAACGATTCAGCGAGGGAGACGTATCTGACGCAATACCTAGAGCGACATCGAGGGTGGCTGCAGAGCCAGATGTCGTTCAAATTCTAACGTATCCGACAAGCGGCTTCGTTCGTGCCGGGCCTTAGCACTCGTCTTAACAAGTAGTTGAATACATCTTAAGAATGCAATTCTATCTTGTGTCATCCTAGAAAGCAAAGGTAAACCCTAGCACCGTCGCCACAGGGTGGTATCGCAAATAAGCATGCAAATATACCATTTCGGTTGTGAACGTAGCTCGCCTAAGAGAAAATCTTCTGGAGACTACAGGAAGCCTGATGGTGCAACAGCACAGTTTTCAACAAAAACAGTCCGAAATTCCAATTTGCTGTTTTTTCAAACGTATACAACGGAGTCTCCGCACTAAAACTTAAGTTTGCTTATACTTTTAGTAGTCTTCAATCTGATTTTAAGTACTTACAATCGATTAGCTATTATTAAAAAGAAGCAATCTCAGCCCATTGCAGTTCTCTGTGTTGAAAGGCGACTTCCCAAGGGGAATATAGGAGCGGTATCCACTGAGGGACACGTTGATGTATCTATTCTACCTAGTACTTTACCGCAGTCCATTCCTTTCGCAACAATCGCTTGCAACTGTCAGATGCTATATTGATCCTAACACGTTGGAGATCAATGTAGGCAAAGCAAACGTGGTGAGGTTCCGCCGACAAGAGAGAATCGCCGAAAGTAATGAGTTTTATCTCATTTTTATGCTAATCAAGTTTGCCTGACGTTTTTCCTAAGTCCTTTTACGCTGTCCCGGGCCCTTTCAGACGGTCGTCAAATATTGTAAGCAACCTTCGACATAAAATAGCGCCAAGGGTGTATTGAGGATTTCAAGTAAAATGACATCTGTTAAAGGAAAGTCGAGGGGATCTAGAGCAAAATCAGGGCCAGCTTCCTGACGAGGTTTCTAAGATTACACGGCACCATCAGGAACCGGCTTGCCTCATTAATGCTGTCGACTCCGTTATTTGCTAACTTACCAAGAACAGCGGCGTTTTATGAACACATCTCCGGTTGGACCAGGAACATATAATTTATCGACATAAAATTCTGCGAGATCCGAGCAGTAATGTCCACCGCCGATAGGGATGCAATATCTGAATTGGCACCTAACTAGCGGGTACCCTGTTAGTTTTCGCAACAAGTTTTTTTATATTACATGGGTGTCACAAGAATAAGCACATAAAAAGAGTTCCATGAAATTTCAACGGAATGTGCATACAAACTATGTGAGTAACCTTGCCGCTTATATCACCTTTAACGAATGCTTTGCCGTTAATCATGCTGCAGTGGTGTTAACTATTGGACACACAAATGTTAACACATATTTGGTCAATAAAGCGAAAACGAATTCATTAACAAAGAAAGCAGCTCCTTGGAAACAAATTAATTACTGAAGAATGCAACCGCTTAGGAACTCGTTATGCAGTTTACAGGCCAAATCATTAAGTAGAAATATGATTCCTTTTCTCTAGGGTTTACATATGTTTGGAGGACGTGGGCGCATTAAAAGGTCACTTTTTACGCCGGTAAAGGATCCGTATCATCTGGGGTGCGCCTTGAAGCGGTCATATAATCAATTTTTGGACTAGATATGCACGGTCAATAAATTCAAAATAAGAATAGGCCTTGCTGTACAAACTCATACCCATGTTTCTATTTGTTTAACTATACGCGGATTTACAAATATACAAAAACGTATATATCAGTATTTTGTAATCAACTACGTGGTGTTGGATACCATATACGGGATTCTAGACCCGGGCAGTTTCGGACACTGCAAGTCGCAGTTACGACTGGATGGTCTAAGAGAGATCACGATCCAAACGTTACAGTGACACGATAAATTTACGTACTTATCATCCCAGTCGCTACTATCTGCAACAGCTATTATTTACGATTATTGGCATTCAACTGATCTCCCGAAAGCACGCAAAGTACTAATCTCCTCAAAGCACGCAAAGCGTGCACGTATGAAGCATGCATAGGATACTCCCATAGAAGCCTCGTCTTAAATCTGCGGGACATTCTTCGTAAACAGTCATGCGCTGAATTTTAAGGTCGATCAAACATGTATGCATGTAGGAAGCATAGCATTAAAATATTTTATTCTTGGACTTCTTTACATATATGCATGGTTTTATTAGCCTTACTCGGCTAGATCATGCAAAGAAACAATTTAGAAGACATGAAAAGGCTCTTGGAACAAAGATGATGATTTCGGGCTCTGAATTTGTTCGAATCACAACCATTTAAACTGTAATCATGTCGCTGATTGAACTCATATGTCGTCCACTGCCGCTATTGTAACAACATATTGGATGTTTCAAATGGTGGTGGTACACGTGTCTTTTCAGTTATGATCGCTAGCGCAATTTTGTTGTAGCTGAGATTTGGCAGTTAAATGTTTGTAGCTTAATACTCTTGTTGCTATTACATTTGCATTGATTGCCATTGATAGAGTATATAATGCGGCAAATTACTGTAATATTAAAAATAACGAGCAAACTCCCTGTAGCACACTTACGTTCACACTCCCTGTTATAGTGGTTGAAGGCTTACACCTATCAAATGAAACTGGCAATTATTCTATTCTAGCTAAGTCGCTCGCCCACTCATGCATCTTAGCCTATATTTTATCTTCTCCTCACGTGGATTGAAAACGTGACAATTATCCCCCTCACGTCTTTGTTAGTTCCTTTGTAAAGTGCCCGAGTGTGAATAATGTGCATATATATATATATATATATATATATTTTTTTTTTTCTTATTGAATGCGTCTCGCCGTTATTTGACCGATGCGGTCCCATCGGGGACTAAAAGGCTTACGGACATTGTCACGCTCTTAGCCCGTTTTTGAACATAAGCTAATGGAATGGATCAGAAAGTTTCGTATCATGACGGAGCCTAGACTGCACATCAGCGACACATGAACGGCTGAAGGAGTCTAGCCGTTGCTTCTGGCCGAGCTTGTATCCAACTTCTTTAGGTCTAACATTTTTCCCCTGTTTGCAAATAAAGGCTCGAAGACCAACTTGCAATTGCCGGTCCATTAAACAAAACTCAAATGCTGTATGGCATCTCTGAGAGCACATTCATGGAAACCACACACAGCTCCTTTATGTGATAAACGTAGTTCATTATTCAATTCATACCTCAATTGCGAACATGAATTGAACGTCCCTGTGACTGTCAAACTTGGCAATGAACTAATTTTTTAGTGCGTTGCCATAGCTCCTGACTTAAAAGAGCGAATAGAATATGTGTGCCCATAACAAAGAAAATATCATAAATGTCTCAATGGAGCATAAATATTGATCGGATGACAGTGTATAATAAAATGAAAAATAATAGTAATCAAATGAAAAATAATAGAATGATCTATCGAATCTTACGGCTAGTGTGAATAGTCCACTAGCATCATCATCTTTGTGAAGGCGGTATTTAAAATGCCGACGCAGGGAGATGATGCCATATTCTGTGTAGTGCTGGATGACGGCGACCACGCAAAGTGCAGCAAGAGTGAGTTCTGACCCAAAGGTATGCTATCTCGTCATTGGGCCAGTGGTGCTTCCTGGGAGGAAATGGTGATGGAGTGCTGTATAACGCCTGGCGGCACGGCTCTTTGCAAGTGACTGAACAGATCTAGTGATGCTAATGCAGAGACTTCCAGATCGCTGCTACTGATTCGTTGCAAATGTGAGGGACTTAGCGTATGCTTACATCAGTGGACATTTTGGGGACGGAGACTTACCAACGGAAGGACCTAAAATTAATATTATGCGAGGTTTTACAGGCTGCCAATTTTACTTGCGGAAGGCCGTTGTAGACCAATTGGTGCATGATCAATCTACCTGCATATACCGTATACCGCAGGTGCAATGTGTGGGCCTTTTGTCTATGAGGGTGAACATAATGGTGTTCTACCACCCGTATGTAATTCGTAACGCAAGTAGCCCCACTGACTTACTGTTTCATAACTTTGTCGGTGGCGAAGTTAAAAGCATCGAGGTGGCTGCAAGGAAACACTGGTGTCAGCAAGGATACTTATTACTGATATATAAAAAAACCAACGAGATGACGCCTCCAGGACATCGCGAAGGGGAACAGCCTACTGTTGGACGCGCAACACGGGTTTCGCAAGGGTCACTCAACTATCGACGCTATCCGACCAATTCAGACGCAGGCAGAACTTCTCCACGAGTCTCCGCCAAGAAAACGAGACCTTTACCTCGCCATTCTACTTGACGTCCGAAACGCGAGAGTCATCCTGGAGAGTTTTCACAGAAAGAAGGCCAAGACTGCAGGAGTGCCTTAGGGCTCCATACTTGGCCTCCTGCTATAGGACATAACATACGACGACGTGCTGCGGCTAAATGACCTATCCCCGGGCTCAACCTTCAAAGACCCGGACTTCGGATTTGTTATAGAGCCGTGCAAATTTGTTGCACTTGTCGATGTCGGTCACTGGATGCAGGCGGCGGGCTTCGCTATCGACCCACGAGAGCACGCCTCACCCGCCGTACTCCCGTTGGGACGGAGGCACTGCCCCGCCCTCCACCTCCATCTAAAAGACCAGGAAACCCCAGTCGTCAATAAGATGAGGTATCTCAAAGTCATCCCAGACAGGAGTCTCCACGGTACCAAACATGTGCGGTGGGCGACAGAGAAGGCGCTCAAGACAGCCAATAGCTTCAAACGGCTTACGCCCAACACTTACGCGCCTCGACAATCCAGACGTCGTATAATCATGTCCGCGACCGAGTTAGTTGCCCTGTGAGGAGCTCCGGCCTGGCTCACCGACGCCTTAAAGTTCGCCGCCAACAGGAACGGCCTGCGTCGGGCCTAGAGGATCGGAGCCCTCGGGATAATTGCGGCGTACCGGACGGTTAGCGCAACGGTGGCCTTAGTGCTTGCTGGAACGGTTTCCTTGACCCGAGGGCAGCCGAGCGCCGCCGCCTATGGGACAACCCCAGCGCAAGAAAGACGAGGAGCGTCGGCGCACAATCGATCTATGGCAGGAGAAATAGAACGGCTTACAAGAAGGTGCCCCAGGCGTCAATCTCCGCTACCTAGTCCCGAACATCAGGCTGACTCCACCGGAAGGTAAACTCGCCTTCCACCTCGACCTAGATCCTGACAGGTCACGGTGACATTCAGCCCTACCCGTTCAGGATCGGGAAGGCTCCCAGCCCAATGTGCATCTCCTGCAGCGATGGAATTGAGTACGCCCAAAGCACACTGTTCTGAGGTGCCCTGCATGGACGGATCAGCGCGAGCATTAATAAAGACTTCAGCCTTTAGCCTACATGGCTTCTACAAAAAATGACGGAAGCAGTATCATACTGGAACATCATGTCCGAAGTTTTTAAAGCCATACAACAAGAAAAAATTAAGGCCAACCCCTAAGAAAGAGAGAGAAGGAGAATCCTCTAAAAAAGGATGAAAATGCAGTACTTCTTAAGGGAGTTCGTTCTTTCGTATATAGAGATAGGGAGCGGTTGATTGCCAAAGATGTTATACGTTGGGGCGGCCAATTCGTGGAATTCATCAACTTCTTCTGGTACCTGGGGGTTCGACTCCATTATCACTGGGATGACTTTCGCTGCTCACGTCGTCGAGACAGTGCGCACAGCCCTAATCTCTCTTTATAAATTAATATAAAAAGTAATTATATTATAATAGATAGATAGGCTTTATCTATTAGTGGTTTACATTTGTACAGAGGTTCACAGCTCCACAAAGCCATCAAATGCTAGTATGAATAACTATATTAAACCTAATCTAGCTGTTATCTTCTTAACTAGTATCTCTGAAGGACTTGGCAACCTTCGCAGACGGCCACCGCATTTGCGTTCACTGACTACAATTCTGTTTGTGCCCAAAGGCGAGCGGGCCGAGGTTTGCCAAGCTATTCTCGCTGCGGACCCGCATATCCGGTGTTTTTGCTATGGCTAGACTAGACGCTGACAGAGCTAATGTTCAAATTCATTATATATATATATATATAGTTATCGGTCATTTATCACTCGATGCCGGTCAGTGAGTTGGCGATAACTATACATATATAAAAAAAAAAAATATATATATATATTATATATAGTAGATATATATATAGTATATAGACATATATCTATATATCTATATATATATATATAGTATATATATATATATATATAGATATAAAGATTATTATATATATATATATATATATATATATTTGTGTGAAGTGTGTGTAATTATAGAATTTCAAGCTCAATGAGAATTACTGAATTTAAATACATTTGCCGTCCCGGAAAAGACGGGTGTTATATATATAGTTATCGTCCCTTATCACTCTGACGCCTGGTCAGTGCGTTGGCGAGGGCGGACATACGTCCAGCCACAATAACACAGATAACAACAGACCTATGAGTTTAATATCTGGCACACTCGCGTCCGCCAAACAAGCAAGCAGCAACGACGACACTACAACAACACAACAATCGGCAATTGGACCACAGATAGAGCAAAGGCGGGCGAATTCACAGCAACTTTGTGTCTCCTCACATCTCACAATAATGCGCGATGATACCACAATGACGCCGCCCGCCTGTTTCCGTTTATGCGCAGTGACAATGCTAATAATTATAATAGAAATAATAACATAGTAACAAAAGAAATAATCATACGCACGTCACTACGACTACTACTAATCATAATCATAGCCATCTGCTTATCTGGCGGCACTGAGTCGTAGTCGTCATCGTCGGCAACTCATGTTGGTGCTTATGTTTCGGACAACAGCAACGACAACAACAACAACAACAACAACAACAACAACAACGAGAACGCCGAAGGTGTCGAGCGCACCGGTGTCTAACAGCGCTTCTCTCTCCTGCTCCTCTCGCTCTCTCTCAATCGTTTGCTCATCTCTCCCTCATGGTTTTCATTCTGTTCGTTCTCTCTGTCCATCTCTCTGTTCCGCAACGCAAATGGGGCGAGAAACAGCAGCATGTGCGTTTTCTGCTGTCACCAGCTGCTGTCATTGTGTAGCTAGCTACGCGTTAAGTACTTCCGTTTCTACTTAGCTGTCCATACAAAACGCTGGCCGTCCCATATGCACGTCATAATGCTCACCTTTTTGTGCATTTATATATATATATATATATAAACGAGTCACCTGAGGGTTTTAAACATTTTGATGTAAAAGACAGTAAAGTAGATTAGTTTCGGTCACAATTCGAGTTTTATTAGAAGTACCTTTTTTGATGAAGGAGCGTGAGTGCTGCTACGCACTGTTCCTACAAATGGAGCGCGCTCCCCTTGTCGAGCCGTAAGGGACTCGACCCCAGCGGTTGGATGCCGCTATATCAGAAAGATGATGTCAAGAGCTGTCCCTGAACTTTTCTGATGCATGCAAGGCCCAACGGAAAACCATTCAATTGGCTAAGACAGATCCGGTAAGAAATGGTCGCTACCACTTAGAAAATGATGCAGTATATGCCACTTTGTTGTAAGGATGATCAACTGCGATGGCGGACATCTGCAAGCTAAAATCTATATAAAGCGACTACGCCAAGCGACGGCAAAAAACAGCAAAACGTGCAAATCGATGGCGACCAACGTTTAGATATTTTAACTAAACAACCTGTGGATCGTTTTTGCAGAACACATGCATTAATTCAGGCTATTTCTTTGTCTATTAGTTTAAGATGTTAGCATCTGGGAGAACTGGGCTAGTGCTAAACTACAACTGAACGATTTGAATACCACACAAGATTTTGCATCTAATAACTGGTTCCTTGTGTGGTTCCTTAAGTACTGGCTACAGAATATTTAAAATATACGCATTTTTCGGCAACAACGTATGAACCTCGGACACTGAGTCTACTCAGTCACTTGCGAAAATGAGTTCAGCTAACTATATTTGATGCTAGTGGTGTAGGTGAAGGAAGTTAACCATACCCCGTGCCCCGTGTGACAACAGAGGATATTAGCGAAACATCATCCGTCGTTCCAAAACGTACAGCACGCTCCGGTCATGTCTGCACTTGACAGGGTTGGGTTACTGAATAAAATGCGCTTGAATATCGTGTGTGTGTGTGAAGACAAACCCGTACAAATTTCCTTTGGCATTTCTCGTTTTGTCGCTAATTAGGTACGCTATTTTGTCTGCTGTTTCGAATGAGGATCACGCACTTGTCTCTCTTCATCGACAACAATAATGAAAATGAACGAACGTGAATACAACGGTGCGAAATTTATCAAGTAGGTGGCTTGTTTTCAAAGATTACCGCTGTTTATCTTACAGTCTAAGAGACCGTCGAGCCCGGTGGCTTGGTGCATTCGCCTGCGCCTCGCGACCGGAGGAACACATAGGTGCGCGGGTTCGAGCCCCACCGTTGCACATTTGTATTTATGGGGGCCCGTCTATGAAGCATTAAGAAAAGCAGTCCCGTGGACGTTAAATCTTGGCTGAGATTCAGCCCGAAAAGTATAGTCTAAGAGACTGCACCATAGGTATCCTATAGTAGCACACGAGTCAAGTCACAAAATAACGTGTCAAGTCCGATCTGTTGACTTGACGCGTTATTTCGAAGCGGAGCGCCGCAAGAGAATTCGGCAAGCGTCAACGGCCACAGCTTTTTTTAATTAGCTCTGATTGAATTGGCTTATCAAATAGAGGCTACCGGAACAAATACGAGTACGTACCACATTACTGCAACTTCGATTGTGACCCGCCGCAGAGTACTTGCCGTAGCAAATCAGACGTTAACTATCAGATAGCTAGATAAGGTAATAAATGTGTCTTAGCAGGCACGGATGTATTTTTCGACACGCGTAATCTACTTAACGAGTAAACACTCAATATAAATATTTTAAGCGGCATATTCCGAACCCCTGCATCGAATAAGCAATAATCAACGAACAAGACCTACGTAGCCCTTTTTACGGTTTGAACTGCATTACCAGTGCACTTACAGAAAATTATTGGAACCAGAAACTACTTCCTGAAAACATCTCCTTCAATTTAAAAAACATGATTTTATGGATCGTTGCTTCCTCCGACCTTATTTAAACTGCATAAATTCGATTACAATTAATTTTGAACGCTTTACTATGATTTGTAAGGCATATTATTAGTGAAGTTTATACTCCGGCATGCTTCGCAAGGAACTGAAACGCTTTCGGATCTTGGCATTGAGCTGTTCAAAAGTGTGTTCGGATTAAAATAAAATTCGTGTCGAAATGTATTCTAAGTATAATTAATGACACGGAATTAATAAGGAAGCTAACAAAAAACAGAAAAGGTTCGCAGCTACTCTGAGTAAAGAGTACGCCATGTTCTCATGATACATGCAGACGTCATCACTTACGTATCACTCAACGGAGATCAAGCACGTGTGTTTTCAGGTGCTTTATCTTACAGGCTTACTTAATCTTATGAACATTAGTGAAAAAAGCTGCACAGTCAAGCGTGAGAACTGACTTTTGGCATATATATATATATATATATATATATATATATATATGCATATACTCGAACTAGCTTGATTGACAAAATTAAGCGGGCAAATGTAACCTACAATGATGACACGATACATAACAACCACATGCAGAAATATTTGTTTAATCCGCAACCCTATAATCATATTTCAAGTGCGATTCATAGAGCAAACGCAACCCTTACATATTAGTTTACGATCTGGTTCTGTTCTGTACCAGGTCCGTAATATTTTAAACATAGATTCTACGCACAGGCTAGATATAATTAACTGCAATTTGCTAATAACGATAATTTGCACTTGTTGTGTATACCGTTAAGTATCCATTGGTGTATATATCGGTAAATGATGGCAGTAGTGGCTTGGGCGGCTAGCACACCGCTCTAAAAATTGGGGAATTGCCACACGTAGTATCAAATCCTGCTTGGGTCGCTTCCTTGAATGCTGATTCAAGTTACGCATTCTACTATATAATTGCGGTTACACTTTTCTTCTGAAAAAAGCCCTGAGCACGCCATGGCTTGGCTTAAAGGTAGACGCGAAGCGATAGAAAATCGTAGCCTTCGACAAGCCAACACTAAGAACATATGGATTCGCCAAGAAGCTCCATGCAGCCGTCTCAAGGGAAGTTACAATAATAAGAGTTTCTTCTCAAACACTGTTTAGGCTCATATATTTTCACCTGTAGCTCATACCGTTAAGCCACGACCAATATGGCACAAGTCAATTATCAAAGCCTATACTAATGGGGTACACGATTATACTATTGTGAATGGGCAGTTTTATTAATAATATTAGTAATCCTTGACGATAAGTGTTGATGTTTGTAGATAGTATTCATGAAGATATTTTTACAAAAACTTTTCATCATGATCATTATCACCACATTTAGGGCAAAACAGAAAGATTCATTATAATATCGCACGCATTATAATATTATTTAATAATACAGTGTGACAAATTTGATGCTAGCGTGGTATCTGAATTATATACAAGGCGCAACTCGTCGCAGACTGGCGACAGTTTCGGCTAACCCTAAATTACCCCAGGGTTGGTAGGAAATTATGCTGGGCTTGAAGCGGTATACTATTGTCTTAAAGAAGATCGATATAACTTTTACGCCGAAACATTCGCCAGACGCATTTATTATCAGATTAGAAGAGAGACACGATGCATATTTGTCCGTTTCTCTGAATTACCTGGCTCCAACAAGCATGAGTCCCGCAAACATTAAATTCACGTGTGCTCATCGACTAACGCCTAACTTCTGACTTCTATAGAAGCGTATAAATAATCTCCAATGTTTGACGAGTCCGTTTGGCAAGAGTCACATACTTACACTGGTCCAAGAGGTTGGAGTACTTATAAAACTAACACACACTATGAGACCCAGTTACGCGTGTTCTAAAGGATTAAACTTATAACTAACCTTAAAACACTTTACACTGATCATTTGGGCGGAACGAAAAACGCACATACATTCCTAAGGACTGCAAAAGAACACAGTAACAGGAAGGAAAAACAGACAATATTCTACCTGTACTACCAACTGAACAAGTGTGAGAGATGCAACATGACAAAGCAAATAATCAAACTTAAATTTCACAACTGGTAGCCTGCGTTGAAAGCGAATTATTTTCGGTTTATTTAATCGCTCGTTACTTAACGCCACTGTCGCTGCATAATAACTATTGAATGAAATATACAACAGCTTTCGTAACCTGCTAAAAGTTTTTGCTTCCTAGAGATAATTGAGCAAACCTATCCACGGGACACGTACAAGTTGAGTCTAACTCCTAGCTTACTTCAAATAGAGTAACGCATAAGCAGCATCATTTTATGTAGATGCCCTGTAAATTATTGTTAACTTAAACGTCCACTCACATTTCTTGCAATCTAACGGTTTTGCAGCTGTCCTGATTCTTCAGCATGGCCCTATCTTTTTAAATACCCGTATCTCAAGAGTGATTTAAGTAGCAAGTAAAAAATACTTCACCGGAGTTATCTTGCATTTTAATCAGTTTATGGAGTAACTTGACTCGCCCCAAATACCATAAAAATGATTTCGAGATTAGATATGTACATTAAATTGTTTATTCTCTACGACTATTCATCAACGTGGCACCCGCTAGATATAACGATTAATTTAAAGTCATTCATCCACCTTGTCGTCACACTCAGTCACACCTACTCGCTCGACTCTTTCTGTGTATTATGTGGCTCCACAAAGCGAAGGTAAAGTTAGGCGTATCGCGATTGTTCGATGCGTCTGAAGAGTAAAAATTAAGAAGTACCAGAGCTAGATCACGCCATTTGCAGCGCATACGCACAGAGTCACATCAGCGGCGGTTTTCGCGGGTGAGCATGATCGACTCCTCCAAGGACTTCCACTGCACACCGTCTTCCATGTCCAACCTGTCGGAGGGCAGCTGATCAAGTGAGGCGATGTTACGGCGCACGTAGTGGACGGCCGTACGCAACTGGCCGAAGTCCTCGAGCTTCTCGTCGCACAGAAACAGTGCACGCCAGAGAGCGCCTGCCAACGCCTGGTCGTCCTTCATCAGACCCTAAAAATGTAAAAATATTGTGGTACATGTGCGGGGTGTCTATGAGGGTCATTGTTAAAAAAAAGCCCAATAGAAGGCGTCTTGTGGTAATAAACCGGATTAAACCAGTATCGATTTAGCATCAAAATTATCCCCAAGAATGAATAGTTCACCTCAAAGCGCATATTTTATAAGCGTGATGGCAAAAAGTTAGTGTTGAGCATAAAAGCTCAAAAAATTCGATATCTCATGATTTTCATTTTTGTCGCAATCGCACATTTTGTAAAGCTATGTCTGTCAGCTACAAACTAAACAACACATTTTAGTAATTTCACTCTTACTCCTGAATAAGATATTCCTGCTCATCCATTGCATTCCTGAGAAAATGCTTATTCTAACAAGTTCTGCAATCTAGAACTTGCGTATATATATATATATATATATATATATATATATACCTAAACCCTTCAATTGGATATCTAAAAACTGAATCTGCACGAAGACACTAATGTTTTGACTTACTAAAAGGCAATTAAGTAGGGAATACGCGCATTGGTCAAATGTTTACAGCACCTTTGAGAGACCGGTGGATAGAGGGATAAGACGCTAAAATAAATCACTCTAGGGATCGGTGATTGTTTGATACGGTCGAAATAAGTTGTGTTGTCGTAGTAATAATTAGGTTCCCCCTATCATCATACTATATATATACCTAAAAAGTCAAATTTCAAAGACAAGACATATTAACGCACATACACATATATCTACGTTATATTAGTAGTACCCAGAATATATGTATATATATATATATATATATATATATATATATAGTCTAGGGTAGTCAACGGGAGTGAAGGTAATGTGTGTGGCAAATTCAATCCAAGCGCGACACACGCCCGTGTTTGATGCAAAATTGTTTTATAATTTACCATGTGGGCAAATAGTACATCGCTTCCGGTTACTAAGGCCTTTTACAGCGTTAGTAAGCACAATAATGGTTCCGTGTTCGTTCCTGCAGCATGACGCCCCACGGCATATTTTTTTTGCTTCATAGTGAGACTTGGCCTCTCACAGCAGACCTCTTGGTTCCTAAACATGTAGGTTAATAAGTCTATTCATATTCCCAAACCATGGCACCTATTTGCATAGCTTGTGTAATACATGAGAGAATGGGTGGTAGCGATTCAGCTTTGCAGAGTGGTTCATAAAGGCAGTCTTATTTTACATCAGATGCGCAATTTTGTTTATTTCGCTCTCGCAAAAGCAC
The DNA here is from genome assembly GCA_003439945.1 of Dermanyssus gallinae. Taxonomy (NCBI): domain Eukaryota; kingdom Metazoa; phylum Arthropoda; class Arachnida; order Mesostigmata; family Dermanyssidae; genus Dermanyssus; species Dermanyssus gallinae. The sequence continues at coordinate 1,211,123 of QVRM01000484.1, forward strand.
TCCATCGTGTAAACTATGCATCAATGTTACACACGCTTCACGTGACTATCACAGATGAATAATCGATAAAACCAATTGAGTTACGTCTATCTAAAATATATTTTAATGCAATTGTGAACAACTGGTCTACTAGATTGTTGCCTTGCGGGTCTGAAGCTCCCAGAGGCTACTAATTGAGCCCAATTATATGCAGAAGTTTTTTTTAAACGCACATTCCTTCAGCACGCAACAAACTGTTTACCGATTAGTTGAAAAAATATTTGCCCTTCGATTGAGATATTTATTTTATTTCACACATTACTCTCAACGTTTTGAAATTGTGCGCTAGAAATTGCATGTGTCTGTCGATGCCAAAATGTGCCGTTGTCGTCTTAGAGAACTTGAACGCTGTACATTACCCATGTCGTTAACATACCAACGCTAAAGTATTTCAAACATTTCATACTGGAAGCTACCGCTCAACTAGATTTTAGACAACACCTTTGGAATCTTATTAGTCATGCATACAAATTTGTAACACCATATACTGGTGTTTCATTGTTTAATGACCATCTTTTTTTCTTATGTTCATAAATAAATGACAAGCTTTATATTTCCTAAACTCCCTTGCTGTAGATGTCCTTAGCTGCAGCAAGGACAGCAAGCATAATATAAGCATATAAGCATACTTACAAAAACTCAAGACAAATGTCTAATTAGGACGACTCGAATACCTAACATAAGACATAACAAACTCTCACTTACCCCTATCAAGGAATGCAACGAGCAGGCGGATTTGCGGTTATATTACTAATTGGATTGCGGTTACAGCAATTTTGTCAAAATGGCCTGGCTCATCACTTGTTTTAATTGTCAGATCTTGGGTGATTCAGACACTGAGTTAATGTGCATTTTAAAGAAGTTGCACAGCTCGCCAGTTACGCTTACGCCAGCCAATCTGTGTAGTTGTTTATTCAGCATACGCAATTCTACAATGTATATATTGATCTCATTGTGTTACGTATCCCTTTAATAAAGATGGCATATATAAGCATAGCTCCTTAGAGAGGGCTTTACCTCGTCGCAGATGAGGACCGTTGCTTGGAAGTTCTGACTAAGCTGAGTCATGCACTTTTGTTTCGTTTTCCTTGGTAGAGCCTATAAAGAAGCAAACAATAGAGCCAATATTATCTGACATGCTAACTGTTAGACTGTAGTATCCTTTTGTAAAAACCTACCCTGGGAGATAGGAGAAAACAATTTTAACATGTGTCATCAAATATGTGTTATATATCGTATATGTAAAAAGAGATAGCTTTTTATTCGAGGGCGATTAGATATTTTTTTTGTAAATCCAGTATGCATACATGCAATATTTCTTAAGTTTGTGGATTTTTTACTTTGTACTTTTTAACTAATTTTGTAAATTCTTAAAAAGATCGCCTCTGAGAGGCCGGAGATGGCATGCTGAGATATAAAAGGTTTTTATACCTTATATATCTCCAGTACACGACGGCATGTCTGCTTTCTCCAACGAACAGCTCGCTCACTCCCAATGCCGCCTTTTGTGAAGTTATGTCCGGCCATCCACAGCAATGCAAGAAAGGATGACAAGAGAAGACATTACCCCCCCCCCCCCACTTATAAGGATTTTTTAGGAACAAGTTTTACCACCCCTTAAGCCAAGTGTACTTAGTTTTAAAGCATCCTTACCATCATGGTCATGCGTAGGCCAACAACTTTTCTCCTTTAAGTTTTTAAGGCCAGATTCCAAAATACGGGTCCTAGACGCGACCTCTAAGGGGTCACTGCACTGACCCTGATGAGGTGTCTTTTTTTTTTTATTTACACAGATGTTTTATATATATATATATATATATATATATATATACAGGACCTATTTTCTGATCTGTGACCAACGACGGGCCACAAACAACTACTTAGAAGGAGTAGAGTTGTTGGCCTATCGGGACGACGTAGCCATGATGGTTAAGGCTTGCACCGAACCGGCCCAACAAGACACGGCCAACAAATCCTTATTGGTCGTGGCGGAGTAGATGGATTCATCTGTCCTCAATCAGCCGAGGCTCACGTCCAGTAAGACTGAGGCACTGTCATCAGTTCTCGACGCAGCATCTGTTTTGGCGGAGGAAGCCTAAAGACAGCCCAAAAAGCGCTGGCAATGAAAATGGTACTAGACAGGAGGCCAACGTAGGGCCTGCTAGCAGGGGAAAGAAAGTTGCGATTCCTGGACCGAGACCTGGACCTGCCCATGGCCGGGATAGTCACCATTGATACCTGGTATGGTGAATGGATGCAAGGACTGGCTGAGACAAGAAGCCCATGAGGGGGACAATTGAACATCCAAGCCCTTCAAACGACGACGATTCTTGAGACACGTCCCGAGTAAGTGTTGCGGAGGTAAATTACGGACAAACTAAAATACAGGGAGAACTACTGGAAAGCACAAGAACGCCGCTCCCATGGTTATAAATAAATATCTTGCAATAGCTCCGGGGTTGAACGGCAACGCGCGTTTAGAGAATTAAGAACCCCAGTCTTATTCACGGTGGTACAGTGCACAATGCATTCCCTACAATAAACAAAACATGTCGTTGTTTAAAGCCTTTACCCACCGTTAACTTATCCATTCGGATCTGTGAGTCTGTCCATAGATTCACGCATAGTTCGTGTCGCAAGAACATGCGTCGATTTTCGTCCGGTTCCGCCATTATCCGCGTAAGCATCATCCTGCAAATAAAAAAACAACAATCCCAGGTTAGTATGTTAATACATACACTAACGTCTACAGTTCAATGCACCCAATGAAGATTAAATAATACACATCTAATAACGATCATTTTTGATACCAAGTCCATGGTGCTACGAAAATGTTGTGGTAGAGAAATAGCACAGGCTTTGTTACAAACACATCGAAGTGAAAGCATGCACATACGCATTTCGACTTGCCTCATCAAATTAACCACTCGAGTAACCTCTAGCAGCACACTAAACGATGATTTATTTTGAAAAAATAGAGGCGAAAGGGCCTCCTTCTGCCATTATACACGTTCGGTAGCGGGTGCTGAATTGAGAAGATTGGCTAGCTGGATATCCTCCAACGGCGAGGTCCAGTTTGCTTGGGAAATCGGACCTTTCGGAGGGGGTGCCCAAGTGCGTGCTAAGAGACATTCCTTAGAATTCTCTAATACAGTACGTAACCGTTCGACAGCTGTGGAATCTAGTATCCTTGACGCCCTTTACCAGGCACTGGACATTGAGGCGGCCACCAAGACAGCGTAGTTCGATCGATCGGGGGGCCACGCTTTCACGGTCTACACTTGTACTGAAAGCTAAGATCAAGCCAGCTTTTACCCTTTTGCTCTATGCGAGATGTCTGTTCTCGCTGAGCTGGCCTTAGGACATTTGCGTCATTTTGCCACGGGCAGAAGAGCTTGCCTGCAAGCTGCCTCTGGTAAACTTAGATTAAGTAAGGAAGAGAGGGACTTCAACGTGAGTGTTCAATTGTCCCAAAAGATTTAAATCTTGCGTTAAGTCAATCCCACGGAGCAGGTGATTTACCCGTGCTGTCGAGAAGCAGTACCTTAACAAAAACAATTGCCTGTGTGCACCCAAGAGACCCAAACGACTTGAGGAGGATTTTAACTTCTCCACCCAACCAGATATCTGTTCTTTCTTCCCGTTATGAAGAAATGGCACGATCCCGACACGAAAAGTTCGCATTTTTGTGGGTTGAGGCATAACCCGCTCTTCGTTGCAAAATCTACTACCTTCTGAATATCACGGGCTACCTTTACAGGGTCACCAGCTAACACGCCATCATCCAAGTACCATACATTAAGCGGAGCTCGAGAGAGTCTATCAGCTCCTTGATGGCAAGACAAAACAGTGGAGGACTTAATGGGTCGCCCTGCTGCAAGCCCGAATGTGAGAGTAGGACGTGGTCCATCAACAGCAGTTGAGTTGGATTTCTGTATGCCTGCATAATGTAATGGTAAAGGTCAGGCGCATGCGACACAACAGCCCTTCGAAGTTGGTCACGTCGAACGCTGTTGAAAGCGTTTTGAAAGTCTAGTTTGACCATGACTACGTCCTCTAATCTGAATTGAACATAGACTCGTGCGGCATAGACCGCCACTTCTGTTCCACTTCTTAGTAGCAACACCGAGCTGGTTGGTAGTTGGAGTATATATGTACTAATACCACACTCTTGTTATATATTAAGTATATATTGTATACACTACCAGTACGTCTGTACACACCCCCTTGCCTAGGTGAGGTAGTGGTTGCGACGTCTACACTTAGACAGACTTGTTTTAAAAGCTTTCGTCATGGCTCGAGTGATAAGCAACGATTCCGCCACTTACAGCACTATAACTGTAATACACCATTTAACGGAAAATTGTAACTTACTTGGACCAGCTCCTTTCATCGCTCGACTTAGCACCTGCAGACTAACTTGTTCTCAAATTTATATATATATATGCATTTTATTTTTATAGCTTTGCTATGTTAGCACTTTGAAGTGGACAATTGGCTAAAGGCTAAATAGTCGGCATGAGAACGTCAAAATAAGCATCCATACCAGACGTGTAGCTGGGTGACGAGATGCCACGAAAGGTATGTATCCGGCATGTTAAAGTCTGGAAGCAAAGCAGATCCAGCAAACAGACAAAAATACAGGAACAAATATCGCTTAATTCTAGTTTGTCGTCAGTACATTTTGATGAGGCCATTATGGCTCGAGTGAAGATTTATTAGGGTCATTATGAGGGTCAACCCGGAAAGGTTTCTAGGTCTTTACGGCCCGAGTGGATAAATTAACGTAATCCACAAAGGCTCCAGTTTGTTTGTGGCAAACGGGGCACACGTCTTATAGTCGCTAGACAACGAACGACCGAACGGGTCGTTCTTTATATTTAACACAAAAGTAAGGCACCATAAAACACAAGTAAACGTATGTTCTACTATTTGAATTTACCTACAATAATTTTAATGTAATCTGCACATTGTAGGAAAGGTCGCTTCAAAATGGATACGTGTAGCGACGATATCTATGTCCGCAACTCCTAGTGTTAAAATATTTGTTAATTTCCCTCACTCAATTTCGTCGTACATGTATATATATATATATATATATATATATATCGGGGTTGAAAATAAGCGTAACGTATTACTAACTTGTACACCATCAAAGCTTTTTGAAGGCGTCATTGCGGAAGCTATATATCAAAATGCAAATAGTCAGTTTAATGTGCAAAGAAAAGTTTGCCTACTGCCCGGGAAGGTCAACTGTTTTACAACTACTGATGTGCGAGAAGGATTTTGGAGAAATGTTGAATTCTGGAGATTGTTTTGATTCGTTGTACTTTGATTTTAAATCAGCGTTTGAGTCAACAACTCACTCTAAGATTATCAAATGCATCTCAATGCACGGTGTTGGACCAAGAATCCTAAGGTGGATTGAGTGTTTCCTCACTAATAAAAGTTTCACAGTAAAGGTGCACAAAAGCTTTTCATTACCTGCTAAAGTCACGTCTGGTTGTCCGCAAGGCACAATATTAGGCTGTCTATGCTACATGTTGTACACAAACTCGTCTGTAATTTCAAATGAGGTCTCACTTAAGGTCTATGCTGATGACGTCAATATCTATGCTTGTTCGAACTCATTAAACTGGACCAAAAATGCTTACAAAAGGTCATACAAAATAAAGAGTTATGTTGTCAAATGTTCAACTTTAGACATTCGCATACGCGATATAAGGTTCGCTACGAACCGAAATGCATAGCGAAAAAGGAAATTGTAATGTCCCTGTTTCCTTGGAGAGCAACCCGAACCTATGCATGCATGTTGTGATTTTCTTGTAATGTACATTTTCCCTTTATTGTAAATAAAGTGCGTATTATGAATGAATGAATATATATATATATATATATATATATATATATATATACATATAAACACTTACGTTGGAACCACCGGGTCACGCACACTTTGTCCACGCATGCTTCGTACAAGAACGTGGAAGTCGCATAGAGTTTCTAGAAAAGCAACAGAAAAATCACTCGCACGAGTCATTTCACAAGTATTTGGCATACAATATACTACGTCTGAAATGGCAGTTACTGTTCTTATCAGATAGGACATCATTAATATGGGCGCTCCGTCACTAAGCTAACTTCCACCCAGCCATAAAAAAATGACACACAAATGTAAATTCTGTCAATGCAACCTTTCATATAAATATATATATATATATATATATATATATATATATATATATATATATATATATATATATATATATATATATTTAATGAGTGGCGGCATGGTCCGGGTACTAATACGCTAGTTATGGCTGTCATCGACCGAGATGTCGCCGGTACGATTCGTGTTGTTAATGAAATTCTCTTTGACCTATGCTGCCTTTGAGATACCGCTAAGAGCCAGGCCGTACTCCCGCAAGGATTGTAGGGTTAAATCTATATATCTCAAAATGCCCGACCCTTTAGAGGCGATCTTTGTGAATTTTTGCAAATTGGAAAATCGTAGAAAATACAATGAAATAAACTACATTTAATATCTTCAAACATGAGACGTGGCTTTCACTTTGTTCTTCGTTTAACTTAACATCTACTCCGGAAATTGACCCTAAATAAACATGCAGTGACATTCAACTTACGCCCAATGATGTTGTCGGGCAATGCGCTCACTGGAAAATTGAAACTAGTAGTCACAACAGTACGACAGAAAATTGACTCAATTGCAAGGTATAGTAGGTAAATTGAGATCAGGTTTACAAGGACGCCAAGGTTTATCACGCATTCCGCAGATGGTGCCATTTCCGCAGACATCCTACAGATAATCCGTTCGTATATCAGATGGCCGTCACATCTTTCGTTTTTTTACACCAGCAAACGCAACTATCGACGGCTGAATGTAAAAGCCTTCGATAAATACGTTATACCACAACAAAGTAGATTTTTTTTCGACAGAGTTAGATTTTGTCGGAGATCAGAAGATTATGTCGCAGAAGCGCCGGCGCTAGTTTTTGTCAAACAAACGAAAACTGAAACGCCTAGAAGAACTTGATGGAGCTGTTCCTCGACCCTGAACATCGCAAACATTTTTAGGTCTTTAGAATGCAAGTTCGAAAGTTAATTTGACTATGGTCGGATGAAAACCTGTGTTCCAATGTCTGCGGTAATGCGCGCTTCACACATCATCCAGCTGGATGCAACGGGGTTCCACCTGACGTCGTTCGACTGCAGGCTCGATCCTACCCCAGGCCTCTTGCGGAGCTAGCGTCATGCTTGTTCCGAGAGGTCCACTTTCCCATCCAGTGGAAACGTACTGACTAATACCGTAGCCGAACGCCTCACTCGGCTCGTCATCAACGCACTGCCTGATATGCCTATTAAACGCGGTTAGTAAACTATTCAAAAATGTGCTCGTTCATCGCCTGAATGATGAACTAAATGCGAAAAATGCCCTCTCAAACAACCAATACGGATTTCCTAGAGCCCGCTCCACCCCTGATGCCGTAGAGCGAGTCATACAGACGGTTCGTGTCGAGCAGCGGCGGCCACTCTGGTCAGAAAACTACGTGCTATTGATACTGCTGGACGTTCGCAATGCGTTTAACACCGCCAACTAGCTAACAATAATGAGTGCGCTAGAGCAGAAATGGATTTTCCCGTACATGCGGCTCATACAGTCATCGTACCTGAAGGATCGTACACTCTTTCACAAAAGGCAAAACTCATCCAAATACGGCAAAATTCATCGGGAACGTGGCACACGACGATGTCTTGCGGCTGGACTACCTGCCGGATGGGGTGGAGACAATCGTCTACGCGGATGATTTTGCACTGATGGTCACCGCTCGCACATAGACTATCCTGGAGGCTAGGGCAAACGCGGCCCTTGATCGGAGAAACAGATGGATCACAAAAAACAAGGCCCTGTGCCTAACTCCGCAAGCGGCCGCAGGCGGACAGGGCCTACATCCCTGGAGCTCAGCCGGCACACTCTCTAGCCATCCCACCAGGCCCTGCGCCGCTCTCAACGGGGTGTGGGCTGAGGCTCGAGAGGCCATACTCGCCGCTTAGGCGGTGGCATGGACCAACCTGCCTACCGAAGTCATAAGAGATACGTAGACATGCTCCGTCATCGCGAACTTGCGCAAGTGGTATAAGGCACAGGGAGCAATAACATAGTACACTGCCCAGGCGCTGAGCGGACATAGCCAGTGTAGGCGTACATGATGAAGATCGGGAAAGCAACGACAGACATATGCGTTCTCTGCAGCACCAGAGTCCCAGAAGATGCCGCGCATTCCATTGAGGCGTGTGCGAGGTTGTCTGCGTACCGAGATAGCTCACCGTGCTCATGCGCGAAAAGATCCGACTGGAGAATAATTGCCGGGCGTGATACGTCGCCCGGAGCCTCCCCTGATACAACCCAGCAGGACTTACCTGCTCGGGACGCACCTACAGTCTACGGAGAGGGTTGAAGCATAAGGCCTGCTCTCCTGGTCTAGAAGTAATGATTCACAATTCCGAGCCAGGAGAGGGTTCTGGGGAGGTGATTTTAGTGGGTAGTGCGCTCGAGATTTAAACAACATGGCGGCTTCTTACCTAGAACGTAGAAGAAGTGTGGGGAAGAACAGCGGCACTGAGGCCGATACCAATCATGCAAGAAGATGCACGAGCTGTAAACTTCGTTATTGCCACCTACCGGTTTGCCTTTCAAGTGCCAAGCGATATTGTTTTTGATTCTATCCACGAGTGGTTCCTTCGATAACTTCACCTTAGAGTGAACTTGTCGACAGGCAACGCCTGCCAGGTGACGAGGCCATAATGACATGGCGCTTTCAACCCACTCAGGCTCTCGGCCTTACCGCTGAGGTTGCTGGTCAAGCCGGCCACGATAGGCCTGCAACGACACCACGTACCTGTCCTGTAACAGCAACCGACAACACAAATACGTTCTTATTTTAACTACACATAAAAACATTTACGAAACAGTCCAACGAAAACAAATTAGAGTAAAGTACTAAATCCGGGACCGGTCAAACAATAGATCGTCTAGCAAATAATTTGATTTGTTTAGTTACGGAGCCAAATAAATTACACGATGTCAAAATATTTGTGGCCAGATAGGAACGAAGAATTCTATGAAAAGAAAACTAATGTAATCGTTTTTGCCAATCGATGAATTCGTGAGAATTTTGATACAACAAAAGGTGTACCATATCTCTACGGTTTAGGCGTAGGATAGCCAAAACAATTTGATATCTGGAGAGAAAACAGAACAAAAGGGCAAAGTATAATGCAGATAAAAGCAATATAAGCAGTCGTTTTCTACTAACAAAGAACGCAACATAGGCGTGAACGACTGCGACACCTATTCGATTAGAACGCTGTCGAATGCACGGCTATACAAAGTCGCGGAATAAATACAGAGACAGGAGATGGTGTTCAAAAGTCAGCTAATAGTGTATATACTACTCGTACTAACAGAAAGTATCTATTGGGCCAGATCTAGAAAACAGAATCTAGTTGCAACATTCCTAGATATCCGACGGGCCTACGATACGGTCGATAGAAACATTCTTTGGAACAAGATGATAGAAGGTGGATTAGGACAGGAATGGGTCAGTATGTTTCAAGAAATATATGACAGGAGCTACATCTTTGCAAGAATCGGGTCTAACTCATCTGATTTCTACAGATTGAGGAAAGGACTTCGACAGGGATGTCCTTGCTCTGTGTCACTGTTTTTACTGTACATTGAGGAGGTGGCACGACATGTGTATGAATCGAATCTTGGTTTTGAAATGGTATATGCTAGAGGTGATGATATAGTATCCCTCCGACCGTGTGTCCTGTTGTTTGCAGACGATATGGTGATTTTAGCGGAAGGTGTTGACCAAATGCAAATCATGTTAAAAATATGCGGAGAAACGGCGAAAAATATTCGACAGGAGTTCAACGAAAAGAAATGTGCAAATGTAATATTTTCCGGGGATATCAGAGAGATGCCGCTACAGATTCAGGGAAAAGAAATAGAATATAAAAACGCATACAAATTGGGAGTTATAATAGAAAACAGTCCAGATATTTTTCACGCTGAGTATGCAATAAGAAGAGAACGAGCTGAAAATGGACAAAAGATTGTAAGAAAGAAGGCTTTGTGGAGTTGCAATAGATTCATGGTGACTAAAGAGCTTGGGAAAAGCATGTTTGTGCCAACAGTGACGTACGCTAACGCTATTGTGAGTTTAGACGCAAGCATGGTAAATAGATTGGACACAATACAACGTGCAGTTGGCCGACATGCAATACAATGTAGGTATACATGTGCAGCACAATTTATCGAAGGGGAATTCGGAGTCTCCAGCTTCTGGGCAAGGGAAGCACAAGCTAAAATATCGTATGTAAGCCGTCTAAAAAACATAGCCGCAAGTGAGGAAGAACAAAACTGGGCGGCCGAACTGCTCACAGCAAAACTAAGCGAAAAAAATACAAGCAAATGGGATAGGCGTCTAAAGTTCCTTGAACGCAAATTTAAGTGCAATACGATGGATTTTGAAGAACACGAGGTGATAACAAATAAGCAGATAACCAAAGATGTGAAGAAGAAAATTGACAAAACAGCCGAAGAAAGGTGGAGAGAAGATATGGAGAAAAGGACATCCTTGCAATTGTACAGGCAACAAAAAAGGAATACGGCCGAAAAGATATCATTTATTCGAACTCGCAAGCGTCCGGGCTGTTCGCTGACGGTAGGGCCGGTATGCTCAACACCCGACTGCTGGCGGCCAGATACTCGGAAATTGAGACCGTTCGGTGTAGAGCGTGTGATATAGAAGAAGAATCTATCGAACATATCGTGCTGAAGTGCGACGAGCTAGGAGGAGTGAGAACAGTGTCCCTAGCTGAGGCATTAGGTTTCGGTGATAAGCCATTATGGCAAGAGATAAATGAAACCAAACGCAGGCTAGGGAAATGGCACAGATTGTGAGGAACTATGGGAAGACGCCCCGCTAAAGCAAACTATTGTGTAATTAGGTAGTAATATAACCATCGTGATAATACAATTAATATTATGAATGCACGACAGACGCGGATATTAGTTAAAATACATATAATTATACCATAGCAATAATATACAACTATATACGAAGCCAGCAGCACGCTGTATGACATACTACACAGCGAGCGCATCTGATTCAAAAGATATTCCATAAGGAATGGTAAATAAAACTCATATATATATACTCTGCAAGACTTTTTAAGGCTTTTAACTTCTGTATAGTAACTTAAAAGCAGCAGAGGTGTTGGAGCACTATGAAACCGTTAAGGGACAGGTTCAAGGCATCTAGGTATGAAGCAACATGGGTATCTGTCGAAGGTGCACTATCAAACAGGAAAGAGTAAAGTATTTTGTAACGCGTTTGAGCAAGAAAACGAGACGAAATGAACGAGATGAAAAGAAGGCATGCGGTACGGGACTCGGGCTTAAAGTTTGTTTTTATGTTGTAAACAAGAATACCTTCTCGTGATAAAGCACTATAGATTCTGTAAAAGAAATAATATATAATTCCCTTCAATATATACATTTAAAAATTCAATAACACTTGTATACTTGGTATACCTGTTATGCTGCACGTTTAATCCCTCTAAAAGTCAGCAGTATGAACATAAACTATGTAGGAATAATATAGACACACGTAAGTTATAGTAAGTACTTACTAGAAGATCACAGAATAGCAATTAGTAGTTCCAAAACGTTCAAAATACGAACAAGTATTCCGGATCACGAGCAGGGATTTTACTCACAGCACCAAGCTATCAGCAAAACTTAAGTTAAAATTATTATTATTATATGACTGATTATATGACTCATGCGCTCGATTTCAGCACATACATTAAAGAGGAAACGGTACGGTTAGAACGACAACCAAGGTGTCGTTTTGCGGTCGTATATATGATAAATAAGATGCTAAGAGATGAAACACAGAAATGTTGGATAGAAATTGCCTCGTACGTTTCTACAATGTCGGCTAAGGGTGAGTGGCCCAGAGCATAACTCTCGCTCGACAAGGTCCTCTTGTGGGTTCGACGTGGTAGGCTTACCAGGACCCGGGCTACGTGTCTCTCAGTCGGCAGGGTGGCAGGTCATCACCGTCAGTCGCACCAATGGCCGGTATTACAATTGGATTGGAATATGCGTAAATGCATTTTACATACACCTCCTAAGAACAAGTTGAAACGGCATTTTACAAACCATAACTCAAGTTTAGAATTGAGCAACAAGTAATAGAAAAACAAATATACAGGGTCTTCCATAACCGTACGCACTTATTTTAAGGTTTGGTAGGACTCTGCAGGAAAATATTTTTTCCCAATGAGTGAGGATAAAATTTATTAAATATGTTATTCTGCCTTTTTCCTCCTACATAGTTGTGCAAAGTCTACGTTTGCGGTAAAACCAGTGAATGAAGGAACCAATTAAAAATTCTGCATAATCTGAATGACACCAGGCGCAAGCTAGCGAAAGGCGAACAGTCAGGTTAAAAAGTCATAAAAAGTCGATATGTTGTTATGGTTGACGTTGGAGCTTTCACGTGCAGAACCATAAACATTTACCATTACGACCAAAAAAATGCGCCTAAAAGACTACTCTCGGGTATATTATATAGCAACTTTTCTAAAAAATGCGCATTATTATCGTACCAAAGTGATAGTGCTGCGTTGCGTAATTGCCGAGTAACTACGCTTTTTCGACAGCCATATCGAACGCGAAGGTCTGCATATTTGCATAGGGTGTATGAGAAAGTTAGGTACATATTTTGACGTTTGGTAGAACTCGGCAAGAAAATGTGTTTCCCAATGGAAGGAGGGGCCGGAAACGTGACGTAGAAAATTGACAAAATTTTACGCTTCTGAACATGAAAGCTTCAACGTAAAACATAACAACTACGGCTGTTGAAACCGTTTAGTTACTAAGCAACTACGTAACGCAGCACCATGACTTTCCTACGCAAAAGCTAGGTATTAAATTTGCTATTACCTGAAACTGGTCTTTTGGGCATAAATCTTTGGTCGTGATGTCAAAATTTCACGGTTCTGCATGCGAAAGCTTCAACGTAAGCTATAACATATCGACTCTTTATGGCTTCCCTTAACCTGGCGATTCGTCTTTCGCTAGCTTGCGTCTGGTGTCATTCAGATTACTCAGAACACGTCAGTATGATCGGCGTTGACTGGTTCTATCGCAAACGTAGATTGCACAACTATGTAGGAGAAAAAAAGCAGAACACCTTCTATAAATTTCATCCTCACTCATAAACAAGACGTTTCCGCCACTGTTTCCATTGGGAAAATTATTTTCTTGGCGAGTCATACCAAACCTTAAAATAAGTACATACGGTTATGGAAAGTATAATATATATATATATATATATATATATATATATATATATATTCGGTAGATCAAAACACGCGTAGCATGAAATAGAAACAATAGACGGACAAACCCCGTCGTACCTTTTATACTATTCAAAATATTTAGGCCTAAATACTCAATTTGCGCACATCGCATCATTATTGCTCTAATATCCCCTCCCGGTTTTCAAACAGATAATAGTCGCATACTCGCGCGGGGCCAGATTCGGAAAATATAGAAGATGCCTAACAATTTAAAACTTTAGCACTTTAGAACCAGTGCTGTGGTCGGCATATCTTTCTAATCCACGTAGTATATATATATATATAACCCTAAAATTTTTTTTTATTGAAAGCTCACTTTCTGGGTGTCCATTTATGCACGTAATAACTGGAAAAGTGCATGGATAAACAGGCAGACACTAGACGTCAAGATATACCATATCGGCCTGGCATGAGGAATGGGCGCAGGTAAGACCCGGTGTGACCACAGGGAGCTGGACCAAGAGTCTGATACGGGAACTCAGGGTATGGTATGACCGCCGACACGGGAAGCTTTCCTACTGGACGACTCAGGTTCTGACCGGACACGGCTAGTTCCAGAGCTGCCTATCAAGGATCAAGAAGGCCATCAGCGATATTTGCATACTGTGCGACTCTGGAGAAACGGACAACGTAGAGCATTCTGTTTTGCGGTGTGATGCTCTCAGGGAAGCACGGGACGCAGCACCAACCGCTGTGAGAGGCCAACCCATCAAGGAGGTGGTCGCCCATATGATGACTTCGGCGGAGGCATGGAGGGAGGCGACAAACTTGTTCGACGCCGTTTTGACACTCAAGACAGCCGAGGAAACGACCAGGCGGGAGAGGTTTGAGCGGGTCTCTCGGGAGAGTGGTCGAGACGAGGAGCCGAGGGAGGGGGGGGGGGTTGGGGAGCAGCCAGGCCCTCATGGTTTCGATGTAATACCAAAGTAATACCGAGTTTGGGGGCGTGGGGAGGAATCCGGGTTTAGTGGGTTTGCGAGTCTCACACTAGTCACGCAGGCTGCTAGTGGCGCATGTGCATCATGCATTCTCGAAACCTCCCACAAAAAAAAGACGTCAAGATATAATATATTGTTAGTAAAAACTTAGTATATATTCTTGTCATGCAACTTTTAGTAAATATAGCCTTTAACGGCAATCCTGATGATGATGACAACGGCAGTGAACGAACAGAGCTGCGTTGGCGGCTACACCTAATGTCAGCTCACGTAGAGATAAGCACGTTGAGTCTATGCAAGATACTGTATAGTCGGAAATACGGTAGCGCATAGTTATATTAGAGACTGGTGTTGCATTTTAGGCAGCTGCTACCCTCGGACGCTCATTTGTGCAGACCTCGTGGCAGACGGCCTTGCCGAACGTTACCGAGATGCCACTCTTTACAGAGGTCTCATCTGATCTTATACAACAATACGATGGCAACTAATGACGTTACCGACCACCGCCGCATAAGACGGCGCACGGCACCTGCTGCCCCTATGGGGTGTCTCTCTCTCTCTCACAGTTGACACGTGTCTCTCGCCCACAGCGCACTCGCAGCATTTTACTAACGCCGCTACTCGAATATTCTTAATACTAATCCTACTACTACTACTACTACGACATCAACAGTACTATTTCGCCTGCAGATGATGCAGCCAATAAGGCCGTGCTGCGCACACGCTCAGCTTGCATGCCAACTCGATTGCGCTCTCACTAAGGCTGACAGTCTGTTCACCAGCGGCCTAGTATCGCGGGCACCAGTCTCCAACACGCTCTTGTTCGCTGAACCTCAAAACGTCGAAAACGAAACACGCACCGCATCATGACCGTTCGACCATGGAGAACGGTCATGATGACACGCAATGACCGCCCAGGTGCTGAACTGCTAGACACTGTGAACTGAACTAGTTTCATCATATTTACGCTTTGACAACTACACTTTTAGACGCTATTTTAGATACACATTAAAGCGTGATGGGCTTTAACTTGTGTGGCACGAGAGCGTCAAAATGCTCCCATCGTCATCACGTTCTCGTCACTGGATTTACTAATATAGACCTTCTCCAGCAGAAAAATATTGTAAAATCAGGACAGTGTACAACCAGGTCCAACAGAAACAACTCGACGGGCCGGATGGTCGAGCCTGCGATAGCCGATTATTTAGTATATGTACATGTAGATAACGTTGTCATCGTCCAGTTTCAGTGAGAAATAATAATCTAGTAAAGCATATTATGTCGACACGATTGACTGTCTACCTCGGTAAATGATAATTTACAGGCGATGCGCGTAAGGGAGAGACCATCGTGTCGATGTTTCGACTACTAGGAAAAACGGAGATTGGGTATTTTTATTTAGAAGAATTGTTTAGAAGGTCCCGAAATGAATGTCGGTTCAAGTGAACAACGAAAAGATGCATAGCTTTAATCGGGATCTGGATTGTCCGAGATTACCCTAGACGACACCACCAGACGATCATGTGCTTCATGAACAATTGTAACATTGTGAGCTGCAGTGGATACGACGAGGCCGACGGATGACACACGATGCGACATTAGCTGTTGAATGAAGTCTGCTTCTCGTCTGCACCGGTCCGTGAATACGCAAATGAAGCCTGCACTCATGTCCATGACGCAAATAGCGTACTGGCCAATAACAAGCACTAACTTAGATAGCCTAGACGGAAATACAATAAATGCCACACAAAATCTTTGCAACAATTAGACATTCGGCCTGCTATGAAAGGTGCACAGAATTTATTCAGTGCCCAACATTACTTTCGCTCTCTCTACGGCTGGATGCGATACATTTAAGCTCAGTAGGTACAATAACTACAATGGATATTAAATTATGTATAAACTATCGAATTTTGCTCGGTGCTTCCTAGATGGGAACTATGCCAAGCACATCCCAAGAAACTACTATGAGTTTCCTTCTCTAAAATTAAAGTAAGTAAAGTCCTTACTATATATATATATATATTATATATGATGTACTAAGTATCTTATATATATATATATATATATATATATATATATATATATATATATATATATATATATATATATGATGTACTAAGTATCTAATTTATCATTGCTGCTTGAGGTTATAAATACCCACACGAAAATATATAGAATTGAAAAAATTCTTAAAAGGGTCGTTTAAAAAATATTACATATGCATACAACCGTATACATACGGTAAACGCATTAGCAGTTAATTATATATATATATATTGAGATAAGTGCATACTAATGAAAAATAATAATAATAATAATAATAATAATAACATTAATAATGTTTGTTATATAATTATAAGCACACGACTATAGCGTGCCTAATATTACCCTCCAAGCGCGAACTTTACGTCAAAAAGAGGCACATGCAGACATACATCATCAAGCAAACGCGAGCTTCTGCGACGACTATCGTTTTTATGCACACAACAACTGTCTCACTGAGTATTATAGGCGGGTCGCATAGCTGCACCATCTAACGGCAGCAACTCAGGCGCACCCGCCGTTGTAGCCAGGCTGCGTTCAGAGCACCGAAAATAGCAAACATGCATGGCATCCACTGCAAATAGATCCACCCATTTATCCATGATCGACGATTATGATTGCACTTTGCCTTGTCGTACCTCTGTCCAGCAGGCGGGTAGAAGCGACGTGGGTACGTGTTATAGACGGCGACCGTGTGAATTAACCGTCAGAGAAAACTTTACACAGATCTCTGCGCGGAACCGCACGAGCTTAAATCGAACGAATTCAAAAAATCGCGCGCGCCCAGAGCCAGTCTCGTAACCGCTACCCTTTAACTGACCGCGTACCGCTTGTGGCCCTTTGTGACGTCTGCTTCGTAGTACGTGTCGGACCGCCCGGGGAGCGAGGGGTATATAACAGTATATAATAGTTGATCTTGCAGCCATTATGTATATTTATATATATATATATATATAAATCTAATTTTTCCAAACACATTTCAGTAATTTTAAACGATCTGAGCTTGTTAGGTCGCTAAGTTTTATATATGGCACAATTATTGGGAGTCAAAATTATACCACAATCCGTGATCCGGGCTAGAATCCGCGCACTGGGGTGGATATTCAATTTAAGATAACCAGACCTGCCTGTACGAGTCTGGCAAAGCCCAACAGCTATCATGTTCAAGTACAAGGTGGTGCCGTTAGCAAACTACTTAATTGTTACGCGGGGCCGGAACAAATAACTTTTAGATCATATCAAAATCAACTCAGAGCGGATACGGATTTTTTATAGAGACGCCCAAGATTCCGAGACGAACCGTGAGGTCAAGTACGCCGAAAATTCCGAATTGTTAACCTACACTCACGAAATGTATGACAGCACATGATTTTATGCTCTTAACAATTGTTTTAGGAGTACGCATGACATAAATTAAGACTATTCTAAACGTCTGCTTGGGAATGTGACTGAAGTGATAGAACGCACTCTGCACAGCAGCTGAGGTGGATGAGTCTCGGGACTACTACATACTTTTATTAGGTGAAGCGTTCTTGAGATACGCGAACTTTATAATATTCCCTTATCACCCAGCAGACATTAGTAATCTGTTTTCGGGACGACCCTCAGCCAATATTTAACGTCCACGGGGGGCTGCTTTTCGCATTGCTTCATAGAAGGACCCCTATAAATACAAATCGATGCAACGGTGGGGCTGTAGCAAGCATTTTCTACAAGACACTCATGACATAATATCTTTATGCTGCTGTCGTCTGCTAGCGCGGACGACCATCCAAAACAACAACAACAACAACAACAATAATAACACACTGACTGTGTGTTGTCTGCTAGCGCGACCAATAACAATAACAGTAGCACAAAGACAACCACAACAACAACAACGTTGGAGGCGTTGCGCGACGACGCTGCGCCGATAACGACGAAGTAGCTAACAACAACAAAAACAACAACATCCTCCTCCGCAGCAAGCAAGTAAGCAGCTGCTGCTGCTGCTGTTGCTGCTGCTGCTATTACTACGCTTGTTCTCTGCTTCTTCTCCGTCTCATATGTGAACAGCAACAACCACAACAACAACAACAACAATCGCAGCAGCAGCAGGGAAAACAACAAGAACCAGCTCTAGCAGCAGTCCTGGCTGGTTGGCTGACTGGCTGGCTGGTTGGTTGGTTACATAGATAGGTAGGTAGAGCGTATGATGAGCGTAGTAGTTCTCTCGCATAGGCGAGTTACTACAACAACAGCCGCAGCAGCAGCCACAGCAGCAGTAGCAAACAGTATTAGGTAGGCGGCAGGGTAGAAGACGTTCGTTGGTGACCGAATGAATCAATGCTGATGATACTGATAGGTGTTGTTCGTGTCGTGTCGTGTAAAGTCGCCTACTTCGTAAAGAGGTAATACTAGTTGTAGTAGTAGTAGTAGTATAGAAGCAGCAGAAGCAGAAGGAGAAGAAAAATAAGAAGACAGGTAGGCATCATTGTCGTCGTCGTCGCAGTAGTTTAGAGTTAGATTGTGTGTTTGCCTCGAAGAAGTTGTGTTAGGTAAGCAAAAGAGACAATCATGTAAGTAAGCGTGAGCGCTGCTGAGCGAACCAGCGCGTCGTTCGTTGTTGTTGCCGTCGTCGTCGTCGTCGTCGCCGCCGCCTGGTTGGTTGGTTGATGAATTGATTGGTTAAGTCGTTGATTGAATGGTTAATTGTATAGCTGGTTTCTCGCTCGTACAGCTGGCTGGCTGGCTGTGTTCGCAAGACGTTCGTTCGTTCGTTCGTTCGTTGACTGGTTCGTTGGCCAGCGACAGCTGATTATGCTGCTCTCTCTTCTTCGCTGCCCCATCATTTCACACAACTGCGTCTATTTCGAGTCATATATTTGCTGCTACAGAGGTGATGCGTACACACACACACACACACACAGAGAGACGCGGCTTACATACGACAAACGATACAACGCAGAACAGGCAGGCAACCAAGCAAGCAAGCAAGCAGACGGACATACAGACAGACAGACAGACAGACAATGGATTGCAGTCGTCATTATTGACGTTTCAATCACCATAGCGCTCTCGACACTTCAAGTATTACGACTACTACTACTACTACTGCTAGTACTACAGTGAATACTTTCTTCTATCGTCTATTTATTTCATTCGTGTAGTTATTATAAGCTTTTAGTATTATTCTCATCATCATTAGTATTATTACTATCGGATGATATTCTATGACGGGGAGCGGAGAGCGGTGTGCCGTGTTTTCCATCTTGGCCGTAGCGGCAACGCTGACGACGCTGATCCGTGACGCTGTGCTTGCTAAATGAAATGCTATGGCGAATAACGCGTACGTCTTACTGACCTGCACAGCTTTGTACTGCTGCTGCTGCCGGTGATGCTGATGCTGTGATGGTGGTGGTGGTGGTGGACATCACCCCAGTGACCGTCCAGCCAATCACCTCCTACCCACCCACTTCGTGAAGTCGCTAGTCGACTTCACCAACTCAACTTCGTGCTGTTTCACCAAGGTTTCTGCTGCTGTTGCTGATGCCGTGTGACTGTCTTTGTTTTTGTCGTTGCCACCAACCTCAAAACCAACCTTTGATCTTCCTTTGAACTTTTTCCTGCAACGGAGTTGATGTGTTGTCGTGGTGTGATGGCCATTTACGATCCCGTGCTAACGCGCGTGTGCAGGTGTGTTTGTTTGTGCATGCATCCTTTCGTCGATACAACGATATACTTCAACCAGTATATATATATATATATATATATATATATATATACGTGTTGATCGACATAAGGCGTCAGTGAAACACGGCAACATCGACGACACCTGTATGTACGACGCGGTTGGTTGGCTGACCATTTATGTCCTGCGGGCGTCCACACCTTGTATTATTATTATCGTTGTTTTGTTGTGATTATGGTTGTCATTGTTGTTGTTGTTGCTGTTGCCGTTTTTGTCGTTGTCATTGTTGTCGTCGTTTTCGCTATCGACTGGGCGATCTCCTTTTTCATCAGCCAGCCCCATCAACAACAGCAGCAGCAGGAGTATCGTCTTCAACAACAAAATCCGCAATTATACAGCAGCATCAACATCAACAACAACAACGACGAAAACGACGACGACGACAACAACAACAACAACAACAACAACGGAAACTGCTGACGCAACGACAAGAAAAGGCTGCGCATGCAGGCATAACTCCACCAGACAGAGACATTCGGAGATTTTTAGGCGAGCAGCTGTTTTACAGCTGTTGCTGGTACTGGCCGCTCTCAACTCCAGCTGGTCGGGCGAAATTAATATTTATCGTTGTCTTTGTTGTTGTTTTTGCTGCTGTTTTTATTTCTTTAAATTGACGTCATCATCATCATTACACGCACAATTCTATTGTAGTTCCCTTATTTTGATTTGGGTTGCGTGCGTAGTTCTTTTGTTGTTGTTGTTGTCGTCGTCGTTGTTATTATCATTATTATTGTTGTCGTCGTTCTTGCTACTGGTGTTTCTGCTTTTTTTTTTGTTTGTTGTATATCGTGGCAACAGTGGACAGCGTCATCAATTGTTCGCATCATCCTCGCGCGTTGATGTGTTCGCGGGATGATAAATTTGTTGTACTTATGAATCATCATCATTATCACTCCTGGGCTTGTGGTTCGTTACCGCCGCCATGATCGTCGTCGTCGTCCGATTTTGTCATTTCTTTTGCCTGTTCTTTTTCTTGCTTTGCTTTCATCTTGTTGTTGTTGCTCTTGCTCGTCGTCTCGTTCTCATAGTTTGTATCTGATTGCTTTATTTCGACTGTTCGTCTGCACACAGAAGTTACCCCCGTTACGCCGCCGTGAACGCGCAACGTCTCAGCTGCGTGTTTTTGCAGTGAATTATATTGTCGTATTAGACGCGTCTACCTGCCTGGCTATCTATCTCTATGTTTGTCTCTCTCGCGCTCTCTCTCTCTCTATATATATATACGTATATATATATATATATATAAATATATATATGTTGAATCAAAACATGACATCAGTGTTTCCACTACTACAGCGGCACCAACTGCTACAATGACATCTACGATTATTGGCAGGTAGTAGACGACGGACGGGACCTGTCGTGGCCTGACCTGGCCTGGTCGTCGTGGTCAGCCCATGATTAACTGTGGCGTCGGTGGCGTCGGCTGGTCTCTGCCATAGCCATCCCGGAGGAAGGAAGGAAGGACCTCAATGAC
This sequence comes from Dermanyssus gallinae, assembly GCA_003439945.1. Lineage (NCBI taxonomy): Eukaryota > Metazoa > Arthropoda > Arachnida > Mesostigmata > Dermanyssidae > Dermanyssus > Dermanyssus gallinae. The sequence goes on from QVRM01000484.1 coordinate 1,232,814, forward strand.
GTCGTCGTTGTTGTCGTCGTCGGCGACGGCGGCGCGGCCAAACGACAGAGACGCTTCAACACGACGACGACGACGACCACGACGCCAACAACAACAACAACAACAACACCGGTGCAGCAGAAAGCCGCTCGGAATACTGCCGCTACTACACTTGTGACCTGCTGTTCTGTTCTGCCTGCTCGTTGTTCTCGTTGTTTGTTGTCAATTTACTACTGTGTAATCGATATTGTCGTTCGTGCGCTGTCGTCGTCGTCGTCGTCATCGCCGTCGCCGCCGACGGGGATTGTGCTGGTGGGTGATTGTGATGCTAGCAGCAAAAGAGAATTGGCGGCGATTAGTAGTCATTGTGTGGAGATTATTCGCCATTTGACTCATGATGGTTCTTCAACGTGATCGACGGCGACAAATTCTCAAGAAACCGCTTTGTCAGCCTCCCGACCACTCTCCGTTCTTCCGTCCACCCACCACCGTTCCTCACACTGACCGGTTCGTTGGTCGGTCGATCGGTCACTTCCTTCTTTGATGTCTGTCTGTGTGTCGCCATCATCATTTGGCGAACTGAGGTAAGTCATCTGGTGAATGCACGTGGAAATCATCACAGATATATATATATATATATATATATATATATATATTTTTTTTTTGGTTTTTTTAATTATTAATATAGAAAATACGACTTTATGTTCCATGTGAATGACATACAGCTAGACAGTTGTATATATATATATATATATATATATATATATATATATATATATATATATATATATATATATTCATTTATTTATGTGTGTGTGCTTTGAAAATTTAAATGGCAGCAGCAAAGGGTGAAGTGCTTCATAAACAAATGTTGGTCCATCGTCATAAGAGTAACACCGATTAAATGGCCAAAGGTGGGTGGCTACAACAGCACTAATAACAACAATCGTAGCAACTGGAGTAACCGCGAGTGTAGTGAGTAGCTAAAAATCGTGACATGTGCGATTTTTCCCCAGCCGTATTCTAAGCCTGTTTGGGACACCCGGGAAAACTTGTCGGTAATAGTCGCTGTCACCGGCGGTAACCGCTTTGTGATCTGCTTAGCAAATTAAATTAGATTATTAGTTGGCCAGTTAAAATAGGCTGTGTAGCGTCATTTCAATTCTCGTCATTGACCTACATCGCTGGAAGTTTTGTGTTATTAGGTTAATCAGTGTGTATGTGTATGAATACAGCTTTGTGAAATCGTCCAGCCAGAAAAACAGAACAGGTGGTGCAAACGGGCGGCATATGATAAGAACCTATGACGAGGTGATTAATGAAGCGTTCCCGTGCGTCTTCGTTGTCGCGTTATGACACACACACACACACACTCTTTGCTTCAGTTGTTTAATTCAACTTCAGCAACCAGTGAATGTTGTGGTTGTCGCCGTCCTCAGTTGCTGTTGTTGTTGCTGTTGCATCTGTGAGAGCGTTTTGTGCATTTTCGCACGCGTGTTTAATCCGTCCATGTGTAGATGGGTATGTTTGTGAGTGTCTGTGTTTGTGTGATGATTGGCCAGAAGAACGCTAGCCAATCAGTGTAAGTTACTTCCTACAACAGATTTCGTTCGAATTCATCGTAACCGCAGCGACCGAGGCAACAGCAGCAGCAGCAGCATGAACTGCTGTATTCGTAGTAGCAACAAGAACGATAATAACAACTAAAACAACAGCAACAACAACAACAGTAAAATGCGTAGTGCGCAGATAACTTTGCTGTTGTTGTTGTTGTTGCTGCTGTATCAACTATATCTGCTCTAGTTGTAGTGATTCGCAGTGGCTGATCAGCTGCTGGGACGCGACTCTAATGCAGAGAGAGACACAGCGAGACTGATATTCGCTTCCTCACTGTGTCGGACATTGAATGAATGGCTGGCTAGCGGTCGACTAACTTTTTGATCTAACTGGGCTGCCTAGGAGACTGCTGGTTGCACCACCGTAGACCGTCTAGCTATTACCGTCTTGCCGCGTATTTCAATTGCTGCTGCTGCTGCTGCCGCTGCAGCTGCTCCTCCTACTCCTGCTACCAACGGCCATGAATTGAACCAATACTGTTACTTTTTACCACCTCGCTCGAAACTAGTCGTAGTTTCGTTTTGCTTCTCTAGTGTTTTCTTACCGCTACTACTACTACTACTACCACAACTGAATGTTACTATAAAGTGTGATTGCTATGGTGACCGACCAGTAGTACTACTGTGGCTACGAATCGTTTGCGCTTATGTTAGATCTACGACGCTTATATTGCGTCGGCAGCGGGCGACGCCTGCCGCTGCTTGCTGCGGTTGTTGTTGTTGCTGCTGCTGTTGTTGTTGTTGCTGTTGTTGTTGTTGTTGTTGTTGTTGTTGTTGTTGTTGTTGTTGTTGTTGTTGTTGTTGTTGTTGTTGTTGTTGTTGTTGTTGCTGTTGTTGTTGTTGTTGTTGCTGTTGTTGTTGTTGTTGTTGTTGTTGTTGTTGTTGTTGTTGCTGTTGTTGTTGTTGTTGTTGTTGCTGCAGCTGCTGAATTGATTAGAAATCACCCGAGACTGGATGGATACTACTATTTTGCAGCAGTGCGTTGCTTTCTGATAGAGTAGGTTAGGCTGTACGTAAACGTTGAACACCCTATAACTACAACAACAACAACAACAGGAACACGAATCAACGACGTCAAGGTTGACGATCAGGAATAACCCGAGCCGAAATGCGAGTACTAAAGAGAACAAAGAAAAAGAAGAATAACGACGACAGCAATAGCAACAACAACAACAACGACAACAACAACAACAACAACAGCATCACGATGCCGAGGCGTCAGGGAAGAAGAGAAAAGGAAAAGATCAGCGAGACAACAGCGACCACAAAGACGGGCGGCAACAACAACAACGACAATCGCAGCAGCAGCGACAACGAGTGACAACTATTCCGCGAATCATACGAAGATGCATCACATACTCATCTCTCATCAAACACGAGCAGAGATCTACATGGCGGCTGGCTGATGGCGGCACCAGCAGCATCAGTAGTAGTAGTAGTAGTATGGTGGTGGTCGGTTTTCTTCTCGGTAGTAGTTGCCTGTGTCGGTGTGTCGATGTGTCGATTTGCTGGCGGCGTCCCGGTGTGTCGTCGTCGTCGTCGGGTCTGCGATTCTCGCTACAATTCTCTCCCATTGCCCACTTGCCAACAACGACCGAGATGATGTCGCGGTGGAGGAGATGCTGCTGTAGTGAGACGCTTGACGAACCCACCCATACGGAAACAAGTGCGAAAGAACCATCGCGCCTGGCCGCGCGTCTGCTCGCCTTTCCTTTGCTGCTGAATGCACCAACCGCCGCAATACCACCAGCAGCAATAGACACCAGCAGCAATAGCAGCAACAGAACAACAACAGCACCACCATCACCACCATCACCAACAACAATAATAATAATAATGGCAACAACCATACCAACAATAAGAACGGCGGCAAGGGTTTCTTGTCAACACAGAGATGGGATCGTCGCCAAACACAGCAGCGACTGCCACTGCAGGAGCAGCGGCAATAACAACAACAACAACAACAACAATAACAATCGTACCGCTCGCTGGCCAGTAATCACCCTCAAGCCGATGATGGTTGATAGCCAATATCGGTCACGCATGCATGTTGTGTGTGTCTGGTGCTCTCCAAAATGACCACAAATACCTTATTAACTTGGTCACACCTTATCGCCGTGTGTGACCGAAAGTCAGCGAGATAAACGCACTGTGGGACTTTGAGTGTGATGAGAGCTTATCGGCAATTTGTTTGGCAATAAATGTTCACGCTTGCGAAGCTTGTGGTGGTTGACAGTTGTTTTGACAATTCGGCTTCTGGGCATTAAATATTACAACAATCGCATCAAATATCACACCAGTACCAGCCCTGTTTTCTGAAAAAAAAGGCTTTTTCTATTGCTGTTGGTTTGGCTGTGAAGGGAGGCTTCTCGTTCTGGAATAACGAAATCGACCCGTGCTGCTATGGCGTCTCGACTCGTGACAGACTCGTCCGTTGTCTCGATTTTTCTCTGATATACGACGTGTACTGTTAATGGTTACATTATGGCCAATTGTCCATGTTTTAAAAGCCCATGCTGCGTAAGCGTAATCGTTTTGATCGACCGCGATGAAGAGCCGGCTGCCATAATCAACATATTATAGTCTGGGCAACGTATTTTAGGCTTATTTTTGGCTGTTTACCCAGTATCCTTAATCGGCCGTCCAGAGACTGACGCGCTGCTACACATCGTTCCCCGTCGTGCAGAAATATACGTAGGGCAACTCTTCATCTGTTGTCGCTATAATAGTAACAGCATTGATGATAATGCTGAGTGTCATTGTTACTATCATTACAATCGAGGAGTGTGGCATATTCCTCTATACAAATAGTTGTATAGCGATATTATGCCTAGTGTTTTTTTTATATCTGCCGATACACGAAGCGCTGGACGCTGCCAGCATGATCGCTGCTCCGCTGAGGTGGGCATCGCTTTGGGTTTGCCAAGTACGCAATTTTGAAGCGTTTGAGTCTTTCGATAAGTTTTCGGTTTCGACTAGGCTCATATGAAGCTAAAGACGGCATCGACAATAAAGCGTACTAATAATAGTACAATTGAGTTAATTATAGTAATATAAAAAAATATATTTTTTAAAAAACAAATTGATAAAATTGTATCATTACAATAACAACAGCCAAACTACCAAAATGTACACGCGTAGTACTTTGGCATTCTAATCACGAGAAGGGTCACGAAAACGTGAAAGGGTCAGCAACCTCCAAGTAATGGCGGTGTCGGCGGTTGACGAGAGCGGGCGGTGGCAGATTGTGTGCGCGTCATTAGAACACATCGCACGGCCTCACGCTCGTGTCATATTGGCGCGCACACGGCGAGAGTTACTTTGGGTCGAGATTTCCGGCGCCGGCGGGGAAGGGCGGAGGGGGAGGTACTCGGTTTGCGAGTCCCAGACTAGTCATCATCACTGGGGTAGCGCATGTTCGTCAGGATGCCCGTAATCCCCCAAAGTTATGCTGAGAGGTTTCAGCAGGAAAAAAGTTGTTTCAGCGCCGAAGCCCAATAGGATCGACCTAATAAGCCAGTCCTACCCGTTGAACTGTGAACGGTGACACTGGCGTCAATGAGCGGTTGTAATACTGATTCAGTTGCTTGGTGGCCACACTCTAAAAAATTCGTAGATATCATCATAGTTTGAGTGAATGAACGCATCCGTGACTTATACTTTCGCTAGATAAGAATTTTCTGCGCTTCTTTAGACATGCGCTTCTGTATAGTTGGCCAGAGTTCAGGTGTGTGTATCATTGTTGTACAAATATAAATATATATATATATATATATATATATATATGGTACGTGTCGGTTACTCAGCTAACAGTATTAGGTGGATACAACACTATCAATACGGGAGGATGAAGAACAATGAAATATTATTTCTGGCTCTTGTGTTTTGAAGGTGTTAGCTATTTTCCCGATATCCATATATCGATAGATATTTTCATTCAGCGGCGATTCCGTCTGTGTTGGACGCCGTAACTTTACAAAGCTCACCGTTTACCGCTGATATAGTTCGTTTATTATATCAGCAGCAATAACCGCAACGTCCACAGTATTAATTTCAAGTAACCAGTTTTTTAGTATTAAGTTTTTGTTAAAAGTTAGTGTCTTTTATATTAGCAACTTCAGCTATCATGCCGCATTGGCTATCCATCTGAAGAAAAAGGAAATTGCGTTTGAAAGATGTTTGTCTTTCGGTTTTCCCGTTCAGGTATGCGACGATATTGGCACAATGATGTAACACATGCTAGCGCGGGCCCTGTACTCGGGCATGCACATTTTCCGTGCCCTTTCTACTTATTTTTGCTTCCAGTTGCTTTTTCAGTTATATGAAATCATGGATATGTTATTCGCTTATTGGCTTTTGTGTACACCTCAGATATATGATCGTAGTGCATAGGTTTGCCGTGGGCCAGCTTTTCTTTTCTCAACCAGACCCGACCCGACAAACGGTAGCAACAACGATGCGTGTGCTTGATCATTGACGTTGGCACTACATAGCTCGTTGTATTAGTGCTACCGACCTATAATTATACGCAATAATCGTCGTTCTATTGGCAATGAGAGGAGGCTATATTAGAGAGGAGCGCACATGGCTGCCTCGACTGAGCTCGCAGTGTCTTGGATATTGCTGGTATCGTTGTTGCTGTTAGAGTCGCTGACGTTGTTGTTGTTGTTGTTGTTGTTGTTGTTGTTGTTGTTGTTGTTGTTGTTGCTGCTTCTGCTGTTTCTGTCGTTGTCGCCGTCGTTGTTGTATCGTGTTGTTTTTGGTGGTGATTAACTGCTGGCCTACCATTGCATACTCGGTGCTGCCTGCAGTGTTTATCGGTTCGTCGAGCCAGCTGTCCCAGTCAGCTGTTCGGCCTCGCCTCACGCACTCACTCTTCTTGTCGTTATGTTTTTATATATATATATATATATATATTTATATACATATATATTTATATACATATATATTTATATACATATATATATATATATATATATATATATATATATATATATAATTTTTGTTTGCCTGTACTGCAGGTTCTTCGCCCTTGTTTCTCGTGTATCGCAGCATTCTAGGATGCTGAAGAGCGTGTAGTGTTTTCAGGTTGATTATGATTGACTGCCAGTTTTTGACCCCCTCCGTATGTTTTATTTTCAATTATCTTGCTTTCCTTCTCCTGTTTTCTACTTCGCGTTCGCGTCGTTCCTCTCATGTATGTTGGGTGTGTCACTGTATCTCGCGTTCATGCGTTTTCGAAAAAGCGTCCACGTGATGAGAGTAAAGATAGACGTTGGTTAGGCAAGGCGAAATGAACAACGAGTGACTCGGTCGTAGATCCATTAAAGAAAACTCGAACGGGAAATATAGCTAAATAGATTAAACGCTAGAGCGTTGTTCCCTCGCTGGTGGGTACGCCGATGGCTATAGGCTAAGCAAGTTGGAAGGAGGGAGAAGATGGCCACCACGACAGTGACTTCAATCTATGATTTGCCTGCTTCGGCCGTCAATGCAGCTGGCGTGAACAACGAGCAACAAAAAGCGATGATGAGGATGATCCGTTTTTAAGCTCTGTTCGTGGAAAATCACGGCGAATCGGCGTGCCTCTCCGTCGTCTTTGTTGGTGTGTTTCATTATGCTTTTCAAACAATTGGCAGAGAGGAGACAGAGAGAGAGAGAACGAACGTTACTTTAGCTTTGCTTATACATTGTCGATTACGATAGGTTGTTCGATGATTTACGGCCACGTCGTTGCCAGACACGCAGTATGTATGCGTAGTTTGCCTGTAACTTTTTTGCTTTGCCGGAAGGAGAGAGCAGTATATACATATAACCCGTCAATTTGCGAGTTAAGTTTATATGCGAGGGCGGATCGGCAAGTTCTAGTACGTTGATTTTCGCCGCCAAACCGAAACCTCAACTGACCCCAACCCCCGGCAAATGGCACATCTGCAGCGCCCAGCCACGCCCGAACACTCCTCACCGGGGCGTATTTTGCCAAGGTGTGATCAAGAAACTGTTCCCCAACAAGCAATATGGATTTGTGGTACTCGAGTGCGAAGAGCACTGTGGAGAAGCCCACTTCGACTATTCGGATCTGCGAATCCCGGAGCAGGACCGGGAGTTCCTTGTGATCGGATGGCGGCGAAATCATTCCCCAGGAACGGCCGACGGGCCACTGAACGTAGCGAGCTATCACGGTGGTTCCCAGCCCCGTTATTCACTGCGAGAACAAAAAAATTCTGCACAATAAACTAGAATTTATATTTATAATTTATAAATTTATCAGCGCCATTCATCAGCTACACACAGGCCAGATTTTCACCAATCCGTGGCGACTTTCATGGTTTGTGTTTAATTCAAAGAAGTGAAGAAAACGAGGTTCGACAACTTGTAAGGAGCCGAAAATGAAGGAGCAACGAATTGCATCAGGTTTTATGTTTAAAACTGAATCATATGTTTATTTTAGAAAGTGGTGTTACAAGCTGTTTGTGGTGATCCAGCAATGACCCGAAAGCCTGTGCGTACGTTGTATCATCGATCTCGCGACGAACATGAAGAGATGAGAAAGAGAAGCGGGGGTACAAAGATGACCCCCGCTTCTGGATGGCCCTTGTCGTCAATAACAGAAGAAAGCGTTGAAAAGTTCGTGGTATCGTACTCAACAATCGCCGAATTACTATCAGGGGGATATATGACGAATTGGAGGTGGTATCTTATGGATTAATTGTAACAGTTATGACCGATGTTTTATGCGCCGGAAGACTGGCCGCAAAGTGCATTCCAAAAATGTTGTATTTCTAGAAAACAGATGAATGTCCGTCGGGAAGTCTCCGAATTTAGCTTTCAGGCGGCAGCAGAAGACATTGGATTGCCTCAGAGAGTGATTAGAGGATACGAGCCTAGGGTATATGGTTAGGAATCCCACGAATATTTTTTAACTCGTCTTTATTTGTTGTTGTTGATATTTGCCTTTGGCACTACTGCTGCTATTACTACGCCTTCTGCGTTTGTTGGTTGTTGCCATTTTTTGTCATGTATTGTCGTCGACTACTGGTAACAACAGTTTCTATAGATATCATGGGTGATTGGATTCATGAGTCGCTGAGCAGTTGTTGTTGTTATCGTCGTCGCCGCGGTTACCAGCCCTACTATGTAACTCGTAAGTCGTGCAAACTGTTTTTACACTGCAGAATCGACGAGAGACGTTAGCCTAGCTGCTTGACTAGAAAATACTGACTGAGTTTCGACGAATTGACCACCATCCAGTTGAATGTCTGGTCGTCGGCTGGAAGGGGTAATGAAGGAATTAATCGTCTAGTTGTGCGCGTGTACTACGCCATCGGTCATGTTGTTGTTGTCCCTACTATTGCTGCGCCTCGTGCTGCAGTTATTGTCTTCTGTTTTTTTGAGTTGGCTCGTTCGTGACCCGATGACGTGGTCACCAGGTTGATACCAGGGATTGCCGACGACAGGCCGCCCGACACACTTGTACGTACTGCCGCTGCACTTGTTGGTTCCTGCAAATGACTACTAGTTTGTTGTTTTTGTTGTTAGCAATGCGCTGCTGTGTCTACGCCGGCCGACCGGCCGGGCCAGATCAATAAGATCACGGCGATGACGACGACGACGACAACAACAACAATAACAGCATTTGATCATTTATGACGCTTTTTTCGTTTGGCCGACGCATTTTCAGTCCAGTGTTGATTGCGCTGCATTGGCTTTGAACCTCGACACACACACACACACACATACAGCGAACAAGACCACCACCAAAGCAACGAGATCAAGCAGGGCCAGGTCGCTGCTATTGCGTGCAGCATTATCCCGTTTGTGATGTTGCGGCCAAGCGTTTTTTTTCTCTATCTCTATTTAAATTTGTTGCCGATACGTGCCGGTTGTATTTGCGAGCATCGACGTGACCTACTGAGAGTGCATCTGGCTAGCTTTATTGGCTGCGATAGCATAAGCGGCATGTCGATCTGTCTGTCGGTCTGTTTTTCTGAGTGCGGCCGGATTCGATGTTGTGTATGAATTTTGAGGCTAGGGGGTAGATATGTGGTTGAAGTAATATTAAAGAATGGTTCCAGCTCCTCGCCTCTTCCTGAGGCCATTTAGGTGAGAGGTTTTTAGTGGGTATTATGCCAACAACATCGGCATCGAGCCCCACACTACCCGCTCTGGGTGTGCGTAAACGCATTTTTCCCTCTCACCATTAAATACAAATAAAAAAGGGGGTAGATATGTATCCACGGCGATTGGTAGAACTTTGTTTCATGCGAAAGCGTTTCAGCGAAGCCTGGTGGTGGTGAACAATATCGCGCATATTCTCTTGCTCTATCGAGACAGAAGTTCAAAACTGGTAATATCTCCCTCCAAATAGGCGGCTCTGCTATCCCTCTCAGCTCAGAGGCAAAATGTCTTGGCATTGTGCTACACGAGCATATGAAATGGGACAGTCAAGTGAGATCAAGTGTCAGGGTCTGCTACGCCGTGGTGGCCTCACTCGTGCGTTTGAGGAGAGCCAAGGCTTCGCGGGATCTTCTGGTACGTGTCTACAAAGCGCTTATGGAACCAATTCTAACTTACGGAATTACTCTGTGGGGCGCCACGTATTCCACGACCCTAGACAAGCTAAGGGTCGTTCAGAATGACGCGGTTAGAGCCATAATAGGTCTTCCTCGTCGCGCGAGTGTGACTCCATGGTACACCAGGCTCGGGCTTCTCAAGCTTGATCAGCTGACACGTTTAAAGTTAGCCGTGCTAGCCTATAAGGTGCAAAACAATGGAATCCCTTCAGATTGTGTTTTTGACTTCGTCCTTACCCCAGTACGGTCGCAGCGCTACAGGAACCAACTCAGAGTGCCAGGGTTTAGACTCACTCTACTTCGGCACTCACTGGCCTACATGCTGCCCACGGTCTGGAACGAGCTGCCGTTGGCGCTTCGAAATACAAGCCGGGCCGCTGTTTTTAAACGACATCTTCTGTTACTGCTGAAGAACGAAGAAACAAGTGACTCCGAGTGAATTGTTTTAAACTTATTTTACTATATAGGTATTAAACTTGTATTAGGTTGTTCTAAAGTTTTAAACTTGTATTGTGTTACTTATACTCAATTTTGTTGCTTTACACTCCTGATTTGTGCATACATTCGTAAACTTCTGTTGTGCTACTTATACTCAATTTTATTGCTTTATCGCGTACACACTTTTGATCGGTACAAAGACTCGTATATTATGTATATTTTGAATGAAAGGTGACAGATTGCCAACTTGTTGGGCACGTCAATAAACCTGATTGATTGATTGATTGATTGACATTTATCTGGAATAGAAAGTGCTTTCGTCATTATCATCGCCGTTTTTACAATCACTACTTTGCGATTACGGCTTCTCAAGTTAACATCGGCAAAAAAAGTTATTTTTTGGTTCCGTCACAACCTATGTACTCCTATTGGTGGTAGGAATTTTATAAAATATTAACAATAGCAGCTTTGAATGGCGCACAGGAGATACGAGTCGTGGCCTCTCACTGCAACTATTACACGTTCTGCTGATGATGGCTCTATTAAACGCGTTTACTGGCGACAATGCTCGATACGTGAGTCCGCTTTTGCAGTTCATTGCAGCGATCGCGATAGGTCTCACATGCGCCTTTCGTTCGTTAAGTAGGTAAATGAGTAATGGCAGGCAAACAAACGCTCATGCTTCTGACGTCAAGATGGCTGGGTAGACGTGAGTGGCGTTCTTGTATTGCTATTTTGAACTGTGTCTGTGTTTGACCACGACTGGCAGTGTCTCCCAGTGAAAGAAATCTTCATCCAACGGCTAACGTGACGTTTGGAAACACCTGCAATATATATATATATATATATATATATGTCTCCTCCCCGTTGAGCACGATAACAACTTACTTCTATGCTTTTAAGCTTGCATCAGATATGCATGCTTAAAAGCAGTGGTGGATAATTATTTATGAAAACAAATTATGATGTGGCACTTGGTGTAATGAATTGTTGGTTTTCTTTCTTTGTTACTATCGTCTCCCAAACTGTTGTCGGGGTTGAATAATTCGTTCGAAGATCACGTGTAGCAGTGTAGCGATCACCCTCACTGCTGCTACTGCGAATGTCGGTACTGCTGCGAGTGCCGCCCCGCGAAGCTTGCAGGTGGTGCAGATCCTCACCCTGTGAGAACCTGAAACGAAGTTTGAAGTTTCAGAGTCTGAAGAGTTGGAAAAGACAACACGAACGGACGCTGACGGAAACAGCCGATAGAGGGAGTGAGGGCAATGCAGAAACACAACGTAGATTGCTGGATATACGGGGAGTAGGAAAACCGAGATGATGATAATGATAATGTTGCTGCTGCCTTGTTGTGAATGTAGTTGACCGAGCATGGTCATCATCGGAGGTCGTTCGCCTTTGCTCTGCCGACGGTCGACGAGTGAACCGCCGCAGTGAACAACAGCAGCAGCAGCAGTAGAAGTAGCAACAGTAACCATAATAGCCAACTGACAGATCGTCTCGGACAGATTACTCAGCTTGGGTGTTTGTGACGACGGCCGCCAGAGCCATGAACCGTGCTCCGTCGTCATGACCTGTTTCCTCGTAGTCCACACTCCTAGTCGTAGTGCTTGTCGCGCGCAGTGATCAAAGCAACTGTACCAGTGTTGCCTGCCTAATGTATTAGTAAGCTTGACCATCTTGGCGATGCATGAGGATTAGCTGCAACGAACGGGCGAAGGAAATATACACTAATCACATTCGTGTCTTTAGTTATATATATGTGTATATATATAAATATGTATATATATATATATATATATATATATATATATATATATATATATATATATATATATACAGGTAGTTCAATAAGTTCTTAGAATGAAAACCGAGAATTTTCCAAATCATGTTTTTAAATTTTTCTTATTCGATATACTCCCCGAGAAGCTCAAAACACTTTTCCCACCGAGATTTCAGAGCTTTCATACCTCTTGAGAAGAATTCCGCGTCGTTAGACTGAAAATAGGCATTGACAGCAGCCTTAACCTCTTCATTGCTGGAAAAACGCTTTCCACCGAGACTATTCTTCAAATGTCCGAAGAGGAAATAATCAGAGGGGGCCAGGTCTGGAGAATAGGAGGGTTGTTCAATAAGTTCGAACCTCAGTTGGGCCAGTTTTGCCGATGCTTGCCGGGACTTGTGTGCAGGAGCATTGCCCTGGTGAAACGGGACAACCTTCTTTTGCAAAGCGGGCCGTTTCACGATCGAGTTCTTGCTAACGGCAGTTCAACAGTCTTGCATAATATTCTCCTGTGATCGTTTTACAGCTCTCAAGGTAGTCGACCAGCATTATTCTACGTTGGTCTTAAAAAACTGTAGCCATCACCTTTCCGGTCAATGCCGTTGTCCGCACCCTCTTCGGAGGTCCTTCATCAGGTGCACACCATTGGCAAGATGCTTCTTGGGTCTCGGGAGTGTAGTGATGAACCCGGCTTTCATCGACGGTCATGAATCTGCACCAAAAATCTGACAGATTGTTCGACATCTTGGCCAAATTTCGCTGTAAAGCCAAAACAGGCGCGTCTTTTTGGCCTTGGTTGAGCAAATGCGGCAGCCATTTTGCTCTAAGCTCTTTCATGTTCAAGTTTTCGTGTAGGATAAAATGCACACTGCCTAAACTAATCCCTAATGCCTCCGCTATTTCCTTAATGTTCATTCGCTTATCTGTGCCAAGAATTTTTCGCACTTTCTCTACGTTTTCCTCATCAGTTGCCGTTTTTTGGCCTCCTGGACGTAGTTCATCCTCGGTACTCCTGCGACCTCTTTTTAACACATTAATCCAGTTGAAAACAGTGGCAAAACATGGCGCAGAGTCACTGTACGTCTCGTCTAACTCAATTTTTACTTGGGTCGCATTCCAACCTTTGAAATAAAAATGCTTGATAACCACTCGAAACTCTTTTTTCTCCATTTTTAAAAATCACGCCGATACGTTGCACGGGAAAGCTATCAAACGAAATCGCAACGGCCAATCACCTTAATATATTAAGTGCTAGCAGTCGAAAAGTTGCAGTTCCTATTAGCGGTGAAAGCGTGCCAAAATTCGAATTCTAAAAGCTCATTCTAAGAACTTATTGAACTACCTGTATATATATATATATATATATATATATATATATATATCTATATATATGTGT